>JBAIAC010000026.1:28342500-29677500 GCA_037349315.1 Chelydra serpentina
GCCCAATGCTTAAGTCTTCTCAGGGCATTTAGTAGTGGGTCCCCTCCAGCAGTCTTTTCTGGGGGGCTCACCTGGTTTGTTCTGTTCTCACCCTGGTCATTAGACGAGTCTTGTAAAGTGTGTGGCACAATGTGGTCCAATGACCAATCATGCAGTGGGAGCAGAAAAGCTACCACCGCTGCCAGTGACTCAGGCGTTGTCTACACTGAAAAGAGTTTATTTTAGTATTCTGGTATAGCTATACGGGCAAACGCTCCTATTTTACAGAAACAACTTATGCCCCCCTTCACACCAAAAAAAGAGAGTTATTTTGCTGATAGAGCTTATACCAGTTCATGGCAGAAAATAAGCTACATAGGCAACAGGACCTTTTTGCCAGTAAAACTGAGTCTACAGTAGGGCTTTTGCTGGCACAGCTAAGATGTGATTTTTTTTTTCACACTCTTAAGCAACATAACTATGCTGTCAACATATTTAAGTGTAGAGTAAGCCTTACTGAATAACCTCATGGCCAGATGCACCCTATGTTTCCTAGCACAGTAGCTAGATAAATTCAAACCTGGACCATTTCTAGAGCTGGAATGAAGTTCGTGGACACACCAGAACCCCAAAACACCCTGTCTTCAGGTGGATTCAGGGTTAAAAGGTAAACTTCACACAGCTCTGCTCAGAAGATTTCAGCCTAGCTATGGCTCCCATGTCTTACTGTATAAACTAGAGGGCACTAATACCACAAGAGACATGTAGACCGTGTCCCATTCAGCTCCTCACAGGACTCAGAAGTCACGTGGGAATGGAAGGAGAGTAAACGGGGAGTTGTTGAGGCAAAAGTGCCTATCCAGAAAAACTCCCTTTGCTCCATGGTTTACCTCCATCAGTATTGGAGAGCAATGAGGAGTACTCAGACCACAGAGCCACTGAGGAGGAACCCTAGTTAGAAATGGAAGGGCTCCCCCAGGAAGAGGAGTATCCAGTTTAGTCAATGAGCCAGCTGAGTCTAAAAGAAATGTCAAACGTAAGTGTGGACTGAACTCCTAGGGGCTGTTCTACACACCCCATATATAGGAAGCTGGAAGAAGCATGCCTTGACAACTATCAGAATCTGACCTTTATCATAACGTTACAACAACAAACAATCACTTATAAATAATAATAAGGATATGGGAATTGTGCTTTGGGAAGAACCTGAGGGGGATGCACCCTGAAGTGACCTCTCATTCACCAAGGAGAAGGTCAGTGATGAATGGGGAGTTGAAGTGTATAAAAGACCATCACATTTCTAGGGAGTCCTTGAGAGATCAAGGAATGGAACCATGAAGTGCAGAGGTCATCCAGGCCCTCAGGAACTTGGAAGGTCAGACAACGAGTAGTATTTTTTGTTATTGTAATAGTAGTATTACAGCTTGGGTTAGGCATGGTGGTTTCAGAGTCCCCTGGGGCAAATGAAGAGGGTTTGTGAAAGTAAGCAAGAAAGGCAAATAAAAATCATACATGAAAGGTGATTTCTTTACTTAGACTAAGGATGATCCTATAAGCTCTTTCTGAGACTGGTAGCTAGATCCTCGGTAGTCACCTCAGAATTAGAGATGCAACAAAACTATATCCTTTAATCTGGCTCCTTTTGAATTTCAGGGGCGTTTGACTATCCAGATCAAAACCTAGCACCGGGTTGCTGCTTCAAGTTTTGATACAAAAGAGGAGGATTGTATTCCTAAGTTCAGACCTGACCAAAATCTTTCCAGAACCTTAATACAAATATTAATGTCATGGTATGCCACTTAAACAACTGCTTATTACAACAGCATGAATGCAATATACATAACATTACACAGACACATCAATCAAAACTCTGGAAATTACCCAAAAATCAGGACACAAAATGACCCTCTCAGAAATTGCTAATTAATAAAAAATGAGATGTAGAAAGAAAAAGTATCACTTTTAAAAATGATTTATTTTATTTACTGCCCTCTGTCGCTGAGAATGCTACAACATATATAACCCTTCCCTCTTGGCTCCCACACTGAAATAAAGAGTCCTAAGCACTCATAAAGTCACAGGGAAAAAAGGTATCTTTCTATCAGCATGTCTGCATTTTTATGAGCAAATAATGACTAGAAAATGGTTATGAATCATACAAAAGAGAAAGAAAGCCGTTCCAGTAGCATTTTGCAGCATTGACTCCCAGTGTTTACCAGACAAGTCACTAAAAAAAAAAAGCTGAATCATGTTGTTATAAGTGTGAAAAATATACAGTTTTAAAATACAGGCAATAGGTAAAGGACTTTAAAAATACCAGTAACAAAACATCAAAATAACTACTTGTTTTGGATGCTTCAGTTTTAACTGTCCAACATGGCACATCTTAAAGGACACTGATTTTCACAAAATGCTGAATGCCCATGCTCTGAAAACCGGCCCTTTTAAGGTGTCTGAAGTTGGACATCCAAAAATTTAAGCACCCCAAATCAATAGTCACACTGGAAATACTGGCCCACACATGGGACAGAGTGAACTCAACTGTTTCCACTAAAACACACAAGAGCACACACCAAATAGTAAAGAAAAATTAGTCCTGGTCTCTGCAAAGACTTAGGTACATATTTAACTTTAAGTACATGCATAGCAGAGCTGGTCAGGAATTTTCTGACTTTTTCTTTTGGTCAGAAAATGCCAATTCGTTGAAACTGAAACTTTTAGCAGGAAAGGGCCTGTTTGGACTGATTTCTGGACTCACAAATTTTTGAAAAGTTTGAATATTGTTGAAATGTCCTGTTTCAATATTTTCATAATAAAAAATTCCAGTTTTCCAGTTCAAAACAAATTTTCATTTAGACATTTAAGCTAACCATAATAAACAAAAACATTAAAAATAGTCAAAATCAAAATGAAATGTTTCAAAATATTAAAACATAATATTTTGATTCATCCCAATTGAAAACTTTTTGATGTATGGCTCATGAAAATTTCAGATCTTGACTTTTCATCCCAATTCAAATGGGATTAAAAAAAAAAAATCTCAAAAACATTTGTAGGATGGTGTGTAATAAGTGACTCACCACAGGTGTGCCCCCTCATGGCTGGACATGCTGTAGCAGGCTTTCCTCTTTTAACATCCCTAGTCAACAATTGCTCCAGTTCCACAGTGGTCTGCCTCTTCTCTTGACTCGGCCCTCTCACCAGTTTTAGTCCCATCCCTTCTGGAGTAACAGAAAGTCCAACAAATAATAGTCCACTGTCTTTACAAAAGGTCTTTTGGCCTGACTTTGGGGTCCATGGTCCTCAAACTCTTCTCTAAGGGCTTTCACTCATCCTTGTCCCCTTCTAAGGGGCCTCACACCACCTTCCCTGTGGCAGGTAGCAGAACCCAGGTCCACCTGCTACACTAGGTTCCAGTACAGGAACTCTATGACCACCAGCAGTCTGCTCCTTCCCACTCCTTGCTGCTGCATTCCTAGACTGCTTCCTACCATAGCCCATCAGCAGGCCTCTCCCACAGCTTGTCTAAGGTCACCCTTGTTTCAGGGACTTACAGGACTATCCCCTAGAATCTTCCAATTAATCCCAAACCAAATGTATACATTTAAACCAAACTTATGCCTACCTCAGGCTAGTCCTTTCACACACATCACGTTCCCTTTGATCTGTTCCTCCACTAAATGGCTCCCAGGGCTCTTTCCCTAGAAGTCTGCTCCACTCTCAGTGGCTGCTCCATGTCTCCCCAGGCCTCCTGCCAGATTTCTCTACTTAGGAGAGGATCCCAGAGCCAGCTGTCCCCAGGCTTCCTCCTTGACCTTCCTGGTCCCTCCCCTCTCTAGACTGCAGAGTTCCTCCCTCTCTCCCTGCACCCTCCTTCTACTTCTTATGCTCTGCGGTGAAGCACACTCATCTACTGAGTCTATATCACCTACCATATTCCTTTTACAGTCATGCCTCTGCCCTCTCTTACCCGGCTCTATATTCTTAAGAAAATGTAGTGGAGCTTTTTTATAATGTTATCCTGCTTTCCCAATACTCTCACTAAAGCCCCCATAGTATAGTCTGTCACCTTAAAGCATCTAAAGTCCATTCATAAAGTGCCTTTCTTTCCTGGGAATGCTCCCTGCACTCCCATAGCAGGTGATCAACTGTTTCTGTAACTTTCCATGTGCTACATGATCCATCTTGGTGTCTATTCAATAAATATAAATTAGTATTCAAACCACAGTGACCAGTTTCTAAATACGAGAAAATTGATCCCATCATAACCTTGGTGTATCACATTATCCTCTATTTTAGGGCATACTTCATGGAATCTTCTTCCTCTTTCCTCCTTGGTCCACATTTTTTGCCATTACATTTTTAATCCCTTTTTAACTAAATTTGTAAATCCCTGATAACTCAAAAGAATTTTTATAACAATTTCTTCATGGTTAAAGCATTTTTCACCTCCTTATCTGCCATTATCTGCCTTTCACCTCCTTATCTGCCATTTCATTGCATGTGCTGGAATTAATGCTATGTCCACACCCAAGCCTGCTAACTCTGTTGTCAAAAACATTTTATTTGGTAGATGATCCTGCTTTCTGTGGTACCCCTTTTAACTGCCAATAAACATGATAACGATGCTGAAAATCAGAACAGCTGTGGGACAGCCTCCTTTGGCACCAGACTTCCTTTCTTCATAGTCAGCACTCAGCTCATTCTCCAGCTGAACTTCATCTTGAAATAAACTTGGCCCACGTTACAGGAGCAGTCAAGTATCATAATTGGCCTCTCAGGCCAACCTTCACCTTTTAGCTGCCTGTGTGGAGTACACGCCCCATCACAGATGGGAAAAAATGTTTCCTGCCCAATTCTAATGAGTAACCCTGTTGAATTCAATAAGATTACTCATGCATGAAAATGTCTCCAGAACATTTATAGTGGATATTGGACTGTTCCTACTAGAATATAACTTTTAAATCCATTTTTAATATTTAGTTTTTTAAATTATTTCTGTGATATGCTAAATACCGAATGTAAGGAGCTAGAATGCCCCTACTAACTACTGATTAAGCAGGTTGTAGGATTGGATTTAACAGGATTGGGCCCTAATTTTCCAAATCAATTCTAAACACTCAAAGTGTTTCTGAGTATGCATCCAGACGTCTGCACACATATCCAAAGTGTATTTCTAAACTCTATTATTAATATTTGTTACAGTAACTCCCCAAGATCTCAATCAGGATTAGGGCCAAATTGTGCTGAAGGCTGTACGAACACACACAGTAATAGACAATCCTTTCCCTGACAACCTTACAGTCTAAGCCCCTGACCCCGCCAAGAGAACATGCAGGTGGACCCTTGCTCCTATTGGATCCTCCTGACAAAGCAGATGAAGGGTGAGGGTAACAGATGCAACACAGCAGATGTGACAAATTTCATGTTCTCTCAGCATTTTCTCTTTAATTATCTGTTTTGTTGTGGTTAGGTTGTCCTCTTCCCAATCCGAACATTAGTCTCTCATCATGGTCTGATCCTCTTCCCATTGAACCCACAGGCAAAGATTGCTGGGAGTTTAAGGAGAGTGGGACAAGGAATCATCATTGAATGGAACTGGGCCTGTGTCATCTTGTAAAACATACCTGCAAACCCATCTCAACCATTGTTGCTACTAGAGCTGAGTGAATAATTGATTTTTCAGTTTGAATGCTGAAATAAAAACTGGGAAAAAAATTGTTTTGTTTCATTGTGTTGTTTTCAGGTGTTTGTTACCCTTTTACATTTAAAAAAAATCAAATCTGGTGAAATTTTAAAACAATTTTTTTTAAACCAAATGCAGAGACATTTTGTTTTGAAAATTTTGACTCATTCTATTTTTTTATTCAGACAAAACTATTCAACATATTTGACCCAATTTTCAAATAGTCTTGGTTGTGCTAACACTACATTTTTCAGCAAATAAAACTATTTAACCGACATATTTCACCCTACACTACTTGTTAGTATGTAAACATGTATCCTGGAAATTTTTGTTACTAATCTACCAAAACAACAAGGAGTCCAGTGGTACCTTAAACACTAACAGATTTATTTGGGCATAAGCTTTCATAGGTAAAAAAACCCACTTCTTCAGATGCACTGTGGGTTTTTTTACCCATGAAAGCTTATGCCCAAATAAATCTGTTAGTCTTTAAGGTCCACTGGACTCCTCGTTGTTTTTGTGGATACAGACTAACACAGCTACCCCTCTGATACTTGTTAGTAACCTAGAGGCTGATTAAGTTAAAACACATTTGCATGTGCTTGCATCCAAAGAAGTGGGTATTCACCCACAAAAGCTTATGCTTCAATACCTCTGTTAGTCTATAAGGTGCCACAGGACCCTTTGTCGCTTCTACAGATCCAGACTAACACGGCTACCCCTCTGATACTTAAAACACATTGACACCAAAAATGGCATGTAACTAGAGGGATTTTTCAAATAATGCCAGTGGAAATCAAGGAACTCACAATTCAGCATTCTGTCTTTAAACCTATAAGAGTACTTCTGAATGGGAGTTTTGTTAAGAGAGTGTTTCTTGATTTTATAGTGATTAAGCTTAACAAACACAATGTAAAGTTTTCTGTTCTACTGCATTGGTTTCAAAAGTAATATAAAGCAATTTCACCACTGCTAAGTTATTACATAGATTATGACAGCATTCTAAGCAATAAGCCCAGGGGTTTGCTTCTGTTTTTTTGTGAAAAAAATAAATCAATAAAATCCTTTAGTACTGTCAGGAAAAAATATTTTTACAGCGGTTACTATGAGCTTTAGACTACAGTTTAACTAATGGTCATAGCTGTAAATTATATTAAAACATATACAATTAAATAAAGACTTGCAAAGTATAAATTTGCTGCTGGCAATCTAAAAAAGGATTTTCTTGTTACTCACCCATGGGAGTAGGGGTTCTATCAAGGAAGCTTTCCCACTTGTCATACATCATTTCAAAGAGACATATATAGCCTGGAAACTGCTCTAAGGCAGCTGCAAGCAAGTGTCACTTTGAGTTAAATGCATTATTAAACTGTTGGGAAATTTTACATCATGGGTCATTTATCTATGCTAAATTGGGTCAAAAGCCTCTACACATGCCTAGATAAATGAGAAAGAAGAGAAAAATTCTCTCTTGGGAAGAAATACTTTGACAACCTCTTAGAGTCCATGTTGTTATTTTTTGGTAGATATGGAGAAAAATGACTTGCTAAGTATATTTATTCATAAAAGAGGGTGCCAAATACTCATAAAATAGGTTACCAAATATTCCCATATGCTGAAATTCTTCCATGCAAAATTCTTCCAGTTAAACTGAAGTATTACTTGTTTTGGATGTCTGTATGTTAGAGTTGCTAATAGTAATAAAGCAACATGATGGATATACAGGAGCTGACCTTGCTCAAAGCTATAGACTAGGGACCGAATGGCTGGGCAGCGGTTCTGCAGAAAAGGACCTAGGGGTTACAGTGGACGAAAAGCTGAATATGAGTCAACAGTGTGCCCTTGTTGCCAAGAAGGCTAACGGCATTTTGGGCTGTATAAGTAGGGCCATTTCCAGCAGATCGAGGGACGTGATTATTCCCCTCTATTCGGCACTGGTGAGGCCTCATTTGGAGTACTGTGTCCAGTTTTGGGCCCACACTACAAGAAGGATGTGGATAAATTGGAAAGAGTCCAGCGGAGGGCAACAAAAATGATTAGGGGGCTGGAGCACATGACTTATGAGGAGAGGCTGAGGGAACTGGGATTGTTTAGCCTACAGAAGAGAAGAATGAGGGGGATTTGATAGCTGCTTTCAACTACCTGAAAGGGGGTTCCAAAGAGGATGGATCTAGACTGTTCTCAGTGGTAGTAGATGACAGAACAAGGAGTAATGGTCTCAAGTTGCAGAGGGGGAGGTTTAGGTTGGATATTAGGAAAAACTTTTTCACTAGTAGGGTGGAGAAGCACTGGAATGAGTTACCTGGGGAGGTGGTGGAATCTCCTTCCTTAGAGGTTTTGAAGGTCAGGCTTGACAAAGCCCTGGCTGGGATGATTTAGTTGGGGTTGGTCCTGCTTTGAGCAGGGGGCTGAACTAGATGACCTCCTGAGGTCCCTTCCAACCCTGAGATTCTATGATTCTATGAAGGTTCCTGACTCTCTTCTCAGTGGGGGTATTTAAAAAAAGGCATCTTTGTAATGAAAACAGAGTAAAATAAATTTCTGAAATGTTAATAAAGTGTTGTAAGAATGGGATTTAATTTAGTAAGCGAGATGAATGTTATGTTTGGTAAATCAGATAGGGCCAAATATTCAGTCCTTGGCACATACATTGCCGGACATTTCTAGATATCATGATGTGTATCATTAAACAAGTTGCGGCCACTCTGGTAGCCAATTTTAGAAAATTTAACAGAATTGTGAACTCACACATGAGAGAAGAATTGAGCCAGTAATGGTTCTTCAAAGCATATTGAAATTCTTTCTTTTTGAAAGATGAGGTGTGACATATTGTTGCACTTTGCCCATTGCACAGAACACCCATAAAGAATAATCAAGCTAACAATTGTAAAAGGAGCTCTGGGGTGTGGGAAGAGATATTGCTGTGATTTGGAGGCAGCTTCACATGGTGTGTTTCTGGTAGAGACAAAGATTTGGTATTGGTGTCAGGTTTGCAGCTCCTTGGGCTAGCTGAATTAATGTGTACGCTTGACATGGCTTTGAGTAGGATAACCTCTCACAGCACAAGCCCATTCTACCAGATGATCCATAAATTATTATTGGTTCAGAGGGTCGTCATACAACTCTTCCTTTTGGACAAAAGATCAGGAGATAAGAAGTGTATGGTAGCAATACACAGCTCAGGTGTTTGGGAAGGAATTTTCTACTGGGATTACATCACCTCTGAGTAGCTTCAAGGGCCAACATTAAAAAAAAAAAAAACCATCGGTGAAATTCTTAAATATCTACTCCAAAATGCTTTAGTGAGCATTCCTCTAAATTATACTGGCCTCAGGCTGAAGACGGGCAATATTTATTCATGGACAACTAATAGGTTTGAGGTCTGGTACCTCATAGCCTTTTTAGGTCTAACAAGAGGAGATTGAGCTCATCAGAAATCCAGGAACGTGATTTTAGTCCACTCCAGGTAATAGTCCAGGTCCTATTTTCACATCAAGATGATGGAGAATGAGCTCACCGAATGGGCAAATGGACATAGGGATAAATTTTGGCAGGATAAATTAAATATTAAACGTAATTCCAATACATTTAATTGTTTGGAACAAATTTAGGAGGCATTCTTAGCACTATCTTGCCAATGAAAAAGTTATTTTATAAGTAACTAAGTCTTAGTTCCTAAGTATTTTAAAGGTATATCAGTCCCTAAACCTTGGTATACTGTCTGTTGCCTGCTAAACGACTTTTCATTTTACAAACTTGAGCTCACAGGATATGAATGACTCAAAAAGAGATTTCATCACAGTAGATGGGATTGTATTGACTCCATGAGAAAAAGAGGTATTTAATTTTCTCTTTAATGAAATAAACTGCCAACACGAACCTTTCCCAGAAGTGAAGAACTCTGTGATGCTCAAAAACATCTCTCTTTCACCAGCAGAAGTGGGTCCAATAAAAGAGATTATCTCACCCACCTTGTCTCTATTATCCTGAGACCAACAGAGCTACAACTACACTGCATACAACATGAACCTGAACACTCGGGGCTGGAATCCATAAAATACTCCATAGATGTTACTGCTGATATGTTCATGGCATACACACAGGGCTAGATTCACAAAGAAACTTAACTGGGGTGATGCTCAGTGTCACCACAACTACATTTTACACAACTAGAAAATCCCTGGGATTCACAAAACCTGAGTTCAGCCTCTAGTCTTCCTTTACAATGGATGGGGAAAGATGGGCACCCCAGAATGGGACTCAGAAAAGCCAGCATGCTAGGTGGCCTCTCGCATAACCTAGCCAATGGGTGGGGGGGAGAGGTGTCAAGATGAGGGAAATGTGCTAAACCCTGCCCCTCTCTTCAAAATAGACACCTAAGGCACCTTTGCCATTTTTATCAACAACGTGGGGCATGGAGCAACTTTCTCATAACTTTTAGCCCAGTGCCTAGGAACCTCACCTGGAATGTGGGAGATCCCCAGTTCAAGTCCCCCATCTGCCTGAGGGGAGAAGGGATTTAAACAGAGATCTGCCACCTCACAGATGAGTGCTCTAGCCATTGGACCACTTCCACTCCCACCCCCATTTTGTGTATGCTTGTCAATTTAGGAACCGATGTGCTAGGTAAGCTCTGAGCATGCTTACCAGATCAAGCCCTACAGGCAAATTAAGTAGAGGGACACCTGTCTTCCCCTGGTTCGTGCATTGCTCTGGGGTTAACATCTGGATGCCCGGCATAAGGCTGCAGCACACATTCACAGAGGGAGAAGCTTAGCATCTAGCAAACTTTTACTGCACACATTTAGACACCAGGAGAGCTAAGGCACCTACAGGCCTTGGGGGCAACTGAGTGAGAGTTTCGTGAATCCCACTGGGGGGGGCCTGATTCTGGGATCTAGGCTACAAAAATGGCATTTGGGCTCCTAAAGCTTTTTGTGAGTCTAGCCCTCAGAATCAAAACATAACTAATCCATGATCTATACTCTAAAAATAGCCCATTGGTACCATTTGGGTGGGCATAATCTCTTCTTGCATTTTGAATAGCTCCATGTCACAACAGATGATAAAAAGTCATGGTGGACCTTCCTGCAGAGTAGCTTATTGGTAGAACTGAGCCTTTTTTGTTAGTCATCAATTTTATGTAGATTTTTATTATATAATGACTTAAATGAAAGGAAACAATTTTATTCAACACATTGTTCATTAAGAAGCAAAAATGTACATTTTGGTATCATGTTGAGGATATTAATTTCAAATCTAAAATATATAATTAAACCCACTCCTGCCATCTAAATACTACATAATGCAATAGAAATGTCTCTCTCCATTGCTTTTGGAAGCTTTTTCAGTGCTACTAATATTATGGTATGTTCTGTAGTAATTACACGGATGAGTGACATATCAAGCCCACAATAATATAGAATGGATAACTGACTAACAATCCTGTATTCAGCATCTGACTGGAATGCCAACTCCATTTAATTCACCATCTTCATTGTCTGAACTCTTCTCCATAGTAACTGTCACATTCTCCTTATCCTCATCCATGTTCTCACACTTTTGCAGCCTTCATGCTGGAGAGCAGTGGAGTACAGTAGCAAGGCACTGACAATTAGGTAGTTTACATTCTTTGATACATTTACAAGCCATCATCTGCAAGACTACCTCAGGGACAGGTAGGCCTTTCATCCATTCTATTGTCAGCTCACCCTCCTCCATAAGCCAGTCATGCTCTGTTTCATGGCTGGATATGATAGGGTACTTCTCCTGGCTCCTACGCTAGACAGCAGTATTGACACAAAGAGCATGCAGGTAGAGGTAGTCTTTGCATGGAGGTAGATGGCCAGATTCATATTGTTCAATAGCACTCCAGGACCTGGCCTTCTATTTTCTGAATCTGAATTTTTAAATAGAGAGGTCATTGTACACGTCAAAATCACATCTACCTTATCAATGTCAGTTCCAGTCTTCAAGTTCAACATAAGGACACTCTCTGACTGATCATCATGTTTTTTTCTCAACATTCATTTTGTGTACAAAAGCCATTTCACCTGTGATACAGGCAGAAGAACTAGGGATTGTGTCAGCTGCTGTTACTATTTTCTCAAGATTCCTTAAGAGGGCTACTTTATTTGTCTTCCTTGTGGTACCTCAAAGTTGGCAAGAGCCCAGGGCAATAAACTTCAGTAGTGCTGCAACGCCTCCCAGATATCCAGATTCCCACTTATGGATACCTAAAGCATATGGCCAAAACCCTTGTAATCTGACTTTAATGTAATTTCCTTGTTTGAGGCTTTTGTTTGCCTGGATTTCTTTATGTCACTGAATGTCTTCAGTTTTTACTTTGGCAGCTTTTTGTAGAAGTTCTGGTTTGGCTGCTCTTGTTTCTAGCCTATTATCTCTAAATGCTGTATATGTATCTTCTCCTTTCTTCTTTGCGTATAACAGATTCTCTCAAATGTCTGTAGGAGCTACACAACCAATGGAGAGCGAGAGTCATTTATTTGGTTCTGCAGAGTAATTGACCCATCTTCTCCAGTGCATCTGTCAGTGACTGCACATCTTTTTCATCTCTCTTCATCCTTAGTGGGTTAAGATCTGCTTGAGATATGTCAGGTGTCTGGACCTGTACCATTTGCCTTTGTTTCCTAAGACAAGTACTTCTGTACTCCTCAATTAGATAATACCCACTCACTGTCTCAGCCTTCAGACTGAATCTTTTGGTTCCACCTGCTATCTGTATGTTCTTATTGGCTGTCACCTCGAGCGCTGATCCACAGGAATTTTTCCAAAAGGGTCTAATGACCCCATCTGTATAGAGAAACCTCCATTTTTGAAATAATCATACATCTCAGGATGTTCCATTACCAACCGTGTCATTTGTGTGTAGTACACTGGCAGATATCTTCATAATTCTGCTTGTCATAAGCAAAACACCAAAATATTATGGATCTTTATGTGGCTAGGTGGAGAAGCCAGTCACCTTTTCCGAATGATTACATAAACCCAACAACCACACCACCCATACCAATGTAACTCGTCCAGAATGCTGATAGGTCACTGTTTTCATACCTTGAGAAGTTCAGGTACACATTGAAAAGCTGAATGATCCGAACACAGGATTATGGTTGAGGACATTATTGAACTGGTCTTGTGTAACGTTGCCATGCAGCTTCTCCATTTGGATTATTATATCATTCATGCCTTGTAAATTAACCATGTGGTGTTCCTCCACCCATCCTTCTGGGCTCATCTCAGCAGGGCCCCATGCTCTGATTTATGTAGTCTAACAGCTCAGTTGTACTGGAGTCCTTACATTATACCACTGATGGAACTTTCAGCAATAATACCAGACTAAACTGAGACCAGCATCTTAGAATCTTTTCCCAATGATGGACATTATATTGCCTATTGTATGAAATCCTCCCATTCTGATAATTATGGACTGGAATTTTTTATCATTCTTCCACATCTCCATTGCTGGCTCATTCATAGTTGGCAAATACCCAACATTGTTCTGAGTCACATTGACCTTTTTCTCTCTCTGGATGTCCAGGAGCTGACCATCTGGTTATTTGCATCTGTTTGCCGGATCAGACACCATATCTGCTTCTTAATTTGAGCATTCTGAATGAAATCTTCATAGTCTATCTCCATTGGTTCCATCACAGAAGGGCCAGCTTGGTTAACTGCATCATAAGGAGGAAACACTAATGACAGAGAAGTTATTCTGTAATTTTTTACTTTCTCTACATGTGGAGGCTACTTGGGTTGTCCAACAGTTGGTGTGTGAGGCTGCACTGCAATACCATTTACTCTCTGTGATGTTCTTACACTGCTGAGTATCTCTTCAAGTCTGTCGGTGTTATCATATGCCATAGTTGTGGGGCTGCAGGGATGTGCTTGGAAGGTTTATGCACACCTGCACTAATGGCATATATGCCATCTTGTGAGAAGGTCTGCATGAATCTTTGAATTTGTGAGGGTGGTGTAGTCTCTTTTGTGTCCCATGTTTACAACACCTTGAGGAAGTCCATGAGAGATCTTGGTATTGTTGTTAATCGTTATCAAACCTCTCTGGATGTTGAGGCCATGGTTGATCAGTGTTAGCTATCTTAAAATCTGCTTCTATGACCATGGGATATCACTTCAAGTCCTGATCAGGGTCTTCTGACAAAAAGTGAATCCAGCTCAAAGGCCATTCTGAGATTCTCCTTGATTAACATTACCTGAGACAGGTTGCTGTTAGCATCTGATGATGATAATCTCCAGGCTGTTACTGAATTCTGCTTCCATTTTTCTCCAAATGAGTTTTTGTTTGTGTCTTGATTTTTTCGGCACCAAGAGTGCTCATATTCACCACCAGTTTCCGTGTGAGGTTCACCATTGATACATGAGGCTTTGAAAACAAATCATTGCTAATATTACTGAAAAACCTACCACATGCCTTTTTGTCTGTAAGAGAGTATATGCTATAGTCATCGTCTTCATCTTGATGAGACTTGTGCTTTTCTGTTGGCCTTGTGCAGGCTCCGTAACCAGATCTGTGATTGTGTGCCTTTGCTGCTACCAGCTCTCTTGATGCCACAGCCAATATCTTTCTGTTCATCTTCTTCTCTACTCTTTTCCATACATTTCTATCTGACCTCAGAGCTATTGATTGATACAGTGGCTCTCAGGATTTGGTCCCTTTTCAGATACTGTATACTTTGTAACATAGTATCCAAGACTTTGTCATACACACTGGTGAATTATGATTTCATTCCCCTTATTGATTTGCATGATTCACTGCCAGTTTCTTCACTACAGCTGCAAAGTTCTGCTTGTTTTTTTCAAGTTGTTGCAGCGTTTCCTTGCGTGTGAAGATCTTTCTACAAATTTAGGTGATAAGATATACTAGGCAGGGCCGGCTCCAGGCACCAGCCTACCAAGCACGTGCTTGGGGCAGCACTTGGAGGGGGGCGGCACTCAAGGTTTTTTTTTTGGTTTGTTTGGTTTTTTAATTTACAAAAAAAACTAATCTTCCTCTGGCGCCCCTGCCGGGGGAGCGGGGCCGCTGGTGTGCACGGTGCCATGCTCCCGCCGGCGCCCCAGCCGGGGCAGCGGGGCGGCAGGCGTGCTCTGCTCCCCGGCCGGGGCAGCGGGGCGGCAGGCGTTCTGCGCTCCCCACCGGCAGGGGGAGCGGGACGGCAGGAATGCCGGCCTCCCCGCCGCCCCCTCCCCCCCGGCGTTTTGGCGGGGCGGCGTTGTTGGGGGGGTGTTTTGGCCAGCGTGGGGGGGGGGGCGGCGCTTGTGGGTTTGTTTTTTTTTGCTTGGGGCGGCCAAAAAGGTAGGGCCGGCCCTGATACTAGGAACTTCACTGGTGTCTTTATATTGCGCAATGGCAGCACATTTTTGGATTGCTGTCACACTTAAAAGAGTCTTCCATTCCAAGTCTCTTGGTTTGGTCAGTTCTGGGAAAGAAGCCTCCATTTTACATATCATGCATTTTTTTTAGACCTTTGCTCTGTTTGTGGGCATTTTTTGAGTACCTCTGAATCAGATTCCATTATTCATTCAGAAATCATAACCACATCACAGTCAAATCTGAAGCAAACAAAGAGCAAATACATAAATCGTGGGTCACAGTACTTTATTGTTTGCAACACCTACATACAAGCTGATTTATAGTTGAAAACTAATGATGCTAATGCCTGTGGAATCAAAATATTTTTTTCATATGAAGCATGCCTCACCCCATTGTTAGCAGTTGACGTGGTAACCATAAATTAAAAAGAAACTAATGTGCATAGTTTTCATTATTTTAGTGAAAAAAGTAATTACCCCAAATTGAGTGAAGCTGTATTCATTTTAGCCAAATTATGGACCATACCCATTTCTCTCTGAGTGCCTTCCTTGTATAATTTCCAACATGGAAACAGGCCTAACTCCATCTTTAAGCTACCTTTCAGAATTACCAATATACAAATACAATATACAATGTATACCAATATACAAATATTTTTGTATTGTGTATGCACAGACCCTTTAAAAAAAAAGAAGGTGGGGATTTGCCCACTCAGATGGTACCAAAAAGTTGTCTGGCTCACTGATTCTGAAAGGTTGCAGTGTAACACTACTTTATTTATAAGAATTTGGAACTCTAAGACACAACAATTAAATAGAGAAAGAGAAAACAGAGGTACAACTCAACACACCTTGCTCCAGGCTGGCTCTTTTGCAGACTGACTGCTGATGATGCAGATCATACGCTTCCCTACAGACCCTCTAGCCTGCAAGCAGGACCAAGGAAATCTTTAAAACTTAAACTGATACCTTGTAATTTTAACACTATTCACAACTGCTTTGTTCTTTTTCATTTAGCCTTTTCATTTTTCTTACCATAAACTAGAGTTACACAGGTCTCACATAAAATCAGCTAAGCCACACTTTAAAGTGTTAAGATACCTGTAGATTATCAGAGGCAGATCTTAAGCACTGAACATGTTTCTTTCATCTTTAAATATGAGGGCAGTTTACTTGAATGGCCTTGCTTGTATCCAGGGAAGCCTAATTAAAATATAAGGCTACCAAGGTAAGTGCTTCAAAAGGGACCCCACTTCAAAAGGGACTCACAGCAAATGTAAATCCAAAACTGCTAAGTGTTTGTTACTTGAAATAAGAATGATCAGTTGATAAATAGCAGGCTAAATCTTTTGTGATATCATTGTTCTGAAACAAGTTATGGGCAATAGTAAACTAGAGCCATCGATTCTGAAAATAGGCAGTAAAAGATCCCATGTGTGATGACTAGAAAACGAACAAACAAATGTTGAAAGGATAAGAAGCAGCTAATTTTGTTCTTCTTGAAATCCAAAGATTTTAAGCTTCTTATATTCCTGTAATAACATAATCAGATAATTCTGAAGAGTTAGTTAATGGGCTAGATTCTAATGCCATCTGCTGCATTTTTTTCCTGGTTATTACTGACCCCTGGGCCATTTTGGCAGCTGGGGATCAGCATCACCAAAGACATACCACTTGTGCTAAGGGCTGTAGTGTAGGAGCTTCTTTGGAAGCAATTTAGCAGGATAATATTTTCCCCGGCTCAGGAATCCTCAGGGTTCAAATCTGCTCTGGGGCAGGTGACCAGCAAAATATAGAATGAACAGACCCAAGAACTGGCCTGTGTAGGATATTGCAGGTAGTAGTTGAAGTCTTGAGAATCGCTGGAAAACTATGATGGACTCATGTAAAGAAACCTGATTGTCATATTGTAAAGATATTTTCCATTTCTCTCTAGTAACTGATGGAACCTGTTATTTTTCAAAATTCAGAATGAGCTCAAACCATTTTTCATCACAGCTACCTCACGCCGGTGGTTTTGCAACCTCCAAGTCTCATCCTGAGAAGAGCTGATCACCTGAGTTGACTATTGACTATGCAAGCTTATGTCAGATAATCAGCATGCATAAGGGGCTTCTCAAGACAGCAAACAGCTGGCCATATCTCTCTATCAGCGTTATAGAGGGCGAACAATTTATGAGTTTACCCTGTATAAGCTTTATACAGGGTAAAACAGATTTATTTGAGGTTTGGACCCCATTGGGAGTTGGGCATCTGAGTGTTGGAGACAGGAACACTTCTTAAGCTGTTTTCAGTTATGCTTGCAGCTTTTACGGGACGTGGTTCAGACCGGGGTCTATATTTGTAGCAGGCTAGTGTGTCTGGCTCAGACTGGGCAAGGTTCTGAAGTCCCAAGCTGCCAGGGAAGAAAAGCTCGGAGGTAGTATCGCCACATCAGTTGACAGTCCCAAGGGGGTTTCTGTGATCCAACCCATCACAGTGACACATAGAATTTATATAGTCAACATGATGTCTGGAACTGTACGGAATGATAATGAATTTATCAACTATATTGTAATAAATGACAGTACCACGTGGTCATTGCTGGGTATCACCTGGAACTGCGCCTAGTAGTGTCTTCTGGCAATGGTTCAGACCAAGCTTTTGATCAGATTTTGTTTCACATAGATTTGCACCATGGAGGTTCATGTTTTCAAGCTTCCAAAAGTTAAAGTGAATTTTATTTAAAGCTGCCTGATTTCATCACATTTCAGGTTGGTGAGAAACAATCGATTTTCACAGAGTTTCATCCTCAAAGCACAACTCTGATCAGCTGACAGGTTTGTGGAAACTCAGAGGAATTTGTAAAGTAATTCTAAAAATGACTATTTGTTGTGTGGTCTTGGGCTTCATCACAGAAGTTTTATAGAGCTCAGAAACCTGATTCTTATCTCATTTACATCAGTTTTGCATCCATTGACTTAAATGAAATTATTCCTGATTTATACTGACACAGGGTCTTATTGAGCCTGTAGTCATTACTGCAGAACCATCCTTCTTATTTGCCATTTCATCTATAGTTTTGTGGATGAACATTTTCCAGACTGTGGTTTATTAGCTGCAATCTTGATTAGTGAGACTGACCATTTTTACTCATCAAAGTTTATAGCAGAGATGGGTAACCTTTGGCAAGCGGCCCGTCAGGGAAATCCTCTGGCGGGACAGGACGGTTTGTTTACCTGCAGTGTCTGTAGGTTCAGCCGATCGCAGCTCCCACTGGCCGTGGTTTGCCGTTCCAGGCCAATGCGGGTTGCAGGAAGCAGCGGCCAGCACATCACTCAGCCCTCGCCGCTTCTCGCAGTCCCCATTGGCCTGGAGCAGCGAACAGTAGCCAGCAGGAGCTGCGATCGGCCGAACCTGCAGACGCTGCAGGTAAACAAACCATCCCGGCACGCCAGCGGATTTCCCTGACGGGCCGCGTGCCAAAGGTTGCCAATCCCTGGTTTATAGAAATAAATGTAAAGTAAATCTAAATATTGTTAATTCAATTTTAAATTTTCTCTGTGTCTATTTTCCCCTGCTCTCAGGATGTCCGGTCTCAATACTTGCTTTTCAGAAGTGAGTGTGCTGTGAAGACATCTCCAGCAAAACTCGGAACTCAGCAGAAATTCCACAAGAGGTTTGGAAACCATTGTTTTACATCAACCTGAGCTACATTTTGAGCAAACCCTTCTCTCTCCATTCTCCTGCTTCTGGGGAGGAATTTATGGTTTGGTGTTGAAAACCAATTAACTAAAATAAACAAAATTGTCTAAACCAACACCACTTGAGTTGTAGAATATTGCTTGCAAAATTATAACCTGAGCTACCAGGACATATTACATATAGGACATTGTTTGCATTGGCAACAATGACAAGACATGTTAAACCTAATTAAAAATGTTTGTGTTCAAATTTCAAAATTCATACAAATATCAAAACAACCATACATGATCTGGATGAATTCATTTTGCCCATGTGTGAATACAAAGTCCCTCCACTCAGTCTATCTCCTATATGTTTTTTGGTTGGCTTCATTCCCACTTGACTGTCCTGCTCATTTACTATGCTTAACTATTTCACTATTGTAATAGTAATCTACATTTCCACTCAATTCTCAGTTTGCTACTGGTTTTTAGACCTACCAGAGCTATCAGAGAAACTGAGATCTTAAGCAGTTGCTTGGCTGGAAAATATTCTTTGTAATGGTGATGATATGCAGCATGAATAAGATATCTTTATACAAAATGATTTTAACATGTTGGTCTTCCTTTCCATTGTCACTATATTCCTCTGTATATGATGGACATGTTATAATAACATACAGGAATTTACTAATGCTTACAGTGTAAACAAAAGCTCCACAAATTTAATAAACTAGATTTACTTAATTTCTTCAGGAATAACAATACTATTTTTTTCACCAAAATGTCTGTGCCATGTCTGAATAGAAATAAAAGGAAAGCAGTAATTAGAGCAGGTTAAAATATATCCTCAAAGGATATTAAATATGCAAGAGCTCATCCATGAAAATTAGACTGCAATAGGTTACACCATGTATTGGCTTATTTTGTAACATATCAAATCATCTCTCATGAATAAATATACCTAATAATGTTTAACTCTATAATTTAATACTACCCTATTAAAAATACTTTCTGACTCAACCTAGTTGTGTATTTGATCTTCTATGATTATTAGATTCTAAGTACACAATAATTAAATGTGCAACTTGTACTAACTTCGGCAAACATTTCAAGAGACTATGAACTTTAATCCCTTTTAATAGATAATTTCAATAAATACTAATACCAGGGCTTGATAATTTACTTGGATAATGGTGTGAGTTAAAGAATAGAGAGTGCTGTGAAAGCTACTGTATATATTTAAAGTTAGCTCAGCTTCATCTGTTTTCTTACAGCAAAACAATTGGCCACTTCTTGAACTATTTTTTATTCTTGCAAACACCCACGTTACAATGTTCCCTTTCTGGGCAACAAAACTAACAAGAAAATCAGCTCTCTCCAAAGGTCTGGAACCACATCAAAGCTGGTGGTCTGAAACCCTCATGCTGATATACTGCCTCATAAAGTAGTCTGTGACCCAGCTTCATGCCAGTTCATCTACCAAACAGCTCTGACCTTAAATGATCGTCAAAACCTTCCGAGATTCCCTTATGGCTGAAACTAAATTGATTCTGATAACCCCATTGCACAGCCTGCTACCAACCTCACAGAACTGAGGGTCGCTTTGAAAAGTGACTTTTTGTTAACAAGTACTCATAAAGTGATGGTAACTTACAGGGGACCCCCTAGAATACTAACCTACAGCCACCACTGATTCTCTCCCTCTGGTAGTCATAACTGGCTGGCCAATGGTCAGGCCTGTGCTCCAGTTGCCATGGAGAAGGTCATCAAAGATTTTGTGACTCTTTCTCCTTTTCCCAGGAAAGGCTGCAGGGATTATAGGTAGATTCTGTTCCCTTTTTTACCTTGCTGCTTTCCAGGAGGAATTAAGATTTGCTACTGTTTGCTAGTTCTTTTAAAATTAAATTCATGGAGATATTAGCCCTCTGTGCCTTAAAAGAAATCAATATGAAGAGTGTAGCATTCAGCTAATTACCCCCCTTTTCCAGGCACAAAGAGTCGCATTACAATGTGACATTGTGCTGCCCTCTTTTTCTGAGATGCTTTCCTGGCATATCAGAGTCTGAACTATGCAAGGACCCCTTACATCTGCTCTTGCAACCTGCTAATTACAATACTGTAATTAACTGCACACTAAAGCAATTACCTTCATATATCACGGTGTATGACAAGCAAAGAGCAACTTCCAGCTGAGGGGGCTTAGCTCAGCTCTCACTGGCTCAACCAGATGGGGCCTCTCTTTTTGCCTCACCTGATACAGCTGCTGCCTGAGGACCATGAAGTGCCTGATTGTACTTTGAGCTGTAATAAAGTGAAAGATTTGTGCACACACATTATGGTCCAAATTCACTATGAACAAAAATGGCACAACTCCACGGAAGTCACTAAAGCTGTAGTCTGGGTCTTTGAAGTTAACCTGTGGAAGTGGACCTCTCATCTACCAATTCCTCCATCTGAACCTGCTCATCTGCCTTTAAACTGCTATTTCTGATCTTGGGTTCCTGCAAAAAAAATGGTGAGATCCCAGCAATATCTCAAGCATCTCTTCATCCTCACAGAGTGCCTCTCATTCCTCATCACTTCGGTGCAAAGGTACCTATGTGCTGTCCAGGTCACCTCAACCTCAAGGAAGGGTGAGCTATGAAGATTTCATCATATTCATCATAGAACAGGTGTCTTTTATGCCTTACTGGTGTGTCCCAGGCCTTATTATATTGGACTTTAAGTACCTTGATCTTCTCTCAGCATTGCTTACTACTCTGAGTGATGCCCATCTCAGTAGGTGCTAGATCACACAGTCATACACCAGTGTTGTGAATGATCAAGTTCAGCTAGCCCTAGATCTCCCTTGATGTTCATATGTCAACCTCCATTCGACTGGGGCACACTCCTAGGAAGGCCATCTTTGAGACATGAGAATGACAAAAGCAGAATAAAGCAAAGAAGTTGATCAATAGGAAAATAGCAAACAACTGAGTTCCACAGGGTTTGTGGCACCAAGAGTCTTCTAGCAAACATGACATCTGTGCAGCGAAGTCCAGAGAGAAGATCAGGCAGGCCACTTAAAGCAGTACTGCGGAACTGTAGTGGAGAACTATATGAACTATGGGGGCTATTATACAAGCCATCCCTGTCTACATTAACGTTGCACTGGCATAGAGTGGCACAATGGAGCACCATCTGGTGGTTAGCCTTCCTCAGAGAAAATCTATTCCAAACAACGTTGTGAGCACCTGGGTGCCATTGCAAACAATTGTGTGTGTGAAAACAATGAGTGCTGCAGATGAGACAGGAGGACTGAATGTGGTTAGCCTGCCAAATGCCTCTAGTGCAAACCAGACCATCTCTTGCTGGGGCACTCCATCTTGATGGAGCCATTTCATTATCTAGCTAGGCAAGAAGAGCCTGCTGTAAAATGTTAGTAGTACCCTTTGAAGTATGGACGCAGACACATCAAAGTGCATTTTCTTTCTCTACACCTTGTTTCTTAAAATCAGACAAAACGGTCAGCTTTAGTCTTTGGTGCTGCTGGTCGCTTACATTCTGGAAGTGAGAAACAAAAGCAGCAAATGCATGTTTCTTCTTGAAGTACTGCTTGCAGCATGAGGCAGATCTAATCAAAGACAAATCACAAAGGTTCTGATTTCTTCTGTTCAGTACTAACACCTAGGGGCAAGGTGGAAGAAGGAGATGTTTGATATCAAGGAACCATATTTCCTCACACCATTTACCAACTGATTTAATGAACACTGAATGGATTTATTCTACAAGGGAGAAAAATGTATTAAATCATATCAAAACCTTTACTTTGATGGCACTTCTGTAGCAGCATGCCACAGCTAGTCATATGTATTACATTTTTTATAATACTTCCCTGGGCTGATCCAGCCAAAGGTATGCGGGTGACTTTCTGGAGATGTGCAGTCCAACTGAAACCAATGGAACTAGTGCATGAGGAAAGTTACACAGATGTATAAGTGTCTACAGGATCAGGGCCTATCTCAGTAAGAACAAAATAGCAGGAAACAAACAGCAGGGTCGCCATAAGAATGAGGCTGCCTGCATGCAGTTCTTCGAAGTATAATTACAGCCGCACTGAAGCATGAATGTAGCCTAACATATTTGGAACTGCTGTAATCAGTGTAATCATGCTGCCATTTCATTTACTTTCACACATTCTGTTAAGGCATTAGGACTGCTGTGTAGGCTGCTGGAATGATACAGTTAATACTGCCCATTTATTTTGTTCATGCTGTTAAATAGTGTGGTTATTCTGCTATATTCATGCGGCTGTCATATGACTAAGTCTAAAGCAGCATACCCAGTATAGAATACCTTCTGTAGAATAAGAATGGAAGGTAAAAACTGTTTTTATTGGATTTTTTTAACCTTTATATAACCTAGCATATCCGCTGTTAATTAGCAGCACTGGGACCAAACAAAAATAACAGCCACTTCCCTCCAGTAAACTTGTTTCTTCCAATATCTATTATTTAATTAAAAAAAAATAACAAGAACAAAAATAATCAAAAGAGATCTGCTATTTTAACCTTCCCAGAGTGCCCTATTTCCAGTATGTCTCCTTTAAGCAGGTGCATTAGCAGAGTAAAGAAATGTGACAGGAATTGCCTTTGAGATAGCGAGGATAATTAATTAAAATAGTACAGTTAGCTAAGTGAAGTAACAGCAGCAAAAGCAAGTGTGCAAGGTTTGACATCTGCATTGCTACACACACCGCTTGGAAAAGATGACAGGTGCTGACTTGCAATATAATAAAATACTAATGCATTATATTAATTGCTAGGCAGCTCTCAGTCAGTGAGACTCTTCAAGGCAGTTTGCATTAAACATAACAAAAATTAGTTAAAGCAGAATAGCGTAAAAAATCAAACCGTGGATTTGATGCTAACGGTGCTGCTGATGCTGGGTTATTCTTATTTTTTGTTAACTATCACATGACAGATTTAATTTGTCTGGAATTGAAGGGCAGCAGTTAAACACATTAATGGTATTTTCCATAAATAGGGGTGTCACATTTCTGGGACAATTTAGATAACATGTGAAAAAATAACAAATTGAGATTTTAATTAAAATCCAACACTGTGATGTCGATCTAAGAATTCAAACAATAAATAAGTATGCCAAAAAGAGTGAAATCTACAAAACAATTAAAGAAATAATGCTCTTCAAATCAGTTAAGCACTTCAAGTGCATCAAGAGGTAATCCCATTAATTGTACATTTATATGCTATGCGTATCCTTGCAAGCATTTTGAAAGAAAGTGGTGCAGAAGACACAGGTGCCTAAATTAATAAACATTAGAAAAATCAGCAAGAGATTTAACTAAATTGGTTATTGTTTTCAATTATTAAATAATTAGTTTTAACATCTTTGTACACCTGGTCTCAATCCATGGGATTCAATTACCTTGAATGGCTTTGGGCTTCTATTTGATCACTTAACATTGAATTTGCAAAGTGCTGGGCAATAAGAAGAATATTTGGCAGAAGACATTGAGATTTCCCAGAAGTTTTCCAGAAAAAATCACCAATAAGAACATTCAGGTTTGCAGAGCTGTGGCTGTAATTAATAAAGAAAGTTTAATTAAAGGTTTTTGTTTTGTTTTTTTAAATCAGAGCTAAAGAATCATGTTGCAGGTAAAAGGTTGAGTAATATCATTTAAGAATCCTTTCACAGAGATATTTATCTTTCTGGCACATGCATATTTGATGTGATAATTAAAGAAATTTGTCACACATTCCTCCGATTCGTCCTTCCTTTTACAACATTGTAGCAATGCAAAGGTTTGTCTAACTTAGCTTCCAGAGCTCTGGCATGCATCATTTACTCTTGCCCTGAAGGTTGCACTCTGAGAATTATATATGCAATTGAAATATCCCAATAGATTTGTAAACAACATAATTTAGAGGATTTGTGATAAAGATTTTTTTAAATCTCTAACTTATCTTCAAAAAAAGCTTCAGTACAAAATTTCAGCTTTAGATTCATGTTCAGATAAAATGTATGAGGCCTGATCCAAAGCCCACGGAGATCAATGGAAAGACTCCCACTGACTTCAATGGACTTTGGATGAGGTCCCTATGCACATATATTTTCCTAGATGAACTTATTATCAAACACCAAAAAAAACCCTACACATTTCTACTGAATCCATCAGAATAAACTTAAACATGAACTACAGGTGTTTTAAATGGGAATTTTCACACTCTGAATATAATCTTCTATACGACATGAAATCAATCATATAAGAAACATACTTGTCTTTGCACGATAGGTCTATAACTCAGGATGTAATAAAGTGTATTTTTAAACTAAGCAAAGTACCAACTGAAATGCTCCAGTTAGATTAAAAGAATAATTTTCAATTTATAACTGCAATATAATACAAATTAGGTTCTCCTTGGTCACCAGATAGTTTTAATGTTTGCAGACCGTGCATCTCATCAAGGCATCCATCCCTCAGAATCTTACACATGTCAGTAAACCCATTAAACTCAATGGGACTACTAGCAGGCATCAAGTTATTTTTCTAGGCATGTATGTTTCAAGGTCAGAGCCCTAAAAGGGCATGAATTAATCTGCTGTAAAGCAGGATTTCTCTAGCCTACAGTACAGGGTTCCTACTAGAAATGACCATCATATAAAGAACTTACATTATTATATAGAATAACTATACTGTATATGAGGTTTTCTTGACTGTGTGTTTTACACACTGGTAAGGAGCAGGAAATGATGACATTTTCTGTATTTAAAAAAGATCACTCAGACTGCTTACAGCAAGCCACTGATGCTCAGATTTTTAAAAGTATTTAGGCATTGCTGCACTCAGCATTGACTGTCAATGGGATTTTGGCTCGTAAGAGCCTAAATCACTTTTAAAAATTAAATTTAGGCTCCGATTTTAGTTAGGCATTACAATGCTGAGCACAGCAATGCCTACTTACCTTTAAAAATCTGGACATGAGACCTTAAAAAAGTACAACAGAGAAATTACATGGTGGTAAGTGCTTATGAAGTGGAAGCTAGAGGGTGTTTCCCAAATCTTGAAAAACTCTTAATTGTCAAGAAGCAGTTGCCCCAATATCAAAACAGAACAAAGTAGGCAAGAGTGATGGAGCAACAGAGGTGATTTTAGTCTAGGCCTGTGTCCATATAACATCCTGGTATGTGGGCTTCCCACTGATACAGAAGCAATGACAATACTAACAATCATCAGCTACAGCCTCAGACAACAGCATTTGATTAAGGGGACCTTTTGGAGCATGGCACAAAAATGTACTGTTTTTGTAGTATTATTTTAGGCTAACACAAGGATCAAAAGTAAAAGCAAGGTATTTCCAGTCCTTATAAAACTTCACAGTGAACATTTCTGAATATGACTCTTTACGTGCAATCAGAACAGCCTTGCCAGTAGGACAGCTGAACAAATTATTAACAGAGAAAAAGTTACTTGAAGAATGTAACCTTTTTTGTTCATCTTAAGTAACGCCAACAAGCAGAGTATCATTTCCCAAAATTAATTCTTTATTTCAATTCATGCAACAAAATTTCATGCAAGTTTGTTTGGGGATTTTTTCTACTCTCTGGATTGACTATGAGCAGTTCCCCAAAAGGATTCAATGCTCAATAGTTGAGCTGTGTTGGCTAGTTGTGATTGGTCCCATAAATCAGATGGCATTATTTCTGACCCTCTATTAGGTGAGTATACATATGAATGGTTGCGTGTGCAGGCTGAACATTTGCTATCTCCAAGCATTTGTACGAGTAAAACGTAGAGTTTCATAATGGAAATGACACAGAACCTAGGGATTTGGAAATCCATTATCTCTGAAATGACACACAGGTTCTGTCAAGGATGATGGCAGTAATAATAGCAAGTTAGGGCTAAAAGGCATTTATCAAACTCCTTATTAGCTACAAATTGATGGTCTGCTTGCAAGTTCCAAGCAGAATCTTAAGGCCATGTTAACGAGGTGGCCTTTAACATCAAAGAGATTTGTGGCTGTACTCAGTCTTAGATACTGCAAGCTTTAATGAGGTATTTACCATTTGAACTGCTGTAAGGTAGGCAAGTGCAAATGCCATTTCTGTTAAGATTATTGACCTTCGTCCTCCAAATAAGGTAGGAGCCGGAAAGAGTGTATGGCCTGTTCAAAAAAATCTTCTGTGAAAAAGGCAAGGAGGATCAAAATATATATTTGCGATCAGTGTAATTGTTATATATATATAAAATAGGATATCTGTATATGTGACAGCAAGAGAGAGATGCAGGTAATTATTGTATAATAAGCCATACTTAACATCCAGATCCATCATTATATTGTTAGAAATTGATTCAGTAACTTGACATCAGAAAGTCAAATTTTATTGTGGTTCTTTGATAGTTAGGTCCATAGATTATTTATGGAGGGTCCCTTTATATGCCAATGACATATAAAATAAAGGTAGGAAACTAAAATTCTCTTTATTTCTACACTTACAGTAACTTTTTAATTTAAATTAAATATACAGTCCATTTAATTGGGACATATTTAATCAGGACGAATGTTTTATTAGAATATCTGCCAGGTGATTTTTCATCATGACAATGAATGGTATGTCACAATTCCAAGGATAGCTGCACCTAGTCTCTTTTGTGGTCTTTCGGAGCTCCCACCCATATGTGTCACATCTCATGTCTAGGGCTGGCTGGGAAACAAGAAACTCAAATCAGGTGTTCAGAGAGGTCTGAGAACCTTGCAGCAAATCTTAGCTGAGTTTTACGTGAACCTGGACTCTTTTCTTGAGTGCTTGGGGAGGATTTATGGTTTGGAGTTGAAATTGTGCAACTTCAAACCAAGCAAAACTGAATTGTTTTTCCTCTTGTTGTTTTGGTTTTTGGCTGAGGGTAAGGGAAGTGTTGGTTATTTTTAAGCTGAGTTTCATTTTGGGTTCAAAACCTGCAACTCAAAGTTAAATGCTGTCAGCCTGAATCCATGCAAGCTGACATCAGAAAATTGTCCTTATGAACCCCATAGAACTGCAAATATCAAATTTTGCATAAATCTAGTTAAAATGTGCTGAATTAGGTATTAAACAGGTGAAATCCCGAGCTCCAGTCATTT
Organism: Chelydra serpentina; assembly: GCA_037349315.1. NCBI lineage: Eukaryota > Metazoa > Chordata > Testudines > Chelydridae > Chelydra > Chelydra serpentina. Next base: position 28,370,304 of record JBAIAC010000026.1, read on the forward strand.
AATGCAAAAATTGTCAAATAAAGATTAAATGAAGATGAGGTTAAGATGAAACAACTATAATCTAATCATAATCTTTTTTTATTCTTGATATTTCATGTTACAAGGTTTATTTTTTATTATTTATGTTAAGTTTTTGCTCCTATGTATTCAGTTTATCATCTTCTATCTTATGCAATCTCCTAATTAAGTGGATTCTATTGTAGTTTCTATCATCTTTAAGCACCTATACTTGTAACACTAATAAATGTCTCAGTTGTTTAAAATCCCTTTGAGATATAACAACTGCCTGGGATTATATAACATTAAATATTATCAGTCTACATTGACTGCATATTATCGATTTCATCTGACCAATAAAAATGGATACATCTCAAAAAGGTTCAGAGGTGGAGATTGGAATCCTAACCTCTTTCATCTGCAAATCTTGTAAGAGTGCTTTACAATTACCTATTATTTCCAGCACTTCTGGTTGTATTTAGGTTCCAAATACCATGAAGATAGATTTTCTTGTGGTATTTCAGCATTTCCTCTGTTCAGTGAAGGTCAAAAATCAAAATGTAGGATGGTGTAAAAAATAAACACAAACTTTTTGAAGCTGCCAGATTTGGCTGATGGTTTTCGGTCTCAGCAAGGGTTAGTGGGTCAGTTATTCTTTTCACACTTGTTTAATAATAAATCAAATTGGGGGCAGGGGCCGTTGGTCTAGTATGTCTGCAGAAGCACAATTATAAAATTGTATCCTAAGTACAACCCACCTATTATATATTATCCTCTCCAAAATTGTGCCCCCATTTCCCATCTGTCACCTGTTCACCTGTCACCTGTTCTTGCAGCAGCTAGTGCCAGCCACCGGATTTTCTTTCACCCCCTTTGGCTCTTCTTCCCTGCCAGCCAACCTTGGCAGGGAGCAATGACAGGGGAGGAGAAAGGCTGCTCCGGGCATCCTAACTTCCCCAGAACTTCCCCAAGTATCCGTTGACTCACCTGCCTACACACCATCTTTTCTCCAAGTCGGATGCGGGGGGAGGGTTAAGGTAGGTGCCTCCGTCTAGTAGATGGAAAATAGCCTGGAATAACTGACTTGTACAGAAGAAGTCTCAGAACAATTACTCCTGGGAGAATTCTGCTCCACTGCGCAATGCAGAATTTTGCAGAAATTAAAGTTGAACGCACAGAATCCCCCCCCACCACACATGTAGAAATGGGCTGCAGTGCTTCTAGCCAGCACTAGGGGCCACTTGACCCAGCAGATCCCAGCTCACACATAGAAAACACTGCTGGGGGGAGGGAGCGGGTTCCGGGCAGCTGCAGTTCTCAGCACGCCCTGAGGGACAGAGAGGGTGCCACGCAGGAAACTCCATGCAAATCTGGGACCAAGCATCAGGCCGATTCTCTCTCCTGCTCCCTCACAGAGCCCAGGGATCCAGTGTGGTATCTGGGCAAAGGGAGGCCCCGTGGCAGGCCTGTGGGGGGTGGGGGGAGAGGGTGTAGGTATCTGGGCCGTGGAGAGGGGGGGCTGTGGCTGGGCTCAGGGGTGAGGGAAGGGGGCAGAGAAACAGGAACTGGGTTGTCATAGGAGTTTCTTTAACTCTCTAATCCTGTGGGAATTTTTGTGTGTCTCTGTATTATTATAGGCATTCTTGCTGACAGCTATTTTGAAATAAATTACCAAAATAATTGAAACTGGTGTGATTATGTAGCGTTATTTTGACAAATAAAATTTGCAAAATGTTGCAGAATTTTAAAATACGATGTGCTGAATTTTTAATGTTTGGCTCAGAATGCCCCCAGGAGTAAACAACATTAGGGCCATCAGCCCTTGGTGCCTCCACAGCCTCCTCTGTTCTTGGCTGTTCCTCTCCAGACTCTAGCTCTGATCAAACTGATGGTATAGGGAAGCAGAGAGGTTGTCAGCTGAGAAGTAACTGCAGGAAAATGCTTGCTGCTTCCACTTAGCCCAGCTGAATGTTTGAGACTCCAGCTGGGTTGAGGGGAGGCCGATTCCTGCCCATGGGCAGTCCAGATACCAAATTCTAGACTTGCCCCGGCAGGAGTGAGACCAGCAGCTCTGCCTCCTTTGAACCATCAAGTTAGAGCAACTGTAAACCTGGGCTGGAAAACAGGAAAGCCCACTAGGTAACTGAATTAAAGCAAAAGAAGCAGCTGCTGGCTGTGGACCCAGCAAAGGCTGCAAGAACAGAATAATGTGGGGGAGGGCAGGTAGGTTGGTGGGAAAGGGGCCTTAGTAGTGAGCATTAATTGCCCCCGCAAATCCTTTAGTAGATTCACTGAGTCTGGCAATAACGCCCCTACAGAGATTTCTTCGCTCTTTCAAGCATCTGCCTTTCCCGGGGTGTAGGGACCTTACTTTCAGGCTGCCTGTTTTGCCTGCCTAGCTCCCCTATATGCATCCCCTGTTGTCGCATCTAAATTATTACAGTGACTCTCAGCATCCACAGCCTCACCTGACTGCAGGAACAAATCAAAGTGTTTGGGAGGCAGCATATCAATTTGGTTTTGCGCCATCACACCAGTCACTGCCTGGTAAGTAGGATTATTTCAAAAGTCTTTTTTCCCTTCCTTTTCACTGTCTCTTTGAGGCCAGAGCCAGAGCCCAAATCACCCCTTGAGCTGCCTTCTCTCTAAACACTGCACATTCACCTTTTGTGACTATATAAAAGAGAAAACCTCTCCTGTTATGAAATGGATAAACTGAAACAGTCACTTCTCTGGCTGAAGAGCTGCACACTAGACCAATCTGAAAGCCACGTCTCAAATGCCCTCTGCTGGATGCAGCCAGCTCTCTTGGGTCGGGATGTCTCAGGCACTGAGAGCCTCACTCTGTGATACTTGCTAATGAAGACTTCACTGAATAAGGGAAGCTGGGTCCTGATGCTGATGTCAAAGCTGTGTGGCTCCACAGGAAACAGCTGAACACAAGTGCAATAATAGAGTATCAAATGTAAAGCACCTGCCCTTTAAGAAATTTGTCTTTTCTATTGGGTCTCTGTAGTTGCTGATTTCTAGTTGCTGAACAAGGCACTTTTCTCCTTGCTCTCCTTCATTCTCCCCCCAGGTTATATATACACAACATTTTTAAACAAGTAAACCACAATTTTTCAGCATCCAAGATGGTGTCTGCTGCAGTGCAACACTTCCTGGAATGCCTGGGGTTAGTGACATTTTTGCACCCTCAGGATACTGGAGTTTTCAAAACTGCAGGCACAATGAATTAATATTTAGGAGGACCTCAGTCTATAGTAAAAGGAGTTAATGCCACATAAGACCCAATCCTACTCCCATCAGAGACAACAGGAATTACACCATTGACTTCAAAGAGAGCAGAGTTATCCCTTCAGAGTATATTTCATGCTTCCAGTGTCTTGGCTAGCTTAGTGCAAATTAAATGTTGAGCAATCTTGCCAGAGCCCATAAGCATTCCATTAGACTCTAGAGGATTTGGCTAATTTCAGTCAAATACTTACCAGTTTTACAGAGTATGGCAAAATTCATCCCTGGAATAGCCCACTGAAGTCAGTTTAATGCCACTAATGAGTTTGGCCCTATATCTCCACAGTCTGTATGGTTATTCAGTGCTAGAAAGGCAAAACAGTGGTATGCATGCTAACCACTCTTCAGAAACAAAGATTATAGACAATATATACTAAATATTTTAAGAACTGTAAACAGTCATCATATCATATGTTGAACATACAGTAAGATCGTTCATGCCTCCAGGTCTTTCAAGGAACGTCAATACAATGCATGGTCCTATAACTCAGAAAATGTCACAGTGCCCAAGGGACCTACAAGGAACTAAATTCTTCAGCTTTCAACCATTTCTGCTTTATGTAGAGAATGCTTTCTCCCAAAGTAATACCTTACTTAGTGGAAAGGCATTGTGGCAATAGCATTGGAGTCAGGATACAGGGGTTCCATCCGCTGGAGCTCTGCCAGTGATGTTCCATAAGACCATAGGCAAGTCACTTCACCTCTCTTTAAATCTTTCATCATTTGTCATGTAAGCTCTTTGGAGCAGGAATGGTCTTTTACCATGTGTTTGGGGAGTACCTACAACAAGTGGGCCCCAATCTCAGTTGGAGCCTCTGGGACTACTGTCATAAACATAATAATCTTCTTGATTTTGATTCATTTATTAATGATCTACTATAAAGTAGATATTTGTAAAGGTACAGAACAAGGGCTTACAGGCATGGGTGTACAACAAATAGCATGGAAGTATCCTTCATAGGAGGAAGGGAACAAGCATGATGCTGCTCCTTTCCTCAGAAACCATACTGCAAATTATTTATACAGAAACTTGATCAGCCAAGCAGCTGTCAGCAGGAAATGCTGCTCTACACATTTTCCGAAATGTTTTAATTATGCAATGACACCTTGTTGTCACACAAGTATTATAAATAATGCTCAATGTTGCTGTTTGTTTGAAGAGCACCACGGGGTCTTTCTATATTACCACTCCTCTCTGGAGAGAGAGAGAGAGAGAGATTGACATTATTTATAATAGCATTTCAGAACTTATTAATTATTATTACTATTATTTAAAAAAGCTCTTGGCTCCATTGCTGACTGTTGATGCAAAATTGGACACTTCAGCAGAAAGTTTGGTTGGGGAAAACAAAAAGAAAAGAAAAAAAGAAAAATCAAATGTAGCTTCGAAATAAACAATTATTATGACTTTGAAGCATAACATAAAGTGTCTCATTGATTTTGTCCCAGAGGACAGGTGTAAAGAATGACTAATCAAAGAAGCGATGAAGCATATAATATTAGTGCATGCAACAATACTTGTGCAATATTGCTTTTAATCCATTCGTTCACCTTTGACCCTCTGCATTCAACTGCTAGCAATGATGGAAAGGCAGGTGCAAGGTACTAATACGTTATCATTCATAACAAAATCATTCAATTTCTCTCCAAATACAGATAAAGCAGCTGGGGATGAAATGTCACTCAGTTACTCATATTATTGTTCCTTTCCTCAGCCTAAGAATGGGACACCAGGTCTATACAGCCTAGATTTAATATAAAAAATAATAAAGGATAATATGTTTTCATCTGCAAAAGTTGTGTGTGTTCTCATTCTCAAGCCAGGTATTGTTAAGAGTGCAAACGCTTTCCTTAACAGATTTTACATTTAAGATCCTAGCCCACCCTGTCACTAATGCAGTGCCTCTCCTTCCCTCTATTCCCACATAAGTAGAGCTCTCTGAGGGTAGAAGTAGAACAGCTGCACTGTACAAGGGATGTGGCTAGGACCTACCTGTGGGGACAGCCATATAATATGGTGCATATACCTTACATGGCTTGGAGCTCAGCTAAGCAGAAGCTGTCCAATAAATGTGCAAGAAGGGAGCTGGAGGGAGGGAAGGGATGGTCATAGGACCAGACAATCCACTGCTGCGTGGATCTTTCGGCCATTATCCCTGGGCTGTGGTGCACTAGGATTAATTGGGCTGCTCCAACCATTAGGTAGAAGCAGCTTCAGTGGAGCTGCTCTGTAGCCTTGGGGAGCCCTCTTCCCTCAAGGACCTCGGGGCACAGCCAAGATATTCACCAATATTACAGGAACGGAATTGGTTCTATAAATCCCACCTCCCCAAATAAATTAAAAAGTTTAATATCTGATGCAGATCCGGTGGAGAAGGAAGGTAGGAGAGTGGTAATGATCATCCCCAAAGAAAGAGATGAGTGTACCAATGGTGATAGAGGTCTATATCCTTAGAACTGTCTTCCTTATCTTAGCCTTAGAACATTGCAATCTTTCAAGTGAATGAACTCACTTCTATTTTCAAAGGGTTCCTTGGTGTTGCTTTCAGACTCTTATCCCCATTTTCTCCACGTGGCACCCCATCTTTGAGCTATCATCTTAGTCTCTTTGGTGCAGCCATCAATGATGCAACCTTATTGAGCGGCAGGGGATGGTAATAAGAAACATAAGCCACTCCTTAACCATCAAGAGCTAAATAAACTGTGTCAGGGCTTCTGCTAGACCTAAGACAGACAAATAAGAAATAAATCTTTTACTGCTATTGTGTGCATTTGCGTGAGAGCGGTGACTGTTCATTGCCATTTGGCTCTCAGCTGTGCTACGTAACTATATAAACACTGCCGAGAAGACAACAGATTCTAGTGGACATGAATGGGCTACTTCAGGTTCACAGTTGTTATAAACTGATGAAATTTGAGGACACAAAGTGGCATTCCAGGATACTGAAACAGTTTTCTCTTTGGGTCAGTTGTACCTCTTAGTCTCCCTAATTGTGTTCTCCTGCAACAAGAGAGAAAAAAAACATTCTTCCCAGGCTCTATCACCAATAAATTGGCATTTGACCCTAATTTAGACAAACTTTTAAAAAATGTTTGGCTTCTATATAATGTAGGTTGTATATTAAGCAGCTTCGGTTTATTTGACTGTAATATGTTCATAAACAAAGATGTACAATTAGAGAGAAAAAATAAAGGCTTTGATGTTTATGATGACTGTGTTTTTAAATGTAATAATGTGTGTGTGTGTGTGTGTATATATATATATATATATAGGCTATATGCCATAGTTAAATCGATTTAAAGAAAAGTTTGTAGCAGAGATTGGAGCAAATGGTTTGGTCAAAGTAAATAAAATAATAAATAATAATAAAATAGAAATAAAATAAACTAATAAACAACCACTAGCTCTTACATGTCATTTTTCATCTCAGATGGGGAAACTGGAAGTGGAAGTGATTTGCCCAAGGTCACCAAGACAACCAGTAGCAGAGCCAGACATTGAACCAAGATCTCCCGAGTCCCAGTCCAGTGCCCTAGTTTAGGCACAGTGTTTGTTATCCAAACATCAAGATTTGCAAGCAATTACAATTCACCATACTGCAGCAGTCTTAGATATTAGCGTACCTTAGACACCAGTCTATGATGCTTCTTAATGATGAACACTATAAACATATTTTCAATCAATTTTAACTAGGAACAATGCACAATATTTGCATATTTAGCATTAGTTTTTAGAAGAGTACAGTAAAGAAGGATTTAGCAAGAGAGAAAAAAGTACTTTATCCAGGCTTGGTCCTTTGATGTTAAGCAAGTTTCTCTCTATGAAGAAGCTCCTGAAAATGACAAACCTGACATTTTTCTCCCCCTCTATAATGCCACAAACATAGCTGCTTTACAAAAGACAATCATTCTTAACAGTGAAAGCATTATTAGGTTTTCTCTGTTGATCTTCAAGGAGTGACAGATAACTTAAATGCCTTTCCACGTTCAAAATTTCTTTGCAAAACATCTCCCAGAAAAATTTGATTTCCTGTTTTACATAAGACTTCACATTTTAATATCATGTATAATCCTCTAATGTGTATCCTTTTGTTTTCTCTTTACCTGCAGGATTTCTTGTGAGTGGTGTGTGAGGCTTCAAGACTTTTCTAATACTTAAAGTAAATGGGGTTTTGAAAGGCAGTATTAAATTCATGTGCATTCTGCACTGATAGCAAGTTCACCTCTGATATATATATTACTCCAGACAGTTGTTCTACTAATTCCTGGAAACAGACAAATATTGATCTAATCCCAAAAGTAACAACTGTCACTGTAGTGAGTTTTCTGTAACCCATATCTGGTCTATGTAACACTGACAAGATAGAAAAGGAGCTCTCCAGCTGGGATCAGAATAACACTACTGTTTTCTGACATTATTCTCCTTGATTTTCTTTTGTCACCCTCGTTGATCAGTATGTGATGTATTAATATAAACCACTTGGCCAGCAACATCTTACAAATTTGAAATTATGACAGGTAAGAAGTCAGGCTATAAGAAGAGAGATTAGGGTCAGACAGGTTCAAAGGTCCTTTTTCTTATAGAAAAGATCGTTAAGCATGCCTGGTCACTTAACCTTTTCTATTTTGATGACGATGATACACTGGAGGGAATTCAGACAACAGCAAAGATATGCTTTAGTCAAACACGTTACTGAGCTCAACACAGGGCTAACTGGGTAAAATTCTATGGTCCGTGTTACAGAGGAAAGTGGGCAAGATTCTCGAATGGTTCCTTCTGGACGAATTAAGTGACTGGAGGCACTGATTTGTGAGGGCATTTTTTAAAAGACCCATAAAATACTTATTGTTTGGCTACCCAATGTTTACTCAAGGAAGGAAAGAAGGGTATAAACACGAAGGAGGCAGCTAATGTTTAAGGTATAATGAGCATGTAATCGTTGGGAGGCATTGAGGCTAAAATATGGAGGAAGCTAGCAAAGTCAGTTCTGGAGACTCACGGTGGAGGCAAAGATAGGGGATTGGGAATGTAGTTAGGAGCATCTCAAACTACTATGGCAAAAATAAAAACTAACAAGCGCACCTAAACCAGTGAGCTGCCCAAACATCAGGATTGCTGAGGAGCCATGACAGTGGAGTTAAGCAGCCTGTAAACAATGATCTCCGCTCTCTTCGCTTTTTCTCATTAAGTCTCTAGCAGCTGGGCTCCATTTCTGGAGCAGGAAGATGGAATATGGAGCGCAAAATATGCCTACACATGCCTTGTTGTGAAAACTGAGTCATTTAAGTTTAGAGTCTATCCCAAAGTATCACCTCAGTAACTCTCCCCACAGTCCGTAGGCCAGCTTTGTGCACAGCAAGAGGGAGAGGCAGCACAAACCTGTTTTGCAATCTGCCCCGAAGTACTACGGCTAGATCTGCTTGTTAAAAGACAGATCTTGCTGAGTGCTCTCACTGTTAAAATATGAACGTAGCAGCATCTTCCGTCAGTCTCTATAGATGTGTGGTCTGCACCTGTGGTCATTAACCACTCCAGCAGCACATGAGGATGAGGACAGGAGATGGGGTCAAGCTATTGCTCTCCTGGGTGGGACTCCTATAACCACTACGCCCTACATCTCTTCCCGCCATCCCTAGCTGCTCATCCCCAACCTGGCTTCTGAAGAGTTGGTAGTACAAGGAAGTAACCTGGGGGCCTGATTCCCCATCCCTCAGGTTCTTGAATCCCACTGCCCCACTCTAGCTAGGAGAACAAACATATATTGTATCTAAAGAATACCATATACATCACTAAAAGAGAGACAATATTTGAGGCAATCCTTCCATAAAATGTTGAAGCTTATCACTGGTCAGTTTACACATTAAGAATTTTTTTCTAACACCCCATGTAGTTCAAAACCTCTATCAGGAAGAAAGAGCTGTAATTATAGATCCCAGGCCTCTCCCCACCTCATATTGCTTCTTGTTGGTACAATCCTCTGTCAGTTACTCTGGGTTCACCCACCGCTAGGATGACCAGACAGCAAGTGTGAAAAATTGGGACAAGGGGTGCGGGGTAATAGGAGCCTATATAAGAAAAAGCCCCAAATATCAGGACTGTCCCTATAAAATTGGGACATCTGGTCACCCTACCCACTGCCCCAAAATATTTATCAGAGGGGAGAAGGAGACCTTTCCTATGCAGACAATCCTTTAAAAAATACATCTGTAAAGCTGGTCTCCTATTCCAGTATAATGACTGTTAGTCAGTTTCCTCTGGAGAGCAGACCACAGCAGGGGAACTTATTGGCTGCTTCAGGTATGCGTCCCTTTAGATGCATCCTTTAAGAGCTAGTGCCTGCATCATCTAGCCAGCCCAGACTGCAAGGTAAATAGGAGTGAGAAGGGGGTGGGGGAAAGATAATTAGAAGCATCTGCACCATGATGAGAATAAAACTGAGAAAAGGAAACAGTGAGGTCTATTAGACTGTGAAATGGTCAGAGATGGCTTGGAGCCAGAAACCTCAGTTCCAGAGCCAAAAACTCTCAGAGTTCCGGAGTTCTTCTATTTAGAAGCTTGGTTGAGGCTCATCTCTAGAAATAGTATCTCACTGACAATAGTGTCAAATCCATTGCTTTGCATCATAACTAAACACCATTTTGCATTCTTAATCATCAGTAATAGCACTTTAGTATTCACTGCACACTACTGATCTCTCTTTCATTCCTAACACCATAAATTGGTGCACCTGAATAAGTACCATAAAATAAAATCAAGTATTGAGCTGACACGCCAGTTTTGCTGAAGAAACTCTTTCCAACAGCCAGTCTTGTTGACCTACTGTTCCAACAATGTTACACTCGATTGATTAACAGTGTTATGTGAAAGGTTCAATTTCACCTTATATTTACATCCTGGATTGGATGATATTGTTCGATGCTTGACCTTTGTTGAAATCTCAGCTGGTTGGTAGACTTACAAGAACAGTAGCTACTTCCACAAGTTTGCACATTAGTAAATTATTCAGTTCCTTCCTTGTGATTCATTAGGGCTTAGGCACAAGGAGATTGAATCTACCTGGAGAGCCAGGAAGGCATGCAATGGTATCAGATTGCTGTGTACCCTTTTTATTGCCTTTACTATGATGAACCCATTGCCTGCCATGAAGAAAGTGACTTTAAACGTTGGGTTCTAAATTTTCAAGGGTAACTGATGGCTTTGGGTGCTTTAATTTTTGGGTTCCCTAACTTGAGACTAGTTAAAGAAGCCTGATTCTCAGAGGGCTGGTTCCCAGCACTTTCTGAAAATAAGACCCCTTTGAAATGCCTCAAGCTAAGCACCCAAAATTAAAACACGAAACACTACTAGTCACTTTTGAAAATGTAGGTCCTAGGTACCTACCTTGAAACTAAATCACTGACATTTCAGATACCAATGTGTGAGAAGACTCTTATTCTTTGTATCTCATTTTTTCCTAAAATGTCTAACAATCAAGGGCCGGTAAAACTTCAGATTTTTATACACAGTTTTCATTCCGATCACTCTGTAGCCACTGCTTCACCTGGTGCTACAAAACAGGCCACCCTTGATGTGTACATCCACAAGAGGAAAAATGGTGTTTTCTCACCATGTGTCAGCTAACATGTGGTAACTAACATGAGGTAAAATGTTAGTGAAAACAAGGTAGTCTGTAGTTTTCACATTAGCTGACTAAGGTAATAGGAGGGGGAGCCTAGGATTTACTTTACCCTGATAAAACTGCAGTTCTCTTGTCTTCACTACCATTTTACCTCATGTTAGGTAACACATTGTGAGGAAACACCTTTTTTTCTTAGTGAAGACAAGGCATGTCACAAACTGTACTTCCTTATGGCATTATGCTGACGTGCTTTGCTTGTGGCCAGTCAGTCAGGCTCCCTCTGCATCCCAATAGATGCTGTGGCCCTTTGAAAATATAATCAAGATCTTATTTGTAGGGATAGGAGACAAGTGGAGGGAGCGGTTCAGAAATAATAAAATAAAAATGGCTGAATTACACTGCTACTAGATCATTACAAGCATTAAATACTGAAATAGGAATCAGTGTAAAAATAATTAATAATTATTTGTACATAAACTCATCTGTTTCTTTTGCTGTTTCTCTTGTTTATATGGTCCAGGGATAAAGCATTTTCATTATATCTGGCTCCTTAATTAGGGCTACTTAATATTGACCCTTCTGATACATTTATATACACAAGAGCTTGAATTGAAATGTTACTGCACTTATTTTGACATGGATTCCAAACGTATAAAGGGCAAATCCTGAGAATCTCCTACAAGATGCTGAGTGAGCTCGAATCCTATTGAAATCAATGGTAGTTTAGGTGCTCAGCACTTTGTAGACTCAATCCTTAAGTCAGCTGGAGTCTGGTTTCTCAGCAAACTATTAAGCACAATGCACTGGGGACAGCTAATCAACAAATCATGAGCAGAAATTCAGCTTCAGAGGAAATCTAAATATTTTTATAATAATGGCAATGTTTGTTCCCAAAATATGAACAATATGGAAATACATGTCCCTGAAACGTAGTTGAAAATGAACGTTGCAAACAACACAATTAAAGATTCTGTACAAATTAAAAAGAAAGTCATCAAATATTCATTGAATGAATATATCCAATTTCAGGAGCAAATGCTAAAAAGAGAAGAGTGTTTCCAATATGATGTGCTGTAAAAAACACAATGTCTTCCATATGGAAAAAAGCAGACAAGAGGACTGGTGTAAAGTGGTGTAGCTGCATTGAAGTCAATGGAGCTATGTGCATTTACACCAGGAGAATATCTGGCCCAGAGTGCTTTTTTAGACAGATCCAAAAAGCAAGTCTTTAGTAAATATTTATCAGTTGATTTGTTGTCTTCCAAAGCAAGTTATCTGCATAAAATAAAAATATGAATCTATATGTTGCTAATTATTAATCTTATTTTGTATTTTTCTGTAGTGCCCAAGGTCTCCCATTCAGGATCAGTCTCCCTTTTTCCTAGGTGCTGTACAAATGTGGAGGAAGATCTAGTCTCGCCTCTGAAAAACTTACAATGGGATAAGATAGGGTTACCATACGTCCGTATTTTCCTGGACATGTCTGGCTTTTTGGTTCTTAAAATCGCCATCCGGGAGGAATTTTTAAATATCTAAAAACATTTGGGATTTTGCCATTATTATTTTTCCCAAAAGAAGAGTTGATCATTGGAGAAAGAAAGTGAATGTTGATCACTCGAGAGAGTGACCTCTTTCCCCCTCTAGCTCCCAGCGCTTGCGCTGCAAAACAGCTGTTTCGCGCAGCTGGGAGGGAGGGGGGGAATGCAACACGCTCAGGAGAGGAGGCGGGGCCGGGGTCGGGATTTCGGGAAGGGATCCAATGGGGCAGGGAGGGGGGTAGACTTTGGGGAAGGGGTTGGAATGGGGTCAGGAAAAGGGTGGGGAGGGGTGGAGTTGGGGTGGGGCCAGGTCCGGGATACTGGTGCAAATTCTCTTCCCCCCCCATGGAGTGTCCTCTTTTTTGAATGTTCAAATATGGTAACCCTAGCAAAGAAGTCCTATTCCATTGTAAGTTTTTCAGAGGAAAGACTATATCTTCCTCCACATTTGTACAGCACCTAGGAAAAGGGGAGACCGATCCTGAAGGGGAGCCTTGGGCATGACAGCAAAATGCAAAATAAGATTAATAATTAGCAACATCTATATTCATATTTTTATTTTACTCACATAACTTGCCGTCAGTGATGACAAAAGGTGCTGGAGAATCAGGCCCATGTTGGAGACAGGAGTCAGATCCCAATCTCTGTTACAGTTATGTTAGTTCACTGAAAGAAGGATTTGCTTGGATGGATGGCAGGCTGCATTTCTGGCTGTACTCTGCCCTGCCCCTGGCCTTCTGGGCATACTTTGTGAACTGCTCCAGGTAGACAGCTGGTGCCATTCCCAACAGACTTTCTTCTTGTAGAAAGAATCAGATCTATAGAGTGAATCAAGCCAGAGTTCCTCTGGGTTCAAACTGATGTCACCGAGAAGACAACGTGGTACAGAACCTTGAGTGGCTTTTGCCACCACAAATAAATTTCCACCTGGGAATAGCTCCCATTGCATTTGGCCTCCCCTTCAGGATCTAAAGTAACTGACAACCTGACTTTGCTGTGACCGAAGAGGGCAAGATGACGGAATCAGATACAAATCCTACAAAACTTCGTTAGCTGAGTCAGGAACTAAATGTAGAAGCCTGGCTTTTCCTTAAGCAACACCCCTCAGAAATGGTAAGTGTGATGCAATACCCAATGCAGAGGTGAAGTAATTACAAACAGAGGCAGGGGCCAGATGCAGCTGGGAGAGGCATCAAGATCACAGCTATTCCCTGCCTCATGGCAGCTCCTTCAACATGAGCCAGGAACCAATCAGATTTGTGAAAAAAGTGATCATCAGAGATCCTCCAGCCCCCCAGCCTGTCTATAGCTGCTCAATGGGCTCCCCAGCATAGCTGATGAATGCAGACAGAATGGAAGTCTTTACTCCATAGAGCTCTAGAGGAATCCAGGGAGCAGAGGAAGTATAGAGAGGGGTTGAGAGCATGCTCCCTGCCAGGATAACTTAAAGGGAGAGCATGAAGGCAGCAGGAGAGGAAGGGCTGTTTCCAAGCATGTTTGTTGTTGTGACTCTCGAACTCATTCAACTGCCTCCAGAGAAGGGCTCTGTGAAGCAACAACTCCATGAATAAAACATCTATAAAAAAGGGATTAAAAAAATAATTATCCTATTTGCAGATGAGAATGTCCAATTAAGCCATTCACCCAACGCCACACACTGACTGAATTAGAGAGGTAAGATTGGGTTTCAGCGCTCCTGACACCAAGCCCTGCCCTTGGGCCTTTAGATGCTATCGCCTAAATTGTAACTACCAGAGAACATTCCTGAAATCATAGAAACAGGAAATGCATATTCTAAATGGTACAGATCTCTCTCTAGATAAATTAAATAAAGACAGTCATCTAAAGGAGTATCTCCAAATTACATCTCCGGTTACATGTGACCCACTCATTAGTGTAAACATTCCTGGTTCTTTTATTTCTGTAAAATAAACACCTTGGTCACCTTGATCGATCGGTCCTTCAGCCCTCACACAGATTGCACCGATCACAACGCGTCTTCCCTTCTTCTCTTATCCTGGCCTTCCTTCTCCATCTGCGGCCATGTCTTTTTGTGATGAAATCTTCCCATCTCTTTGGAGGTTGGACGAGTGGTTATTTCAGAGCTGGTCTGAAAACACATTTAACAAAAAAGTCAAATACAAAAACATTTATAATTTGACTTTTTATTCGGGGTACATCTGAATATACTCGCAAATGGAAACACCACTGTGGGAAGATTGATAAGGTTTTGATGACACACTTTGATGTGTTGTTGATGCTCTTTAACGCATATGTAGATTTACTTCTTCCTTCTAGTGGATAGAATGTTTATGACAACATGCCCCTCTGCTACCTAAATATTTCTCTTTGGGCAATGACATTTAGGACATGATGTTCAAAAGTACTCAGGGACTAGTAGCTTCCATTCTTCCCAGTAGGAATTGCTGGGTGCTGAGCACTTGGAGAAATAGACTCTAGTTATTCCATTTAGGTGTGTTAATAGGAGCTGAGCTCTTTTGAAAATCTGGGCCCAGTTGTGACTGATCAACATTTTGAAGATCTGGTTCCTAAGCTTTGAGAGGTTCCGAGAACCCTCAAATCCCATTACACTGAGAGAATCCAGAACCTCACAGGATAGGTCCTAAAACGTCTAAATCTAATTCCAAAGACTGGTTCATTACTCTGCCTTTAGACTTAGTAAAGAGCAAAATAGAACCCTGGAGGGTTAGTGTTTTCAAAACAAGAGGTAGTTGAACACAATCAGTGCAGCTTTTGATAACACTGATCAAAGAGTGATTCTTGACAGTTCAGAAACATGAAATGCTATTACTTGCCCTCTTTCAGTTTATCTCTTGCTTCTCATGAGACCAATGTTTGTTGTGTATAGTAGCAAACACTCTTCCCATGTTATTTAACTGTTACACCTATATAAAAGCAATGTGAGATTAAAAGAAGGCTCTTTTTGTTCTGCTATATTAAGACCTTTTTTGCAATGAATCTTCCCCCCCCCCGCCTCTTCCTCCTTCCGTGTGTACCATAATTCACACATCAGTGTCTTCAGTTGTTGTCTTTATATTGGAAGAGATTCATTTGCCTTTGTAATATGATTGTAGTGTTATTTCTTCTTTTTTTGATACTTTAAAGTATTTTAAAAAGTAATGTAATTCTAGAAAAAAACAAAACAAAAAAAGGAATGGAAGACGTGTTGTGATCGGTCCAATCTATACGAGGGCTGAAGCACCGATCGATCAAGGGGATCAAGGTGAATTCTAGAACAAAACAAAATTAGTGTAGTTATTGCAATTAACTAAAAAGACCCAAGACTTGAGCATGGATAGGTTGCTGTGACAGAACCAGGATGAAGAAGGGTAAAGGTACACTTCCAATAGGATCCTACTTGAATCCTGGGGCTTGTTACAGTTCATTTTCAAAAGTGATTTAGGCACGTAGGAGCTTAAAACCCATTGACTGTTTAGTCTCCTAGCAGCCTAATCAATTTTGCGAATGAAACCTAGGCTCCGAAATCGGTGAGTTGTTAAAATGCTGAGTGCAGCAACTCCTAAATACCTTTAAAAATCGCAGCCATCATGCTTATGTGCTGTCCTGCATAAGAATGGACTGAAGCATATTTTTGAGGGCTATAACACACTGGGGCACATATAATTGTGAGTTTGGTCTTGCTGATAATATCTGAGCCTAGCTTTTGTGTGGCTGAGGCAGTTGAGAGATATAAACTTTCAAGAACCTCTGAAGGCGGTGGAGCTACTCGTGTGAATAAGACAAGAATGATTTGACTCAAGATGTATTGAGGATGGGCTCTAGTTTAACCAGGTCTCTTTGCAGAAGAGGTTGGGCCTTTGAGGGAGGATAGTATAAGAAGGAAAACAGTGAGGTTTAGCAGAGCTCTGAAAAACTCCACTTATTCCTAGCAAAGCAAATAATAATCGCCGTAGACCACTCTAGCTACGCCATACCAACCTTCAGTAGGGGCCTAATTCAAAGCCCACAGAAGTCAATTAAAAGGCTCCCAATCACCCAAATGGACTTTGATCAGGCTCTAGCCGCATATCATCCCTTTTATGAGCATGCCATTTAAAGGCAATTAATTCCCCAAACTAATGTGTTTAGATTTAATTTCCCTCCATTTTGCTTGCTTCTGAAGTACAGTGGTCTTGTGGACCCAGGTTGTTTTTATTTCCTACCAGAATCACCATGCTGGATTAAACTCAATTTGCCCTCTACCGCACATGGCATTTGGACAGATCCCATCTAAATTTCTTTCTTACTTCAATAGTGGCATTGACAATTAGATTTACTGGTTTACTCAGCTTTGGCATTTGAAGTTCCATACTATGAAACAAACCCAAACAAAAAACAAAACACCTCAGTAGGGACAAACCATCTCTCTCTCTTTTATCATTTAATAATCTTAATAGAAAAATGCAGAGATGTTTATCATAGCAGTAATGCTTCATTCTTCAGAAACTAAATGAAACAGAAAAAGAAATGCAAACAGAAAGAAAGAGGCTTCATTTATATAAAATCAACATGCATTTTATTCCTACACTTCAAAACTAATTCTATTTTCAGACATTTGTCACACAGACACAAATGCACACACACCTACAATATATGTAACCATGCTTCTTAATGTATGCTCTGCTTGTACACCACAATGCATTCATTAATGCTTACCTTCAGAAGTTAATAGACTCTTAAGATTAGTGTTATTTTTGTGTTTTGAATAGGAATCCAGATTCTTTCAGCTTCTCTATGTACAATAAGAAAGTAGTTATCTTTGCTGTATTTTCACAACATCCTGATAACATCCACTGTTTCCTATTACCTTGAATTATAATTCCAAATTTGTGAAAGTCTTTCCCTTTAACCTTTTGTTGGTAAAAAAAAATAAAAAAAAATAAGCCACTGTCTCTGCCCTTTAGAACTAACCTCCTTCTATCTTTTCCTTATTGCTTTCTTTAACCTCTATGATATTAAACTCAGTCTCTAAGTGACAGTGTCATTTCACTGTAATCATTGGTTTAATCCTTTAAAATGAACCGATCACAGAAATTTAATAGTTGCTTGAGCATCTTCTCCAAAAAGAAAGATAGTTTTTAAATCCACTTTCATTTTCTAATCCAGGGCTGTAGAAAGGATCCTTTATGCTGCCTGTAGTCTCAGACTTCTTCCTGGCAAATTGACAAAAGTTGCCTATTTTATTTTTGTCTCCTTTGAGCAGTGTCTTTCTTTGATAATATTATGTATCCTCCCTACTCATGACTTTTCACTGAGGGGCAGTCTGATTAAGTGTACAATCCTCACTCTTTGTGCACTCAAACCCCATTAGATCCTCACCTGGTATAATCTGCATAGCTTCATTGAGAATTTACACCAGATGAAGACCCAGCCCACTAACTTCAGAAGTAGTTTTTAGTGAGCAAGGAATTTACAGGATCAGACCCAAAATGTAGTATATTTATTCCCACATCTTTGGGATTTGCATAATTTAACCAGTCAGTGAACTTGGTGATTTACTGAAACTCCACAATTTCGTATTTCTTCAACCTCAGCAGAATTTTAAATGCAGAGTAGAAAGCTTAGACATGTTGGATGTAATTATTCAACATAGCATTTCACCCCAAATCTGAAACAGAACAACATCCAATCGCTCTCCTTGGCGGATGCTGCGATAGGGCTGGCTGAATCAGTACTGATAAAAACAACTGACCTGAACGTTCACCAAAAGTTCAAACAAAACCCTAATTTGTTAAGGTCCAAGAAAAAAAAATATATTTAAAGATTGTTTTTTTAGTTTTTTCATGTGCATACACTCCAAGTTCCAGTGGCACTGAAAACAGGAAGCATCAGAAAACTTGGAAGGAAGATCAGGGGTTCAATTAAGGTTTGGAGAACCTAAAACAAAATCTCATCCCTTTTTTGATGTTTGCTCGTCACTAGCTATGACACCGTCCCATTTTGACAGGAAGGTGCCTATTCAGAGAGAGCGAAAGAAAGCTATGCACGGAGTGGGTGTGTGGGAGACTATGGGTACGCCCGCACTGTAACTCAAGATGTGATTGTGGCATCTGTAAACATACCCAAGCCAGTTTTGCTCTAGCTAGCTTGAACTACAATAGTTATGAAGCTGTAGCAACACAGACTTCAACGTGGGCTAGCTAGCTGCTCAAATGCATTCTCAGGTTCCTGGGCAGGTCTGTGTAGACGGTGCTGAAGCCCACGCTGCTGTAGCTTCACTGCTATCGCAACTCGACCTAGCAGAATCAAAGATAGCTCGGGTAGGTCTGCATGTGCTGCAGTCACACACCCGAATTGCAGTCTAGATTTAACCAGTCACATTACTATGTTACCTTCCCTTCAATAGAGAGCACCAAATTCTGGGAATGATGTGAGTTCCCCAACACGGCGGGGAGAGGGGCTGACTCAGGGTCGAAGGGAAAGAAAGGATAGAGATTGAAATGGGCAGGGAGCTCAGAAGTCCCTTCCCCCTCCTTGGAGCAGCAACACCTGGAGCAGCTGAAGAAAGGGGGAACTGATTGCATATCCCGATCCACAGGACAAGTGGTACCAGCAGTAACTGAGGAACGGGGAGACCCAGGTATCCCTCATAATCTTTCCAATCACATGCAAGTTCCTGGACCTTACCTACAAGGCGCTGCACAATTGATCTCTTGCTGCCTCCTCTGCTCTTCTGTCATCATTCCACCCTTACCTCATTTTGCCTAAGGGAAAAAACTAACTGAATTCATGCCTGATACCTACTCAATTCCCTGGAGCCCCTTCTAGCTGGAACACTTGCCCTGACCTCTCAGCTATGTCCCATCCTCTTCTCCTTCACATCCCTCCTGAAAGCATTTTATAGTTTCTAGTGATCCTTTCAAAGACATATTAACAAAATAAACACTCAGAATTAAACCAAATAACTATGTATGCAAGCCGATCATCTCAATCTGTAAAAAATGTTAGAATTTAATTTGGCTGTGAAACGGTCACAGAAGGTTTCAAAAAAGCACTAAGAGTACTCGGATGTCTGAGTCTTCCCTGCTCACTGAAATATCTATGAAAAAAAAAGTGTCAAAGACTGGTAGATTGTCAAGCAAATGACCAAATGGATGCTTCCTGGCATGGGGGTCTTAATATCAAAGCATATTTTTAGAGTGTTTAAACATCCAGATTCTTTGTGACTTTTCAAAATTGAGCAGTGACAATGAAGCAAGACTTCACATTGCACTTTGAGGAAGGCACATGCTGAAAGCCATCAAGTGGTGTATGCCATCTTTCCTGGACATGGCAGCAGCTACTGCATTTCTTCAGATTTTAAATGTGAGATCTTATTGTTATACATGTGCATTGTAGTTCCGTCTTAGAGTCTCTCTCTTCATGTAGGGTCTTGAGAATACTGACTCTTCCTGATTTTTACAGGGGATATTTTGTCTGTGAGAAAGTATATTTTGTCCTTTTGATTCCTTTCTATATGATGTCTATAATCAGTGCAATTACTCATGATAAGAAGTGAACAAATAGTGCAAAATCATATGAATATTCACTGGTCATTTCAGGTACAAGCATATTCGCAACTCTTTCTTGTTCACTTTCTATGAATATTTGTGTGCACAAGCTTTACTTAATGGTAGCCCTAACAAAATGTAAATGTTAAGCTCAAATAGTTGCTCAAATCAAAATTGGGTTTGCATATTTAATTGTGAAATCTACTGCATAGTATTGGTTAATTTCATAAGTCATCCAAACAAGAAACAGAATCTATACCATGTGATTTATGTAATGTCGAGCCAAATTGTGATACCCTTACCTACATTGAGTAGTACCTTACTACACCAGTGGTTCCATTGACCTCATTGGAATGGTTCTCATAATAAAGATACTACACATATCATAGTTTACATTTACAATGTATCATAGTTAACATTCATTTGTTAGCCATTTTTTTTTGCTCATGTTTTCTCACAAACCATACAGGCTTTGTTGTATAATTTTTATGAGGAGAATAATTATAGGCATGACAGCCATTCTATGACATTCACTAATACACATCTCTGTCAAACTGTGAAGTTAAATGTTCCCATTGTTGAGCTAAAGAGGCTTAACATTACAAAGTTATGGAAACAGCCTTAATACTGAGATTTGCTTCTAAAATATTTTTCAAATGCATCTTTGGGTACCTTATTAAAAAAAAAACAGGAAACATTTGCAATAGCTTTTCATGAGGTTTTTGTGCTATACTCATTCTCATATCCCAGAATGTGCCATTATAAATAATTAACCAATCGGCACTGCTGTGCTTGCAGGACAGATCTGTTGCTGAAACTTTATTGTGGGCCTGATCCTTCATCAGTGAAGCTAGTGAGTACTTTACTATTGACTTCAAGGGGAACAGGAATAAGTTCTATGGTCCTGATCCCTGAGAACATTCAAGTATACACAGTTTTAATTACATTAGTCCCACTGAAGCCCATGGGACCATTCACATGCTAAAGTCAAGCGTCTACTTAAGCACTTTGCTGGACTAAGGCGTAAATGAATGAGTCATCCTAAAAGAACAAATATACACATTTAAACAGTCTAAACATTTTTTATAAAAGGTAAAATATACCTAATAATAAATACCCAAGCATATTCATTAAAGTTCAGATTATACCTGATCATTGCATGAGTGGGAAAGGAGGCTGAGTTGGGAAGGATTGGAAGACTGCATTGGTATGACATTCAGTTTGTTTGTTTCTCAGCTTTGCAAACCCAAGCTAAATGTGGCTTAGATCTAGAGTCCATTTTATTGAAAGCACCAGACCACAAGAAGTAAACTGAATGGTTTGGGTTTTATTCCCCATTGCGTAATGGGCAAATCAGTCAGCTTTTGTTTGACAAAACAAAACGAACCAAAGTAGGCTTGCTTTAGATTCAGGTTTTATTTGATCTATACTCCAAAAGTTTGGGTTGGAGAGGGGTTTAAAGATAAGGGTCCCAGTCTGGGACCATCTCTAGTATAATCTATGATCACTCTAAACTCACTTTGCTCAGCCTCTGCATTTTGACCTCCCAACGAGCTGCACAATTGCAGCAACAGGGTGTGCCTGGTCTTTGTTCTCCAGGCACATAAGTATCCACAGATTCAGAACTTCTTCAAATCCCTTATCTCTGTGCTGTTAGGGAGAACACTAAACCCTTGCACTTCTCTGACCCATCCCCTATTGGCATAATAACCGAAGTACCATTTCAAATGATCATAAACACCGATGAGCAGTTGAGATTCCACTCCTCATCCTCAGTCTTTGGTTTAATCTTCAGGGTCACATCTTGCCTCCTTCAAGCCTATCTTAATGCTTTCTCAAACCCAAACAGATTTAGAGTAGGAGAGATTACACACACACGCACACACTTTAATTTAACTTCCTCTAAATTTAAATGCAGATGGCTATTGCTGTTTGTACAGGTCAGAAAAGAGAGCCCAAGAAAGCCCCTGAATGCATTTGATTAGCTGGTATATCTAGAAACACCACTATGTATCTTGGTTCTCTTTTTTGGACAGGGCAGCTACCCAGAACATCAAAAGGTCAGAAAAAAAAATCATCTTTACGGGAGCTCATTTCCAAAATAGCTGTACATGTTTGTGTAACTGCCTCTGTTGTTCTACATGCAGATAGTGTAAGGCCCTCGGCAGTTTGATGTGTGATGAGTTCTTATATCAACCTTCTGTGCCTAAACTAATCCTGGAGTAGTTTTCAGACCAAAAAGATAAAGAAGCCTTAAAAAAAAAAGAAAGCAACAAAAAACAGAGAGGCTAACAGCTGTATTATTGCCATCTTCAAACCTCAAGATATACAGCTTTTCTAAATCATGAACCACCTGCCACCTTGCACTGCTCTGTGCAGAAGTCGTCACTGTATTCTGGTCACTGTTTTCCAAATTGTTCTCTAAAATTCAGTGACTTTCTCTCAAGGAGATAGCACCATTTTCTCAGGGTGTGATTTATCTCAGACACCCTGCACGTTGGTGGGTTTTAACACCCACTCAGCCTCATCTCCTGTAGGAATCTTTAATTGATTCAAGTCTGAGATTATGATTGTGATAGAAAATAAGAAAATGGCGTGTTTCATGTGAATTAGGGGAATGAAGAAGTCTTCTTATACTCCCTGTGAAATTTAGCGATATTTGTGGCAATTAAAACCACTGCTAAACCCCAAAACTAAATCCTACCTCTATATCCCCTACCAAAACTTCTCAAGTGTACTTTCTCATATTAGCACACAGTTTGACTCACATTACCTCCATTCTATGCAAACTTGCTGCTTCCTCATGGTTAATTACTGACAGAAATACTGACTCTTGAAAAGGAAGATAAGGAAACCTATCTGTTTAAAAAAAAGCAAAAGCAAAATCATTTTAAGAGTCCTCTTCCATCTATTTATATGTTAATCACCAATGAACATACCTTGAACTCATATTTGCATGAACCCTGAAAGTAAAACTGTTGCAATTATGTTACATGTTCCTTATAGTTGTAGCTCTCATCTTGCCAGTTAGTCACATATTTAATGGCAGTGAAGAGCTCCTTTGGGTAGACTTTGCTTACCTTGCTTTGTATGAGACACTGTGTGATCCTTGTATCGTGTTACAAAATAGTTTCTAAGCACACCTCAAGGAATCTGTCTTTCATACCCACCTCTTGCTGAAACCAGTCTCCACTGTCTGGAAAGATGGTGTCACAAATGTAGGTCCTGATCCTACAAACTTTACGCACGTCAGTATCCCACAGTGGGGCTACTCACATGCATAAATTACTGAGCTACATAAGTGTTTGGAGGACAGGGGCCTGAAATTGTTACGAGCTCTGCTCCTGCCTCTTGCAAAAAAAGAACATAGAAATGCTGCTGCCTTGAGCATGTAGTACTACACAAGCAAGAACATGTGGTTAATGAACAAAAGCCTTTTACTTTCTCCCTCTAACTCAGACTGTCACTATCTTCCTGTTTATTTGCCAGATGCATCCCAGCTGCTAATTAAGCTTGAATGAATTAAGGTGAATTGAATCTTGCCTGAGCATCTGCTGCTTCCCTATTAGCGTGGCAGGCAATGAAAGGAAGACGATGCTACATGTTTAAAAAGGCCATTTATACTTAGAAATACCTCTTGCAATAAACTAATATATATAATTTTTTTCATGACACATGCTGTGTAAGTAACAATAAAACATTCTGCAGAAGGTGTCTGTGTATGTAACCCAAGTTATATTTTTAGCAGCTCTTTCAGTGGCTTTCCGTACCATGCAGAATTGGAATTAAGTTTCAGGTTATGTTCAGAGATGGGGAAGGGGCCAGAGATCTAGCAAGTCTGGGGCATGAGTGGGTGGGCGAGGAGTAGGATGGACTATTCCAGCTCTGTCTCAAAGATATTCCACACCAAAGATCATGCAATATTGGGCTGCATTATATTATCTTTGGCACCTTCCTCCACGGAGGCAGCTGAATCCCTGGGAAATCCCACATAGCACGGTACAATGAAGAGGTGTTGGGGAGCAGAGCTGGTGTAGAACCACTATGCTAATAACCTTAGCTTCATGCAGATCCCCAGAGATCTATTCCCCAGATGGGAGAGCAAATCCTGTGGCATATTCCCTACTCCAAGACATAGCATTCAGGGTGGCATTGCAAGGAGATCTCACAGAGATTTCCTAGGTGGGATTATCCGGGCCATGGTTTGGAGCAGAAATCACACAAGGAATTGGCAGGAAGGAGGTATGATTTTGACTTGAAACTAGGCAAAATTCAGAGGCTTTGCAGCATTTCACTTTGGGTTTTGACTCATCTGATCCCCAAACTCAAAGGGTTCAGAACTCACATGAAGTTAATCTGGGAGAGGGAAATGGCATGAACCCCCTGTAAACTAAACCCACTGAAGAAGGGGCAGCTTTAACAATAACCCTTTTTGCCTCCTTTGTTATGAAGAGATACATAGGGCAGGTCTACACTACGGGGCTAATTCAAACTAAATTACGCAACCCCAGCTATGTGAATAACGTAGCTGGAGTCGACGTACTTTAGGTCGACTTATTGTGGTGTCCACACCACGCTGGGACGATGGGAGAAACTCTTTCATTGACTTACCTTATGCTTCTCATTCCAGTGGAGTACTGGAGTTGACAGGAGAGCAATCAGCTGTTGATTTAGCGGTTCTTCACTAGACCCGCTAAATCGACCCCAGGTGGATCAATCGCCACACATTGTTCCCCTGTTAAGTAGAGACAAGCCCATGGATAGAATCATAGATTGTAAGGACAGACGAGGCCATTAGAGTATCTAGTGTGACTTCCTGTATAATACAGGCCAGATAATTTCATCCACTTACCCCTGTACTGAACCCAGTCACATTACTGATTACTAAGCACTAAGATTACTGATTTATTTTAGAAACATTGAAAATATCATTGTGCTGTGATTTTTATTATTTTAATTTATGTATTTTACACAATCTTAATAAAGGTACGTACAGTAAGTACAGTCTATGCCCGTATGTACCAAATACACAGCTAACATCTAAGGAGCTTAAGAACCTGGGTTCCTATAAACTACAGTTAATGTAGTATTAATAAAAAACAACATTAAAATAGTTATGAAAGAGAAGCAAAAAGTAAGTCATTTTTATCTTAAAGACACGTTTAGGTTATTTTAGATGCAAGGAAAATCTCTTTATAAAGGAGGTATAAAAATGATTGAAACTGTGTCTTGAGAACGTGCACACTTAGCTATTACAGAATTTTGAGTAAGTCTTTAGAGTGATAAAATCATCTTTATTATATGCAAGTTCCTTGGCGCTTTCATTTCATTTTTAGAAAGAAAGAAAAAGAATCACCTGGTACAACTTCATAGTAATCAAAAATGGCGATAACTGCCATTGCTTAAATTCTCTATGAAAAGTTTGTCCTGTCTTCCAGCAAGTAAGTTAAAAATTAACTGAAGAGTGAAACCAGTAAGTATATTTACTTATTGCACAAGAGACAATAGGAATGTGAAGTTTATAAATGTAAATGTCTAGGTGTGAAGAACACACAGTTCCTCAGCTCTAAGCATGATAAATGTAAACTCTATAAATGGTGTATTGTGGCAATTAAAATGAAAGCCTTACAATGGTAAAACTGCTGAAATAATGTTTTGCGCTATGTGCCGTCCCAATGGAATATATTGTTGGAGGAAAACCTAATGGACTTTACATCTGATAATGTTTTTGTGCTTTGAGACAAATGAGACTTAAATCACCATTTCCCAACTAAAGATGATTAAGTATTAATTCCCATTTGTTTTTTAAAAAAACAACAGCTATTGATCCAAAGTCCGACAAGTGTGAGTATTTGTTTTAATATGCATACGTGAACTTTTGCCAGTTCATAATGGTAAACCTGACCTCATAGGAAATGAAGTAATCCAGAGATCTTAATGAGTCTTGGAATTGTCATGTACATTACCTGAAATATCAGAAGAGTATATTTTCAGACTAGGACAAATTAATAGTCATCATTAAATTCGTTCTGAAGAACAGAATGTAGGGAGAGGGCTCAAATATGCTCGGTGAGGGAATCTCAAACATAAAAAACCAGAGGTGTGGGAAATAGGAGTGCGGGGTGTGTGTGGGGGGGGGGGAGTGCTGCAGCACCTCTGGGTTTTGCACCTGGTGTCCTGGCCACTGGCCCTGCATCCCTGCTGCCCAGGGTCCTGGCCGACAGTCCTGCTGCTGCCCGGGGGCTCAGCCACAGGTCCTGCTCAGCCACCAGCCCCGGGTCTGGCTCGGCCATTGGCTCTGTGCCTGGGGGCTCCGCTGATGGCCCCGGGTCCTGCTCGGCCGCTGCTCCCATGCCTAGAGCTCTGCTGCCAGAACCAGGGTCCTGCCCAGCCACCAGCCCCACGCCAAGGGCTCTGCTGTCGGTCACTGGCCCTGAACCCTGGGCTCCACTGCCAGCCGCAGGGTCCTGCCAGCCGCCGGCCCCGCACCCAGGGTCCTGGCCTGCCAGCCCACATGCGGGGTCCCGGCCACCACGCCCGGGGCTCTGCACCCGCCTCCAGCTATGGTCTCAGCCTCTGTCGCCTTACCCATGTCCACATTCCCCTGTCCTGGAGCCATGGCCCTGCTCCCGGCCCCAGCTCTAGGGGGTGGTGAGAGGCATGGACAGGGAGAAGAGGGGTGCAGCTCAGCACCCCCACTCCAAAAACTGTTCCAGCACCACTGTAAAAAACTCAAGCACTTAAATTCATTACCAGTGCTTGAATATTAAGTCATCCTCTTTTCCTCCATTCAGATTAAATATAAATATAGAAAGGCTAGCAGCTTTCAGTCTGTTTCCTCCTAAACCAGTACACACTGAGCTGGGGGAAAAAATCTGCAAAAAAACATTCAATGAATATTATTGCTTTAGATGTATTTGTGTCAGCCAGTTTTGTGCTCCTTTCATGGTAAAAATGTGCACAAGACAAATTTTACCCTCCCCATTTCAAAAAATTTCTTTAAATATATTTCAACCTTCTTCTCTGTGGGTATTTGTACAAAAAAATCTGATTAGAATGACACTCATCCAATCAAGGAATAAGAATAACATGTGACTTATGTGACCAACCACAAGTGAGCAACAGATCTAAATTTGGATTTTCAGTTTCAAATAGCAAGCCACTGAATACATGAAACATATGCTGTAAAATAAGAAAATGAATTCCTATACAGAAAGCATCTCTGCATCACGTGAGATTGTAAAAGAAATAAAAAATGGTTTAACTATTGGAGAATTCAGTTAAAGTTAAGCACATGCTTGTGTGCTGTGCTGGCTCAGAGCCAACATGTGAATCTACCGGGAGACCTCCATGGGTCTGACAATATGTCATGGATGAGGGGAGATCCATGCAGGGAGGGTCCTTGTAAATCTGGCCGGGGGGATAATGCCAATGACATTTTGTAGGTATATAATGAAGACTGAAGTAAGATACAGAAAGGGGAAAATAAAGAAAGTCAATTTAATCAGAGCAAATTTTGGAAGAATATATTAAGTGTAGAGTGAAATTGAACAGGACAAAGCAATGAGGTGAGGAACACAGAAATGAAATGGAAGTATTCAAAGAATTTAATTGAATCTATCCTCAAGGGCTATGTATGTCATCTCAAAATAAATACATACGGGATTATGTATGCCATCTAGGAATAAATATATAGGAGGTGGTGTTTTTTTAAAGACAGCCTTTTCTGGATGAACAAGGAAATGCAGAAAGTAATCACAAGCAAAAAGTACATGCCTTTCCTTGATATATGTCTTCCCATACATCAGTTGTGACAGGTGTTAGGCCCCTCTGGCTTTTCCTGGAACAATTTATAAAAATATCTCGGTTTTTTATTGCTATTTCTCACTGTCCTCATTTTTATCTTACTCTTAAATTCTTGTGTCAGCTTTAATTATATTTTCTCAGGCTTTCAAGTTTACTTAGCAGGGTTCTTTCCTTCTTTGTATCCAGTTCTTATGGTTCTAGACAATAAACACCTTAATAGTAAGTGGGGGGAAAAGTCAGGATCAGCAATAGATCATAGGAACAAAAGGCATGATTATCCTATTTATATCTTCTCCACCATTCAGAGAGTATATTCTAAAGATTAGAAGATACTGAGACTCAGGACTCCTGGGTTCTATTCCTGGTTCTGCCACAGACTGGCTCTGTGACTTTGGGCAAGTCACTTTAAATCATCTGTACTCATGAGTAAAAGATGCCACATTAGTACAAAGAATTACTATGAAAAGTTATTGCAGATACAGAGACTCTAGGTAGCTATCTGTTTACATTAGCCATTCAACTATGGGATTTTTCTGAGAATCTCATCCCATGTGACAGTTCGATTGGCAAGGCTGTGACTGTGTTAGTCGAGTCTTTTAGCCCTACTGACCTGAGCACCAGCATGGAACCTCCCAGGGTCTTTCACTCCCAGTGGCATCACAGAGAGCTCAATTCTTGTCAGAATGATTGCCACTTGTTCACTTCAGGCCCCTCCCCCCCCCCAAATATGTGCGAGGTATTAATGAGGTAACATACACACAAGATAGAACATTTCAGGAGTTGATGAAGAAAGGGTTAATTGATGTGGGAAAGAGAAGGAGGACTGTTTGGAGAGGGGGGTCTGAAAGAGAAGTGGGAGGATGCTTGAAGAAAAGGACAATGTTCCAGGCATAGAAGGCATTATGGGAGAACTGGGATAGGTTGCAATGAAGTGCAGACATGAACAAGGTTTTTTTATATAGGGCCTTGTAGAGGAGGGTTAAGGAGCTTTAATTTGATAGAGTAACAGACAGGAAGCAACGGGAGGCATTAAAGGAGAGGGTGCATGGTCACAATGGTGGGAAAGGAAGACACTACTTTATATGTTGTTTATTGACAGTGGGAGATGGTAAAAGGGGGTAATTAAGGCCTATGCCACACTAACGAAAGCCTCTCTCCTTTATTGGTTTAAACAAGTAACATGTTTTTATGTGTTCTTCAGTAGCACCAAGGACATCCCAGCAGTGGAGTGAGTGGGAAAGGGCCAAGAGGCTGGTGACAGTTGGCCTCTTCAGTTCACCAATATAGAGTGAAGTCAGGAGATGGAGGGACTTCTGGCCTCTTGGCCACCAGAGAGCTCCTACCCCCACAGAAAATATAGAGCAATGATGAGGTCAGTACATGCTCACAGGCTTGTGGGACGTGGGGTGGAGCTAAAAGTCTGCCCATTCCCTTCTTCCTGCTCACTTGCTGTCCTGCTGCTCCATGGGGAAGTATGAGGTTCTCAATGTCCACTTATTCAGGTGCACCTGGACCCAAGATCCAGGTAGCCTTTAGAGGAGTTTAAGGGAGTTCTTACTCCCTCTTACTTCCTTGTATGAGAATGTAGTGTTAAAAAAAAAATCACATTCTGGCCTTAAATATCTGTGCTACAGTTTTGCACATGGCTTGGTGACAACATATTCAGCATCAGTGCTACGAATGACATTCTCATAGAGGTTCATTTATTACTAAGGGTTCTATTTTCAATGCTCATCTGCATTGCACCGGACCAAGTAGTGAGACCAATTTGCTCCCCCTTTCCTGGGTTTCCCAACTGCATTACTGGTGCCAACCAGTGGGATGCCCTGAATGTTAAACATATCTAAAAATGGACAATAGGGTCTGAATCTACAGCCAGGAGGAAAAGTACTAAGGGGGAAGGATGACTTTGGTTTGAAACACATTTCACACATAGGCACCCCAAAATGCTAGGTATTCCATTCCTAGCCCATCTCTGCTTTCAGCACATGAATATCACAGGTAGGTGATAGACCAAAAGGAATGTAGCATTCAGAGATTCATTGTGCTGATGGGTACGTGAAATTCTTACTCATTAAATTAACTTAGGCCTCTTAAAAATAACTTGAGACATTTTCCAAACTCTGTGATTTTAGGTTAGAGCTCATTCTGTTGTTTAGCTGTGTTTGAATCATACCCAATAAGTCATGTTGAGGCATTAGTACTGCTGAAAAGGATCTGGGATTCATAGTGGATTGCAGATGAGCCAACAATGTGATGCAGTTGAGAAAAAAGGGTAATATCACTCTGAGGTGTATTAACAGGAGTGTTGTTTGCAACAGAGATGATTGCCCACTCTAGTCGGCACTGGTGAGGCCTCAGCTGGAGTACTGTGTCCAGTTTTGGATGCCACACCTTAAGACGTGGACAAAACGCGACAGTTCAGAGGGGACCAACAAAAGTAATAAATGGTTAAAAATACCTAACCTATGAGGAAAGGCCAAAAAAACTGGGCATGTTTAGTCTTGAAAAAAGAAGACTGAGGGGGCACCCTGAGAAGAGTCTTCAAATGGGTTAAAGGCTGTTATAGAGAGGATGGTGATCAGTTGTTCTCCATGTCCACTGAAGATAGGACAAGAAGTAATGTGCTTAATCTGCAGAAAGGGAGATTTAGGTTAGATGTGAGAAACAAAACATTCTATCAGGATAGTTAAGCTCAGGAATAGGCTTCCAGAAGAGGTTGTGGAATTCCTATCATTGGAGGTTTTTAAGAACAACTTAGACAAAACACCTCAGCCTGCCTCTGCACAAGGTGTTGGACTAGATAACCTCTCAAAGTCCCTTCCAGCCCTACATTTCTATGATTCTATGTCCAAATCACATTGGTAAAATAAAACAGAAATTGCCAATCAACAAATAAAAGGTCATTGATCATGGTATTCATCTGTACACAGAAAACCGATAATCTCTATTGTACATGTACACATATAGATATTATATTCAAAGCTGAGGGGGGGTTCACATCCATTTTTTCTAGTTAAATTTCAATTTATCTGGGAGTATGTCAAGATGACAGAATCTCATTTAAAAGCTGTGAAGACAGCTGACAGAAAGTGCATTAAAAATTAGATTTTGAATTCAAAGAATGAAAGCTTTAAATTACTACAGGCATGACTGTTGGACAAGATTGATACCAGATGCTATTTAGTACATGTTATTAACAAACCATTCAAGCCTTGAAGGGACCTTTTCACTACATAACTTCTGTCTATGTAAATAAGATTGAAGCAAGGATTTATATTGATAGCAAGCATCCAGTACATCAAAGAAACAGGACAGCAAGTATTGCTCAAGTTAAGAAAGAACTAGTGAATGCTAAAATCTATGACTTTCTTCTGACTTTGCTTGTACACATAAATCAGATTACAGTGCTGCCCAAAAATGCTATATGAAAATACTACCTTGCTCCATGAGAACAAACATCTACAAATGTCTGTTTACTAAGGAAGTAGCAGACAAGAATTCATCAGGCAATGCTGGATTATTCCAAAACAAAATGTATTAGTGCAGATCAAAATAAATTAAGTAGTTAACTGAAAATATTAATCTATATCCCTTCAGACTTGTTTTCATTTTGCAAACTTCTTCCTGTTTTGTTAACTCTTCTCCAACAAAATTCACATAGTAATGTTAAATATACACTGATCTGGGGCATGATGTCATATAAAATGGTTATCCAGAATGTGAAGTTGAAGCAGTAGCTAAATACTGATCTTAACAGAGGGTCTGTTAACGGTCTGTCCATAACCTGAATTTGCATAGCCACTGAAGGCAAAATTAGTATAAATCACACAAGCTTTCCATCTACACCCACTGTCTGTATCATTTATACCCAGCTAACCTAATTTTCCACTACCTTGCACCTTGTGGAGTCATTCACACCTGTGCAAAGTGGCTATAAAATGCTACTGAATGAGAACGGTAGTGTTTTTCATCCACTGTGCAGTCACTTTCATATGTTCGTTATTTTTAAGGCCAGAAGGGACCAGCATGACCATGTAGTCTGACCTCATGCATAACACAAGCCAAAGACTTTCACCCAGTATTTCCAGCATCAAGCTACAACTTCCAGTCGAGCTAGCGCATAGTTTAGAGGAAAAAAATATCCAATCTTGATTTAAAGACTTGAAGTGATGGACGACCCAACACACCCCTAGGTAACTCGTTCCAGTGGTTAGTTACCTTCACTGTTAATTTTTTGGCTTGATTTCTAGACTGGATTTGTCTATTTTGAACTGCCAGCCATTGCAAAAATCACTGCACTGGCTACAAGGCAATGGGATATTAGGCGCATCATATAGGAGAACTGAAGGGCAAAATTGGAGGTGCTAGTTTAATAAGACCTACCCACCTAAGATACTTTCCCTTTCTATGTGCTGGGTTACCACAGTGATGATCAATGTAAGCAGGAACTCCACTTATATAAGAGAGTGGGCAACAGGTAAGGTGTTTTCTGTGAGGGACTCTCTTGCTCAACGCCCACCTCAGTCCAAAATCATCCTGATTTTTTGCTTTATCAACCTTCAGAGCATAGTGCAGAGGTCATTTGTTTCCTCTAGCTAGAAGTGGTCAGGAGGGCTCTGCTGTAATGCTTTTGAAGAGGCTTTCAGCTGCTGTGTCATTATACATTTAACATCAAGTGCACTCTGTTTTTAGAACGGCCATCTCAAAATGTGTCGAGAAGCACCCAGCGCAAAGGACAGGGAGCACCTCTTTATGACGGGAGGGTAGAGATCAACACCAGTAAATACATACTGACATAATTCAACTTGGCCAAATGAAAGTGAGAGACTATGCCTCGGTATGGTGGGGACCTTCTCTCAATCCCAGGTGTTAGGGTTGCTCAGCCACTTCTCTGGTACTTCTGACTCTATGGAGGCTCCTCTCAGGCTTGAGGGAATCTGTATGGTAGATGGTGTTGGGACTGAGCAGGGCTTGGAGAGGACTGGGGGAAGGGCAAGTTCAGGAATGAGAGAGTGATCCACTCTGTCCCTCATCCAGCTCCCTTTAAGAGAGCTTCTGGGCTAGGAGGAATCCATGGTAGTGTGGGCTCCACTGAAGTCATTCTGACAGAGTGGGAGAGTTGCCAGGGGCCAGAACAGCTGGGGAGGCATAGTTTCATAGGCACCAACTCCATGGGTGCTCTGGGGCTCAAGCATCCATTGAAAAAAACAGGGGGTGCTCAGCACCTGCAGGGCCAGATTAATCGTTTGTGGAACCCGCTGTCTGGACCGTGGCCCTGCCACCCGCTCTACCTATGCTCCACCCTGAGGGCCCGCCCCCACTTGGCCTCTTCCCACCAAGGCCCTGCCTACTGCTTGCACATGGGTGGTGGAGGGGGCAGAGAGGAGCATCCACCGGCAAAAACAAGTCAGCATCTGTTCATTTTGATTCTGAAGGGGTCAAATCCTGTCTCTAGACCGAAGGATCAGGAAGGAAATTTATAAAGGGGGCATTCACTGAGATTTACTTCTTTTAAGCTCTTTGTGGGCTTTAACAGGCCTGGGTGATCCAGTGCATGTTAATTATTCAACATTTATCTGCCTTTGCATATAACAGATAAGAATACCGTTTGTTCATTAATTCAAAACTGCAGAAGCTCTGTTTGCTATCTGTTTTATGAATCCAGCCTGCAGACTTTACCCAAAGCTGAATGCCTGCAATCTGGATTTGGTGTAATTCCATAATGTCTTTCCTTTAAGCTTCCTACAGATCTGTCAATTTGGAATCACAGTGTTACTGGATTTACACATATTATTGAGATATGAGAAGCTTATCCAATGGTGTGTCACAAAGGGTGTCAAGACATCGAAAACTAACTTTCCTATGTAGTTTGGCATATTCCCGTGAAGTGTCTTATCAGTTTGGGTTTTTTTTTTAAATTAAATACTTTCTCTTTATAAGACTATTCATTATAAAGTCACCCCTCATACGACTATTGGACTCATTTCCAGCTTTACTGAAATCCACATAAACATCCTTGACTTTGAACAACATCCAGCAGGTTTAAATTCTGCAGTAAGTTTCAAACAGCAGCATTTTATTAGGAATTCAAGTTCATGAGAATTACTGAGATTGCAAAGTGCCATTGTCATCCCTCAGAGTATATGAACAGAGAATATTAGTGACTGCACTAAGGGTAGAGGAGACTCTGTTTGTTTTCCAAGGATTGAAAGGAACTTGGCTTGATTTTACTTGGAAAAGAGAAGGGAGGTTGTTTTATTTTTTTAGTGTACATCATTCCTGGAGTGCAATATGGTGAAGATGGCATTTTCAAAAGGATCGTCTAATACATAGAGCCTCACACTTTGGTTTCTCAAACTTGAAGAGCTCACTTTTACCCTCCCCTGATGATGTGGTCTATGTGTACTGGGCTGTTAGCAGCAAAAATTAGAGGGCTGCTGTAATTTACACCAGGTGCTAACAAGCCACAGGGGCCAAAATCATAGCTGAGAATAGCCACATTACAGAATTATCCCAGCCTCAGTTCATGTCTTGCAGCTATGCCCTCTATATCTGCAGCAGGTTCAGGGTGGCATAGGAGCCTTTATTCCAGTTAAGAGTCCCTGGAAGTGAGTCTAGCACAGTGTTAATCGTCCCAAACCTTCACCAGTGGTCAAGCATAAAGCAAGCTCAAGGACCTGATCCGAAGTCCATTGAAGTCACTTCCTGCATTGGATCAGGTCCTGGATGATCTTCCCAGTTGAATGATTGTTGCAAATAAACCATGAATTTAAAGCACCAGTTTAAAGCGTACAGTCTTAAAAGTCGTTTTCACTTTCACATGATTCACACAAAAAGTAGAAGGCAGTGAAATTACAATATATAAACACAAACCTCCGCCCTTCAGCCACTGTTATGAAGCAGAGATTTACAATCAAACCCCACCATGTTATGGTTGGATACACTTTCCAGCTAACAAATATTTCAGCCATTAAGTGCTATATTTTACAGCATATTGAATGATTGCTTTACTATGCTCGCAATATATATTTCACTGAGAAAGAATAAATTATTTTTTGGACAGAGTGAACAAGTAAATTCTAACCCTCTGAAATGAGAATTTGATCTTTGAATACAGTTGTCTCGTCTTGTATTTATTATTTACGGTTTCTTTGGTAAGATGGCATTTTATTATTAATATTTTCCATAAAACAATGACAAACGCACCTTCTGTGAAACTTTAAAGGCAAAGATGAATCCAAACTATGAAAAACCAACTTAAAAACTGGCACAGAGCCTTTCCTATAGGATAGGGGGCAATTAAATCAGAGATAATGGAAGAAATAGACTAATCCAAGCACAAATCACTAGAGAAATTACAGAAGAAATGTAGCATACCAAAACAGGTGAGAATGAGAAAATAAATATGATAACTTCAATTAAAAAATAGAGTATTTAATGGACTGGAAAGAGATGTGGGAATTACCTAAGCTGATGGATTTCAAACCAGTGAATTAATTTTAGAATATCCATTTGTGTTGCTATATTCTAGTGTCTGAGTTTGCCGGGAGGTCACCTTCTAGGAAACAAAAAAGATCTATAAACATCAATGTGTCTACAATAATTCTATTTACCTCTGTCAGAATCTAATTGGAACCATTCTGTGCAACCACATATGCCAACCAGAGCATTTATGCTTTTAAAATAATATTGGTTAAAAATCAAGCTGATCTTGGGAGCAGGGATGTTACACTATGAGCTTTGCACATGTGGAGGAAGAAGCAGGTATGCAAAAACTCAAGAGTCCATTAAACAGAAATTAAAATGTTAAATGGGAGTGCTGAAAATTGTTAGTACAGAGCACTGCTATGTCTGTGAGAGGCCCTGGTGAACTTCAAGGACTTTTTGTTTGGGACTTCCATTTGCAAAAGATTTCTGTACTGTATGTTGCCAAAGGCCAGATTTCCAAATCCTGGCTTCTAGGGCTGTTTGGAAATTTTCTGTTGAAACTTTTCCCCCCGCAAAACAGAAAATTGGGTTTTCAGCTAAGTGAAATATTTTCATGTAACATATCTGTTTTCCTCAATCATTTTAGATTTTCTGTTGAAATTCCAAACACACAAAATGGAAAACTTTTCAGTTTTCTGGTTTTCCTTTTTTTTTTCTTAAGTGGGGAAAAAAAGTATTTTCATGGAAAACATATGACAAAAAATAATGTTCATCCCCAATTTTTTTCTTAAAAATGTTGTTTTCCAATTGATCCCTCATTGTGCGCCCTCTGTTTGCAAGAGCAAAAAAAACCCCTGAAGGTGCAGGTCTGCTCCCAAAACTATTTCTGAGCATAATTTAGATATCTAAGTACTTGATTGTATATGCAAGATATTTACTGAGATTTCTAAATGACTAACATCCTACTTGTACATAGATGTAAAATTGCTCTCACCAGCACCTGTGGTTACAAAAATGCAGAATCAGTAAGGAAGGACCAGCTGAA
This sequence comes from Chelydra serpentina, assembly GCA_037349315.1. NCBI lineage: Eukaryota > Metazoa > Chordata > Testudines > Chelydridae > Chelydra > Chelydra serpentina. The sequence continues at coordinate 28,406,545 of JBAIAC010000026.1, forward strand.
GGCTAAACATGAAGACAAATATGGCTAGATCATATGGACAAGAAACTGATCTTCCTACCTATCTTTAGCCCTTCCTCACTTTCTTTCCCCACCACATCAGTGCAGTGTCAAGCAGACGATGTGCATCCAATTATCAATGAATTGCCTGGACTCAGGCCACACAAAAATAAGTCATAGGAAAGAAAGTAGCTGCTATCACATCTCTTAAAATAATTTCTTAGCTGGAAGACACAGAATTTGAATCAAGGTGGATAATTATATCAATATCCCTAACCGTAAGGCAGATGCTCTATCCCTCTGCACAGAAATTAGGTCAGAGAGGACACCAAAACTATGTATGAAGACACCTCTTTTCATCCCATTGCACTAGTAAATGGGTAAAACTCCATAGCCGATTGCCTTGGAGACAACATTCTGATTGGCATTAATGTCCAAAGAAGGGACAGTTCCTGTTTTGGAATTAAAGCCTGGGAACACATATTTAACAAGTTCTATACAATGAGGAAAAACCTGGGAGAGACAAGCCATGTACAGGGACACTTGTTGGAATTAGAGCCGACTGAAACTCGGGATTTCCAGCTTACAACAAATTTCAACATTCAAAAATTTGGTTTAGTTCCAAATCCAAATGAAAACTTTTCAAAATTTCTCACAAATCGGAACCTCCCCACCCCCACCCCACCCCCCAATCTCCATTTTGGCATAGTGTTTCCAAAACAAAAACATGCTTCCTTGGATTGGCAAGACCATTCTTATCAATTTCCGAGAGCAGCCGCAGGGGCTCCCAGGGTCTGTTTCTCCTGGACAGACCTGCCAGGTAGACTGCTCAGGGCTATCCTAGAGCTGCAGACCCTGGAAGGTGTCCTAGGACCTCCAGGTTCCATGGCAGGGCTCCTGGAAGCCCTAGGAGCACCAGCCCGGATGCAGTCCACATGATGGGATTACCTCTGAGCCACAGATCCTAGAGATCCAGGGGAGCTGGCAAGGATCCAGGCAGGTCTCTGATGGAAACCTGCCAGTCAGACAAAGCAAGCCTGAGATTTTTTTGTGGGAGATTTTGGGTTCAACATAAAGGCATTTTCATCAGAAAATTTCTAACCACCTGAAGTTGGGGTATTGAAGTCAGCAATTCACTAGCTTTTGTCTTTTACTTTTGTGTTGGTACTGATCCAGTTAACAGCACTGTGTTTTAGGGAGTTGTGTCTTACTGAGATCTTGCCATCTTACTTTGAGCAAAAGAGAACTTTTTAACAAAATTTCATTTGGTGTGACTTCAGTATGGCTACCTAAAAAGCAGTCCCTGAAGTTTCACCGTCCATCCTCAAATGTTGTGTAATTTAAAAAGTTACATCTAACTAACTCAGAGATCATATAAGTACCCATTACCATAAAAAACAAGCACTCAAAAATTCTAATGTATTTATTCTCATATCACCCCTATGAGAGTATGCTACTACCTTTATACTCACACTGACACTTTATGTTTCAAGGAAGTACATAACCGAATTGATTCAAATATAACACTTTCCCTTTAGCCTTGGAGACCTAAGATAGCGCCTTCAAAACATGGCTTCAATCATGTTCCACAGATTAGATGAATTATTCAGGCCTCTAAATCTACATTTTTCAGAAAAATGTTACTCAGCTTTAAGATCAAATTATAAAAGGTATAATCTTTTCTGCAACCTCACTCTTAACCAGTACAGCTATGGGCAAAAATGAGGGGGTGGGGGGAGAGAAGGGTGTAGAATGTATACATATTATTGAATTTATGATAGTTTTATTTTTAAAAAAAAGAGGAAACATTTTTGCCTTATATAATCTTTAAAAAATAAATTCCACCAATTCAAATACCTGCTTCCTGTTATTGTAATTGCCGGGACATTTCTAACTCGTGCATCTCACAACAAAATGGAGACTGCAAGAAAGAGCCATTTCTTCTAGCTTAGGTCATACAGTAGAATCTCAGAGTCACAAACACCTTGGGAACAGAGGTTGTTCGTAACTCTGAACAAAATGTTATGGTTGTTCTTTCAAAAGTTTACTACTGAATTTTGACTTAATACAGCTTTGAAACTTTACTATACAGAAGAAAAATGCTTTTAAGCATCTTAATTTAAATGAATCAAGCACCAAGGACAGAAACAAAAAGTTTCCTTACCTGTCAAATCTTTTTTTCTTATTTTAAACTTTCCCTTTTCCTAGTAGTTTATGTTTAGCACAGTACTGTATTATATTTGCTTTTGGTGGGGAGGGGTCTTTTCTGCTATCTGATTGCATACTTCCAGTTCCAAAGGAGGCATGTGATTGACTGGTCATTTCATATCTGACATTCTACTGCATCTTTTTTCTAGCTGAAACTTATGCACATTCATAACAGGATATCTGGGAAGATGTATACCTTTGTGATATACTGCATACATTTTAGTAACCAAACCTTTTTTCCCTCTCAGAAATCACAACGATATAAAAAAAGGTCAACACCATTTAAATAATACTTCACATTTTGTGTTGCTCTGTTTGCAAAATAAATCCATTGTCTGAAGCTTTTCCCTTTGATATGCTGGGGGGAAGGAGAAGAAAGTCTGGTGAATTGATTGTGGCAGGAGAAATGGGAATGTTTCAGATTGCTTTGGAGAGAGGAAATCCTTTGCTCATTCCAATGCCTTTCTGAGAGAAGATAGCAAATGCATTCTTCATCAGGGTAATCCAGTTATAGTGAAGAGGAAGAAAAAACAACTAATCAAGATAAAAAAAAAAAACAAGTGGCATGGATAACAAATGAACTAGAGAAGACAACATTGCACAAAAAGGTTGCAAAAGTATCTTCCTCACTCTCTTTTTTGGCTATTGTGACATGTGTAACAGCAACTGTCAGCATACAACCCATTGGTGTTGCTTTAGGACATTAGCCTTTAATCCATGCATTTTAGAGGAATCTTGTTTGGGACTAAAGTCTGTGCTCCATAAATAATTTCAATGCAGACAGAGAAGACTATACCATTCTGGAATTCTGAAGCTGCCTGAAGAGATTGTATCATTGAACAATTACAGCCCATATTTCATAGGGACCACACCCTGAAACAAATCTTTCCCAACCCCCTTTTCCTGGCCTTCAAACAATCCCCCGACTTTGTCAAGCTCATTATTATAAGAACATAAAAACACAGCCATACTACATCAGACCAAAGGTCCATCTAGTCCAGTATCCTGTATTCCGACAGTGGCCAATGTCAGGTGCCCCAGAGAGAATGAACAGAACAGGTAATCATCAAGTGATCCATTCCCAGCTTCTGGCAAACAGAGGCCAAGCTCCCCATAAACCAGGAAGCACCAACACAAAGCAGCACCAGTCCCTGCCAGAACAACAGATGCAAAACCCGCAAACATATTTCCACTGCTACAATGATCAGTACCTCCACAATACAGCTTTTAAGATTCATGAGTCCTCGACATACTTATCTCATCCAGTGCCTCAAATGCCACAACAACTATGCGGGTGAAACCAGACAATCACTATGCTCTCAAATGAACTCTCACAGAAAAATGATTAAAAAAAAAAAAAAAAGAGAGAGAGAGAGAGAGAGAGACAGACAAAAACACCTTCTGACATGTGGACAAAAAAAGCTTTTCACAAAGTGGTTAGTTCTTAGCTGATCTTTCAATACTTGTCCTCAAAGGATACCTGCACAACATATTCAGAAAGGAAGCCTGGGAACTTACATTCATAACTCTGCTAGAAACCAGAAACCACGGACTTAACGCGGACACTGGTTTTATGACTCATTCGAACAATTTGTAACATACAACACGGCCTGCTCCCTTAATGCCCCCTTCAGCCCCTTTATAGCATAACAATCTCATCCACAATTGCCCACTTTAAGTGACAGCCTCAAACATGCTTTACCCCTTCTGCTTAGCAATCTGTCCCAAGGTCTATTTAGCTCAGACACTCTGCTTCCTTCCCCAGACCAGAAGAAGAGATCTGTGTCACTCAAAAGCTTGTACCTTCCACCAACAGAAGTAGGTGACATAATACCTTTAAGTGGACCAACCTTGTCGCTCATATCCTGGGGCCAACACAACTCAACACAACTGCAAATAACAGAGATGAAATCATATTCAAATATTTCCAGTTGCTCCTGACAATCAGGCACTTGAATTATGTAATACGAATAGCTTAGTTGCACTATGTTAAAGACACCACCACTGATAGCTAAGCTTCACGATGACAGTCTAACAATGAAAACATCTTTCAGGGAGAAAATTGTGAAGCCAAGGATAAATATTTCTACTTGATCCATCATCTGTGACTGATGTTACTCATACTTGCGGATGTTGTTGCATTTAATTGTATACTGCTGTATTTGTTTTATTAAACAACTTATGTCAATTATGAAGGGTTTCAACGTCATGGTTACCTAACAGCTTCATAGCTACTAGTAGCTTCAGAAAGTCATTGTAAGTGATTTGGGAGGGTGTTAATTGGCAGCTGAGCAAAATGTAAACTGTCAGCTAACAGTTTTGTTTTTATTTTATATATAGTAACTTGTAAAAAAAGAAAGGGGTGGGGGGAATCAAACATTGTCAAAAATAATTTCCCAGTTTTTAGCCATTGAACTATTTTGATGAATATACTCTAATCTCCTTGAAACTGTTGCCATAAAGAGGAAAAGGGATGGGACAAGTTCCGCTTCCTAGTAATTCTTAACCCTCAAGAAGGACAACAGTAGGATTATTTTAGTTGTCATTCTTGTCTCAATTTAGCTTTAGTTTGTCACTTCCCCCGCCTCCAATTTTAGGTACCAAATGTTGTGCAACATACCAAAGGCATGCACAAACTCCCAATGAGTGAGGTGTAAACTTCGTCACTTAAAAGTGCACTGATAAAGCAGTAGAAAATTCACTGTAGGACACAATCTTGAACTAAACTATCTCTTACAATATGTCTTTTCTATCTCCAGTTCAGACACACACAGTTCTCCTGACATGGTTTTGTTACAGCTTATTCCAAGAGGAGATTTGTTACTATGGTTTGAGTATATTCATTTTATTTACTTCATCTGTTCAGTATCCAGTTTTCCTGTTACGTGATTGGTCAGAATCACATGGTATTGTTTTTGTTTCATGATTGGGTGACCAAAGCCTTTTAAATGGAAGATTATCTACAAATCTTCAGATGAATTATGCTAACTGACATCCAAATATTGGAATTCATTAACTTTTACACAAAGCTCCAGCAGTCATCCAAATATCCCTGAATAACATGGCCACACCAGTTACAGAGACTCAAACTCCATGTATTATTCTTGGAAATATTCAGAAGTCAATTGGTTGGCATTTTGTTTACTTTTTTCAACTGTGCAACAGCTATAGTCTGATGTTCGGATGTCACTGTTCACCCCATTTGCATGCTTCTGCCCTCAAATTGGGTGTTTTTCAAAAAAATGCTCATAATCCACCAGTTGAATATGCAATTGCACAATTGTTGTGTGCAAAGTAAACACATGTACACATCTGGCATATAATTACACTCCTAAATTGATTGAAAACCTGGCCCAAGATGGTCACAAGCTAAGACTTAGTTGCAATGAACAGACTTCATTCACAAACTTGAAGAAGCAATGCTTTTTGCCTCCCCCACCCCAAAAGCCACCAGTATATCTGTGCAAGTTAATTATGATAAATGAAATGCAGCCCTGTAGTGACCAATGTACATAGAAAGGGGTTTGTCTCCTCTAACATCATTGTCCATCAAGACAAAGAAGGAGCTTATTTTTTTTCTTTTAACAAGGACGGATATGCTCATGAGTGACAGTTAAATTTGTTGGTGGTATTAAATTGCTAATGCTAATGCATTTTACAATCTTCTGAGCTGATTTAATATATTAGACTGCCACTCAATGTCTTAGTAAACAATTCTACACTCTTAGTTTAAAATCATTCTGTCAGATTTGGAGGCTCTCTCAATTGGCCTCAATGGCTAATGTGATAGTAGTTTACAAACAAATGACTTTTTTTTTTCCTCCCAAGGTTGTGGCACTCAACAGTGATGTTGAGATTTAATGGGTGTTTTATATTTGTTGTGAAAAAGCTGGGCCATTGCTCAGCACTGAGGAGTTGTGCTTTTAAAACACCTGTACCAAAGGGTGGAATTAATTTACTTAGTCAAATTCCACCAACTCCCTGCTTTCACTTGAAAGTATTTCAGTCTAATTAATGTTCAATTGAATATACTTTTCAAGAATAATTTTATTACATTTAATCTTATATACATTTATTTTCTCCATGAAATGCCACTTTTGCTTGTGAGTCTTATCAAATGTCATACAACTACAGAAGCCTGATGTTTGCAGATGTTAAAAACAAAAGGTGTTCATTATGGCTAATAGATTTCAATGGGAAGTCACTGAAATTACACTATTTTAGTTTTTTTGGAAGTAATAAGAGCGATGTAGAGTTAATTTTGTGAGAAGCATTTATGAGGCAAAAATGTGTTTATATATATATAAAATTCACATTTTTGCCTCATAAATGCTTCTCACAATTTATATATATATATATATATATATATATATATATATATATATAAAAATAAAATATAAACATGCATCAATGCATCAATCTCTGGTTCTCATGCACTCAGGGCCAGCTCCAGCCACCAGCTGGAGGGGGGCAGCGCTGAGGGTTTTTTTTTTTTTTTTTAATTTAAAAAAATAAAACACTCTTCCTGGCGGAGGGAGCGGGGGGGGGCAGCGCCGGTGCCCCGGACAGGGGTAGCAGGGGGCGGCTGTGCCGCGCTCCCAGCCCTCCCCGCGGGCGCCCGGCCGACACCCCGGCAGGGGGAGCGAGGCAGCCGGCGGCTTTTTTGCCTGGGGCGGCAAAAAAGCCAGAGCCGGCCCTGCATGCACTTCAACATGAGCTTTGTCAGCTGAGTTGTCCCAAAGGATGGAAGAGAAATCTCGGATATAAATGGGTCTTTAGCCGTGGATGGCATTGAGGATTATGACCAAGGCTTTGAATGATCAATGAAAGGAAAGAGGAAGTCAGTGAAGGGAGTGGAGCAGAAGAGTGCTGTTTCCTCAACAGCTTAACCGCCTGAGCAGGTGTGTTCTGCAGAAGATGAAGCCTCCATGTTACTTATACCATCAATCCACACCTATCAAGTTACAGTAATCTAGTCTGGAGGTGACAAATGCATGGATCACAGTAAATTGCTTATCCAATGCTCAGTTAAACAACTGTTTCCGAACCTCAGGAGGACAGGAATCTTCTCAAGTCAGGTTCTTTTTAGATAGACCAGCACCCCTGCTCTGGCTCCTGGCTGGCGCTGGCACAAAACAACTCCTATTTTGGTGATTCTGGTTCCAGTTCCAAAAACAAATTAATAAAAGTGAAGAAAACCTACTTACATAGTTCAATAACTTTACAAGTGGCTGCTCGGAGTTTTCAAAGAAGGGAAAGGACGCTTTAGCCAAAATGATTTGTCTTGCATTAGCAAACATATGTTGTCTCAGCCACTTATCCAAATGTTTTACTTTCTGCTTTCCTACTTGACCGGTGTAAATGATGTAACATTGTTAATCTCCCAATTTATACATCTCTCCTACATTATACCTTCGTTTTCAGATGGACAGTAGTTTCAGCCCAATAAAGCAATGGAAAAAGCATCCAACAGTGTTACCTTCATAACTGAACACAGTTATGAAGGTATTACCCAGGTCTAGTCACACAAAGGTGAGATAACTCTACTTATAGGGGTAATATACTACTGAACATTATGGAGCAGATCCTTAGATGGCACAAACAAGCTGACTTTAATGGAGCTGCACCAATTTACAGCAGCTGAGGATCTGGTCCCGTAGAAGTTAGTGTGTTCAATATACTTGTTTACTACCCTAGCTGGAAACCCATATCAGCTGTCTAATCAGGGCATACTGAAGTGATATATTTTACTCCTTTAGATGATATGATCATAGGCAGTGATAACATTTTTCCTTAAAAATATTTCGAGTCCCAATTTATCTTTGGCTGTCCTAGAGACCACATGTATTAACATTTCTCAAGCTGTTATGCTAAGTTTTTAGATGTCACGTCTGGTTGCATCAGACACGTCACTTTATATTACATTCTAGAGCATGACTGACGCTACTGGACAAGATATTTTACTAAATATTCTGTTTTTTGAGATTGATGGGAGTTTTGGGGGTTCTTTTAAATGTATTGGTCCACCTATGTCTGAACTGTTCTAAGTAGTATAATTTGCATGTTGCCTTTGATGTAGGATACAAACTATAGGCCTGCTCCCAAAAATCTTTGCTCTAGCAATACTTTGTTTGACTTCAGTAGGAGTTTAGCCTGAGTAAGGTCTGCAGGCTTGTGTTTACATGTCCAGTTTCAAACGGTATTTTTTTAAAGCCTTCTTAATCTTTTGAAATCTTATAGTAAGTCATATTCTGAAAAGATCACCCTGCTGTAAACTGCTCACCCCTTTAACGTGAATAAGTGTAGGAAGACACTATTATTACTATTCCAACATAAAGATTCTGTTACCCTTGAGCAGCCTGTATTGTACAGTATTTCCTATCAATGCCAATCCCTAAAAATCAAGGAAGTCACCAGTTAAAGCAATATTCATATTCAGACCAATACAAATGCCTGACCTCAGAACATCATAATACCTTTAAAACATTCACAGACTCTTCAATAAACGCTATTTTAATTCCAAGATACAACCACCCACAATACACATGCCCAGTTCCTCACATTTAAATGCACAAACCTTAACCCCAACTTCAGGAAGACTGAGATTTTAAAAGTACTTTTACTTTAAAAAGGCATGGATGTCTTATTAATATTTTAGAAAAAAAATCATTAGGTCAAAACTAAGTGTTTGTTTTTGAGGAAATGAATACTCACAAATAGAATATGTGCAAAAACAGTCTCTATGGGAAAGTTAAGTTATCCAATCAGATATGAATGTTATAGATACAGGTAAGAAACTGACAGGAGTAGATAGAATAGAAGAGTTAAAATAAAGATATTGTCTTTATGTTCATGGTTTTTATGCTGATTACTTTGGAGGATAATCTGCTTTCCATTTTCTTGCTTACAGTCATATTATCAGTAGACTGGATTATTCACACACAAAATAGGGACACAAGATAATGGTTCTATTACACTTGTAGTCTTATGATGATGGCCTCCATAAAATTCCTGAAATAATGATCATCCTCCTCCACTGGTGAGCTCTTCATTACATGGTTAGTCTTGCATATAGTTCAAACTGTAGTACCATTGGCCTGCTATTAGTTACACTGGAAAGTGGAGGAAGTCACCAAAAATGAACTCCAAAATGTAATTGGCTTATTGTGACAGTAGGTGTAACGGCCTTCTTTGTTGTTGCCTCCTCTCTTATGGGAATAATTCTGCAGCTGCACTACATGCAGAATTCCCAATGATGTGTTTGAGAAAGTGTATAATTGGACCCTAATGTACACTTAACACATTCATTTTCATTCCTATGCTTTCTATCTAAATTTCGGAGGGGTTAGTTTTGCTTTGCTATTGGCTCTAAAACTGCAACATGAAAATATGATTTTTAGCAATTATTCTCCCCACCCCCCATGTGTACAAGTTTAGAAAAAGTACCTCTGTGCATAAGCTAAGCAGAGTCAGCACTTTTTTCCATAGCACACTGGAAATCTTGTAGAACATTAAGACATATATAAAAATTAGGTTCTTCTTTTGATCTTTTCAGAAAGGAGAAAATGGAGGAAGTCTCCAATTATCTTTAACTGGTTGTAAATCAGAACCTAATTTTGCACAGAAAACATTTTTATTTAATAAATCTGCAGAACAAAAATAATTAAGTTTATGGAAGAAGTTTCAATAGATTTGTACATTTTAAGATGCGCACCAACCTTTAATGATAGAGCATTTTCCAAGGCCTTGAAGAAAAGCAGATTTTTCATGTGCATCATAGGCGAAATCCTGGCTCCCTTGAAATCAATGGAAATTTTGCAATTGAGTTCTCTGGGACCAGGGTTTTACCTCCTATGTGCAGTATTTATTTCAGTGCTGAATAGTTAATATTTTTCAGAATGAATGTTAGCAGTGAGGTATATTTCCACATGCCATATACCCACGTCTGTAGTTTTAACCATATATTTAGCTGCTTAGATTATCAACTATTGGAGGGTAAACAACTTGGGAATTTTGGGAAGAAAGAATGAAATGCAATTTGCTGACAGCTTAGTCATTTTCACATGCAAGATTGTGTTAGGCCAATTTTTACTATGTGGAATAGTATACAGACATAGCAGCAGCATTTGATAAATAGAGGGGTTTTTTTCCCAATACATCTGAAACACTTGACATTCAGTATACAATTTTTGAAAATGATAAAATCATAATTGTAAAAAAGACCTGCAGTATTGCCAATCAGATTCTCACTGTTATGTGCACCCTGGCACATATATCTTACTGTCCCCCTGCAGAAGAAGGAATGAGCATAAAGAAAAGAGCAATTTCCCTTCTGTAAATTGGAAAGTCTGCCAACCAGCTAAGTGATCTACCATCAATCAGTGTTAAATTCTCCTTAGCTGCAGAAAATTCAAGGGCTAACTATTACTGAGAGATTTCACACAGTGACTAATGGTATATGACAAACACATTTAAAATCTGCATAGACCAGCACCAGTTTAAAATATAACAGAAATAATAAATAATTGTAAAGAAATCCTGGTGTGCAAAATAAGATATAATCTTCTCAGACACATATTGTATGTAGAAGATTACCATTCCAGAAATGCATTCAATATAAATACAGAACAAAGTATAAATTCCTTTGGCGAAGCTTCTTTCATACAAAGTATGCCCCAAAGTTGCACGTAGGGAAGAAAAATACGTTTGAGAGACAGTTGATGGTATAAATTAGAGAAGACAGTGAAGTAAAAACATTGGTCCAAAGATCTGATTTCTTTACTCACTGAAGAAGTCTGAAATCTTTGAAGCCCTAATTCAGGTATCTGTTCCACGTGGCAGGCATTCTAATGAATCAGGGATGGTATCATCACTTGTATTCCAATATGGTTGTTTCTTGACAGGAGGATTTTTGGTCCAACCTGCACCATTTCACTTTACATTTCTTTAAAAAAAAATTGTCCTCAGTTAAAAGGATATGCAAGAATTCTTTACAAGATAGAGGTGTTGCTGCACGTAGGAATCTCAGCCCAGGTCCTCAAAATTTGACTCTGAACTTCCATTGAAATCAATGGAACTTAGGAGACTACATACCTTGGAGGAGCTGGGCCCTCTTGGCTAATCAAAAGTGCTGCGTCTGCAAGTACAGACTAAATGCTATCCACTCTCTCACTGAAGGAGTGGTCCACTGATTCAGAGATGTACTGTAGTAGAATTATATTTTTTAGTACATGGCCCTATTTCATATATTTCCAGTAATTCTCAAAAATCATACCTTTGTCATTTTTTAAAAAAATCCTATTAATAATTGTTGTTTTAGGTCAAAATGTGTAACCATTGAAGTCCATGGGAAGTTTGCCTTTGATTTTAATGACCACAGGATTGGGCCTATCCTTAGTAAATTTTGACTTTGTCAAGTTATTAAAAAAAAAAAAAAAAAAAAAAAAAACAGCTTGGGGCAAAGAAGTCTTCCTTCTGAATAGAAACAAATGGTGAGAGAAATATAAATGTATAAGTCAGAGTTCCTGGGCAAGGTATGAGCAATGCCAGCATTTCTTGTAATCCCTAAAGTCTGATGGAAAACTCTGAATGAAGTGAATTACACATCTGTCAGTGAGAGTGAGCTATACACACCAAACTACCCCCATTCCCAGGAACTCCCACAGAAACATCAGAATCAAGAGGAAAACAAAAAGCATCATGTTCAAATACTTATGGTGTTCAGATGAAAAGCTTGCAAAATCTGGTTTATTTCATTCTATTTCGTCAATCACCTTCCTGCCTCCAAAAACTGAAACATTCATAGCTAGTTTCTTCAACAAGAAAAAAATTAATATGCTGAACCTGTCCACCTCTGAACTGTGCCTTTCACAATGACTCAAGATCAGTTTAACTAATCTTCTCTCATCCAAGCTCAAATACCCAATGTTTAAATTGGATAAAGAATCTCTGTATATGTTAAAGACAGAGCAGTACAGACACCAATGCCTCTGTAAACCACACATTTGGAAGTGTTTTTCAGCAAACATCACAGATAATGCAATAAAATCAGCTATAATTTCAGCTAGATCAGCTTCTGAGCCAACAAAAGCAAACTATCCCTAAACCCAAGTTCATTAAGAGCAAATCCTGTACAGATAATGCTTGCAAATCAGATATTAGGTCACACAGAATAAATGGTTTAAACAATCTCTCCATTAGCTGAATTATACTAATGGCTCAGTGATTCATCTCTATTATCCAGTCTCATTTACATGTACAGGATGGCTAATAAGTAAAGAAATTGAAGATAGAAAACAAAAAAGTATTTTGACAAACATTCAGTGCCATTTTATCCAACTCTATTCAAACATACAGAGAAATAAAGGATACTTTGGAAACGTTACTAATGCAAAACAGATCAAGCCTCTAAAGCTTAATGAAATGCCAGGCAGTGGTGTCATTTTGGAAAATTTCAGGGAGACGGAAGCAAAGTTGTGTCAGCATATAAAACATTGCAGAATATAATATAATCACATATCAAAACTATGGGGGAGGTATCAAAAAATGAAGCATATAGACTTATGAAAATTCCAAGAGGCAACTGTCCCCTTTCTTCATAGCAACTGATGTCAGGTTGTGTTACCCTTACTCTTCTGTAACCCCAGTGAGGCCAATGGGACTTCCTGTAGAATAAATTACGACACAGGGTGGGTAAGTCTCTCAATCTTGGCCAAAACGAGTAGAATCCATTTAGGATGGCATGCAAACAACATCAATATTGTAAGAAGTTTATGTCACAGGAAAACCATGTTAGATTTTTGAGATAATCAGAATTTCCAATTATTTCCCTTTCCCCAAAAGGGAAATAAAAAGTATCTCAAAACATTTCAATTAATGAGTTTAAAGTTGCACTGAGATCTGGGTGAATATATATTTGCCAACACTGTTTCAAATTCACATGCCGTGCTCAATTACATTCAAAATGTCAGTGGAATGTTTAGATGAGTAAGAAGTTCTGGATCATATGCAAAATTTGGCCTCTTTGCACAACCAACACCAAAGTTACTTACAATCAGATGAAAGTACTAATTGCAATTTATTAATAAAAATTTGTTTATTCTACCTGAATTTTGTAAAAATATTTATCCAACAATAACAACTGTGCAATTCATTGATTTGCACAGTGATGTCCTTTATTTACAGTATGGGGGTTGGCAGTGTTCTCTTTACTTTAATTTTTTTTTATCATCACTATTGGGCCAAATCCCCAAATCCTTGCCCTGGTCATCAGGAATTTACCAAGCAAGTACTAAGTTTAGACTGTAGGATTTAGCATTTTGTTGAATAATCAACATGTGCTATGGGTTATGCATGAGAGTGTGTTCTCAGCCATGAGCAAGGGATGGTTCTTCAGGTGGAACTCTGGAAAGGAATTGTGAACCAGAGATACACTTTGGAGTCATTGCTCTCCAGGATTCCTGGTTTGTGGAGGAGAAAATAAAAGGGGAAGTATTTGTCATCAGCCCATTGCCAGATGCTGATAGATACTCCCCTCTCAGGTCAGTTACAGAGGTGGGTGGAGCTATGGTCCCCCTCCCACACCTCCATCCCATTCCCTCCTCACTTACTTGTTCATGGTGATGGGAGAGAGGGAGTATTGGATGCACAGATTTCTCCCCCCACATCTAGACTCAAGATATGACTAGGTCTGTGTAGGTGATAGAGAGAGGTGGATGAGGGCCCAATGTCCCTTTTCTCACCTGAGCAAACAGGCAGGACTCTCAGCTGAGTGTACATAATTTCCAGCAACACTTGAACTCTGTGCACATCTTTTATATAATTTTCAAGCCACAATTATTTAAAAAAAAAATCCCCACCAAGTCTAGGAAAAAATTACCAGAATAACCTAGAAATGTCAGAGAATCTTTACAGACATCTCTAGAGCAGTAAACGTACCTGCTTCATCTCTGCCTACGCAACAGCATCCAGGTGGATAGCAAGGCCTTCAATTCCTTCCCAAGTGACCTTGCAGACACCATTAACCTAAATGAGATTAGTCATTGGATCTGTGTGCAGTTGTGCTCAGCAGCTGTAGCCACAGCAGCAGCACTTATCAATAAAAGAAGCTAGATAAAGAGAGAGAGAGAGAGAGACTGGATTTAGAAGCATTGAAGATGATCACAAGGACATATGGTGTCTGAATTCCTCGAGCAGACAGAGAAGAGCATGCATAAGGAAGCATATTAAAAATGGAAAACGCCCCTGAAGAATGCACATTTTCATAATACACTGCAAATGTTTGCACAGAGGCCTCCCATTCAAAAAAACTGAAGTTTATTGCCATCAGCCACAGTAACAGCAAACAGAAATGGTGAGATTTTATGTACAGTGCTTCACTTAGAGAGCTTTAATGTTCACGTAGGCAAAGGCAGTTACTTCCCTGGCAAATCATGTCATTGGGAATATGCTGATCATCTGGCTGAATTGAAACATTCCTAAAATATCAGCATCCCAACTGAAAAACAGCCATTATACCACAGTGGTGAGAGGGTTTCCTTTACACATAATTGAAACATTTATGCTGTGGTACAAATTGATATTCACGCAAACATCTTTACTCTGGAATGGAAGGACAATATCCTTGCATGTAGGTCATGAGGCTACTGTAAATGCATTAGAGAAATCCATCATTAAGAAGGCATTGCTTCTGTTCAAGGTGGTATTGGGACTGGAAATGATAGCATGTGTGCTTTAAAATAGAAAATTAATGAATCTCAAAATGTTCATTACAATAAAATGTACATCGTCCAGACTCTCCATTCTGGAAATCAGTTTGGAAAAGTCATTACTACAATAGAATTTTCAGTACTCGCCGATTTTGAGTCTTCAAATTACTTTAGGAATTGTGTTCTCAAATTGAGGCTGGGACAAGCTGAAGAAGACAGATTGTGGAGAGCAGCCATTTCCCTTTAAGTGGCCACTAGTTTTAAGAGCCTAAATTCCATTTTTAAAAGTGACTTAAGTGCTTAGAGACTTAAGTCCCATGAAAGGTCAGTGAGGTTTAGGCTTACAAATCTAAATGAAGATCAGGTAGCTTCTACACCCCCCCCCCAAAAAAAGAAAAAAAAAAAGGAAAAAAATAGAATGTGCTCTAATTCAAACAGGAATTATTTTGTAGAAATTCTATGGTTTTATGTAGGAAGCCAGACTAGATGATCCCAGTGGTCCCCTCTGGCCTTTGAATCCATGAATGCCAAAGTCCCTTTTGAAAATGGGACTTAAGTGCTTTAGAAAATTGTATCTTAGGGGCAGCTGTCAGCAGAGGAATGGAGGTAGATGGTTAAAATATGCAGTTGGGCAGAAGCAAACCACTTCTGACCTATTTTCCTGGATGCTTAGGTCACCAGCCTTCCCACCCTTCAGTCTGGATTAGATTTAATATTAGTTACCCAGGAGTACTAGAATATGGGGAAAAGAACGAGGAGTACTTGTGACACCTTAGAGACTAACAAATGTATTTGGGCATAAGCATTTTTGTTAGTCTCCAAGGTGCCACAAGTACTCCTTGTTCTTTTTGCGGATACAGACTAACACGACTACCACTCTGAAACCTAGAATATGGGGTGTCAGGTGCTGTGTAGGTAACAGTGTTCTTCAGTGATTCCTGCTTTTCAGTATGGGATTATTTGTATACATATCCAACACTGTCGATAATTTTCCCTCCTATAAAATGAAATTGCAAGATATAGGCTCATTTGAGGTCACACTCCTACTTATTTCTCTGCAGCGGGGTAGCATTTGTGCATTCTGAGGGTATGATTAAGTAGCGCAAGGAGCAAGGGATATGTAGTTAACCAAATTCAGGCCCAGTAAGTACTGCTCGGAGACTATTTGTGTATGTGGGAGGGGTAAGTATCGCTCAGCTGCCGGCTGCTTTTTGAGTGGCCAGGCCTTCTGTCTTTGTTTTTTTAATGCAGTTCAGAAGAATTCCTGGTGGTGCTGCCCCAAGAGGTGTTTAAGTTGACAGGTGGTTGGTTGTTAACACAAATGAAAGTTGTGACCTATGTGCTGCTTTCAGTAACTCAAGTGCAGTGTCTCCAATCTGCCATATTTCTGGCAGCCCTTTGTTTATTAGAAAAATGCATTTTCCTTTTATGACAGTTTGGCTAAAAAATTGCCTATAAATCAAATACTGTCCCTTTAACTACTGTATATTCTTTTCCAATCCATTCAAGATTAACACCAGTGCAGAAGAATAAGGAGTGGGATCCTCCATTATTTCAGTATGCACAGTCCCCAGACTTAAGGTCTAGATGATTAGAGATAAACAGAGTGATCTAGCCCATTATTACCTCCGAGGGCAGATGAGTGGGCAGCAGAAGGCAGAGAATGAGTAGGTAAATAGGTGGATCTTTGGCTCTACACATCTCACTTGCTCAACATAATAGCTGAGCAGTCCAAGGTGGCTTAACCCAGCAGTAAATTATGCCTAGCCTTGCTCCCTAGGGAGGTATTAGAGTCACAGATATTAAGCCAGAAGGAACCATCAGATCATCTAGTGCGACCAGTGGTGGCAGATAACAGAAGAAGAAGCAATGGTCTCAAGTTGCAGTAGGGGAGATCTAGGTTGGATATTAGGAAAAACTATGTCACTAGGAGGGTGGTGAAGCACTGGAATAGGTTACCTAGGGAGGTGGTGGAATCTCCATCCTTAGAGATTTTTAAGGCCCAGCTTGACAAAGCCCTGGCCGGGATGATTTAGTTGGGGTTGCTCCTGCTTGAGCAGGGGGTTGGACTAGATGACCTCCTGGATGTCGTCCAACCTTAATCTTCTATGATTCTGTGTATCTCAGGCCACCATCACCTTGCACACCAAACTCAACCACCACAATTAGACCGAAGTATTGCAGGAGACTAACGTATTATGTGCCAAGGGAAGAGAACAAAAGGGACTGAGGTGCACCAATGCCAGAGGCCACTGCAATGACGGGGAATTATTTAAAATGAGATATACCCAGTAAAGGGTTAAAATCCATGTGCTGCTTGTATAACAGTTTGGCATATGGACTTGTGTCAACCTTCAGAGGCCCAAAAGTCCAGAGTTTCGCTAAGAGACCAGAGGCCTAGTGAATAGTGATTAGCTAAGAGAAAACAGAATGAACAAGAGATAGCCTCGCTTTATTTGTTTAAGTCTAGTCAGCAATATGCCAGATGTTGAAGCAATAACTAAATAACTATCTTCTCTAAAGTTGCAAATGTGGGACAAAGGTGTCCTGTCCCTATTGTGTTAGTTTCTCCTGTAGGGAGAAGATCTTCCCACAGACCAACCTTGAGTTTATGAAGGGTTGGCATGTCAGTATAAAGATAAGGCCTCCCACCTGTCTTCCCCAGGGACCAAGCCTGCCTTAACACACAAAGAAAGAAATTCTTATTATCATATACTTCTCACTGTTTTTGCTTTAATCCCTAGGAATGCATCTGTTAAATGATCAGAGGGGCTACTTCATTCCTATGGACCTCAAATTGAATTCAGCATATACATATGTTACTAATACATTTTATTAAAGTACTAATTGAACGTTAATTTGTGAACTTGAGACCATGGGCGGAGACATTATGTAACCTTTTGACCATTGGGCTAATGTGCTTATCTTGTCTTGCTGCTAGCCTATCCCGGGGTGTAAACTGCCCACCTCGTCGCTTTCCCCACCAATGGAAAATCCATATATTCCATTGTAATCAATTGATTGGCAGTGTCTCTTTGCCTAATAATCAAGGTGACACTCCGGCAGAGCTGTACGTAATAAATTCCTATGCTTGACCTCTACATGGTGTGGAATTTATGTCCT
Source organism: Chelydra serpentina (assembly GCA_037349315.1). Taxonomy (NCBI): domain Eukaryota; kingdom Metazoa; phylum Chordata; order Testudines; family Chelydridae; genus Chelydra; species Chelydra serpentina. The sequence goes on from JBAIAC010000026.1 coordinate 28,424,580, forward strand.
TCATCCAGATTATCCTAGAAAGTGATCCACACCCTATGCTTCAGAGGAAGGTGAAAAAGACCCAAGGTCCTTGTCGATCTGACTTGGGGGAAAATTCCTTCCTGGCCCTAATATGATAATCAGTTAAACCCTGAGCATGTGAGCAACACCCACCATCCAAGCACCTGGAAGAGTGAATTCTCAGTATCACCTCTCTACTCTGTCCAGCGTCCCATATCCAACTGCAGCCATCCCTGATGCTTTAGGTGTGTCTCTGAATCACAATGCCAGCCTGATCTGTTCCCGCAGCTGTGGTGTGGCTTCCTCACTCCCCCTTACCTAGGGCTATGTCTAGAGTCACAATCTAAGACTGAAAAGGAAAGGGAAGATTCAGTATTAATATAAAAGCATCTGAGTCCATTTCCTGTTAATTGTCATGCTGTTACTAGCATTTAATATTTATATAGCAATTGTGCTTAGAGGCTATGGTCAGGATTAGGGTCTCCTTGAGTTAGGCATTTCACCAACACAATGAAAAACACAGTCCCTGCTCCAAAATGCGTATAATCTTCATTCTGTCTAGAACAAAACAGAAAGTTTAAAGGAGTGTAGTGAAGCCCAGATCTGGTTTCTCATTATTTAACGTCGGACTAGTCTCTCTGCTCACAATAGCACGAACCTTTCTCATTTAAATGATATTGTAATGCTACTTGTTATTATGGTAGGCCTTATTCTGGTTAATAAAATAGTAAGTTACCAACAACATACAGTATTCTAAGGTTAGAAAGGGAAATTACTGGTTTAAAATGGGACTGAGTAGATGTGATGGATATTAGAAATCAAATTTTATCAGAGGGAGTCAGAGAGAGTCAGAGTGAGATGTATGCAAGACAGAGCCTAGTACATGGGAAAAAACAGGAGGCGGCATAATAGCTTGTCAATTAAAAATTATTTAAATGAAAATTACCTACCCCACCAGCTATTTATCTCCCATGAAATTTGAATCAGATTCTTGTATACTGAAAGTTCACCCTTTGAATTTATAAATCTGGTTACCTGAGGATTAAAGTAGGTGAATTTTCTTCAGATATCTTCTTGATGGGTTTTGAAATAGCCATTTATACAGTCAAACTCTATACATTGTACATTTGTCACTCCTATACTGTTCACTTGTCTGTTCTTATTTACTGCTAGCAATGCATAGCTTTGTAAAGGAAAATGTCAGAGATGAATGATAACTGTGTTTGCTAATCATCATTAAATCTCTGGTGTCTAAAAGCAGTTAAGAACCTACACAAATGTGGAGCATGATAGGCTTTTAAAAATTGCTAGATTGCAGCTGAAGGGCGATTTTTGCTAGGTCTATTTCATATGCTTTGACAGAGCTTAAAGTTAATTCTGGAAGAAAGAATTTCCCATCATTTCATGCACCATCTGTCTCAGAAAGATCTCCTACTATTTTCTCTATTTCCTTCTGCCCATCAGCCTCACACAGTATTCTCAAGTCCAAGTCCATGCTAATCAAATGGTGATGGCTACATGAGAGAGATGCTTTGCTGGAACATTAGCACTGGAGAGATGCTTGGACAATTTTGAAGACTGGCTAGAAGTAGAGCTACCACTGTAGGGAAAAAGTAGGGCGATTAGAGGGGAAATCTTCCACAGTCCGCTCACAAACTGTTCTCATCTTATAGGTCACCAGTGGAAAGGAAGGGAAGTTTTAATGCTGCAGAGTAATGTGATTAAAATCATAGAATCTCAGGGTTGGAAGGGACCTCAGGAGGTCATCTAGTCCAACCCCCTGCTCAAAGCAGGACCAACCCCAACTAAATCATCCCAGCCAGGGTTTTGTCAAGCCTGACCTTAAAAACCTCTAAGGAAGGAGATTCCACCACCTCCCTAGGTAATCCATTCCAGTTCTTCACCACCCTACGATTCTCAAGTACAATTCTGCTCAGCTTAAGAGCTATAACCAAACAACATTTTTGCATGTCACTGAACCATAATTTGTTGTTGTTTCTCACCACTTTTCTTTTTTTTCCAGTGCAGTTCCACCAAAAGTGAACATGTTCTATGTAGGTTTATATAGGGCAAAACTCTCTCTTGCCCTACTTACCTTTTCTTACAGTATCCCATGCAGGGGAGTAAGGCAGTATGTGGCCTGTGGGTCCCAGCAAAGATGGGAGAGCCGTGCCCATGATGTTTCTTCTACCCATCTATTACAGGTGACTGGGATAGTTGTCCAAGAGGGACAAGGCAGAGCCAAGGCTGCATCCCACCCAACAGATTGGTCAGCATAGTTGAGCAGATAGAGAAGGATGTAATTTGCTTTAGACCTGTGGCAGATTAATTCCTTCAAGAGCAAAGTCAAAGCCAGGGACAGTTCCCTCCTGAATCTGCACCTGGGCAGCACAGCTAAACTGTCACTTGGCAACCTGCTCAGTAAATTTAGTCCTTACATAGCAACCACATCAAGAAAGTGGAGTGAGAAAGCAGTAAATCGGATATTTGGTGAGTAACATTATGGCTTGTTACCAGTGTAAGTGTAGTGAAGAATTATTGAACAGCAGGAACATGCTAGGGATGGTGCTTCAGATTACCAGATGGCAACAACTCTAACTTACTTTTTAGCAGTCCTGGCAAGAATAAAAGTGAATGCAACATACTAGAATATTGTTCGTAAAAAAGAAGAGCAGGGAATCTCTCCAGTAATTGTTCCATGATTCAGCAATTCAGTCAGTTAACTGCTCCCAGTCAAACACAACCTCAAATAAATTTGAGAAGTGCCTCACATGTATGCCATCTGTTAGGATAAATCTAAAACCCAAGGATATAATTGAAAAAGCTCATGAGCGCCATGCAAACCTCAAGGAGAGAAAGAGAGAGGGAGGGAGAATACAAATTTGCTGTGTTTGTTTTAACATTATGGATGTGGCAATTTTATTATTAATTATTATTATTATGGACTAGTGGCAACCAAACTCTCAGTTCCTCAAACATATGATTACCACTAATTCAACAGAACAGCTGTCAAATCTAGAAGGAGACCGAAAATGGAAAAAAATTAAAACACAAGACATATAGACTTTTTATATATGCCTGACTAAACAACAACAGGATAGATTCTGCCACCCTTACTTAGACAGAGGAGTATTTACTCTACTTGTAATATCACTGAAATCCTTAGGCCTACTTGTGAATTACTTAGTAGAATCTAGTGCTAGATTCAGATCTGAGTTACAATGTGTCAAATTCAGATTCACTTCATTCATTTCAGTGGAAGCACTCTCTTTTTACAATGGCATAACGGATTAGACTCTGGCCTCTAGAGTTTTAATACCCACTTATATTTAGTGAGCAGGAAGGCATTAGCTTCAGACAAGAATTGTTAATTTACCCTTCTTTAGTCAGACATAAAAGCAGATGTGTGTGTGTATATATATTTATATACAGTTATGTGGCTGAGTATTATTCAAAATGCACATAAAGCTGCAGAGAGGATAGAGATTTTAAAATTCCTTTTAATACTTGCAATTGAGGGTACAACTTTTATTTTGAAATACATTATTTCCATGTCTTTGATCAGCTTTTCAAAAAAAGCTTAAGGGGATAATAATGTTTTCTGTATAAGTATTAAATGTTAACAGCAGTTTGCTTTTGAGAATATTCCTTCCCTGCAGAGTCTTTACAACTAAGTTATCAAGAAAGTTATCTAAAAATATTATTTAATTAAATAGGAAATGTAAAATTAAGTCCATCATAATAATATACTCATCTTTTTCAGCCCACTCTTAACCAGCCCTCCTGCTTTTATTTGAAGTATATTCTGTTCCTCATTTTGTTTAAATTGTGATAATTTTATCTCTCATGATAGCCTCTAGTGACAGTCTTAGAGAATGAATCTCTTTCTATTCCAATGCTAACCCTTCTTGGCTTCCTCACCACCCTGTTTTTCCATGACCCAACTCTGGCCGCATCATCAGCTTCACTGCAAACAAAAATAACTGTTTTCACCACGGTGTTTCGAGTAATATATATATATTTATTTATTTTATTTACTTTAGTTCAGTGAGAGGTTAGAAAAGTAATATCTGTCTTTTATTGTAAACGAAATTCAGCTACCAAACTAACTTAAGGAGGAACATGCTGGTGAGAGAATCACTAATCACTAGCATCTATCAGAGCAAGATATTTAGGAATGCCACACATGAGCAATGAAACAGAAAAAAATCAAGAGATACCATGTAATTGGAACACTCTTATCTTCAGATTGTTGGGTTGTGAGGCACATGTGAGGATCCTGCTGTTAGCATGCTCTTTTTAACTCCTACGAGGAGACTGAAGACTGGCCTGCTTTTAACACTATGCGATCAGGGACGGCGCTATCACTAGGCGACCCTAGGCGGTCGCCTAGGGCGCCAGGATTGTGGGGGGGTGGCATTTTGCCGCCCTCGGCGGCGGGCGGCTGCCTCCTGCCTCCCTGCTCAAGCCAGGAGGCAGCCAGCCGCTTCCTCGCAGAGCCCTGCTGTGGCAAGGGCTGCTGCCCTGCCGCTGGGGCTCAGCAGGGCTTCGCGGGCGGCTCGCCACGGCTGCCTCCTGCCTCCCAGCTCCGCGCTCAGCTCAGCGGCTGAGCGTGGAGCTGGGAGGCAGGGGGCAGCTCACCGCAGGTGGGGGGGAGACTGCCGCGGGCAGGGGGCCAGCCACCACAGGGGTGTGGGGAGCCGGCTGCCGTGGGGGGTGGGGGTGGAGAGCCACAGTGCGTGGGGAGGGGGCACAGGGCTGGTGGAAGGAATTTTCACCCAGGGAGCGAAACTTCCTTGCACCGGCCCAGTATGCGATCTGTCACAAAGCCACCTTAAACACTGTGCCTATAATCACTACCTATGTCGTCTATAACATAATGATGAGAAGAAGAATCAGAAGGAATAGGTGCAAAGAGAAGCGAGACAGGGCCCCAGACATAGTTCGCCTATGTTTTTGTGGCTATTTTGTGAGACCTAGCAGGATTGTGACAACAGTGACAACATTGTAGGACCAAAAGTCCCATGCAGGCATAATTACGTGGCAAAATAAAACAGTGAAATATAAATGCAGAAATATGAAACACATGATCCCTGATAATGTACCACCCAGTGTCTGCCAAAATGCAAACAGACAATTCCCCTAACAGGCTGTTATTTAGTTCTTTTCTGTATAAACACAATGAAATTCAAGGTGGACTGGCACTATTACTCTCATTTCCACAGCAGTGCACCATTCATTATGTGGTCTGGAGCGCATCCACATTCCCGTGTTCTAACTTATTGTTCTTCTCAATGTTTTATTTTGGTTTTTTTCTCCCTAGGAAAACCATTTATAGAGCTGCAGAAATGAACAAGGAATGAATTTTTTAAAAAGGTTGAGGCTCTCACATTCACCTCACCCCAGCCAGGCAGACCATTGGCCAAATGCATGATTTCATTCAGACATCTCCATCGTGCCAGAAACAAGGAGATGCTAGAGGGCATGATGCAGAGCCAAGGATTACCAATAAACTGATATTTGCTTGAATGAATATGAATTCAATTTGAAAGCATAGGAAGCATTATTTTAGTAACACTGGCAGAAAAATATGGCTTTCGAGCTAATCCAGGAGTCCAAAATTAGTGGAATGTTTGATCCAAGTTTCAAGGGCAGAACTGAAACCATACTTGCACTAAATGCAGGCCAGCTAGCAAATTATCAGGGGATATTCTAATATAAGCAAAATATTACGGGTCATACCCAACTACCCTTACCTTGTCAGTCTCCTCAATTTCCATTACAGTTTGAGTGCTGTCAGGAATCCAAATATTTCCAGTTTCTCTGAAAACAAAAGCAAATGAGGGAATATTTATACCTCTAAAGATGCATCAAGACAGGGAGGAAGCTGTTACAGTGGCATTTATGGGCATCATTAAGCACAAACATTTTGCCATCGATGCAAAGCAGACCATCACTGTCAAGGCAAAGTCAGTCTCCATCTCTGTCTGTTGAAGAGCATCTTCGTAACGATGAGGGCACAAATGAATTCCCTTTATCTATGTACTTGGAAAATTGCCTAGGGGCAAGTTTTATGATAAACACTGTCTGCTATGTTCCGCACACACACAGAGAGGTATTATGACATGTGAATGACTATTAATGCAGGCAATGTGCAGTGTCTCATTTCCCTCCAAATAAAAATTGCCCAGACGACCCACATCATGTATCCTTCTGGCTTGCAGGAGAGGGGGAAAAAGAAAAATGGAAGGATAAAAATGGTTCCACTCAAACTTTAAATGGATTCCCTCTACAGCAGCAGGTGCTTTGCCTGACACAATACTGCCAACCTCAAGAATCCAAAAATCATAAACCAAGCTAAAAAAATTAAAAAAAAGATGAAATTATCTCATAAAATATGTAAAAATACTTTTTTTAGTCTTCTAGTATTGGAATGTATTGGGCTCATGTTTTCAAGCTTGTCATCTGTTTCATGGGAAAGTATCAATGTAGTTGAACTTTTTGACAGGAAATTATTGAAGTGTTTCATTTTGTTAAGGTCAACGTATTTTGTTTTGATACAATCCTAACATGTCCTTGATTTTATTGTTTTGACTTTTATATTGACCACAGAAGTCAAAATGATAAAGTCAAACCGAAATATTTCAAATTATTGCATTTCATGGAAAATCCAGAGATTTTGACATTTTGTCCCACTTCAGGACAAAACAAAAATTTCAAAATCTCAGATTTTCCCATGTGATAGAAATTCCATTTCCCAACCAGCCCTCATTATTGGAGATTTCTTGCATCTCTAGAAAATGATAGCAAAGGTGTCATATTTATGGGATGGATGTTTTTATACTTAACATATTATACTAGCATATTATAGCATATTATACTAGGGCGAGGTATTTGAAATAAACGAGCTTTGAGAGTCTCAAACAGACACTTTCTAATGATCAGGTGTACCAATTCCACAGGCATTAGTCTTCTCTCCTGTGTGTGACTCCAGAGTCCTTCCCTTCTCCCCCCATCTCCCACAGCAGAATTTCACCTATTCTGCTTCAGAGGCCTGAAGAAAGGGTTGGATTTGTCCTGAAGGGAATAAACACAATGAATAAGCATAGTTCATACATCATAGTTGGTCATTTAATTTTTCAGTTGCAGTTCACTTTTAAGTATTTATGATAATACCGCTCTTCAGAATGTACTAGTAAATGTTCTCTAAAATATTTTGGAAGAAATTACGTCTTAGAAAAAAAAATCTCAGTACAATCTGTGTCAATACATCTTTACTCAGAGGTGGAACAAGATGGATAGTTTTGAAGCAGCAGTTTAGAGACTTTCCACTCTATTATTGATAGTCATAATTAGCATACATCTTTCCTTTTAAAGATTTAAATCCCCCCTTATACATGTAGCCTTGTATGATTAGGTAGTTTTCAAAAGATTGGAAGTGAACAAAGAAAGATGAAATGTTGAGATAAAACAATACATCTGATCTGTACACTAATCAGTCAGGCTTCCATAGTGCAGTGCATGTTATACCTCCCAAAACCCAGTACCGATAGGAATCTGTAATTAAAAAATTATAGGTAATTGGAGAAAACTAATCTAAGCAGAGGAATTCCAAGGAATTCTGAAACCTTTGTTTTGAAGGCTCTCTGGGAGCTAAATCTCTAATAGCAGCTATGGAAACTCATGGGCTGTTCTGAAAATTGTAGATTTGTGAGGAGAAATTGTACAGACAGCTGAGCTGAGCAATTGCCAATGAAATAAAAAAATAAAATAATTTCCCCATGGAAACTGAGGAAAGTCCAGGTTGCGCTTAATAGGTCAAGACTGAAGTATAGAAATTGGACAGAAGTTTAGCATGAAGTTGAGTTTTAGCAAAATGAAAATAGACTAGAGCCATGTTTGCAGGGTCAATAGAGCCATGTTTGTAGAGTCATGTATATGTGGAGACTCTGGCAGTTGAAATGTGTCTGTGCAATAACTTCGCTTGCTTCTCATATTCCATTACAGCAAACAGAAATAGGCAGATAGGGAAAGCGATCCCTGGGAAAAAGACAACTTCAGTTGTGTGGTGAATCTGATAGATCTAAGAATAAGGAAAGCTTTTGTCTTTGAGAGGAATGGGCTGACCCCATTAAACTTAAATGGGAAGGGAGATGCTTTTAGCTTTTTCCCTTTGCTGAATCTGCTGAAAGATCATCAACTCTGCAGCCCACAATCAAAAAGGACCATAGGAAGGAAAATGACTGACTCTCTTCATACCCAGTTTTTAGATGCCATGTTAATCCAGATCTAAATCAGAGGTACAATTTTGAAAAGTACCTAACTAAGCAATTTTCATAAAAGTGTAGAACTGTGTGAATAACAAAGTCTTTTGTTTTGCTTGCAATTCTGAAAAATTGAGGAAAAACTAACTTCAGATTGAACCATGAACAACATTTTTTTAGAAATTTGCAGAAGATCAGAAAGGAAAAAAAGTTGTTCAGGTCAAATAAAATGTTTTGTTCCAATTTCAACTTTTTTTAAAAAAACACTTTTTAAAATAAATGTGAAGGAAATAAAGATAAAAAGTTGTTTTAAATCCCAAAGTTTAGCTGAATAATTTCACCACTTTCTGAAAAAAGGTAAAATGTTTCATGTAGAAGGTATATGGTTTGTGGATCCCCCTGCACCAACACAGACAGTTCAGCAAAACTGACACATTCCCAAAAGGTTTCAGCAATGCTGAAAAGAGATTTTGGCCAAAACAAAAAATATACCCAGTTCTATTTAGGAAATTAAATCCCCACATTTAGACTTCCAAGGAACAGAGGCATTTAGGCACCTACAGCCAGATTTGTAAAGATATTTAGGGACCTAATGTTGTAGATAGATGCCTAGTGGGATTTACAGAGTATATTATGTACCTAATTCCCATTGAAATCAATGTGAGTTTGGTACCTAACCTGCCTAGGCACTTTTGTAAATATCACTAGGCTCCTACTTTCATCTTTATGTGCCTACATACTTTTGTAAATCTGTCCCAAAGTGCCTGCCTAAATCTCTTTTGAAAATGGGACTTAGGTTCAGAAAAAGTTTTACCAAAAGATCTCAGAGATTATGTGCTAGATGTCTGAATGATTGTTCAATTTGTAATTAAGTGTCCTACTGCATTATCAAAATATATCTGGCTTAGCTTTCAGAAATGTGTGACCATACTAGTACCCTAATCAGGGACCCATAAGGAATCTTACTCATATTTGGTAGTGTCTACCAATTTAATAATGGCTTTGGGGGTCAGTGGAAATAGTTGCATGATTAATGTGACAAAGTTCCTCCTCTACCTTGGTGGGTCCTGCGCTTATTGGCGGACTCTGCTTGTGTCAGAGATCTTCCCCTCTAGTAGAATCCACAGTCCAGGTTAACTCCTCCTGTGTCTGATCAGGAGTTGGGAGTTTTGGGGGGAACCCGGGCCCGCCCTCTACTCCGGGTTCCAGCCCAGGGCCCTGTGGATTGCAGCTGTTTAGAGTGCCTCCTGGAACAACTGCACGACAGCTACAACTCCCTGGGCTACTTCCCTATGGACTCCTCCCAACACCTTCTTTATCCTCACCACAGGATCTTCCAGCAGTACGCCCTCTTACTCTCAGCTCCTAGTGCCTCTTGCTCCCAGCTCCTCACACGCAACCTCCTTCCACAGCTCCTGACATGCACCCCTCACTGACTCACTGGGAGGCTTTTAACTAGTTTCAGCCAGCCCCTGATTGGCTGTAGGTGTCTCAATTAACCTCCCTGCCTTCTGGAAAGTTCTTAATTGGCCCCAGGTGTCTTGATTAACCTGGAGCAACTGCCATAAGGTATCAGGGATTTGTTTAGCCTGGGGCTAACATACTGGTTCCTTACCACTTTCCTATAGCCCTCTGGCCTTGCCCCGTCACATTAAGTATCACTCAGTGTAAGTAAGATTGCATATTGGGCACATTTTACATATTTCCTTTACTGAATGTGACCTTGTATATACAGTCTAGAATTTTCAAAGGCAAAGTGACATAAGCATGCACTTCCAACTGAAATTCACTGGGAATCAAGTGCCTAACTCCCTTAGGCTGCTATGACAATCCCAACCAGTGTAAATAAATCACAGAAGTGAAATCCTGACTCCACTGAAGTCAATGAATGTTTGGCTATTGACTTCAATGGACTCTGGATTTCAGCCCAGGAATATAACACTTTTGACTGCACACTTTAAGAAGTCTTAGCATGTCACAATAGCACATCCATTACAAACATATCTGCTCTTCCTCATTAACTGAAATAAACAGAACATTGGTTATATTATAGAGACACTTCAGGTGTCTCTTTATTGTAAGTTTAAGACAAGCCAAGGAATCTGCACTGCTTGTGTTACAAGCCTGGGCATCCATTATCACAAGAAGATGACCTAAAAGGACGTGAAGTTGACGGACCAGAGATAGAAGCCTCCGAGAATATGTAAGAGTGAAGTGGGACTGGATGGTGAATAAAAGTAGATCTACATAAAGTTCTTGAAGAATGTCTACAAATGAAAGAGGGGGAAAAAAAGCTAATCTAGCTGAGTTATGATCCAAAATGTGGGGGAAAGGTTCACATACAGTTAAGTGCTATACAACAGAATATCTTGGTATCCACATAACAATAAGAAGCTGGAACATCAATCTGTCCATTCAACTATTTATTACCGAAAACCCCTCTAGGCTGCAATATATATATTTTGCAAATGCAGGATTGTGAATTTGGTTCCAAAATATCAGTAATTCATAATTCATTTTTAGTATTTTTAAACCCATATCCAATTTAATCACTCTGTTTTTATGGCAAACTGCATCTTCTTTAAAAATATTTTTCCAAGTTGTGTGTGTCACCTGGGTACTATTTAAGGTCAGCAAAACCCTCTCTATTTAGAGATACTTAAGTCTCCCAGAGCACATTCCTAATTGAATATTCTTTTTGGTATTCATGGATGAATAATGGTAGGCCCCAGGCCATTTATTGCTGTACTGTAGAATTATAAATGAGGAGGTTATGGTATAGGTATTTACAAGATCAAGTTCTGTGTAGTAATCAAAATTTTGTCTGCAGAAGGATCGTCCCCAAGAGAGATTCAGAAGAGCATATTTAATAACAATAATAGTAATGAATGATTGATTAACAGTCTGTGTAGCAAAATCATTGCAACAAACCAAGGGGACATAATGATATTGATGTCAGAGAGCAAATTTAAATAATATGGGTAAAGCTTGAAAATTATTCTACAAACACTAAAGTGAACAAAATCTATGACATTCAAAGATGGTGCCCCATCCCGATAAACCAGAACAAAGCTTCAGTAACAAGGCTTTGTTAGGAGACTTCCAAGTACAGTGGGGATGAAGGAAATATTCTTCAACCTCAACATATGCTTGAGATCCCCCATTTTCCTTTATGGCTGGCCGACAGCCAGAGAGCACAGGTTCTAAGAGATAGCTGATAACCTGCAGTTCTCCTCTAACTTGAGCAGTATTAATATCCTCTGGTCATGCCCACAGTATGCCAGCTCCTCACAGTTTGTGCCTGTGAGAGTGTGATGGAAGCTAGCTGTGGAGCCAGCATTCTGATCACCTAGACCTCAATCAGCTCCCCTGAAGAGTCAGCAAGCTATATGGCTGATCTGGCTGGGAAGCAGGATTAGCCAGTTAGGCCACCAGCTGAAGGGCATAAGGAGGACACGGGAAGGAAGAACTGAGAGTAGGAGCCAGGGCTAGCTGGGCCCAGTGTGTGCAGAGATCTCAAGGAAGGGAGACCACTATTCCTCCCCAGCCCGGTGGAAAAGGGCTAGAGAAAGAGAAGTAATGCATATAATATTGCTGCACAGAGACCTTATTGGAGTTGGTGATGGGAATAAAAAAAAAAAAATCACAAAGTTGCCACTCAATGGACAGAGTCTGACAGGTTCCTGGGGCATCTGAGGACAAGGAGAGCACATGCCCTGTTACAGGGGCAATGGTTTCAAACAGTGCATAGAAGAATCACAGTTCCCAGCACCAAGTTTGTGCTCTGCTTGACTCTCAAGCAGAGCACAAATGTGGTATTTCTGTTGCATTTGAGCCTCATGCAGGAATAAATGTCACTTCTGATTTTGGCCCATTATGCCTTCATTGTTTTGTTTCACACTCTTACTTTTACACCTCTCCAAGATATTAAGAGAAATATGTAGTCTTTCTGCAGTTTGCAGCTTTCTAGAAGACCCTTCAGAAGAAGAGCTCAGCAAATCGAATTCTATTTGCCCTTTGGATCCTTGCTCAGATGGGATATTCATATCCTTTCCCCCTTCCCCTCCATAAAAGTATATCAACGCAACACTGTCATGCAAAAAGAATTAGCAATAAAAGAACTATCAAGGTAGATGGATATTAAGGATGTGTGCACAGAAGAATTTTAATATCTAATAACACTGGTCTACAAATCAGTTAAAGCAGATGATTTTGATGTATTTCAATAGCTAGAGCTTAGGAAAGGATTCCAAAGATATTCATAAATGACATTATTATGGATGCATTTTACATACTTGAAAGGCTACATGGTAAGAGCCCCTCCAAGAGTGCCAAGCTCTACAAATTGTTAGCCTCTGTGCCTAATTGCTTTAGCTGCATAGGATTTGCATTTTAACTGCTGCTCTGCTATCTTGCTTGTCATATGCAACATGAAAATTCTTCTCTCTGATGTTTTATACCACTGATGTGAAAGGAGTTATTCCTGATTTACACCAGCATCAGGGTGATGAAAAATGCACCTTTTTATTTTGAGGACCCCAAATTAGGACAGCTAAAGCCAAGAGTGTGTGAGTTTTCTGACCGGGCAGATTAACAACGATCACCAAGCCTCAAAATGTTGCTATATTAAACTGCAGAGTCTCCCCTAGTGTAAACTGTAAGCTATCATAGCTCCATTGACTACACTTTAGTTCCAATAATTTACGTCAGCCAGGAAGCTGCTCTTCAGTGTGCATAAACACCTCAGATGTTTTCCATACAAATTTTGGTCTTTTTGCTTTCTTCCCTGGATTTCTGGAACTCCACAGCTCTTCCTGAGCTGGAGATAGCAAGGCTGTGCTCATGGTGTTTGAAATCCTATCCTTACAGAGATGTAGATGCTTTGTGCCTACTGCTGTTGCAAGTTTCACAGTGCTTAGGCACTATTTTGATTATGCTCTCTTTCTAGTAAGAAAAATAGAAAAAACAAGCGCAAAGAACAGCTATGTAATGCTTTGTGCAGACTAAGGTTATGTGACAAGGTCTTTTGTCGTCATCATGTAAAAGCTCACTGGTGAAATGCAGAGTATGAAAATTGCAGAGGGACAAAGCTGGGGAGCCATCTAGAGCCTGGAAGAAACTAGCCAATTTTGTAGAAAAATCTTCAGTCTTTTTATAGCATGAGCACTAATGCAACTGCCACACACCTACCTGCATCTGTTCTTTCCCCCATCTCCAGCCAAAGTACAGCAGGCATGCTTAGTAAGACTTATAAATAATCCTGTTAGCTTGAACTCTGGAAAATATTTAATCAAATCTAATTTCAAAACAATATTAGCTGTAATAGAGTAGCAGAGTCTCAACACTAATCTGTTTTCAAGACCGATTTTAACTGAGGCAGTGCTTAAAAAGAGGTAGTTTGAAAAAAAAAAGGAAAAAAAAGAAGCAGCATTGCAAGAGTACTTGGGAATCTTATTTCAGTTTAGATGCCTATTTGTTCCATTTCACTGTTTTTGATCCAGAATAGAATGGTCATATAAATGCAATAAAAGGTGTATTTCATCTTGTTAAGATCAAGGAATAAGTGTATGTGTGTGTGTGTGTTTGAAAGACACACAGAGAATTGTCTTTATCCCCTTAGGCTAAAGTACATACTGCGGCCCTAGCATTTATTAGGCCTTTATAATGTACTTTGCTAGATTTATTATCTCCATCTCCATCTACTTCAGCTTGAAGAGAACAGTCCTGAAATTGCCCTTAAAAGAAGACAATCATGTTTCTTAAAATAGAGCATCCTTTCACAGCAAATCAAAAGTGGAGAACAATAGCAAGGGGGCTGCCTTTCCAACTGTTCTGTGTGAAGTTTTCCTGCTGGAAGCTTTAAATTAAATAAAGTCAGACTTTGACTACACTGAACCCTCACGGAGAATAGCTTTGGAGGAGGACTTTGTGGGGTTACCTCTTTTAAACTCGACTAATATTATGTTAGAAATTGCTGAGCACAGGAGACCCAACTTCCCCTTTGTGACAAGAGCTGGAAACCTAGCTGAATATCACAGCAAATGCAGGAGCAGGCATATGCCATAAATTATTCTCTGAACTCTATAAAGCAATGGTCTCCTCAGGTCAGGCATGTTGACCTGGTGGCGCAGAAGAGGTTGAACTCTGGCTTGCCCCTGTTTCACCTGTTCTGAGGACAAAGTAATTTAGGAAAGAGGGGGGAAAATGAGGCTGCAAAGTGATGTGTCTTATTCTTTACTTTCTCTCTGTGACATTCTGATAGACACTCTACCCTTTTTTATATAGCTGCATCCTGATACTCTTACACTCTGGCACCTCACTCCATGAATAATCCTATTTAAATCAATGGGACTTCTTGTGGGGCAAGTCACTGTCCAGCATGAGTCAGCGTGTTGGGATCTGTTGCTATTTCTATGAGAGGACACAAGCAGCGTGTTTGGTTAAGGAGATGGTCTGATGCATCTCACTCAAATGCATCTCCATGGTGATCTGCAAGGGGATAAGGGTTTGGGTCAGGTAGCATCTAGGTGTCACCATGTTTCATCAAGACTTCCAGTCCTTGTCCTCGAGGCACCGTAAAGGCTTGGAGGAGATTGCTCAAATGCCATGATGAAGCAGCAAGGCAGACCATTGGGATGCTGCTAGGAGAAAGCAAGATTAGATGCAGAAACTCACCAACAGCATTTACAAATGCATCTTTCTCTCATCAGAAGGGATCACGATCATTTTTACAGATGGTTGGGGGTCAGTTTAAAAAGGTTAAACTTTATGGCCAACAGGGCCTCGCTTTTGGCTGCCCAACCTGAGCTTTCTGAAAGCGGCCGAGCACCTGCCTGTTGAAAATCCAGCCCCTTTAAAGGTGTTGCAAATTGGGCAGCCAAAAATCCCTAGTCATTTTCGAAAACAAGCAATACAACCAGCATCTGATACATTATCATCATTACTACATATATTGGCACTAGATACTCTTGTACCACTTATCTAATTCCAGAAAGAGAGCCACAAGGGAATATTCACATTATTCTCATTTTATTCTCAGAGCTGTAAGAGGCTTATTCTCAGAAGAGACACTCCTCTAGATGCTCTTTATTTTATGTCTTTCCACTGGTGACAGGATTAAAGACGCCAAATTTCCTGTCTTGGGATGTAATTCTGTCATAGAAATGTTAATGTCATCGCTGTGAGATACTGATCTTTAAATGGTTTGTCCCAAGGTTTCTCAAAGCATCAGAAATGTGCAATGTTGTAGCCTATAAAATGCCTGGCCCTGTTTTTCCCTTGACTGTTATTGGTGTCAGGGAGAAGTACTCATGTTGGAGTCAGTGGGACAGATTCTGATCTCACAACAGGTTTACGCTGATTTAACACCAATGACTTTGGTGGAATTATTTCTGATTTTACATGGTATAGGCGTGCTCAGAACTAGACCAAAAGGCACCAGATGAACTTTGCTTTTATTTCTACAAACTGCTTCACATGAAATGAGTTATGGTCTCCATCTAATTGATATAGTGGACAGATGCCCACAACAATGGTGAGATTTTTCAATATTTAGGGATAATTTACCACATAGGCCCCAGTCCTTCAATCCAATCTTCATGGGCAGATCCTTAAACCTGAGTGGAGCCCATTAAAGGAAAGGGAGCCCTGAATGGTTGTAAAGTTCCACTCACACAGATCCAATTACTAGATCACAGCCTTAAATTTGCATATGCTATTACCAGGTTTTGGGTTTTTTTAAGCAAAACAAAGTATTCACATGCTGACATGTACACAATTATCATAATTACATTTTCCAACAGCTAGGCATGCATCTCACAATTAGCAACTTTGTTAGTTTCAGCCGAGAACCAGGACTAAAGAAACACGGAGACCTAATGCATTGTCCTTCTCCTCCTTTTCTTGGCTGAGCAAACCAAAAGAGTAATCACAGATGGAAATGGAAGAAGCACTGAGGTCAGAAAATGAGAAGAAATGGAAAATAAAGCACAGAATTCCAAGGGTTAAGTATTATTATTTCTATAAACCACTTGATACATTTTATGTAATAATACAATCTAAAAGGGAAAAGAGCTGTAGAACTTTGACTAGCATGTTGAAAAAAATACTAGTGTACTCTTCAGATTTTTATAAAAGGAGTTAGGTCAAATGATGTCTAGATCCACAAAAAGCTGGCTGCCAGTGATTCAAATATTGGCAAATTAGCCCCTTCAGAAACTCACAATTATACTGCCATTTGACTATTAGATTCCAGATAAATTGAAAATCTGAAAACTGTTCACCTTCCTTTTCAGCAATTCAAATGCTTAGGTCAGGCTGAGACGAGAAGAGAACAAGACTGATAAGTCAGTGAGGATTTTCTGGGGTATGCGGATAGGTGGGGAAAGAGTGACAGGTGGAAGATGGGATTCATCTCTTCAGAGGATCAGTCCAATGCATGTAATCCTGGTTTTATGGAAGTCAAAGGCAGTTTTGCCATTGACTTCAGTAGGGTAAGGATTTCACCCAGGGCCTGTTTCACTTAAATCTCTGTTAAGGCCTCAAAATGCATTGAGTGTTTCATACACTTTGTCTTGGTTCTCTGCACAGGGGTGGATTTCATTCAGAAAGAGGGAGGCTGTAGTATAGCAGTGAGAGGAGATGGTGGAGGAGGGGCTTGTTTCATTGCAAAAGGAAATTTCCAGGGCTTTACTGCTTGACTACAGTACATTTCTTTCATATTCACTATAATGACTGAATCTACATCCAAAACTAGTTTGAATATTCTTGAACTCTCCGCCCTTCCTCTATGTTACCGTATCCCAAAGGGGATTCATCTTGCACTACAACATTTATTGCCAGATGATAATTGAAAACTAGAAAAAATGGCTTGAAGAGTAAATGAAAGAGAGACAGATAATTTTAGGATTCAATTTTCTCTGCATTTTTTACTGGTAGGCACAGCATAATACTGTAATAGAATCCAATCAGAATTTCTCTTCTTTGCTCGTCAAATTTCCCTGAGCTAGCAGTGGCATGTTAAAACAGCTACAAGTCTGGAAGACTTCTGTTTGCTAGAACTAACAACAGGATAACCAGAACTTTGATAGATAGTTAAATATTACTTGTCATAGTCTCTTTAAATAAGTAAAGGTTTTCAAGTGTATTTATTGCCAGCTAAATTTGCTGTTTTCCTGCACAACATCCACAGCCGTATTGTTCATAATATCTTCAGGCATTGTTAAGAAAATTAATTAATTCACCTAATTTAAATGTTGACTGACTATTGTGATGGTGTTCATGGTTATGGTTGGGCAAATAGTTCATAAAAAATGCCTGAACCTATCTGAATCAAACCTGAATATTGAATTAGGTTCATGACTACAGCTGTCCAAGCAGAAAGAGGCCCAGGACTGGTGTTGTCTTTGGTGATTCCAAAGATAAATCTCCAATCAAACTGGTGTCATACGATTCATTTCCATTCCCTATCTAAACTACAAGGTTCAATTCACTAACCCTTTCATAAATCAAGCCTTGTGGGATCCACATGGCACTTAATGACAAGAAGTGCATTTACATCCACCATAGGTAGGTGCACTAGCTCAGAAGAATCGGCACTCTTGGTATCTGCCCTCTGAGGTTATGTCTATACTGCACAACCCTGGCAGTGGCCTGTAATGAAAAGCAAGCTGTATCCATACTGCGGTGCAAAGCTACACGTGCTCAGGGAGATCAGCAGGGAAAGGCTCAACCGGGGGCAGCAACTGGAGCCATTTCCTGCTGCCTCCCCACTGCCAGAGCCTTTCCCCGCAGGAGGGAAACACTCCAGCAATAGGACACCACACTGCTAAAAATAGCAGCATAGGTGGGGAAAAGGCACTGCTTGGGCATGTGGAAAGCCATGTAGGGTACATACCCACATTGTTCAGGTGTCTTTATTCACCCAAGCCATGCCTCACAGTCTATGCTGCTATTCATAATCATGCTAAGGAGGTATGCAGTGTATGTACAGTACATGCTACTGTGAGGTGCATGCAGTGTAGATGTACCCAAAGTGAGATTTGCAACCAAGGAGGAAGGAGGGCAGGCTGTGTCGCTTTAAGCCACCTTTATGGCCTCCTGAGCCTTATTCTGGGGACTTCTGCAGCCCCCCCCCCGAACAATTTATATAGAAGGCTCCCAGGACTAAGTTTGATCAGCCTCGCCACACTGCCCCATGGATCATCACTCTGCCTAGAAGCTCAGCAAAGATGCATGTTGCAGTCCCACTCCCAACATCCTCCTCTCTCCCCCAGAACACCAAGACTTGGAAGGGGGTCCTGAGGCTTGCCTGCACTGGAGCAATCTTCCTTTGGCAGGGCATTCCAGGTTTTTTACTAGTCATAGAGGAGCTGGAGTGGGGAAGAGACTCTTCTCTATGGTACGGACTCCATGCTCACAGAACCCATCTGTGTTGCAAGAGACACTTCTGGGCCAGCAATGCAATAATGAAATCATGACAGAAAGGAACAGTCATCCAAAGATATAGCTTGGGATGTTTGCCAAAGTTTGTGGCAGATCCTGTCCCACATTCCAATATTCTGTGGACTTATCTACACCTCATTTGTCCCACCTATATATTTCAACTGCGCTCTCTCTTGTAAACATTTATGAACTTTCATTTCAGAGACTTCAGGGTTTTTTTTTAATAAAAACAGCCTATATCATCTTCGTGAAAAGTACTACATAACGATGTAACATCATTCATGAATATTTAAAACTGAAGGAAAGAACACCAAAACAAGGATTTTATTTTTCAGTTTGCTAACCGTTTTAAATTAATTTGTGAGTAGAACGGGAAAACATTGGTAAAAATGTTCATGTTCTTCTGCTTATTTTAGCAAAATTGCTATTTTGGGGGAATGTTTGTTAAATATAGCTTTTTCTTCCAACACTAAAGAATTTTCATGGAAAATGAATTCTAAATTCAGTAGCTGCACCAAGAATCTGATTTATTATGATTACCCAATCAAGAAAGAGGGGAACAAATATCATGTGGCCTATGTATCCCATCAAAACTAAACAGAACTGCAAGTTGAACATCAAATCAAATACGGTACTTGCTATTAGAACTAGTTGGGGAACTTAAAGAAAAATAAAATATAGAGGAAATATGGAAACACTTCTGTGACACTTTTAATTTCATTTTCTGACCAGCTCTATTTGCAATGAATTGCTACAGCAACATATGGACCAAGAAATACTAAATAAGATTATCTGGAGTATAATTTTGAAAAGCTGTGGAAAAACCACATATCCATCTGCAGACAATGCAGACAGATAAATACGCCTAGTTCTTTGAATAAAATATTTGCTATGGATTGTTCACCCAGCACTGTTTGTTGGAATGCGACAAAATATCAGTTGTATTGCTTAGTGCCCAAACATCAACTTCATTGATAGCTTGACCAGTTTTAATTTACTGCTGCTAGATTTCCTGTCTTTGTAAAGATTCAAGAAAGCCTAGGAAACTCAGAAGGAAAGATAGACTTTGGGACCCCAATTGGGGGGGAGGGATAGCTCAGTGGTTTGAGCATTGGCCTGCTAAACCCAGGGTTGAGAGCTCAATCCTTGAGGGGGCCATTTGGGGATCTAGGGCAAAAATTAGGGATTGGTCCTGCTTTGAGTAGGGGGTTGGACTAGATGACCTACTAAGGTCCCTTCCAACCCTGATATTCTATGAATTCCCACCTCTGGCTAGGATCAACGGATACAGCCTGTGGTGGGGAAGAGGTGGTAAGCTTGTCTCCCTGAGCAAAACGTTCCCTGTGGAACCGAGAGCAGCCTGGAGAGTGCAACAGCTGCAATGAGCCATTTTGTCAGCAATAGCCAGGCTGTGGCCCCTTTTCCCCAGGCTTGGAGAGTGTGTGTAATAGAGCATATTAGATTGGCTCTGTTCCACTCAAGAATCCCTGTATGCTAGGGGATCTTCTGACAGAGCATGTGGCAACTACACTGCAATGGAGAATTGGACCCTATGTTGATGCAAAGCTTGCAAAGTTAAAATTAACATTTAATTACTAGAGATCTCCCTGGCTAACAGCATTGTAAGTATTGGGTAGGTCCCAATTAGATTCTAGTGACAGATCCCATTTTTACAGGTTCATTTTAGTCTAAGTTTTTCCACTTCCTTAGACTTACATTACTATGTAGTAATTACAATACTGTACTTTTTATATTTATGCTTTTGTTCACTAAAAAGCATTTATCGGTTATTTTCTCACACCAAAAAGATCGAGAATGGATACTGCTCCGAGACATTCAAAGTCATCCCCGAGACATAAGGCACATATGTAACATTTTAACATGTTCAGAACTGAATCTGCCTCTTTCCTGTTCAGTAGCCGCTTTCTCGAGGACTTCATTCCGATACCTCCCATTTCCATCAAAGGTGGTTTCCTCCAACCCTCCCCCAATATACTAACTAAACCCTTCTTCAGGAAGGGCCAAATTCCGGTAGGTGCTGATCAACTCAGAGGCGCTGAGCAAAACTCCAATAGACTTCAAAGGGAGTTGCAGGCATGCAGTCTCTTCAGGAATTGCTGAGCTCCTGGCCTGACAGAACCCTAGGAGCCGTCTATATTTTTTTCTCTGCTTAGTTTTTAAAAATAACTTTTTCTTTTCATTTCCCCTAGGCTCTAGTGGGATCACTAAAAACACAATTTACAGTTATCGCAAACCCAAGGCAGTTTCTTCCACTCTTACTTGGCTGCTTTGGGATTTGCAACTTATTGCCTCTTTTTTATATATATATTTCCTTACAGGAGGCAATGTGTCCCCCTAGATGACTGCCTACATAAAACATAGTTTTGTTTAGACCTAGGGTCAGTACGCAGCTTTCTCAGAAGGGTTTAGATTTGGATTAACAACAGCCATGGTTTTTGTTAAAAATGTATATTTGATTAAAAGAAAAAGGAAAAATTGGATCCAATTTCAGTTAGAGATCGGCCCAAATCACAAACGTGTATTAAAATACCCCTGAAAGGCAGGGTGTTCTATAGCTGATTTCTGATGAGCTAAACAAAGACCGTGGATCCAAACATGCATGAAGCTTTTTAGATGGTGAGCACTTGTCAAGGTTCCCTCCCCACTTTAAACTCTAGGGTAAAGATGTGGGGACCCGCATTAAGAGCCCCTAAGCTTATTTTTACCAGCTTAGGTTAAAACCCCCAAGGTACAAAATTCCCTGCACCCTGAGAAATGCTTCTTTCGCTGCCACCATCAAATGTCTAGCAGGAATCCAGGAAAGGAATCACTTGAACGTCCCTCCCCCCCAAACTACCCCCTCAAGCCGTACACCCCCTTTCCTGGGAAGCTTGAGAACAATCTCCCAACCAATGCACTGAAATCTAAATTTCTTTCCAGAATGTTACTTGTTTTTATTTATATTACAGCAGCACATAGAAACCTCAATTAAGATCAGAGCCCCTTTGCGTGGGCACTGTAAGAGACAGTCCCTGCCCGGAAGAGCTTACAATCTCCGTGGGCAAGACAGACTAAAGGTGTGAGGGGATACAGAAGCACCAAGAGGTGAAATGATTTGTACAATCACACAGCAGGTCAATGACAGAGCTGAAAATAAAGCCTCGGTCCCAGACTGTTGCTTGGCCAAGCTAACTCTGATGTTGCTTTTTAAATGAATGATCCCACAGCTTTACCACCCCCTCAGAGTTTGTAATTTAAATGGATATGGCAACGTCCACATTGACTATTCCATGAGGCACATGGAAAGAAGCAATGCAGCTGCATCACTATATCAGCACCATTCTTCATGAAGTGCCTCACGTAAGTAGGACTCGTGTTAATTGCCATTTGATAGCAATAAGATGTGACAAACTTATTGAGATTTCAAAATGCAGGACCATTCTATATACCATATGCATTAAAATATAATTATGTGCAATGAGGCAAACAGTGATGACACAGGGATAGTAGAGGTGATACTTAGTAAAAGCTAAGTCAAGGTATATTTGACTAAGTGAGCATGACAAGTTAATTTATGGATTCAGCTGACGTGTACTGTATTTTTCCTCCTTCCCCAAGGACTAACATTATTTCTTGTTAATATAATTTTGCGCATTCAGTGGACCACTTTTTATTTATTTATTTATTTATGAATTTATATATAAACAGTAGTGCCTGGAAGGCCCAATCAACTTCAGGGCATCACTTCATTAGGCGGTGTACATTCACATAGTAAGAGACAGCTTCTGCCCAGAAGACTTTAAAGTTGAACTTGACAAGTCAGACAAAAGGTGTGGAAAAGGAGGTGGTATTATCTCAATTTTACAAATGTGGAACTGAAGCACAGAAAGATAAAGTGATGAGCCCAATGTCACGCAGGTTTTCTGTGGCAGAGCTGGGAAATTAACTCCAGATCTCCTGTGTTCCAGTCCACTGTCTTAATCACAAGAATATCCTTCTTCTCACACAATTTAGGGCACATTGTTCCTATATTTGGGTTGCTAATGCATGCTTTGGCCTGTAAAATGGGATAAAGAGGCAAATGGATTGCTCATCAGAGGTTGGAAGGAACAGGCGTCATATTTCATTCAACAATCTGATTTTGATTAAATCAAAAAGTGCTGTAATTTATGGGATGGAACGGAATAAGAAAAGCCAGAGAATGGGGATCAAGTGATTGGAAAGGGACAAAAAACAAGAGAAATAAAGCAAGGGAGGTGCTGGGAATGAATATCAAACTTTATTACTTAATGACCTTACCATATTCATGACATAGCTTTGAACATTTGAAGAAAGCGGGATTAGAGCACACTGTGGAGAGTCGAGTCATACTGTATTAATCTCCTATGATAAAGACATATACTCTGGTATTTAAAATGCCAGGCCAAAGTGATTTCAAGCATTGATTTGTGATTGAAAGCTTTCAAAATAATAGGAAAAAGAATTGGACTTAGAGAGGCAAAAGGAATGATTAGTTCCACTTTGCCTGCATTCAGAAATCCAGCTCCACCATTTGCCAAAAAGCCTCAAAGCTGCCCCAGCCACAAGACTTTTAGCTTCTAGGATGCAAAAAGCAAAGGACTAATGATAACTTCCTTGCTACATTTTTTTTTCTGGGAGGGTGATTGGGTCAGGGGTATCTATATGGGTACATCTATGCAGCCTGCAACAGAGAGCCTCCAAGCCTGGGTTGATACACTTAAGCTCACGTTGCCAAACAACAATAGCTGTGTAGGTGTTGTGGGTCAGGCTAGTGGTAGGTGAAACTCTGAAGCGTAGGAAGGGGTGTGGGTTTCGTTTCAGAGCTCAAGTTCCAGCCTGAACGACAACTTAAAAACTGTCTACCCAGCTATTTTCAGCATGGTAACAACACCCTGAGTCTGACAACCTGGCCTTGGAGGTTCATGGCCGCTGGCTGTGTAGATTTACATTAACAGGTCTGTTTATTCAGGGTACTTACACTAAATGGTCTGATGCTGCAAGGTGCTGAGTGCCCCCAAATCAGTGGCAGTGCCCTGACTTGGCTGGAAGCCGACATAACCACTTCCATAAAAGACCAGAAGTTTGAAGAGTGCTCAGCACCCACAAATCGGGGAGGGCGGGGGGCAGCTTTTCAAAAGAGCTCTGTATGTAGCTGTATGCAGCACACTCCAGCTATCCTCCTGCCCATTCCCAACAGATCCCTGGTGCCAAAGGCTGTGGTGTGTAGTAGCTGGTTCCATAGGAATCTCCAGCAAGGGACTTGAAGAAGGTTTCCACTCCCATTGTGCCACCCGAGTGACAAATAAAGTGCAGAATAGGATAGAGAATCTGTCCTTTAACACTGATTGTAGTCCCTTAACCTTTTAAAAGTAATAGATTTGGCTCTTCGGCTGGAAAGGTTGGACACCTCTGGTGTACTTCCTATCAATATGTTCTTAATAGAACTGACTAAACCAGCAGCTGAGCTCATCCTTAGTATCATGGGAAAGTAGTATGCAGCACAACAGGAAGAGAAAAATGACACAAAAAACAATAAGGGTATTTTGCAATACACATTGTAAATAAAGAGGTTTAATGCCAGCCATCAGATTACTTCTTGCATACATTTGTTGTTCTCTAAATGTATATCATTGCAATCACAAAACTGTAATTAAAAGCCACATAAATTATTGTTTCCATTTTCTGCATAATGGCAGTTTTGAAACAATGTATCAATATGGAGCACCACACAGAAACTGACTGTTTTCAAAAGAGTGGGGAAGAGATTTCATTCTATGATACATGTGTGTATCCCAGCATGAATTATTTTATGTTTCTAATGGCACCTCATATCAAACTAGTCCAGTCGGCTTGCTGATCATGTTAAGTTGTTGCCATGGAAATTTGAAGTCCCTATCACACTCAGACATTAACTCTTAAAGCACAGTATATTACTCCTATGTGTTATTGGCTCACAAATTATACATTAAAAGAGCAGTGCGTAGCAAAGTGGAATTTAGGCCTGGTCTACACTAGAAAATTAGGTTGGTTTAACTACATCAATCAAGGGTGCAAAAAATCCATGCCCCTAAGTGGTATTGTTATGTCAACCCAAGTTCCCAGGTAGACAGCACTAGGCTGACAGAAGACTTCTTCTCTACCTATCTACCACATCTCAGAGATGCTGCAAAGACAATGACATGCAACCATAAGAAAATCCTCTCTACCCCCATCCCTATGAGTAGTTTGAGAAAATTGGCAGACAGCTCCACAGATAAAAGAATTAGTGATTAATTAGTCCTAGTCTTTTTGTGGGCATCATGTCAAATTCATTAGGGAACAGGGCAAATGAAGGGGAGGGAGCCAGATACAGCAGCAGCTTCCATGGCACACTATTGTAGCCATTAGATTGGGAATATGTTCTAAACAGAAACTATCTGCTTCTCTAGATATTTTAAAGAGACAGAGATGGAAGGTTTTTCAGAAACAATCATCAGTGGGCTTCCTTTAATGCAATAGAGAATTCTGCTGTGGTACATAAAGAAAGACCACAGTTGAGACAGACATTCTATATGAAGCCAAATCCTTAATTTATTCAAGTGCACAGTCATTTTATTTACATACTTATTACTATTCTATCTGACAAGGATCTGAAGTACAGAGAGATTAAGGTCCAGATCCTCGAAGGTATTTGGACACCTAACTCCCATTGAAGTTGAGTGACCTTGCCTAAGTAATTTGGCCAAGGTCACACAGGAAGCTTGAGTTCCTGAGTCAAGAACTGAACCCAGATATTTTGAATTCAGTCCAGTTCCATATTTACAATACCGTCTTCCCCTATCTAATGGGTGCAATTACACTACTCACGCATGTAAGGCGAACAGGATTTTGCCATGGTCTAGAAGAGGAAAGCATCTCTAATCAAAGCCAGCTGGCCCAAGAAAGCAGAGGTAACAATGACTATAAATGAAGACTATGGAGATAGATGAATGTGGTTACAAGTTGTTTGCAAAATAGCCACTGATTCTTTTCAGGGCAATTCATCATGACCTGTTTGTCCCATGCTTTGGGGGGGCAGGGTGGAAACCAGGGCCGGCTCCAGGCACCAGCTTGCCAAGCTGGTGCTTCGGGCGGCAGGTGAGAAGGGGGCGGCAGTCCGAGTCCCGCGGCGGCAATTCGCCGGCAGGTCCGCTCTTCCCGCCGCCGAATTGCTGCCACGGGACTCGGACTGCCGCCCCAGTCTCGCCTGCCACGGCGGCAAAGGGGCGGCAGGTCCGCCGCTGTCCCCTTGCCGCTCCGGAATGGGACTGCCTGCGTCGGGGGCGGGGCGCCGCCACCCCTGCTTGGGGCGGCAGAATTGTAAGAGCCGCCCCTGGTGGAAACTGTGCTTGCTTGTATGCACAAGAATGTTATCAAAAAAGGTAAAAACAAAAAACCCTGATGTGTGCTAACACGACCAAAGATTTGTTAGAGAATTCAGACAAGAGGTGTGTGAGATGTCTAGTTTTCAAACAAAGCCTTATAAAGGGGGAGCAATGCACTCGATTTTCAGCAAGTCATGCTGATCTATACAAGTAATGTTACTGACAAACAATGCTTCAGCAGGCTATTCCAAGCAGAATTCTGACTTTTTAAAACATTGACAATATGACTAAAGGGGGGGAAAATGACCTGTGTGGTCTTGGTACATTTAATCATTTTTAATATTTCTTCCTGTTGTTCTTTCTTGTATTACATATGATAAACACATGCTCATATTACTTCATTAAAATTTGCACAGACCAATTACAGAGACAGTTCTGAAAAGAGAAATCACCTTGGTGATTTACAAGTGAGTTGTATACTTACTGTATGTAGGAAGCATAAATCAACATGGTCGGTCTCTTGATGCGGAGATAATTTGTTTTACAATCTTTATCTTTCTAAAGCTAAAGAAGTTGATTTAGAGGACCCTAAAAGCTTAAATGAAATACAACCTTGGAGAGTGCTTTCCTTACAACATAGATCAACTCTTTATATGTGGTGAAAAGCCTAAATCTTAAAAGTCTACATATTTTTTCCCCTGGGATAAATGCCTTGCAGTTTTTTTTCAGCCACGATATATGTTTGGCCTGCATTCTCTTGGAGGAGGAAACTCAAGCATTTATTAATCAGTTTTGCCAATCTATACACATTGTCAATGTGTCCAGACATGGCTATGACCCTAATTGAATGGGCTTTGACAATGACCCTCACTAGGATTCATGTCACCGAAGGTCTAAAGGCAGCACTGGGAGCCAGGAATCCTGTCACACATTCTAAATTTGGATTTGCTACTGGTTCTGTCTAAGGCCTGGGAGGGGTGGGGGAAATGTAATTTCTATGGGTCAGTTTCTCCATATATAAAATGAGCGTAAATACACTTCCTTATAACAAACACATATTGTGGGGATTAACAAACTTCTTATGATAACATCACTCATGCAAGTACTCCTCTAATGTAGTACTGTTTCAAACTGCACTACATTAGAGCAAACCATGGAACTTAGTTTGCACCAGTAGGGTCTACGCAGACCAATTAGTGCACAACATTTTACTGCACTTTGAAAAAAAAAAATCCCTGTAGTGCAGATTGCAGCAGCATGCAGATGTGCCCTAAGTGACTAACCAAAAGTCACACAGGAAGCCTTGGCAGATCAGGAAGTTGATCTAGGTCTTCTATATCCAAGGCTACTGCTCTAACCTTAGGACTTCCTTCCTCCGCTCAGGACTAAGGCTCACATCCTTAAAAGGCATTTAGGTGTGCTACACTCAGCATTACAAGGCCTAAGTGATTAGGAGCTTAAGCCAAATTTTCAAAAGTGACAGGCACCTAGGGAACTGACTCCTAAATCACTTAGGGTGAGTAGAGCAGTACCTTTAAAAATGTGGGCTTAAGTGTTCAGACTGCAGCTAAAAAGGACACATACAGCAGAAAAAATGGATTGAAGTATGTACTGAAATGTTTTGGAATATGATTTGTTAAACAACGTACATTTATGTGGTTCTCTATAGTTAATAGTATTGGGTTTTGTCTGGTTTTAGCTCAAGTATTAGCAAACAACACAATAAGAAACATAATTAGTATGCTAGGAAGTTCAGGATGCAGCTACAAGAATATTTCTAGTGGCTTTCACAATATGGTCAAGATTTTCAAAGTGGGGTGCCTAAAGTTATGCTCCTAAATATGCATTTAGACACCTAAAGAAATGGCCAGATTTTGGATTAGGAATTGCTCAACACTTTTGGGGAAAAAAATCAGGGCTATTATTTAAATGCCTAAATATAAACTTGAGTCTAACTTTAGACAACCAACTTTGAAAATCTTGCCCGGTGTATTTAGATTTGTATGTTACCAGATCAGTAGCACCTAAAATGCTTCCAGAGAAAAGGACAATTGGCGATGGGATGGGGGAACCACAGTTTGTAAAAGTTAAGGATGGAATTTAAATTAAAATAAACCGTCTAATTGCTTTTTTTTTAAAGTCGGTTAAAACAAGAGGATTGCATATACAAATCATATTTATTGATCTAATACTTCGAAAGTAAGAGATAAAAATGTAAAAGATAAGGATTAAGCAGAATCCTATATCATGCCAGGGGGATTACTTACGGCACAAGTTTTCTTTCTGACTCATCTTGAGATAGTACCGTGAAAGTTTTGAGCTTATATGAACAAACAGATTAATTAAATACATTTGAAAGGGTTTATTAAAAAAAAAAACCCAACAAAACAAAAAACAAAACCAAAAAATAACCCATCAAACCACTCTGGGTACATAGAACCTAAATCTCATTTTAAGAAGAAACCCTAGGGCAACCCCAGCACATTGATTACCTCCTATATCATTCCTTTATGCTTTTCTTAGGTTCCAAATGAAAATCAATGTGATCATTTGTCTTTATAATAGCAGAATAACAGCATGACACCAACTTTATCAAGGTGCATAGTCAAATACACTCATCTGAAATTTTGGCATTAAAATAATTTGCACAGACTCGAAATAAACAGAACCCATATGTTTTAAGAGAGTCTATTCTGTCTAAGATAGAAATCAAACACTACAGATAATGTCATCAGTCAATCAGGACTGATCCTAGAAATTGCTACACACACACACACACACACACACACACACACACACACACACACACACACAAGTAATCCAGGTGAAATAAATAAGAGTGTATGAGTAAGGGTAGACAGGATTGGTCCCATACAGTATACTCCACCAGGGATGGTAACAAATGCATACACTAAGAGGCCCGATTTGAAATGGAATCTCCCAAAACTTGCATATGCATTTTGTTGCACTGCCTGCTGCATACACAATTGAGATTGTAAAATTCTGCACATGCAGGTGAAAAAATTGTCAAGAACAAATGGGGATTTGCACATGCATTTCACCTCCCTAAATTCATTGCTGGCGATGCACTCAAAATGTTCGTGGAAATTCACAGATCGTGGGACCTGAAGGGGAAAAGAAAAAGCCTTATGGGCCAACATTTCAAGAAGTGGAAGTTGGCATGAGAAGGGGACAAAGATGTGATAACGTAGGTTACAGATGCATTATCTTACAAAATAGCCTAACTATATCCTGTTCATTCATCCAGAAGAAAACATTTTAAACTGTAAATACATATCTCAGACAGAATTTGATTGGGGGTCTGAACAGACACAGGATTGGGGGATGAGGAGGGAGGAACATATTTTTAATGAATATTTAAGATGAAGATTTTGCAAGCAGGGTATAATTGAACACACTAGGGGTGAGAGATTGTGGATGGAGAAGCAGAGAGGTGGATAAGTCTTCAGGATTCTCCAACAAAGAAAAATATTCAAAATGTTATTCAAGTGAATGAGGCAGACAGTCATTTATCCTCACCTGCACTTATCAGCTGCCAACATTTCAAATTGTATTGCTCTTACTGGAGTGAAACTTCCACTGTCCCTACATTGATTGAAGCTTATCTTCAATGCTAAAGCACAATGGAACTACTTTAAAGATGCAGATTCTCCTTCAGTTAGCCTTCATTGTGTTGGATTTAAGTCAAACCCTTACAGGTATCTTACACTCCTAGTGCATGCATTTGCTCTTGACAGGTTCACCAAGAATGAAATGTACCCCTCTATTATCAACAATATGATATCGGGACAGCATGAACAGCTGATATCAGTTGCTGTGTTCAAGCAAAAGGGAAATACTTCCAAATAGTTTTTAAGGGGGATTGACGGTAACAGCTAATTCCCAAATGCAGGGTAAACGTGCTCTGCACATTAAAAATGAGTAGTGTAGTCTTTAAGCTACCAATATCTCAGCCCCAAAAAGGAGAAAAATTAGCATTGGAGTGTGGGGACATATTGTCTCTCTCTCCTTCAGGAGAAGACCCAGTCCAAAGCCCGTTCTCCTTAATAATCTCCTGTGTCAAAAGAACAAGCAGAAGGTTAAGAAGCAGCCCCTTGTTGCTCAGATCGTACTTAACTCACACACTGCTTTCTGGGCTTATCATGCTGCAACCACTGAGAGGCAGCCAAAGATGACAATGTCTCTGTTTAAAATATCTGGCCATTACTTGCAATACCTGCAATGCCTGTCCTGCAGACAGATCCACAGGGGGCATAGATTGTGGCAGTGCTCATCATACCACAAGGAAAAACCCTGGGAAGGAATCTATTGCATCCTCTGGTTTACACTTCTGATCCAGAGAAAGCTGTTTTGAATGCGCAGCCAGTGGCTTAGCAGTTCCTGTTACACTGACAATGGGGGAAGATTTTCAGATTCACACAGGGGGATGGTGACTGTCTCCCCACAATCCAGGAACTGCAAAGGGGGGCTTCCCTATCTCTTTTACACTTATGGATCTGACCCAGTAGCTCAGATATAGATTTCAGAGAGTTATTATAAAAATGAAGCAACTGTATGTGCCTTCCTCACAGGCTAATAAAGCTACATTAACAGTCTGTAAAGCACTTTAAGACATTGGATAAAAGATTTCCTCTAAATACAAATGATTACTACTGAAACATGATGAAATACAGTAGATTTTTCTCTGTGCTTTTCTTAATTCAACATACCGCCTGCTCTCCACCTGTGCCCTACAACACATAAAATACAACTCTGTGACACTAAGAAAAAACAGCCCAACAATTTGAGTGTATGCAGAACGGTCTCAATATGAAAATGGTATAATTAAATGCACGTTTTATATGGCACCCTTATCACCTGGATCGATCTGACTTCAGCTGTCATTAAGACTGCGCCGATCACAACACGTCTGCCATTCTTCTCGCACTCTTGCCTTTCTTCTCCACGTTCGTCCGAAACGTTTAACGATGTCATCTTCCCATCTTCTTGGAGGCCGACCGGGGGGTCTTTTCTGTTCTCGCGGGTACCACTCAGCAATGATTGCGGTCCACCTGTTATCTGTGAGCCGTGCTGTGTGGCCCGCCCATCGCATCTTGTTATGTCTGCTTTCCACAACAATATCTTTCACACCGCTGCGTTCTCTGATGATTTCATTTGGTATACGATCCAGAAGGGAGATTCCCAACATACCTCGTTCCATTGCTCTTTCAGCTACCAACAGCCGTTGCTCTTCTTTCTTCGTCAGTGCCCATGTTTCACTGCCATACAGCATGGCTGGCAGCACTGCTGAATTGAAAATATTTTTACGTGTGGTCTTGTCAATTTTTCCTTATAATGGATCCAATAGCCCAATTTATTCCTTATTTTTGACCTGGTAAGATATTGTATCAATATTTTGCATACATAAACCACTTCCCCCACCCCCCCACCCCGATTAATTGGACTGCTGTAATGTAACTCTCTTTCTCCCTCTGTTGTAAAGTTGAACAAAGGTCACTAGGACAATGACTAAGCTTGCAGAAAGATACACTGAGAATAATGCACTTTCACTCATTCAGAGCAGTTTTCCACATACAGCCTTCATGGCCACACTGTATTTGCATTCACTCTGCAGGCAAATGTCAAGGTCTTGAAAAAATAAATCTGTTCCTGAATTTCCAAGTGAAATTGTTTACTTGCTCCTTTAGGGAGAAATTCATCGTAGTGCAGAGGGTGAGCACAACGATCTTTGCACCATTTAAGTACCACACACATTGGGTAGAGAGGACGGAATTGTGCAGGTAGAGCTGCCATGCCCAGAAGCTTTCTGCACAGGTCTAACCAGAATCCTTCTGTCTGTATCTCTGGAGCACAAAGTGTGGTAATATTATTATAACAGAGATGATACATACCACAAAGGGAGCTCTGCTGACCACATGGTCAGTACCTTGTGGGGTGGCTTATGCTGAGCCCAGTCTTGTGGAAATACCTGTGGCACCTCCAGAACTGTGGTAAGAGATCTTCTCCTGAACACACTCCCCCAGTGCCCTCAAACATATTCTGCCTGCCTCAGCAATTCACAGACAGTGCCACTCCAAATTGCAACACAAAAATAAAAATCCCTTGAAAATTTTGATGAAGACAAAGTACAGGAGTTTTTCGCATTTTCACCCCCCAAATTTCCCATTTTAACAACAAGGCCAAATAGTCACAGTCTAGCCCAGAATACAGATGCGCTGTGTAATGCCGACCGACAGACCCCGGACATCGTCGGGATCAAACCTAGGGTTTTTGGAGCTTAGTGCATGAGCCTCTACTACATGAGCTGAGAGCCAGGCTATAGAGCAGACCCATTAATCACTCTCTAAGTGGTCTTGGTGCCACTAGATGGGACAGAACACCACACCCAGAAAGTGTGTGGGTTACAGCTGCATCAGCAGTGCAAAAAATGAGCAATGACATGTCATCAGAAATTTCTAAGACTAGCAGCAGTATCCCCTGGCTACATCTATGCAAAATTGTCAACTAACAATATGAAAGTGGACTGACCAATTCTTGAATAACTTGGGCTTCATTCTCCTCTCCATTATACCAGCGTTAGCAGCTCCACTGAAGTCAATGGAGTTCCATTAACATCAGATCAGTACAACAGAGAGGAGAATTGGGCCCTTAGAGTGAAATTCAATATAGAATAACTAAGTGAGGCTTTGCAGAAGATGGAGAGTAGATACGACAACTGCTAACGCTCTTGTAAAACTCTTTGAACATCAACATTATTATTTCTCAGACTTTGTCATCTTCCCTCAGATATGGTTGCCATGATATTCCCTGAAGCAATTGACCAAATGTTACAATATTAGATTCTAAGAAAAAACGTTGTGGTAAGGAGAGAGGAAGTCTCCATGAGATCAGATAGATCAGCTGTTACAATTTATTGGATGGAACAAGCAGATGGTTCTAACATATTGTACAGGGATTTAATCTATGCATTTCTGTGAATCTGTGTCCACAGCAAGTCTGGTAAATTTTCACACTTGAGTGGCAAAATGTCTTTGCTATGGCAAAACTGATTAATAGCATTGTGTAGCATTTAAACATACAAGGGCTTTGTTTTAATTAGAAATGATCAAGCACCAACCTCCAGTCACTGGAATATCAACAAGAGTAGTACTGAAAAGGACAATAAAAATGACAGATTAAAAATTATATGTTAAAAACCCAAACCTTAACCTATGCCACCAACTCAGATAACAACAAACTAAATAATATTTTAAAATAAGAAATGTATTAGACTATTTATGCTCTTTTACTCTCTGCATTTTCTTTGCTTTGATTTTGTCTGACATAAGGAAAGGAAGGAGTGAGAGCAGAGCACAAGAATAAAAACAATGAACTTCAAAAAAGCAGACTTCAGTGAACTACAGGAATTGTCAGATATGGACCCAGGGAAAGAATATCTAAGGGAACAAGGAGTTCAGGAGAGCTGACTGTTACTAAAAAAGAAATATTAAAAGCTCAACTAAAAAACCTATCCCAATGCAGAGAAAAGATACGAAGACTAGTAAGAGACCAATATGGAGCATCAGGAGCTCTGTAATGACCCGAAAATCCAAAGGAATTATACAAAGTGACAACAAGGATAAGTTGCTAATGCGGAGTATAAAAGAATAGCACAACATGTAGGGACAAAAATCAGAAAAGCTGAGGCACAAAACGAATTACAACTAGCAAATGGATATAAGAACAGGTTCTATAAATACATTAGAAGTAATCAAAAAGACAAATGAAAATGCAAGTCAATTAACTGTAAAGGAGAGCAAGCCACAGATGACACAGAGAAGGCTGTGGGTAATGCCTTTTTTCCCCTTCAGTCTTTCCTAAAAAGGTTAATTGTGACCCAATGCTTAAACACAATATTAACAACAAGGGGGAAAGAATATTCAAACAATGATTAATTTTAGAGTTCTCTGACTTTCTTTGAAAACTCTGCATTCATATGCACGGAAATACATGAAGTAAATAACTTAACCAGAAATTAAACAACAACCAAAAGCAGTGGAGAAAATAGAGATACCTGGAAGGATTTTACTAAAGACCTAACTCAGTGTTTCGAAGCAGCAGTCTGGATTTTGATTAATATTATAATACAGCTTGCTAAAACAGCACCTTATAAATATCCATGAAGCATTTTATTAGAGATGATTGTAAATACTTAAAATCTTGTCTGGCAACCCATCAGACTGGGAAAAAAAAGGTAGCTGAAAGCATTGATATATGGAAATAAAGTAAATTTGTAAGTGTAGTTTCCTCAATATTACAGTATACTGGCCCAAATTATACAGGAGAGTGTAGACCATTTCAGTGTGTTGATTTGCTTTATAACTGAAATGGTAAGCCATAGCAGAGAGATGGGCAGCTGCAAAGAAAGGTTGGGAGAAATAAGGATGATGAACACATGACAATTACCCTCCCCACCCCCCCACTACTGTCCCCTTACTACAAAACATAAATAAATAGAACTCTCCATGTGAGAGGTAGAGGCTGGGGGTTTGAGACCACCAAAATGGCAATTTACTTTTACAGTCTTTCACATCTTGTATGCCTTAATGATATTACTACATCCTGTGTAGGATTACTACATCCTGATAAGCATCCTGTGACTTGTAGAGCTAAAGAACTTTAATTTAAGGTCCATCTATTTGAAATTTTGGTCATCTAGCCTCCAAGTTCTTGTCCTATATCAAATATTTATGTGGCCATTGATAATGGCATTCTGTGTAGCACTTCCGGTGTTTTCTCTCCATTTTTCTTCCCTTAATGCAAATTTAGAGTTCATGAAAGGTGTCAAGTAGACAGATAAGAAAACCGAAGTTATAACTTCTTAAAAACTGCAGCACCCATATTGTTCCTCATCTCTGACCAACAAACCACTTCCAATGGTGAGAAACTCTCTGGTCTGTTCAAGTCCTCAGCATCACTTCTGTGACTGACAAACATTTATGATAAAACCTACACTGCTAGAATTGAATTGTGATTGTCTCATTTCATAAAGCATTGAACAGTTGCCAGAAGGTAATTACTGGAGCTGGCCAAATAATACAAATAGGACCAGGTTATGGCTGGCCTGTGTTGCAACTGTGGGAATGAAAGGAATTTGTAGTGATGTGTTTTTTCCAGATGCACGGTCCCTCCCTAAGGTCCCCAGGGAAAAGTAGATTGCTGATGCTCTGCTGTCAGCATCAGACCAGCACCAGTGGTGGAGAAAAGGGGAGTAGCGTGCCCTACAGGAGAAGGTGTTTGTCAAGTGGTGTACAGCCACCTCTTCTCCCCACTTTCTTTCCCTTAGGTCCTGTGCCAAATGTAGGTTAGCCAGACTTGAGGATAAGGGCTACTCTATTGGGATAGATGCTCCTCAGGCCAGTCACTATAACAGACTTTCATTGGCTTATCAATACAGGTAAAATAGCAGTTAATCTTGCTATATCTATCAAAACTATGGGTTGGATGATGACATTAGTGGTTATGAGTTTTAGTCAAGTCCCAATACAAAAATTCTCCCCATCCACAAAACCTATAGACCCAGATTCATAAAGGTACTTAGGTTAGATACAGGCAAACAATTCACACACACACACACACACACACACACCTATACACAGAATTTGACCCCAAGGTATTTCAGTGAATTTTGCTAAAAACAGGCCATGAACAATGCAATTTTCCTAGTTTTTTAAGCTGCTTACCATCGTCATATTTGTCTCATCCTTTATTTCATCATAACACTTCTCTAAAGTCTAAATCCTAGTTTTAGGCTCCACTGCAACTCACAAAACTTCTGCTGAACACTGTAGAGACCACCTAAAATCACTATGCCTGAATTTTCAGAGTACAAGTTCTCTAGGCACCTATGTTTCTGCCTCTATGTGCAATGATGCCTCTCTCTAGGCATCTGGGCACCTATCTCCTGCTTAAGCCCCAGATGATCCAAGAACTGGAGAGATAGGCATTCACCTGCTTAATACCATGAAGGGCCTGATCTGTTAGGCATGCTCATAGACCGCTTACCAGATTAGGTTCTAATTTTTAATACAGTGATTAAAGCACTCATCTAGAATGTGAAAGATCCAGGTTCAATTCCCTCCTTTGCTAGAGGGGAAGAAAGGATTTGAAACAGACTCTCTAATGATCTACCCCAAGACTCTGTGTTGGCACTGATGTTATCCAACCAGTATACAAACAAACAATCTTCTGCTCATACAGTCCCACAAGTTCACATATGCAGATGACTGTGCTTTGATGCCTAAGCAAATGTCATTCCTAGAACTGGAAGATGCCCTAATCATTGACTTTATTAAGACGGCTGAATATTTCAGTTGGTGGCCTCTGCAACCAAGTCTGATTAAGACCGTTTCAAGTGTGTTTCATCTTTACAATGCAAGACCAGTCCAAAAACTGAACATCTTTCTCAATGAACATTGCTTGAAACATGAATAACACCCAGTCTACCTCAGAGTAATACTAGATAGAGCTCACACATATCTTAATCACCTGAGGAAAACTGTGGCTAAGATGAGGTCATGTAACAACCTTCTAAGCAAATTGGTTGGCACTTTTTGGGGAGCAAATGCCCAAACTCTCCCATCAACCGGTTTAGACCTCTGTTACTCTGCAGCAGAATATTGTACTCCCATGTGGCTCCATTTGTCTCAGGTCAAGTTTTTTGACGCACAACTATACTCCACTGTAACTGACACCTAAATATACTTCATCCACAGAAAGATTTTTTTGAGGTTGACACAAATGCCCATATTTGAAATATATCCACATAAGAAATTCTGTCTGAAATTTGTGCCAAGCATATGAACATAATGACTGTGTAATAAGGTTTATTACTTGAGAAGCCTTCACATTGTACAGTATAATTTAAATCCCTTTTGTGAATTAATATGTTCTGTCTCTTATAACATACAACCCCATCTGCTGAACAGTCTTACAATTGAGCGGTAACTTTTATGTAAAAGAAAAGGTTCTGGCTTTTACACATACAAGGAAAGCTAAATCTCCACACAGAACTGTTGCAAGATTGCTGGACTATTCCTTGGAAAGAATAGAAAGAACTGAAAGGACAAAAGTCTCAGTAGAATGCAGAGGGGCAGATAGATCCCTGATCTACAGGTTAGTCATACTCAAATCACCACGAGGGCCACGTGAGAACTAGTAAATTGGCCCGAGGGCCGCATCACTGAAATCTTTTCATACAATGATACAAAAGTATAGTCAAAAAAGAAGAGTAATATAGTATTCTATTAAAAGTCAATGTATTAACTTTTTTAAAACCGTAATGCAAATGGCGGTTTTAATAAAATATAAACACTCAGTAATGTTTGGAGCTTGGCTGCCAGTGGAGTCGGCACCTATGGCGGGCCGCAGGAAATAACTCGTGGCCCGCGGGCCACGTGTTTGAGACCGCTGCTCTAGATCAATGGTTAAATAGGGCTCAGACTAACAGGAGCCAGTTGGAAAGTTTCTGTTCAACTTTTTCCAGTGAGAAGGGGGCAAATGGTAGCATTATATTTTGTGAGAAAGTGCTCATATTTTAGCCAGCTGTATTCATTATGAATATCAATACCATGTGATGACTCCAAGATCTGGGATTCTCAGTTGGTGGTCTCTGTTTCTTGTGCACCATATCACAATAACCACCATTTAAACTGGTGCTAATTAGTCTTAGTAGGCAGTGGATCACTGGAGTTATGGGCATGGAGGTTGACCTACCTATCCCATCAACCTCTGCTATTTATAGGTAGTGCTTCCCGACGAAGATCAAGGTATTTTAGTTGGGGAGCAGGGGGGAAATTCACAGGACATAAAGAGTGCTGTCAATCATCATTATTATTTTGTATTTGTTTTAAGGAATTAAAGTAACGAAAGGTGGATTAACAATAGTCAACTGCAAACATTTCCTTTTTTCCTGAGCAATAACATTCAGTTTTAAAAAAAAATTAATTCAAGGGCTTGTACATAGACGGTGCATCCTGCATTCCACAGTACGATTGTAAGAAGGGGGGGGGGGCCTTCAAAAATACTTCAGGTACATTTATAAGCAAATAGAAATAACTTGTCAAAATGTAGCACAGGAGGAGTTAACTCAGGATTTTAGAGATTCTAATCTAACAGACTGTTAAACAGTGTGAGAGAATTAAGTGACCTGAAAATGGCATAACTAATGGCAGAATCTTGAAAAAAATAATGGTAACACAGAGGTTCATGAAATGTGTATGAACTGTATCACATATTCATGCCCTATTACTGTGAATTCTGAAGTGTCTTCCTGTTCAAGATAATAGACCTTGATTCAATTCAGTCTGATGTAGAATGAATTTCATGCGCTAATTAGTAAAGCATTTCTTAATGATTAGGAAAAAAGTAGATAACATCTGATTGAAAACCTAACTGTCAGAGATAAAACAATGATACAACTCAGGGTGGAAGCAATGCCAGTCATGCTGAATTCAGGTGTCTTAATTATGATAATTAATGATTGTATTCCCTATATAAATGAACTCAACCAACATGAAAAGCATATTGTAATTAAAGTGCTTTTGAAAAGTAACATTTAAACAAATGTCATTGGTAATATTAATTACTTTTCTCATTTCAGTTTCACATTTAATTGCCTCAGTTCACTAAGGAGCTGATATGGAAAGACTGAGCTACCACAGCTCCCATTGAAATCCCCACTTAGCCTTAAACTAATAAGGGAAGAGTATTAGAGCATTCTAGTGTTACTCTAGTTCTGATAACAACCTTCTCCTAGATCACTGCCCATAATGACTGGATTTCCTGAAGTATAATGGAAACATTCTACCATTAAAGAACGAATGCATGACACTATCTATTCCAATGTGCTGTTATAATAGGTTTCCTCTGTCACTAGTCAAGCAAGCTGCAAGCAGGTGTGATTTCAGAAAGGCTGAAAGAAATGTGAACAGGCAGAAAAAGTATTTTGGGGATTCGGAGGTCTATAGCCAGTCCTCTGGGAACAGGTACTTCTGTACAAGAGCTCTGACTGCACTGAAATGGATTGACAGACTTTTAGTCAGGGTGGTCTTGCCTTTTTCATTTGGTTGCTCCAGTGCAACAGTTTAACCGCTTATTGTGATGTTAACACATAGCGCTCTTGTCAAATTTTCAGGTGACCAACGTTGTTGTTTTTTTTAAGATGAATAAAACTTATCTTTTAATATTAAAAACAGGAAAAGGGAGATCGACTTTAGTTTGTTAACAGAATCACTGGTCTTATGTCATTTATCTTATTGAGGGGAAAATACTTAGTGGTGACAAGAGTTAATCTCGAACTAATGCAAAATCAGTTTAGTAAATGTAATTTTAATGATAGTAAAATAGTAAAGAGAGAATAGCTCAACTGAAAAGAAGTCCTTCACGGGTGACATTTTTGTTTCCAAACAGGTGAGAGTCATACAAAACTTTTGAAGATGTTGGCTAAGGTGACAAAGGGTGGGACCACTAAGAGACTTAGGCATTGCAAAGGTGAGCAGCACAATGCCTAACTTTTAGGCACCTAGGGGGAAAAAAAATCATAGGAACAACACTATGATCCACAAAGCCTGAGTTAAGCGCGTATGATCCTATACAATGAATGAAGAGAGACAGGTGCGTAAAAACACGATCCTCAAAAGCCAGTAAAGAAAGTTGCCTAAGATATCTAGTGGCCAATGACAAGAGTGCATGCTAATCTCTGCCCCCTCTTGGAGATAGGTGCATAAGTCCAGGCTGCAGGGAGCCACCCCTCTCCACTTAGCAATCCATGAACAGGAACCCATCACTTGGACTCAGGTTTAGGTGCCTAAATAGCTTCTTGATGGAAATGAGATGGTGCTTCGATCAACACAACACGGGAGGAGGAGGAGAAGGGACCCACCCTCTATTCTTTAGCCCAAGTGAAAGCACTTGCCTGGATGTGGGGGACCCATGCTCAATTCCCTCTTCTCTGCCAAAGAGGCGGGAAGGGATACCTGTGTTCAAATCCTCTCTTTCAGGAGGGTTCTCTAACCCTTAAGCTATGGGATATTCTGATGTGGGCTTTCTCAATCTCTCCTGATGAAGCTGATCCACTATAGATAAATGAAAGTGTTACTCAACTTTGGGTCTCCCATTTTCCAGGTGGGTGCTCTAGCCACTGGACTACAGCGTCACGCTCACTCCCTCTCTCTGGCCCAGCGGCATTTGGATATTGAATAGGACACGATCTGGTAAGCAGCCTTTGAGCACACCTACTAGATCTAGCCACCTGTTGTGGACGGGGCCCAACATCTATCTTCCCCTGGTTCGTGAATCACTGTGGGTCTTAGCAGGAGATACGCATCCAGACTCCTAGAGTGAGGCACCAGTGCAGACACCCAGAGACAGAAACGTAGGTGTATAGGGAGCTTTTACTTTGAAAGCCAGGCACGTTTAGGGACCTACAATGTTGGCAGAAATTGTGGATTTTGATGGCGCTAAAACAGAAGCACCTAAGTCTGGGGTTTAGGTATCTGAGTACCTTTGTGGATCTGGGCCATAGTATATAGTAGAGGAAAGGAGAGGGGAAATGATAATGGGTGAGGCTTTTTCCGTATTGACTTTAATGGAGCCAAGATTTCATCCAATATTTGTTGCCTTCAAAGCAGTGTACAACATTAGCTACTATGGTAAGAAGGGACCTTGCAGGCTGCTGGCCTGTCTCCCCAACCCAGGAAAGACTAATGGCATGTTCAAGTCTCCTTCGTGGCACAGTTTTTTATTCTTCAAATAGAAAACTTACAACGTAATAGAAACAAAGTCATTCCCCTGCCCAACAGAGGCTGCAGGGACTCTCCCCTTGTAACTCATCCCCTGCTCCAGGCCCAGCCCAGGAGCCACCTCACTTCCTGTAGCTGTCCTCCAGCTGAGCTCTCCCAGCCATTCATAGTAATCAGCTGACCCTTTCCCAACTAGTCTGATATTGGAACAGGGCTGGCTGGCCTGCCCCAGGCATCCCTATTAGTCTACGAATAAACATGACATTTGTATATGCCTTTCACTTTGTCTCTTTAGCCATCCAAAACATTTACCGGTAGACTATGGATGTAGCCTGAAGCGGTTCGTTGCTATTTAAAAAGTGGCTTATTCGCTTTCCATTTTAATAAAACGAGTTTTGTGGCTGTGAAGGACATATCCTTCTACTCTGGGAAATAGTTCCCAGTAATAGAAAAAAAATGAATTAGTAGGGGGAAGGTTGGAAATACCGACCCCCTACTCTTGAATATAAATATTGCTTGTTATTTTTTTTTAAAAAGTCTTTCCTGAAGAGTACTTGAGCTACTTGGTCTCCTTACCATCACCGCCTCAATTCCTCACAAACCCCTGCTGCCCTATCAGCAGAATTTTCTTCAACTCATTTTGGAATAGCTCCCGGTTAAGTTATTACAAAAGTGAGATAGAAGTGGCTGAAATAGCCACAGACTGTTACGTTGAACTGGCAGAGAGGGACAGTTTAAAATTGACACATTCCCCCACCTCAAACATCAGCCATTCAATTTTCCACCTTTCCCCTGCGAATTTCTCTTTTCACACAATCTCCCCACCCCATCTCACAGGGTGTGTTATCATCATGAACCCTGGCTAATATTTCCCCCTCACTAGTTTGAAATAATGGGGGAAATCCTGGCTCCAGTGAAGTGAATGGCAAAACTACTATTGACTTCAATGAAGCCAGGATTTCACCCAAATGACACAGAAATATTGTATATGTGTTTCAGCAACGAGATCTTCACTGGGAGTGGGTGTATAGCTGTGACATGAAAAAAGCCCAACTGGCCAAAAAGAGTATGAGGAAGGTGGACTGTGGGTTTAGCCTCTTTCTTTTCCACAGGCACAAACCAGCTGAGCTGGCTGGAGGCTAAAGGGAGTGCATACGACACCCAGTAAATAGGATGATGTACCTTCCACTGCAATGTGTATTCCCTTAGAGCCCCCAGGAAGAATTATGATCAAGTCAGCACTGTTCTTCCCAGGTGCTTTCACGGTAGCACAGACCTTCTCCATCTCCTCCAGGCTGGACCATGCCTTACCAAAGTGGCCACCTTTATGCTTATTGTAGAAACAAAAAAAATTACATATCATTAGTCAACAATCAGAGAAAATGGGTATATATGGAAGAACATATGTCTTACACACAAAGATTTATCAATACTTTCAGCATCCTACCAGCCAGGAAAGTTTATTTTTTCTTTATCCCTGACCAGATTTAGTCCTCTTGTTGCTCTGTGTACGGAGTAGTTTCAGTGCTCATTGTCTAAATCCTGTATTCTGTTTGAAAGGACACTGGTGTTTGTCCAATCCTAAGCCAACATTTACCAATTAAATACCATTCAAGAGTCAACATTTTGTCAACCTTTGGCTTGGTCATAAATCCCATCAAAGAGTTTTTATGTTCACTGCTGATTTGCATTTTAAAAGTTTTTCAGTTCCAGCAAAGATGCAAACCACCATTCTAATTATTCACACCAACTTCTAGAAGGAAAGACAATTTGAAAGACTATTAATCATACCAGAAGGGCATTTTCAAATTATTGTCTTGATTTACAGATTCCAGATACTGATACTTACCTTTGCATATCAAAGAATATATAAGCCTTGGTCACCAGGTAAGTAAATGAGTCAGGGGAGGCAAGGTCTGTTTAGTGCACAAAAAAAGGATTCGTTCGGGCTGCAGTCCTTAATCACTACCACAAGGAAATCCTTTGTCACTAGTAAATAGGAATAGATCTTCATCCTGAACTTTTTGCTTAAAACATAAAAGTGCAGAAAAACTCACAGTTTACAATAGACTGCAGACTCTGAATCATGAAAGAAGCATTCATCAACAAGAGGTTTTAGGCTGCAAGGTGCTGAGTAGCTTGAGTAGAAGGCACAGAGCACTTCACAGTATCTGCTTCTTAGTAAAATTTCAATGCCTCTAATTAGCAGCATCATTCTCTTTCTAAACATTATCACTGTCACCTTAGGCTAATCATCCCATTTGCCTGAACAATGCCTTTAGCTACAGTCTCCAGCTAGGGTGCCACAGAGTTAATATTGATCCAGCAGCAGTTTCCTTCACTACAGATACTAACAACTAAATGTCCTTTCTTCATATATGATGTTGGTGGATTACTTAATGCGTTTCTATGAAAGTAGTGTTTCACACCACAGTGCTAAAAGATCATTTCCCTTTTTGAGAAATGTACACATTCACCAAAAGCCATTTAGATGGAGTGTGTGGAAAACTGACTGAAATAGATGAATAGATGTAATGTTCTTTTAAACAACATGTGTATATTTGTGTTTGTGTGTGAAAAATAATTTTGCTTATTTGAGGCATATTTCACTCACGGACAAAATCAAGAGTCCAAGAGCTTGTAAGCAGAAATCAAGGATGTATTTGGAAGCAACTTCAAAAAGACAGAGTCCCATTTGGTACTCTATTTTCAGGTGGGTTTCAGTGTAGTAGCCGTGTTAGTCTGTGTCAGCAAAATGAAAATAAGAAAGAAAAACTTGTAGCACCTTAGAGACTAACAAATTTATTTCAGCATAAGCTTTCGTGGGTTAGTACCCACTTCATCAGACGCATGGAATGAAATTATATTTCAGATAGATATTTATACAGTCAGAGAAACATGATGGTCCAGGTGTATAGACCAATCTTAAGAGGCTAATTATTTGAGAGGAAACATGACAGCAGGGGAAGAAAAAGCTTTTGAAGTGATAAACAAGATGGTCACACAGGTGTGAATGAGGATCGTTAACTTAAGGGAAATAGATTCAATTAACATAATGGCCGAGCCATTCCAAATCTCGATTTAATCCGGAGGCAACGCAATCTAGTTTGCATATCAATTCGAGTTTTTCAGTACAAATCTTTATGAAGAAACATAGCACATTTTTTTCTATATATTACATCCACCACACAAGAGGAAAATGAGCCATTGCCTAGAAACTTTACCATGTGTCCGAGCTGATGGCAACCTAGACACTCATGTACAATTCAGCATTTGTTGCCATATAATATTAGTCTTTTATTTATTTATACAGATATATTGTTACATGGAGAAAATGCAGTTCTTTGTAGGTGATATACTGAAATGTATATGCAAAGAAGACAGTGTACCAGACTCTCAGCGGGCCCATGTGTTCAAAAGACATAACAGGAAGGAAGCTATGAACCTCCTTTTTTTATTGATTTAAATTTTTTCTAAAACAAGTTTGTTAAGCTGTATCATGCTGTGTCTTTAAAACCTTCTAAATGCTGTAGTCTTTGAAAAGGTGGAGCAGTTTAAAATTGGTCCCTTTCTCATACCCACATTTCTTCCTCTATCATTGGTAGATGCTGATGCTTTCATTATGGTTTCTCTTGCTACACAAGTGTTTTCAGCTATTATCTTTTATAATTAAAAAAATGTGTTCATATACTCCCACACTCGCAATTTAACCTTTGCTAATAGAAAACAGGAGCAGAAAACGGCCTATCCACTAGTACAACTGCACTGAATGGGAGGGCTGGGCTGGCAACACAGCGGGAGGGAAATTACTTTGGTGCCCATGGTTGCAATCTGAGGCTTCTAACTTGCAAACATTTAGGCCTATGAGTAACTTTACACAAGCGAATAATCCCATTTAGTTCAAAGGGACTCCTCACATGTGTAATGTTACTAACTTGCTTAAATGTTTGCAGGCTTGAGGCCTAAATTATCACTGGGCTGTCACTTGCAGAGTAGGCAACTTCACTTGTGGGAACACCATTTTTTTCATTTGTTCTTAATTGTACCCAGAGCAG
This sequence comes from Chelydra serpentina, assembly GCA_037349315.1. NCBI lineage: Eukaryota > Metazoa > Chordata > Testudines > Chelydridae > Chelydra > Chelydra serpentina. Next base: position 28,469,507 of record JBAIAC010000026.1, read on the forward strand.
CAGTATTGAATTCCCCTGATCGGCATAACAGACAAAACAAAATTCTGCATTGTCAGAGTGTACAGGAAGCTAAACTGAAATAGCAGCTGGTCTTAAATTTGAGAAGAAGGAAACATGATTGTAAAGAAAGTTAAAAGATGCAGGCTAGGTCAGCACACTCTTCTATAGCAGCATCACTGTAGTTAAGATTGTATCATGATGTCTGTTTAAAGGTTAACTTTTCTAAATGCTCTAAAATCAATATGCTTAGTTAGATTCCTTTGACATTTAGTATGCCTCAGGAAGGTGTAGGGTGGGGTTAGTGATCCAAATTTGGGGTTATTTGAGCTAGGAATTGCGAAAATATAGGCCCTGGGAAAAAGAGCTATTTTTTTTTCAAAAGTTTTCCAAGTTTTTTGCAGAGCTAGAGATCAAGCTATTGATGTGCTGTTAAGATAGTCTAAATGCATTGAGTTTTGCCCAAAATAGTGCACATCACCCACTAAATCTGTAGGGGACCCATGCTGAGAATAATATTTAAGAAAATGTATGTTTTTTCACAGTGCGTATAGGCCATTAGAGAAAAAGGGCTAGACAGTTTCCATTCTCCCCATTTTATGTGCTTTAAAGCCTGACTCTTGTAAATCCTTTAAAAGCTGAATTATTAGTTGGATTGCTTTGAAATTTGGCATGCTCATGGAAGCATGGGATAGCATTAGTGCACCCAATTTGAGGTCATTTGACCAAGAGGTTTCCAAATTACAGTTGCCCAAACAGTTGTCTACTACTGCCTTGTATTGTTAACCTGAGAAGTACTAAAGATTGAATGGATCAAAGGCCTTGTTCAGATTGATGGCGGTGAACTCACCCTTCAGTTCACTCACACAAATAAGGGTAAATTACTCACAAGCCCCCACTTAAGATGGAAGGAATTTTGGACTGTGGAGCTGGCTGGCTGTTGCTACAATTTGTGAGTCATGGGTGGCAATTTTTTTTTTTTGGCAGGGGGGAGAATTAGACATGTGAATAATAACCCTCTCCTCCCAGAAAGCAGAGGGTAGAATAGTGGGGGAATAGGGGCTTGGGGCTGCAGCAATGGGAGAATGTTAGGGGGAGGGTTGGAGGCCCCTGTGAGGGAGATATGGGGTTGATGGGGGCTGGAGAAGGGGTACACTTGGAAGAGGGATGTGGAAGGAAGTGGCAGAGGGACTGGAGGAGAATAAGAGCAGGGGCATTTGTCAGCCCTACATTCTCCTTTCTTGGGTGAGCGTTCAGACCTGGGGGGCTGCCCTCTAGAGGCATCTGAGCACTTCTCCCTGCTCCCTTACATGATATGGGGATCTTTCCCCTATGGGGGTGCTTGAGCCCCTCATGTGGCCCCCTGTGTGTATGTGCCAGGATATGGATGTCCCAGAGATTGACACCCCCCAACCTACCCTTTCATGTGAGCCAGGTTCTGGGGCATGCCCTTTTGGGTGGGTCTGAGGGTCTCTCCCTGCCCCCCACCCCAGGAGCCAGGATCTGGCATAGTCCTGCCGCTTTGGGTGGGAAACTGAGAACAGAAAGCACTCAGGAGGTGGGTGGGAACACATCTCAGTGCTATTGTTTCAGGCTGTATTAATCTCCAGAGAGTGTTCTCATTCAGCTGAGAACATCACATTAACATGAATCGGTGACTTCACTCCTTTCAGAGCCCACTATGTTGCAGATGGATGTGTAGAGAAGCCCTTTTCCTCCAGCATCATCCCTCTATCCTTCCTGTTTAAAGGACAGTGTTTCTAAGTGCTCTAAAATCTGCATGCTTACACAGATTTTCTTGAAGTTTGCTGTGCCTTGTGAGAGTGCAAAGTATGATTAACAACTAATCCAAATTTGGGGTCAGTTGAGTTAGTGGCTCTGAAGATATAAACCCGAAACATGAGCAATTTTTCAAAAAGTTTCTTGTTTTATTGTTTGTATTTTTGGTGAAGAGCTAGAGATCAAGCTATTACTGTGATATGGATCAAAATGGTCTTAATCGGTCAATTTTTACGCAACTTAGTGCATGGCATCCACTAAGTGTTCAAAGGATCCAACTTGTGAATGATATTTAAGAAAACATTCACTTTGCTTGCATAGATGTGCAGTCGGGAAGGGTTACAATATACTTGTGCCAATAAAGAAAACAACAGTGAGAGGACTTTGATGCTTGCCTGGGTAGTTCAAGGGAATGTGTAGATAGCATTTTCCTCTGGTGAACACCTCGCCACCAAAGTTTTTAGTCTGAACCTTTATACACCTGTGCAATAAAGATTTAATAACTCATTGCTTGCTACAAGTTGTAATATATGTTTTTATTTTAGGGGAAGGTTTACTAAGAATACAGCAGAATAGTCAGCAGTAGCTGGTCTAACCAAAATTTGTTATATTGGGTAGAAATAAGCCAGAGAACTGGGGCGGGCAGATAAAGTGTTGCCGCTGGAAATGCGGACCAGTCGTTCTTAAGTTGTATGCATGTAGTAGTATTTCTGAGCAGTTTGTCAAGTGTGTAAATGTAACTCCAAGATCTGGAACCACCTTAATTTTATAGTGCCAAGGTCCAAGGTATGCATGCATTGAGGCACTGCTTGAAGAGGGTAGAGGGAAGATGGCATGGGCCTATTTTTTTGTCCTTTAATAGTATTAGAAGCAGAGCCGTAACTAGGAATTTCTGCGCCCTAAGCAGGGACTCAAAAATTCCTAGGGGCTTACCCTCCGCCGAATTGCTGCCGAAGCCGCTTCCACTTGCCTGTGGGAGGTCCATCGGTCCCGCGGCTTCGGCGGCAATTCGGTGGAGGGGGCCTTCTGCAAAGACGCCGGAGGACCTCCCGCAGGTAAGCGGAAGCGGCTTCGGCGGCGGGGGAGGAGGTGGTGCCCCTTGCAGCAGTGTGCCCCGAGGTGAGTGCCTCAATGGCCTCGCCCTAGTTACGGCCCTTGGTTAGAAGGAATACTGTGGGTGAGAGTGAATGGGTTACAAAAGGAGGTGAAGAGCTTGTACTGTGGGGCTGCCAGAGTAAAAAATTTTTGTGTTAACAGGGGCTTGGTCTACACTACCAACTTATGTCAGTATAACTACATTGCTCAGGAGTGTGGAAAATCCACACCCCTAAGTGACCAACCTAACCTCCAGTGTAGACAGCACCATGTCAATGGGAGAACTTCTCTTGTTAACGTAGCTACTGCCTCTTGGAGAGGTGGAATACCTATGCCAACAGGAGAAGCTCTCCCATCAATGTAGTGTAGTGTAGACAAGCCCGGAGTATATTGGAGCATTGCTGAAAGAAGTTGATGTTAAGGTTGCAGGGGCATCCTTAACTATTAATTTCCTGGTTTGCAGACATTTTGAATTTTGTTCAATTTAGCATTCTACAAGGGAACAAAATCCTATCAAGCAGCCTTAATGCTGCATTAATGTAGTCTTTTTGCCATTTAATATAGGTGATACCTTCAGCTCCCATTGACTTCAGTGACAGCTGAGGATACTCAATACTTTGCAGGACTAGAGGAATATTTCTGGAGAATTTTTTGTGCTTCATGCAAAAATTACACTGAACAAATTATGGTATACACAAACACTATTCCTCCTTCCCACTTACTATGTTCATTATGTAATAAAATTAACCTGGAGGCAAGATATACTTACATAGTCAGCAACTGTTTCTGTAGCAGAAAAACAGATGAATAGATGTGATAATGGTCTAAAGTAATATCCGCAATTAGCTAATATTTTTAAAGGGACATACAAGATTTCTAGAAAGGTGTTCTACAACAAAATATAAATCTATCTCAGTTTGCTTATGTCTACATCAGGCATCGGCAACCTTCGGCACGCGGCTCGCCAGGGTAAGCCCCCTGGTGGGCTAGGCCAGGTTTTTTACTTGCTGCGCCCGCTGGTTCAGTCGATCGTGGCTCCCACTGGCCGCGGTTCGCCGTCCCCAGCCAATGGGGGCTGCCGGAAGCGGCAGCCAGCGTGCCACTTCCCGCATTCGCCGGGGACGGTGAACCGCGGCCAGTGGGAGACGCGATCGGCTGAACCAGTGGACGCGGCAAGTAAACAAACTGGCCTGGCCCACCAGGGGGTTTACCCTGGTGAGCTGCATGCTGAAGGTTGCCAATGCGTGGTCTACGTCATTCTAATATTTTCTTCAGTCTCTCAAATACCTTGGTTGGTGGGAGGTGCTAAATAAACACATTGGATTGCCACCACCTAGTATTACTCAAAAAGACATGATAGCACAGTTTGTATTTGAAACATCTTATTCTACCTTGTTTCTCTTGTTGGATTATTTATTATTTTATAGTGCCTCTGCAACATTAGATTCTTCCAGTGCCCTCGGGTATGACTGAAGTAGAATCATTACCATTCAGGCTCAACCTGTTTGGAGCATAATGGGGGGGGGGGGGAAATTCTTTGACTATTTATTTATCTATAGTGTGGGAACAACTTTGTTATAAGCTTGTCCCTCAAATGCAGTGATTCATCCTTAATCTTATGAATACTGTCTGTCACCAGAAAAGACAACAAAATTTGTTCTCAAACCACCATTGAGAAACTATCAATGAAATGAAGAACACAAACAGGGCCTGATTCTCCTCTCAGCTGCACTAATGTAAATTGGGAGTAAGTTCATTGCCCTCAATGGAGTTCTACTGGTGCGAAACCCCTATAAGTGGGAGGAGAATCAGACCCAACTGTAGGGAAATATTAAATCAGACTTAGGAAATGTTGGAATGAATACAGTCTTACATAGAGATTGATGCATTCAAAATCATGTTGACATCCAATTTTCTTTTTCAGTTCATCTGGCAGTTGCCTTGTACGTTGACTGCTAATACAATTAACATTACAAAAACACTGACACCTTTTAATTGTATTTTACTTTATTGATGATCAATATTTAAGCATTATGTTATAATCACTGCTGGAGGAATACAGGGCTCCTTTGTTGAGCCATTCTAAACTCGGGTTAACAGTGTGCCTAGAGAAGCTGCGTATCTACTGATTCTCCACTGCTTTGCACTTGGATGTTCATTTACACCTGTGCCAATTGGATGTAAAATATTACCGTTCCAATTTGGTTAGTGTTTTAGACCCTCTTTGCACAGGTGTGAATGATGACACAAAGGTGCAAGACATTGGAGGATCAACTCCTGGGTGTGGAGATTATGATCAAAGCAGAATGGAAACATCACTGCTGACATTTTATTATTACTAACATTTATCTCAGGATCTGGAGCCCTTTTAGTAATTTTCTGAAAGTGAATTTTGTAAAGGTCTAAACTGTGTCCTTTCCATACTCATGTAAGGGATAAGAATAATCTGGCCCTGAATATTATAGGGCAACTTCTTGTAGCACCAGTTGTTTAGTTCTAGAAACGTATCTTAGGGGTCCTTCTCTCCTTCCTTGCCTCCTATTCTGGTCTTTTATAACAGTTCAACAAAACTGATAAAATAACAAAGAAATATCATCTTTTCCACCTCCATTCTCATCAATATTTTATCACAGTAACACAGAGCCTTGCTGCAGATATAATTGTCTTGATTCCTACTGTGACCAAATGTCTCTTATAAATATTGTGCAAATAGCTCATGAGCTGAGTTTAGCATCTTCCTTTCTACATACAATGGGGTAAAGGCATTAAATACTGTATAACTAAACCCCCATCTCCAGTCCCTCAAAGGCTACAAGGGGGCTTTCTCCCCCTCCCTACACTCAGTCTCAGTCTCCTTGTCTAGCCAGTCCCAGTTTCTCCCTCTTGGCTTCTCCTCTGATTTGTCTCTCCCCGCTACACCCCGACCCCACTGGTTCTCAGTCCTAGTGTCTCTCCCTGAGCTCCTTATACAACCTTACTCACCCTTCCACCACCTCCCTGGCTCCTTATCCCAGTCTCTTCCCTCTCTGCTCTCATTTTCCAGTGTCCAGCCACACCGTGGCCCAAAGCAGCCAGGTAAAATCCATCTTTGCCCTGTGATCCTGGGCTGGAGGGTGCATGCTGGAGGATCCGGGGATGGATCATGTGCAGTCTGTTCAGCAGTAGGAGCTGGGAGGTACTGGTGCATGCTCACTGAAGATAGAATGTTTGCTAATTTTAGCTGCTAACATCAAATCTCTACTGAATGTGTAAAAACTGTGATTTTCCAAAGGCTTAAAACTTGGCCAAATTTTGTTGATTTTAACAAGCATGGCAAAAGGCACCTCCCTGACCAAAAGACCACCCTCCTTCCACATCCTGCTCCAAAGTATGGGGTTTCAAAAGCTGAAAAGAAAAGGTCACTAGGATTTTTAACATGGACAAAACAGTTTCCCTACCCTTGAGCTTGGAAAAAGTGGGAGCGTTTTGGTTGAAATTCCCCCCCCCCTCACCATTCCTGCCAAAAATAAAATTAAAATTAAAATCAATCTGAGGCAGACACCCAGAGTGGGACATTACAGCCCAAATGATTAAAGCTTGGAAAAGTAATAAGCAACTGAAAACAGGATCTTATAATGGTAAGTGTTGGGCAACCTTAATAATAAGCACCATCTATAATAAATGCTGAGATTTTTTAATTTGTCTTCTGTTGTTTTTTGTTTGCTTGTTTTTGTTTTTCTTCAACCCACTGGGATCCATGCTTTCCTGCTTCTTTCACCACAACTCTTAAGGCCAGGAACTTCTTTGTCTTCTTTCTTTTTTTCATGAAAATTGAGATTTTTCTGTAATCCATTGAAACTGGGAACTAGGGCTATGACAAAAGGAAGATGGCAATATTGCCACTAAAAACAAACAAACAAAATCCCCAAATCCTGGATTATCCCTGCAATAGGTGGATAGACTTTTCTGATTCCTTTTATACCTAGCCCAGATGCTATCACTCCTTTTTCCTGTTCAATTTTCTCTCCCTCCTGTCTTTTCTCTCTTCCTCCCCCTTTCATCCTGTTTTATTAGTTTACTGTTTATTTGTCTATTCAAAACCCAATAAACTCTCTTCCTTCTAGATGACTCCCAGTCCTTGCTCCTCACTTCCCAGAAGGCTGGAGCCTGCTGAAGGTGGAACTGGAGGCTGGACCACATGAGATTTCTCTGTAAGGAGTTCAGTGGGAACAGAGGACACAAGCTCAGGGGTGGACTCCTGCCCTACACGTATTGGTATAATTATAGGGAGAATGGAGGGGTCATCTTCCCTTCTCCACAACTTTCAGTCTTCAGAGACAACATTGCCTTTTCCCCCTTTTGGCTGGTTGTAAAGGAGAGGGAGGAACGTGTAAGGCTTCTTTGGGAAACAACATCCCCACACCCCTGCCGGTTGCCAGTGAGCTGCATAGCTGATAGGCTCTATAGGTGGGAGTCAGCTCCAGCTCCAATCTCGTGCCATCAGGAACTGTTATTTCCCCCCTGCACCATGTGGAGACTATAGCTGTGGCACCTGCAAGCAGGGGGGAATGCGCCCTTGGGGGCAGCTGTAAGCGGTGTCTGGAAAGGAGAAAGAAGGTGGCAGCAGGATTTGTGAGAGGGGAGAGGAACTGGAGAGAGATCAGTGTGGGGAGAGGAGAACTCTGGTGAAAATGCCAGGCAGTGAAAGACTTAAAGAGCTCAATCTGTTTGGCTTTTCGAAAAGGGGAGTGAGAGGTTACTTGATTACAGTCTATAAGTGCCTTCATGGGGAGAAAATACAGGGTACTAAAGGCCTCTTTGATCTAGCAGAGAAAGGCATAACAAAAATCAATGGCTGGAAACTGAAGCCAGACAAATTCAAATTGGAAATAAGGCACCATTTTTTAACAGTGAGGGTGATTGACCATTGGAACAAGCTGCCAAGGGAAGTGGAAGATTCTCCATCTTTTGATGTCTTCAGATCAAGACTGGATGTCTTTCTAGAAAAATATGCTTGAGCTAAACAGAACTCATTGGCCTCACTCAGTGCAGGAGCGACTGTAATGTAAGGGCCTGTGATATACCACATTTCAGACTAGCGGATTTGAGGCCCCTTCTCGGGGAGGGAAGAATGTAATGAGTTTGGAGAAAGGGAGAGGATACTGGAGGGAGGTGAGAGGGTTCACAGAGAGGGGAGACTGGGATCTGGGGAGAAGAAGAGAGAGGTGGCTGGGGAGGAGGAGGAGCCAGAGGAGACATGGGAAGAGTTTGGGGCAGTTTGGGAGTCTGGAAGGGTTTCACACGGAGAGGAGTCTGAAAGGAGCAGAGCAGGGACTGGGGGGGATAGCAGGAGGGTAGAAACACTGAAGATGGCTGCTGCACAGGATAGGAGCCTGTAATGGCTAAACTATAGGGATATGTGTCGGGGAAGCCTGTGCTTGCGGGGCTTGGGTGTGTTTGGTTTCAGTGAGGAGGTGGGGAGCAATGAATTTGTGTTGGAACCTGTTTGGGGTTGCAGGGAAGGTGAGTGGTCTCACAACTCTTCAGGGCAATTAATATTTCTGCCCCACCTGCAGAATGACTCAGCTGTTAAGGGTGGAAGCAGGACGGGAATATGAGCATCTTTCAAGCAAACTATATTTGTATTTGGGAGGCAGGGAGTAAGGAAGATCTGCAATCATGCAGCTTTCCCAACCCCCAAAGTTCCTCTGCTTTGCTCTGCATCTCTCCTTCCTTCTTGCTGACTGGTCTAGAACCCTATCAGGGGGATACACTGGGCTCGAGTCACCACTGTGTTACTCCATTTTTACACAGTGTAACTCAATTCAAATCAAGAGTTCTACTTGATGAATAATGCAGTGACGAATCAGTCTTGATCTGTATAGAGCTTCCTCAGTCACAAATTTAGGTCACTAGCAGCATTGGTTGGATTTAAAGCAGAAGCGCTTGATAGGAAAGCATCATTATGCTTTCATCTCTCATGCAAAGAGTCTTACTTCCTAACTTTTATATTTTTTTGGAATCAAATGTTCACAACAAAATGTCAGTGGGGTGTTTTTTATCACAGTCCCTTATCCACACTGAAAATCCAAATGCCCCTCTCTGTGTTTCAGGAAAGTTCAGATTTGGATCCAGATTTTAGTTTCATAATTCAAACCTGTTGCTAATAACCACATGCTATCTTGACTTAAATTCTCATTATCTGAACCTTGCCTCGAAAAGAAAGTATAGACGTAATGAAAAAATATTCTTATTCTTTTTTTTTTTAATGACACTCTCCTTATGGAAACAGCTAATTCCTGCTATCAGGATAATAGGAAAACTCCTTCCCCGCCCCTGCACTAATTCCTTTATTATAATGTTATGCCTGATAAATTCTTTTCTATATTTTACATATGTAACAAGGAAAACATTTTTTCTAAGTATACACAGGATTGATTAGTTGCCTTTTATAATAATTTTTTTCCTTGAAATAAAAATATCACACATTTCCTATAGGAATAAAATGTTTTCCCCTCCTTACTTTTTTCAGTAACTAAGTTCTCAAAAGTGTCTGAACTCTCGTAGGACTAATTCAGTGTTCATAAAGTTCACTGGAATTATTTGAATCCTATAAAGAAAGAGTCCTCAGTTCACAATAACTTCTTTAGCTGATTCAGTCAGTTAACCTCTTCTTTGTAGATGGGTCATAGGTTTGAAAGTTTCAGTTTCTAGTTAGCATCCAGTTATTTTGGTTTAAATCTCTCTCATCAGAATTTCACATTTTTTTAAAATAAACTAATGAAATACATTATTTGGATTTTTTCTACACTTAAGTCTTATCTTCTCCTAAGACAAAACCAGGAAATGGAGGAATAGATGCAGTAAAAATGTATTAAAGTAGACTTAGATGGTGGACTGAATTCATCAAGGCATAGCTGTGGTGCCTTTCACCTTTAGTCTACTGGTTCAAATCCAGGCAAATTCACTGAGGATCAGAAATTGCACAATTATTGAAATAGGCCCAAGGAGAGAAGTCTGAGTCCAGGTTCAAATCCCAAACAAAACTCTTGCAATGTTCAAGACCATCATCTTGAATTTGGTATTGTTTGGATCAGCAAATTGAAGCCCAAGCTTCAAAGCCTGGATCCTGTGCTGAATCTGGATTCAGAGTTTAAGGGTTTAGATCCTGATCTAATGTTCCTGTTCAGTACCATCTGTAGACAATTCCTCATGTCATAAAGACCACCATCACTGTTGTTGTCACACTTCTTCATCTCAGCAGGCAGGAATTTAACTGAATAGGCATAGAAATAGTACAGAACTACTGCAAGAGCTTAGAGCTGTATGCCCATGGTGTAGCATCTGCAGAATGCTGTCCATACTTTATTTGTAAAGGAATTCAGCATTCAAATGTAAATAGGAAAATGTTCATGAGCACCAAATATATATTTATATAAACATTTTCATATTTATATTTGAAATCTTAATTTCTTTACAAATAAAGTGTGGATAGCATGCTGCAGAAGATACACCACTGACACAATTCTGAGATCTTGCAGCATTCTCTCTCTCTCTCATTGTGATAGTCTGGACCCTTTCTGTCCTAGATGGACATTACTGCCTTTAGCATTTTCTACATTGATTTCCTACTTGTTTTCTCATTCTGTGAAGGCAGCTAGAGGGTGTTTTCCAGTGGCTTAGAAATGTTTAATATCATGGCATTCCCATGTCAAATGTAAAGCACTCAGCTGAATGTCACCTTTACACCGTATGTCTTTACGGTGCTGTGTAGCTACCAAAATCAGTGCATGTTCAACATACTTCAATAGCCAAAATACATAGCTGGATGTCCATATATTCAGTTTCAATGGGTACTAAGAAGTTATTTTGTGATGCACAAATCTGGCAACATTCCCGCCTTCCATTGGGGCTTCTTTTTGCTGTCAAATAGAATTCAAGTTTATCTGAAGACTAGCCTACCTCAAGGAGCAAGTGAGACCTGTCTGAGACCTGTGTACATATTCTCATTAGTTACATCAAAGCTTTCTTTGGGATAAGAAGTGGCCTTTGGCTATTTCCCATAACTCACAGACTGCTCTCAAACACACAATAGTCTCCCCTTGTAAAATGCTATAGAGAAATGAAATATCGCTTCTACTTTATCTGCAAAACATACTGTTTCTATTGACTTATTTTTATTGTTTCTTAGTTTTTCTTTAAAAGAATGCCACACCTCTTTCCCCAAAGAATCATACATTATAGTTTTGTTTTAAATATATTTAATAATTCTCCTGTTGCCTCTTAGTGCTGTAAATTAAGTTGGAGTAACAGTTTCATGTGGCAAACAATAAATGAACTAGCACATTTCTGTTTCTGTTTATGCCTTCTCACTTCTCTGGAAACCAGACAGAATTATAAAATTTCTGAATGTCTCATCATTTTATCATTTCATCTTAGATTAACTGCCTAGAGTGCTTAGGTCAATGGAGACACAGAAGCAATCTTTTTTCTTGGAAAGCCTAGAGGTGAAATGCCCTTTTTGTTGACCCACTGTATTTTGATTTCACATCTGGCTGCAGATACACTGCACTAAGAGACTGCTATACTCATAAGTATCACTCCCAGCTATTATAAATATTTCCCTTTTAAAAAACTTGGAAAGGATTTTTTTCAAATTTTAAATTTTGCCAATTCTTATTAAAAGAATAAAAGTCAAATTTTTGTGGAAGCTTAGTATGGTGACAGACAAAAGAAATTTCTTTCTAGACAGTATATCTAACTGTTTGTCCGGAGATTACTTTTCAAGTGGAAAACTTTTAAAAATGCTTGTTGAAACTGGCTGATGGTAAGATGTAACCAGGGTTGGAAGAACCCCTCAGCATTCCCAACCCCTGAAATATTATTTCCTTTCTGTTAAACCATTGTGTTTCAAGGGAAATTTTTAAAAGCTATGTGGATTTCTAATTAAATGGAAGACTGTGCTATGAAATCAATAAATTCTTGTTTGAAAGTAACTTTTGCTTCCATAACTACTGGAAAATATAGACCGCAAACCAGAATGTATGTTTTGTGAGAGCCAAATGGAATTTTATCTTGTAAGTTTCAAGTTCTGTTCTATGCATAGATCACATAATGAATAGGTTCAAAACTTAGCAAGATGAGGTCTCCTTTACTACAGCTTCAGGCTGTGCGCATTGCTGATTGCTGGATATCACCTTTTAAACTCAAAAGAAAATCATTAGCTAAAGAGGAAATTCCTGTCTCCAATTCCTGTCTGCAGAGGAATGGGCCACATATTCAACTCGTGTTAATTTAATGGTGACTTCAACTGAATTATGCTGATTTATACCAGCTGAGTATCTGGCCCATTTCTCTTCTCCACCATCTGATGGTGGGGCTCCATTGGTAGGGGGCTCTCCTTTCTCTCATCTGTGTGAAGGGTTACCTGTGAAGGAAATATTTCTGGTTGAATTTGCTGGATGGGAGAATGGTCAGCCCATTGACACCCCTCCTGCTCATGCTAGCTGGACTCAGGAAAATGTATGGAGGTCCTTGGGAATGTCATCTACTCCACATACATTTTTGAATGACTTCAAAAAAACCCAACAACAACCCTGTTACATGGACTCCATATTCTGGTATAAAATGCCTTCCCATGGGAAGCACTGTGCTTATGCCTACACAATTCAGTAGACTAACATCAATGAAGTGATATCAATTTACACCAGCTGAGGATCTCACCAGCCTGATTTTGCTTGTGCTTATATGTACATTTCTTATTAAAACCCAAAGGTCCTTAAAGGCTCTACAGTGCAAATTATTAACAGTGAGGCTAATTGACCAGTAGAACTACTTATGAAGGGTTGTGGTGGCTTCTACGTCACTAGAACATTTTAATCAAGATTTGATTTTTGTCAAATCAATATACTTTAGTTCAAACAGGCATGAATACAGAGAAGGCCTATGGCTTGTGTTATAAAAGAGGTCAAACTAGATGATCAATGTGGTCCATTCTGGCATTAAAATCTATTAATCTATTTCTGCCATCTACGTTCATGTTGATTAGTACCTTACTCCACAAATCAGCTGATTGACATTAATCAGTAAGTACTGCTTAACATTGATAAGTGCAGCAGAATCTTGCCCTGGATCTTTTTTCCCCAAAAAACTTGCCTTAAATCACATTCTTCCTTGAGGATTACAATCATGCCAAATTTTGTATTTTTTTAGCCGTTTTTGAGTTACCCGGGTGTTGAAATAGAGTAGTCTGCTAAAAAAGGGGGGAGGGGAACAACATGAAAAAGAGCTCTTCAACTAAAAAAAAACTCTGACTTAATTGTGTTCAAAACTTCCTTTTTTTTAAGAGCCTGCCTCTGAACTGAGATTTTGCCTGGGGAAATTCATCATGAAAGAATCATTTTCTAGTAAATTATGCTCAGGTGAAAATAGGGTATTTTGGTGGAAACACCCTCTCAATGTTAACTCTGTTGGCTCTGTATAACAACGTGTATATATACTATAACAACGTATAATCTACAATTATACAATATTACTCCAGGGATTGCATCTTCTTTTTAATGACTTCTTCAGCCACTCTCCTTTCCTTTTTACTGCCCTTGCGGATCATCACATTTTGTACAGGATAAAAGAGGAGATTGTCACAGATATGGCAACTTTCTGCAATATCTTTAGAAGTCCATATTGTACTAAGTGAATGAATGGTTCATGTAATATTGTGGGCCAGGGATTATAGTCACTCCATGGAAGTGAGGGTGACCACGTCTCCTTCAGGAAGTGAGAACCATAGGGGATGATTAAGGCAAATCAATCAGGTTATAATACCTACAGCGAGCTACCACCTTCTGGGGATGTGAGAATATTCTGGTTCAAACCAGATTCTCCAGAGACCAAAAGACAAAGAAAGGATTTTGGGATAAATAACTCACTCTTGAACTTACGCAGGGCCTTCTTCCTGATCCAGCAAACAGATAGGACTTGCTGGCCAGGGGTGTCCCATCCATTGTGGAAGGGTGGAAAGGCTTTGGCCTACTGAGGCCCTATTAGACTGATAGGTGGCCCCTGGTAAGCTGTTAGCATGCACAAAGGAGCATTTATTGTGTTGTGTGTGTGTTTTTGCAATAATGTTTTTTCCTAAAGAATAAATGTGCTTGCTTAAAAAAGAGCTGTATGGTGACCTGCAACTGATAACAGTTACACTCTTAAAAACCCTTGGCCAAAAGCAAAAAACAGGCTTTTTTAGACAGACTGGCTTGCTGGGGATATTGCAGTGTTGTGCTGAACAAGGGTCTCTCCCCAGAGAGAGGTGATGGCTGGGAGTGGGAAACCTGTTAGTGGGTGCCCTCGAGGGACTACGGAGAGGGAATTCAGATACAATTACCCTGAAACTGTGACGGGAGATTTATTATTTAGGTAGCCAAATACAAACTCTTTCTTTAGGGACTTCTCATTATGTGGCGTGCTGGATGGGCCTGTGTACAACATATACTGTATAAATGCATATCTAATTCCACACTAACTGGAACATGATACAGAAGGCACTTGTGCATATAGTACCATATTGTTGCTTTTATTATCTCCATGTTTACCTCGGGCGTGTAGCATTGGGGTATAACAGCACTGGCAACAATTTTCCATCTTCTGCTATTGTCTCCCAAAATGCAAGAAGTCACAAGTACAGTACAGTTAAAGGAGAACATCTTTCTTTTTCAATTCATACAGATTCAGTGTTTGCCAGTAACATATTTTACTAATATTGCTCTCACTAGGCATGAGAGAATTGTTGTCAGGTTTTGAATCCATTGTCTAACCTTACGTCACTCACGATATTCTTTGCATATCCAGTTCAGCATGACATACAAGAATAATGAGGTGCACTGGAGAGAATAACAAGGGGTATTTGATCTTGCCTGCTGCATATGCTCCAATTTATTCTTTGACTAAAGATGGAAGTGGTTACGGTTAGAGGTTGGCTTTAATCAATACCTCAAATCCAAACAACCTAGAACATTTGAGTGTTCGACATTCCTGGATCTGGATTCAAATGTTCAAGTGGTCCCCAGCTTCTATATAATACCACACTAATGATGGGGAAAGCAGCCCAGGTGCTTAAGATAGCAGACCCTTGGTTTAAACTAGAGGAGGCTAGTGCAAAGAGAGTCGCACACTGAGAGTTCCTAAACTGTGTAACTCACTTCCCTCTCCCTGGGACCATCAGAGTAGATTTAATGAACATCAGGATGTACTGCAAGACATGTATTTTTTTTTCTAATGGATGGTATGTTAGGAGCCATACTCACTACATCTGCTCTGCTCCACCTGGAAATTGTGCTATACCTACACACACCTAAAAACACACACACATGGGAAAGTAGGTTAAGTTGATTAAGGCTGATTTGTTCAACTGATGGCAAAAATCAGCCCATGTGTGAGCCAGGACCATAGAAAATGGTAGTGAGTGTCTATATCCTCTTTAGAACAGCTTGGGTAACTCATAACTTATAGATGGCCAGGAGTCTGTGGCAGGCATTTCTTTGCTTCTTTTGAGAGAGACAAGGTGGGTGTTTTGGGTTTTAGTTTGTTTATTTCCTATGTCATTCCCAGAAGAAGTATTTTGAATTTTGTCACTGTGTTGGAAACACTAATTAGCTGACGTGTTGATAATGCATGTCATATCATAGAATCATAGAATCTCAGGGTTGGAAGGGACCTCAGGAGGTCATCTAGTCCAACCCCCTGCTCAAAGCAGGACCAACCCCAACTAGATCATCCCAGCCAGGGCTTTGTCAAGCCTGACCTTAAAAACCTCTAAGGAAGGAGATTCCACCACCTCCCTAGGTAACCCATTCCAGTGCTTCACCACCCTACTAGTGAAAAAGGTTTTCCTAATATCCAACCTAAACCTCCCCCTCTGCAACTTGAGACCATTACTCCTTGTTCTGTCATCTTCTACCACTGAGAACAGTCTAGATCCATCCTCTTTGGAACCCCCTTTTAGGTAGTTGAAAGCAGCTATCAAATCCCCCCTCACTCTTCTCTTCTGCAGGCTAAACAATCTCAGTTCCCTCAGCCTCTCCCCATAAGTCATGTGCTCCAGCCCCCTAATCATTTTTGTTGCCCTCCGTTGGACTCTTTCCAATTTATCCACATCCTTCTTGTAGTGTGGGGCCCAAAACTGGACACAGTACTCCAAATGAGGCCTCACCAGTGCCGAATAGAGGGGAATAATCACATCCCTCGATCTGCTGGAAATGCCCCTACTTATACAGCCCAAAATGCCGTTAGCCTTCTTGGCAACAAGGGCACACTGTTGACTCATATTCAGCTTTTCGTCCACTGTAACCCCTAGGTCCTTTTCTGCAGAACTGCTGCCCAGCCATTTGGTCCCTAGTCTGTAGCAGTGCATGGGATTCTTCCGTCCTAAGTGCAGGACTCTGCACTTGTCCTTGTTGAACCTCATCAGATTTCTTTTGGCCCAATCCTCTAATTTGTCTAGGTCCCTCTGTATCCTATCCCTACCCTCCAGCGTATCAACCACTCCACCCAGTTTAGTGTCATCTGCAAACTTGCTAAGGGTGCAGTCCACACCATATGGGTGTATGTACCCCATGCTCCCCTGGCAATCAAGGAGTTAATGCAGGAACTGTAGCCAGCACTGATTGGCAGCCTTCCAGAATCTGGGAGAATAAAAAAACTGAGCAGCAGTGGGCTGGGGTGGCTGTCAGAGGAACAAGCCAGCTACAGAAGGAAAGTCTTACTAATAAATTGATGAGACGGCACCCAGAGACAGTACCCAGAATATGGATGACTGGATCTGCAGGCTGGAGAAGCCTACAGAACCAAGGGAGGTAGGAAGGAGCTCAGGGTACAGCAAGAGGAGTTGTTGAGGCCCAATTCCATCTGCCTGGTTTGAGGTCCCTGAGCTGGAACCCAGGGAAGTGGATGGGTCTCAGTTCCCCTACCCATCCCCCAACAGAGACTTAAGCACCAAACGGGGTTTCCAGATCCCCTAAGGACCAGGAGGGGAAATCCATACACCCCAGCAGGACTGAACCAAACATCCTTCATAGCCCAGAATGGGACTAGCAAAGAAATTCAGGCAAGGGGAGCTCGCGGACAACCCTGTCAGACTGAATGGACTCTGTGCAATGCTCTGTCCTAGCAGAGGGGGTGCTGTTGTGTTAGCACACCAGCTCATCTTGTGCCTATGCCTTTCTGACTGTCCTTCATTTCCCCATCATTAGTGTATGTTTCTATTTCTCATGTCATCTCACAAATCTATAAATAAAGGTAAGATATTTGTAGATGTTTCTAGACTCTCTAGAATCATTATAGTTTTTAGCCACACAATGGCTGGGCAAGTGTAGTTTGGAATTAATGTATTACGGAGTGAGCAATGCCATCAAACTCCCAATATACACAATGCATTTTGTTCATTTGCTCATGTGATATGCATTTTGGGACACTGTCAATATGCCTGATAGCAGTGCTGGAGGGACTCAGGTTTTAAACTAGCCTCAGAAGGAACAGTTTTGTTATGTAGATTTTTCTTATTGTTCCCAAAGATTTCACATATTTTCTATGTGTTCCTTTAAATATCTCCCTTGCATAGGCAAGTATTTTTTGCTTCATTTTAAAATCAGAATTGGATGTCTTTCTAACCGATTCTTGGTTCTATCTCAACTGAGACGTTATGGGCTTAATGGAGGAAATACTGGGTGACATTATCTGGCCTGTGTTATACAGGAGGTCAGACAAGCTGATCATAATGGCCCTGTTTAGCCTTAATATCTATGAAAATGTGCTAGCTGCAGATTAGTATTTTCTACCTCATGTGCATTTCAAACTTACTTGGCCTTCAGTTAAAGCATTGACTCTCTTTGGTCTTTCAAACAAATTCAGCTAATGTTCTCATCTTGTGCTATGAACCAAAAGGCAGTTGTTCAATATCATATTCTTTCCGTGTATAGTTTTAAAATTCAATCTTATTTCTGTGATGGGTAATTTGTGATGGATATGTAATTATATAGAGTCACGATAACCATGGTTTAAATGCCATGTTATTTCTTCTTTAAACTAAAACAAGTAATTGGCATGTCTTTATTATAAACATTCTCACAGTCTAAGAAAATATTAGAAATTCTTTTGAAGCTTGGAAGAGTAGCAAAATGTTCAAGCTTTATGCATTTAGTGCCCTTTTTAAAATGTTTTACTTATTGTTTATTCCTAATAGGAATTCAGATCTATTCAAATATATTGCTATCACATATACCAAATGATAATGTTATTAAATTACTAGATGTCACAAAGAAATGCTTGATATTAATAGCATAAAAATGGTTTGCTGAATGAGTTTGTGAAGGACCTGCCACTTGAACCATAGCAGAATTGGAAGTTTGAGAATCAAATGGCTAAGAATAATACTGTTCCATTTTCAATGTACTAAAAGCTTTTTACTCAGTGGGAAACTAAGTTATTAGAAAGGGCAGTCTGAAAATGTACTGCTAGGAGATTTGGGAGTAGTAGTCCTTGAAGTGAAGATTTAGTTTTGTAGATTTTACAATGTATCCATTTTTGGTGGTTGTGATGTGAGAGTCACAGGGGTAATAAACTGCAACTAGGTTGAAGTAAAGTTAAGTACTTCCCAGTATCTTCTATTAATTATCTGTGGGATAGAAGAAAATAAATTAATGCAGAGACATAAGCTCATTGTGGAATAAAAGAGGAATACATTCTTATTGTGATGATTATTACCAGAGTCCTTTTCAGAAAAGACTGAGTGATACAGAAATATTTAATGTCTTTATATTAGTGACAACATTCTTTCTTATCATTTTTTAAATTTAAATGATGAATGTAGCAAAAAAAAAAAATAGAGGTGGTTGTTGTTACATACCCAGGGTACAATCCAGACTAGTGAGTAGCTATGTCAACCCTGCCCTTTAACCTGGAGTACCCTTTAGTGTACACTGCTTGGCTGTGGTAGCCTCCAGTCAGGACTGCTCATAGTCTCCAGCATGTAAGTAACTCCCAGCTATGTCTCTGTGTGAGCTGCATACACATTGGCTCTTAGTAGCCTGGTTATATTGCAGGGTGATGAGAAAACACCCCCAGTGTTGGATTCCCCCCCACAAATGTATGTCCTGTACTGCCCGGCACACTCCTGCACAATACACATTTATATCAAGTCCCTCATTTCAATACAGAAATGATATGCACAAGCCTTGTAACCCAAATGGAGTTTCCCAAACATTTCAATTGAAACACACTGGATCAGATCAAACAAGTTTTTAACTACACAGAGAGAGATTTTAAGTTAATACAAGTAGAGGCATAAAAGTCAGAAATGGTTACAAGAAAAATAAAGATCAGACACAATTTATGCCTAACTTAACAAACTATGTTAAATTCAAAGTAAAGTTTTTCTCACCACATCTTCTCAACAGGCTTACTGACCAAATATTTTAGGCCAGGACCCCATCTTCTGTATAATGGCTGCTTCCTTTGTTCCTTCTGGTGCAGTGAATCAACGAACGGATAAAGTGAGTAGGGGGGGGTGTCTTCGGGTGTCTCCCCTTTCTTTTTATAGTCCTCTCTCCCTTTTTGATAAGCATCTCCATTTGGGATCATGGCGACTGGAAGTTTCATAGGAACCCCACACTGTTTCTTTGCTAAGATGTAGATTTTTTGCCTCTGCTCCATTTCCTGCAAAAGAATGGCCATTTAGCATGTAAGGAGCCATTGACCTTGTTTACACCTGGCTAGGCATTAGTTTGCCCTTTGTCTCTGAGGAACTAGTTTAGCCACTCCCCAGATGTGGAACGTGTTTTAGTAATACCATACAGTGGAATCCTCGAACTCTACGTTTGGGCCATGTCTACACTACTGGCTAAATGGACACCACTGTGATCGATGGAGCAGTGTCAAGTTAGCAGGTCTGGTGAAGACATGCTAAGTCAATGGAAGAACATCTCGTGTTGACATAGTGTGGTGTAGACACTGCTGTAAGTAGACCTAAGTTATATCTACTTCAGTTATGTCATTTCCATAACTGAATTAACATAATTTAGATCAATTTACCACATTAGTGTACACCAGCCCTGAGTGTTGCTACACATATTTTACCAGGACAATAATTACCAATAAAGTATGAGTTTTTGAATGATACCTCAGAAGGCATAATTTATACAAAGATTATTATGATAGGTTGTGCATGGGGTGAATACAGGTGTATAATCTGTCACAGTGGCGGACTAGGAATATTGTAAACAGATTTAGTGCAAGCTTTGTGAATTCACTGTGCCAAAGATGCAGGTCAATCCTAGGCAGCAGGGATTACCCACTGGAGACTTTTCAAGACTATTTCATGCTTTTTTGTTCTTTTAACCCAGGAGTTCTTTCGACCAAAGATAGTAGAATGAGACAAAACTTTGTCATGTATGTGAAGGTCCTGTTATCTTGCAGACAGTTTGTGTGCCATTGATCTAAGATAGCTCAAAAGAATAGGATTGGTGATATCCCAAAGATAACTGACCAAAATAATAAGCAGGAAGGTGGTGGTGGGGGGGGGACACACACCACCAACCAGCATGCTACTTAATTCTAAAAGAGAAAGTCTGACTTCTTCATTTCTCAAGGACTCCGCATATGAAGATGTTTTAATAGTAAGGGGGGGAGGGTTTGGTGAGTTCTGTAAGTAAAGAAGGCAGTAGCTGTGTAAACAGTATCAGAATAGGTCCCCAAACTGCTCAGAATTGGCTGGATGTCCACAGGGTTGGGTAGAACCTGGATCCACCTTAACTTTGTATAGAATTGGAGTTTTTCTTCATTTGTTTTTACAGACCTCTTATGCACTTGTCTAAATGTGCAATACCCATATGTGTGTAAAATCAGATATTCAGAGTCACATTTGCTCGATTTGCACTCTAAAATATGGTGTTTCCGTATGTCAAATATGTGCATGGTAGTGTAAAGACCTGCTTCAGGTTAACTGAAAATTAGGCTTTCTGGTTTTTCATTCTTCAGCTGATAAAGATAGCTAAGACCCTACATTTCTTTGTTCAACTTTGTAGCTCTTCTCTGGATAATCTCCAATGAATTCACTTTAATCTACTGCTTGTAACTTCTTGGCAACAATAAAAATATTTACCTCAGCCTTGCAGAGATTTGGAGAGCTGAAAATAAACCATTCCCTCCCCACTCCCAGATTTGTCTTACGAACAGCAACATTTTTATCTATTTTAATCATCATCCTACTGTGTATTAGGATCTGACTATAAATAACCCCCATATATGAGTAGGATGTGAAGAGTAGACATCAATAAACTTCTAGGCTCAGTTATTTGATATCTAGACAAACATGTTTGGGTAGATTGATGCCATCTTTCCTTTCCCCTGTTAGAAAAAAATCCTATGTCCTATTTGGTATTATTATTTTTCTAACCTAGAAAAATGCTTCTGGTGGCTAGCAATTGCCATAGACACATAATACATGTAATGCTTTATGTCCCTTGGAAATAAAAAATATGTCCAGCTAGGTAGACCCCTTACAATAACAGATGTCATCCCACTCCATTATATTTAGTGATGTCTCTCTAAAGCAATTTACTTTTCCCCAGAGTGTGTACTCCATACTGGCTGGTACATTGGGTAAAATAGAAATGTGAAGATCTGCCAAAGATTCCTAAAGTTTTTGTTGTTTTTTCAATTTAGAAAATGTATTATGATGGGGGACCCTGACTTTTTCTCCATGTATCTTTAACATAGTCTCACACAGAGCTGAAATTAAACTAAAGTCTCGGTACAGTTTCCCTTCACCTTGTTAGGATTCCTAAATCGGTCTTCCACATCCCTAGCTAATTATCAACATCATCTCTCCAGATAATCTTATCAGAGGATAATGGTGTCACAAGATAATCTTGTTAGAGGATAATTTTGCCAGAGGATCATCTTGTCGCAAGATAATTGTATTTCAAGAGTTACCCCATCAGTATCTCCCAGGAAGATGGTTCATTTTCAAAAACAGTCATACAATGGTTTTCTGGAGTGTAAATACATGCTAAACTACATACTGTTAGTCTGAATACAAATGAAAATTGATGTGCTGATGTTTTATTCTCTAGGTCTTCTGTAAGCAATCCCATGCAAGGATATTTATATAAAGAAAACTCTAAAGAATAGCATTTCCTGTACAATATATCTCTATCTTAATTCATAGATGCCTATGCCCTGGTTAATATTAGTACTTCGCTTTTAAAGTTCGTTTCAGATGAATTTCTACAAGCTTATCACAAAACGTAGGGCTCACAATGCCCAGATGAGGTAGGCGTATATATAACACCTGTTATACATATTCACATATATTCGTGGATAAAGTGGCTTAGGTGATGTAACCAAAGCTAATCACAGTGGGAAAATTCCGTTGGTGCTACAGCCAGATCAACTGCAATGGTAGTAGCGTTAAGGGGATCCCTAGTGGAGATAAGGCACCAGCAGCTTTTGGTGTTTTCACCACTCTGTCAGACCTCCAGAACTAGTGCCCTGCTCTAAGTGCTAGAGTATGCTGCTTCTACTTAGACATAGTGAGAAGCATGCAGTCAGATGTCACATTTTAAATGGTTTTACTTCCTTCTAGAAAAAGACTGAAGTTGGTAATCAACCGTTATATCTCAAGAGTGGGCAGATGTCCATTACTTTAGCAGGTAACAGGGTTTGTCTTTCTTTAGTTGCATCAGGGAACACAGCACTTAAACATCAGTCCACAGTCCTCTTAAGGGCTAGTTGGTTCCAACCTGCCACCCAGAGACTTGCTAATCTTAAATTGAACTCTGATGAGGATCCAGTTTGGGAATCTGATTGGTTCCCAGCTCTTATTTAATCCAAGCAGAGGAACATGACGTTGTCCATGCAATTAGGTTCTCTCTGCTTAGGACTGCTTCCCCTGCAATATCTGCTCCTGATCGCCTGGTAACCTGACACCTGACTCTCAGTTTGCCCTTTGGCCTGTCTTGGACTCTGACCTCCTGGTAAAGGTAACGCAGCCTGACTCCCAGCTCCTGCTCCAACCACTAGATCAGATAGCCCACACTTTGGTTGTCATAATCACTTATTAAGTATGTTATCTTTAATAGAAAAAAGAGAACCGAAGATACAGATTTATTTATTTATTTATTTATTTATCCAATTTGACAATAATTCCGTAGGAGTATTTCTATACATTTCTGGAAAGAATTTCATTAAGCTGTACCACTGTCTTGTTGATTTAAAAAAAAAAACAATCCATCAATTTAAGCAACTAGGCCTTGATCCTGTAAAGACTTACTCATGTGTTAAATTTATGTACTCTGAGTTGTTTCATTGACTTGACATAAGTAAGGTTACAGGTATTCCACACTGCTACAGTCATTCATATATGCAGACCAGAGCTTGCTTATAGAAGCTTCTATTACCCTTTGAAACTTTAGATTGGAACTCATTTGTGTTTCTATGTTTACCTGCTTTCACCTTGTAAATAACTCTTGTTTCCTGTTCCTAGTTAATAAATCTTTAGATAGTTTATTGTAGGATTGGCTACAATTGTTATCTCAAAGACCTAAGGTGCAATTGACCTGGGGTAAGTGACTGGTCCCTTGGGACAGGGAGTAACCTAAATATTGTTGTGATTTTTAATGCAAGGGACCAACTATCACAAAGGCAAGCTTGCCTAGGTGACAAGATAGGAGTACCCATGGTTAGGCTGTTATAATGGCAGAGGAGTTTACACTTGATACATGGTTGGTAAAATCATGGAAGCATGGAACTCGCAACCACTTTGGGGTTTGGGTCCTGCTTCTTAACACTCTGCTCTGAGTTTGGTACTCATATTCTTGAGCTACTGTAGGACAGCTTGCCAAACTCTTTCGATTATCAACACTTCTTCTTTGTGAATCTGTGTAGATCCTTGAAAAACAGGCTTCTTTTACCCCTTTGCCCCCTTTGTTTTACCCATCTTCCAATGTTTTTTTTTTCTAACTTTACCTTCAACTAGCTAGCACCTTGCACATCCTAATGTTCCTTTATTAATGGATGCACTGCATTTCTACCACAGCCATCACCTCTGCTGAGCCAGCTGCCCAGTTTCAATTTATTTGGGGATAGTTTCTTCTTCTTTTCCCTCCTGACCTTCATGAACCTATTCATGCTACTGCAAGAAGTAGGAAGATTGTCTCACATTCAGGAATGAATTCAGCTTGATGTTTTCAAGGAGTCAGTTGTTTAATACCTCAAGTGGCAGTTCTCAGCTTTTCTGATTCAGTATGTGCTCCTTCTTTCTCCTGTCACACACACAGTCCCATTTTACTATTTTAACAGTCTTCATAACTACTATAACTTATTCTCTTGTGTTATGTAGTGCACTTCTCTGTAATATTTTTAATGATTTAAAGAAAACCCTATAGTTTGTGCTGAGTATCTATTTACCTTGAAAAGCTTCTAGAATTCACCTGCGATGAATAATAGTTCTTTCTGTATCTAATACCTTTCTAATAACAAACCTCAAGAGAAATAATGAAAATCTAAACGAAAGAAATCTTGGAATTTTTTAAACATAGTTTTCTTTGTTTTGAAACACATGTTTGTAAACATGGCCTTTTGTTTACATTGGACCAGCTTGACAATATTAGTTACTCTTGGCTATAGAATAAGCAAGATTGCATTCTGGCATCAAAATGAGACTACAGAAAGAAAACACAAAATTGTCATTTGAAACAAAGGAGAGAAAATGACTCTTCACTCCTGCTAGTGTTTAATGGGTTTTTTGTGTGTTTTGTTTGGATGGGGAGTTGCATTTTATGAGGAGATGCAGAGCTGTACAAACTCAGGAAAAAAGGTCTCAGAAGTCTTACAGAAATCTCTGTGTAAATGCAAAAATGGCATCAGAATTAGTCTTAAAAAACCTCCCCTAAATCTTTTCTTTTTACTGTGGGTTCATGCATTCTGTATTTCACCAATGAATCCCTTTTGCTTTACTGACAGACCCACTTAGCGTTGAACCCTTCTCTTTGATATTCAAGCTTCTGATATATCTGTCCATATTTCATTCATTTTAACCCACTTATTTGAAGTTACTCTCTGAAAACTGGATGGCTCTGATTTTTCATAAGTGCAAAACACCCACAGTCTTCATTGACTGCAGCTGGAATTTCAAGTGCTCAGGACCTCTGAAAATCAGGAGCATTGACAGTTCAAATGTAACCGTACCAGAAAGGACAATGCTGTCAGACAAAGCTGTACAGACAATTAAAAGTAGCCGAATAGATCATAAAATAAAAACTGGACGGAACTTAAACTCAACCTTTTGCAGTTTGTTTAACCTTCTTAATAGATTAAAATTCTTTTTGTGAGAATACTCTTTAAATATTAAAATAAAAGGGAAATCTTTTTGGCTGGTATCTTCAGATCTTCTAATCCTGCATGCCTCTGTGGGTTAGAGGATCTTCAGAATGCATTGAATTCCTCTGACCTGAAAGTCTGAAATTTGAAGCCAACAAAGGGGCCCTTTAACCTGATAAGCTTCCACCTTAACTGAAAACCATAATGTAAATTTAATTTGTGTAACTTTACAAGCATTCTTAAAATGTAATGTGAACTTTGAATACATTTTTACAATGCAATGCCATAGGTTCCATGCAATGTAAAGGATGCCAACTAGTTGGAAGAATAGACAAGTAACATGAATAACACTGAATTCTCTCATTAAAGTACACATTTTTTGTAACAACCTGTAAATACAGAACATTTACAGAATTAGTGTTAAAATCACAGTTCTGGTACTACTTAGCTAAACTTCTAATATCAACAAGTCTGCCTTATGAAATTATCAAGTATTTATTTAGGAAGATTTCACAAAAGTCCTTGGATCACATTTTTTACAATAAAGCTTTCCTAAAGTGAGTGTGCATCCTAATTGTTTATTTACACAATATTAATATTCAGACAGAAGGATCATGGAAGCTCAGTTAATTAAATATAAATTAATGTGGTGGAATATTTAATTCTCTATTCTACACCTCACAACTAATGATTATGTAAATGCCTTGCATTTATTCTTGTTCCCAGGAAATTAACTTAATGGCCTTCAACAAATGAACATTTTGTATGCATTGCAGGACACTTTATCTAAATTTTAACAGCATGGTATTAGTTTCAGATAATAACATGATTACACAATTTAAAATGTAAATGTATACAACACTTTTTTGGGTTTTCTTGCTTTTACACTGGAATATAAAGTAGAACAGAAAGCTTCTTAAGGGACTGAAGTCCTTGGATCTAGTTTGTGGCCAGCCCTTGGATTTCTTCCTTTTATCTTCTCTTTGGAGGCCATCCACAGCTAAAATCCTTGTGCTCTCCTACACACAAGGACCGGTCCTAGTAATTGCTGATAGCATTCCCATTAGGGCCTAAGTTGCACTGACAAGAGGGACAGGGAGAAGGGTTGAAAATGGCCTACCCCACCATTCATCCATTCCGGTGGAGCTGAGCAGTCACGGAGAGGTGTATGCACAGAGTCCTCTTCAAGAGTGGCACAGAAGGTAAACTTCCCAAAAGCTCCATTAATTTTGCATAATGAATCCCTGAGGTTCAGTGACTTCCAGAGATCCTGCTAATGGCTCTTCACCACCCCTAATGCAGCGCTCTGAATTAATGCTGCAGTTTACTGTTAACGATATTGCTCAATGGGCTTCAAAAAGAGCCTATGTTTGCAGCAGACAAGGAAGCTAAAATAATTTTTTTGAAAGGCAAGTGTGTTTTCAGTAGATAGTTAAATCGGTGCTTACACACAAAGTCATCCATAAAGGAAACCATTTGATATTTACCTATAGAAAACACATCAGCGCACTGCAGTATTTTCATCCTCCAATTTTTTTTTCACTTTTTGAATTATCAGACAGTTTTGCATATGTTACCCTTGGAACCAAGAATACTTTCAACTGATCTGAGGATGAGATTATTGTAATTACTACAAGTACCATTAACTGCCACTAAAGTACATACCGGATATAGATTTAATTTGCCAGGAAAAAAAGTTCCTTGCTACAAACTGTTGTAATTAATATGCACTCCATCATAGAAATTAATATAGAAAGTTATGCTGCTCTAGAGGGGAGGAGTGGAGGTGATTTAGGTCTTATGTGTGACTCAGAAAGATGACTGCTGATTACAGGGTGTACATCTGTAGGCCTAGAAATACCAATGCAGACTACCAAAGAGAACATTTTTCATCCCACAGAAATGACTGTCTAGATACAATGAGAGAGGCAAAATACTAAGGGCCAGATCCAAAACATATTGGAGTCAGTAGAAAGACTCCAATTGACTTCAAGGGACTTTGAATTATCCCCTCTGTGACTGAGCTGAAAATGTAACAGAAAAATGATACTTATATAGCACTTTATATTTTCAAAGCATTTTACTGACTTTACCATAGTGTCACAATGCTGAGGTGTCTTTGAGCATTTGGATCCAATTTCTTAGGTAGGTATGAAAAAATTCCTTCTTCTTGGTGCAGTTCCTCACCCTACCAGGCAACTTATTGCAATCGATTAATATTTTAATCAATTTTGCCACGTGATTACTTCATATCTGTATGATGGCAAGCATTTGCGTTAATCAGGATACCGCAGTAGTATGCCATTTTCTTTATGAAGCCTTCAAAACAGACTTGTATGTGCCTGCATTTCTGCAGAATGAACATCCTTGATAAACTCTCATCATATAACTCTCCCTCATTGACTAAAGACACTGCTAAGATTATTGTAAAGTACCATCAGCCTTGCTCTTCAAATGTGACTAGTGAGTTGAGGCATCTCAATATTTGGAGTGCCCCGTATCAAACACCTGAAAAGGGGGGCTAAGTGCCAAGCATTGGTGCAGGCTTCCAATTGTCCCGAGGGTTCTCAGCCCCAGGTCCTGCCCCCACTTCACCCCATCCCCCAAACTCTCATCTCCCCTCTTCTCACCTCCACTCCACCTCCAGCCCTGCCCCCACTCTGCCCGTTCTCCCAAATCCCCACCACGCCGTGCCCCACCCCTGCCTCACCCCCAGATAGCATCCTGGAGCATCCATGGAATCGGCGCCTATAGTGCCAAGCACCTATCCTCTGAAAATCAAGCCCCTCTAAGGTATCTCAAATGGGGCACCCAAAATCACTAGTCACATCTGAAAATTGGCATATGTCAAGTCCCATTGCTAGAAGGCTTAGAAGGATAGAAATCTCTGCTCTGTCTACAGAGGATGAGGGAAAAGTCAGCTCTGGCAGCCTCATTTACATGAATTATAATTAGGGCTGGCGATTAATCACAAGATTTAAAAAATAATCACGATAAAAATATTAATCGTGATTAATTGCAGTTTTAATTGCACCGTTAAAAATAGAATATTAATTGAAATTTATTAAATATTTTGGATGTTTTTCTACATTTCCATAGATATTGTATTTTGTGTTGTAATTGAAATCAAAGTGTATATTAGTTTTGATTATAAATATTTGCACTGTAAAAATGATAAACAAAAGAAATAGTATTTTTCAATTCACCTCATACAATTACTGTAGGGCAATCTCTTTGTCGTGAAAGTACAACATACAAATACAGATTTTTGTTGTTACATAACTGCACTCAAAACCAAAACAATGTAAAACTTTAGAGCCTACAAGTCCACTCAGTCCTACTTCTTGTTCAGCCAATCACTAAGACAAACAAGTTTGTTTACATTAACATGAGATAATGCTGCCTGCTTCTTGTTTACAATGTCGCCTGAAAGTGAGAACAGGCATTTGCATGACATTTTTGTAGCCAGCATTGCAAGGTATTTACATGCCAGATATGCTAAACATTCGTGTGTCCCTTTGTGCTTCGGCCACCATTCCAGAGGACATGCTGATGACACTCGTTAAAAATATGTGTTAATTAAATTCATGACTGAACTCCTTGGAGGAGAATTGTACATCTTCTATTCTGTTTTACCCGCATTCTGACGTATATTTCATGTTCTAGCAGTCTCGGATGATGACCTTGCACATGTTCATTTTAAGAACACTTTCACTGCAGATTTGACAAGACACAAAGATGGTACCAATATGAGATTTCTAAAGATAGCTACAGCACTCGACCCAAGGTTTACGAATCTGAAGTGCCTTCCAAAATCTGGGAGAGATGAAGTGTGGAACGTGCTTTCAGAAGTCTTAAAAGAGCAACACTCTGATACGGAAATTGCAGAACACAAACCACCAAAAAAGAAAATCAACTTTCTGCTGGTGGTATCTGACTCAGATAATGAAAATGAACATGCATTGGTCCGCACTTCTTTGGATTGTTATCGAGCAGAACCCATCATCAGCATGGACGCATGTCCCCTGGAATGGGGGTTGAAGCATGAAGAGATATATGAATCTTTAGCGCATCTGACACGTAAATATCTTGTGACACCAGCTACAACAGTGCCATAAGAACACCTGTTCTCACTTTCAGGTGACATTGTAAACAAGAAGTGGGCAGCATTATCTCCTGCAAGTGTAAACAAACTTGTTTGTCTGAGCAATTGGCTGAACAAGAAGTAGGACTGAGTAGACTTGCAGGCTCTAATATTTTACATTGTTTTATTTCTGAATGCAGTATTGTTTACATCATTCTACATTTGTAAATTCAAATTTCATGAGAGATTTATATTATGTGAATTGAAAAATACTATTGACTTTGTTTTTAACCGTTAAAATACTTGTAATCAAAACTAAATATAAGATGAGCACTGTACACTTTGTATTCTGTGTTGTAATTGAAATCAATATATTTGAAAATATAGACAACATCCAAAAATATTTAAATAAAGGGGACTCTATTATTGTTTAACAGTGCGATTAAGCACAATTAATTTTTAATGGTTTGACAGCCCTAATTATAATATTGGTTATCCATAGTTTCACTTACTGTATTTTGTTCCACTAGTAGGAATTTATCTATATTGATTGTTACTGTAACTGGATTCAGAGAAAGGCTTGGGAATTCTACACAATAATTCCTGCGTGAGTCACCCTGACGTTACAAGGAATAGACTCTCTGATTTGGGAATGGAATTCCATTTCAACAAGATGTCTCTGACTTGGAATGCAGGAGCTCTGTCCCAGAGAGCTGGGACTCTGTACTTGCTTTGGGTTCCCCACCTAGAGATTCTGAACCCTGTGTGGAGCGATTCTGTGGGCCTGGAACAGCAGTTGTACAGAGCTGACATCGCAGTGAAGCCTGAGGAGACCCGTGTTTGTGGAACAGACCTGGTCTTCATAAGACGGCCTGACCAGACCAGCAGTGGAAGAACTGGATTCAGCACTGGACCAGTTAGCTACACATCAGAGTGGGAACTAGTGGTGTGGCCTTTTTTGGACTGAAGCAGACAAGTGGAGGACAGCCAACTCCTGATGCCCCTGATTACAACTCAGGTCAATTGGACCTATCAGTGGAGGTTCGGTGGGTGGGTATTGCTTTGTGAGTCAGAGGTTTAGACGTTAACAAGCCAGACAATTAATACATTGGAAATGTGGGATTGACCATCCTCCTGATGCACTGATTAGGTGTTGCTCCTTTCATTGTATGCAAATATATATGGTTAGCCTATTTTTCCTTTGTTCCTCCAAATAAAAGGTGTTTGCAAGTGGGGAAGAACTACCTGCAAAGATGACCAAGGAAGTTAGATAAAGACAGTCAAAAGAATCACAGATTTTTTAATGAGAATTTCTGCAGAAAGAAAAATGAGATGTTTTGACCAGCCTTAAAGTGATTGAAGTTGCAAGGAACCAGATACAAAAATAGTAGAAAGACAGACTTCTTTGTCAAAACATCAGGAGTTATATCATTGGTGGGACTGCCTGAACCACATCTCAAATTCTTTGAAATAATGGACCCCTCTATACCACAAAATTAACAATGGTCAAGCAAAGAAGATTAACATGGTTTGAGTTGAACTGTATTATAATAGCATAGACAAGATAGATGAGGTAGTAGCTTTTATTGGATCAACTTCTGTTGGAGGAAGGTACAAGCTTTCAAGCTACACAGAGCTCTTTTGGTCTGGGAAAGAAAGCAATCAAGCAGAATGTCTGAACTAACTACAAGTTGGGACAGATGGTTAATCAGAAGGGGTAATGTGGGAACTGGTTACTTGAAATGAAATGGGCAATCCGGGGGTTAGATTGTTGTGCATAAAAGGTTTGAAGTGAGCAATTAAGGGTAACAGGCAATGTGGTTTGTTACAAACTGTTGTAATGAACCATAAAACCAGTGTCTCTGTTAAGTGCATAACTTACGCTGTCTAGCAGAGTTATGAATTTAATTTCCCTAGCTTGCCTTTTGAAGGTGTGCAGATTTCCCTTGAGGACAAATATTGAAAGATCAGATATGGAGTAACCATTTTGTGAAAAATATTCGCCCATGGGTGATAAGGTGTTTTTGTCTTCTCTCATTTTTCTATGCGAGTTCATTTGAGAGTGTAGTGCTTGTGAGATTTCATCCACATAGTTGTTGGGGCATTTGATGCACTGGATGAGGTACATCGCCTGTTGCAATAAGCATGTTTAGGAACCATGAATCATGAAAGGCGTATTGTAGGGGAGTGGGGTATAATTGTAGCAGTGGAGTTATGGCTGCAGGTTTTGCAACTGTTTTGACAGGGTCTCACGCGGCTTTGAGTTGGTGTGCCCTGGTCTGTGGGGAGCTTGCTTCTGATAATGAGGTTGGGGGGGAGGGTAATTTGAAGGCCAGAAGATGGGGGTTGGAAAATATTTCTTTCAGGACATGGTGCCCATCAAATATGGCTTATAATTGTTTATATGATAACCCATATGGGCTCCACTGTGGGGTGGTAGGTGACAATTAGGGATGTGGAGTCACTGAAGCAGGTTATCCAGGAGTATTTGGGTGACCCTTCCGATAATGTGATCTAGTTCTCTGGTGTGTCCTTGTTTAATGAAGACAGTTTTAAGTGTGTTTATGTATCCCAGACTGTCTCCTCAGAGCAAACTCTGTGGTATTTGAGTGGCTGGCTGTAGATGACAGAGCTTTTGGTGTGTCTAGGCCGGTTGCTGGATCTGGGGACATGTGTATGGTGATCAGTCGGTTCCTTGGAATGTTCCTTCCATTTCTAGTGTTCCATTGTTGAAGCTAATCATGGTGTCCAGGAAGTTGATGCTGGTGTTGGAGTGTTCTAGAGAGAAAGTCATGGCCGGGTCATGGACAGCCAGACCAACTAGTCAGAGCCACAGCCTGCAGTCATGAAAGAGGAGTCGAGTCAGGCCAGGTCAAGACACCAGGAGGTCAAAGGCAAGAGACAAACTGGAGAGCAGAACCATGAGTAAGATGTCAGGAGTCGAGTGAAGTCAGAATGCCAGGAAATCAAGCCAGGGGAGCGGGAGTGGGAGGCGCACAGTCCAGACTAGTGTGGAGCCCAGTTGTTTGGATAGCTAACTGCTGCTAACCTAAGTCAGGCTGGTCAATCAGCTTCTCTGGGAATCTGCCAATTGGACCTCAAGGGTAGAGCCTCACACTGGGGCTGGGCTTAGTGGACCATAGGTAAGCAATTGTCAGCAGGCTGCCAGGTGAAGGGATGGAGTGTGGCTGCTCCCATGAGTAGGGTTACAATACATCTGGGTTTTCCTGGACATTGCTTCTTTTTTGAGGCTCTGTCCTCTCTCCAGGCAAATTTTTCAAATGAGAGGAAATGTCCAGATTTTTTCAGAGAAGATGCTGAAGCTCATAAAGAGCCCCAATTGGTCTACTTCCTGATTGATCCCTCCCCTGCATCCACAGCTGATTGGTCGATTCCCTGCAGCCAGAGCTGCCAGATCTCACCCACCCAGGCCCCAGATCCCAGCATTGAGGAGGGGATCCAGCAGGGAGGTGCTGATTGATGGCTGTCATTGTGTTCTGGGCTTGTACAAGCCGCCCTGACACCATGACAGAGAGTGACACTGCCCCCACCTCCAATGCCTACCCCTGCTGCAGGTATATTCACCCCAGGCTGAAGTTTTATGGGGCAGTTATAGTCCTGATGTGGAGGGCGTTTTTCTTCATTCTTCTTAAAGACATGGGTGTAGTCACAGTACTTCGGTGCGGGTAGATGTTCTGTAGTTTTCTTAGTTTTCCCAGTAGTTGTTTCTATGCAAGTGACTGTACCTACTTGAGCCGCCTTGGGTCTGGGTGCTACATTCGCTGGACCCTGGCCCTGTTGTCAGAAAACTTCTGCTGGCAAAGTGACCTTCTATACTTGCCAGTGAATGTGGGGGCCATGAAGGGTCAGCCAGCAAATGTCAAGGATCCGGAGAACATGTGGGGAATGGATCACACCAAATTGTATTATTCCTTTGTGTCTCCAGGAGGAAGCTGTCAATAGTTTCAGTTTTGTTGGGCATGGCCTTACGTATCAGGGGACTCTATAGGGCCCAAGACGTAGCTGCATCCATGAAATCCTCCAAAGCTATGAGGGCCAGCTGGAGGGGGATCCATCAAGTGTAGGGTGACCAGATGTCCCAATTTTATAGGAACAGTCTGGATATTTGGGGCTTTTTCTTATATAGGCTCCTATTACCCCCCCCCCATCCCTTGTCCCAATTTTTCACAGTTGCTATATGGTCACCCTAATCGAGTGTCACCCGGGATACACAGCTGGATAGGCATCTCTAAATGAGAAGTCCCTGGATGGGGCTAAGGGTGCATCTCGGTGAGGACTAGGATAGTGAGGTGCTCTTCTCTCAAGGCCCAGGCTAGTTCCCACTGTCATGCCTGGGTTGACTCATTTCCCCAATCTCCTCCTCAGTTTGTACTGGGGCAAGCCAAGATGTCATGGTCAGCTTCACTACAGTAGAAGCACGGGTGGCACTGATGATCCCATTTTGGGGGGGATGAGTCACTGATGAGACAGTTTGGCCTGCCTGGATTTGACAGGTGATACAGAAGTTGAGGTTATGGTTTTCAGGTAAGGGGGCTGCAGGGAACCTCTTTTCTCCTCCCTTTATTCTTTCAGCTGATTATATTTACAGAGAAGGTGCACAAGGGCATCTAGGCATGTAAGTATCTCTATACAAGCCACTTCATCTTTGATTTTTTCCTGCAAGCCCCATCAGTGAAGTGGCAGAAGTGTGCTGGATAAGAGATCACTGTGCTTTGCTCCTGACAGAGTCCCCTCCAGGAGGCCTCGGCTGTTCAAGCTTAGTGTGGATCATCAAAGATGGTTGACACTGACTGAAGAAAGGCATCACATTCTGACAGCACCAGGCTGTGGCCTTCAGCAGTGGGGAGGCCCAGTCTAACACAGGGTCCTGTCAGCAGGCTGATTACCAAATCCACCTTGGCTTGGTCAGAGGCATAGGTTTGGGGACACATCAGAAACAGAAGGCAGCATTGGTTCATAAAACCCCAGAACAGCCAGTGGTTCCAATGAACCATTCGGGCAAGGGTAACATTGGCCCTTGTTCAGGGCAAAGAGCTATAGGCTATGTTCACAGCACCTTATTCTCAATGTGAAGCTGCACCACTGCAGCTGCTGGTCTAAGATCAGCTGTTTAACTTGCACTTGGAGGCAGAGGTCCCATTTGGGTGAGTCTGATGCTTTTGGTGGCCACTTTGATGCTCCTGAGTCCATCCTTCTGACACCAGCCTGACCCTGCAGGGCCATTGTGGTCTGAACAAGTTGTCACAGACAGCTGCCATATCCAGTCCTAATAGTTGGAGCCAGAGTCTACTGTCATTAGACAGGTCTTAAGAGTCTGCTGGGTCAGGATCCCTGGAGCTCAGAAGCAGGAGACAAACTGGAAATCAACCACAAATCAGATGTCAGGAATCAAGATGGATTGCGATGCCAGGAAATCAATCCAGGGGAGCAGGAAGCACAAAACACACAGACAATCTAGAGCAGGGTCAAGCCCTAGTTGTTCGGGCAACTCCCTGTTCCTGCTGCTGGCTGAAATAGGGACAGAGGGCCATACAGCCGCCCTGGGATGCCGTCAGTCAAACTTGGGCTGGGCTGCATGGGTCCCAGGTAAGCAATTGTCAGCAAGGTGGCGTGTTGGAGTGTGGCCATTCCCATAAATGCTCCAGGCTCAGACTTAAGACACATCTGTCATGACAGAGTATGATGGGTGGGTGGTGGCTGTTGAAGTTGTTGAAGAAAGCTATGAAGGAACTTAGACCTGTCCAGAGGATGAAAATATCAATGATGTATTTTAGGTACATTGTTGGTTTCCTGGTGCTTTTTTCCAGAAATTCGTTCTCAAGGTGGCCCATGAAGAGATTGGCATATTGGAGAACCATCTTATTACCCATGGCTGCTTCCGTGGTTTGGGATTAAATGGATGAGTTTTTCAATGTGTTTTTGGTGGATTTCCAAGTATTGTGCATTATCTTGGTTGTATTTGAGGAAGACAGCAATTCCCTCATGGTGAGGGATATTGGTGCATAGGGAGGTTTCATCCAGGATAGTGTTCTGGGGGAAGTTGGTAATGCTGTGGAGTATAATAACATAGTATGTGTCTGTGGGTGGAAGTAAACTGTGTGTTAGCAACAGATTAAAAAACTATGCTTTAACCTGGGTAGATAAAGCCCAACTTTGTCATGTTTCTTTAACCTGGTTATAAAATTGAGAGGCAGGACATAAAACCCCCTCATTAATAGTCAATTGTGCAGCATAGACAGGCCTAAATATTGCCATTTGTCTTGTTAAAAATAAGTGATTTCTCCTGTTTTGTTCCGGACCAAAGAATGTACCAGATCCTGCTGCCATTTGGATCACACTGGTAGAATAGATGTAAAACCGATTTTTACTGTCATTAGCAGAAGAGGTGGGAGGGCGTCACCTGGCCCATTCCTTTGCACTTTGTGTGACTAAGCTTTGACATGGATGGCTTTCCCCTGTATGGCGGTAGCCTGTGAAACCCATTGAGAAAATCACCTAGGTGATGTTTGATCCAAGACAAAGGATGGACAAGCTTGAAAGTGAATCCTCCACTCAGGTAATGTCAGAAAGGCGAAGTATTTTTACAGCTATGAAGCAGGGTTTGGGGAGAAGGAGGAATATTTTTTTCCTTCACTTTGAAGTGATAGTCCTCTTTTTTTTTAAAAGATATGCAATGGCTGTAATTAGAAAGAAGAACTCAATTGGAGATAAAGCTGGGGAACCAAGGGACTGAATTGGTTGAATCACCACTTTTTAATTTATTATTAATTATTAATATTATTATTATTGTATTTATTTATTTTGTTAAAACATAAAAAATGGCTGAAATGTGGCGTTATTTTGGATTAAAGCAAATTGGGTCAACACTGCACTTGTAGAGCCACATTTTCATTGGCCCCTTAACCTGGCTTCTAAAACAATTAACTATTATTGCTAATAATAATCCTTAGCCCTCTATACTGTGTTTTTCATCTTTAATGCACTTTACACTAGAGATGGGCCCTGTAACGATGACTTGGTATGTGCCCCTAAACTTTGGGGATATTTGGATTTGAAGTTTGTAATTTAGGCGTAGCTCATTAATGGGCCAGTCCAGAACATCAAATACAAACACAACCAAAGATTAGGTAAGTCTGGATTCATATTCAGTTCTGGAGCCAAAGTTTGTAGGTGTGGCTATTTTACACATTATAGAGATAAGGTGGGTGAGATAATGTTCTTTTTACCTCTCTCTCACCAATAGAGGTTTGTCCAATAAAAGATATTGCCTCACCCACCTTATCTCTCTAATATCCTGGGACCAATATGGCTACAACAACACCTTTTACACCTGTTGGCTAATTACTAGAGATGATCAAAAGATGGCTGCTTGAAATATTTTTGTAAGAAAGTGTTGATGACATTTCTAAAATTTAAAAAGCTTTGACTGCTCTACTAATGAGTTAATTTTCTCCACATCTTTTAGAGGTATGTCTGTCCCCATTTTATGGATGATTAGCCTAAGGCAGACAGGTAAAAGCTATGTGATGCCATTCCCAGTTTGGTCATAGACAAATCATTCAGACCAACATTTTCAAAAGTGTTCACTAATTCGGTGTGCTTTTCTTTTGTCTTTTTTTTTTTTTTAAGAGGTCAAAAATGTTAGAAATTTGAGAAACTTGGAGTCTAATTTTCAGAGATACTAACCACCCAGATCTGAAAATAAAAGGATCTGAGAATGCTCAGCAGTACCTACAAAACTATTGGACTCTAGACATCTCAATTTGAGGTATTCTAAATTAGTGGATTCTTTTAAAAAATGGTGCTAGTGATTTGTCTAAGACTGCACAGGGACTTGGTGTCAGATCTAAGAGAGAGCCTATGAGCTCATTGTCCGCAGAACCTGGGTAAGATTATTCCTTGCTTTCATCTGCATGTGCAAAATCCTGGTTTTGAATGAGAAAATGCTGGAGTCATGCACAAATCTGGGCTTCTGTATATGTATGCAAATGATTTCATCTGCAAAACTTAGGTTGTAAATGTGGAGGACATTTTTGAAATGTTTTATGTTGTATGTTCTTAAAAGTTCATGTTTCAGTTTACCACCTGCAGGAGTCAGGACAGAATTCCTTCCCACTCTCCCTCCCCAACATATTCTGTTTGGTTGGGTTTTGCTTCCTTTCTTTGAGGCATCAGAGATGGCCGTGGCTGTAATTGGGACACTGGGTGGGGTGGGCCAGTGCTCTGAGGAGCCACCAACCATTCTCTCTCTCAGGTGCTTGGCTGTCTGGTTCTCTCTCACATGCTCAGGGTCTGACTGATCACCATATATGGGGATGGGAAGGAATTTGGTCAGATTGGCTGTGACTTAGGAGGGGGTTTGCCTTTCTCTGCGGCATGTAGGTATGGCTCACATGCCAGGATTATCTGGGTATATCCCATTTACTCATTTCCCTGCCATTGCATGGGCCTCAGGCACTGGTGCACCTTGGTCCCACCTATTCTTTCCCTGTGGTACATAACAGTCTAGTCTCCAGTGTGTTGTAATGCTTTGGCTTAATGTCCATTGTCTGGTGTAGTGTGCTGGGAGTGGTGGCCTCTGATACACGCAAGTCGCATCTTAGGCACATTTAACATGCACGAATTCAGCTTTGCGTGGTCGGCAAAACCAGGAAAAAAAAGAAGAAAAAACAATTTTAAAACGGCATCGGTACTGCGGGCGATTCCGTCCGCCATTCAACTCAATGGCGTTTCACTATACGCGGTTTTCGCTTTACGCGCGAACCGCGGAACGGAACCCCCGCGTAAAATGAGACTTGCCTGTATACTGGAGGTCAGACAACATAATCTGGTGGCCCCTTCTGTCCTTAGCCTCTGTGATTATGACTCTAAAATGTGGACTTGATGTCTTCTCAGTTTCTAATTTTATAAAATACTTTATTAATCAAACTAATGAAAACACTATATAACACCATTCTATTTCAAAATATTACAGCTAGTTCATTACCCCTTCAAAAGGAGAGAAGGGTCAAAGCCTTCACATGGCCCACACCCAGCCTCCAACTGTGGAGCTGTTGTCTCAATGAATTAACAAATCCATTTTTAAACTAATATGATGAGATGACTATTTTCAAAACCTCTTCACTAGAACCTGATGCGCTGTTCTAGGATAAAATAAAGGATAGTAGCTTTTTGCTTAAGATCATTTTTGATAATGCTAAGTACATGTTTAAAACACTTTGTTCTTCAGATTCAGAAAATGTACACATTTATTCTCATTCACTTGTCATAATTGTCATCCAAAAATCAGTTGAACAATCACAGTGAAGTGCAGCCCATGAAAGTCAGTTGATCAAATTAAAATTAATTAGTTTACATTGTAGTCTTTATGCAGTATGATCCATCCCAGACATCTTGTTCAGGGGTACACATGTGCCTCAGAGATAGCTGTGTGTCACTGCAATACAAATGAGTGAAGCCACAGAAAGTAACAGAACAAGGTCAGAATTTTACATCTTCATGCCTCTTCTGAATCCCTTGATGATTATGTTACTTGGTTTATCTACTATGCACTCATATGCTAGAATAACTTCAATTTTCTTTTATTTTTGTGACAAATGAATGAGTCAACTATTTTTCTTGCTAGTTCTTTCTGAATGTGAGAAATGTTTACCATAATCCTGCTTAGAGATGAGCAACGTCTCGTGATGAGCTCAGCAATCAAGACTTCTCTCTCAAAGAGAGTTGAGTGCATGCAACAATCCTGCGGGGTGCTCAACACTTTGCAAGATCAGACCCCAAATGAGAAATGAAAAGAAAGAAGCGAATGACACACAGGAGAAAAATAATTGTGTGGCATGTCTGTTTTAGAGACCGATTCAGCTCTCACTAAAGTCAATGCGAGTCTTTCCACTGAGTTTAATGAGAGATGATCAAGCACTTAATTAACTTTCTGAAACCCTGAGCACTGTACCACTTAAACATCTGCCTATGCAGAGACTGTTGTCAGAATGACATGGATTTAAGGCTCTGTCCCTTAGATATTCTGAAGTGGGAGTTCTGTGTACAGAACAGCTACAGATGTCGCACTCATAATGGATTGCCAGGGTAATATTTATCTGAGCCCTGTTCCCTTAAGTGTTTGGAACTCTGCAGAAGAGATTAAAGGGGACACAATAGGACAGTAGCAAGTGATCTCGGGAGAGTTTAGTGTGGAAATAAGTAGCAATGAGGCTTGGGCAAATCTACATGGCAAAATGGTAAAAATGGCATCACTAGACTAGATAAGAGCTCACAGAATTATTACTTCTGGTAGTATAGTCTATTCCTGGTTCTCTGGCTGAGGCATCAGTCCAACACTCTGATCTGCACAGAGCCCCATTTTAATGTCACAATGAAATATTTCTTCACAGTTGATAACTAAATATTTTGCCATATAATTTAAATCCCCCCAAACAAGCTAAGGCTCAGGGGCAGGAGCAGGTTGCAAGAAAGTAACAACTGCAACAGTGCTGTCTGAGAGGGTCCATGTTAATATCAGTGAGAACTCCTAGCTAGCATTGTGAAGATTGTTACTCCCAAAATATAATAGGTCACTATTACACTTTTCATTTCACATTTGTACGTGGTGCCCATTGGACTATGGGGCACTTATCAACCCTTTTCATACATATCAAACAACCAGAGAGTTTATCAATACCTCTGATTTCCAAGGGGCTCACTGAAATTTGATGAAATCCCCATTTAAATTTTGGACCAAGCCCTGCAATCCTTTCATGTAAGTATTAGACTACCTTTGTAAGTATTAGACTACTAAATCAATATGAGTACTGAGCACAGATCCTGACCTTGCAAATAAATACTACTAGGCATAGTGCTTATTACTGTGAATATTTTTATGGAAATCAATGCACTATTTACAATCGTGGTAAAATCAATGGGAAACAGGATGAGGCCCTATGCCTGATAGTAAGTATTTCTAGGATCTGGCCCAATGAGACCAAGGTAAATACCTGATTCATATGAAACTCTTCACATTAAGTTTTGATGGTAGAGGTGGTTTTTTTTGTTTTTGTTTGTTTGTTTGGTATTGTTCATTCAAACACAGAGCTAATTCTGCACACACATTCTAAGTGACTCTTACTTAATCAGAAATAAGCTGAACTATGTATTTCATAATCAACCAGCAGAACTCTACTGTATATGTTCATCTTGTCTAAATGTTAAAGTAAACACAAAACTTCTGTTCTCTGACTTGCAGGAGCTAGACAGAGCAGTGGGGGTTTCAATTAAAATCCACAGGAAAGGAAAGGAATATGTCAATAAAACCACAGACTTGTAAGTACTGCATACTAGTTTGCAAACAAACACAGCAAGCATTCTTGGAGTACGAGTCTATTACTGTAAATTTAGACTGAATGCACGATGTTGAAGGTGACTGTCCCAGCATGATCTTCCTTCATTGCATGTGCAGTGGAATGCTCTCTAGCTTCGTTCAATAGCTCGATTTAGACATAGTGCAATGAGACTATTCGAAATCGGGAAAAACTCCATGAAGAGGAAGAACCACTTGAGGAAGATTAGGAGTGTTTTGTTCTGTTTTTAAAAGCAAATGCGAAGTAAAAGAATATGATATGTGGATTGATTTTTCAGGCACTATTGATTGTACATTACTTTTGTTTAATGTAGACATTGGTTGAACAGAAATGTAAATGACATGATTTGAATTATACCACTTTTGCAAATACTAGTTATCATTAGAATAGATTATGTTAATAATTAATTAGTTATAGAAAGGGTATAATCACTGTGTAGAAAAGATTGCATATTTTACGGTGATGAAATCTTGAAGGAGGGCAGCCAAGGTGAAGGAAGTATATCAACAATTTACTGTTTATAGAATACTATATACCCGAATGCATTTTTTTAAGTGCAATGCACCCTATGGTGTTTTTTATTGCTATCATATTAAAGAGATGAACCATTTAGAGCAAACAATATGGTTTACCTAATTAATTAAGTGCAGCTTAGGCTTAGTGCAGGTTAATAACTAGCATTAAATATACTGGCTTCACATTATGTTTGAACTATTCATAAAGTAAACTTATTAACTGCCTAGAATATTACAATTAGTTCTGAACTCATAAAGAAAAAATAATTGCTCCTATAGCAGAAAAGATATAGAAATATGCAACTGTTGGGTTTTTTTGTCTGCTTCTTTTTCTTTCTTTCTTTCTTTCTTTCTTTCTTTCTTTCTTTCTTTCTACAGCTATATTTTGAGGAATTTAAAAATCACAAATAAAGAAAAAAACATCAGCTTTGAAATTGACAGTACAGCATTTGACACCACTGAGGTTCGATCTCCCTAGTGATTTAGGATGTCATTTTCCAAAACGCTCAGGCATGGATTAGTTCTGCTCCCATTGAAGTCAAATTTACCATTTGTTGGCTCACATCTGAAAATCTGTATAGGAGGTGTATAATGCTGCCATGTTAAGACCTCAATTCTGCAAAGATTTATGCATGTGCTCACTTTGAACCGTCCCATTGGAATCAACATGCAAGTCTATGCAGGAAGCCTAAAATGTCAACACTCACTTAGCACAACAATAAATGATTTGACAAGGTTCAAGGTGGTGGAGGAAATGGCCCTGTGACATAGGCTGCAAGATCTCACGAGATGAAGAATGCAGCTCATGTTCTGTCATAATTGAAGGAGAGTCATGGATAGTTGTTATTTTATGAAACTTCTACATGAAGCCTAAATAGTGGAGGAAGTGCTGCTGGTGGTTTTGGGCTAAATCCTACTTCACCTAGGTGTGACAAGAGCCTGGGAACAAAGAGGACAACTCAGGCTGTGAAGCAGGTTGGGAGGGGACATAGAAGAAATGTACATGCCTCTCTTTTGAAAAGGGAATAGGATACACACTCTGCAGTACATGCTGCAAAGTGCAGCATTTGCATTGCTGAATTACAATCTTGAACTCAATGCAGATCACAATGCTTTGAGTTGGTAAAAACATAGAAGCCAAGACTTCCATGAACACTCGAGAGGTAGTCTTTCCTACTGTTATGAAGATGGCCTGGGGAAGCAGCTTCCTATGTACCACAGCGAATGATGGATATCAAAGGGCAATACAGAAACAACATCTTAGTAGCATTAGGGAGAACTGTCCTGCTGGATGTACCGTGTTTCTGGTGAGATATAAAAGCAAAGTCTTGGCTCTGTGTAATTAAATAAATAAAACAAAACTCCGATGTCACTTTTCATAAGAATTCTAGAGTGGGTGTCCTTGTCAAATTCCAGCTGGACTATAATATGCATCCTACCTAAAATGTCACCTACGGTTTCAACAAGCTATGGCATTCTTCATGTTTTATCCCAAACTGTTGGTGTTGTGCACTATTTAGAGAGTAGTTATCCTTCCTGTAGAGTCACTGATCCTCCGCAATTCAGACCTAATATATTTTCGTTAATATTCTTGAGCAAGACTATTTGATGAACCTAATGCAAAGCACATCATTTTCTATTTTAATCTAAGTGATCTTATGGCTCCGTCCTGGAGCACTGTTGGAATATAAAATCCAAACTAGTGATATTTGCCATTATTTCGGTCTCCCCTGTCCAGACTCCAAAGACATGGTGCAATTGCCAATGTATGACAGCAGGCATTTATTTTAGAAAATTGGTTTCTTTCGTGGTACTTTAATATCTAGCACTATTGTTCCCAATCTTTTTCACCATATTAACTCCCTGTCCCCACAAAGTGAGTTTTTGAACTGCTGGGAAAACTAGCTCATGGGTCAGGCAGTTCCAGCCTTGCAGAGACCAGTATCCAGAGTGGCAGAGATCTGACCCATCACCAACTGCCAAGAGCCAGATGAGACCTCCACAGCACTCCAGAGCAGGGACCCAGAGATCTCCACACCCAGAGGCAAAGACACTGTAGGAGGACCGAAGGAGTCAGAGGCCCAGCCTGCCTCTGACAGACTCCACAAGGGGGAATGAGGCAGCTTAGGGTCATTTATGGGTAGTTAACGCACTGAGTAATTGGGAGACAGTTTAATTAGGCAAGGAAGCACCTGGGCATGGTAAAAGGCTAATGACCTCAGAGATGAAACTCCTAAGGAGAAAGGCTGTCAGAGACACTGCAGAGAGAGCGTCCCTCCGGCAGACTGGTAAGCTTTCTCAGGAGCCAACACTCCAATGAGGGAGAAGCAGGGCAGGAGGCTGGGGAAACCTACAAAGGAGGGGAGGTAGGTGGTAGCTCAGGAGCAAGAGACTGTGAAGGATTGGTTCTTGCTGTTGTAAACAAGGGTGCTGAACTAGAACCCAATGTCGTGGTAGGGCCTGGGTTTACCCTACCTGCTCCAGCCAAGAACTTTGGAGAAGAAGACCCTAAACCCAGCAGATGTAGGGCTGTCCAGCCACACTAGAATGGAACTTTTGACTCCACATTATCCTGAAGGGAACAGATTATTGAGGACCTGGCCAGAAGACTGGGTCATAACAAAGACTTGGTGAACGCAGAATTCAGTGTGGTGGTATAAGGATGGAGTAATTCCCCATCTTGCTGCAAGGGGGTGCTACAGGTTAAGGCTCATCTGACAAGTATCTTTTGTTTGTTTGTTTAAGCTGTCCAATGGTCATAATGCTGGAGCATTCATCTTTAGACTCATCTTCA
This sequence comes from Chelydra serpentina, assembly GCA_037349315.1. Lineage (NCBI taxonomy): Eukaryota > Metazoa > Chordata > Testudines > Chelydridae > Chelydra > Chelydra serpentina. The sequence continues at coordinate 28,513,493 of JBAIAC010000026.1, forward strand.
GCCTACCACCTGCCAGGTAAGGTGCCAGGGAGTCTGGAAAGAGTTTTGAGTGTTAGGAGTGGGAGATTTGGGGGCGGGGTGTTAGTACTGATTAGTTAATCCTAACCCTTTCCTTCCCCCAGATCGTATTTTCCTCATCCTAATGAATTCCTCCTTTGTTGTGTTGTTGTTTCTTGGCTGGGATTTGTGGTTTTCTTCTTGTATACTGGGTTTTATACTTTTTGCCAGCAGTGATAGTGTTATTCATTTTCCCAAGGGATAGCAACCCTTGTGTCCAACCACAACTTGGGTGGAGGCATCAGGTGTCACAAAACAGAACCCAGGACCCAATGGAGGAGAGGAGAAGGGAGAAGCTACTCCAAGTAACAAGCTCTAGGGAGAAGGCCTGAGCCACACATCTGGGGAGGGACTCTATCAGTGAGTGGGTAGGTGTGAATTACTTCTGACACATGACAAATGTTAATATCCACTTACTCGGGCATTCACTTGTACATTCGCCGCCTGAAGATGAAGGGAAGATAGCAGCTTTTCATACATGTGGTATGATTGCAATAGTGTCAGCCTGAATAGATTACTGTGAAGTTCTTATTCTTCACATTATGAAACCAATATTTTCTGTGCCCCATGTGCTGACCAAGACCAAAGTCTTCTTCTTTCCAGCTGACTATCAAGTACAATGTACAGTGCAACTGTGTGTTAAGGCATGTGTAGTCAGGAATGTATCTCCCCTTATCTGAAGCCTGTATTCAAAAGTGTGGCTGAACTATCTTGCTTGCAGGTGGGAAGCAGATTTTTAATCAACAAGAACAACATTTGAAACACTTTCATCCAGGTAAGCAACATACATGTTCCACTGGGAAATAATACACTAATGTTTATTTTATTTATTAACAGTCATTTATTTGACAACAGAACCCATGTTCCTCAGTAGTGAATAAGCAAGAACACAAGAAGCATGAAAGGAACTCTTAAAAAAAAAAACCCAAAAATTAAATATTAATAAACCTGAGTAGGAAACCTTTCCAGAAGGGAAATAAGACAAAAGACTTTACATAATCTCTTGATCCTCCCATAGGACCTGTTTTCCTAAAATAGGTTTCATTTCTGAGATGAAAAAGTCATCTAGGATACACAACCTACTGCCTTACACCCAGTTCATGTGATGACACACTGTACTTTTAAAGTGTAGGTCAGAGTTCACATGTATAATGAAAACACATGGGCAATGGAAAAACTCATCTTTGATCATGAAAGAACTGTGTATTCAGCTCAGGGAGCTTGTCTATCCATTGTTTATAAACATAAATATGTATTTTTCCTTTGCGTTCAAAGGCTTTGTTGTAATTGAAGAACTAACATAACCTGAATCTCTCTATTAATATCATTAAAGTACTCTAGAGATGCTTCAAATGCCTCTGATTCCCCAAATGGTGCCCTTGGTAAACTATTGGTCTTCCATGCCTAAAATAAAGATTATTTAATGACTGATTAAATAGGTAGGTAGGTAGATTATGTAGGTTCCATGGGGCCTCTTCTCCTTTGCCCATGTACCTTTCTGTTGAATTGAAGACCGAACTACTTGAACAATGAATTGGTGATGGTAAAATCATCCCTATTTAATGGGACTATTCCAGAGTCTGCTGGGTTGGGCTCACAGTTTGGGACCTGGGTGTAAATGTTGACTTAAAAAAAAAATTGTGGCCAAAGTTGAGTGTGTATCAGATAACAGGATTGTCCTGTATTTCCAAAACTCCAGGCAAAGATATAAATATACTTTGTTGGCTGTACTCTTTTTAGATATAAAATGAAGAGGCTTTACCTAGGGCGTGGTACAATAGATAAGTATTTGTATATATCCCTGAAATTGTTGCTCATTTTGCAAGTATTAAAAAAAAGATATTGTAAGACATTGTGCCCACACCAGAATACATTTAATCCCTTGAGAGATAAATGGGGAAGAGTTGTCAGTAGTCCATTGAAATTTCAGTGTGAAAAGGCCTGCCAGCTGGCTAATCACAACGGAATAACAAAAATTGATATTCTGTGAATATCTCTACAAGAGCAGCCATTTGGCTGAAGGACATTCAAAATCCAATGTCCAATTGGCAGCTGATACCTACTTGACCCTTGAAGGGTTAACCCATGTATGCAGAAGGTAAAAAGGCAATTAGCTTATTGTTGCAGCAAACAGTACATTTGGCTGTGTGGTCACAGAAAGAAACATCTACTATTCCACTGAGAATAACCACCTGGCAAAGCAGCTACTGTTGGCCGATGGAATCTGAAAGAGAGCAACTGGCATCATTGTTTGCTTTATATTTCTCCTTGATTTGATGCTTGCCTGCTCGTTAGTGGAGGAATGTTTGGTGGAGTGTGCAACAGCACAGCCTTCGGTAAATTTGCTAATGACCAAGTACTGTATTTTGATATTGTTTAGCTGAATAGGCAAAGGCAAACCTTCATCTGGATAGTCATTTGGCTAACCAATCTCTAAGTGTCAGTTAGAGTTTGTTATTATCCATTTGTTTCTTAGTAGTTGAAGCCAGTCTGTTGCACATGGACAGCACAGAAGGGCTTCGCCCAAGTCAAACACAATGCACACAAGTGAGGAGGGGAAGTATGGGTGCTGTGACAGCCTTAGTTGTGTACTCCATCCCATGTGTGCACACACAGCCATTGGCAGCTTGACTGGCATGACCCTTCTGCATCTCCTCTGGGATGCTTAGAGTTCAATGTTTCACAGTCAGGCCACACTGGAATGAGAAGCCCTAGCATTCAGAGCAGTGCAGGGTCTGATGCTGTGACTGTAAGAATGTATGGGAAGGGGTGGCTTCCTGAGTCCTATGGCCACTTTGCACTCCTGCACAGTGATGGAGATAGTTTTGCCTTAAGTTTATTTGAAAACATACCATTGACAGTCCACAGCAATTAAGGAAAGCATGGCTTTGAATTTAGTCTGCACAACTGGGCCCAGATTCCCCAATATCTACTGGATGCATCTGAGGAGGGGCAGGGTTCTGGCTCCCTGATCCTGAGGCCAAAGTTTTGCCAGCCTGGCTCAGATTGTAGTTTACAGCAGTCCCTAAGCTCCTCTAAACTATGCCGACTAGCTATGGCAACTGAGGCTGGTACATCAGCTGGAGCCTGCCAGAGTGCAAGCAGTGCTCTAGTCACACCCACTGGTCACACCCACATGTCCCCTATAGTTGGGGCTGAGAAGATGGCAACGAAGGCGGCTCTACATTAGCTGAGGATTTCCCCCGTGCAAGACAGTTCTACCAAATTAGTTACCCCACGGTAATGGCAGACTGGTATAAGCATGGGGACATCTGGCTCTTGATTTTTAGATGTTTTTCATTATTTAAAATGCAGTTTGAACAGGTAAACGTCTACCTGCTGTACCCACTAACACATGCAGAAGTGCAAGAATCATTTGAGGGCATTTCAGAACAGCTCCAATCAGTTACTGTGAAAATCAATAATGGCAGCTTGCTAGACCATTGCTTGATGAATTGTAGGTATATATTTATACCCACTTTTCTGTAATTAGGGCTCTCTCTCCATTTATTTTGATAGCTTAAATGTTCTACCTATTTGCTCTATAATATATACTTGTTATCTTACCTTGTTGTCGGGGAGGACAATACAAAGCCTTAAATTAAAATGTATCTTACACTAAAAATATCTATGGTGATGTCTTAAGTTGCTCAGTAGTTTGATGCAATATCGCATTCCTTTTTTTCCCCACCATCTATGAGAGAACATCTATTGTCTGCTTTTTTCTTTATTTAGAATTCCAAAGTGTAGGCTTATTTCCAAAGATAACTTCTCTAAATTGGATCATTCAACCATTTCACAATTCAGCAAGGGATTCTATCTATGGCCCCAATTCTGCAATCTGACCCAGGCAGGCAGACCCGTGTGCCCGTGCAGTGCCTCCGTTGATTTTGATGGAAGCATATGGTCCACCCACACGGATCAGATTGCAGGATAGAGCTTAAAAAACCATGTCATAACATGCTGCATAATGCTATATATATTACAGAATATTTCAGTGGGTGAGGGAGAGCTCACAGTATTGTTAATAGAGTTTCATGTCTAGGTCCTTCCATCGTATTTATCTGAATATGGACACACACATCTTGTGCTAGGTTTCCGAAAGCAGTAATGGAGATTTAGGCCCTTATATTATATATATTAATAGAAGTGGCTAAATCCCCAGCACTGCTTTGAAAACCTCAATCTTTATACATTACAAGGAATTTATGTATTTGCATGGAGATGCCCTGGAAAGTATTTTGCCTGTATATGATTAAAGACGTAGCATTACTTTAAAAGTTACTAAGCAGTTACAGATTTTTATCTTGTTCACAAACTATTTGTACATCCTCGTTCACTGGAAGATTTGGCATATCTCTAGTATTTTAAAATATTACTTTCCTAATTCGGGGCCTCATCCTGAAAATCTTTAATCATGTCCTGTTGAAGCAAATTGGGCTAAATACAGGGTCTAAATTAGCTGTTACTACTCAAGAAAGATGTTAGGGTCATCCTGGACAGTTCTCTGAAAACATTCACACAGCATACAGCAACAGTCACAAAACTGAATGTTGAACCATTAGGAAAGGGACAGATAATAAGACTGAATATATAGTGTCACTATATACATCCATGATAGCGCCACACCTTGAGTACGGAGTGCAGTTCTGCTTGCCCCATCTCAGAAAAGATACAGTAGAATTGGAAAATCTACAGAAAAGGCCACAAAAATTATTAGGAGCATGGAACAGCTTCCATATGTGGAGAGATTAAAAAGACTGGGACTGTTCATCTTAGAAAGGAGATGACTGAGAGTGTGAGGAAAGTGAATAAGGAAATGGTATTTATCCATTCACATAACGCAAGAACCAGGGGTCACTCAATGAAGTTAATAGAAAGCAGGTTTAAAACAAACATCAGGAAGTACTTCTTCAGACAACATGTGGACCTCATTGCCAAGGGATGTTGTGAAATCCAAAAGTATAACTGGGTTCCAAAAAGAATTAGATAAGTTTGTAAAGGATAGGTCCATCAATGGCTATTAGTCAAGAGGGTCAGGGATGCAGCCCATGCTCTGGGTGCCCCTAAACCTCTGACTGCCATAAGCTGGGACAGGATGACTAGGGGATGGATCATTTACTCTTTACCTTGTTCACTCCCTCTGAAGCATTTGTCACTGGCCACTATGAGAAGACTGGATACTCAGCTAGATGGGCCATAGGCCATACTTATGTTCTTAAATAGGGCTCTTTTGTAGGGATGGACCCTTGTATGGTTCAGACTCCAAACATTATCATATCAGATATCAATGCATGTGTTTAGCTATGCTCAAATTAAATGTTCTGAATCCAGTACCATTTAGAACTAATTGGTGCAGGTAAAAAACTGAATACTCAGAGCTGCCTGTTTTACGAGGGGATTTTTTAAATTACCTTATCTTTAAAAGACTTAAAAAACTTGACTCTAATGAAAAACCTTTAAAAAAAAAAATCTGATCATTCTTCTCAGTCCCAAGTCAACCAAGTTCAAACCACGACGAGAATGTTAGCAGTTGCTTGTTCTACACACAAAAAGGTTTTTTTAATTATTCATGAGGGATTTAAAATATCTAGCATTAAAGAATTTTCTTCATTTCCATTTTTTCTTCCAATTGTGCTTTCCAGGGCAATCAACTTGAAAAATAATAAATTTGATTATTTCACTAGAATTTCCATGCAGCAATTTAATAACCATTTCATGTAATTGTAGTTAACTACTTAAGCAAATGCTCTCAAATGTTTAGAAATTAATCGTTTCAGGTTCTAGTTAAATAAATTCAGCGTGTGTGTATTTTATTGGCTGAGTAAAGTGTGAGGCCTCACACACAGCTGCATGGTATTTCTGTGTTTGTTTGTAGCACAATAATTTCTGAATGCTACACCAGCTCAACTCCAAAGATTCCGGGAATGTTCTAGACATCAGTGGGTAGAACACTAGTGGGGGAAAAAATCAGAAAACACAAAAGGGGAACACACAGAGCCTCTGGCATCAAGTTAGTAGAGCCAGAAGCTTTAACCACCTCTGTAACTGATCAAAGAACCAGTTGAATGGAGAAGTGTCAAGGTGAGATACAGGTTGGTTTCATGCAAAACGAGCAACCATATAATCTTATTTTCTGTATCCTTCCTCCTTATTCACCTCTCGTTCTCTCCTTTATGTCACAGTGAAAACCTGCAATACCTGTGGATCTCAGTGGCAGTTGGTTGAGGTGCTCAGGCAGAAGCTGTAGACTCGTGGTTTTAACTCTGGACATCCTTAGTTCAGCCGCTGTCGTTGGTCAAGGTCTTGGCTGTCACACTCAATGGCAAATTTGCTGCTCCGCGCCTTGTAGGATTGTGGATGTTATGAATCATGCTTCCAGGTTGCTCACAGCAGTGTGCTACTTGCATCTATAGTAACCAAAAGGCCAGATTTTAAAGGTCTGGCAATGCAGATTGGTGCCTAGAGGGATTTTTAAAAGCATCCAAGTGCCTAATGCTTAGGTGTCCAGGCACTTTTGGAAAACCCACTAGGCACCTAACTGCATCTTTTGGCTCCTAAGTACCTTTTAAAATGTGGCCCAACATGCTTAGTAATGGACAAGCAGTTACAGTGCAAAAGTTAAGAATCAGACTTTCTGACCAGGCACTGCAGGATGTAGCAGAGAGGAGAGAGAATACAAGGAGAGTCCACATCCTAACTCTCTATTTCTATTCACCCCTATGGAAAGGCTGACCAGAATCCCATTTGGTTATATAATCTCTATTCCTTTCTAGCATCTCTATGGGGAATAAGGGTGAAAATGCTGGCCCCATTTAAGTCAGTGGGAGCTTTCACCTAAGTTTCTGCAAGGGAGTAAGGAGAGGTGGCACGAGGGAGCAGTCATGGCGCTCTCTCACACCCATCAGCGCAGTATACTGCATAAAGGTGGTCCAGAGGCCAGGAGGTCAGCCAAAGTTCTGAGTTGGTCATGGTTCATTTCAAGGAGTTCTACTACAGCCTAACCCTAGTATCCTTCTAACATGCCTGATGGCACCTAGGACATAACAGTGCACAAAAAGAGGGAGAAGCCCCTTTTATCTTCGTGGAAAACACAAAGCCGAATCTGGCACACAATGCTATAAACATCACCCAGTCTTGATTTTAAAATGTTAATTTATCTTCCCAAATTACCAGGCTCACATATGGCTCAGAACTGCAGTATCATGGAGTGTCAATTGAGCAAAACAGATGTATTTTTTTTTAAGAGTGGCACTGTTTGAAAAAGCACTCTATTCTCCATGGGTGTGCATGCTGCTTCTACCTCCTGCTTCAGTACCTAGATATTGATATTGCTGAACTAAATGGAGTTTTCTGCTTCAAGTATATAAAATATTAAAACTTGTACCAGCAAAGGCCTTTACTTTGAGAGCATCTAGAAGAAGCATCTAGTGCTGAAAAAAGCCAGTTAAGGCAAATGTTTACATATGCAGTAACCAACTTATATTTCTTATTGTGGCGCCAGTCAGACCAAAAGCCATGAGAGGTTTTGTCAGATTACCCACAAATTAGGAAAAAAGACCTGCATTTCTCAGAATGGTGTATGAAATAAATGTTTTATTAGTCTCAGGAACAGTAGAAGGGAATGATTCATAATGCCTGCCCTGGTAAATTAGGAACTAATCTTGTCAGGTGCTGAGCACCGTTAGTTCCCATTGACATCCATGGGAGCTATAGCTACTCAGCAGCAAGTATGAATTGCTCAGCAGCGCAGAAAATGCTCTTTAGTGAGGTCAGCATCCACCTCTCATGAGTGCTGCCTCTGGCTGGGTGTATCTGCAGTCTTTAAACCAGTCCCAGCCCTGGTATGGGGCCACATCCCCAGGGCTTCCTCCCTGGACACACTATCTTCCTGCAGCCCTCCCCAGGCTCAATCCCTACAGCCAGGCAGGCACTCCTTCATTGCTCCCCTGGTCCCTGCTAGCAAACTGCCTTTGGCTCAGCAGCCAGCCAGGAGCTGCTCACTCCCCCAGTCTCTGCTCCCCACTTAGTTGTCCATTATGCTGCAATTCCTTCAGCCAGCCAGACATGCAGTCATTTCTTCTATACCTTCTATACCTTCCAGCAGGAACTAACTATTGATTTATTCTGCAGCTCCTTTTTATAGGGCCTTCCTGGGCCCTGATTGGCTCTTTCTCTGCAGCCACTCTAGCCTGTTTCGAGGACCTCTCCACTACTCTTTTCCTGGGATGGGTGTGCCAGAGCCCTGTGGCCTCCAGCAGGGGCCCTTTGGGCCTATTCTACCCTAACACAGGCCTCCATTGACTTAAACAGGATTTTCAGTCCAGCCCTCTATGATGTCCTGAGCCCAATATTTGAATGAGGTAATGACATCTACCTAAGGGAGCCCCCTCAGCTCCTGGTGAAGTCGTCTTGCAAGATTGGACCCTTAAGACTGTCCCAAGCCTCTGGACACATGAATCTTTGGCAAATTGTTGGCAAAACTTTATCCTTTGTCCATCATTTTGGCTAGTTTGCTGCCGTTCTGAGTCAAATGCACATAGTCCCATTTTTACATATATCTCACATGTCCTGCAGTTAGGGCATGTCTTTGTCACAAGAACTCAAAATTATTCTGTGGAATTAATCCCACAGGACAGGGAAACTTCTTTAAGAGAGGTGGGATTTTAAGGCCCCAGGACTGTAGCAAACTCTTACTAAAAATGCCCAGGTAGTCATGGTAACTATATCCATGGAAGCTGCTGGCATCCGACACCCATGACAATCGATGTAAACAATGTCATTTTGTGAGCCAAATGTCTGAAAGTGAAAAAAAGGCATACACTATCCATTTACCCATGAATTTGTCATCACAGATCACTTTGTACATACATACTTACTCATCTGTATAATGTATTTTCATGATGTCAAAGATATATGCAAATCTTTAGTCTTCTGTTTGGATTATCAAAGGTCCGTTCCTTTGTTGGGACTGACTTTGGTGGAGAATTTCAATGGGAATTGAGGGTGTCAGTGTCTTGTAGGAGTCATTTAGCTCTGCACATGATCAGGTCTACTATCCCTCCACCATCCTGACTAGATCAGGATCAAGTCTGGCATTGAAAATCTCTAGTGTAGGAGCTTCCTCAATATGCTTTGGAACCTTTTTCTCCTAGTTAGAAAGCATTCCCTAATACTTCTGTGAAATTCCTGCTTTCTTCATTCTGAAATATGGGCTGTGCTTTCTTCATTTTAACTCCAACATGGGCTGAGCTCCTTTCAAACTTTGAGAAGGATGCAAAAATCACACCTGGCAATGGAACAGTTTCTAAAACTGTCCCTATTTGACACAGCATCATTACCAAGAGCAAAGCTCTGTGACTTTAATTTGTACTTTAGGATAGGACTTTATTGGGTGTGAGAGTCTAATTTCCCACGTGAAAATATCACCTTTGCAGACAGTTTGTATTGTCATTTTTACAGTTTGTGTCATTAAGAGATGTAAAATGCAATTACAGATTTTTATGCTGTCCTTCCTATCAGATATGAAAGTTTGAACTTTTGCAAAATGTCACCACCAGGAACAAAAGGCAAATCTGATTTATTGTATTGTATAATGTGTTACTATCTGGTGTGAGGTTTGATTCATTTTTTTACAGTGCAGCATACCTATGTGGTGCAAGAATCTGATTTATGGGTCTGCATTAAAGCCTCACTCACTTTTGAGATTCTGGCTAAATATTATATGATATGACACAAGTATATTGAAAAATAGCATTTCAGCTTCTTATAATGGACTATTGCTTTCTGTCTTCACAGCACGTTCACTTCAGTATTGTGCAGGGTGTCCTAGGTCTCTGGGTTTTAATATGTGTCTCTGGTAACTAAGAGTTCAATTAATATGCCACAATGCATTCTCTATACAAAAGCTACCAGCTCAGATTTGAAGATAAGTCTTCATCTTTTGGAAGTGTCCAATGTGTCACTATGTGCCAATCTAAATTAATATTTTATTACTTGCCACTATTATGCATGAGCCTCTGGCTCTCTGTTAGATGGATATGTGTAATGCTATATTCTGCAGTGATTCAAGATGTGGCAACAGTAGTTAGCTGTGATTATTTGGTTCAGTACCTTACAATGTGTCTTGACAAAATGCAAGGTTAAAACAATGTTAATTATATAGGAGGGTCCTGATCATGACTAGGACTCCCAGGTACTATGGTAATACTACTAATAATAGGATGATTAGATTGTCCTTTTCACTTACTTGGCCACAGAGAGAATCAAAACACCACCTTACTTCCCCTGCTCAGGATGAAGTTCTGACCAAGGGTAGGGCAGGGGTAAAGCAGAGACTGTTTATCCAACACCACTCACTGCAAGCTAGTGGATAAGAGGCCTCAGAGGGCAGGGCTCTTATCCACTAGAAATGGGCAGGGCCTCAGAGGAGTCCTAGCTCTGCCTTCCCATGGGGAAGAAAGTGGCACCTGGAAAGGGGGTAAAGTAACTTAATGACACACACATGGAGCAGGGAAGAAAATATGATTCCATGGCATAATTCCTTCTCGGAACTCAGCCAATTTGTCTCTAGCTGGAGTCTGACTCATAACCATGATCAAGATTTTAACCCAATACTTTTTAAAAAAAAATCTATAAGTAAAGGCTAATTCTTGGTACATAACACTACTGCGGCTCAAGTAAAAAAGTATAGTATATTCAAACTATGATCGACATGGGTCTATGGAAGCCATTTACTGTCAACCAAGCCAGCTTTATATGTGTCCTATACCACTGCTTAAACCCTACATAAAGTGTGAGATTATTCCACCCTTACTATCACAGGTAGGGACTTACTCACTCGAAATCCAAAACTGAGGCCAAATCCTGCAGTCTGTACTCATCCTTACTCAGGAAAATCTACCGCGGTCTTCAAGACTTGCTAAAGATTGTTAGACGTCCCAAGTTTATGCAGATAGTGTCCATACCCACAGCTCCTGCAACCCATATTCACATGACTAATCCTTTCTCACAGCAGTAGCACCACTGTGTGATAGTCATGGTGCTGATTTTGCCACCCTTACTCACACCGAAGGTCTTGCTCCACTCAATCTCTGTCCCTTCCCAACCACTTTCTCCAAGCACACAGCAAAATGGAGTCTGAGGAAGCTGCAGAGGAGCTGAAGAGAGGGGAAAGGGATCTTGTTGCCTATTATGACTCTGCAGGTATGCAGCCCAATGCTCAACCTAGCCCAAAGGAACAATTTGCAGAGACGGTGGCAGAATCAGGACCTAAAGTTGTATACCTGGATTTTTTTGGGGGGGACATGAATTTATTTCTTTCATCTTGCTCACTCTCTGTGTCCATGAATAAATGGGAAGTTGTTAAATCATTTACTTTCCTTTTTTTTTTCTCTTTCTTTTTTTTTTTAGAGATCACTTTGTCAGTACCAGCATGTTGAACTGGTAATAGCGATGGTTTTATTACCTAGATTTTTTTCTAATTTTTAGATGTGGAAATCTCATTGTAAGAGTCAACTGCAAAAATACTGGTGGCACATTAGAGTTAAACCGCACATATTTTGTAATTTAAAATTCATTAGCATATCACATAATTACTTAGAGTTTTATATTTCAGTTGTTTTTTCTTCCCAAAAAGAAAACTGAGCACACGGAATATAATTTGATTTCATTTTGGTCTAGGTTTAATCTACCTGAAATATTGTTATATTTTAGGGGAAGTTTTAACCACTTGCATCTTGTCAAAATTTCCTTAGTGAGCAAAGCATTTAGTTAGTTAGTTTTATTTTAAAAGACAGGAACAATACATTTTCAATTAGTGCTTCATCCATTTTCAATTAGAAGAAAACAGATAAGCAAAGAACCCATTAGGGTGACCAGACAGCAAATGTGAAAAATCGGGACAGGGAGTGGAGGGTAATAAGAGCCTATATAAAAAAAATACACAAAAATTGGGACTGTCCCTATATAAAATTGGGACAACTGGTCACCCTAGAACCCATGCACACTGTATCAGAGGAATATACATAATATTGCTGAAGCATATGACCATGCAGCCGAAAAGATAACTGTGGTACAACAGGACCATGTGTTGACATAAATGAACACTTACAAAGAAATGATAACATTAAAAAGAACAAGGTGAGAGAAGTGCATTGATGAAATCCTTTTATAACTGTCAAGTAGTACAAGACAACATAGGCATGTTAGCGGTATACTTCTATTGATAGGGATTGTTCAATTAATAATGTATTAACTTTTAATAAGAAAATATAGCCAGACTCTCAGCTGGCATTAATTCATGTTGGGATCGAGCAGGCTGTATTGTATAAAGGTTAGAGCAGGGGTATTAAACACGAGGACCGCAGGCCACATGCGGCCCACAGAGTTATTTCCTGCAGCCCGCCATAGGCGCCGACTCCACTGGCAGCCAAGCTCCAAACATTACTGAGTGTTTATATTTTATTAACACCCCTCTTTGCATTACAGTTTTTTAAAAAATAATACATTGACTTTTAATATAATACTATATTACTCTTCATTTTTTACTATACTTTTGTATCATTGTATGAAAAGGTTTCAATGATGCGGCCCTCGGGCCAATTTACTAGTTCTCATGTGGCCCTCGTGGTGATTTGAGTTTGAGTTACCTGGGTTAGAGCAATTTCTGTGAATCAGATCTGACTTTTATTACTGACTAACACTGAGTGTTTGACATTGTTCATAGATTTTAAGGCTAGCAGGGACAATTAGATCATGATCACATTCTGGGTTGCAATCCAGACCAGTGAGGGGTTGTGTCACGGTCTGCCTTGTAACCCTAAGTGCTTCAAAAGGCTCTGCTGTGGTGATTCCAGCAGCCTGCTTGTTACCCCCTAGCTGCACTCTGATTATACCTGGCAAGATGACCCCAACACACTCCCTGTCCCAAAATTCCTCAAACCATCTGCTCTGAAGTGTCCAGTCCTCTCCTGGAACCCCCAGAGACATAATAAGGTTGGTTTGTTCCTTTTAAAGAGACAAAAATCACATTACAGCTTACTAACGTAACTGGGGTAAATACACCCTTCCCTTCAAGCACAGCACTGAGTTGGTTTATTGTAAAAATAAAACAAATGTATTAACAAAAGAACACAGGTTAAGTGATACAAAGTAGAAGGAATAAAGTTAGAAAGGGTTACAAACAAAAGTAAAAATGCACTCTCTCATGGCTAAGACTTAACTTAACAAGCAACAGTCTTTCTTCAAGGTCCTTACCAATTTTCTGTTCCCCAAAACTTCTACCCCCGTGGTTGAAGGGCCCATCTTTCTCAGCTTGAAAGATCTGATTCCTTGTGCCTGTCTAGTGATGGATGCCAAAGATGGCTTCTCTCCTTGCTTATGTCTTCCAAAGTTCAGCTGATCAAACAGAATCAATTATTGGGCAAAGCAAAGGTTACAAAGAATGTCAAAAACAGGATGCTGTCTTGGCAAAAGCAGGATGTATAAGTCATGTAAAACAGGATGTGGCTTTTTGGTTTTGGGTCGTTAGTCTGGCAGGTGTAAATATATCCAGACTACTTGTTTTTCACATATGTTCACCCCCACACTTCAAGAAAAAAGGGCACAGATGGTCAGGTTCACCTCTCCTCCCTTTTGGCTTCACTCTAACTAAGCTAAATGAATGCAAGGATCTACTAAATAACTATTCCTAGCAATAAGCAAAATAATCGATAGTCCATCCCTATAGTTGGTAGTGGCATAGGCACCTGGTGGTTTGTTAAAATACTCCTGTACAGTACCATAATCACAGAGTAGCAGCAAGCATAATGACTCTGGGAGGAGTGAAGTATAAGATACATCTCCAGCTCAAGTAGATGTGTGTGGGCAAGTTTTGATAATTTTAGTGCACTAAAAATGTCATTGACACTGTGGTAGGCTGACCATACGTACCGTTTTAAACGGGACAGTACCGTTTTTTTTCATATTTCCCAACCGTCCCGTCGTTTTAATATAAATGTCAATTTTGTCCCGTTTTTAATAAACTATATATAGTTTTTATTTATTTGTAAAAAACTGAACGCTGGCTTGTTGCGGCTGCCCCTCGTCTCCCCGCCGAGCTGCTGAGCGGGGAGACGAGGGGCAGCTTGTTGCGGCTGCCCCTCATCTCCCCGCCGAGCTGCTGAGTGGGGAGATGAGGGGCAGCTTGTTGCGGCTGCCCCTCATCTCCCCGCCGAGCTGCTGAGTGGGGAGATGAGGGGCAGCTTGTTGCGGCTGCCCCTCATCTCCCCGCCGAGCAGCTGAGTGGGGGAGACGAGGGGCAGCTTGTTGCGGCTGCCCCTCGTCTCCCCGCCGAGCAGCTGAGTGGGGGAGACGAGGGGCGGCTTGTTGTGGCTGCCGCTCGTCTCCCCGCCGAGCTGCTGAGCAGGGAGACGAGGGGCGGCTTGTTGTGGCTGCCGCTCGTCTCCCCGCTGAGCTGCTGAGCGGGGAGACAAGGGGCGGCTTGTTGCGGCTGCCCCTTGTCTCTCCGCCGAGCTGCTGAGCGGGGAGACGAGGGGCAGCTTGTTGCGGCTGCCCCTCATCTCCCCACCGAGCTGCTGAGCGGGGAGACGAGGGGCGGCTTGTTGCAGCTGCCCCTTGTCTCCCCATCCCGTTTTTGCCATCCCAATGTCCCGTTTTTGTCTCAAGGAAATATGGTCAGCCTACACTGTGGGCAGATGAGGGGCTAGCTGCCCGAGTGTGTACCTAACGTCTTGGATAGGAATGTCCGCAGGGTGACTAGCCTGTCCTGCTGACCATGTTGCTGCAGCTATGCTGATTTTTTAGTCCACTAGCTCAGTCAAAGCTAGTGCATATATGCCTACCCGAGCTGGAAATTACCCCTCTGTTGCAGTGTATGCACACCCCATTCCCCTTTGGGGCAGGACAGGGTGGTGATCTCACCGTGGTTCATCTCTCTGGCGGTGAGATCTTGGGGCAACCGTGGTAAGGCCCAGAGGCCACAGTTACAGCCTAATGGCCAGAGTCAAGATGGCTGGGAAAGGTGGGGGCCATCAGCCCCCCAGGGGGGAGGGATAGCTCAGTGGTTTGAGCATTGGCCTGCTAAACCCAGGGTTGTGAGTTCAATCCTTGAGGGGGCCATTTGGGGATCTGGGACAAAAATTGGCGATTGGTCCTGCTTTGAGCAGGGGGTTGGACTAGATGACCTCCTAAGGTGCCTTCCAACCCTGATATTCTATGATCACCAGGGGGTGACGGCCTAGGTAGGCCTGCCTGCCTCCATGAGGCCACGACTCAGGACCCTAATAGTGACAGTGCAGTCCATCACTGGGTCAGCAGGGAATACCACTGAAACATGCTGACCTCACTCAGGTGGGAGATACCACTCACTCACCCTCCCTGGTCACTTCCTACCATAGTTCCAGAAGCTGCTGTCTGTGGAGTGTCAGGGTCTCTGAGCTCCTCAGCGTGGAGGGTACACTGGGACTCCAGGCCTCCACTCCGGCTCACAGGGTCTCTGGCTCTTGCAGGCAAGGGCTGTGGCGGCTTTTCAGCTGGAGCTTCAGCCAAAGGTCCTTCCCCTCCAGCAGTCCACCCAGAATGAGCTGGGCTGCTCCCTTTTATACAGAAGCAGCAGTTGGAGCATGCCCAGCACGGCCTGAGGGGCAGGACTTCTGCCACCCATAGTGTGCAGTTAACCTTTTCTTCTCCGGTGCAAGGTATGCACACCCCATCACACCCTCCAACTGCACTGTAGACGAGCCATAGGGCCCGCTCTTGCTTGCCATCCCACTATGGGGAGACCATATTGTGCCCCAAGCACCCTCATACATACCCTCTCTGGGGTGTTCAGCATTTTTGACAACATGAGCAGAGCACTTGTGTAATCTGGACTGCAGTAGACAATGACTTCTTCCTGCTGAAAGAATCAGGGAGAAGGGGTAAGAGTAAAATGCACCCTCTCCAGCCTCCAGCACTGCCAGGTAGGAACAGCAGTACAGCATTCATTTTGTGAATGAAAAGCAATTCAGAGTCTTAATCTGGGGTGA
Source organism: Chelydra serpentina (assembly GCA_037349315.1). Taxonomy (NCBI): domain Eukaryota; kingdom Metazoa; phylum Chordata; order Testudines; family Chelydridae; genus Chelydra; species Chelydra serpentina. The sequence goes on from JBAIAC010000026.1 coordinate 28,529,578, forward strand.
TTAAATCTGAGAAAGAATCAGTTCAACAGAAGATATTTTTAAAAATGACTGTTAGGTACATTATATTTTTTCACAGGCTCAGCAAATGAGTAAAAATGTTCCTGTGTTATCATATCATTTATAACCATTATGCTTCTAGAGTGAGCGGTTTGTTGTTAATTCTCAATTTAACACTGTTCCAGAGGAGGATTGAAAAGAAAGAAACAGTAGAATGGACTGGAATATGTGAGCCTCTCTCAGCAAGGCATTGTCTTTGACCATGCTTACAATGCCCTATGGCCCAGTTTAATTTAAAACAGAATAGGTCTATGGGAAAAAATATAAGAGGAGCAGGAGAAGTTTTAGGGCAGGGGTCTCCAAACTACGGCCCGAGGGCCGGATGCGGCCCGCAGCTTCAATTTGTCCGGCCCCCCAACTAATTGCGGTCGCTGCCTCGGCGGCAGTTCAAACGCTGCTGCCGCCTCGGCGGTATTTTGGCGGCAGGGCCCCATCGAAATCAGGCCCGGCACTCCCTAAAGCCGGCCCGTGAAGCCCCTTCAAAAATCTAATGTGGCCCTCGTCTCCTAAAGTTTGGAGACCCCTGTTTTAGGGTATAAAGTCGATGGGAATAATGTTATATACCTTCAAGGGAATAACCAGAGACACTGATTCTGATGGGTCCTCTTTTCTCAGTGAGATATCTCTTGATGTTCCAGGTTTCCATGAATCCTTATTTTGGTTCCTAAGCTCTTTGTAAAGAAAATCAAGTTGCCCTTAAAAAGATGGGGATAGACAATCAGGATAACAAATTTGTGCTCATTTTGAAAGAAATTACAGAATTTACCAACATGTATCAGATTGTGAGCATATTTGCTTATGGCTAGTGCTCTTCAGATAACCTGTGAAAGGTTTGGTACGTTCACTCCAGAGGACCCTTGTGCTGTTGCGGAGCACAGCCCATAAGGTACTATATGATAGGACTTGTAGTAATTTCTGTGAGCATTCAGCACTGAATTTTAGTGCCTAGGATCACACTTAAGTACCAGGCATCTCATTCTGCCCAATGACACTGCCATTTTGGCTACTCAGTACAGCTGGGGCTCTTTTGTAGGGTAACAGAAGGACAGCAATCTGGGTACCCTACTCAGCAGAGAGTGGTGGCTGTTGACCAGGTGCCCATCTCTGAAGGCAGCACCATCAGCAGCAGCAGAGCAGAAGGAAGGATGGCATGGTATGGTATTGTCAGCCTTTCTTCCATGCTGCTGCTAATGGCAACACTGCCTTCAGAGCTGGGTGGCCAAAGACCGGTGGCATCTGTCCGGGCACCCTGTTCTGAAGGCAGCGCCACCACCACCACCAGCAGCACAGAAGTAGGGTGGCAATACCATGCCCAGTGCAGCGCTCTACCCCCTGCCATTTTTTCATCATTTTTCTGTCACCTCCACCTCTCCCCCCTCCCCCCAGCTTTGTGTCCTGAGTGACTGCCCCACTTGCCCTGCCCTGATTATGGCCCTCTCTGAGCATCTCACAATTTTATCATGTTTTTAGTCTCACTACACCCCAAGCCAGGTAGGAAAGTGCTATTAGCCTCATTTTCCAGCTGGCGAGGTGAGGCATAGCAAGGTTAATTGTCTGAGTTTTAAAAGTATTTAGGTGCCAAAAGATATAGCTAGGCACCTAATTGGATTTTCAAAAGCATCTCGACACTTAAAACTTCATCAGTTGAAATCAGTGGGAGCTAGGCACCTATCTGCATCTCTAGGTGCCTACATACCTTTAAAAACCGGTCCCTAAGAGACTTGCTCAAGGTCACCCAGAAAGTCTGCAGCAAACTTGAGTTTGGTGTGAGGTAGGTGTTGGTGGCCAAAGATATAGAGAAGGTCAGCCTAGATGATCTGGTGGTCCATTCCAGCCTTAAACTCTCTGACTCTATAAAGTCGTGAATTCAGGTCTCCCAAATTCTAGATTAGAGCCCATTCTAGACAACTGCTGCGCTGTCTCTGAGTAACAGTGCTTAGCACCGCCAACTCTCCGGTGCCCCATGCCCTGCAGGCTGAGACATAAAGCTGTTTTTTAAAAAATCAAGAATTTTAACAGACAGCCATGTAGAACAGAAGCCACGACTGCCTTATTTTCAGTGATACCCTGCAGCAGAATTGTAACATTTCTTGGCATGATGGCTTTGAAATCATTGGTCATTAATAAAAACATTATGGGAAGTTGCAACTGTGCATGCCCAGTAGCTCTTATATAAGGTTAATATCTTAGTTCTGTCAAAACCACTTATAAAATATATCAAATGATACTTGTCTCCATGACTGACTAAATCCTGCAAAATGTGCTCATTTTTAAAGCTGGTATAACATTTTTGAAGCTGGTATAACATAACTAAAACAGTGTTTCTTATTAGCCTTCATTGCTGTCAACAGTTGAGCTATCGGTCTCCATTTTAAAATAAAATTCATTTTCAGCTGGCACCTCATATAGTAAACCAAACACCAGCAATATTTATTATTCAGGAGCTGTTAAACACCCCAAATTGAGGTTTACATGCACATGTGGGACAAACCACACTTCGCTCATGAGGGCATCACTGGTCATAGCCCCGGGCTTTGACCAAATGTATAGGAAAGAAACGCATGGGAAGGTAATTTCTGTACACATCACACCAGGTTCTCATCTGTACTTGGTATCTGGGGCTGGTTCAACTCCAGCCCCAGCATAATTAGAGAAGACTCAGCTAGGCTCTAAAGTACACTCACTGGTAGAGGCCCCCAAAGCATTGGTTGCCTGGTGGAGGATTGCCAGAGCACAACAGTGTTTCAGCCATTTCCCACCTCTCTCTATATATATATCCTCCTATGGCAAGACTGATACAAAAGGCCTCAGATTCTAGCCTATTATCTTTTAAAAAAATACTGTATCCTGGCCTTTTTTAATGACTTCTGTTCCTGTAACAAAAGGCACTTGTGAACATTAAAGATTAGAAATAGGTGTGTCAATTTGGCTAGATCTGGTGCAAAAATAAACCAGAGCAAATAAAATATATCATCTCAAATAATTAATAAAAGGCTTAGAAACATAATCAAATCGCCTACAATCTAGCAAGCTGAGGGCGTGACCCTGCCACCGGTTCAGCACAAACAGGATCCAACCTGTACCTCAAGTGTTCAAAGAGGAGATGTTAATTTTTAAGTATAACGGTATAAAACTAAAATAATTGTTCCATCTGAAAACAGGTTCTCTGTCTCTGAATTCTAACTATTGGTATCTGCTGAGTCATGGACAATATTCTGGTGAGCAAATATTTGTTGCGAATGTTTGTAGAAATTGCATCTCCTTATTTCTGTGCAGCTTTTTTTTTAACAAGAACTTGTCCTTGCAAATGACCCTGGAAAGAAATCTTTGCTTTAGTTTATAACCCATTAATCACCACAAAGAGAGGGAGAGGGGAAATAAAAAACCCTTTCAGGAATTAAAGCTTTCATTTTAATGACACTTGTTTTTATATGTTCTTTTTTAAACTCTATTTTAAAGGAAAATGTAATAATCATTCAGATTAAGTATATTACATTGTTTCATGGAAAGGTATTTAAAGGGTCAGTGGCCAAATTAGAGATATAGCACAGAAATTTGAGATTGATTAGGTCTTTTCCATTACATAGTTCTGCTAATGCAGGATTTTCTCTACAGCATAGTTTACTCTTCATTCATTTATCAGGTCAATTTTTAAAGACTTGCATAGGGTTTGATCCTTCTCTGATTGACATTAGTGGCGGCAGATCATGCCCATGATTGGGCTGTCACTGCCTCTTTTGAGGCACATTTCCATTCTAAAGGTCACACCATTAAGAATATTTCCTCTCTATTCATCCTAAAGTTACCTCCTCTTGATTTTGTACCATTCCTCATAGTGTGATGCCTTCATGTACCACAATAAGCAATTTCTCTCCTTTTTTGTGTTTGCAGCCTTCAGCCCTTTATAGATGTTTATTATAATCCTTCTTCTCTCTCATCCTTTATTCATCAAGAACAGTGGCCTCAAAGTCATTTATTCAAAGCTAGATCATGAAACCTGTAATCCCACTGGTGAGCAGTGATACATGTGACTAATCTTTTAGGAATAAAGTACTACACAACATAAGTAAAGGATCTGGCCCTAAAAAGAAACTATGTTATTCATTATTTGTTTTTAAAATAAACCAAATATTTGATAATGACAAATGAGACAAAAGGTGAACTAATAAAGTACTAACACAATATGGAATAGGAAAACAGCATGTGAACGAATTTTAATAGACACTACTTGTCCTTTTTGGGTTATTTCTTTTCTTTCGGTTGCAAGGTTGTTCTACCAAAATGATTTTCCAGGAGGCTAGTGACAGTCTCATTTTTCACTATCAAGTAAATCTGCATTATCAATTACACTCCATCTGATTATGAAGCGGTCTGTTCCAACAGTCCACTATGAAATTGTTAGGGGGAAATGGCATTGTAGAAAGCTTACAGCAATGAAAGAATCACTTATTTTAATAACATTTCTATAAACATAGTTTCAAAATTCAGTGCATCAGAAGCAAATAATTCAGAATAATAAAAGTAGATATGCCAGGTGTGTGGAGGAGAGAGAAAAATGTAGATGTAATAGGCCAGATCCTGAGTCCTGCGCTGGCTACTTTGGCTCTGGCTTACACTGTAACTGGGGTTGCTATTCCTCAGCAATCCCTCGGTGACAGAATGCCCTCTGAGGCTGCTCTAACTTTCAATGGGGCCCAGCCCCTCACTAGCCCCAAAGCCCCTCCTGGGCTGTACTGAGCACAGCTCTCACACCAGCCAAGACTGAGGCCAGAATGTGGTGAGCTCTAAGGCCTACTGCCTTAACTGCTTTTAATGAGAATGTTTGAATGTACATGTTCTTTTTTGTTTTGTTTTTAGTAAACTTAAATTTGAAGAAACTGTAAAGAAGATACAGAGACTGACTGTCAAGTTCAATCTTGCTCCGAGGTTCCACCACATACCTTCAACCATCCCTACCATCAGGGTCGGCTTTAGCGGGTGTGGGGCCCCACGTGAATAATGACGGCAGAGCCCCACCGACTTTGTCTGAGCAAAAGAAAAAAACCCGCCGCTTAAAGCCGGCCCTGCCTACCATAAATCTGGGTCAGACAAATCAGGTCTCAGGTTTATGAGAGTGAGACTGTCATCACAGTGTGGAAGAGGAAGCTGTTCTCTTCACAACCCCTATCTCCCCCCACATAACCTCCTTAATGGCTCCTGTAATGTTTGAATGGGGTGGGAAATCTAGTCCTCAACAGACTGGGAGGACTGTGTAACTCCCAACTGCACAACTCTGTTAGCAGTCCTAGCTACTAAACTGTGTGTGGCTCACTATGATGAATCGTAGATGTTTCCTTGGCCCCAGACTTGAAGCAGAGAGGTTGTTGTGGGAAATGTGTTGTCTTGGCTGCAGCTGGTCACAAAATAACCTCTCCCTCCCCACTCCCCAGATGGGATGCCCTTCCCACACAAGGCCTGAATTAACCTATAGACTGCACCTGGAAGAAAGCCAGGGCATGCTAAGGCCTAACTGGCCGATGAAATCCAGCTAGGGGAGGAGCTGGGTTGGGCTTACAAAGCCAGGAAGCTGGCAACAGAAAGGGACTGAAGAGAAATAGTCTGGAGTCAATCAGGAGGAAGCTATGTTTGAAGCTACAGAGTTCAGTAGTCTGTAGTTACTCTCTAGGAAGAGAGAGATTGAGCTGGTACACCCGGGAGAGATGGGAGTCAGAAGCTGTAGGAAGGAGTCCAGGAAAGGAACAACTGGGTCTGAAGGAAAGCAGAGTCTTTCCTTCAGACCCAGGTGCCAGGTATAGGTTCCCATGACTGGAACCTGGAGTAGAGGACAGGGCTGGGTTCCTCTACCAGCCCCTGTGGAAGTGGCACCATCATGGCGGTACTGGAGAAGACTGCCTGAGACCATTTGTGCATCAGGGCTTTGGGATACCCCAGAAGGGGAAATCACATAGTGACCTGGCTGGAGGCTATGTCACTAAGAGGAGGCTGCAGTTCCTGGAATGAGAGAGGGGCCACAGAAAGTGAAGAAACAAAGAGACAGAATGCAACCGTAGGAAGAGATGTTGGCCTGGCAGAGCTAATCCCCAGAGCTTCCTGGAGGTGGCGCCAGGCAGTGCTGATGAGAGCATCACATCACATCTCCATTGGAAATTTTGACTTTTCTGTGAAAAATTCCAGCCAAAAAATTTCTGTTCAAACATCTCCCAGTATGCACTACTTTCTCCCCTCTTTTTCAGGGTAGTGCATGTATCCTACAACCTTTGGCCATGGAGCATCATGGGGGGTACAGTTTCATCAGTGAGCTTGGCCTCCAGAAGAGAATGGAACAAGTCACCCAAACTACAACTCCCAGGAAGCTCCTCAGTGCCATTGTAAATCAAAATATTTGGGGCTTTGGCTAATAAAGACTGATTTTAATTTTTTTTTTTAAGACCTAATGAAATTTTCTGCAGAAAGCAGAAAATTTCCACAATAATTACTTTGTCAAAAGTCCAATTTTCCATCAAAAAGCAGTTTGAGCTTGTGATAAGAGACTGTTTTAAATCTTTGTGGTAATATTTGATGAAACATCAGATTTCTCAAGAATTGTTGATGTTGTGTGAACATAAGGCAAAGAATGCTGACATACTAAATGCCCTGCCAGACCCCATATGTGAGACTCTCATTAATTTCAACAAGAGTTTCTTGGTCTTATTGGGCCTAAGTTATATTCCAACACACTTTTACTTATGTATGCAATAGAACACATTTTATCACATGTATGATGTGCATTACCCAGATGTGCTAAGTGAGATATATACCATGATTTACATCTGACCTAGCTAAGGCACATTACCATATATAAGGTATGAGACCTATAAAACAGATTATCACAGACATGTTTTATATGTTACACTGAAACCCTTTAAAGTGTGAGGAAAAAGGGACTGAATAATCTCAAGCCAAAAGACTGGAGCTCACCCATTTATCATTATAAAATATATGTATATGTTAACTTGACAACTTTATTGTCTCGCAATTGAATCTTTCAACTGAAAATTAAAATAATGAGAATGCAAGGCAATAGCAATTTGTATTTATTTACTAAAACTTTGTGTTCAAATTAGCTTAGTATTATCTGCCAAAATGCATGAAACACAGCTTGATAGGATGAATCCCTTGTAAATGATGGATCCAACTTGAGCAAGCTGACTGCATTGTTATATCAACACTTCATTTTATGATACATAACCTGATGAGAAACACATTAAGAGATGATGACAAACAGACTTTTTACTAAGCTCAGTAATACTCTAAAGCCACGTTTGGGCTTCTGCTGCATAACTGAAAAGTCAATATCAATGATATATAATAAATTGTGCTCATTATGGGCCCAGACTTAGATATATTGATATAGATATGCTATAATGTGATCCTGGCATACCAGGTGCCAGCTCATGCCAAGGTCCCCAGGCATCAGCTGAACACTGACAAATACATAGCTGGAACCAGTCTGGTGTCACTTGTGTGTTAGTATTGTTAATGTGCATTAGAATTATAAGAATGTTTTAACCTTGTAAATAACTCTGATTTCCTTTTCTTATTTAATAAATTTTTAGATAATTTATTATAGGATTAGCTATAAGAGTTGTCTTTGTGACTTCTAAAGAGCAATTGAGCTGTGGTAAGTGACTGGTCCTTTGTGACTGGGAGTAACCTGAATGCTGCCGCGATCCTTGATGTAAGGGACCATCTATCACAAACGTAGGCTTACCTTGAAGGCAAGACAGATTGGCGTACCCAAGGGGACTGTTTGTGAGTCCATGATTAGGCTGTTATAGTGTCTGAGGCATTTACACTTGATAATAGGTTGGTGAAATCTAAGTATAGAGCCACAACCACTTTGGGGTTTGTGTCCTGGTTCTTAAGTTTGCTCTAAGTTTGGTACCTGGGTCATTTAAGGTTCTGAAAAAATTCAGAATTTCATACATTTTTTTAACCAAAAACAAAATAAAGGGGGAGTGGACCTAGCTACGTAGCTACATCTTATCTAACAGATTTTATACTGCACTCGTCAATGTAGCATTTCCTGGATGGTTCAAGAGATTGGAAATTACATGAAACAGAATGGCTGACACAAAGACAGGGGAAATGGCAAATAATGAAGAGGCCAGGTCACTGATATATCATGATCTGGATCACATGGTAAACAGGTAAACAATATATGTTCAATATGGACAAACATAAGGTTATGCATAAAGGAATAAAGACTGTAGGCCATATTTACATGATGGGGAAACTCTGTCATCGGAAGCCATGACTCTGAAAGTCTTTGAGTTCATGGGGGATAACAGCTGAACATGAGCTCCCAATGTTGCCCTTTTTAGCTATAGTGCAAAACCATGCTCTGAAGTGTCCTTAGCCTCTGTTTGCCAGAACAGAGCAACAGGGGATGGATCACTTGATTACCTGTTCTGTTCATTCCCTCTGAAGCACCTGGCATTGGCTGCTGTCAGAAGACGGGATGCTGGGATAGATGGCTATTCTTATGTTCATGTGATCCCTGGAATCACAAACAGGGAATTTCAAGCAGGAGTCGGTTATACTCTGTACTTCAGATTGGTAAGACTGCTACTGGAATACTGTGTACAGTTCAAGTGTCTACTATTTGAAAAGGATGTTGGAAAAATTGGAGATGGTTCAGAGAAGAGATGAGAATGATTAAAGGACAGGAAAACATGCCTTATAGTAAAAGACTCAGAGTTCAGTCTCTTTAGATCTTTAAAGAAGGTTAAGGGATGGCTTGATCTTACTGTAAGTACCCATATGGAAACCAGAACATTTGATAGAGGGTTCTTCTATTTGCTAGATGAAGGTACAAGATGCAATGGCTGGGAGATGAAGCTAGACAAATTCAGACTAGAAATAAGCCACGCTTTTTAATAGTGAAGGTAAATAACTATTGGAACAACCTACAAAGGATTGTGGTGGAGTTTTCAGCCGTGGAAAACTTTAAATCAAATTTAGATTATTTTCTAGAAGATACACTTTAGTTCAATCACGGCTTGAAGTAGGAATTAATTCAGGGAAGTCCTATGGCCTGTGTTATGCAAGCAATCAAACTACACGATCACTGTGGTCCTTTCTGGCCTTAGAATTTATGAATATATGGAAAAACACTCTCCTCTCTACATACTAATCAAATCCATCCATCCCAGGTGTAAAATGATCAAAAGTCACATGCATTAGAAGGCTGCTCAATGACCTATGTGGAATGAGATGGTGCTTTTAGTTCTGTTACTAATGAAAAAGTGTGCACACCACACCACCTCCATCATTCATCAGTTCACTTCTTCCCTTTTACTCTATCCAATTATTGTCCTTGCCAGCTTTTTTCTGAGCCGACACATGTCGTCATTATGATAATGAGGTTGACTGTCCAATCCAGGAAATTAGCTAGGTCATCTAGAGAAATTCTGAAGACTAATCTTTCCTACCAAAGAAGCTTGTTTGAATTTTTCTACTCACATTACTGTAAAAAAGGAATGTTCCTACTTAGATGTGATGTAGAGTTCCACTGCCCCAAAGGAAGTCTGTGCTCAAAAAATAGAAGTGTCTTTTTTTTCCTCAGAAGGAGCCCTGCTATCTTAGCAGGAATGTTATTGCCACAAGGAAAGTATGTCTATTTAAAAATAAAACCCGGTTTTCACCTTCTCAACAAGAGCTTCTGAAGTAGGATAGTATCATCTCAAAATAAGTCTCACAATTTCTCAGTGAAGAGCTTAACAGAGTTTGTCTATATTTTGCCATCTAAAAATAGATGTACACTACACAATTAGAACTCATTTCCCCTTTTTGCCCCTAAGCGGCCAGTCTAACTACTGAGCTACAAAAGTTGGGTATTCCTCCATTCTTCCCTAAACCACCATCCTCATGGAGGGGTTCTGCTCCTCCAGCACTGAAGTTATTAGGAGTTTTGCCAGTGATTTCTATGGAAGCAGAACTGGACCCTAGATGCTCAATTGTCACCTCTCCCAGTGTGAATTCTGCAGAATAACCCGTTAAGTTTCTTAATTTTTTGCTGCAGGAATATGACAGAACATTAATCCTGAATGAGAATTACATCTTGTATTTTCTTTTTGATGGGTTCAAATGTATTTTAAACTCTTTTTATTCCACACCCTTAATAGAGATGTTTTTACGTCTACATTTTTTTCCAATTATTGCTTGCAATGCATTGGAGACTTGCATTAGCTGATCTGTATGAAAAAGTACATACACAAGTACAGTGGGTAAAACTTAAATAGATTAAAAGTAAATAAAAGCATAAATAGAAATTGAAAGCACACTTCTCCTGACAAGAGAATCTGTCTAACCAAAGAAGAGGTAGAGAGATTAGGTGGGTGAAGTAATATCTTTTATTGGACCAGCTTCTGTTGGTGAGAGAGAGACAAGCTTTCAAGCTTACTCAGAGCTCTTCAACCTTGAAAGCTCTCACACCAACAGAAGCTGGTCTAGTAAAAGACAGTACCTCATCCATCTGTCTTCCTAATATCCTGAGACTTAGGCCAGGTCTACACTACCCCCCCCTGTCGAACTAAGGTACGCAACTTCAGCTACGTGAATAACGTAGCTGAAGTCGAAGTACCTTAGTTCGAATGAAAAAGCACTTACCCGGGGTCCACACGCGGTGCGCAGGCTCCCCCGTCGACTCCGCCTACTCCGTTCGTCGAGCTGGATTACCAGCATCGATGACGGAGCACTTCCTGGTTTGATTTATCGCGTCTTGACAAGACGCAATAAATCAAACCCAGAACATCGATCGCGCGCCTCCGACCGGACGCGTAAGTATAGACCTACCCCAATATAGCTACAACAACCCTGCACAGAAAAATTCTATGCAGTTTTTCATGTTGTAAGGTAATACAAAATCTATCTGCACTACAAATGTTTGTAGTGCATCATTTTTATTTATTTTTTAAGAATTTTTTGCATCCGATTACATTACATATCAAAACTGAGGTCAGGATTTCACCCTGCATGTCTGTTACAAAGTGATATTCTCACTTTCCAATGTTTCAAGACTTGGGAATTAGATATTGTTCTGGAATATGTATCCTGGAAGAGTTCCCGTGGTGTCCAATAGCACTCCAAAGTTTTGTTAGACTAATATCAAATTCTCTATATACTGCCCCTCCAACCAGGGGTGCTGGAACAATCTGTATAGTGGGGATGCTGAGAGCCATTGAACCAAACTGTAAGCCCTGTATATAATGCAAACCACTTCAAGCCAGGGGGTGCAGCAGCACCTCCAGCACCCCTAGTTCCAGCACTTATGCCACCAACAGGACTTTGTTTCCTAGTTTGAGCACTTACTTTTGTTTTACTAGTCACCGCTGATTCTGTGATAGACGTGGTTGAGTCTTATAATGTTTTTGCCTTTTCTTTTAAAGCAATAAACTGGTGCTGATACTGAAGCCTTACAAATCTCAAGTTGGTCAATTACAATCGAGAGGTAAAGACAAGTTAATGGAGATTCTTCTTTGGTTCATGTGGTAAGAGTTTTTTCAATCTGTTGCTTATTTGAGTCCCAGCAGTAATAGATTCCTTGCATCTGAAAAATGAACTGGGGATGGGAGGGGGGAAGGGTGAATTATTGACATAGAAAAACCAGGAGGGTTAGGAGAAATTAAGATATAACTAAGTGTTCACAGACCACTTACCAATTTTTAGATCAGGTCATATTTACCCTTTTGCTTTTGAGTTTTATATTATTTTGATAAGCCACTGGTGCTTTGTAAAGGTATGAAAGTTATTGGTCCATACTCATACATAAGAACAAATTATATCAAATCCATTTTTCCATAACTTTGTGAGGGTTTTAACAATTATCAGAGAATGCTTTAAATTATTCATTCAATAATTAATCATAAGCAACCCATGCAGGAAGTATTACAAAAACTATCACAGCTGGGTACTTTCAAAATTTTACTTGCTAGATGTGTATTAATTTTCAGAACGGGCAACCCAAAAGCCCTATGTGATAGAAACCTGTGGGAGACTCATACACATGAATAAATAATTGCATGTGGAATGAATAATTGTCACGGCTCTATGCTCTGAAGTATCCCTTGGTCTGAGTAGGCTCCAGCACCATTTCTTTCCTTAATCTCTCAGGCACACTTCCCGAGCGCAGGCTTTCTATTTCTTACCACATCATAAAAATAGAATCTCATGGCGTAGCTACCATACATCCCCAGGACCTACGCTGACCCCTCAGATGCCCCAGTAGCGTAAGTGCATCTTTGCACAGAACTCCAACCTTGTGGGCATTGTAGGTTTACAGTTTACCTGTTTAGGGGAACGAGATAGTGAAAATCGACAGATGCATGGGTTTTGTAAGGGTTCCAAAAAACAATCACTCTTTACTTTAGGTAGCACAAGATCTAGACTAAACAATAACACCTCTATCTGCATCTCCTGGCTTCAGTTTTCTCACAGCTCTTGAGTGTGCTCATGTGAGGAGTCCAGGATTCACCCTCCTGAACATTGTTTCTCCTCTGAATTATGGTGTGTCTCTCTCCTGTCCAGCCTATTTCCATTTCCTTGGCCAGTCTCTAGTTAAACGGATCTCGTCTGCTATGAAATCAAGTTCCTCTCTTCTTCTCTCCTACCCAAGCTTCCTGTGTGTCTCTGCCACTCTTTGAGTCTTCCATGCCACCCCCGAGTCCCAGTTTCTGTGACTTTTAAAACCCAGCGTTAACTAATCTTCTATTCTTCCTCTGGGGAAATCCCACTTCTGTAAAACCCATCCCTGCTGAAAAACTTGATCAGACTTGTTTCCCTAGGCTTCAGCCATCCCATTGTCCTAATGAGCTCCCACGTGGATGCAAGTCATTCAAGATGTAATAGCCTTTCATAGTCTCTGGTCTGGTGGGATCCATGACAGCATATGACTCCTCTTACACTCAGGTATTCAACGATACAGCAATTTATTAATATGAATGAGAATTCATAAGTCGTACATTAGACAGATTCCCAAAATTCATAGCATCATAAAAATGTAGGGTTGGAAGAGATCATCAGGTCCAGCCCCTTGTCTTGAGGCAGAACCAAATGAACCTAGACAAACCCTGGCTAGTGTTTGTCCAACCTGTTCTTAAATACCTCCAATGCTGGGGATTCCACAACCTCCTTTGGAATTCTATTCCAGACTTTAACTACAGTTAGAAAGTATTTCCTAATATCTAACCTAAATCTCCCTTGCTGCAGATCAAGCCCGTTACATCTTGTCCTATCTGCAGGCAACATGATGACATCATCATCCTCTTTATAACAACCCTTCCCGTATTTGAAGACTGTTTTCAAGTCCTCCCTCACTGTCTTTTCTCAAGATTAAACATGTCCAGTTCTTTTAACTTTTCCCCGTAGGTCAGGTTTTTTTAATCTTTTTTGTTATATTTAGTTGCTCTCCTCTAGACTGTTTCTAACTGATCCACATCTTTCCTGAAGTGTGGTACCCAGAACTGGACACAGTGCTCCATCAGTGCTGAGTAGAGCAGGACAATTATCGTCTGTATCAGTGTACATATGACACTCCTGTTAGTACACCCTAGAATATTAGCCTTTTTTTGCCATTGCATCACATTGTTCATTCATATTCAATTTGTGTTCCTCTATAGCCCTCTCCCCTGCTCCCTATCACTTTCAGCAGTATTACCACATGGCCAGTTATTCCCCATTTTGTGACTGTGCATTTGATTTCTCCTTCCTAGGTGTAATACTTTGCATTTGACTTTATTAAATTTCATCTTGTTGATTTCAGACCAATTCTCTATTTTGTCGGTCATTTTGAATTCTCATCCTGTCCTCCAAAGTGTCAGAATAACGTTGCTGAAGAAATGTGTCATGCGTCAGAGTGATTTGTTTTGTCCTTCTTTTAAACATGCAGATTTGTGGTTTGTATAGACTGAGTTACAATTCCATCTCAGGACTTTTTATAGGGAGGGAGAGCTACACACCCTTCCTTAGACATAGATGATACAAATGGCTCAATCTTGCCCTTTTCATTTTATTAAATATCAAAGTTAATATGTTCATATCAATCCATTAATTCATTACTTTTCAAAGATGCTGATTACTTACATCTCCCACTGCAGTCAGTGGTAGCAATGGGTGCCCGCGATTTCTGAAATCATACTCTTATGGGTAGAGAGATGGTGTTGGTCTTAATACAGTACAAGTAATCTTACATACTGTACAAAATGCTGTGGCCCAGAATCTCAGGTAGTGTAAATTGGAAAAGCTCCTTTGGCTTCAGTGAAGTAGTCCAATTACACCAGCTGAGCATGTATCCCTATACTTAAAATTACTTCACATTAAAAATTCACCTTTTTCGGTCAGTCCAAAAATCTGAAATTTCAAAAAATAAGAGCCATTACTGACAAGCAATCAGAAAGATAACATTAAACTGACAGAAGAACAAGATCTAAAGAAAGATACAGATTTAAATACCTGATCTCCCAGGTGTTCTCTGAAAGAATACCCTTTTCCTCTCCACTGCAGTGGGGTGAAAATAGCAGCAGAGGATAATCTGTTACCCTGACCTCCCTGGAACAATACCTGAAATATTGCAGGTCAAATATTCAAGGTTCCCAGAAATTATTAGAAAATTGATTGTCTGGAACCAAACTATGTATTGTCTCATCAGTATTCAGCAGCACTGTCCTAGCATACAGAAGAATAAAAATAAAACTAAACCACAAGAAAGAGAAGAGAGCAGAGATGGACTTTCAGAAGAAAATAGGCTTCTTAATCGTCCCTGCTGTGGATTCTCTCTATGGCTATTGTATACCTTTCCAAGTCAAGAAACTTCTATATTCTACATTTTGTAAATGGACCAGCAACAGTAAATGTACAGCTGTGCACATGTGGCATACAGCATCAGCTTGTATTTGAGAATTAGCTAGCAGCCACACTTTTTAAAATGTATTATTTATTTTATATGTAAGTGTGACTGCTAGCTAGATTTTGTGTGTGTGAAAGGATGGACAGTTGTTACACAAGAAGGGAGAGGGTTGTAAATATCCTCTGGCACTAGCTGTAAGAACCCTTCTCCTCCATTACAGGCTCAATGATTCAGACTCACAGCTCATCCATTTTCCCCCCTCCCTATTCCCAGTATCTCACGGATTCTGCTTTTGTATTTTTCTTCATTAACGGGATGTAGATTGTTTGTTTGGAACTGAATAATTCTGGCAAGTGTAGCAACATCTGCTGCATTTTTTAAAATTCCTTACATGAGCTGTACAACAGCCTTTATTTTTGCCTTTTGTAGTTAGCAGTTTAGTAAATCAAGGAGAAAGAAAAGAGTATAGACAAGCCAGGAATAACCGGCAAAGAAGACCACAAAGTATATGTTCAAAAGGCAGCCGGTGGCACTGGAAGAAACTACCTTGCAGGGGATCCAAGTTCATATTCCAGGCTCATGCCCCTGATGCTTGGACACTGGTTTGTGACCACTGTGTGGCTATGTGTTCATAGCCTAAGAGAAAATTGAAATATATTCCCTCTGCCTTACTCGGGATTTCACAAGTTTTCTAGGAGCCCAATACAGCTTTCCTCAATCAGAAGGATAGATCAGCTTATTCTGGGGTCTTTAAGTGGAGGATAAAAAGAGGGATGGCTGAAACACTAAAAAAATTAAGTGATGGGGGGAAAAGTTTTTTTTAATTACTTTTATTATTCATTTCCCCTGTTCCTAAGATCTGGTCTCCTGATGACCAATGGCAGACCAGAAGCTTAGAAGGCATTAACCTATCTTATCCGCATGATTAGGTGGAGCTGGGTGGGGGAAAATAACCTGGTATGTGGCCTCTTGTGGCCCCCTTTTATTGATCAGTCCTGCTTCCATTCATTATTCTGCACTTGCGTTAATATTCTAGGTATTAAAAAGCACTTCCCTGTTGACAGTATTTGAGTACCCCTGGGTTCAGAGGCACCCAGATATTTCTGAACTACATTCTCATCTGTATTTTGACATATGTTGGCTTAGTTCCATGTGTCATCATGGTTACCATATGAGTATTACCAGCACTGTGTGTCAGTGATACCAGAGCAGTGCTCTCCCTCATTCCTGGGGAATTTTCTCATTGCGGGAGTAAGAAAAAGAGGTAGGGTTAGACATCTCTACAGCCTTCCCTCTGATGCACTGATCTGTAAAGAAGGCAAGATGCCATATGGGACCTGTATGCTCCTTTGAATTGATGACAGAATTGCTGTGGGGAATCCTACTATAATGAATTCAGAAATGGCAGCCCAAAAGGATTATGGTCTGTTTTCTAGGATGCCCAGATAGCTAGAGATCATACATCTGTCAGCAGCACATACTAGCCAGGACTTGATGCCAAACAACAACAGCAAACCTGTTGCACAACCCAAGTTCTGCCCCCAAAGAATACTGCCCTGGTTTAGTGTGATTCCCAGAACCAAAGCCTTATCTAACAGTATCACTACCCCTTCTACCTCTACCCCCACCTTGCAGCACACCTTGAGGCAGGACCTGACTCCAAGAGAGCTGCAAGATTGTGGAGGTGCCTGTGGCTTCTTGACAGTAATAGTTAAGTGCTTAAGTAGTAAAGTGATTAAGAATCTCTCTTCTAAACATTATTTTGAAGGTGTGAGGATTTCTTACCACAAAAAAGGGGGAGGGGAGAGACGGAAAGGAGGAAATGAACTTGGAACACTTTAATTACAGATTATTCTCTTGCATTTTAGCATAAATACCTTAGCAGCTATTGCAAAAGACTTATTTCTCCTATTTAAATGCATGCTATATGTGAGTGATGCTATTTGTAAAAGCAATAAATCCAGCCATAGCAATAAAATGTAATTACAGTATTCTTCTGTGACAGAATTGATTCTGGCTAGGTACATTAAACTCATTTGTAACAATGGGCACAGAAGTCATGCAGCTAAAATGTTTACATGAAAACATTTGCAAATTCAGGCAAATTTCTCCTCCATCATAAGGGATTAACTGTTTCAAGGTTATTATGAAATGTTGAAGAGTCACTGCATGGCAGGCCAAACTGATGGGAAAATAAATTTTCTCTTGGGGTGGCGGGGGTGGGGGCAAAATATAGGGACAGAAGTGTTTTTTAAAAGTCCATTCATCAGTCAGTGTTAATTTCCTATCAAACTGGAGGGGAAAAGCCCTCTACCATTTATTTTTCCATGATCCAGTGTATAATGGCTATCACCGTAAGGGCATTCCATATTAACCTTCTTCTAAAACCTAAAGTCGTGTTACAGCCTGATCCTGAGAAGTGGTAAGCACTCTGTACTTCAGAATTCAAAAGGCAGTCAGCACTTCCTCACAATCTTTTCATAACTGGGCCAGCTTTTCAAATGCTCAGTTACCAGTTAGGCACCTAAACAAAAAAAACCGATTGAAAAATAAATGCTTTAGCCTGCTATATTATTTTTCAAATTCTGTCCCTTACTTTTAAATCATTTATAGATCTATACATGCTATATTCAAGTCTTGTCTACTTGACAAGAATATGCTTTTTTGTCACAGCAAAAGCTTCCATTTGGTTAGAAATCCTTTTTATTTTCTTTAATTATTTTCCTTTGGAAAATAACAGTTTAACATGAAGGGACAAAAATACCTTTGGGGAAACTCAAAACTCTTTGATAAAACCCAAAACGTAAAAAAATAAAAATTCTTAGGAACTATTATCAGAATGTTTACTTTCCTCACAAGACTTTACACAGGTAGAGAATATGCAGTTGTTTCCATCAATCTATCCTTCAACACAGTAGTCAGGTGTCATCTTGACACAGTCTCTAATTGTTTCAGAAAAAATACAAATGCTCCAGTGCCATCACTATAAATCCATCCCCAAGCATTTAAAAGTTTGTCCATCACTCTTTTTGAGTTAGTTTACTAGGTTCTTTTACGGTACTCATCACCATGGTGTCTAAGCATCTTCTGAAATCATGAGGCATACAGAAAGATGTAATAATTGCTTTATCATCCCTCCAGCCAGCAGGTAATAGACTTTATTTCTATTATCTTTCATTTCATTCATTCGATCTGCTGGCAGCCCTACTAATACAGCCCAATATACCATTAGCCTTGTTCGCAAGAAGGGGACACTGTTGACTCATATCCAGCTTCTCGTCCATTGTAATCCCTAAGTCCTTTTCTGCAGAACTGCCGCTTAGCCAGTCGGTCCCCCAGCCAGTCGGTCCCCAGCAGTGGATGGGATTCTTCCATCCTTAAGTGCAGGATTCTGCACTTGTCCTTGTTGGACCTCACCACATGTATTTTAGCCCAATCTTCCAATTTGTCTATTGACTTTGGACCTTATCCCTACCCTCCAGCATATCTACCTCTCCCCCCAGCTTAGTGTCATCTGAAAACTTGCTGAGGGTGAAGTCCATGCCATCATTAATGAAGATGTTGAACAAAATCGGCCCCAGGACCGACCCTGGGGCATTTCACTTGATACCAGCTGCCAACTAGACATCAAGCCGTTGATCACTGCCCATTGAGCCTGACAATCTAGCCAGCTTTCTATCCACCTTAGAGTCCATTCATGCAATCCAAACTGCTTTAACTTCCTGGCAAGAATACTGTGGGAGACTGTATCAAAAGCTTTGCTAAAGTCAAGGTATATCATGTCCACTGCTTTCCCCATATCCACAGAGCCAGTTATCTCATCATAGAAGACAATTAGGTTGGTCAGGCATGACTTGTCCTTATTGAATCCATGCTGACTGTTCCTGAACAACTTCCTCTCCTCCAAGTGCTTCAAAATGGATTCCTTGAGAACCTGTTCTGTGATTTTGCCAGGGACTGAGGTGAGGCTGAATCTGTAGTTCCCTGATTCTCCTTCTTCTCTTTTTTAAAAGATGGACACTATATTTGCCTTTTTCCAATTCTCTGGGACTTCCCCCGATCACCACGATTGTTTTCAAAGATAATGGCCAGTGGCTCTGCAATCACATCAGCCAACTCCCTCAGTACCCTGGGGTGCATTGCATTCGGCCACATGGACTTGTGCATGTCCAGCTTTTCTAAATAGTCCTTAACCTGTTCTTTCACCACTGAGGGCTGCTCACCTCCTCCCCATACTGTGCTGCCCAGTGCAGCAGTCTGGGAGCTGACCTTGTCTGTGAAGACTGAGGCAAAAAAAGCATTGAGAACTTCAGCTTTTTCCACATCATCTGTCACTAGGTTGCCTCCCCCATTCATTAAGGGTCCCACACTTTCCCTGATATTCTTCTTGTTGCTAACATACCTGTAGAAACTCTTCTTGTTACCCTTCATATTCCTTGCTAACTGCAACTCCAATTGTGCTTTGGCCTTCCTGATTACACCACCGCATGCTCAAGCAATATTTTTATATTCCTCCCAGGTCATCTGTCCAAGTTTCCTCTTCTTGTAAGCTTCCTTTTTGTGTTTAAGCTCACCGAAGATTTCTCTGTTAAGCCAAGCTGGTCGCCTGCCATATTGCTATTCTTTCTGCACATCGGGATGGTTTGTTCCTGCGCCCTCAATAAGGCTTCTTTAAAGTACAGCCAGCTCTCCTTGACTCCTTTCCTCCTCATATTAGCCTCCATATTAGCCTCTCATATGCTCAGTGTAATTAAAAACAGCAGCAAAAAAAACATGAAAACCCTTGCACATCAATACCGCTCTGCTGGAAATGCTTTTCGCCTGAAAATGTATCATTGTGGAAAGTGATAACCTCCACATGCAATTAGCAGTTGCAAAAGATACAGGAAACTGAACCAGAGTGTAAAAGTCACTTTTAAATTGGTGTTCTGAAGTAGCTGGACACGTTAGGCACCGCAAGTTCTGCTGTAGTTTAAATAATTGAGAGTGGTATTTGAACTGTTTTCTGAACCAGACAAATAAACCTGCCACTCGCTGACTGGAAACTAGTGACTAATATAAATAATGCACAGGTTACAGGTTGGCAAGATAGTCATTTTTTGCTTATCTGATACTGCTTTCCAGCCTCCCATACAATAGGTCAGATAGCCCTAAATTAGCCCTCCTGCTGTAGGCATTATTCCTCTGCTGTGACCGTCATGTTCAGATGAGAATCTCCTCAGGTGTATTTAGCTTTCTATAAAATTCATTCCTTCCCCCTTAAATGGAGAAGAGGATTGGACTAAATTGTATATTTCTCAGTTGAATTTATTTTTAAATAAGATCAAGCATCCCATTTGTCCTTTCACTGGACAGTTTGTGTTAAAATTTGCAACAGGGATAGGCATATCCACCTATCTATTTTAACTTCAGCATGTGAGGAGCTTCTCTGCCTATCCTATGGCTCTCCGCATAATTGCTGCCTAAGAGCTAAGGCAAAGTTATGCTGATTAGCTTCAGTGCTACACTCAGCATTGCCTGTGAATCAATGAAGGAAGCTGTGTGTGTGTAGCAGACCGTTAACTCATCACAGTGACACAGATGGATCGGCAAACTAACATCAGCAGGGGCAGCAGAGCGGTAGGTATTAAGAACATTAGATGTGTGAAACTTCGCCCTTTTTATTGCTTTCTGCTGCCAGGGGAAGTCAGGAAGCTAAACAGAACTCAGCAAGAACCTGGTAGAGGGTATGGTATTGGATCAGTAATGCAAGGACCCTTGAGGGAGGAAATGAGAGATGTTCCAGACTGACTCACATCTGGAATCCTGGGATGGTGCAGCACAGAGAATGCATTGGAAGATTAGAAGATTTGTGCAGGAACTTTATAGGGCACAGCGTAGGGCCAGGTATCTCCTTTGGTTTCCCAGAATCAGTAAATAACACTAATGCTAATGATAACAAATCCTATTTATGCAGGGAAAAGGAGGGAAAGAGCCAGGGCTTAAACCACCAACTACATTTTGCAGCTAAGTTTAGCATTTGAATATGTTGGTAATGAGCACAGAATATATGACTAGCTAGTGCTAGGTAGACCGGTAGATTGATATGCAAGTAATAGGTGCATTTTGAAAACTTGTAGACTTGCTTTTGTATTTCCCCTTCTAATATGATTTCAAAATAGAGTTCTAAGAACTTCCATTGCCTTGCAGGAAAAAATAAATATGATGTGATAAAATAAATTATATAATTGAGATAAGAAAATCCCTAATATTTCTTGATTAATTAAGGTAATCAAAATACAGAGGCATGAGCTGAAGACTAGTAATTATTGAAAGAATTGTGACTCTTCTGATGGAAAAATTATGACTTGTGTCAGCTATAAAGTGTTTCAGGATGACAGATTTGATTTATATCTCAGTTTGGCTATGTGAAGTATTTACTCTTCTAGTTATGCATGGAATTATTATCCCACTCACTGTCAATTAGACAAAGAACATTAACAGATATAGACATGTGACACAAAAAATCAAATGCCAGTGATGAACAAACAGAAATGACTGAGCAGGGGAAAAAAACAGTGCTAGCATGTATAGAGTAGAAATAAAAATATTTATGTGACTAGAATAGTTATCTATAATTGAAAGACCTTCATGGGGCCTTTTGATATATATCTGAGTGAGTTGGCAGTTTTTACGAAGTCAGAGCAAGCATTAGGGCCCAACAGAGATGTGTTGCAACGCTATTCTTGTAGCTGAAGTTGCGTTTCCTAGATCTATCCCCCCGCCCCAGTGTGGACCAGCCCTTAGTCTCATCAGAGGATACAACAATATTATTATTATTGGCTGAGTTCCAGGAACATTCAGCTCTGTACAAAAAGAGGAGACACATATACCCTTGAGAAGACTGCACTCTAAAAGACTGACCGTAGACAATGCATTTGATACTTAAAACTACCACATGGCTAATACTTCTTTGTGACGTGCACTGAAGCTGACTTGCTGCATGAAAGTGTGTACTAGAGAGGGGTCTGAAGGAGACCCGGGTGGAAGCTAAGTATAGTGGATCAGGAAGGAAGTTCCAGTCATAGGGAGGAACATAAGGATTGCTACAAGGAGGAAACGAGAAGTGACCTTATGAGGATGTACTCAGGACAAATGCAGAGTCTGGTGATGCACAGGAGCGAGGCAATTTACTGATGGAAAAGTAGGCTAGTAGTATTGTAAAAACAGCAAAGGTTTATTGAAGCCAGGCTTCTGGGCAGCACACTCCTTTTCTAGATATTAATCTTCCCATATATCCTCCTGTAGTGAGGCGGTGTGGTTGCCCACCGCTCCAGAGAGAGACGAGCCCCTCTGGACACAAGAGTGGGCGGAGCCAGGGAGCTCTGAGCCCGCCCCCCCCAAGGGTCAGGCGTGGCACAGGAAGTATAAAGGCCCAACCCCAGAGCTCGCTGAGAGAGCAGCCACTGGGGAGGCCAGATGCCTGAGGGCCTGAGCACCTGACTCGCTATTGCCCCTCCCTGACCAAGGACCTGGACGGCCCAAGCACCAGACTCACCATTGCCTCACCCTGACCGAGGGCCTGGGCTCGCTGTTTATATACTGTTATTGCTCAGCCCCTGCCTGAGGGCCTGAGCACTGGACTCACCATTGCCCTAGGTCAGGGTAACCAGACAGCAAATGTGAAAAATCAGGATAGGGGGTGGAGGGTAATAGGAGCCAATATAAGAAAAAGACCCCAAAATCAGGACTGTCCCTGTAAAATCTGGACAACTGGTCACCCTACCTAGGGTCTGGGCTTACGACTAATAGTGTTTATTTCTGCCCTCCCCTCACAAAGGCCATGGAGGCCTGCGGTAGGACTAATTCCTTGCTAGGCCTCCTCCTGAACTTAGTGAGGCAGTGTGGTTCCCCGCCACCCCAGAGAGAGACGAGCCCCAGCTAACCTATCTATACCTCCAGAAAAAAGAGCTTTGATGTGAAGAAGCAGACTAACCGATGCTAGTCACATTGCTCAATGTACTAGTGGAAGGTGCTCAGATACTACACTGACGACGGAGGTATAAAGAGGAGGAGAACACGTTCTCAGCAAGACTGAATATCTCCATATTCTGCAACGAAACTCTGGGTCAGGAGAGCTTTGTGTGACTCTCATAAACTTGCTTTCTCTTCCTAATTAACACTTTCATTAGTCTTATATTTCTCCCTATGGTTTATTCATTTAGGGCTAGACTGTGGCTGGATTTTGCATGGGGTTTGGGGAAAGGGGGTGGGAGAGAGAGCCCCCATACAGCCTATGACCTTTCTTGCAAGGACCAGGTACATTTGTAGTCCATGTGCTTTGTATGCCTCTAGGAACACAAGGAACAAGTGGTGTGTAGAGAGTGCAATACCCTCCCCCAGCGCTCTTTGCCTCAGAGCAGGGCTAGTGTAGTGAAGGGAATAAGCACCCCTCCATGAAGTGGTGTAGCATCTGACATACTCTCCTGCACATCATGCACAGAATTCTGTCTTGAATTCCTGTGGGGTGATTCAGCTCTACATTGCTCCCAGCATGAGGCTGAGTTAAATGGCATGTCTGAGCCCTTAGTTTTTGGGTTTTCTTTAAAGCATTTCTATCCATAATGACTATGGGCCAGATTTTAAAGGGATCTAGATGCCTAAAGATGCAGCTAGATGCCCAGTGGTATTTTCACTTAGGCATCTGTCTTCATCTTTAGGCTTCTAAATATCTCTAAAAATGTGTCCTTATATCTTACAATGCAAGCACTAAAACATACACTATATCTTTACCAAACAGTAACTAGAACTTTCATTAGCCATTTGTTAGCTAGCACAGGGAGTCAGATTTTTACATCTTTCAATGTAATATGAAATAAAGAGAACCAGTTTCAGGACATTCATGTTAGTAATGGGTGATCTGCTAAAATCCACTAGAGTTTGATTCAAAAGTTAAGACATTTACATTATATCCATCTGAACCTCAAATGTGGGAAGCTGAGTTGGAGCATCCTTACAAGATAAGTGGCACTTTC
This sequence comes from Chelydra serpentina, assembly GCA_037349315.1. Taxonomy (NCBI): domain Eukaryota; kingdom Metazoa; phylum Chordata; order Testudines; family Chelydridae; genus Chelydra; species Chelydra serpentina. Next base: position 28,553,533 of record JBAIAC010000026.1, read on the forward strand.
ACCTCTGGTCTCATCTGGTAATCAAATATTTCAGAATCTCTAAAGATTTGTTTAGGATCCCTCTCTTTTCATTCACTGGTTTCTTTCTCACTAGTTTTAACATTTTTTTCTCACTTACATTGTCTTACAAACACAAAAGAGCAAGCCCTGCCAGTCAATCCACTGAATGTCTTTTCATGGCATCACCTCCTCATTTTAAGTTTTAAAAAGCATCCTCTTCTCTCCTCTCCTCTCTTCTGGGCTGGGCAATATTGTTTTAAAAGAGGCCAGATGCTACCTCAAACTAGTCGAGAGTGGGGGGAAAGACCCACTCCAGAGATGTTTCACATGTTTCTGCTGAATATTATCAGTGGAGAATAAAAATAATCAGGACACTTCTTCAAACAGAAAAGGAAATCACCCTTGTCAAATTCAAGATGTTATTTAGCAGTCTTGTGATTAAAAATAGTGGCCCAGATCCTGATTCCTACTCAGGTGCACAAAAATCATTAAAGCCAATAGATACAAACCTCTATAGAGTCCTCCTGCCTCTGAGGCCCTACGATACTCCCGTCCTCCAGGTTGCTGAATAGGGGGCGTCCTTTGAGTCCATGGGTAACTGGGCATACATTAAAGCAGCCCTGAGTCAACAGCAGAATTGAATGTGTGTAAAGCAAATCAGCCAAACTGAAATATCTAGCCATTATCACTTCATTTGTGACCATGATTAAGGGTATTACACCATTTTATAAGTACTCTGGACTGTGAATTATAACACTTTGCTATAAGAAAAAGTACACTTGTGGTAAAAAATATATATAATGGCATCTCACTAGCTAGCTAGAACATCAGACATGCCACATACCAGTTAAAAAAAAAACTAATTAAACTCTCAGTCTTCTTCCATTACTTTAAGCAGAAGCGAGTCTTTGTGTTTGTGGTCAGTTTCTTAATGGGCATGGATGTGAAGTCATTTATCTTACTGAAAATCCCTTCAGCCATATCTAAATTACTTTCTTACCAATGGCTGAAGAGTCTCAATTTAATCATAATGTTTAAGTGAGATACATAGCAAACTGTTTTAACGCAATTTGGACATTCTTACATACTCATGGCAATCACCTTACTGGGCTATCTATCAAAGAAAGTGTTTGCTGTCCTGCTCCATTCAATACCAGAGGAGAATATAAAACTGCACATCAGCTCGACTCAAAGCTGTGACAAAACAGTGGACTTTAATATTTGCATTTCATTTAAATTGCAAATGTTTTCAATTAGTTGATTTCCTATTGTCTAGGGAGATTTTCATCACCTTTTGGTGGACAGATTTTCAAATATTTTAGATGTGCAGTTACTGCAACAAGTGATTGTATGTGGGCATCTGAGTGCCCAGTTGGTACACACAAGTGAATTAACTGTGCTCACAGATTAAGTATGCAGTTGTGTGGCTAAAGGATTTTAAAATCTGATGGTCCAACTCTGATGGCTCATTGCTAGGATGATAAATCCTGTTTCTGGTTAAGTCAGTCCCTTTCCATTGTTTCCGTACAATAATAACAAAGAAAATCTTAAACCAGATTCACTGGGATGCTCTGGCTACTTTGCACTGCTCTGATAATGCAAAACAGCCATAAAACCTTGGCCAACTAAGGGCTAGTCTACACTTACTGGCTGGATCGGAGGCGTCGGATCGATCTTCTGAGTTCAATTTATCGCATCTTGTCTAGACGCGATAAATCGAACCAGGAAGTGCTCCCCCGTCGACGCTGGTAATCCAGCTCGCCGCGGGGAGTAGGCGCTGTCAACGGGGGAGCCTGCGCGCCGCGTGTGGACCACAGGTAAGTTCGAACTAAGAGACTTCGACTTCAGCTACGTTATTAACGTAGCTGAAGTTGCGTATCTTAGTTCGACAGGGTGGGTTAGTGTAGACCAGCCCTAAAATGGGTTATGGCTGCTTTATATCATAGCAGCGATATAGAACAGCTGCATCATTGACTCTAGCCTCTTATGGTTAGAAGTTTTCATATTTCTTGCAACTCATAGTACTGATAGTTTACAATTCATATGAAAAATCTAAGGGCCAGATTCTTCACTCAGAGCTGCTTAAAACAGGACTAACCCCTTTTATAATCAGTGTACCTGTTCAATAAGAAAAAAAATCACGTCCTAATAGTCTAACCAGGATAACAGATTAACTACTTAATATAAAATCAAGGAGTTTTATAACTTTTTGGTAAATGAGAATTGTTGGGGTGGCTTCTGAGATCTTATTCACTTGGTAGCCTCCAAGACCCTATTATGTTTAATGTTTATATATTTTTTTAAAGTTATACTTTGTAAAAGCATTGAGCTACCCAAAGGGTTAACTAACAAGGTGAGGATTTCCAGTACAGGTTGGCTGCTGCCCAAAGAGTGTCTGTGTCAACTTCGCAACCTTGAATGCAAGATGTGAGTGGAGTTTTAATGATTTTTTTTTTAAAGCCAATTCATTTTACACATACATTGTACATTTTTCAAAAATAGGTGCTGGATTTTTAAAAAAAATTCTGCAGTCCCTTGCTACATTGTAAACAGTTTATTACGAGAGACCAAATATTTTAAACTTGCTTGGCTTAGCCTTGCCAGCTGAGCCTTTGAACTTATTTCTTTCCTAAAATGGGTTTTACACTCCTGACATTTTCCTTTCATAAATTGCAAGTTATGAGCAGATGACCCATTTAAGTTGCTTACATTTTTACACTGTATTTATAATTTTTTATATTTAAGCTTTGAATACATTTTTTTCAGGTGAGTTCAATTTGTTGGCCTGGACTTTGATAACGGCTGTATTCTAGCAACATTTCTTATATTTGTATTTTCATTCCCTTGTTTTCATTCTGTGTCTTAGTTATTTGATGCTTTAGTAAGATGACTTACAGTAAAATTTTTCTTTTTCTGTCAGGCAGGTTTTTTTCTTCTTAACTTACTAGGGTGTTTCTTGCTCCCTTTTTTTAAAAAAAAACAATCTGTTGTTTGAGCTGATTTGTGTTGCTCATAATTATTTTTCTACACAACTGGACCCAGGTTACATTCCCACTAGTACATTTGAAAGCAGTCAAGCCATATAGAAATCTCTATTTCGTTTTTAGTGATTTTGACTAAATCATCCGTAGTCCAATCATTCAAATCAGATTATCACTCCACCTGCAGCAAACAGCACAATTGATCATTTACAGACACATTCATCTGGATGGGCCCATTTTCTTGAATGGCTGTAAAGGCTTGGTATGGGGGGAGCATATAGTGGTGGTAGTTGTTACCACCTGACCTCCCCTTTGCATAAATTGTTTTATTACTAAGGTTTTCACAGTGTGTGACTGCACTGAGTTATTCTGCCATAACTGAGTTTCATTATTAAACAAAGCAGTCTCCTCTTTAACACTTTAACATCTTCTTTAGCACTTTCACTCTTTGACATTTCTACAGCACCCAACTGTTTGATTCCTCCTAATTCTTCACTGTTTATTTGTGCAAAAGTTCCATTCAACTCCTCACTCTCTATTCTCAAATTACTTATCTTCCAAAGAGACACATTTCTTAGCCAATTTTTTTTTCTTGGCAACTCCAAGCTTATCTTCTATGTTTTTTGCACTTATTTCTTACTTTAGTACACTTTAGCTGCAAAGTAGTACTCATTAAATAGACTCCTTGAAGGACAGCTGCTTTTTATTTCACATTTATGCAAATAGGTAACAGAATATTGTTTTGTCCCTGATCTTCCAGTCATTTTTTTCCATTTAGTTTGTTTCCTCTTTTACAACTTTCATTTGCTCTTTATGCTTTCCACATTCATGCCTCAAGGTGGCACATTTTGTTTGTAAAGTTTTAGCCACCAGACATAGTCCTTGTGTGCCTTGATATGGACTTGCTTTGCCTTCGGTAAAAACACTAGATACTATTTTTTCCATGGCTGCCAATGTGTCCTATTTTTAAAAAACTGCAGTGGCATTCAACAGACCTCTGCTGTGCTCTGACAATCATTCTTTATTTTTTTCTCGAATACCATTCTCTGGAGTTCCTTTTTTACCTAATTGATATGCATTGATATGCAAACTAGATACCATCAACTCAGGGTTAAATAGGGACTGGGAATGGCTGGGCCATTACGTTAATTGAATCTATTTCCCTTAAGTTAACGATCCTCACTCACACCTTTGTGTCAACTGTCTGCAATGGGCCATCTTGTTTATCACTTCAAAAGTTTTTTCCCCCCTGCTGTTATAGTTCCTCTTAATTAATTAGCCTCTTAAAGTTGGTCTAGGCACTTCCAACTTATCATGTTTCTCTGACTGTATAAATATCTGTTCACTGTATGTTCCATTCTATGCATCTGATGAAGTGGGTTCTAACCCACGAAAGCTTATGCTGAAATAAATTTGTTAGTCTCTAAGGTGCCACAAGTAATCCTGTTCTTTTTTGCTGACACAGACTAACACGGCTGCTACTCTGAAACCTTTTTTACCTAGTCTCACTCTTCCCCTTAATACTTTTCTGGGGAATCCACAGCATTCACCCTGAGATTTAACCTACTTCTCCAGTGTCTACTAACTGTTTAAAACCCTTACACCCTTCTAGTGCCATTTCCCTTACTGCTAGGTAGTGACTCGCACTAAAGGGTGTATATATTACCTGTTCCAGATGAGCCGATTTGAATCCTGGCACTAGTATGTTGGGCTGGCTTCTAAGATCTCACTCATTCAGTAGGCTCCTCCATTCCCGAGAATTCAGCTCGACTTCAGACTCATCATTCAGGTTTCTTTATTGGCATACAATTAAACTACACTTGAGCTATTCAGGGCATACCTTATATCCAAAGTCACACAGCAGACCTCTTCTCTTACAAATATTTACACATTACATTGCATTTTCCATACACAGCATTACACGTTCTAGGAGTGGCGTGGTCACTTTGTAGGAACCAGTCCCTGTACAGCACTCTGTCCACACACTATCCATGGATGTCTTACTCTTTATCTCTTCTTATGTTCCAGGCTTATTTTATCCATTGTTATCTTGGTTCCCTGGGTATACCCCTTATCTTAGCTAGTACACACACTGTTTCCAACCTGCTGATCCATTTACTTTTCTAATCCTGTCTCCCAAAAAATATGAGGCCTCACTCATGTCCAAGTACTCATGTCAAGCCAGACCTACAAGAATTGGTGACCGGCAAAATATTTGGCAGTTAAGAGAAGCCCTCAAACCATGATGGTTAATCCACAGATTACCCAAATTATTCAAGGCTCTTCGGTCTTCAAAATTGAGCTGGAAATATCAGACAAGCAGACTTTGCCAACTGTGTGTGTAGTAATGAGAAAAAAAAATCTCCCCCAAAGTCCCCCAGTAATAATAACAATTTGAGCACTTTGTGAAATAGTCCTGTCAATCAAATAGCAAGGTTATGAAAACTCCCCTGAAATAGCACTACTCAACCTTTTGATGATATTCCAGAATGCAACCAATGGACATTTCTCCTGTATGTGTGGAAAAGTTTCTTCCTATTAGAAAAAGCTATGGAGGAGACTAGATAGTCCTTCACAGACATTCTCTCACACCACAAAAGCATCAGCCCTAGTCTCTGTTAAAGAGATAATTGAAACAGGAAGAGCAAAGATACTGTGGGCTAGAAATGGGATACGAACAGTGGCAAAGTTGCATGCTAAATTTGCTCAGCAATTCACCTGCCATAAAGCCTCATCTTGTATATGTTACCAGTGCCTGACTTTTCATGAGTGCTTGGAGTTTTTCCATTTAATTCATTGGGTTTTGGATTAGACTTTAATTGGAATAAGCAGTTAGATATTATGGTGGTATATGCTTCATCAATGCTGGTGGATAGCTCACATGAATAAGATGAATGGAATAGATAGATTTGTCCTGTTCAGATTTCCCATATGCTTCAGTGATTCATTAAAATAAAACTTTTTGATCCGGAAAGGAACTTTCATGATCCTGTTTGTGTGTGTGAGTGGGGAGGTGGGAGACAAGGGACGCATTCAAATAAAAGGGTTCTAAAAGTGCCTAATGCTGCATTTCTTACTAAGGTAAAATCCCTAATGGCTTCAATATGAGAAGGTAGGTTCAGGACCAAAATGCACTCTCTGGTTCTCTCTGTCTCTTTCTTTCCATTATCCCATCATCTGGGGTCAAGTTGTTGTGCAATCAGCTACCATCTTCATCTGTCCCAAGTGGCACTGAGTCCACCTGTTTACTATCTTCTTTCATGCAATCCATCCGCTGTTCTACACAATTTGGCTGTCAGCCTCAGTGGTGTATGCTTGTTATATACAAAACACAAAATGTTATTCCACACTTTTTCATCACTCCCAAGTCTGAACTATGTCTCATATTCAAGCTCATTGTCTTCCATAGCCCAGCCTTCTAGATACTTGAACAGCTCAGTCTGGTTTAGTCATATTCCATTAATCTTTATATTCTGTTTTCCTGAATATAAAGCACCTTTACTGACCCACATGACCTCAATGTTATTCGATTTCATTTTCATCCCACGTCTGGTTACTATTTCCTCCAGGTCTTGTTTTGAGGATGTCCTTATTGCTGTGCCATCTGCAAATAGCAGCTTCTGATGTTTTCCCAGGGGGTTCTTCCTGCTGATATAGTCCATCAATATGATAGAGATGGACTGAGGGGGCTGCTTGTTCCAAAACATGTTTGCATCAGTGTTTCTGGTGATCTATATAGTGTATTCACCTTAGTTTTTAAATCCTCAGACACTCCATATTTCCTCAGCACTGGTGTAAATATCCTTCTGTCCACTTGATCATATGCGTTTTCTACGTCTATGTCCAATGCTGTTGGTATTATAGCAACTTCTCTATCACTTGCAGTATTACAGAAATGACATCTGCAATTCCTCATCCTTTTCTAAAGCCAAATTGTTCTTCTGTGAGGAGAATTTCCCAGCATTCTCCTTAACCTAGTGCCCAAGATGCATTCCAGTATCTTCATGTCATGCAACGGTAACTTTCTCCCTTGATAGCTTCTGTATTCATGGATGTTTCACTTTTTATTGGGATCAAGTTAGAGTTGCACCAATCTTCAGAATTTTTGTGTCTCACAATATGGCTTTAAACCATTCTATGCCTCTCTCACCCAGGATTTTCACCAGGTCCATCATCACTTCATCAGGTTCCGCTGCCTTACCATTTTTCATTTCTCACCTCTTCTTCCGTTATGCCAGAATCCGGCAACACATTAGTCTCGCATGTTGGCAACTCCACCAAAAAATTGCCTCATATAAGAGACTCTCATAGTATTGTTTCCACCTTTCTTTCACTTATTCAGGTGTTATTAATAGTCTCCCTGGTCATCATTTAAAAATACCATTCTCCTTCCCTGTGAGTCTCATTTTTGCAATGCTATATGCTTTCGCCAGCCAGTTTACAAGCTCAGTGTACAGATCATCTAGGGTATTTTTTTGCCCTTCTTCACTGCCCAGTTGGCAGCTCACTATGCTTTTTTCTATTTACTTCCACTTACACTTGATGGATTCATTTTCTTTTTCTTGTATGCACCATGTTCTTGTTTCAAATTGCTAGCTGCACTTCATAGGTCCACCACCACGCCTCTTTCCCTCATGTTTTGTCCACCTGTACCATCCATCACCACAATGCACGTTCTTTTGAGCTGGTTCTTTCTTTTGTTAAGCAGATATATATTACTGTAATTGCCTTTCTCTGCACCCTTTGTGTTGAGAAATTCAGGGAGAATCACTTAAAGGTTAGTCCGCTCCTTAACTTCAGTTCACAACCCCTTTTCAATTAGATATTATCATGAGCACTTTATTGGCATCACTGCCTTTCTTTCCTTCAAAGATCTTATTAGAGCACTACTATTCATGCCACTCTAGTTAAGTTCATGTCAGCATTTCCAGTTATAAACCCCTATGCAGTATTCAGGGGTTTATCACAACCATAAAACATGGCTACGGTATTATGTTTTTAATCCCTTTGGTAATGAAAATAAAGCTGTAAAAACAAAAAGAAAATAGTTCAGAATGCAAAGATGGCTTATGAGGTCTCAGCCCCAAAAAAGTAGTTGTAAGAAAATTCACACAAAAAGAACCCTTATTTTTAAATAAAGATTTGCTGCTTTCTGATGCCTTATAGTCTCTTTGTATCCTCAAAACAGAACTGTGTAATAACTTTTGTATTAAATGCAATCAACCCTCCCACAGCCTGTTTGTTAATGCAACATAAAGTTTCAAGAATCAAGAACTAAAAAGTCAGCACACTGCCAAAAGTAAGTTTTTCACCATTTTAACTTAGCTGCAATGCATACCTATATATTTAATGCTTTAGATTAAAAACATAAACAATAAGGGGGTGAATTTCAAAGTCACAAATGGAGGTTAGGCATCCAGCCTAATTCAATTGTAATTAGATGTTTAACTACCCTGTGTCTTATAAAATCTCCCATTATGACACAAAAATTGACATTTAACAAGGACACCAGGAATAGATAATGTTATATACTGTAACTGCAATATAGTCAAGCAAACATTGCCAGGGAAACTTTAAAGGTTGGAAGTTCATTATTCTCAGTTTAAGCTCTCAACCTTAAATATGTCACATTAATGCTACTTTGAAAATGTATTTCGGAATGAATCAGTCTGGATATTTTTAAGGAGAGGAGAAAATGGAGGGGAGCGGGTTTTATTTTATTTATTCATTTGACCAAATGTTGAACTGACAATTTCTAATATAAACAAGCCTCATCATAACATCTCAATATTGAGACAACACAGATTAAAACAATCATCTGGTAAGATAAAATAGAGGTAATTTAGAATTAACATTAGTTCATTAAGGGCCCAGAGAGAGCAAACCTTCTGCTTTCGGGCCTTAACCAGTCTCTGACTATGAAGGATTAATAATTGGGATTTTTTGCAACTTCCTGTGAAACATCTGTTTCTGGTCCCTGTCAAAGAGAGGATATAGATTACATACACCATGGCCTATCCATGGGAGTCTTTCTTATTGACTACAATGAGTGGTAGACCAGTTGCTCTACTACATTTTAAAATGAAGACTAGAAAAAATTCTGGAGGCTGCAAGCAAAATAATAATTTGTGTAGTTCCTTGTATGAGAATGTAAATATTATGGAAAATAAGCAATTTTAGTGTCATTTTTACTCTTAGACAATCCAAAATAAATTAAAGTAAATTATTTTTATGGTTGAGAGTTTAATAGGAAAGAAACTAAGGGTCTGATTCTGCAATGTTACATGGGAGTTTTATCACTGACCTCAATGGAAACAGGATCAAGCCTGAATAATTGATAATTGATGGATTATAGTGTAGTTCAATTTTGACTAAAGTTATAAACGCAGGTTTTCGAAGTACAGGGTCAAAGGATTTTTTGGTGATATTACAAAGAAGAAGTATTGTTTTCATAAAGAAAGAGCTTCTCAAGCAATAATGCTGTGGAAAATAATAATAATAAAAGTAATAATATATGTGTTTTATCCAAAGGGCCCTAATAATGGGTTTTAGTTACATCTAAACTAAGACCTTCTATGTCTGTTGTTCACAGTGAATGATAGCCTATGGTCCTGTTCATTCAGTAGAAATAACCAAGTGTCTTCAATGAAAGAATATGGATGGTTTCTGAGGTCTTGAGCAAATTTCACTGATTCAGCTTTCGTGCTTATTTTCTGAGCGTTGATTCCATATTATTGCATTGCTTTATGTACATGACATTTGTGTACATGAAATCTAGAAGGACTGAACTTAAAAAGTCTGCAAGTTCTCCAGGAGCAACCTTTAGTTAAGATTAAGGCTACATCTACACTTGGTGCTGGGGGGGTGATTCCCAGTTTGAGTAGACATACTTTCACTGAGTTAGTGCACTGAAAATAGTAGTATAGCCACAGTAGCACAGGCAGCAGCCAGTGGTGGGCATGGTCTAGCCACTACAAGTACAAATCCATCTGGATCCCATAGGTACTTACTTGGGGTGGCTACTCACTGCTGTCAGGGATACACTACTATTTTTAGCATGCTAGCTCAATGAGTACATCTACTAAAGCTGGGAATCACATCCCTGGCTTCAAGTGTAGACATAGCCTCAGAGGTATAAGTCCTAAAGGTGCTCTATTAAAGAAAAGTGGCATTTATGGTAGGGACAAAATGGTCCGTGGTTGGATGAAAAGTAAGTTGGTTGCAACAATCCTGTGGCTTCTCAGACTTTGTAATCATCAACTATTCTACACATTGTGTCTACACGGACTTCAGTCATAAGTGAGGATAAAACTCAGAAGCTTCTGCTTGGAGAGTGCAGGTTCTTACCTCTCAAGCTAAAGGAAAACCTCCTTTAGCTACAGTAGTATTAATAACAGTACTATTCCTGGTTTTCCTCCTACCCTCTAATTCCTTCTTCAGTCCATCCTTTAGAAGATCTTCCTTATCCCCCCTCCAACTTTCCACAGGGTTCCACAGTGCTCTGTTCTTGGTCCCCTTCTCTTCTCCCTGTATACCTTATCTCTAGGTAATCTCATCTACGAACATAAATTCAGCTACCATCTCCATATGTACAACTTACAAGATCTACTTCTCTACCTGAGAACTGTCTTTCTGACATCGCCTTGTGGCTGTCTGGCTGTCCACTCAAACTCAACAGAGCCCTCAATCTCCCCCTCACCCAGCAAATCATCCTTCTACCTTCTTGCTCAATCACTGTGGACAACACCACCACCATTTTGCTTTGAGTATGTCATCCCTCTTTTTGTATCCCTCTACTGTCTTCTCTGTCATATCAAACATACACTACTTGTCTTCACATTCAAAGCCCTTCACAGCCTATTCCCCACTCTACCTATCAGCTCTGATTAGCTGTTAGAATGTTGACTCCTACCTCTGACTGGCCTATGATAACAGCTTCTATCACCCAGTTGTTAAGATTTCAAACAAGTACCTTCACACTTTCTCTCATATTGCCCCTCAGACTTAGGAGGAGTTCCCCATACACATCTGCAAAACTCAGTATCTTTCTTCAAATCCCTCCTTACTACTCTCCTTTGCCATAATGCCGACAAAAAACTTAACAACGGTTAGGCCACTGGTGTGCTGAGACCACTGTCCATCATGCTGACCAATATTGCCTCACTTTTTCCTTGTATTCCCCCATTGGTCTGTCTGTATCTATCTGTTATTCCTTGTTTTATACTTAAATTATAAGCTCATTCAGATAGGACCTGTCATTTTGTTTTGTGTTTGTATAGTACCTAACACAATGGGTGTCCCTGACTAGGATTCCCAGGTGCTCCAATAATACAAATTACTATTAATAAATAATTATAAATCCTCGCCCCTTTGACATCAATGGAAAAACTCTCATAGACTTCAGTGGGACCCGGATTTCATTCCTTAACTGCAGTAGGATCTAGACCTGTAATTGGAGAACCATATATTCAAAAACAGACTGTTGTTTTGTTTAGAAGAGGATATGCACTAAGATTCCATGTAGGTACATGGCCAGGAATGACATTTGACTCATCTCTGTGTAACCTTCACCTTAACTTTACTCAACATTTTGATAAGTAATATAAGGCAACACTAATGGGATAATCTATATTGCTGAAGAGCAAGTATAGCTTTCCAGACTACCATGAAATGTGAGTTATGGAACCGATGAGCCACGGCATTAAACGTGATTATGAAATCATGATTTTGCAAGAGATTTTATTTTTACACCTTTATTCCTCTGGAAAGCCATAAACACTGAAATAGTGATATAACGAATTTATACTGTAATTAATTATTTTCTAAAATATTTGGGTGGCATCTCAGATTAAAAAAAAAATCCTGTAGGCTGTAAAACAATATGTCCAGTATCATCATGTCTTTACACTAATTTGGTCAACCGAAGATATTAAGTGCATCACAAAACTGTAATGAAAGCCATATGATCATTTGTAGTCAGAACAAATACTTTCAATAATGGATGGCAAAATGGCATATAAAATACATTATTCATAACTTTTCCCCTATATGCACCTGAAAATGAAATAGCTTGCTTTGCCTTGGAAATCTTTTGTCATGGTTTGTTATTCTGTTCAAAACTTTCTAGACCACAACACTTTTTTTTTTTTTAGCCTAAAGACCATTCTCATCACTGGCAGAACACCTTTCCTCCGTTTGTTGAATACACATTTTCTTTAACCATTTTTTGTTTAATTCTGTCTTCCTGAATTGTGACACAAGCTAGCCCATATACAAACATGCATGGTTGTAGATTTAATCTGGAAAGCTAAACTACTCTACTAGTGATGCTTCCCTGTCAACTGTTTTATGAGTCAAGAAAATTTGACACTTAAGGTTGCCATAAATAGACAAATCAAATTCTGATAATATATAGTTAGTTTCAGCACAATACCTTAGTAGAGTCAGCCTAGTATTCATATACAACTCTAATTTTCAGCACACATCACAAATATCCACTTGCTTATGTTACATTGGATTAGTATTTAAAATCCAATAACATTTGAGCCATTGTCTTTCTGAATCATACCATACTGTACTGTGTAAATACATTTCTAGTGTTATATTTCTATAATAATCCACTAACACACATGGAGAGTTTAATCTTGCACAGCCCACAGGCAGAGTGTTGTGTTTATAAGCATGAGCAGAAGGTGTTAAGGAAGAAACATGGTAAGTCTATGGAAGAGCCAAGCCTTCAAACTTTCAATTCTATGCTTTAACCACCAAGACATAATTCCTTCTCTTGGCTATTCTACAAGCAAAGACCAGGGGCAGAGTCTTTTGGCTAGTCTCCCAGAGTAAGTGGTAGCATTCCAATCTCTAGGTACAATTCAAACTAGACTTGAGAAAATACCAGTAAATGTACAGTATGGAATTACTCTGCCTTGATGGTGAGTTAAGCCAGGGATATAGCTCTGCTGCCTTTACATACAAAACAGCTATTTGTACACCGTAAGTGAAAATGAGTAGCATTTGGCTCCAGAAGAGCTAACGTGACTTATTTTTTAGTTCAAACATGTGATTCTACCTTTTTTGTATTGTTCTGAAAATGAATTGTAAAGTGGGAGAGTTAACCTCTACTTCCTACGTGTCAGATCCGTCATTATCCTAGTCAGAGTATTTTATGAAACTTGTTTCGATAAATCCAGTGGATTAAAGTCGTCATCATTCTTCTAAACCGTGATTTTTTAGATATCCTTTGCTGTTTCATTACCAGTTTACAACCAAAATGGTTTCTGACAAGCTTGCAGTTTTATTTTCCATCACAGAGTAAAGGGAAATCTACTGAGGATTACTAGAGCAAGTGCTAACAGAAATATACAAGCCTGATTAAAAGGAACAATTTTCAACAAGGACTTTTTACAGGTGAGTGCTTTTAGCTAGTACAATAGCAAATGACACAAATGGAAAAAGAACCAGTTTTTAAAATAAACCATACAAACAACCTTTAAAAGAATTGTTATGCTCAGGCATTAGTCAGCATCCAAGCCACCACAGTTCCTACCATCCCAGGGATTTGTTATTAAAAGTCAGTAACCTGAAAGACAGGGTAATAGCCACAGCTCAAGAATAGCATAATTTAAAAGAGCAAGTTTAGTAAAATGTTTTCCTTGGGCAACCATCAACAACCAGTGGAACAAGAGAGGATCAGACACAATTGACAAGTTAAGTTGATGTGGGAGCACAGCTTTTAAACACAATAGGCTGGATTCTCTACTGCCTTTCACCTTGTGGAGTCATTCTGTGCAGCATGAGTGCAAATGCTACAATTCTGATTTAGCAGAGTTTTGCACTTTGGACAGATGTAAATGTCTACATAATGCACAAGGCAGAGGAGAATCAGGCTCAATAGGATGTTTTTGAGCAAGTGCTAACCAGTGAATATGCAGAATATTACCAGGTGGGAAAGCCGAGAGTCCCTATATCAAGGAAAAAGAACGAGGAGTACTTGTGCCACCTTAGAGACTAACACATTTATTTAATTGAATTTATACAAAGCTTAAGCTTTCATGGGTTAAAGCCCACTTCATCAAATGCACAGAGTGGAACATACAGTAGGAAGATATATAGATATATATAGATATATACAGTATATAAATATATATATATATATATATACAGAGAACATGAAAAGATGGGGGTTGCCAGACTAATCAATTAAGGTGAGCTATTATCAGCAGGAGAAGTTCTCTCCTACTGTATGTTCCACTCTATGCATCTGATGAAGTGGGCTATGCATCCTTCCTCCAGAGCCACTAGCCTATGACCATGGCTGTTTTGCCAAGGAAAACAGACACTCCAGTACGCATCTGAGTGGTTCTTTCTTTCTCCCTAATCTCTCACTATTGAATAATTTCCTTATCAAAAGAAAAAAAGGCATCAGGTTTTTGAATTGTCATGTGTTTTTTCATGTATAAGCCCCACATTTCACATTTTATGAATATCTTGTAAATTTCAGAGCTATTACTCCTTGCATGCCAGGAAGTAACGGATTGCTTTCCCTGCTTTTAGGTAAGACCCTTCAAAAGGGGCAGGGGAGAGTTGTGTTTTTCCCCCTTCTAAATGGTTAACCATATTGCTGGCCTATTGCTACTTTCTTCAGTAATTCAACATCATTACTCGAGCTCCTTCCAGTGGTAAATCATAATGTGCAAAAGCAAAGGAATAGAACTTTTAATGTCCCTTTAATCATTTTACATTAGAGAAACACCGAGCAAAGCAGTGGTTTATCTTTTCATTGTAAATGCATTTTTGTTTGTCTTAGCCTCGGGTTAAAGGTATATGAAGTTTAAATGTATAGCTCAAGTTCATTCAAAATTCACCTAGTTCAAGCAGTCAAAAAACATGTTCCATTTAATCTCCATACTAATATATGTCTTGTGACTTCTGTGGACTTTTTCCAAGCCTTGGTAAAATCCCAGCTAGATAATCACACACACACAATATAATAGCATATATGCAATTTTACCAAAATGTTACTTCTTCTGACTTTGGACAGGGAAAATAAAACATTGTAATAAATGCAGCAGCTGTTTTTACTGGTAGTTTTATATGATTTTCAATGCGCTTAAAAATCTATTTTTTTTAAAAGTTGCAAAATTGGGAGAAAGGAAAAAGTCAAAATAAATAGTGTTATTAAAATAGACATTAAAACATATTAGACTCATAAATTAGGTTATATTTAGCTTTGATATATAATGGATAAACCCAGCATGAATTAATTGAATTGTAAACCATGAACCTATCAGTGACAAAGAGTTCAGAATAAAAACGTTTATGAATACCAATCATAATTACTAAAACTAAGTTGTAAATAAAACATGCTAACCCAGTTTTAGCTCTGTGGTAATTGGAGAGAAGTCTCTATATAGCTACCATTATGGGATGAATTTGGACCATTATTAATTTCAGAGCTGAAAAAATATTAGGAGCAAAACAAACTCATTGTAGAAGGCAAATCAAATATATGGGAGAAATGATTCATTACAGAATGTTAGATACGTTAACAGTACTCAGCAGATCAGTAATCGTAGCAAGAATATACGCAATCATTTATTTTGTTATAAAGTACCTAAAAGTGTTCAGATGGTCAGACTGCTCAACTGGCTGAGCGTTCTAATAGCTCTTTTCAATCAAGGGATGTAGCAAGGCAATGGAACTCTGCGCACAGACACTATAGTGATGGAGGTCATAGAAGCACCTAGTTAGATAGAGAAAGCAATATCCACAGCAGCTTTAGAAACACTCCTGGGCAAAAGATTCTGGTTTTAACACTGATAATTTTACCATAGAATAAGAATTTAGGCCCCAGTCATACAATAATTTCTAGCTGTGTAAATGCACAGAACACTATTAACTTCAGTGGGGATTCTATCCCCAAACCACATAGGCTGCACTCCTCAAAAAAGGCATGCAAATGTTTTATTTTATGCACACAAATAGTCCCTATAAACCCAATGGGACTGCTCATGGTCATAAAGTTAAGCACCTGCCTAAGTGTTTGCAGGGTTGGAATAATAGTTTCTAAAATAATTTAGGATCATTTGAAATATTCATTTATTCCAAGGCCAGAAGGACCATTCTGATCATTTAGTCTGATGTTCTGTATAATGCAGACAAAGAACTTCCCAAAAGTAGTGCATTTTGTAGCTGTATAATATTACTATTACAATTAATTATCAGGATCAAGTTGTTCAAAGGAATCAATGAAAGAACAAACTTAATCCATGTCTTGTAATTGGTTGAATCTGTTTCCTATTAATCAGACTCCATTTACTTCTTTGAATTGGTTCACTTTGGATTAATAGCTGGCTGCCCATTTGTTCCCTAATTCCACATTTACTCTTTCACAAAGAAAAGGAGATTTTTTTCTCAATCAAGCTTCCAATCTCTCTAAGGAGAAATTATTATCTAAATGGACAACATCACAAAAAGACTGTAAACCTCTTGCACTCAAGGGACCAAGTAATTGCATAGTGTGATACCTTGTATTTAGAGATAGCCGTGCATTTACACAGCTTTGGAGGTATGGGGTGATTGCCATCTTTGAAAAGCTTAAATAACAGATAGGTGACCAGAGATAAAATCAGTGGTTAGCTGGAAATCTTCAGCAAGCAAACCCCATCTGATTCCTTATCCTCAGGACCACAGAAAAAGGTGTCAACAAAGTATGGAAAGCATGAAAAGCATGAAAGGTTAGAATGTGATTAATGGAATGATGTGTGGTTACTATTCCATAAACCCTCTAAATTCTATTTGGTTCAATTTGGCCTGTATCAATCTGCATTAAAAGATTATTAAAATAGTCTTTCCAGGCTATCAAAGTAATATTTAACATATAAAAATCACAGTCCTCAATTCCTTTTTAATACAAATCACATAAAAAGTGGGTTTAGTAAGGTAAAAGCATTTCAATAATAAACTGAAATCAATCTGAGAATTGGTTCTCTCTGAGTAAAAGCCTCTCTCCTCCAGCATCAAAGTTCCAGTAAGTAAGGTAGAAACTTGGGAAGTATCTAACCCCAAATGATGTAACTTTCCAAAGTTAATAATAATTTCCAGGATAAACCGAGAATTTTGCAAAAAAAAATTCAAGAAGGGGAGGAGTGTACATACCGGTATCATAACTAGTATACCATAACTGGTATTTTTAAAATTATACTTCCTCACTCTATGAAGTATTCTAAACCAACATTTTAACCAGTAAAGAATAAACAAGTTACTTCTCCAAAAAAGAACAAAAAATATATTCCTAGTCTTCAAGCTTCTCTCATCTTGCCAACATCAGTTTTCTCTCTGTCCATGCTTCATTCAGTCATTATGATACAGTTACTGCAATCCAGTCATCACTTATGGGAAGGTGGGTAGGAAAGACTTCTTACATCATGCTAGTCGGAAGGCTATTGTCAAAAGCCTGGGTTCTAGGGATGCAGTATGAAGCATGTGTTTAGCCACTGAATCGCGTAATCATATTTTAAATTTGAATTAATTTATTTGTAGAATCAAGTTCTGTGTCCAAAGCTAAATCCATGGAAATAAAACTTTATGCACAACCCATGATGCCATGAAATAAGAATCTTTTTCATGGAATTCATTCATAGAAATGAAAATGTACATTGGCTACCTTCTTGTGTCTGCCCCAGGGAATAAGATGATTCATGTTCAATGAGATTTTCGTGATTAAATTCTTACTATTTATATTGTAGTATTATGTAAATGTGCAAGGAGCTTTCCAGGAAGATGCACCTCTTGGTCCAAGTAGGTACAATCTAATGGCATATATGCAACAAGTGAGAGCTATAATCATAGATATGGAAGATAGCAGGATAGGCAGATGAGGGTTACAAACATAAGACCGTATGGAGGCCCTGATCCAACAAAGCACTTTTTAAATAAGTAATCTCACTGAAGCCAATGGGACTACTCATATGCTTTAAGTTAAGCACATGCATAAATGCTTTGATGAATCGGGTCCTGAGATTTTATGCACATCTTGTTACAAAGGATCTGCCTAAATATGTACAAAGCTAATCACCATTACCCCAAAACACTAAAATCTCCCTCCAGGACAAAATGTCACCTCACTCATTCCCTTCCCCTACTATTCAACCATCTTCTGCATCCTCCTTCATCATCCAGCTACCCTGTTTGGGATCTGCAGAGAACCCAAGTGTAACCCGAGTGTAGCTTGTTGGCAATGCAGTTATTTGCTGTATGTGAGACATAGAGATTCATTTGTGAATGTGGTATTTGTTTCCTTTACGTTGCTCTCCCGCACGTTATGCTCTCTATGTTTGCTTTACCTGCATAGCTTCTTTAATCTTCCCAAATTAAAATGAGCGCACACCTTGGAAAATATAGAGTTCACTGATTTTAAGCCTCCCTCCCACCCACCCAACATCTCTCTTTCTGTTTTGTGGAAATTGGATCCATCCGTGGCATGTAGCCAAACACCCATCCTAAGGACCTCAGAACTAGGCTGACCCACTCAGAGCTTTACAGAGACGGTGGCTTGCTGAGACTCTTGGGCAGTAAAACAGGTACAATTGATCCTATGAGTGTTCCAATA
This sequence comes from Chelydra serpentina, assembly GCA_037349315.1. NCBI lineage: Eukaryota > Metazoa > Chordata > Testudines > Chelydridae > Chelydra > Chelydra serpentina. Next base: position 28,572,124 of record JBAIAC010000026.1, read on the forward strand.
AAAGTTGTAACATTGTTGTCTTTAAATTACTTGCTGAACTAAAGAAACTGTTGGTTTCAGGGAAAATAACTATTAAAAGTTATTTAACGTATATCTATAAACTCTGCATTCCTCATTTAAAACATCAGTGCAGTTTTTGTATTAGCAGAAGGTGTCAGGATGGAAGTCAGTCCTCTGCTCCAGTCTGAGAGTGCTCATGGCTAGTTGTCCATTAAGAACAGGTACCATCAGAATCTGTGTGTACGAGGAGGATTGAGTCTCCAGTGCTATTCTCTCTGTGACACCAACTTGTGTGAGCAATTTTCTATGCACTATCATTTCTGCAAGAGACTAATATATTTATATGCACAAACTTAATCTGTGCGTCCAAGCTGAATGTGCAAGGTGTGGTAAAGGGTCTGATTAAATTGTACACTGAGACATTCTGTATGTGAAACAATATTCTCCCTTTCCTCTGCTCTGCAGAAGAGAGCCGTTTGGAGTAAGTAAAGTTAAAAAAGATCTGGATAGGTCACTCAGCGAAATAATATAGTTAGATGGTATTACACCATACAAGCCCGAGGAACACTGTAGGATAAATAGATGTGTTGCCATCAAGAAACAAGAGATTCATTTTAGTGTTTGTGAGCCAGAACAAAGACCTAAAAAATATCAGACTTTTGATTTGGGGAATACTATTTGACTAACTCTAGATGGGTGTGATGCTTGTTGTTTGGGAGGAGCCTCTAGAGCAGAGAGTCCCAAATGTTTTCTTATTGCATACACCTTTCCAGATCTACCTGCTGCCTGCATACCCCTGCCCTTCTCAGCACTGATACTATGTATGTTCTTCTAACACTACCTGTCTTTAGCCATCTCTCCATATTTCAGTGTTACGTACAGATATAGTGCGACATATACAACCGAAAAAATCCCCCCGACTAACTTCTAAGCTCAGACTGGACAGTTGCTGGGCAACTGAACTTGTGCTCTATGGTGACTGGAGGTGAAGGCTCTGTACATCAGCATCTCTGTATCTGTGTTCTCATTGGTACATCGTGAACTGCCATATTTTATATAACAAATTCCCACAGAGTTTTAAAGCTTCATCTGAGAGTACTATTATGAAAATGCAATAAATAAAATAAATATAATCCACCACTACACAATTTCTCATGTGTAACCCCCTCCCCGAGACGTCTCACATACCCACAGGGTACGCGTACCATAGTTGGGAACCCCTGCTCTTGTGGAATGGGCTGAGGCAGTAAACATCCTATCACCGAGGATGTTTCTGAAAACACTATAAACATTTTGTAGAAAGGATTTGCACCTCTGGGTCCAGATAGAGCCAGTGGTGCTTCTGAATTCTCAGTTCCTTGTATTATTTACTGCTGGAGAGCTGATGGCAACCTCGTCTCTCTGATGTGGACAACACAACAGTCAATGAACACCTTCAGCACCTCCAGGTTAGAATACTCTAATGTGACCTGCTTAGAACTAAATGTGATGATGACACCAAAGCTCCAACGTGTAGCTACCTGTCTTCTTCATGAGTGAGTAATGCCAGTGCTTAAATTTCTGCACTGGCTACTTGTATGCTATCAAGGGTTAAGCTTCAGCAGAAAGTTTGCTTGGATCTGCTTATAGGCATTTAAGTTGCTTCTCCAGGTTGTCAGGCAGATGTTTTGATAGCTAAAGATCTTGACTAGAATTATAAATAAGAATTTGCACACCTTGTAGTGATAACCTCAACAGAGAAGAATCCTAAGCTACTTCACAGACTGTAAATATAGGGGTTGAGACTTTTTCGAAGCATTTTTTTCAATAGAAGATGTGTGGTTAAATCTCCAGCACAATTTTAAATGTTCTACTAAGGTTCTTTTCATTCATTAAAATGGAACAAACTCTGGGATGCAACACTGGATGTGAGGCTTCATTCTGAACCAGGCAACCACCAAAAGCAATCTTTCTTAGCTTAGAAGAGCATATAAAATCACAGCCTCAGATATTATGCAACCGGAAGTGGATCAGTAGTATTAAACATCAACCATTTGCATCCAGTGTGTTGAAGTAAAATTATAATGAACATATTTGAGTTGGGAGTTAACAGAATTAAATCCTCATGCCAGAACATGAATAGATTGTAACTATTTTGAATATCACACAGAAGTTTGTGATGGGGTACTAGTTCTATTGGTCTTTTGGAAAGGTGTGTGTATTCTTCTTGCACTTTGATGTAACACTATGTAATGGCATGCACAGTCCAGCAGATTACACATGATGGAGGAGACAAAAATGCATATGAAATACAGAGACTATAGTAGGGATCCTTTTTCAATCAGCAATCTAACCTCAGAATATAACCCCCCTGCTAGACATTTTATTCACATCTTTAGTAGTTAACAGTTCTACATAGTGCCCTTTCTCATGTACACACTTGTCATTTCAGACTCCCCCTATATTCCCCACCTCAGCCACTTGAACTGAACCCCAAGCAGTAATTGTGAGAATGAACTCAGTGTCAGCCAAACAAGCTCATTCCCAGAAATACAATTTTGATAAGCACTGCATTATTCAAACGAAAGGCTGCAGCCAGCCTGAGGGTGACCAATTGTTTGGTTGTTGTTACTATTCTACCCAGTTAACCTACCTACAGTTTTTTGACCATCTGGATTCAGTGAACTACGCTGTGTTAAACATAGCCATCTTGGGTGCCCTACTTGACATACCTTAAAGGGTTTTACATACCATTTTTTTGAAAGTCAGACTTCTTTAACATGTCCCAAGGTGGATACCATAAACTTGGCACCCTAAATCACTAGTCACTAATAGGGCTGGCCAGAATATAACAATTGCATTTAATGAAAAAGTTTGAGGTTTTAGAATTTGTTTTCCATTTGATGATGGGAGGCAGAGGAGAGACCTTTCAGTTTTTTTCAGATCTCTCTCTCTCTCTCTCTCTCTCTTTCCTCCTTTCTCCCCGATCCTGGTGCTGAGAAATCCTCGCAACAGAAATGTTGAAACTGGCATATTTCTAAAAAAAAAAAAAATGTTGGTTTTAGTGAAGCAGTATTTTCCAATGGAAAAAGGTTTCTTTGAAATATTTTTGACCAGCTCTAATCCTAGTAATTAAGATAATTATGAAAGTCAACCAGTTTAAACCACAGGAAGATCAGTTAAGTAATATGGAGCAATGGTCTCTAAGAGGCAATTAGAGTTAAAAACCAAAAGGCCTTTAGCTTAACTGTACAGAAATATTTGTAAAGAGAAATAATATGCAGGTTAATATACTTTTTCATTTACCTAAAATGACTAATAATGTTTTGATTTCAGCATAATGCACTGTCACACTATAAACATGTTAATGGAGAACATTACATACATAATGGAGAACAACTGTAACATCTTCATATCAATGTCTGGATTTCATCATTTTAATTATTTTGCATAAGATTTCTACTATCTCTCTTGCTTATTGGGCATAAACAAATACTAAACATTACATAAAAACAATCAACATAATATTAAGGGTTCATTTTGTTCCTTCCAGATATCATTTAATGAGTTTTCCTAGATATAATTTTCTGATTAAAATAAAGCTGATTAAAAAGTAAATTAAAAGTAAACTATCATTGATTGTTTTTTATTGTAATGCTTTTAGTCACGGAAGTCATATCAGATGGAAATATGTTTGCATTACATTGTTTAAAATCACACCTGCCATGCTGCTTTACATTTCTGATTTCATGCAGCAACTGGAACACATAGCTGATCTTCAGAAATATTGCTGTCTGGTACTTAGTTACAAACATTGCAGTCACATCTGGGCATTATAAAAAAGGTTATCTGATTCAAATTATAGCTGTTTATTGTGTGGCAGGAATCTGTAATAGCAATCAGCAGGGTTCCAGGTACTTTCATTGTTCACTGATTTCAGACATTGATATAACGTTGTTATTGGCTTTATTTTTTTTTTTAAGCTTTAGATTTCAGGAGGTAAATTACCTTTAATCTTCATAGACTGTTATTTAAAGCGTCTTAATTTCTGTTTCTTTTTTTCTCACCATAAAAAAATAACGAAGACAGCTGCACTCTTCTTCTGGCTCTGTTTCCTCCTGATCACTATCAATAATTTAAAAGAGCACACACTGTGAAAGAACCTTGGATGTCAGAATTAATTGTTCCTTTGCCAGTCACTGCACTTTAGAACGTTGCTTTTTGTACAGCGGGACACATTTATCTATACCGTATGACTATGCACATTGAAATTATGTTAAGTGTTGATTTGACCAAACTAAACGTGTGTCGGAAAGTGCGCAAATGCATTGCAATTAGAAGAAATGAGTAGGAATCCATATACTTCAAACAGTTGATTCACTTTTCTGTAACGTAATGATAGCTATACTTGTAGGATGAGATCCTCAGCTGGGGTACGGCATCATAGCTCGCTCCGCTTCAAAGGATCTTTATCATTTACTCATTCAATACAACTCAAAAAGCACATGTTGGAAAAGAGAACGAAAGCAAGTTATGTTTTTAAAGAACCAGATCTCTCTACACAGGCAGTATGATAGACAAATCCAATGATCTCGAGTGGTTTTTATGTCTATTTACCTGGGAAATTTTGCCTGTGGGAAACAGGTGGACAAATGTTCTTGACAATTTGTAACATTAAATGAATACAGTGCTTGAATGCTCGTTGTGACTTTTGTTGTTGTTTTTTAATTAAAATGCTGTTTCCCTAACTCTCACTATGACCACCATGTGATTTTCCCTTAAAGTTGTCACAGCAAAAATCACATTATTAAATATGACCATAGAAGTCGAACTCCATTTATATTTGCCAATGAATATTTCAGATTAGTAGCAGCCTGCAGTGAACTTCATCCTCTTACTGTCTCTCCTCTCCTCATCTTGAATCCCCATCACTGTGCTGCTATCGGCATGCTAATTGCCCTTTGTGGCAGTGTCTTTGTCTGTAATTTGCCTAAAGTGAGAGAAGGAGATGGACCCACACAAATGTCCTAGAGAAGCACTGGTGGAGATCTGAGGCTTTCATGAAAATCCACCCTTTGAACCACTTCCTCATCTCACTGCTATGGAAAGTCAAACCTCACTATGTGCTGTTCCAGTCCTCCAACAGAAACAATATCTGAAAGAAAATGTCTTTCCCTGGGCAGTGTTATGTGTTTCTTCCCAGCCAGTTTCTTCCCAGCCCAGATGAAGTTCTCTCTTCATCAGAACTCTAAAGTTGGTCCAGAGGATGAAATCCTCCCTCTTGTGAGCATTACCTTGGATGATTTCCACTGGAGATCAAAAGTCACCAAAAATGGATCTTATAGATAACTATGGCATGGCGATAGTCATTTACATTTTAAAAATAAATAAATTCAGGGGTAATTTTTAATTTGTTTTTACTTTAAGTAAAAAGAGAGCCTCTACTTATGATATGTCTTTGATGGGCATTGTTTAACAGTGGAACGCCTTTCTTATATTGTCGCTATGCTGTTCTTTGAGGAAGCAAGGCATGGGGCGGGGAGGGCAGAGAGAGAAGTTTTGTTTTCTCTCTGTGAACTGCACTCTAGTGACACTGCAGAGAGAATCTACAACAGTGTGGGTGGTAGTGCTAGGCTTGCATATGCAGTTCAGTCAGTGACCCAGAAACTGGAAATAGTGAGGCCCAGAGGAGCACTGAGAACAACTTTCTCCTTTGTGATTTCCATTCTTCATTGTGTTTGACATTTCTGAGACTGACGTTTGTTACAGCCTAGAAACGTACAGAGGAGGGCTGGGGAGATGAGATTTCACTGAAATATAGAAGACACACAAAAGGAAATGAGTGAGGAATTGAAAGCACCAGGTTGTGGGGGGAGCTTTTTGTTAGGTAGTTGCAATAAATTATTCTTTTGTGATATAGTCAAATGAAATATATACACAATGTTCTTAGAACTTTCAAATATAAACAAATAATTATCTTTTCTCTTTACTTGGTATGAAAAAAGCTGTCAGTGTAGCTTTTGATGTGTACAACTGCAGAATGCATGTACCAGACCCTATTGAACTATCAAATATATTTTCCTTATTTTACTAATTTAAAGCTATGACTTTGCTGTCACTTCATGACAAATATGAAGATTTAAAAATAGGCTGAACCTTTATTGTATTTTTTTTTAAAGGAGAGGCCTTTGTGAAATCACCACAGACAATTCTGTTTTGTGCAGAAAATACTCAGACAGTGTTTGGAGGCAACAGGGAGAGTGTCATTCGAGCTATGATGTGCCATTTACTATAACAATAGCCTTAATCCTGTAATCTGAACTGTGTGGGTACATCCCTTCATCCATGTGGATCCCCACTGTGGGGCACCCACTTGTAGGGGGTGCTGGACCACTGTGCCATTCAGATTTTTTTCTCTCTGCTCTGATAGGTTGGTAAAACAACTCGTGCCACTCCTGCCTCATTGATTTACTGAACTTTCACATAGGTGTAAAGACCCAGCCGTATGTGTAACACTGACAGACCCTGGTTGTCAGCAGGCAGGATCGAACCTAGGACCTCTGGAGCTAAATGTATGAGCTAAAAGCCAAATCACTCTTAGCTAAAGCTGTAGAGCAGACTCATTAACCTCTAAATGGTCTAGGTGCCACTAGATAGGACAGTGCACCACACCCAGGAGGTGTGTGGGTTACACATGGATCGGATTACGGGATCAGGGTTTCTAGAACATGTGCATGTCCCATCAGTGTTAAGGGCTCAGTCTGTCCCCACAACGAGTTTGCAATCTAAAACTTGGATCAATTGAGAAATACTTTGGGTATCATGTTTTCTTTTTCTCTTTTCCAGGTCTGAACATCGCAGTTAGTCCCTTCCTGGGAAATGGACCTTTCAAACAGTCCTTAAAAATGGAACAGTTTAGATCTGAATCTCTGTCTGGGTCTGACTGTTGAAGCTTGGGTCTCTCTCTGCTTTTTATAAATTTTTTTTCTTCTGAATGAATTTTCATTGGGTTTACACTTTATTAAGATGAACAAATTGATATAGTCTTGATTCGGGGTTAGAAAATATCTTTTTTGCCCCCGGTTGATGGGTTTTCTTTCTAAATGGAGCATTTACCTCATGTCTCCCTGTTGCGACATAGAAAGTTCTTTTTCCCCCATCTTTGATATTCTGCCACAATTAATGACGCTTGGGATAGTGAAACAAGTGCTCTGTTTACCATTAGGTAAAGTAAAAAAAATGTTGCTTAGTATACAATCTTTTTTTTCTATCCTGCTGGGTCTGGAATTTATAGCAGCACCTTTTTTATTATAATGATGTTGTGTGACACCTCATCTTCACAGCATGCGAGAACCTATTTAAAAAGTCAACATTTCCCAACTTTTATCATCCAGTTACCAGAAATCATTCCAAGGATACCAAGACAAGAGTGGCAATTGTGTCGTAAACTGTTCATAAATGTTGACTTTTATTAGTGACCACTGCACATAGGTGAAAATAAGGTAATAAGTAAGTTAACACAGTTGGTAAAAAGGATTAAGAAGTTTGGCATTCATGCAGTTGGTGACATTGTGTACAATAGAATTGGGACCAACAACAGCTCAGTGTCAATTCCAAGTGTTGCACCAGTATTCTGTTCAATAGTCTATGACTGGCAAGATCAGGATTCAACTTGGAATAACAGCATATGGGACATGACTGCAGACCAAGGCAGAATATGGGTATCTATTATGGAATACTTCTTCAGTAGGGGTTCAAGTTCTAAGCACCTCTGAAAATCAGACTTACTTTACATGGACTTAAGTGATTAACAGTAGACACTTCAGTTTAATTTCTTCCCCTTAACTTTTCTGTGCTTCAGTTTATGTGAGTAGAAAACTTACCTGATCCATAGGGGTGTCATGAGGCTTAATTAGTTGCTGTTTGTAAAGTGCTCTGAGATTCCAATTAAAAGAACTCTAGAAGTGCAAAGCAGTAGTTGTATTTCATGCACGGTACCATGTTTGTTTATCTTTGGGAAGGTTAGATGCTACACATTCTAAATAATTAAACAAATTTTCCTGTTGCTTACTCTGGGCTGCAAATAACACTGAAATGACTCTATGGAATTCTTTCTTGTTCTTAGTATCTCTGTTACTAGAGATTAAGGTGCCCCTTCTCATAAAATAGCCAGCTTCTTTCTCTTCCAATATTTCTTCCTCTACTTGAACCTAGAGAAAAAAGCTAACATCTCCTGATATGTATATATATATCTGTCCATGCATGTAATAGGAGAGAAAGGACACACACACAAACACACCAGGCACAGATGCTTGTCAAGATTTTGCTTGGTTAGGCCAAACATTGATTTCTTCTCAAAGAGCCTAAACTTGTGTCTGACTAATGCTAATGGGGAAAAAGCACTGGAATGACTCAGAATAGGCAAGAATTTCTCAATCTTGGCTTTACTATGATGTGTGTGATTGCAGAGTTGCTATGATGTCCAATGGATATTGGAGGTATCAGGCATTGGTGTCAGACTGAGTATCAGAATACTTAGGTTATCCCCTCTGATTCACAAACCTTGCTGCCAGTAGCCAATGACTGACCTCCCTAAAAGCTGACTTAATCTCATGCTATCAAGAAAAAGTAGCGTGAAACATGTCAATAACAAATAGTTTCTTCTTTCTCAAGAACTGAAGACTGGAATTTGGAACTTACTGAATTACCAAGTAGCAACATAAGACCCAAGGTAAAACTGAGGTGTTGTACACATGATCTCTACTATCTTAACATTACATAAATAGATTTATGCTACTCAGGATTCTTGTTTATTATAGATTGTATTGTATAGTGTACATGTTACAGATTGGCTATGATATAAGGTGTTTTTTTATTATTATACTCTTCCCTTAATTTCCTGTTCTACTTTCCATTCTTTATAAATTATTAAATAATGGATGAACTTGGATGGATGGATGAATCTGTATTCTGTCCATCTTCTTACTACTGTCAACCCAATGGGAGCTTCTTTCTTACCTTACCTTTTTCTTTCCCCTATCTTTACTCATAGCCCCTACTCTGCAAAGACATCACCCTATCCTCAACCCCCATTATGTCAGAGGTGACCTCAGAGAGTCCGTGGTGGGCTATGATAACCAGAATATGAAACTATATAGATGACTTAAAGATCCATTTTTTTACAATGCTCCAACAAAACTCCTGAATAGGCTTCAACAAACTTGATGAAGTATCACATGAACACAGAGGATAATAGGAGACTTCAGTTTATTAGCAATACCAGTTGTATTCCTGAACAACAAAAACGTGCATGATTGTGAAGACAATAACAAAGAAAGTGAAGCAAATGCTCTCCTAGACCTTTCCCAAGCTCTTAAATTAAAGAACTAGTTTATTAATGTCCTTCAGCCCCTTAGAGATGGTTACTTAGAGATCACAGCTGATAGTGTATCCGCAACTCTGATGGTTCTCAGAACTCTTGCTGCAGCAAATCAACCATTTACCCTGAAACCCTAATTAGGGACAGTATAGGATAACAGTCAGTGTATATCCTCAATGTGTATCCAAAATGGAGTCAGTGTACTCACATTAGGGGGAAAACACAGCAATTAAAATTCATTTTATTTATTGGGAAATGAAAATTTGGATGTAGACAGCCATGAAGCTAATTTGTCCACACCAAGCAGTCTTTACATTTTATGTAACTGTACTATTTATTAAACTGCTGCAAGGACCCATGAATGCACAGAAGAACCCCATTTAGCACAGAAAAGTGAGTGCCTTCCAGAATTTAAAATTATTTTAGAAATCCTTCTATATCTTTGATTTTATTGTTCAGAGTGTGACGCAGAAGATACAATTTCAAAAGGTAACTTTTAGCTGGGAAGTTGCAAAGTAGAATCTGGCTATTATCTCACAAAAACAACAAACAATATGTACAAGAATGGTGAACTATGGCTAGTGAATTTTACATATATACCAATAACTTCTTCAATGTTGACTGCAGAGCCTATAATTATTTCCAAGTTAAAATTCCAAATCCATCATTCTTAATCTTAGTAATATGTGAACAATACATTGCTTGATTAAATGATCAAGAAGCTCCACTTTTTTTTCAATAGAGTATTTGCACATATTTCCAAGGTCAGTGCAAGAAACTAAAAATGACTAAGTATCAGTATGTCCCATACCTGAATTATGTGACTATTCATGAGTTATAATAGTTCTTCACACTTAAAGGCACCTTGTAAGTTGGTATGTTTGATATTTGATTTTGTTTAGTTGGTTTGTTTTTTCTAAGAAGGGCAGAATTAGACAATTACACAATTTACCAAAAGGTCAAGTCCCTTACCCAATGTAACAAAGCAAGGTGGAGGCAAAACTGGAAATAGAATCCCTTAATGCTAACATCCAGTTAAGCATTATACTGCCTTGAGAACATTCCTACCCAAATCAAAGGTCTGATCGAAAACCTTGAAGTCGTTGAGTCTTTCAATTGGCTTCAATGGACTTTTGGTGAGGACCCAGATGAATAGTTTAAAGTTTCTTTTATTCTCTTTCACCCTTCCTATTTGTTTAGGGGATTTCTATAAATTTCAGATTTTTCAGGGTTACTTTTTGATGGAATTCCAGTTTGTACAAAAGTAAAGAATGACATTTCTTTTACATTGCAGATTCTGTAGAGTGTAGCCTAGAGAAGTATTTTACAGTCTTGGAGGACAAATATGTAAGGACCTTTGTTTTCCCTTCTATGTTTAAAGAAAAGTCTCCAGAATCTGATAGAATAACAATTCTAGACACATACACAAAAATGTGGAATGAACATAACAAGAACAAGAATTTTTCTTACTTGGTCTTTATAGAGCAACAAAACAGCAACAGAAGATAGGGCACAAAGGAATAAAATGTTTGCAATCAAAGTAATAAATGTTGTTTTGCAAACCTAAGAAGTGATTTTTAAACAGCTGATTTTCATCAATCCTACTCTAATGTAGTTTTGTCAAACATATCAGAAATACTTGTTACTCTCTCTGGTATCATTAACCTGCTGGATTTCTCTTTACTAGTGTTTTCTTCCACTTTGGGAGAATAGGTTAGCTGTAGGAGGCATAAATTGAAGAGGGAATATTTGTTATGCACACAAATCTGGTTAAAAATAGCACCAGGCATAAGCTATAATGCCCAATGATGAAAATATAATGATTTAAATTAAAAGTATTGCAATAGTTTACCTATTTAGTTTGGCAAATTGCCTTACTTTGCGTTTGCTCTTTGTTACTCTTATTTTATTATATAATGGCATATCTTGCTGTCTGTAGGACATTAAGCTAGTTTTGAAACCTTTATATATTTCCCTGAGCCCCCTCACACTCAGATTAATCATGTCAGGAAAGGTTAAACGCTTTCCATGAGAACTATTTTGCCTTCAAAGATTTTATGAAGTGGAAGAAAATCTACTAATTTACTTTAATTTTATGGAATACATAAGTCCCCTTTAAAATGAAATTGGTCAATAAACTAAGTCAGAGTGGTGGAAATTACAAGATCAGTAGGAGGAATCATTAAAATCTATCAATCTCAGCAATAGTACAAGACAGAAAAAAAAAGTACTCTGTGAAAAAAATATCTGAAAGGAACATTCTCATTGCAGTAATAATACATCACTTTCAGCTTCCATAAATAAAGAGTGAAGACAACTGAAAAGCAATCTATATTTTCAGAGTCTTGAAGATGAGCCTGCAAAAATCCCGATACAGTAGCTGACTTGTAATCACAATCGTAAGAGTGATCAGAAGGACAGCCTCTTTTCTGGATGGGATTTTAATGGAGTTACTGCCCAGCTTATCAAATGCCTGGAAGAAGATGGCCCAAATTAATGGGTACTGATGTAAGGGAGTGGCAGGAAAAAATACAATTAGGTATTATAGGCGAAATAAATTTTTATATGCCTACAACTTGAACTTAATCTGATGGGTTGCATCTGACCAACCTGCAAATCTTTTACTATAAATAAATAAGGATTTCACTGAGTATTATTTGGGAACAGAAAGATTATGATTATGAATTATTATTATTATTATAAGCTGATTGCATTATGGTAGTACCTAAAGGCCACACGGTAGATCCATTGTATTAGGCACTGTACAAACTCATACTAATAGACAGTCCATGCCCCCAAACAGGTTACAGTCTGAAAGCAAACACACACAAAAACCAGAAGGTATGTCTATACTTAAACAGCTGCAGCTGTAGCACTGGAGCTGTGTCACTGTAGTGCTTCAGTGTAGACACTACCTATGCCAGTAGACAGGATTCTTCCATCAGCAGAAGTAATCCACCTCCCCAAGAGATGATAGCAAGGTCGATGGAAGAATTGCTCCATTGACCTAATGCTGTCTACACTGGGGGTTAGGTTGGCATAGCAATGTCTCTTGGGGATGAATTACCCCAGAGAGATGTACCTATGCTGATATAGGTTCCCAGTGCAGACCAACCCAGATACATGGTGTGAAAGGACGGGGGAAAGGCACACTAAAATGAAATGACTTGCCTAAGGTCACGTAGCAAGTGACTGGCAGAGGAAGGACTATAACCCAGGTTTCTCAACTTCCATTCCAATGCCCAATCCATTGGCCCACCCTAATAAACAATTGTCTCTCTACTGAAACAATACAATCATTTTGAAGGAAGGAAACCCACTTTATTTTAACGTTTTTTTAAAAAAGACTGCATTTGCATCTTTCCCTATTGGCAGCCTATTTGAACCTCCAGTGGAGCTTGAGAGGGAACAAAGCTGTTTCAGACAGCTGCTTTTCAAACAACTAACTTCATTTCCTGATAAGAGCTGAATTTGAAAGCCCTTAAAACATCAGCTTCCATCCAAAAATGAGGGTAGAAGAAGCCAAGAAATTAAATGGTTTACTAGCATACTATCTGTATGTGTCCTTTGCCATCCTATTGGCTATACAATTTGCTGGCCTGGAGCAGCTCACTTTCATTTTGCAATGGGTTGCTTCCAAGGTCCTTGCTCAGAATAGCCAACAGCAACAGAAGGTGCCTGTGCTTGACCTTTATTCCTAATAGGAAAGAGATAAAGCTATAGAAGCAGTTTCTTGTGGTAGTGTTTGCAACATATTGCAACATCTCATTACATATGGCAGGCTGACCTATATACTGAATAGGTCAACCTTCCAGGCAGCCAGGATCTGTATCCTTCCAGGGCTTCCCATCATCCTTTCCTTGTCATTTCTTGATCAGCTTTGCTTCTCACGCTGTTCCAATTTCTTTTGCAGCAGACACGCTGTGTGTCCTGGCATTCTGTTCAGCACTTGTTGTGCATTGTGCCATACACCATGCTGCCCTGCTATCTCGAAACTTCATCTTGCCCCACTTCCCTTTTTTCTATAGACACTTGATGCTGCTAATGTCACCACTTAGGGCGGTGGTTCTCAAGTGTGGTCCACCGCTTCTTCAGGGAAGGCCCCTGGCACGTCAGGCCGGTTTGTTGACCTGCCACATCCGCAGATTCGGCTGGTCGCCACTCCAGGCGAATGGAGGCTGCGGGACGGGGCGGACAGCATATCCCTAAACCCGCACCGGGTCCCGCAGCCCTCATTGGCCTGGAGCGGCAAACCACGGCCAGTGGGAGCCATGACCAGCTGAACCTGCGGATGCGGCAGGTCAACAAACCTGCCAGGGGCTTTCTCTGAAGAAGCCAGTGGACCACAGTTGAGAACCACCGCTGTATAGGCTATCACAGGAGTCTTGTCTTAACTAGGGGCCTAGAATAAAAGATGTATTGTTAAGGTGTGCTAGTGGAAACATTTTAGCTAACACCTTTTAGAGACCTGGTGCAGACATGCAGGCTGTGTTGTGACACGCTAGCTGATGAAGTGAAACCTAGCACAGACCCATCAGAATGTGAACTATGTGGTGCTTCTCTGTCACACTAGCCTACCAGAAAACTGTCTCCAGCCAGATAATACACGTGAAACAAACATAAGACAGCCCACAGCCACTCCATTAACCTGAAGGGAATGAACACTTCAAAACTTAACTGCTACTTTTTAAGTGGTAGCATTGTTAACAAGGGGTAATTACTCCCCCCTCCTTCTATAAAAAACCCAGGCAATCAAATGTCAAAAGCTCTGTGAATTCAAAGCTAAATTCTGCACAAATCAGACAAAAACAAAAACAGAACAAAAAAAGAAAGTCAAAAGAGAAGTTTCCATCAGCAACACCAGCTTCTCCTGGATACACATCCATAGCATTTCCCATCCCTGTTTTTATGGTTAAATACATAGCAATATATACTTACTCTTTGTGCCAAAAATATATGTATTGTGCTTTATTTTCCTATGCATAAAACCAGAGCTGAGCAATGTCTTTCTATCACATGTGCCCAAATTTCACGGATTCAGTCGGACTATAGGAATAGCACTGCATTTCCTTCTCCTGGTCAGCTCTGAAAGTAGCTAGACAACCTCTCTGCCTCCCCATGACTGTCCATGCGGGGTCTGAAAGGGGACGGAGCAACAAGGAGTAAGAGGAGGCAGCAGTAGAGGTGAAGCCAGCTGGCAGGACAGACAGTAAGGGGGCTGTTACAGGATGGCCTGCCCCTTTCAGAACCAAGAGGCCCAGAGCTAGTCAGACCTGATCAGTTATCTCTGCCCTGCTATGCCTATGCAGGGTATGGTAATTAAAAGGGTGAAGAGGAAGCAGGGAAGGCCGGAGAAGTCAAACAAACCAGGGGACTAAATCCAAAGCTGGGATGACTGGGCCAGGAGGAAGCTGGTGAGGCCACATCTAGGGAGACATGTAAAAACTGAGCCCAAGAGGACCCATAGACTGGACTAGAACTCAGGCAGCAAGAAAGAAAGCCCAGCAGTTAAGGGCTGGCTGGAGGGAGAGATGACCGGCTGCTCCAAAGTGAAGCAAGAAGCTGGGTGAATGCTAGGAACAGACTAAGGGCTATAGCCTTCCAGAGGCCATTAGTAAGAGAATGGCCTGACCCAGATGGCTGGGTTGGTTGGAGTCTAAGAGCCAGTAATTAGATACCAAGACACACCATTGCTACTAGGAACATGTCACAGAGCTGGCCCTTTAAAAGGGTCAGCTGCCCAGCCTGCCTGTGATAGGCTCCACTGAACGCAATGGGCCAACACAGATGCACCTGAGGATAGTTAGTGGCAATTAATTAAGGAAGGAACAGCCAGGGTTAACAAAAGGCTTAGGAGAGATATGTTGGGGGGAAAAAAGCTCTAGAGGAAGAAGGGAGCTCTTCGAGGGCCTGGACTATAGAAAAGCTATACAAGCAGGGAGAGGTCTGAGGCCTTACAGCAAAACATGCTGCTGCTGAAACCTAGAGACTTTTGTTTTGGGATTGTTACATTTTAATCTGGGTTCTGAGGTAAGAGCCTTTAAACCCTTGTACAAGGCTCCTTTCAGAAGGCTTTATTAAATGGCGATACTCTGCTGTAGAGTGGTTGGCTTCTCCTTGACCAGGCTGTTTAAGTGACCTCATGGTTTCCTCATTAAGGAAGGGAAACTGAGGTACGCCACAGCAGAGTGCTACAGGACTCTACTATACAGTGTTCAACCGCTGCCTGGGAAGTGGCTTGGTCAGAGGGCAGAGTCACCTCTATGTGGGGAGTAAGATGAAAATTGTTTGGAGGGGTGGGGTGCCACAATGCTGGGTCTCCCCATGAGGGAGTACCTTGTGGTGGTGAGTCTGTAAAGGACCCTATAGTTGAACTGAGCTTCCCCACGTACTCTCAGAAAGGACCCACCCTGTATTCCCCCAGGCAAAACTCAGCCACCGTATACACTCCTGGAATACCTCATTTCAAGGGTTGTCACTCACTTTATTCCCAAAGTTACCTACTTTCCACAAAAAGTGATGTCTTTTCCCCTTCTATTGTTCAAAATTATTTACACCAGAACTAGAGAATCCTGACATGAATGTTATACCAAGAACCGTTTACCCCCAAAGGAAAAGAATCCCACCTGACTTTAATGTTATTCATGTCATAAACTTGATGTTCTTCGCTGGGGGTCTCTCATGGGTTGCAGCCCACATTTGGGCCTTGATAACTTGAGAGGAATGCCCCAGGCACCCTAGTGCCTGCCACAGCACCCACAGCTGCTCAGCACCCTTCAGCTTCCACTCCCCTCTTTCAGACAGAGCTGTCAGATGTAGTGCAGCTTTCGTGTCTTACCCTTGCAACTGCAGGAGCAAGGCATGTGTGGAAATCTGTGATACCCTGTCTTCAGGGAGAAACCAAACAGGTGGAGCTGCACAAAACAGGACACTAATGATAGAGCGCCAGATAGGCAATCTAGATGGAAAAAATACATATTTCAGATTCAAGAAAATAATACAGAAAGAAAGCATATTAAGTCTTAGAGAAAGAGACCATGCAGTGACTCAGTAAAATTTTGTACCTGAACGGGAACACTAAATGGCAGCTGCGTCACAACTGCTCCTGTAGTAGGGTACTCTGTCAGAAACACGACAGCACTGCTGCTTAGTTATATATTACCCATTTTGTGTGTTTTGTGCTATGACCCCGTCATCATTGCTGTAGCATCCAGAAGTCCCACTATGGTGGGGTGCAGTACCCCTTTAAGGAACAGTCTGGAGTTTACAGTTGGAGCAAGTCTGAGAGCAAGGAAGATTGCCCTGTGCCAGCCTGGGGGCTGGGCTATATAAACAGGAAGAGGAAGCTGAATACTTGGCTTGAAGCCATGGGGCTGTGGTTTTGCTCTCAGGCTCTAGGAGACTAAGCTCAGAGACTTTACTCAGTGTGTGTTTAGGAGTCCTGAATGAGGACCCTGAGGTAAGGGCCTTAAGAACTTTATTAAGACCACTCTTTCCAGGTGACTTTCTTAAAGAGGACATAATTGTTTTAATAGTTTGGCTTGGGTCCTTTATACCCAGTCCCAGACCAGTTCTCCATTATGCTAAGTACTGTACAAACAGCATAAAAGATGACCACTGCCCTAGAGAACTTGCAATCAGTTAACACTGATTCTCGTGCTATATATTTTGTGTATCCTGAGTTCTTGTGATATTTAACTTTGCAAGCCATAGCTTTGTATTTACTCTTGTTTTGTTTTTGGCATTTAATTTTCTGTAGCTCCTAACGTGTGTGTGTGTGTGTGTGTATATATATATATATATATATATATATATATAATCTTTACACACACACACACACACACACACACACACACACACACACACACACACACACACACAGAAAACACACATGGTCCTAACAATTGTTCAGGAGAACTGGAGGTTTGGGGGGCAGGACAGCTACTGATCCTGCTAGATAAAGGAAAAAATTAATCTGCCTTGGCTTAGAGGCAATGGGCAAAGGCAGCCAATTAACTGCCTTCTGAAGAGCCAGGGTCCTGTGGGGCTCCTCCACTCTGACTAGTGGGGAATAGAGGTGGTACTGGAGTAGTAAGGGCTACTGGAAGAGAGAGGGCTTTGGTTGGGGTAATTTCCATTGCAGAGGCCCAGAAGCAGAAATTGACGTTTTCTGAGTATTGATTCCACCAAATCCAGATAAATGTAGGTTTCCTATTCTGGATCTCAATGACCCCCACAGAGTTTCATACAGTTTTCAGACTGCCTCCTTTTTTGGGTGCCCAACTTGAGACCCCTCTGTCTGAAAAGGCCTCTTAAAGGTATCTCAAGCTGGGCACCCAGAATCACTCGGGTGTTGTTTTTTTAAATAAAATCTTAACTATTATTTTTAACCATACTAAAGTAAAAGTGCTTTTCAGATATATGCCTCAGTTCTAGGCAATAGCTATAGCTTTCTCATCGTCTATTTTTAAATGAAGCATTTCTTATTTTAGAAATAAGTATAATGGAATTTACCTCCACACTCTGAGGGGGAAACCCTTATTTTAAATGCACTATCATTATTGACTGTTACTAGAGAGCTATTCATACAACAGATGCTGTGAAGATATTTGCTGATTCTGTGTGTTGCTGGTTAACCTTTGTATGACAGGACTTCTAGCCTGTAGACACAGGAATGCAAATTCTCCCTAAGTAACTCTGAATGCTAATAACAGAGCTATAAATGACAGTTAATGCAAGATAAGGTATCTGAAATAGTCAAAGTTTCTGGAAATAATTTCCCTCTGTTGCACGTAGCTTAAACTCCTCTTCCTCCTACAACAGCAATCGTTGTGCTCAATTCCATTTGTCTGTTCGAATTAGGAATAATCATCAGGTGGTTCAGTTATACTTAGTAAATAAACTAAATAGTCCCTGTAGTTGTTCATTAAAACCTCCATGATGTATGCATCAATTACCAAACAGCTTGAACAAAACAGAGGTAAATTAACTTTCTGAAACCCATTGTCATAGCCAAGTGTGTAAAGCATTAAAAGTGATTTCATGGCTTAAAGTTCATCCAAAGTGCTATTAGCTTTACGTCCAATTTTGGACTGTCAAGGGGAATATTTACAATAGTAATTTCAGATCATTATCTTAGCATTCCAATGCAAATAGCCACAATTTAATTCATTATCACTCACATTACATCTTTATTTTGCCACCAACTGGTGGCTGACATTTCCCAAACTACCAGGAGGAAATGCTAATTAGCCCAGAGTGCTCTCTTACCCTTTCTTAACTTCATCATGTTTTTGTCTTTGTCAGAGCAACATGAAACATTCCCCTGCTTCTGGTCATCTGTTCCCTCCCTCCCCTACCACCTCACTGAGCTAGGTGGCAAATGGGAATGGTGGTCAAGCTATTAAAATAATTCCCCTCTGACACTGCATTCCTAGACACTGCACAGACAGACAGAGTGGTGTAAAAAAATGACCCCTTTCCCTCAGCCTACCCACCCAACTTAATTTAGAAGATCTAAAGTGATCTCTGGAGTGGAATAGTACATGCATTAATATGCAAATGAACTGCCAAGAAAGTTCAGATTTGCATTTAGACTGGACAAAGGGGAAGGAAATGGCTTTTTCATGCTGTTCCCTTGCATCACCACAGTTTCACAAATTACTAATCCCAGAAATGATGCCAGAAGGGACTTTCTCACTACATTTCATTCATGCTCAGGTGGGTTTGATTCATCTCAATACGCCTGGCATTTTACTGTGAACCTGCAAATTTTAAGTGAGGCAGCAAAGCCTCTGAGGTTCTAAGAATTGAATGTGTCTGAAATAAAAACAATTAGTAGACATCAAATGAAGGATCCCCTCCTGATGGGGGCTAGAATAGCAGTAAGTAGGGGGTAAGGCAATCTTGTGACTGTTTCCCTAAGAACTAACAATTACATCCAGGAGAACATCTTCAGACCATTAGGGAATAATAATATTCCAGACTGCATATGTACCATGAATGAGAAATTCATACACTGAATGACAAATTTATTGAAGGGAAAAGATCTTTAAGTCAGTGCATTAAACCTGTGTAACCACTTTTAGAGTGGATAGAATTAGGAAAGCTCATGCAAGTCTCCTTATGTGGAATCAGCAGTTTAGATGGCTTTAAAATGAAGAATCATTTTGGAGTTAAAACCCAGTTCTTGTTTAGTACGTTCAGTGTCCCTGCTGTGTAAAATCCCAGGGAATTAAATGATATTTCAATAAATACTTTTCTAGAGACCCTCTTTAGGTCTGAGATTTACCCTGATCAGAGAAACACTAGTAAACTTCACTGCAGCAAGTGAGTTGGAGATTCTATATCTGAAAACAGTCCAGTATTTAATGACTTTGGAGCCTCACAGGGCAGGTACTTTTCAAAAATAGGTGTTAAAAGTACCTGCCCTGGGGCATCAACAAATAAGAATTTCCAGACCTGTTTTATGTTTGCTGCTTAAGCTTTCTAGGAGAATTTTCTCCCTTCCGGCTACTGCAGCAAAGAAAATACCATAACTCATCACATTTCTGTTTGCCAACATTTATTTGGCCTTTGGTTTGTGACGGGGGAGGGATGGGCAGTGCCTCTTACTCCTGGGATTACACTTTGATGTGTCTGTTTTCAAATGCACACAAACTGAAGTATTAATTTTTGTAGAGAGGCGAGGAAGTTTTTCAAGCTAAAGACTCAACCTATCTTTATTTTTCCTTTGCTGCTTTATTGGAGGAACTACTCATGGAGTTAGGAGCTCCTTGGCAGGAACCAAGGCTTTGGATTCTGGCCCCAAATCCACAGCATAGACTAGTATTATATGTGTAACAGAAGTTATTTCCTAAACTTAAAATAATTTGTGTTAAGAGGTAATTGGCTGAGGAGAACATCCTGAGCTTAATCCTCCATTGCCCTGCATCTTGCATCATTAAATGAACATGTAATGAGTGCAAAGTGGATGTAAAATACTACCCTGTAGTAGTATTTTACTCCCACTTTGCCCAATGAATCCACATGGTGTAGGGTGAGATGAAATCCAGCTGTCTCTCTCTTCCAGAGGTTTAATTTGTTTAATAGTGAGTTGTGCAGAGCTGCGCGGAGGATGGAAGTTCTGTTTCACGGAAGATTTTGAAGTGTTTTTTCATTCTGAATTGGAGCACAATCCAAAAAAACCTGAAATTCTGTGTGAAGGAAAATTCCCAAGATAATTTGTTTCAGGTCATTCAAAATGTTTTGTTTTGACAGAAATGTGTAGGCTTGATTTTTTTTTTACTCTTTATTTTGTATTATGTTATAATACTAAATAAACTTTCAATTAAAGGTGTTTCATAAGAGAAATCAAAACATATTGTTCTGAAAATGTTGAAAAGGGATATTTTGACAGTCATTTTTTTTTCTAAAAAAAGTCTGGTAAAGGTAACCTGATTCATGAAGCATTTCTGTTCTGATGGAATTGCATATTTGAATAGAATATGGTTCCATCAAAACTTCTTTGATTAGCTCTAGGGTTGTATGCAGTATTGTAGCTGTGTCAATCCCAGGATATTAGAGAGGCAATGGGATGGAGACCTGAAGAAGAATTCTGTGTAAGTCTTGTCTCTCTCACCAACTAAAGCTTGTCTCTCTCACCAACAGAGAAGTTGGTCCAAAAAAGATATTACCTCACCCATCTTACCTCTATAGCTCTAGAGTTGTGATTTAGTTTCTTTGGTTTTTCTCATGACAATAGATATTCTCTCCTAGTTTAATATTTTATTTCTTTGGATCCCTCCTTTTTCATTTGAGTAGTGGTCCTCTCTGGGTTGCTCCGTGTGACTTTTATGCTGGTCCTAGTGTTGTCAACCATTCTTTTAAAAACAAGCAAACAAAACCAATAGTCTTATTGAGGAGATTTTCTGGCATACCATAAGCTGTCAGTTTTCTTTTGAGCTCTAATCATGAATGCAGTTCCTCTTGTTTCTAATATAGTCTCTAGAGGCAGTTGAGCTAAAGATATCCAATGACTAAGTCGTCTTAGGCGATTCCCTCAATTCACATTGTTCTCAAGGTCACTCACACAAGGAAGAAGGGGATGTGTGTTAAAGACACAGGTTTTTTTAACTGATTAAAGAAGTGGGTGGAGTGGAGATTAGAGCCAAAAGACAATACTTTGTCTCTGTGTTCCCCTCTATCTGCAATCCAAACATCTGTGAGTAATCAGAAATCTTTTTGGTGCAATCTAGTTGGGTGGAAAAGTATATTGTTTGCAGTAGCGTAGCTAGGAGGGGAGCAGGGGGAGCGGCCGCTCCCCCTGAGCACTTTTTCCAAAAGTGGCGCCTTTTTAATTTTTGAAAGGGTGGAGATGGAGTGGACGGAGGTGGAGCGACAAGCAGGGGTCCCACTGCTGGCCCCACCAAGAGCCCGCTGCTGGCCTGGGTGAAAGAACCCAGACTGGCAGCGGGCTGAGAGACCTGGGCTGGCAGGAGCCTGTGGGGGGAATCCTAGAGTGGCGGCTGGCTGAACTGCTCAGACCGCCCCGTTCTGGGATTCCCGCCGTGGGCTCCTACCAGCAGGGGTCCTGCTGCTGAGCCCACCAAGAGCCTGGCACTGGCCTGGGTTCTTTCACCCAGGTCGGGTTGGGTGGCGCCTTTTTTTATGTGTTCGCTCCCCCTGGTGTTAGAACCTGGCTATGCCACTGATTGTTTGGCACCAGAAATATGTGTTATCAAGTGCTGTATCAGTTGATGATGTGATTTGCTTCACATAAGATCTGGTTGCCTGTTCAGTGAGAAAATTGGGGAATTGGCAGGAGAAGAGGAGGAAATCTCTAAAAGCTTTTCCTCACAAAAAATTGTCTTTTGTTATTCCATTTTAGGATGAGAAGGATTTGCCCATCCTGTCCTTTCCACAACCCTCCCCTTTTCTGCACAGAGCTTGCCGCCCCCTCCTCCTCCCCCCAAAAATCCTGGAGCATCAGTAGGATGCAAGGATTCTTCATTCAGAGACCTTTTGCCTTCCTGCTGTGTCTATGTCCTTGGTAGCATGCCTTCACTGGGGCATGGCGGTTTCTAGAATGGAGCAAGGAACTCGGCACAGACACTGATGATCTTTTCTTTGAAAAAGTTAATCTTTTGTTCAGGGATATAGGATGGCAGAGAGTGGGGAGGAAGATCTTATTAAGGTAGCAACTAAGTGGCTGATGGTGCAGGCATGGGAGTCCACGAGGTTGGAGGAATAATGCTCTTTGGCAAGGAATATGGTAAAATTGTGAGACCAGAAGAAACATTTTGTGTAGAAAATTCAAGTGATTGCTTCAGAAATTCATGTGATTGCTTCGGAAGGTTTGTTATGTTTTTCTTGGTCTGAAAGCAGCTGGTACGAGTGCTTAAACAAATTCTTCTCTGAACTCACTGATCTGAACTTATTGCTTCTCTGCTAAAACCTAGAAATAGATTCTTTTCCTAATTACATTATCTAACAATATAATTGAAGTTAAAGCAGAATTATATGGGACATGTTGTACTTGTGGGATGTGCAGCAGATATGGTATAGCTGGCATGCAATTGACCAGTCTGGAAGGCACTATACACTGGTTTCCCAGAAACTGGCCGGATCATTAAGTTAGAATCTTTGTGTTGGTGGAATGCCGCCCACCCCCGGGGGGGTCAGGTTTGGTTTTGTGGCTCTGATTTTTTACCTCTCTAAACCTCAAAGGAAAAAGGAGGCTTAAAATAATGTGTTCAATTTTATCCATGCTCCTCATCTCTTTCTTCCTCTGTCACGCTGACATTGAACCCCCATCCAACGCACAAGGCTATGTTCTCAATAGGCTCATAATGCAAAGATCTAATTCTGAATGGGGTCCCGACTTCAGCAGCTCTTCTGACTTGCACAAAAGGTGATTTTCTTCCTATTTTAAAAATTCTCTCTGCAGATTTGCTCTTCATCTCTGGTTTAGTCAGGGAACCGCAGTGATCTCCTGAGCTTGGTGCACTTTGTCACAATTAGAATCTCTAGTAAACCTCTAGTTAGGGCTGTAAATGAACAGCGGTACTCCATGAGAAGACTTTTATGAAAGCTAATCGAGGTATAGTTACAGTAAGGAATACGAAGTCTGATCCTGGCTGTAACTCCTCCTCCTTAATAAAAGAGAAAAAAGGAAATGAAAGGGAAAAAAATAAGTGACAGTGAGAGAGCGCCTTTTCTCTTCTGAGTCCCTTAGATCTTCAGGAAGGCTTTGAAGAACCATTTTTTAACATAAAAGTGTTTCCTTTTTATTTTTTGTAAGCCTATACCTTTTAATGCAATGACCATGACCCTTCGTTTAAACCACTGTGTCCTATCTGAAGGGCCACAGCGGTACTAAGCCAGACTAGATCTAGTGGTTAAGAAGAACTCTTTCCTATTGGTTTCCTTTTATTTGATATTTTTGTAATTATCTCTCTCTATCTCTGCTAAAGCAAGTATTTTAGGCTAAAAAATATTCACCTGCGTCGCTAAAATTTTAACAAGTATTCCCCACCAGATACTTTCAGAGGGTGAAATTATTATCCGTGTTTGTGTGCATGTCTATTAGGAAAATAGAATATCTAATATAAATGTCATGTGGATTTGAGAGCTGGAATTTGCTCTAAATAAATAAAAAGGTAATACTCCTACCTTTCAGATCCACACTGACTTCTGGTACTTAGGGCTTCTGGAATATAGCAGGCTCCACAGAAGAACACATGCTTATTTTTACCTTTTGTCTTTTGATAGCCTGACTCTTATGGTTATCTGTGCATGCATTCTTGAGAAGCTTTGTGTTAGGCTTTTTGGTTTACAATATGATCAGACAGATGTTTATGCGTATGTATGGTCTTCATTTTGCCCTGAGCATTTTTAGGAATTCAGCATGAACAAAACTACTCCAGCAAGTGGGAATTTAGCACCTTTTGATCAACAGCATTTCTAAAGAAATTATTGTGAAGTCATCATGACTCTGTTGTTGTCAGTTCCTCCAAACCTATCGCACATCCTTGGCCCAGATCATCTCTTCTCCCTGTGTGAAGCGGAATCTCTGTCTCTTACTTTACTGCTGTCCAGCCTCTCTGGCTGGCCTAGTAATATATGATGCTGTTGTGTTTTTAGTCCAAGGTGGGTTTTTTTTCCTTTGTGGCTATGGGATGAACATTTAATTCCATACAGTGTGTTAATGTGTTGAACTCTTCATTGTTCTATCCCAAGTGGAAGAAAGTCATAACTCAGGCTATATTGTGGGAGCTCTTGGCAGGATAATGCTTCCAGTAGCTCCAGTGAATTCAGAAGAATCCTTGCTACTGGACCATGTTCTCCTGCCTGGTGCAAAGTAGTCAGGGGTCTGGTGCTGCTCCCTTTCCTACCCACTTTGGGAGCGATGATAGTATGGTTGACATTAGCCTGAAGGAGTCTTGATATCAAGGTAGTGTAAGGCCCAGATTGTACCCACCTGATGATAATGTTGGGGGTGGGGGAAATGTCCTTGTGCCCTCTCCCTTCACTTCACTCCCGCACAGAGCCAGAGACAATCGAGCTTCTGTTTTGTTAAGTGACAAAGTCTCATGTTTAATTGATTGGCCTTGATTCTTTACATTTTTATAGTTGTGCAGTGCTGTTGGAAATACCACAATTTTTTCCTATTCTAATTATGAAGAAAGACTGTTCTATCTCAGTGGCTGTTAGGATATGTTGACTCTTTTTAATGGTGACTAGTGCTTGTCATGTAAAACTGGCTGTTTCGTGTGACTTCTTATCAAGACTAAACCCTTCTTGACAAACTCAAGAATCTGATGCTAAAACTGAACACACTCAGCTTGTTTTGCCAAGCTGTGCTCTATAACCAGCTACCTCTAGTAGTGCCTCTTATCTTGTACTTCAGTCATGATCTCTAAACAACCTTCTGTATATATTTCTTCCTATCCTGAGTTTGGTGGAATGTAATCCTAAAAACTTGTGTCCTCTGATAAAGACTGGAATTACTGAGGAAATTGGGAATGCAATAATGGAACTTTTCCTCAGTTTCTTTAACATACACCACAAGGAGTTGAGGATCGTTAGACATATGACAGTCAGGCAATGTTTGTTTTCCAGCTCTGGAAATGTAGTTTAAAACATTGAATCCCAAGATAGTGGGGGTGGGGTGAATATGTGATCTCTAATTGTATAGAGATCACTATCAATTGATTTCACCGAAGATCCTGAACAGCTGGATTGTAACAACTTTGATCATCACTGAGCTGAGCAGATCTCCAGCAGATAACCTATGGTGAAAGGTGCCGTTCACCATTGTCATTTTATTCAGTAATCCATTTCCCCAAATGCCTGATGTTTTCTTCCCAGGTTTGTTTGTTCATTCAGGAAAGCTGACTAATGTTCACTCTCCACAGTGAGGTTCCTTATTGTATTCAAAGCTAGGACATTTTTAATCAAACACCGTGAATAGTATATTTAATGAAGTAGCTTAAATTTGGATCAATGTGGTAGATGCCCTGATCTGTTTGTTGTGTTTGAAAGAATAAGATCCCAAATCAAATATAATGAAGAACCAGAACAATAATTTAGGGCTGTTCCCATCAGTTTGTAGCTCTGACTTCGACGGAGCTACACTAATTTACAACAACTGAAGACCTAACCCTTTTAATTCTGTAACTTCAAATTCCAAATATATACTAAAATGGTGGGGAGCATGTGCTGTAGGCAAATATTTTCAAAAATAATTTTATTTGCTTAGTCCATGGAGTTGTCTCAGAACACCAACTACAAACTGTGAAAACAAGATTGTTTGTTTCCCTCTGGAACCTCCTTACATAAATATTTTAGTGACAAGATACATAAATTTACAAAAGTTTTTGAGGTAAATTGAAAAGAGGAAAAATAAGACAGTCTTGTACACCAATAAATATTACATTGCCTTTACGTAATAACGTTCTCTAAAGGACACAGAATTATCAACAAGAACAAGGAGTACTTGTGGCACCTTAGAGACTAATACATTTATTTGGGCATAAGCTTTTGTGGGCTAGAACCCACTTCATCAGATGCATAGAGTGGAACATACTGTAGGAAGATGTTCTCTTTATCTATTCCTACAGTATGTTCCACTCTATGCATCTGATGAAGTGGGTTCTAGCCCACAAAAGCTTATGCCCAAATAAATGTATTAGTCTCTAAGGTGCCACAAGTACTCCTCATTCTTTTTGCGGATACAGACTAACACAGCTACCACTATGAATTATCAAAGTTACCAGGAGATCTTATACAAGGGGGGAATGAATTTGAGAGACCATCTTGTAATACAGTTATTCATTTTATACGTCTGTCTTTTAATGGCAACTCTGACACCTACTCTGTGATACCATATTATTTCCTGATTTTCTCTTCTATCCCTTTATCTCTGTCATAATCTCTTCTGAATGATCATTCCTTTAAAAAGTAAAGATGGTCCTAAACATTGCCAATATCCTTGTTACTTCTTCCCCCCATCTGATGAATTTCACTGAATGAATTTCATCCTATTTACTTCAGACCATTTCTCCAGTTTGTCCAGATCATTTTGAGTTTTAATTCAATTCTCCAAAGCACTTGCAACCCCTCTAAGCTTGGTATCGTCTCCAAGCTTTATAAGTGTACTTTCGATGCCATTATCTAAATCACTGATGAAGATGTTGAACAGAACCGGACCCTGCTCAATACAGGACCCCACTTGATATGCCCTTCCTGCTTGATGGTGAACCACTGATAAATACTCTCTGGGAACGGTTTTCCAACCAGTATTGCACCCACCGTATAGAAGCTCCATCTAGGTTATATTTCCCTAGTTTGTTTATGAGGTCATGCAAGACACTATCAAAAGCCTTACTAAAGTCAAGATGTACCACATCTACTGCTTCCTCCCATCCACAAGGCTTGTTAGCCTGTCAAAGAAAGCTATTAGGTTGGTTTGACAAGATTTGTTCTTGACAAATCCATGCTGACTGTTACTTATCACCTTATTATCTTCTGGGTGTTTGCAAACTAATTGCTTAATTATTGGCTCTATTATTTGCTCCATTATCTTTCCAGGTACTGAAGTTAAGCTGACTGGTCGGTAATTCCCCAGGTTGTCTTTGTCATTTTTTATAGATTGGCACAATATTTGCCCTTTTTGGGTCCTCTGGAATCTGTCCCATCCTCCATGACTTTTAGAAGATAATCACTAATGGCTCAGATATCTCCTAAATCAGCTCCTTGAGTATTCTAGGATGTATTTAATCATGTCCTGGTGACCTGAAGACACATAACTTGTCTAAGTAATTTTTAACTTGTTCTTTCCCTATTTTAGCCTCTGATCCTACCTCAGGCCACTGTCCAGCCTCTTCCTCAGCGGCGAGTGGTGGCAGTGGGAGGAGGAGGGAGAACCCACTACTCTGGGTGGGTACCACCCACTACTCTGGGTCCCAGACCAGGGATTCTGTAAATAGCAGCCACATGCTGCATCTCCTCCATCCCCTTATTCTACTTCCCTGGGCCACTTCCCTGCAGCCCCAGCACCTTCTCCACCCTTGCCAGCAATCAGCCGGGAGCTGCTCTTGCTCCCCTGCCCTTACCCAGCCCTGTTCTACCTAAGGTGCTAGCTTTCTTCAAGGCAGCCACTCCTCCCTCCTTAAGCTCCAGGGAGCAAATGAAACTGCTGTGCTCAGCAGCCCTTCTTATATGAACAGGCCCGGCCCTGATTGGCTGCTCCTTGCAGCTCCTCTCTAATTGGATGCCTCCTGTGCAGCCTCCCTAGGGCTCTATTAACCCCTTTTAGGCCAGGGTGGGGCACATTCCCCATCACACAGCCTTTCACTTTTAAATTATGTGCCATTATTAGTGGGAAATGACTGCCTAGAAGGAGTACTGCAGAAAGGGACCTGAGGGTCATAGTAGATCTCAAGCTAAATATGAATCAACAGTGTTACATCCCAGAATGATGTTTGCTTTTTTTGAAACAGTGTATTAGCAAAAGTGTTGTAAGCTAGACAAGAAGTAATTATCCTATTCTACTCTGCGCTGATTAGGCCTCAACTGGAGTATTGTGTCCAGTTTTGGGCGCCACCTTTCAGGAAAGATTTGGAGAAAGTCTAGAGAACAGCAAAAACAATGATTAAAAGTCTGGAGAATATGATCTATGAGGGAAGATTTAAAGGAGAGGAAAGTGATCAGGAACAGTCAGCATGGATTCACCAAGGGCAAGTCATGCCTGACTAACCTAATTGCCTTCTATGATGAGATAACTGGCTCTGTGGATGAGGGGAAAGCAGTGGATGTGCTATTTCTTGACTTTAGCAAAGCTTTTGATACAGTCTCCCACAGTATTCTTGCCAGCAAGTTAAAGAAGTATGGGCTGGATGAATGGACGGCAAGGTGGATAGAAAACTGGCTAGATGGTCGGGCTCAACGGGTAGTGATCAATGGCTCCATGTCTAGTTGGCAGCCGGTATCAAGTGGAGTGCCCCAAGGGTCGGTGCTGGGGCCAGTTTTGTTCAATATCTTCATTAACGATCTGGAGGATGGTGTGGACTAGAAGACCTCTCAAGGTCCCTTTGAGTTCTATGATCTGTCACATTTTGCTCTTTCCAAAACTGAAGTTGTGAGCACTGTTTTGGAACAGTTTAATTTTCTTGAGTACAGTTGATTACTAAACACTACACTGTCATCAAAGCAATTCAATATGCATGATCTAAATCTGTTTTTCTTCCTTGCCACTTCCGTACTCAGGGTTGGTGACTTCTATAGCCTTCTTCCAAAACTCCTAGGTTATCTTTCAGCCACAATCATTGCAAGAGCCATCCTTCTGATATAGCTCTTAGGTCTTCACTGTATATGCCTATACCAGTATATGGGCTTCCTTCAACTTGTCTTCAATTGGAGCAACCCTCATTAGGCTCCTTTATAACCTCATGTTGTTTCCTATCACTGTTGAGCATCTCAACATCTTTATTTCCATGATAGAAAGCATCCTGATTTCTTTTCTTGTGGCTATCTAAGTGTGTTCCATACATAGGATGGGTTGAATTACAGATAGAGTATATCAATCTGTTAACCATATTAGCATCTTTTTGTCATGAAAAACTGGGGTCAGCTCCTGCCATTTCTATGATTCTGGGCATCACTCAGGAGGGCATGATTGTCAGCAACCATTGATTGTAGGTATTTAAATTCTTTCACTCTTCTAAGCCTGTGATATCCTTTATGTGAATCTTTTCCCTTAGTTATCATAGCCTCAATATTACCAAATGATCATAGAATCATAGAATCTCAGGGTTGCAAGGGACCTCAGGAGGTCATCTAGTCCAACCCCCTGCTCAAAGCAGGACCAACCCCAACTAGATCATCCCAGCCAGGGCTTTGTCAAGCCTGACCTTAAAAACCTCTAAGGAAGGAGATTCCACCACCTCCCTAGGTAACCCATTCCAGTGCTTCACCACCCTACTAGTGAAAAAGTTTTTCCTAATATCCAACCTAAACCTCCCCCTCTGCAACTTGAGACCATTACTCCTTGTTCTGTCATCTTCTACCACTGAGAACAGTCTAGATCCATCCTCTTTGGAACCCCCTTTTAGGTAGTTGAAAGCAGCTATCAAATCCCCCCTCACTCTTCTCTTCTGCAGGCTAAACAATCTCAGTTCCCTCAGCCTCTCCTCATACGTCATGTGCTCCAGCCCCCTAATCATTTTTGTTGCCCTCCGTTGGATTCTTTCCAATTTATCCACATCCTTCTTGTAGTGTGGGGCCCAAAACTGGACACAGTACTCCAAATGAGGCCTCACCAGTGCCGAATAGAGGGGAATAATCACGTCCCTCGATCTGCTGGAAATGCCCCTACTTATACAGCCCAAAATGCCGTTAGCCTTCTTGGCAACAAGGGCACACTGTTGACTCATATTCAGCTTTTCGTCCACTGTAACCCCTAGGTCCTTTTCTGCAGAACTGCTGCCCAGCCATTCGGTCCCTAGTCTGTAGCAGTGCATGGGATTCTTCCGTCCTAAGTGCAGGACTCTGCACTTGTCCTTGTTGAACCTCATCAGATTTCTTTTGGCCCAATCCTCTAATTTGTCTAGGTCCCTCTGTATCCTATCCCTACCCTCCTGCGTATCAACCACTCCTCCCAGTTTAGTGTCATCTGCAAACTTGCTAAGGGTGCAGTTCACACCATCCTCCAGGTCGTTGATGAAGATATTGAACAAAACCGGCCCCAGCACTCTAAGTCCAGCCTGCTCAAAACTACGTGGCCACTGTTCAAAGTTGGTTTGCAGGGTCTCTCAGTCTACAGCACATAACACTAAGTTGCCAGCAAACAGCATGTTCCAAGGCCACTTCCTTCGTATATCTTCACTTATGACAACCACAAATTAATAGGGGCTTGAAGCTGCTCCTGATGCAGGCCAACACTTACTGGAGATTCTGTACTGTAGCCCCATTTAGTTTTGACCACAGTAGTTGACTTCCATCATGCATATCCTGGATATGTCCTTCTGACACAGCTCTCCATCACAGACTGACAAATTAACTGCCTTGACCATTATACATGACCATACATCTTCTCCAGGTCCACAATGACCAAGCAGAGTTGCTGTTCTCTGAACATCTCCATGAGGATTCATAGTGCAAAAACAGCCTCAGTTGTGCTTCTTCCTGGCAAGAATCAATACTGGCAATTTACAATAATCTTCTCTCATATTTTCATCAACTACTTTCTGTTTAAAAATAGGCATCGAAAAGCTTTTACTCCTTTCATCTGGCATTTTTTCTTTCTTAATAATATCATTTGAATAGACTTGTAAAATGATTTATTTCCTTCCCAATGACTTCAGCACATCCACTTGTATTTAATCTGGCCCAGATGCTTTCTCCTTTTTCATTTTCCTTCATTTCCTGCAGCAACCTTATCCTCCTGTATACAATCTGTCCCACCCTCATTCGGCTTACATGTCCTTAGTTTCCCCCTTGGGTTCTCCTCATTCATCACTCTTTCAAAATAATCACTCTATAATTGTTGATTCACCATTTGTTTGCAATACAGTAACTCCTCCCTTAAAGTTGTCCCGGTTAACATTGTTTCATTGTTAGATTGCTGATCAATTATGAAACATGCTCGTTTAAAGTTGCACAATGCTCTCTTATAACATTGTTTGACAGCCGCCTGCTTTTTCCACTGCTTGCAGAAAGAGCAGCCCGTTGGAGCTAGTTGATGGGGGCTTGGAACCAGGGTGGACTGGCAGCCCCCCTCCCATCAGCTCCCCGCTCCCCTAAGTTCCCTGTGTGGCAGCCGCCCAGCAGGCTATCAGTTGCCTGCAGTTCAGCTGTCCCTCCCCCACTGCCATGTGCTGCTCCTGCCCTTTGCCTTGGAGCTGCTCCCGGGAGCCTCCTGCTTGCTGTGCGGGAGGAGGGGGGGGCAAAGAGGGAGGCTAATTTCAGGGTGTCCCCCTCCCCCTCCCCCTGCTCCTGCCCCTCACTTACCCCATTTCCATAGAGCAGGGGTGGGACATGACAGGGCTCAGGACGGAGGGAGCGTGCTAGCATCAGGGGCTGTCTCAACTTGCTGATCTACTTAAAAAGGCAATACTTAGAGTGGAGTCAGCATACTTAAAGGGACAATGTGCATCTCTCTCTACCACACACAGGGTGTATGTCTCTGTCTGCCATGCTGTCTTCCCTCCCTCCATTTGTGCTGCCTTGTAGAGTGTGAGGCTACATTAACAACGTGTAAACCCTTGAGGGCTCAGCTGTTCTAGTTCATCATTTAGCAGTAAGGCATTCCCTGGGAAATATCCCACTCTCTCTTCCACCCTCTGACTTCACCATCTCAACCAAGCTTCACAATCATCATTGCTGTTTACAGTATTAAATTGTTTGTTTAAAACATATACTGTGTGTATGTCTTTTGTCTGGTGAAAAAGATTTCCCTGGAACCCAACCCCCTCCCCTATTTACATTAATTTTTATGGGGAAATTGGATTTGCTTAACATCATTTCACTTAAAGTCGCATTTTTCAGGAACATAACTGCAATGTTATGCGAGGAGTTACTGTATACCATTTTCATTTCTAATAGGAGCAAACGCATTGACGTCCCTTGTCATTTTCTCTCTTGCCATGGCATACATTCCCCCCCCCCCCCCCCGTAATGTCCTTTTACTCAGCTTGTCACAGGCCATACTTTTAGATTTTGGAATGCATCTTTTGGCCTCCCTTTTTGCATCCTGACTTCATTTCTTCTTTGTTTTTTCCTTGAGGAGTCCACTACCAAATCTTGCTTATCCTTTTGAGCTCTGGTTTAATCACTCCTAGGGTTTCATGTGCCATCTCCACAAAGTTGAGTTTAGTTTGTACCAGTTGCTCTCCACACATCCTTGTGTGTAGGTAGGAAGTCTGTTTATTACTCCTTGCTTGAAGGTTGTTTTTTTAATATTATTGTTATTTATTATTATTATTCCCATCTTTAAGTTTCCACCACTTATGCCTTTCCAGGGTCCTGACGTTCAGGTTCTTTTGAGGTCTCTGCATTCTAGAGGTCCTAAGGTGAAGTCAGCTGTCTCTCAGTGCACTCGCTGGGTATTACTGTATAATCAGTTATTCATGATCTACCTCTTCTTTGTGTTAAAAAGAAATCAATTTGAGACTTGTGTCCTCCACTGGCATATGTTATGAGGTGGCTGTCTCTCTTCTGAAAGTGTCTTGTGATCACCAAGTCCGGTGTCATATAAGTCTGTAGGATTGTTTTCTCCTTCAGAGTTTGTGGTTTCAATGCTATGCCCTCCGTATCCAGCCTTCACAGTATGAACTTGTGCATTTAGATCTGCTCTGATAATTCTGTTCTCTTTAGATGGTATGTTTCCAATAAAGAACAACTCATCCAAAAACTTTTTACCTTTTGCTCTTCTCCTAACTGATGTGTACTTAGTATATTGATAGTGCCCTCTTTCCCACACAGTTTAACGCTCGCCAGTTGGTCCGACCTCCTGGCAACCTCTATCACATGGCGTTGCATAGTTTCATCTAGAGTAAATTTCAGCACCATTTCAGGAGATGTGAATTCCCCGAGTACTAACCCTCTGCTAGCATCTTCGCTTTCCAACCTTTCCGTTTGTTTGTCTGTACATGTGCCACATTTACTCTTTTTTTCCTCACTAAAACCACACATAGCTCCACATTTTTCACAGAGTTCTTGCAGTCCATCCTGCACATCTCAGCTCTCTCGCTTCTTTTAACTTTAGCAGCCCTTGCCCCGGTTACAACAGTCAGGCAAGACTTGCAGGGAATGCATTGGACATCTGTTGAGATCACATGAACATATCTATGGGCTGAGCTTTACAGATCAGCTGTCCAAGTCTGACATCTTTGGTATAAAATCACAGTGTTTCTACCTGCCTCACCAAGACTTACTTTAAGGAGGCCTTGATATCCTCATCATAGGGCCTATGTGACATATTATAGATGTAGCTGTGCCACCGGTTATCTTACCATGCCTTGCTAAGAGATGCATGACCTACCTCTATTTGCAGTTAAATAGTAAGGTCTGGAGGTTAATGCGAAGAGCTAGAGCAAGCTGTTAACAAGAGGTTGCAAGAAATTTGGAAAAGATCACAGATTTCCAACCATTTTCCCCATTAGACTGAAGGGGAAAAAAGGCAAGTATAACATTTATTTCTATCCTATTATTCCTATAGCAGTATCTAGAGAGATTCCATTGTTTTAGCCAAGGGCTAGGTGAGAGGGGAAAGTGATCAGTAAAACCCACTTTACTATATAAAGTTTAGCAGATTTTTTTTTCTTGGAAACTTTCCTTTGATCTTTTAACTGAAATCTCTGTAGGTTTGGGAATATGGGTTGCTAGACCAGGGAGGAGAAGAGAGCTAAATCAGCTTTCAATTCAGCATTTTAAGTAAGCCCAGCCACTTCTCAATTGCTGCTGAGTGTCACAGCAAGACTGGGAATGGAAGTGGCACCAAGCAGCTCCTGAGAAGTGGCCGGGCTTATTAAATCCTACTTTAAAAAGTTGATTTCAAAGCTAATTTATGGCTCTGCTTTCCTGCCTTTTAAGGATGAAGAAAACCTTAGAGGAGTCTTGCTGGCTGAAACAGAGGCAGAGTGGCACTGAGGGTGGAGTGGGAACAGAGAAATTTAAGGTTATAGGAACTGGTTACATTTGGAGAAAATGCCTGCACATTTCTCTTAAATGTAAAATTGAAATAGGGGAAGGCGAGGGCTGAAGGACACTTTAAACCAACCTCCGATGATTTTTCAACCCACTAAACCTAATGGGCACAATTTTTGTTATGCTAAAATCCCTTTGTGTCTGACACTGTAAAGGGACTTTAATGTGGGTGTGAATGTAATGTATGCCTATCTACCCTTCTTATGTAATATAAAGGGGTCTTTCTTGGTGTAAATGAGAATCAGGTGGCTGTAGAGGTTTCGTTGATGATAAGAAAGCCCCTTCTCTCCCATTGACACCAGGTGCATGGCTGTAATATCACCATAAGGCCCACCTGACCCATCAGAATGACTTTGGAAAGTAGAGTACGTAGACTAATTTAGAATCATAAAATTATAGGGTGAGACGGGACCACAAGGGGTCAATCTTTAAAACTTGGTGTCTCAAACTGAACGTTTTCCCATAGTGAAACTCCCTGTCCTTTTAATGGAATCGTCAGTCCTGTAGAAAGCTTTTGTTTGAGGAAACATTGGGTAGATAATTCTCCTAATGAAGATCTCCTTCATTTGTCTCCACGCTTGCCCTCTCTTTTGTTTTGCAGCACAGAGGCAGCAGCCAGGACTCTTCAATTATGGAAAGGCTTTTCATTTTCACAGCTGTTTTTGTAGACCTTCCTGCTAATGCATTTTGTCTGCCTTTGTCTTCTAGTCTCCCGTTTCTTTTGTCTTTTTTTTAAAATGACAGCAGCTAGGGCTTTTTTCATTAAGCAAAGAGCTAGGAGGAGAGAGTACAGATCAGGTCCAGTTTAGGAGAGAGAATAAAGCCTTGACTATTTAATTTTAAACTTGTTACAGATACTTATTAAACCAAATATTGTTTTATGGCCATGAAAGATGTACTAATTGGAAACATTTTTAGAGCAATGAATTTGAAATCTGTCTTGTAGTCTTGATTCTTAAGTCTCTTAGCACAGGGCCTGATCCAACAATGATTGAAGTTAATAGGAGTCTTGGCATTGAATCCCAATCTTACTGTTACTAGTGCATATGCCTAGTGCATATGCATATTGAAATCAATAACATTCCAGTTTTGGTGGGTTATGTACCAGTGTAGTGGCTTTTAAAGTTAATACATCACCCTTGTGCCCCGGGAACTGGCAGAGTCTCCACACCCTCAGTGCATGTGTGCACCAATATTGCCCAGAAGTTGCCCATTTTTCTGACGTTTCCTATAGTCACAATTTAAGAATAATCTGAAATAACCCATAGACTGAGCTTTGTCTTGTGCTTGGCTGCTCCTAATGCTTGTCCCTGCAAAGTTTCCTCCCTCTCACAGTAATCCCTTCTCTTCTCCTCCCTCCCCCATGGTGTCCTGCAAACCCCTTTCTTAGGCTCGTGAGGCCACTTTGCGTGGCTCCTAGGATGAGCCGGCTGAATAGTTCTGTCTTCAAGGTCACTGTCACAGCCCCCATATCCATATTCTCCAGCTATCGGAGGACAAGCCTAAAGTATACCTATGTAGGATTGACGTTTACCATAACACACCATGGTTAATTTTTCTCATAAGCAGCAAACCATACAAGAGGATACGTTCCCAATACCAAGCATTATTTGAACCACCTTAGCATGTGATTAAATAATATTGCTAGGTGTCTAAAATTTAGACATACTACACCATCTGCCTTGCAACAGAAAATTCTTAAGATGGAAGGAATTGCCTAAAATGCCTAGTAGTGAGTGAAAGTTTACACTTAATTACGTGTATTAATATGTATATCTGTAAACTCACACTTTTTGCCCTTTAAGATAAGATTGCACAAGCCCAAGTACAGATTTTTTTTCTCTGCTCCAAAGAACGGAGTGTACAGTTAAACCTAAAAGATGCACCATGGAAAATCAGGATTCAGAGTAAATAGTAAACATATCATTCAGTCCCTGGCCTATCACCAAGAAAATAATTACAGCTGGCCCCTCCAAATATCAAACACTGAGCTCTCCATACAGAAAGAAGAGGGTTTATTATAACAAGAGAAGCCACTTGATCACAGACCCATTAGAAAAATCAAGTGACTTAACCCACTCTTTTATGGTATGAAACTCTGCATTGTCTTCTCAGTTGAAAGTCATTTTGGTAACACACTCATTATTTGTATTTATTATTATTAATTATTATTATATGCAGGAAGCTGTTTTCATTTCAGTTTAATTGCTCCCATTAGCAGTTTCACTTAAATTTACAATATTACCGAACCTGAGACTGACTAACTTTATCGTTAATAATAAGTTGAAATGGATAAAAGAAACATTATTCCTTCAGTGATTCTGGTTTAAACAGCTCAGCAAAACGTTGCATATGCAAGACAATCCCCTGCCATTGAAAAAGTGACTTCCAGCTGTGACCAGCTTAGCATATATTTAACACCTGCTGGTTTACCCTTTTGGCTCCTCAGGCAGAGCTGCTTCCAGGGCACCACATAAATCCCATTTCCAGTGTCAGGTGCACTAATGTGTAGGCCAAACATGCAGCATGATCTTCCACCAGATGAGGGAGGACTCCACTAATTGGTCAGTCTCCCCTAGTTTCTGACCACCAGTTGGCAGACACAATAACCTCTCAAAAGGAGGAATGGCGATGCCAGAATGAAGCAAACTCCGACGGCTCACAACAATGGTTTTTCCAGCATCACAT
The DNA here is from genome assembly GCA_037349315.1 of Chelydra serpentina. NCBI lineage: Eukaryota > Metazoa > Chordata > Testudines > Chelydridae > Chelydra > Chelydra serpentina. The sequence continues at coordinate 28,609,358 of JBAIAC010000026.1, forward strand.
TCCAAGTTTGCACAAAATAATATTGTGTGGGCCTGCACCCAAGAAGTACCTTTTTGAATTTTCATATTACTCCTGCTTCTATCTGGAATCCAGGCTCTGGGTTTACGGGAGCTTCTGTGTCACTGACTTCTTGTCTTCTTTGGGAATCTAGGCAAACTCTAGGGACAAATATATTTGTCCTCTGTAACTGGCAAATAGGGTCAGCCTGGGTGAAAGTGTCTTGGGTAATTGTCTAAGATGCCACACTGGAGGGAGCACCAAAATTCCCTCTTCTTTGTGCAATGCTCCTCCTCTTCGGTAGCACTGTTTTGAACTATGCTACTGTATTGCCTCCTTGTCAGATGACTGTGATAAACAGATCATGAGATGGGAGAAACTTAACTGGCTTAATCTCAGCAGGGAAAAAAATGGGGAGAGGGCAGAGTGAGGGGAGCATGGATGGTGAAATATATGAGAGAAGGGAGACTAAAAATGAGGGAGAGGATGGGGAGACAGGATAGAGGGAGACCTGGAATGGGAGCATCATGTGACAGGACTTAAAAGGGGCTAGAAGAGGGAAGTAGACCCAAAGTAGGGAGAGTGTGTGTTAGTGGAGAAAGGAAGGAGAAACAGTGTGGGAATGAGATCTGTCAGAGATGGGGTGAGGAAAGAAGTGAACGGGGCCCGAGTGAAACAAGAGGAGAGATAAAGGGTCAAATTCACAACTGGTGTAAGCAGGTGCAAATCCATTCAAACCATATGACAACACTGAGTTTCTCCCAGAATCCCAGGGAGAGAAATAGGTGAGGGGGACAGAGATAGTCATAGGATCAGAAAGAATGAGGTGGCGAGGGGAAACACAAAGGTGGAAGAAGGGGAAGGGATAGAGACAGGAGAAGCAGCAGAGAAAAGGGCAGGAATGCCTAGAAGGGTAGGGAAGAATTAATGATTTAATCTTTGAGGGCCCTAGTAGACTTGAGGCTGGTGGCAAATCTTTGAGGGCCCTAGTAGACAGGTGGCAAAAAAGTAAAAACCTCTCTTTTGCAACAAAAATAACCGATCAACAAAGTTACTCAGAACAATGGGGGTCCTACCAAAAACCACTCAGTCTGCATCCAGATCTCTACTTTCTGCAGATTCCTGAGCTTCTAGAAGACAATTGTGGACGAAAACCCAACAAACTTGGCTCTTCTAAAGTTAATGCCAGTAACTGACCAAGAAAAATAAAAACTCGTCACTGCGAATTCTTGATTTTATTCCAGTCCACATAAGTGATGCCAAGTATACCTAAATGAATTATCTTCTTCATTCTCTTGACTTGTCCTAGAGTGTGTGTGCACGCGTGTGTATATGCACACCAACAGGGATAGTAGAAAATCCTTATTTTATTGCATTTCTCATGATCATTTAAATCTAGTGGGTTTGTTTTATCTGGAACACAGATTAATAAGTATAGAACGCCATCATTGGGAAGATCGCTGTCTTTGCTGGATAACAGTTTCAGAGATATATGATTATTGGGAATAAATACAGCCGAAGCATTAAAAACTAGTCTAGTCTAGTCTTGGTTACTAGCTAAATACTAGGCACCTCACTCAGGGCACGGTGACAATCCTATAATCTACTAGCCAGTTCCAAAGAAGATTGAAACAGGGAGTGCACTAGAGAGATTCTGACATTCGTTATATTCAGTAAATTTGCTCTATGAATTAGCATCTGTTTTACATGTAAAATGGATGTGTGCAAACACAATCCATAGGATAATATTATTTCTTTCTAAAGTGGATTAGAATCATTTGGGTGACTCAGCGTATGAAATCACTCATGGACTGTTTTGAATGTATATTGGTAGATAGCCAAAGGAAATTTCCTTATAGAAATGACAGGAATTCTCTAACATAACAACATGTTCTGTTAGTGCATATGTTGAAATGTCATTATTTCCATGATTAACTTCTTCTCTGGCATCTATCAATGTATGTTCATGGCAATTGCAAGCAATATCTTGTCAACAGCTATCTACTGTAAGAGATCCTAATCCACTTTGAAATCCTATTCAAAGCCTCTTCACTTGCACTGAAAAGATAGTTTTGTTTAGAAAAATTCTTACTAATGTGCAAAATTGCCCTTAGTTAAATCCATTGTAGGAGCTGAAAAGGAGCACTAGTTTAATGCTCCACAGCTGGAGTACAGATAGGCAGTGTGGCTGTAACTTACACTCCTCATTTTTCACAAGCAGCATATGCTTGGGGAGTCAAGAACAGATGCAACTTGCTTAATGGGGCAAGCCACATCCATTTTACTTTAATGATTCAACATTTGGACACTGCACTCCCTCTTTATACAAGTCTAATGTGACCCAAGATGCAGATGAATAGCAATGGCAGAATATCAACAGGACATAGTATAAACTAGAAAATAGAGGTTACATGGTGATCCTGTTTGGAGTTCATTTAAAAAGGTATCACGTGGCATACAGGTGGCAATAGAATTCAGCCCTAAGGTGTTTTGACTAGGATCAGGCTCATGACCCAGAGGGCTTGGCACTAGTGTGAGTGCTCTGTTATCATCATCCAGGGCAGGAGGCCATGGCTTCACCCGCTGGTCTGGTCTCCTGCCAAGCAATATCTGGCACCAGTTGAGGCACTCTTCCATGCTCCTTCCTCCACTGGCAGATTGGCTGTGTTGTTGGGGGAGATAAAGGAAGACCAGTCAGACTGCACGCAGACTTCTACCAGCCAGGAGTCCGAATAAGCAAAGCAGCTGCAGTGAACAGGGTTTGCACTATTTTCAGAGGCCTGCTCATGAGGAATTTGCCAAAGATCATGACTGGTGGAAACCCAGCAGATATGATTATCCACTGGCATTTTGTCCCTTTCCTCACGAATCTAGAATTGGAGATTGCTTCCACAAAGCGTCAGTCTGAGGATGGGAATTTCTGTCTTTCCCCCAACCTGGAGTGTGGAGGGAGGGAGAGGGGCTCAGAGGGAGGGACAGGATAGCCCCACCCACAGTAACTTGAAAGTAATGTTAAAGCATTCTCGACACAAGATATCTTGGGCCAAATTCTGCTTCTAATTACACTACCGTAAATCTGGAGTAACTCCAGGGGCTTCTGTAGGAGTACTCTAGATTTACAGCAGAATCTGATCCTTTGAATATTGCCTTCTCCTAACTAAAAATTCATTGTACTGTTGCAAAGTATAAAGAGCTACACTTTAACAATGGGGGACATGGTGTTTGTATCTAGTGGCTGTATTACATCATGTGATATGGGTTTAAGGCCATTAAATGGAACACTTAGGGAAGAACAGACAATTGTAGTAATTCCTGGGCAGATGATTTGGTCTAAATCATGTTCAGTTTTCAGAGATTTTCTTGGATTAGGAACTGGTAACATTGGGATAATTTAACTCAAAATGTTTTCTTGGCAGAATTCCAAATGTAAAGCTCTAAAATGTTTTATTTTTCTGTCTCTCATTTTGTCTTCATTGCCTTGCCTGTTATTGATGCACATAATAAAACACTAGGAAAAAAAGACAAATCCACCCAAAAGGTCAAAATCAATGATCCTTTTACAGATGGCACCTTTGGGAATCTTGGTACTTTACCATCAGCCTGTGTTTGAGACTGTTACTTGAATACTTGGTTTTTGATGACAAAAATCAATGACTCCTTTAAAGAAGACACCCTTGGGGCTAGAGGGATGCAGACTTTGAAATGTTTACTAGTCTGTGTCTGTCTGTGAAAGACTAATAAACATATTTATAAGTTTATGAGCTTCTATTTAATTTTATGGATTGGAAACAGTGTACAGATTTGACAAGAACTGAAAGTTAAGGTGTCTCAATGAGCCTAACTCTGTGATGTCTTACAAATTGGCGTAAATTAGCACATAGGAGCTAATACAAAGGCTATTGGGTCAATGGAAAGACTCACAATTGGGTCAATGGAAAGACTCACAATTTTATCCTATAGTTGTGTAGTATAAAATGTGTCCCTTTGGCAACCTCTTTGAAGTCCAATAAAATTACCCCAATAGTGCATATAGCCCAGTATGCCAACTACTGAATTAATGCTGTAAAGGCTTAGGGGAAGACCAGTACTGTAAGACTAACAATCCCACATGCAACCTCTTTTATTCCATTTCTCTATTGTAATGTGTATTTTTATCTTTTCACATTTTTACATTCCTCTGAACCATGAAACCATTCACTTAAAAAAAATTATGGATCTTTTTTTTTCTTTGCTACTAATTTGGCATCACAATTATTTATGGCACCATAACTTACTATGATACCAGGGTAAAATTTCCTTGATTTTTTCCGGAGTGAGCTGGATTATAACAGGCCCTTGTAACTCAATAGGACACTTGATCTGGCTATCCTGTGATGTGTTGAAGCTGCAGTGCTAGAGTCTGGACAATCAATTTTCTCACCAGCTGTGCAGATACTGGTTTTGCCAGAAATTCTCATCCTTCTCCCCCCCGCCCCTCAGGGATTTAGCATTGTTTTAATTGTGTATTTTGTGAGCCTGTTTCTGGGGAAGCAGCTACAGAGATGTGTTTAGAAAGAGACCGAGTGTCTAGTAACTTTGCTGTAATTAGACCAAAACCCTTCATTTGTATTAATTTTCCTTTTAACTTTAGCTCTAATCAGTAAATACAGTCATGTAGGATAAAATGTCAACCCTAAACAAACCAGTGCATTGAAAAGATAATGGTAGTTAATGTATGATATAAATTAAAACGTGAGAGACTATACATGACCGTAAAATAGCTGGCATATTAGACAGTCCACTCCACAGTTTACTGATTCTGATTGACGGCTACTGATCTCAGACTAATAAATCAGCATTAATCTGAACCCCTTCGTTAACACTGCACACATGCTTTGCTCCGGAAGACAGCAGGGAGAACTTGGACTAGCTAATGGCTTCTATGCCAAAGCCCTCTGTAAGGGACAATGCAGAGCCACGCTACCATGAAAGCACCAGGGAGAGACTCTTTGCTCCGTGCTGGCACAGGGAGGGAGTTGGGTGAAGTCCGAAAAGAGTCTTGTGCTTCCTCTGATGCTGCTCTGAGCCACAAAGACCTCTCACAATCTGACCCTCAGTGAGCAAGCTTCCTCTGTTGTCCATAAGCCACCCTGAAGAGAACCCTTATTTTCTGTTACTTTGGACTACGCTAGTGTCCACTATGAACCATGTCATGGCTGGCAGCATTCACAATGCAGAATCTTACCCTGCAGGCTGTCATCTGCCTAACCTATTATTTACAACAGAGGTCATTACTAATTCTCAACATGGAAAATGGGGATATTAATACTACTTTTCTCCCATGCTTTGTCTATTTAGACTATAAGCTTTTTCAGGGTAAGAAATGATTCTTTCTATGTGTACGTACAGTGCCTAGAACAATTGGCTTGCAAGATCTGGTGTGGTGTGGGGTCCTGCTAGGCACTAGCACATATGCCATTGTATAAGAAATACATTATATCATAACTCTGTGATTTATCACTTGTATATGACCTCTATGTGTAGATGTTGCTGCGGCTGTGAAAATCTGCCCAAATTTGATGACCTTACAAGCCTTTGACAGGAGATGGGCAGGGCAGGGGCGGAAGTTTTGGGCGTGAAGGGGTGAGACTAATATAACTTGCTAAGTTAAAGAGAGGCCCTTAGTATCTGGTCACCTCTCAATCTTCTTTTTGACAAGCTAAACAGATTTAGCGCTCTCTCTCTCTCTCTCTCTCCTACTCTGTATGGCATTTTCTCCAGCACTCAAATAATTTTTGTGGCTCTTTTCTACGCCATCTCCAATTTTTCAGCACCTTTTTTTTTTTTTAATGTTGCCACCAGAACTGAACACAGTATTAGGTCTCATAAATGTCATATAGAGATGAGATCACCTTCTTTTTCCTACTCACTACTTCCCTGTTTGTACAGCCAAGGATCACATTAGCCCTTTTCCCCACAGCATTGCACCCCAGAAATTTATGTTCACACTGAACCCTAAATCCTCGTCAAAGTAACTGCTTTCCAGGATACAGTATCCCATTCTCCAAGTAGGGCCTGAATTCCTTACTGCTTGATTTGGCTGTTTTTTAAACCCTTGTTTGAAGGGCCAAACTCACCAAGTGATCCTGATCGCTCTGTATGATTGCACTGTCCTCATATCTTAACATTTTGCCAATCTTTGGGTAATCCACACGTTTTCTCAGCAGTGATTTTGTATCTACGTTCAGATTACTGATGAAAATGTTGAATGGAGTTCAGCCTAGTACCTATCCCTGCAGAATCCAACTAGAAACAACCCCATCTGATGTTAAATATGATATGCATTTGATGGTAAGTAACTTCTATATTTGTTAAGCCGTTCCCTGTACTAGGCACAGTACCTTTGAGCAATTTTCTTTTAAATCTTTCAATCTCAATCTACTATACAGACCAGTATTTGTTCAAAGAACTAGAGGTTCTTTTCACATGCAGTAGGGGATTTGTTTTGTTTGTTTTTTCAAATTGGATTTTCATCTATTTTGTTTTATTTCTGGTGAGGTTTTCTTTCTCCCTGCTCTGGATTGGGCATCCTTAGCGGGGAAATGGAGTATACTTGAAGGTTTTTGATTGATCTATGGCAGGCCTGCACAACTCGTAAAGCGGCGAGGGCCATATTACTCCAAATAAAACAGCTGAGGGCCGAAACTGCCCGGCCCCGCGAAAACACCACCCCCCCAGCGGCACCCACCCTGCGGAAACAACCCCTCCTTCCCCAGCACTGGGGTGTGGAAGCCTGTAGAAGGGGAAAGAAATAGCGCACATGGGGTGACCAGATCACAGCAGTAAAATAGGACCCGTCCCCTCCCCGCTCGGCCCCACCATCACACCCCTCTTCACCCCACCCCAGGGGTCACTATATTACTGCACACAACAGTCAGTCAATGCAGTTGTAGATAAATCTATGCATTATGCATTTTTGTATAACTTTCATATGACTTTGTATTGAACTTTGGTAATATGTTATAGCGGGCCCCTAAGGTAGTATAATTAAGGTAAAAGAAAGTCTTTTTTCTAGAAGTAGAATAGGATCTTCCCCCACTTTGTATTCAATTGCCCTGTTGAATGAATGAGGTGTGAATGAGGAAGGCGTGGAAGGCAGGCACCTCCAGACAGCTGCAACCCTTGGAGAGGGGATGGGGACCAGACCAAGGACAATCAAAGCTCCCCCCGCCGCCAGCTCACCTGCCTGCCCGCTGCTGGCCTCTTACCTTCTGCCGCAGTCCCTGCCCCCTGCCGCTGGCTCACCCTCACTCCCCAGCCCATCACTGGCCTCTTCACCAGCCCGCCCACCCGCCAGCTGGCCAGCCGGCCATTGGCTTGCCCCACCCCGCCGCTTATCTACTCACCCCCTCCCCTGTGGGCCGCACAGTGAGCCCACCTACTCACCCCCCCGCGGGCCGCACAGTGAGCCTACGCGGGCCGCATGTTGTGCAGGCCTGATCTATGGGAAAAGAGTCCTCTTGTGAATGGTAGGAATCCTCAACATTTTAAATGTAAGCAAATGCACACGTTTGCCAACTCTCTGAATAAAGGGACGATGGAAATGTAGCTGTGAAATTGAGTCCGGATTCTGATGCCCTCTTAAGCTTGGGAACACATTAATCCATAAGTAGACCCACTGACTATTCATGGTGTAAGTAGAAGTTATAACTAAACATAAGTAAAGATATCCAAATCTGTTCATGATTGTTTAAAATTGCATATAAAGGCAGCATGGTCTAGGGCATGAGCACAGGTTTTCTAAGTTTAGCTCTGGCGCTGACTTACTGAGTGGCAATAGACACTTCATTTACCCTGGGTGTGGCTCAGTTTCCATATCTTCAAAACAGAAGCGATAATACATCACAAAGGCGTTATGAGAATTAGTTGGGGCAAGTTTTGATACTCATGTTAAGGAGCCCATTGCTCCACAGATGATCCCATTGATTTGAATAGATTGGCCTTCAGGCAAAAGTATTTACTATTCAGTGCAAGGAAGGGTATTGGAATCTGGTCCTTAATGGTTTAGCTGTATTTAGAGATGGTATAAGTGCTAAGTACTATTGTTATTTAAAGGGGAAAAGTATAATTTCCTTCCAATGCTTTCTTGAAAATCCTAACGTTACAGAATTCAGCACCCTGAGGCAAGTATGTGAGCTCTCGTGTTTGTATTCTATCTACTGTACCTTAGCTCAAACACATTGCAATAGTGTCTGGAGACTGTGCAGTTTAATATCTCCGACATTTACTTCCCTTTAAGAGGAACAATCGGTTGTACTTGTTTAACATTGGGGAATCCCAATAAGGCCATGAATACATTTATTATTAATTTTTGTTCATTAATTTTTAATGGTCTGTCAGACAAAATCAAAGGCTGAATTGGTAGCTTCAATGTACTCTATCTTAATGTGCTGGCTTCATAACTTTTTTACTAAAGTAATTATTCCAGACATCATTTAGAAATCAATGGTACAGAGGTCGGGGGTACCCAAATCTTGTGGTGCATTAATGTGTATCTAGTAGTCACATCGTTGTGTAGGTCCATAGTTCATGTCTGCAACTGTTAGTTCACAACCACACAAAATCAAAAGCATTGTTTATAATTATTTTTTATTTTTTTGGAAGCATATAAAGCTCCTGGTGGGGAGAAAGCACCAAAGCACTCTTAATTGTTAAAGAACTCAGGCAGTTGGAACCAGCACAGAAGTTACAGGATCCTGCTATCAGGGAGCCGGGTGACTCACTACCCTATGAAGAAACAAGCAGAGAATATTTGTGTGAGATCACGTTCATGCCTGCTAGCTTTTCAAGGAGGAGACATGATACAGTAGTGTCCATATGTCTGCCATCCCCTTAAAACAAGAGTGAGTAGTAAATCTGACTCTACAACAGGTTTCTTATAATATAGGTTGAAAACGTGGCACCACGGAAGTCAATGGCAAAACTCCCACTGATGTCAGTGGGGCCAAGAGTACTCCTACACTGTATTCAATGAATAATCCTACTCCAATAAATTTTGCAGGATGGCTATCAAGTGTACAACAGATGGGGAGAATCAAGAACTGATGGGGAAGTTGTTCAGGAAAGGAGGGCCTGGGGTGGATTCCATAGGTCCTGACAAACACAAGTTTCGGTTTTTTATCTGAATAAAAGTCTGTACTCTAAGTTTGCCACTAGTTTATATATGTGGCACACTCATTTGCAGCACATATTGCCCACATGTACATTATCTAAGGGCATCAATAGGGGGTTCTTCCACAAGTGGAGCACAGTAATTGGTCCTTTTAGAGGATTAGTCTGTATACACATGTGAAAATGCTATGCTTTCCCTTCTCTTGCTAGCAAGAGTCTTCTTCTTTTTCTTATTTTGTTTTTGCTGATCTTTCGGCATCCCCTGAGATGCTGACTAGACCAGGGCACCAAAGCAGAAAACATAGTCAGACCTGACATCTGAAGGTTCAGGCTTTTCACATTTCAAGCCTATATACTAAAGTAAAGAGTTTCAGAACCTTCTTGCCTTATACCCTTAATTATTACTGTCGCCCTTCTTGACACTTACCTTCCTTACTATAACAATGCAATATTTTAAATGAGTGATTCAGTAATCAATACTGCTTCCCTTTAATGCTGTAGGTTGAGCAAGCATCTGTTTGAAAGCATTTAGCCATGTGCTCTAGAGACAAAATTTGATCCAGTCTTTTTGTTGTCTAATCATTTCACTGATGAGAATCCTAGCTTAGGAGAAAAATAAATATTGTACGAGACATCATAAAGTTTTATGATGCAATTATTACAGATAATTGTTCAGGGTTGTAGAGGTCTATAGATGTCTCACTGTTCATAGACCAATGCCCTTTTATACTCCTTTTTTATAGTTAATGCAATGTCTCATTTAATAATTTAAAAATAATTTATTGGAGTTAAATTGCTTTTTCAGAAGGCACAATCTTATCTCTCATTTTTTATAAGAATCTCATTTTAATTTGTTTGCTGTGCCATTCTAACATGAATTTAGGAATTTAATGGAGTGAAAATTGAAGGCTGATGGCATCAGTGAAATTATTAATTTGGTAACTGAAATATTTATTTGGTTGATAGAATTTTCAATAGTCAATTATCTTTGGACTCTATTAAAAGATGAAGCCCGAGCCAAATAACAGTTCTCACTCAGGGTTCCCCAGGATAAATTGAAAAAGACATCTTCATTATTGCTATTGATGTTAACATGCAAATCGCTTACCGTTAATAATCCCAATAGACAGATAAATGCTTGTTTTTCCCCTCAAGAAGCAAGATAAGAAACCCTAAAAATGTTTTGCTAAGAAATTAATAGGACCTGAAAATAGCAGATTTACCCATGCATAATATTTTAAGTTTGTTTATCTATACCAAGTCCTAGTAGAATAACTTCACAGTGGTGGTATGTCTTTAAGTCATTCAAATAAGACTGTCTGATTTTATTTTTCTTAAAGCTGACTGTTGCAGTATGAATAGGTTATCTCCAGAAATGATATAGGCATATGCATGCAAAAGAAATGTTTGTTCCCTATTCTGTTTTGTTTTCATGAACATTGCATCTGACAAGTTCAGTGTTTCAAAAGAACTACTTTGAAAGTATCATGTTTGCCAATATAAATATTATATAGTTTTGTTCCTGATTAAATAGTAAGCATTGATAGGTCAATACATCCTAGTGAAAGGGTCATAGATTTTTTGTTGTTGTTTGAAAGAGGTATAATTGGCATATCTACAATCTAGTGAAAACACATGTGCATGTGGAGGTAGGGTTGATAAATGTAAATAGAAGAGAAAGTACTCCAGATTCAGCATTAATTCAGTCTTAATAAAAATGTTAGTTTCACTTGTTAAAAGCTACCATAGTGTATTTAAAGAACACTTTTTCAATCATTTACCAAATGGGCTAGATGAAAACAATTGTGATTTAATGAATTCTATAGGTTATGGCCTAAATCCCATTCATACTGAAGTAAAAATGGGAATGTTGCCCCAATTGGGGCAGAATTGGAACCTATCAGAGCAATTTTTGTGAACATTGAAATCTTGTGATAATAAGCTACTTGCACAACAATTAGAAATGGTCCAGTAATGTGACACATGAGGGTCCAATCTAGACTAATGAGCAGCTGTGTCGACACTTCCCTGCAACCGTGAGTGCCTTACAATGCCTTGCTGAAGTAACTCCCACTTGGGTCGCTCACAAAGAGCCTTCCAGCATGTGAGTCACACCCTAAATGTCTGTCTGTGTGCACCTGCAGCCTGCCAGCCACATTGGGTTACACTCTGGCCCCTTACCAAATGTGGTTATACTGCAGAGTGACTCCAACATACCCCCAGCCTTAAATTCCCCACCCCCCACAAATGTGTCTTGTACTTTGTCTTCTACTCATGGACAATACAAGTTATGTTAAGTCTGTTATTTCTTTAAAAGGAATAATATGCACACACCTTGTCACCGCAAATAAAGTTTCCTAGACACTTCAATGTCAACACACTGGATTAGATAAAACAATAAAACAAGTTTATTAACTACAAAGAGAGATTTTAAGTGAGTACAAGTAATGAGGCATAAAAGTCAGAAATGGTTACAAGAAAAAAGAAAGATAAAATGCTACCAGTGCCTAACTTAACAAACTATGTTGCTTTCAATGCAACGTTTTCTCAGCACATGCTTTCAGCAGTCTTACTGGCCAAACTTCTTAGGCCATGACCCCTCCCCCAGTCTAACAGCTGCTTCCTTTGTTCCATCAGGTGATGGGCGGTGGTTGAGAAGCATTTCCAGTTGGGAGCAAGGTGACAGGCAGTTGGTGTGGAAGCGAACACCATGCTGTTTCTTGGCTAAGATTTATCTTTTTGCCTCTGGCCCCTTTCCTGCCAAAGAATGACCACTTAGCAGGTAATGGTCTATGAACACAGGGGTACAGTCTGTCACAAGCATTAATAACTGAGTTCCCCGGGTATTCATGATTGACAAATTACATTACCTTCAAACCAGTTATTGTATCTGGAAAGTGAAGGCTGGCTATTAAATAACTCACTCTAATGCTCAAATGCCAGCATGAGAATGGAAACTTTTTTTGTGTGTGTGTGGCTGAGAAGCATCACCTAAGCTGTATACCCTCCTCTTAGTCCACTCCTTATAAAAGTTATACTCCATGAGCGTCAAATCAACTTGTACATATTTCAAGCACCACCCCAGTTGATGCACACTTTTGGGAGGATTTGTCAACCACAGATTTTGGCAACAGAGCTAGCCTACAGGAGTTTACATGTGCATGGTTTCTCTGTTCATATTTACTAAATTTGAAATGAGGAAACAAGAACAAGCAGGTTGAAAGGTTTAAAATAGGTTTGAATGCAACTAAATATCTATTACAAAAAGATACATCTTCTAAGAAAAAAGAAATGAACAAGGACCATGTGTTGTTAGTTTCAAAACTGGACGTGCTACCACAATGAACTTTTCATGAGAAATATAATAAAATGGGTTGTCCTTATGGACCAGCCCAGTGCCTCCAGTCTCAAGAGCTGTTCACCTCTTATGCAATCATCACCCAAAGGATTATCATTCCCCTGCCTTTTCGAGTGCTCTCATTTCCAAGATGCCTGGTCTCCATCTTTATCTATTCCACTGGTGGCACCTTTCTGTTACCCTTGAACTTATTCAAGCCTATTTGTTCTCTTCCTCAACTTTCTTTAAGCCTCTCCACATGCTATTTTCTCTGATGGAATATGCAAATCCTAAAAAGGCTTATTTAAATTCTGGAGCACACATCAAAATCTGTTTAGCTGTCCAGATGTATCATTTAAGTCATGCACATAAACAATAAGTTTATATATTACCATAGTACAAGTCAAGGCTAAGTACCAACACAAAAGGACTTGAGTCCATAATGAAGGACACAGAGAAGTATCGCCAAAAATTCAAACAATGTAGCTTATCTAAGTAACATTTTCCATGATTAGCATTTGAGATAAACGACGTACAGTAACAGCAATAAGAATCCTAGACTGTAGTCAGTCAGTTTCTACTGTGAGTTGTACAGATGTAGTGTGACTTATATGGATTGTTGTTTTGTTATAGGTTTGTACAGCGCCTAGCACAGTGAGACTCTAGTTTATGATTGTGGCCCCTATGTTCTATCCTAATACAAAATAATGCTGAAATGTTAAGAATGTATTAGACTGTTTGTTACAATTTGATTGTAAGTTTTACACTAAACAGAATATCTCTCTGGAGGCCAAATCCTTGGACTTGCTCCTGGCATGAGGAGCCAAGCCAGGCAATGGGGCATATGTATATATGGGGATAATGGGAGAGGTATCCTTCTTTCCTCCACCACCCCCTTTTCCCAAAGTCATTGAGAAGCTGTGGAACCAACCTACTTCAGGCCTTACTCTGGAATGACCACCACCACCACCCCTCTCTCTCACACTTATAGACTCTAAGGTCAGAAGGGACCATTATGATCATCTAGTCTGACCTCCTGCACAATGCAGGCCACAGAATCTCACCCATCCACTCCTGGAATAATCCTCTCACCTATATCTCAGCTACTGAAATCCTCAAATAATGGTTTCAGGACTTCAAGGTGCAGAGAATCCTCCATCAGGTGACCTGTGCCCCATGCTTCAGAGGAAGGTGAAAAACCCCCAGGGCCTCTGCCAATCTGCCCTGGAGGAAATTTCCTTCCTGACCGCAAATATGGCGATCAGCTGAACCCTGAGCATGTGGGCAAGACTCACCAACCCAGGAAAAAATTCTCTGTAGTAACTCAGATCCCACCCCATCTAACATCCCTCCACTGGCCATTGGGCCTATTTACCACTGATAGTCAAAGGTCAATTAATTGCCTTCATATTAATCAGATTGATTTAAGAGAAGTAATTGTGAACTCTTCCAAACTAGACAGTAATTGCATATTTATATATTTCTATAAACCAAAGTTTCATAAAATACAAATGACTCTGGTCTGTTGTGTACCATCATGTAATTACAAAGAAAAGTTATGATCTAGCAGTAGTTAATTTATTCAGAAGTTGATTTGTGAAAATGTTGACTCTCCTTAAAAGTGCCAGAGCACAGAGTGTAAGGAGCCCTAAAAGCTTAATATCTGGCTTGGGAAGAGTCCCCTGGTACAAGAACTGTAGAAGATGGACATAAGGCTGCCACCTGGTGCAGGCGAGATGCTGGAATGAGGATGGAGGTGGGAGGAGTCTGTTGTAGGCAGGGCACAGAGGTGCAATAAAGCAGCCCCAGGAAGTTGTCATAATTTAGACAGCACTGTCTAAATTACACCAGGGACCTCTCCAGACCCCACAGTAGCCCAGAATCAGGAGGGTTCAAAGGTGGCTAAAAGCCAGTTTAGTCCCAAACTATCCTAATATAGTATGTGTACTTTCTTTTTTTGATGAGCCCATAAAAACAGAATGAGGCATGCTATGCCAAGTTTCAGACCGGAAAATGTTTTTGTAAGCAAATTAATAATGAAAGTGGGGACAAAACCTCATTTGTAGTATCATGAAGTCTACTGCTGTAAAAACACTGAACGTGAGTAGAGATATGTAGGTAGATGTGACCTTAAGAGCACCCAAAGCCAGTTGGCATGCTGTTATGCTATGTACCCAAAAGAGGACATAATATATCATTGAAAAACTAACACTGATCATTAATATTTGTGTGTTGTATGTATGATAAACCCACAAAGAGTGTGTTCTTTAATTATTATTTATTATTATTATTTATTTTATTATCTGTAATGCTGGAGATATGTTTGTTTGAAAACCAATGCCTAAGCCATGTCTGTTCCAGAAAAGAGAATGTGGTAAAGCCTAAGTAAGGTGTGACCAAAACCACACTTACACGCAAGGTAAACAAAGGCGAGCAAGGGTGGAAAGATAACCACTTAATCTCAACCAGGGATGGAGACTTCACCTCCAGGAAGCGTCCATGTCTCTTGAAGCAGGCCCAATGAATTTTTGGGAAGACACAAGGAGAGAGAAAAAGCCATTTTGACATTCATCACTTGAGGGACTAAAGTGGTTCTTGAAATCACAGAATGATGGATTCTGCAGCCAAAGCTGTTTAAGTCTCTGTGATGTGAATATTGGTGAGAAACCTGATTAGGCAAAGATTGGAACTTGCTGAAATTGAGCTTTAATCTTAGATGTATATTTTTTTCTTCTATTTGCTTGTAACTTTCTATCTTTATTCCTTATACTTGGTATCACTTAAACTCAGACTACTTGTTGTTAAGTTTGTTCTGCGTTTTACTATAAACCAGTTCAGTGCTTCGATTAAAATAGAGTTTGTTCACGCCAGTTAAGGCAATAAGCTGCTGGGTACTGTCTCTAAGGGATTAGTGAATTTAGTTTCTCTAAGTGTTCAGTGAGAGGGCTGGACACTACAGGGCAGACTGTTTGGGGGAAAGTCACAATTGGGAGACTGTTGTGGTGACTCTTTAAACAGTAACTGACTGGTGGAAGCCAGGGTGTGACCTGAATGAATTATGAAGCTCCATCTCAAAGCGTGGCTCCTGTGTGGTTCCAGCATGGAGAATTGAACTCCTCGGAGACAGTAAAACAGGTATTACTAAATAGCAATCGCCTCACCACTAGAAATTCTTACCGCCAGAAGTGGAGAAGATTCTCCCTTTGGTGCCAGCAAAAACAGCTGGACGCGATCAAGGCACCTCTAGCTATAATCCTAGACTACCTACTAGAACTGAAAGAAACGGAGTTAATCATAAGTTCTATTAAAGTACACCTGGCTGCCATCACAGCCCTCCACGAGCAGATAGAACGGGCTTCAATATTCACTCACCTGATTTTGCAGTGCTTTCTCACAGATATACAGAACATGTACCCAGAAGTACGCCAACCTACACGTGGGATCTCAGTCGTGCTCAAATGTCTCACAAGGCTAGAGGTTCAAAGACCACCCTTTGAACCTCTAGCAATCTGCTCTCTCTTACATATATCAGTGGAGGTTGCATTCCTGGTGGCAATCACATCTGCAAGACGTGTCAGCGAAATAGGGGCGTTAATGGCTGAATCACCGTACACGGTATTTACCAAAGACAAAATGTTATGCCCTCACTCAAAATTCTTTCCCAAAGTGGCTACACATTTGCATATTAACCAAACCATACACTTACCTGCCTTCTATCCCAAGCCACATAAGGATTCCTGAGAAGCAACATTACACATGCTAGATGTCAGACGGGCTGTAGCCTTTTACTTGGACAGAACTAAACCATTTTGCAAGCCACCAAGACTATTCGTCTCTACAGCAGAGCTCTCCAAGGGCTCTACAATATTGACCCAGAGACTCTCTCCAAACTGGGTTTCTACCTGTATTCAAACTTGCTACCACTACAATACAAAGAACCCCCTGCGGGCATCAGATCCCACTCAACACGAGCCATGGCAACATCAATCACATTCTTGAACAATGTCCCCTTATTAGACATTTGTAGAGCTGCAACCTGGTCATCACAGCACACTTTCGCAAAGCATTACGCTATCGTTGGCCTCACAGTGCTCTCATCACACACTTATACATAACGCCGAACCCCTGCCACCCTTGGTGGGGCACTGCTCTACAAGCACCTACAGTGGAGTACCCACAGGGACATCACCTTGTGCAGTAACAACAGTTCTTTGAGATGTGTGTCCCTGTGGATGTTCCACTACCCACCCTCCTTCCCTCTGCTTCAGAGTTCACACAGCTGAGCTCTGCAGTAGAAAAGGAACGGAGGGGACAGCCGGCGGGGTAGGGGGGTGCGCACACTACAGGAGGCGCCAATTGCTGCACGAGACAGCTCCTGCACGCGCCCTTCCTCCGACCGAGTACTGCTGTGAAAAATCTCCGATCTCCGGCTCAGGGATGCACTGATACCTAGAGAGGAGCACCCACAGGGGCACACATCTCGAAGGAACCATCGTTACTGCACAAGGTGAGTAACTTCTTCTTTCACCGTTCAGTAGGTATCACCTTTACAAAATGCAAATAATAGTAAAAATCAAGGGGAGCAGAAATTGACTAGAACATAATGATAGTCACAAACAGCTTTCCATAACCTGAAAAGCCCACCAATGTCTGTGTCATTCCATTGACTTAAAAGGGCTTTGGATCAGATCCTGTGCCTGCTTCATCCTCTAAATAAAACTACTTAAGTAGGAGAGGGGGCGGGGGAGCCTGAAGTTCATTTCAAGTATAAGGAGATCAGTATTTGACATCTCCAAATGAACCTTTCAAAATGTGATCGTCAGTGTTGTGAGTGCACCTGTTTGCTAATGTAAAACTCTAAATTCACAAATGCAAATTGGTTAATTGAGCATGAAATGCCTGTTAGCAAGTGGAAATGTGAGTTCTGCAAAAACAAAATGGATGCAGCAAGCGGCTGCAAGGTTTGGGAATGGAATGAAATGGAGTCTCTGATGATAAATACTGCTGCACTATGGCCCAAATTATCTGATGTATGCTGTGTGGCCAAGTTCACATGTGATACTTTTTGGATATCAGGGCCAGATTTTTAAAGTATTTAGGCATATAAAGTGCAGACAAGCGCGTAGTGGGATTTACAAAAAAAAAAAAACAGTTTAGGTGCACAACTCCTATTGATTACAGTCCATCTGCATCTTTAGGCACCTAAATACTTTAGGTGACCTGGGGTCAGAGTTACCAAATTGATTGTGTTTTTGTTTGTTTTTGCATTGGGAATAGAAATAAATAACTAGAGCTGTGAAAAGGTAGTGACTTGTTTCATGCAACCTCATGGTGAAGTCTTTGACATTTTGTTTGTCAGTTTTGTGTCTCTCAAACATAATGTTTCTATTAAATAGTTAATAAAGTGTCTATTTTCATGGGCAAACGCACATGTTGGCCTGTTTTTAAATGCAAAGCTACCTTCACTTGAAAAGGACAAGTATTTCACAAATGGTCTGGTGTTTATGGGATTTAGCTCTCATTCATTCTTTAGGGCACCCTTGTAAAACAGCGTAATTATAATGTGGTTTATTTTGATCTTCTGTATTGAGATGTGGGGGATGTCATCTGTGATGGGAAGAGAATATCAGATGTCTCAATAAATAGACAGAGACACCAGTCCTTTGATGAAACAACAGACCAGAATGCTGATTTTTCTCAAGGGAATATGTTTCCCTGTAACTCCAGTATAATAAGAATAAGAAATGATGTCAAGGTTAGTATCTCAAATACTGGAAATGTACATTGATTTCCAGGCTGTATTCATGAGGGACTATCAAATGGCAATAGGGTAGCAGACCATTCTCCTTAAAGACACATTATCACAGTGGTGGTTTTTATGACTGATCAGAGAGAACACATTCGATGCAGCTTCTTCCTCTAGGGACTGTTTGATAGTTTTTGTACTGGTATAAATGTGTTGGTTTGGGGTGTCACTTTTTACTGATCGTTATAATGGAACAGTCATTGATATGGATGCAGATATACCAGTATAAAGATGCCTTATACAGGTGTAGTTTGCTCTGTTTCCTTTACAGGGATAAGCTATACTGCTGTAAATACCTGCATCATGGTATAACTATATTCATGCTAGAGGGGTTGTACCATTTTGTACTGGCATAGTTTATGCAGTACAACTTTTGTGTAAACCAGACCTAAGAAGGGGAGTCAAGATGGCTTCCGCACATCTTCTTAAGTACACATGGCAGGCTCAGGCAGCCTGGGAACCAAAATAAATGCTGTTTCAGTCAAAGCTGCCTTGAACACTTTTTTGTTTTAAAGACATCCAGATAGTACACAATAGCCCATCCTGCCTGGAGTCAACAAAATAACTACTGAGTAGAAAAGAACCCTAATAAAACATTGCATGTTCCCATGAAGCTAGAACTTGAATTAAGTCTACTGTTGAGTACTTGTTAAATCTTAATCAAATACTTTTCACACTTCTACTTCTTCAGATGCATCCCATCAGAGTAACATCACTGAT
Organism: Chelydra serpentina; assembly: GCA_037349315.1. NCBI lineage: Eukaryota > Metazoa > Chordata > Testudines > Chelydridae > Chelydra > Chelydra serpentina. The sequence goes on from JBAIAC010000026.1 coordinate 28,628,368, forward strand.
TATTACAGCTGATATCTACTGCATAGTTGGAATCTATTCTGCACTGGAAGCTGGTGTTTCTGGGGCTGATATTTCAAAACCCATAAATCATGATTTCAAGTAGTGGAACTTACATATGTCCTTTTACTAAATTCAGCAGTGAACCCTAGGAAACAGAATATCCCAATGCTAGCACTGGTAACAGTTGCTTTCATTCTTTTAGTCTAAGCTATTTCAGTTTTATATTTGGATGAGAGAGAGAGAACAAAGGAATAAAGGAAGTTACAGTTGTCTACTGCAGGGTCCTTGAAATGTCTTCTGAAGCATCAAATGCTGGCCCCAATCAGAGAGAGGATACTGGATTAGATGGACCAGTGGTCTGCTCCAGTCTGGTAATGCCTGTGGTCCTATAGATCAGAGTAATTTTTAGAGCATTGCAAATATCATTTTGGGGGTCATCCTTATCCATAAAACACATGGATGAACAGATTGAGTGCCGAACACTACTGCAGGCTTCTGTGATATTTTTCATCTAATGTATTTACAAGTAAAATTCCACAGTGACCACTTGTGCACATGTCTCTGAAAAGATAAATTTGGTCTTGCTCCCAAAGTCTTAATAAAATACATTAATACAACCCCTAAAGTATTGGTTTCCTATTGTTGCAATATAAAGCATAAAAGTGAATTAATTTTGTAATGTTTCTTTTCTTGTCTGGAAAAGTAATTTTGGTTCAGGCAGGGCCAAAGACAAAGCAAAATAGAGGTACTGAACATATGAGTACCAGGGATGTGATTTCTTTAACGATAATCCTGTCACAGCTGTCAGAATTTACTCCTTTATCCATATGACATTTTAACAGGATGGAAAGCTGTGTTAGAATAAGCAACTATAAAGGACTCAGTCCACAATTACTGACATCAGCAGGCTCATCCACATAATATACTGTTTACAAATTTCAGCAAAATTGGTTTACCAGCTACTAGATTAGCTTTTGTTGCTCCAAAGCTTAGACATAAGTCTTCTGTTTCATTATGGCAAAGTTATAACAGGCAGTTAAAAATGCTGATTTAAATTTCACTTGGGATCCAGGGAAAAAGAGACTGCTGTAGGAAATGTACCTTTTTGATCTCATGGACTCGCCCCCTCACTCTGGGGTTCTTCTCCCAGGGGAACCCCCAACCCTCTATCCCCACCTTGCCTCAGTGGCTACTGCCAGTCAGCATCTAGCCCCCGTTCACTGGGGCAGACTGCAGTCTGTAAACCACTCATCACTGGCAATGGGGTTTGGACCAGCTACCTCTCCCTAAGCCCGGGCTTCACCTCTGCAACCCTAGTACCTGCTTTGGCCTTTCCCAAGGCCTGCAACCTGAAGAGTTGCCAGGCTGGAGCTCCCCAGCACTGCTCTATCCCAGTACCCTGAGCTCCCAGGCAGCCAGATCCATCTCTCTCCAGAGCAAGAGAGAGAGTAACCCATCTCCTCCCTGAGCCCTTAAAACAGAGCCAGGTCCCAGGTGTGGCCTGATTGGGGCATGGCCCCAGCTGTGCTACTTCCCCAAGTAGCCTAGCCTTTTTTCCAGCAGCGGGGTAACTGCCCCGCTACAGGGGTTGATAGTTGGACCCAGGGTTATCAAGTGATTTTTTGCATAACTGCTGCTGTGCTAGCCTTAAGGCATTATGCATTCAAACTGCAGCACAATGTATCCCTTAATGGTATTTCAGGTTAAAGTTAGATGTCTAGCTGCTGTTGCTGAGTTTCTGGTCTGACTGGAAAAAAGGAATCACTAGGAGTCTCACTAAAAAAACCCATTCTCATGAGATTCCTCTTGTAGGAATCTTGTGAGTGTCCACCATCCGCTCTGGTTGTCCTTTTGATGATGTATTATCTGTCATACTCCTCGGCAAAGCAGTCTTTGGGTGGTATTTCACTGGGGCTTTTTCTTAAGACATAAAGTTAAAGTTATAATATAGGAGCTTCTCTAGGCAAAGAATGACCCATGTTGTCTTGGAAGTAAGCCAAGAATTTCACACATACTCTTGTCACTTCTAGCATGGATTATTGGAACACTTATTTTGCTGGGGTCATTGCCAAGCCATCAGAAGGACTTTGAATGTATGTGTCTTTGTAATTCCTCCACTCCAAACACATAGCCCCCTTACAGAAATTCCAGGCACTTCTCTACACAGCTAACAAAGCAAAACCAAACAGATATTATGCTTGTAGGTCAGGCATTTTTTAAGACCTTAGGAGCCAAAAAAGAAAGGAAGGTTTTCTAGCAGTGAATGGCAGTGAAATGTTTAAATCCCATGGGCCAGATTGTCAGGTGGTGTAAGGCAGTGTAGCTCCATTGACTTCAATAAAGCAGTACTGATTTGCACCAGCTGAAGAACTGGCTCCTTCATTTAAAAAATAGATTTTTTTTTTTAGCCCATTTGAATCTGTACGGGTGAAATCTTGGCCCCATTGAAACTCATGTCAAAACTTCCATTGACTTCAATGATTTCATTCCTAGTCTTTAGTCCTTAAAATATCCATTGGAAGAAAAAATATAGCTAGAAAATGAAACACATTATTTCCCTTAATTGTTTAATATAAATATCTCCAATTCGGCTTTGAAACAAATATTTTAATCAGCTTCTTTTTAGCATTATCAACAGTGGGGCAAACCTGGTGGCCTGCGAATATATCTTAGGCCTCTTCACTCTCAGCCCAGAGCGCTTTTTTGGTCAAACCCCCCATTTTCTGTAGGCAAAAAGATTTAGATGGAAAATTCCTAAACAGTTCTATTTACCCAACTGAATTTGTTGATTTCATTGGGTCTGTCCATGAGTCAAGGTATTATTCACTGGGAGTATGTGGGGGGGCAGAATCTTAGAGAGCTTTGAATGAATGAGACAAACTGGAGAAGTCTTTTTAGTATACAACACCGTGATCTCAAACAGGGAAAAAAAAGTTGGCATAAACTTGTTTCTCCTCCTTTCCCAAATTATATTTATATAAATATATGTAATTAAAGACATCCCGGGTGAATAAGAGAGGCTGTGGCTGGCTCATTGCTAGCTCATCATTATCCCTCAACTGTGCAGTACTCATAAGGGCCGCTGAAACCAGGAGATAAATTAGGGATACTAATTGTTGTTAATATATAGGTTGCCAAAATCTCATGACAATTCTGCAGGGCTGTTTCTATACTTTTCCCCATTAATCCTTGTCTAGGGTGTATTTTAAATATTTTAAGGGACTTTCTCCTTGCTCTGATGTTTCATCTTTTAGCTTCAGAAAGGATGTTTTTTTGATGATTAATCTGGCATGGGTTAATCTACTTCATTGTACAGTATATGACAGCTAACCCTGCCAAGTTTTTTTTAAACTGCTTCTAATTTTACAATGCACAGTACTAGATCTATTAGAACATTCAGGTTTTCTTCAAACTGGAAGCTTCATGTTATGTTCTTCAACATTAAGTTTTAAATGTAATGCTGTTTTATGAGGCCAGTGTTCCCCTGAACTTTACATATCATTACTTTCTTTGGACAAGTTATATTTGAAAATAGCTTGAAATTGAAAAAGTACCATTTGAGCAATGAAGTAAATGATATGACTAAACTATTAAAACTCTACTTTCCTTTCTAATATATAAAGTGCTAGTGTTTCGGTTAATTAAATCTGCTGTTTATTAAATCAGCGGAAGACATCAGTGCCTCTGTGTTGCTGTCTTCTATAATTAGAAATATTGAATTTTTAAAAATGAAATCTTGACAAAAATAAATGATTTAATCAACTCACCTATGCATTTGAGGCTCGTAGGAGAGAGGAATCAGTTGATGGGGGAACAAGCCGATGACATTGTGCAGCAGTTAAAGGTAACCTTGCTGCACACCTTAATAATGCAACAAACACACAAGATATTGAAATCAAAAACAAATTGCCTAAGTGTGGCATCAAATTAAATGCTGCTGATTTTTCCCTTCTTGAGCTGTTGAGAGAATCCATTTCAAACTGTAACTAAGTCATTATCCTAACATGTCCTTGTATTTTTAGTTACTCTGACAATCCTGCAGTCTCAAGCAAAACTCCTTTGAACTTCAATAGAATTTTATCGTGTGTTAGCACCGCAAGATCAGGCCCTCAGTTCTTGTGCAGATATAAGCATAAAGTAATGAGTGCTAAACAGAGTCTGATTTTCCCTCACTTTGCTGTAGAAATCCCATTCACCCTCAGTGATCCTTAAATCAGAGATACTGTTTGTTAGGCTGGAAGCTTGCTGATTGTCTTTAATAGGATTAGATACATAAGATAGTAATGTATTAACATATTTGGATTTTGGAATGATAATGGCTGATTTGTCATAGACAAAGAGATGAAAATATAATTGTACTGCTATCAGAACACAAATCCATCCACCCAGAACATATGGGTTTTGGAACAATTGTCTGAAGAACAAATGAAGCTTAAGCTACAACCTCCAGTATTAGCCAAGAGACTTGGCCTCCCCATATCCCATCTTGCCAAGTATTGAAAAAGATAGATACCCGTTAAAACCATGGTTTGGGATGTACTTTATTTGTATGTTCAGAGACATGTACTTATATTTGCTGTTTTTAGTGTACACTGGAGACAGAGAGAGAGAGACAGCAAAAATTAATTCTCAGTGGAATCCTTCTGAGAGTTATTACAAAGAGCCTGATTGCCTCTGGGCATAGTCAGAAGGTCCATAGTTGCTAAACAGTGTGTAAATTTTCCCTGATGAATTATGATTATCCTCCGAAACTACAGAGCTCAAATGGCTGCCACACCGGCCAGGATGACAGCAGTCATGAAGGATAAGGATTTATTAATGAATGGAAACCCAAATTACTGTGTGCGTTGCACATTATTCTTGAACATGATTTTCAAATTATTGAGTTCCCCTGAGTTTTGAAAGACAGAAGCACTGCAGTGAAATGGCAAGGCTTTGCATAGGAGAGTTGCATATATTCTTTTGTAATCACCTGAGCTGGTCATATTTGATGTCCTGAAATTCACATGCTAGGGTCTGTGCCTTCTGAGAGATGAGGCCTCATGTGTGGAGATCTCTTACACTCTGGTTTCTTTTCAGAGCAGTGTGGTTTAGTGCAGTGGTTCTCAACACTTCCAGACTACTGTACCCCTTTCAGGATTCTGATTTGTCTTATGTACCCCCAAGTTAAACCTCACTTAAAAATACTTTGACACTTTTTTGTCGTCTTATTTTGTAAGCATACTATACTATTACTGAGAAATTGCTTACTTTCTCATTTTTACCATATAATTATAAAAAAGTCAATTGGAATATAAATATTGTACTTACATTTCAGTGTTTAACATATAGAGCTGTATAAAGTCATTGTCTGTATAAAATTTTAGTTGTACCTGTACTGACTTTGCTAGTGCTTTTTATGTAGCCTGATGTAAAACCAAGCACGTATCTAGATGAGTTGATGTATCCCTTTGAAGACCTCTGCATACCCCCAGTGGTACACCTACCCCTGGATGAGAACCACTGGTTTAGTGGGTAGACCACTACCCTGAAACTCAGTCCTGGCTCTGTCACCACCCTGCTTGATGATTGTGGCAAATCACATCACCTCCATGTGCCTCAGTTTCCCCATCTGAAAAATGGGAATCTTGATACTGACTTCTTTTGTAAAGCATTTTGAGATCTTCTGCTGGAAGGTGCTGTATAAGATCTAAGCACTGTTATTTCCATCTAACCACCTGTGTAGCTAGAGGAGGAGTTCAGGATCGGAGGTCTATAAGCAAGCATTTTATTTGAATTTACTAACACCCACCTGTAAAAATTAAATTTTGCATTTACATGTTCCCCCTCTTTGAGTACTTACTGAAATATTTAACAACTAAAACCAGAACCTTTATGCCCAAACCTTTTGGGGGGCAATTTCACCAATTTATCAATTTAACCACTAAAAAGACTTGCATTGCCTTGACAATGTCTCCTATTCACTTTTGTTCACTCTTACCTGCCACAGTAGAATTTGGAGAAGCCCAAGACAATTGTAGGGCATGTTTACACATGCATGACTAAATGGTATAGCCCAGTACAGAGGCTTATAAGTTATCATTAAGAAGTAAAGCCTAGTCTCTCTGTACAGCCTGAGTAAATGGGGGTATACGCAGAAGCAGTTCTGTGGAAAGTGAAGAAGGATGGAATTTCTAGCAGCTACTGCAGCCTCATGCCTATAATAGCTATTCACCACCATCACTTCTCCATGGAGTACTTAGAAGAAGAATTTTTGTTGGGCCAGAAGACATAGCTGTACCAGTAGGGGACCTCGGAGTCCCAGATACAAAAGTTTGGGTGCATTTACTAGAGGCTGAAAACTACTGCTTTAAATAAGTCCCTATTGATTCTGCAAGTAGAGGTACTATCAGTATTAAGATACATCTGCATTGCATAATCTTAGCAAATATTCCTTATATAAACACCTGATAGAGAAGCATCAGCACTGATAGCAAATTGCTGTGGTGGGACTCCAACATTTAGAAATCATTATAACTGCGACCAGGTTTCAGGGTCGTCATGGCTAATTTTTTAAGACACCATGCTGATGAGAGTAATTGCCTTTAAGATAAGCTTTGTGCTACTTAAAACTGATTGCTGGCAGCTTTATTATTCATCTAAAATTGCTTGAAAAGGGACATAAAATGTTTCTTAATGAAACTGATAACTATTGAGCCTTGCAGTTTGCTTTGCTAACCACTTTTCCAATACATGTATTCCATAATCTGTGTATTCAAGTGTTTTTAAATTCTCTGCTATTGAGCCAAATATCTTTGCAAGTTATGGTCATGTTTGAAAACTCCATTTTTCTCTTATTTATTTTATTGTATTGTTTAATTTTACAAATCACCAATTAATCAGAGAACACTAGGAAAGTATGTACATAGTCCTTCTGGCATTTTACACTGTATTATCATACTCATTAAATAGTTACTACTTCCAATATAGGCTGCCATGAACAAGCACATAGCCAGGTTTGTGAGCGTTAAGAAGCACAACTTCCACAGCCAAATAGTATGTTTCTTTCCCCTTCATAGTCCTTTCCACATGAGAATTCTACACTCAATCAAAATGGCAGTCGTATTTTACACACTCCCATGGGCAATGCAATGGAGAATCCGATCCTATTTCTTATGATTAAGCACAGACGCTCTTTGCTGTTCACTGTATGATGAGCTGGAGTCAAACACTCTCAAATGAGAGGGTACAGGAGGAATTAGTAATCTGAATTCTGTCAATCATCAATCTAGTCATATTTTAGAGCCTTAAAAGATTGTTATGGTTATAATTCTTTGTATTGTGGCAGTGCAAGAAGTCCTAACAAAGTAAATTGGGCTGCGCGCCTAGGAAAGGACTGAAGTATCAATCAGACCCTATAACTTTGAAGCTTAAGGGCTTGATTGTGCCTAGTCATGTGCAGGGGTGAAAGAGGGGGATGGATATCAGATTGATTCCCCCGGCACACCTAATGCATAATATGGAAGTCTTTGTCCTCCCCTGGATACAAGGACTGTTCTAAGCTTACATGTCTGTCTGTACTAACCTCCTATAGTTAAAGCAAGGACCGTGACCAAGCCCCCCGTCTTCCCTGACACCAACCACCAGAGCTGGCAATGTGTGTGGGGGACAAGCGTATTCTGCACCCCACCAAAGAATGTCAGCCACACTCTCCACTCCTGTTGTGGAAAGCATTGTATCTTCCTTAGGCACAGTACCACTGAGCATCTGAGAGATTACATCTCTGAACTACCCTCAGCCTCCGGCTTGAAGCCAAAACTGAGCCCAAAATGTACATAAGAAAATGGACGATGATTGGTGATTTCTTTTTAACATACTGAGGAAAAAACTCAGGAATGATTTGTGCCTGTTCATGACTGTCTGGGTAATACATCTCCGCATAAGGTAACCTTTTCAGTGGAAATGTCCTATATCACTATAACTGCCAATCACTAGTGAAACAAGAGACCTGAAATTATTTGCATAGTCTGCTGAAATGGTAAATTGCAGGAGCAGAGTAGCCTTTACAGAAATACTTAAATCTCTTCTTTAAAGAAATATGGACTAACTGAAACAACTTCCATGATCTCTCTGGATGTTTTGGCTAATTACCATAGAATTATTAAATCAGATGTCAGCATCTAAAAGATTATTTTTCTTCCAATATGGATTTTCCCCCAAAGAGCATTGAATTAGCTTTCTTGTACTCCTATACAAAAGAACACAAAATCTATACTCTAATTTATGTGGAACGGATACAGTAATAAGAGGTACGTGTCATAAAGAGCCACAGACCCTTCAGGCCTAACATTCTTTTAGCTGCAACAGTTACCCCTGGTGATTGTACTTAGCTGAAGTTTGAGTCCAATTTCTTTCTTAAATGTATATCTGAAGGGCAGACCTTGCTGTAGATGATATTATTGAGGGCTCCCTGTTTGTTCCCGCTTGCTATGGCAGACACTCATCCCTTGAGCTAATGCTTCCAATTCATTCACTTAGAAATGCAATGCATATCTTCAACAGCTTCAAAGCCATGCATAGATGCTGGCACTAGAGGTTCTGCCACACCCCCTGGCTTGAAGTGGTTTCTATCATACACAGGGTTTACAGTTTGGTTCAATGGCTCTTACCACCCCCAGGATACAAATTGTTCCAATGCCCCTGAAGCAATAATGACATTATCTTTTTGATGTCTTGTATCAATCTGTTGAGGCAGACCTCATTAGAAGTAAGGCCAGAAGGGGCAGCCAGGCCATACAGTCTGACCTCCTGAGCACCAAGCACTTGCATGCTAAACACAACAACCAAAATTATACCAAAGTATTACAGCCCACAGGAGATTAGACTATTATGTGCCACAGGCAGAGAACAGAAGGGACTGAGGTGCTCCAGTGCTCAAGGCCACCCACAATGGCAGAGGAAATGAAAGAGAGAGACAGATGATGCTGGCAAGTGACCCCTTCCCCCATGCCACAGAGAAAAGTGAACCCCCCTTCAATATCTCTACCAATCTGACCTGGGGGGAAATTCCTTCCTGCTCACATGTATGGCACTTATCACGGTTCAGAGGAACTGGTCTTTTATTTCTCCCTTCGGGGTCCAGCAAGAGCACCCACTCTAGTCTCCTGCCTCCTCTGCTGTCACCTCTCTTGGGCAGAAACCTGTCTCTCTCTCTCTCCCGCCTGACCAGGATTTTTCCAGGGTGCACAGTTCCCCACCTACTCTGTGAATTCCCCAGAAAGCCAGATGGGGTAAATGGCCAGCATCTGCACTTTGCTTTCTCTCCAGCAGGTGTAAACAGTATAATTAATTCCCCACATTTATAACTTACTACACCGCTCTTTCTAAGCAAGCATATTTATTCTTAAGGTGAAAGGATTACAGAGAAAAAATATTAAAATATTGAAAGAGCTTCCATACATGCTATTAAGCTTCCCAAATATCTCTCCCCCCCCCCCCCCCCCCCCGCAAATTCCAACAAGGGCTCTGGTAGGTGATCTGTCTTTCAAACCCCACACAGGGATTTTTCTCTGGTTACAAGTTTAATAACAGCTTTTGCTCAAGATAGGTTAGACTTCCCTTTATTGTATGAGTCTTTGATCTCCAGAGACCATGAACAGGTAATCAGCCAGACAACTGTTCTCTCCTCAGGGCGCAGCTTCAAAAAGTTGGGTCCAGAGGTGGGAATTTTCATTCTTCTCCCTTAAGGTATTTTCGGTGAACCCACTTAACTCTGTTTGTCCCAAAAATTCCTCCTTGTCTGGCACAATATTTAAAATAGCACTTAGACTCTCAAGCCCTTTCCCAGGATTACATTTTCCATGTCTCACCCTAGTTACAAATGATCCCACAATAATAAACTTTTCATTTATAATACTCTAAAGCTATATAAACTTAATTCAATAAGATCGCCCAGAAATATTGTAGGAATTTGCAATATCTGTCACAGCAATCTGTTAGACCCTGAGCACATGAGTAAGAACCAGCCACCCCAAGCACCTGAGAGAGAGAATGCTTTGTGCCATCTCAGAGCCCTCGTGTTCCTCATTCAATGTCCCATCACCAACCATGGCCATCCCTCCAATTCGTCAGAGGAAGGAGATTAAAAAATAAGCACCCTATTAAATTGTCCAGCCTAAGAGGGTCTGGATTTGGCTAGAAGAACATGTTTAAGCTTTCAGAGGTTTTACTTGTCTAATATAAATTCGCATCATTCTACTTGCCCACTTGCTTGGGACAAGTAATTTATTTTAATATCACTTTATTCATGATAATGGTCATCATGGAAGAAGTAGGTAACTAGATGTGCTTTGGCTGGTAAATTTGCATGTAACAATTTGCAGGACTGATGTTGCACATACTTTTTGTTATGTTTTATTTTTAACAGATTAAGACTTTGTTCCTGCAAACACTTAGCATGTGTAAACCTTTATTTACCATTGCACTATTTTTACTTTGCACATACATATTTATCTGATCTACAAAGTGCATTTTCATCAGTGTATATACAGCTTGGTCTCCAAGTACTTCATTTTCCAGCAGACTTCTCCAAACCTTATATTTTAGGTCCTCTCTCTTCACCGATTGCAGAATATAGTATATTGCCTCTACTGTAAATGCAATTTAGTGGCTCCATCCAGTGTTTACTAAAGGCATATTATTTTAAACAAAGGAAAGCCACAGAAAAACTAATTTGATTACTAGGAACGTAACCAAGCTGCCCTCAGTATGAGAGGGTAGGCTCCCAAAGGAAATGAGCTATGCATTGATCTGGTAGAACATAAAGTCACACTGCAGAGGTAGGAAACTTAATAAGGAACACAGCTTGCATGAATATACATAAGTAGTAGCATATAAGTAGTAGCATTGTAATACATGTGTTTGATTCATATCTTCCAGATATAGAATTATACAAGTTTTATACAGTTTACACTTCTTGATGAAGTATAATTATATCCGCTCTCTTTCTCGTGTTCTCATAATCATATTTAACCATTTCTACTGGTATTTCTTTTCAGTATTTATCCCATAGTTTACATTATCTCGCTTTTTCCAGGTCATCTTATCACTTCTAATGTGATGACTGCATAGTGTAATAAGTTTTAGAAGCCGATTTGCTCATAGAAGCATGTATCAGCTTGTCTAGTAGAGTGTGCCAGAGCTGAGAAGCAAACTAAATTATTCCCTTCCTCCTGGGGACAATCTAGGGGTACTAGCTGAATGTCTGCATCAGGAGTAGCTACAATTCACTTTGCACTGTCTATTTCTCAATGTACACTCAGTGGAGTGTATACAAAGAAACTACAGCCTGGTATCCCACTTCCCATTTCTGAGCAACATAGCCAAGTATATGACAAAGACCTATGTCCAGCTACACCTGACCTCTGCCATCGTTCTGGACTTTTCCCATGACTGTGAGCTAGTTACTGCATTGGTCACCTTGATGGATTGTCTTCTTATAGCAACAGATGAACATTGATCCACTGAGTCTCTCAGCAGCGTGCTTCTCATGACCAACATGAGGATGCTATTGCAGGAGTGTATTTACCATGAAACAATGGGGCATCCCTCAGCCTGCGCCGCTTCCCGCATCCCCCATTGGCCTGGGACAGCGAACTGCGGCAAGTGGGAGCCGCGATCGGTCGAACCCATGGACGCGGCAAGTAAACAAACCGGCCTGCCCCGCCAGGGGGCTTATCCTGGTGGGCCGCATGCCAACGGTTGCCAATCCCTGAGCTATACATATCTTTTACAAAGGCAAACAATACTATTTCCCAGATGTCTCAATGAGATCAGTGATTTGCTGAAGGGAAGCTGGCTGAAGCCAAATATAGCTAAGACTGCACTTTGTGAAATGGAGAAATAGCTGGAAGTATAACCAGGCTGTCCATCCAGCTTTTACACTGCTTCTGGGTTACCAAGACAGCAACAGCTGTTAGAAGCACCTTCCTGTTTCTATGGGTGGCAAAGTTCTGCCTCCACTTAATGGGTGCAGACCTAGCGACAGAGATCCTTGAATTCATGCCTTCTGATCATGACCATAGGAATGCTTACAGGAGCCCCAGCAAATCTGGTTCAGAATGTAGCTGGAACATAAGAATACTCTGACACATCTCTTCAGTGCACTGGACATCATGTGGGTTCCTGATCCAATGCCAGACTAAGCAATCAGTGGGCTGAGGTCAGGCTTTCTCAGAGACTACGCTGCCTTTCTCTCCAAGATGATTAACCATAAGGGCTGTGCTCTTTAACCAAAAGAGCACTCTTGACCAAAACAGAGTTAGACTCAAGAGAGTGGGACAAATAGTGGCTGCCTCTCTGCTATGGAGCTCTCTGCCTCTAGAACTCAGAAGAACCATGAAGAGTCTTGCCACGGGGATGAACAAATTCAAAACCCACCACTTCACCAGAGTCTCCTGATGAGGATGATAAAACAAAGGAAGAGCGATATGTAACCTCCCTCTGCCTTTCCATTTGGTCTTCTTTGATCCTCAAGGCACTCAGAACCATATCCCTCCCCCCCCTGCCCCAATCCCAATGTAAGCAACTCCAGTTAACATCAATGGGAGCTGCACATTCAGGTCAAGGGCAAGATACAGCCCTTAAATTTGGCATTTATGGCTCAATTCATGTCTCAACGTTGTGGGTGTTGGAGGTGGTCAAACTGCAGAATGCTGACATGCACCCCTCTAGCCCCTCCCTGGAAAAAACATTCAGAATAAGATGATGATGCAGTGATCTCCTTTGGATTGTTACCTTGAGGTTTCAGCTGATCTGATGAAGTTTGCGTTTGAAGCAAGCTGAATTTCCTAGAGAATCAGTGACAAGAATTTAGGCGGCTTTTTTTTTAAAGGTCACTTTTCATCAAGAGCCTTACAGGCAAAACAAATTTTTGACTAGTTCTTTCTCACAAGTCCAGTGGATGTACAGCTACTTGTATGACTGGAGGGGCTTGAGGAGCATGAAACTCTGGTGAGCAGCTTAACTGAAGTTTTAATCTTAACAGATTACTTCACAGGACTCCCATTTCTGCCATTAAAAAAAAGCACTTTTCTAACTCTAGCAGATGGCTGCCTGACTGTGTGATGTATCACGGCCAATTGAATCAGTCATACAACATGACAGACAACACTGGACATAATGCTGCTGCAGGCTCAGCACAATATTAAGCATCAAGTCCAGAAAGTTTAAGTAGCAAATTTTCGGAAGTCATAGTTAAACAATTATGATTCTGTTGTATTATTTTTGGCGGTCAACTTCCCTCATTATTCAGTTGCTTGATTAAACCATTACCCCAAATTTCATTAATGATGGGAAGAATTAGTCAAAAACAAGCTAAAGTGGGTAACTCATATCCTGCATAGAGGTATAAAGGTTAGTTGTATAATGCTAGCCATTGAGTTCTCTCTCAATTCACAAGGGAGGACATTGCACAATTTAGCTGCAGTTCCCCCACATCCCTCACTGAGTTTCTCAATTTTAAACTGAATGACCCAGGTGTAGGTCACACCTACAGGTGGTTCACTGAGAGTGCTGACAAAGTTGTTCACTAAATTACCTTGTATGAAGGACACATGGTGAACCTCCAAAAGTGTATGAAGGGTTAGTTCCATAAAGCACCTGGATGTTCACCTCTTGAGCCTCCAATGTGAACATGTTTCTTTTTACCTATAAATGGTTTGTTATGACACTGGTTATTTTAAAAAGGATTTTCTATGGCACTCATCATCGTAGTATCAGCACCACACGTACATAATGATATTTTTTTCTTTTAACACCCAGATGAAGTAGGAAAGCATTTTTATCCCGGTTTTAAAGATGGCGAGCTGAAAAATCCAATGTCTTGTCCAAGGTCACCGAAGAAGTCAGTAGCAGAACTAGGAACAGAATCCAGATCTCCTGAATCTAGGGTTTAAGCTCCAGACTATCAAACCTCAATGTTTGCTGCTTCTAATCCTGAAGGATTTTTCCCACAATGGAACCATAAATTCCTCTAAGGAAAATGAAACTAAACTTTGCTTTGGGTAAGGAAGCAATTTAATGACAACTCTTCTGAATCATCACCATCAGCTTCCTCCTTTAAACTTTGATATACCTGTACAACTATTTATTTCTGAAGAAAGTGAAATCAGAATGTCTCTCCTAAAACATTTTGATGGTGAAATCTTGGCCCCATTAAAGTCAATGAGAACTTTTCTGCAGATTTTTCAATGGAACCAGTCCCCTCATGTACAGCACCCAAGTCACTGACAATGTATGTATAATACATAATGGTCTCATCCACTTCACCTGTTTAATTCTGACTGTAATGTTAGCCTCATGAGAGAGAATATGGCTGGTGACTCCAGACGGTGATACATTTATTTTGAGTCCCTTTAGCCAGGAAATAATAAGTCCAAAGGCCCAGTGGGATTTTCTTTCATCCTAACTACTTGTGAAATGTCTCTTTTCAGCTTCAGTGACCTTGTGTCTCCCATCAGGGCCCTTCTTGACTGACAGCAACGAACCACGCTGTGTAGATAAAGATTATAACCAAAAAAAAAAAAGGAGAAGAAAGAAGAAGAAATCAAGTTTTTGTTTGTTTTAATCTCGAGGCCGTAAAAACTCCTAGGCTGAGCCTGGTACATTTGTCCAGGATGTAAAGTGTTCTTATAGAATGCAATTGTTTGGCAAGGTCACAGGAACAATCTGATTCATTGATGATAAATTTCAATGGGCAAAGAACTTTTGGACTAGCAAATACAAACAAAAGAAAATTATATTTTGTTATTGTTAATGGTTCAATTAAGAATATGGTGCTTCGTGGGTCACATTATGTAATAGTTGCATCACATTTTAGTCTTAGCAAGTTCAGAGATGAGTACTTTTTTTGTCACCAAGATTTTAAATCTAAGGAGAGACTATAATAAGGACATGCAGTGATTCAAATTCACTGTAAACTCCCTTGGCCACATGCTGTTATGGCATTTGAGGCTTTTTGTATTTAAAAAAAAATCGAAAAAAAATCTATCAAATAAAAACTTTTCTTCTCACGAGAAAAGGCAGAATATGATCTACCAGAGCATAAAAGAGGGATAGCTGTGCTCTCTATCAGAGCTGCCAAAACAGTTTGCAGAGAGGACAGTGAATTTTGGTCATGCTGTGCAGATGTTTTGAACTACCTGACAACCCAACAGCTTGGACTCTGTAGAATCTGAAATTTCAGTGACTCCAAATGACAATGAAAGAATGATAGTGAGAAACATCAAACTAGAAGCCACTTGAATGAGTGACAAGCACAAATCAATCAACTTTATTATACCCTGCTTCTCCTGTAGTGCTCTGGGACTGGCTAGACAGGGTGCATGAGGGGTGCATTCAAAAATGTCAACAAATCTAGTGTCTCCAGCACGTCTGATGCACTCTAATGCAATCATTGCTAACATAGCAATGCCATGTCTGCATCATAGATGTCACATGCTGGGAAAAGTAAAGCATAACCTTAGTATATTTTGATTAAATTGGAATGCAATATGCTGGCATTTTCATTTGGCATTTAAATGCAATGGTTGCTGACATTGATCCCTTCATTCCTGATTTGTTTTTTGGGTGGGTTTTTTTTTTGTAATGTAGGGGTGGAGAGATTAAAAAGGGGAAAGGAGGGGTGTATGAGGAGGCTCTTATGGGCAATGAGGATGATATTTCCCTGGTCTTTGAGAGGGCTGGAGAGCCATAGTAGGAAGGTGAATGGGAGAGGAATAGTGGCATAGGCGCAGACTCCGTGGGTGCTCCAAGAGCACCCATGGGGAAAAAAATTGAGTGCTCAGCACCCACCGGCAGCCTTGCCGATCAGCTCCTCCCCCCGCTCCTAGCACTCCTGCCCACCGCAATCAGCTGTTCAGTGGCAGGCAGAAGGTGCTGGGAGGAGGGGGCAGAGCAAGTCAGGGTGCACTCAGGGGAGAGGTAGAACAGGGTGGGAAGAGACAGGCCAGGTCAGGAAGAGGTGGGGTAGGATGGGGCCCTGGGCAAAGGGTAGAGCGGGGGTTGAGTACCCCTGGGGAAATGATCTGTGAATTGTGGGAAGGAGCTGGGTTGTTAGGGAAACAGGCAGAGGTGGGCAGGCTGGAGGGAACCAGAAGGAGAAGGAGAGAGGTTAGTAAGCAAGGTGGGGAACTAGGAACATCAAAGAAGACATAAGGAGAGGGAGGCAAATGAGTGAAGAGGCTGCACAGGGAGCCATGCCTACAGCGCAGCAGCAGTGCAGAAAGGAGTAAGAAGGGGCTGTCAGACAGGGAGGAAAGGAAAAATGCGGGAGACGCTGAGAGCACCTTCCCAGTCATATTTCTATAGCATGCAGCAAACCCTTTGATTTCACAGAAGAGACGATGAATTGCTATAGCGGCACTTCAGGGGTTAATATGTTGCTATAAACCCATCTACAGAAAAAACGTATGGAAAGGGGAAATCTTATGCGGAGGGGCGGGGGGGATCCTGCAGAGACAGGAGCACCTAACAATTACTGCCTCATCTTCTCCACCTTCGGTAGCTAACTCATATGCAGAGCCAGCAGTAACCAGGAAGGGAGAGAGATTACAGACCATGGAATGCATGTAGGCTGGAGATTTCAGCCCAACAGTGGAAGCATCAAGTGAGCTGCTCCTCAAGCACATCCCTCTTCTGCCAGGCTATAAACTTCTTTGACACATTTTTCCTTACTGGACTGGATTTCGAATAGAGGGGCAGATAGTTGCTGTATGGGGGAAGGGGAATCTACTGTGGGTGGTATCACAAAACCATTATTTCTAGTTGATCACTGCATTTTTGCTCCCCTCGTCACTGTACTTCTTGGTTCTGATCTGTATCCAAAACCAGGGTGAGCCAACATTTCTGAGATCCATGGGTACAAAGGATCCCCACGATCCCTATTATTCACAACAAAAGAAACCTCATGAAAGTGTTACTTTAGTGCCCTTCAATCCAGTCTGATCCCCCAGCTCAGATTCACCCTCCAACTGAAACCCCACTCAACCACAGTCTGGATCTTTAACTAGGGCTGGAGACTGTTTTCTTCATTCC
This sequence comes from Chelydra serpentina, assembly GCA_037349315.1. Classification (NCBI taxonomy): domain Eukaryota; kingdom Metazoa; phylum Chordata; order Testudines; family Chelydridae; genus Chelydra; species Chelydra serpentina. Next base: position 28,645,441 of record JBAIAC010000026.1, read on the forward strand.
TTTGTATTTAAACACTGAGGGTTCTCTGGAGGAAAACATGCACTGTGGCACGAGGGTCTTTTTCCATCACTGCACAAATGCTTACCTCACACACAGCGATAACCTGTCCAATTAGTCCCTTGGTACAAAGGAACTAATAAATCTGCTGCATTTCAGCCAGTGTAGTGAATTGCATTTTATAATGCCATATTGTCACTGGATCATTTCAACACTTCATAACAGCAGGATGCGCCATAAAATTAAGCAGTCTATTATCTACTGGAAATGGAATTTGTAGTGTTGGTGGCTTGTTTTTCCTGTGAGTTCACTAACTGGTAATATAAATCACATTTTCTGTTTGTTTCAGGAATGGGTATTTGTCCTCTTGTGATGCCAGATAAGTTTCAAAAATTAAATTGCCCCTGTGATAATTTCTGTCTTTTTTGTTACCTCTTAAAATATTGATTTAGTGAATCCTCTGGATAACAAATCATTATTTTGTTACCTGATGACTCCTCAGGTCTCTCACAACAAAAGATCTTTTAAAGCAGCAGGACTGATGCTTTAAGTTGGGAAACGGTATATTAATAAAGGTCAGTGTGACAAAATGATTTATTGAAATACTGTGCTGCTCCGAGCAGTTAGTATTTTACATTGTATAATACACGGCAGGTATTTTTTATTCGTATTTAGGTTCCCCACTGAAACCTTGTTCAAACCGTTTTAATATTTATTGTTGCCTTTTAGAGATGAAAGAAACCAATTTATTCAGCTTTCATAACCGTTCCTAACAGGTACAAGGAGTTAAGAACCTACAGAAAAAAATCAATTGGTTAATAAAATAGTTAATTGACTAAATGCTTCTTCCATCAGGCCATGAGCACAGATTCTGCAGAACCAAAGGAGGGCTGTTTAATTAAAATGGGACCTCACTGCATAAAAACCTGCAGTGCGGATAAGGTTTTAAAACTTAAGGATACCTGAATTTATTTTTATACTCTGGTATCCGAGCAAATCTTTTAGGAAAGTCTGCTCTTTATAGATTTCCTGTTGTGCTTAGAGTGTTTTTATAACAGATGCAAAATTAAAATGAAAACACATCCAGATTTATAAATACTAGTGACAAAACGTTACTTTTAACCCAGCCTAGGAATGTTCTGAAGCCTAAATGGACAAACCTGGACAGACATACAGACACACACATCCATTTCCTGTTTCATTCTACTGGAATTTCTGGAGTTTTTCTTACTGGATTTTTTTCGACTTTACTCATGTAGGCTAGGATTTTGGAAAGTCGGTGGGAGTTGGTGCCTAAATCGCTAATCATAGAATCATAGAATCTCAGGGTTGGAAGGGACCTCGGGAGGTCATCTAGTCCAACCCCCTGCTCAAAGCAGGACCAACCCCAACTAGATCATCCCAGCCAGGGCTTTGTCAAGCCTGACCTTAAAAACCTCTAAGGAAGGAGATTCCACCACCTCCCTAGGTAACCCATTCCAGTGCTTCACCACCCTACTAGTGAAAAAGTTTTTCCTAATATCCAACCTAAACCTCCCCCTCTGCAACTTGAGACCATTACTCCTTGTTCTGTCATCTTCTACCACTGAGAACAGTCTAGATCCATCCTCTTTGGAACCCCCTTTTAGGTAGTTGAAAGCAGCTATCAAATCCCCCCTCACTCTTCTCTTCTGCAGGCTAAACAATCCCAGTTCCCTCAGCCTCTCCTCATAAGCATTAGGCCCCCTCGAAAATTCCAGTGGCAGAACAAATGAAACGAATGTAGGGCTCAGTTATGCAGGCTTCTGTGTGCCTTTCTGCAAGTTGTGGAATGCCTTCAACTTCCACTGAGTTAAGGTACTCAGCACCTGGTGAGCGGTCCTGGTGTGCTCCTCATATTTACCTGGCATGTGCAATGTGTTTATCACTACACTTTTGAAAACAGATTTTTAATGGGCACTATTAAAACCTTCGCATTTTCCTGGCAGTAGTAAATTTACTGCATGCAAATGTGACAGGATTGTCCAGTTTCAGGTATAATATTTCTTTCCCCTTCCTGTAGCTCAGCTTGGTTCTCTGTTGAGGTACAGAACAGAGTTTAATCTTTTCAGGATTCTGTTTATCTGAGTTAAAACTGTGAGAGAACAAGAGTGATTGAAACTTCTTAAAGGAAAATGTTTATGAAGTCTATCTGTCAATGCATACATTTACCTATAACCCTAGAAACATTTGTGAATATTGTCAATAACTTTTTGAAGATAAAATTTGCCATTTTTTCTCTCTCCCGAGGTTTTAATACTTGTTATTACCACAAGTTCAAATGCAAAATATAATTCATATGTACACTTCACTAGGGTTCTTCTCATGGAGGATTTAGCCTTCCCAGTCTCTGTGGAATAGTAGCCAAACTCTCTGTAGGGCATGCCCGCTTCGTGAAACTGGGAAACAATTGATAGTCCCACAGACTCCTTCAAACTCCCCTGGAGTCTTTTCAAGCACAGTCTGCAATTTGCACAGACAGCAGAAGGACCAAGGAGACCCATCTAGCATCACTTGAGTCAGGTGTCTCTCTCTCTCTCCTGCCACTTCCTCTCCATGGCCAGTTAGTGTGGGGACAGAGTGCGGTTGGATTGCATGAAAGGACAGGGTGTGGAAAGAAAAGCTGAATAGTGGAGGATGTTTGGACAGCGAAGGACAGGATTGGGGATAACATTCCGAGTCCCTGTTTGTGCTTGGTTGGCATTGCATTTAGTTGACCGTAGGAGAGGATGTCTGATTGAGTAAAAGGGCTCTTTGCCTTGTGGGGTGGGAAGGAATTTTGTATATATTGTGGAACACATTTGTAACTAGATATGTGCAACACAACTAAGCAACACTATGATTTTATTTGTTTCCCCTCAGCCACCAGTCCTCCTATTTTCCTCATGTATTGTTGGAGCTCTGTAAGAGGGCTGCCTGGTCCTCTGTGGATGAGGGGAAAGCAGTGGACATGTTATTCCTTGACTTTAGCAAAGCTTTTGATACGGTCTCTTACAGTATTCTTGCCAGCAAGTTAAAGAAGTATGGGCTGGGTGAATGAACTATAAGGTGGATAGAAAGCTGGCTAGATCGTCAGGCTCAACGGGTAGTGATCATTGGCTCCAGGTCTAGTTGGCAGCCGGTTTCAAGCGGAGTGTCCCAAGGGTCAGTCCTGGGGCCGGTTTTATTCAATATCTTCATTAATTATCTGGATGATGGTGTGGATTGCACCCTCAGCAAGTTTGCAGATGACACGAAACTGGGAGGAGTGGTAGATACGCTGGAGGGTAGGGATAGGAGACAGAGGGACCTAGACAAATTAGAGGATTGGGCCAAAAGAAATATGATGAGGTTCGACGAGGGCAGGGTCTTGCACTTAGGATGGAAGAATCCTATGCACTGCTACAGACTAGGGACCGAGTGGCTAGGCAGCAGTTCTGCAGAAAAGGACCTAGTGGTTACAGCGGATGAGAAGCTGGATATGAGTCAACAGTGTGTCCTTGTTGCCAAGAAGGCTAACCGCATTTTGGGCTGTATAAGTAGGAGCATTGCCAGCAGATCGCGGGACATGATCGTTCCCCTCTATTCGGCATTGGTGAGGCCTCATCTGGAGTACCGTGTCCAGTTTTGGGCCCCACACTACAAGAAGGATGTGGAAAAATTGGAAAGAGTCCAGAGGAGGGCAATGAAGATGATTAGAGGACTGGAGCACATGACTTATGAGGAGAGGCTGAGGGAACTGGGATTATTTAGTCTGCAGAAGAGAAGAATGAGGGAGGATTTGTTAGCTGCTTTCAGCTACTTGAAAGGGGGTTCCAATTAGGATGGATCTAGGCTGTTCTCAGTGGTAGCAGATGACAGAACAAGGAGTAATGGTCTCAAGTTGCGGGGGGTGGGGGGGGGTTAGGTCATTTGACAAAGGTCAGGCTTGACAAAGCCCTGGCTGGGATGATTTAGTGTTGGATTGGTCCTGCTTTGAGCAGGGGATTGGACTAGATGGCCTACTGAGGTCCCTTCCAACCCTGATATTCTATGATTCTAAGGTTAGTTAGCCCAGTCCTGCTATGCTTGTATTGGGTATTGATCTTAAGAGGAAGAAAGCCAAGCAGTTTAGGGCTGACTGGAGGATATCAGACTGCCTGCTCACTCCCTCCCACCTGGAGGAAAGAAACCTTGTTGAGGTCCAGGAGCTGTCTGGGGACTGTGTAGGCCTGAGCCCTTTGTAGGAGGGTGGACCTGGACTGGATTGTTTGGAGGATCTGAGCCCAGCACCTGCTGCTGGGAGTTGAGACAGGCTGTTGCAACTGAGCTCAGCCTGTATGATCCTGGCTGGGCTGAAGATCCCTTTGTTTTGTGCTCTTGTTGTCCTTTCTCTAGAGCGGTGGAATGCTCTAAATTGGCTTGGCCAGAGGGCCAAGTCATAAAGGCAGATATAGTAGGCTGAAGAGTGTGGTGGGGCAGCTGAAATAGAGCAACAGCAGTTCCACACTGTGCTGCAAAGGGGTGATCTGGGAATGGTGAGTCTTATACTAGCTCCAACTTATCGTACCATGTCTGCCATTGCATTGCAACCTCTTTGGGCCAGGAAAACATGTGTTTGGAAAATACCTTGTATATTTTGGACACTATAGCAATGTAAGTAGTAAGGACAGCACTACTGCTACTGCCACTAGATTTTGTAAGCCCTGGTCTATACTATGAGTTTAGGTTAAATTTAGCAGCATTAGGTCGATTTAACCCTGCGCCCATCCACACAACAAAGCCTGTTTTGTCAACGTAAAGGGCGCTTAAAACTGATTTCTCTACTCCTCCCCGGTGAGGGGTTTTAGTGCTAAAACTGACCTTGCTGGGTTGAATTTGGGGTAGTATGGACGCAATTCGACGGTATTGGCCTCCGGGAGCTATCCCAGGGTGCTCCATTGTGACCACTCTGGACAGCATGCTCCGCTCAGATGCACTGGCCAGGTAGACAGGAAAAGGCCCACAAACTTTTGAATTTCATTTCCTGTTTGCCCAGCATGGCGAGCTGATCAGCACAGGTGACCATGCGGTCCCAGAATCGCAAAAGAGCTCCAGCATGGACCGAACGGGAGGTACTGGTTCCGATGGCTGTATGTGGAGAGGAATCCATGCTGTCAGAACTCTGTTCCAAAAGACGTAATGCCAATATATATGCCAAAAGTCGACAAGGGCATATGGACAGAGGCTACAACAGGGACGCACAACAGTGCCGCATGAAAATTAAGGAGCTCGGGCAAGCCCAGAATCGTGGAGAGTAGAATGTTTCTACACTCCTCCCATCATCTCCGTCCCTGAGGTTATCACAGATTAGAAGGCGGAAAAAACACACTCGCGATGACATGTTTTCCGAGCTCATGCAGTCCTCCCGCACTGATAGGGCACAGCTTAATACATGGAGGCAGTCAGTGGCAGAGGCCAGGAAAGAATTAAGTGAGTGCAAAGAGTGGAGGCAGGACACGATGCTGAGGCTAATGGGAGAGCAAACGGACATGATGAAGCATCTGTTAAAGCTGCAGGAAAGCCAACAACAGCACAGACCCCCGCTGCATCCACTGAATAACCACCTACCCTCCTCCACATGTTCCATAGCCTTCTCACCCAGATGCCCAAGAACGCGGGGGGGAGGGTCTGGGCACCCAACCACTCCACTCCAGAGGATGTCCCAAGCACCACAAGTCTGTAATTCAAAGAGTTCGATTTTTAGTGTGGCTATAATAAGCAATGTGGCCTTGTCCTTCCCTCCACGCTGGCTACCTTGTCTGTTATCTTTTTTTTTTTTTAATGTAAGCAGAGTCAGGATGAGCTCTACCCTGACATCTGGTGGTGAGTTGTGGAAAGGGATGTCAGGGGCTAATCTTGTTTGCATGGACACACCCACCCTGCAAAGCATGATGGACCGCTTGCCCAAATGGTCACCTTGACTGCTGTGGGAGCCCCAGTTTCTCTGTTATTGGGGCAGGAAGAATAAAGTGTTGTTACCCTGATTATGTGAATCAAGGACAGTGGGCTTTTGTTATGATGAAGGGACTCGCCCTTAGCTAAGCAGCACTTGCTAGGCGAGGGACATGGATTCCAAAACCCAGTGAATTGAGAGAGGTTGGGGACAGGTATTTGTATCTGGTGGCATGGGCCTCTTCTGAGGGTCCTAAATGTTATGCAAAACCTCCTTCTCTCTCTCCACTGTGGAATATTAGAGCTAATTTTGAGTTCCTTAGGAGTCTAATCGCAGGCTGCTGAGTTGGAATTACTCTGGACTAAGTGTGCAAATGAGCACGAAGGCTCCCCTAACTACAAGCTGAAATCACTAAAAAGCTGAAATTGTTATGAGCTGAAATCACTGAGCACTGTGTTAAGTAGTGGGGGAGCCAGAAGATATATTGCTGAGCGGCTGGTGGAGCGGAGCTGCTGACGGAGCAGAGCACTTGGTGGGACAGCCGGAGCGGCTTCCAGGCTGGCTGATGGAGCGGAGCTGCAGGCGGAGCAGTTGGCGGGACAGCCGGAGCGGCTTGCAGGCCAGCTGACGGAGTGGAGCTGCTGGCGGAGCGGGACAGTTGGCGGGACAGCCGGAGCGGCTTGCGGGATGGCTGAGCAGAGTGACTCGTGGGATGGCTGGCGGAGCAGAGCAGAGCCGAGCGAAGCCCCACGAAGGGACGTGGCAGTCAGCTTCGAGCCACGTAAGGTGCCCCTTACCTCTCCCCTCCCCATTTCTACCCAGACTGGAGGGGGTGTAACACTCTGCAGATGAACTTTTGAACTCTGGGTCTGGACTTTTGGGTTGTTGGACTTTTGGGACTTTGGGTGATTTTTGGGGTTGCTGGACTCAAGAACCAAAGGGAAAGGACATGGCCAATTTGCTGGGGTGGGTCGTTGCTCACAGTTTGGTTTACAAATCCTAGATGTGGTGTTTCCACAGCAAAAGGCCGCATTGTTTCTCTCTGTCATTAAAAGGTTTTCTACACTCAGACTCTGTGCTTGCGAGAGGGGAAGTACTGCCTCTTAGAGGCGCCCAGGGGGGGTGATATATGTTTGTCCCAGGTCACTGGGTGGGGGCTCGAGCCGGTTTTGCATTGTGTTATTGGAATGGAACCCCTAGATACGGAACCCGGCCCTTGTTGCTGCCGACTCTGACTGGCAGAAGGGTTACATTAATAAAGAAAGAATGCATGGTTTTAAAACAATAGTTACTTTATTTCAAAGGGGGAAGGGTGGTTGGCTTACAGGGAATTAAAATCAACATAGGGGGCGGGTTTGGATCAAGGAGAAACACACACAGCTGTCACACCGTAGCCTGACCAGTTATGAAATTGGTTTTCAAAGCCTATCTGATGTACAGCACACCTTGCCGTGTTCTTCTAATCGCCTTGATGTCTGGCTGCTCAAAATCGGACACCAAGTGATTTGCCTTAACCCCTCACCCCGCCATAAACGTCTCCCCCTTACTCTCACAGATATTATGAAGCACACAGCAAGCAGCAATAACAATGAGATTGTTGGTTGCGATGAGGTCTGACCAACAGCACCAGTGAGCTTTTAAATGTCCAAAGGCACATTCTACCACCATTCTGCACTTGCTCAGCCTGTAGTTGAACTGCTCCTTACTACTGTCCGGGCTTCATGAGCCATGGGAGCAAGGGGTAGGCTGGGGTAGGTGCGACTGCGTGGTGCTGCCGGCTGGGAGAGCAGCCTGAGGCAGAAGTCTCCAGCTCGCAGGAGAGCAGGGTTGCAGCGGAAGCCATACACCATGCCCTGGAGGTTGCTAGGAGCCAGGCAAGGAAGACTTCCCAGAACCCCCGGCCAAGCTACATGTCCGACGAGGACTGCTACCATTCCTACTGCACCATCCCCTGCAGAGTTGCAGGAGAGCAGAGTTGCAGTGGAAGCGATGGAGCCATATACCGTGGACGAGGACGGTTAGCACTCCTACTGCACCGCCCCCTGCAAAGGCACCCAGGAGCTGCAGTGGTGATGGTGAGCTGAGTGGGCTCCATGTTTGCCGTGGTATGGCGTCTGCACGGGTAACACAGGAAAAAAGGCCCAAAATGATTGTCTGCCGTTGCTTTCATGGAGGGAGGGGTGACTGACGACACGTACCCAATACCACCAACGACAATGTTTTTGCCCCATCAGGCATTGGGAGCTTAACCCAGAATTCCAATGGGCGGCGGAGACTGCGGGAACTGTGGGATAGCTACCCACAGTGCACCACTCTGTAAGTCGATGCTAGCCACGGCAGTGAGGATGCACTCTGCCGACTTAATGCGGTTAGTGTGGACACACACAATCAACTGTATAAAATCGCTTCTGAAAAATCTACTTCTATAAAATCGACCTAATTTCGGAGTGTAGATATACCCAAGGAAAGGCAGTATCTGCAGGACTCAGCACAAATATTTGTGTAGCTGAAATTAAACTTCCAAAATATTTAAGGCTCATCCAGTTATTGTGTGGATGGGTGGGGAGTTGACCATAAAGCCCCCAAGGGTAAATGCTCCTTATTCAATCACAAAGAAGATAATGCTTGTCTGCTAACAGTGTCATGTTACAGCAGGACAAGGCATCTCACCCCCACTGTAATGATCAGGGTTTCTCTAGTTCATGTAATCTGTCAACAAGCTCTATTTTTAATTGAAATTATTGTTTTTGCAATTCCAAGGATGCAAGTTTTGCTGATTTTGCTTAGTGCTTCAGTTTTTTGGCTCTTCAGCAAGTACACCATGATGATGCTAAAGGATACTGTGTGAACTGTGAAGCAGCCTCAGTGACCTTCTCTATTGACTTGTATTGACACTTGAACAGAAAATATATTCAAACAGTTAAGGTTACAAGAAAGGTGACTTTGATTAACAGATAAGTAATGCACTGAAATTCCAAATTATGTAGGAGATGATGTTCAATACACAGTTTGTCTTATTTGTTTTTAATTTTGGAATCAATTCAGTCCAGGTTTTTAACTCTCTCGTTATAGTACTTTATGTATGTCTGTAACATAATTGTGATATGATCCTCAGTTTTTGTTGTTCAAAGATAGTGAAAATCTATTTTACCTCAGTGTATAACTCAAGATATTTCTACACAAACAGCACAAACAGTATTTTGTACTTTAAAAATGATATGAAACTGATTCTAACCTTCATGTTATGCTTGTAACCACCCCAAACAAGAACTGGAACCATCAAATGTAATGAAACTGTTCAAATCTTTCATTATGAAATTATAAGAAGCTTTGCTGTATATGGGTTTTACAGCAGTTAAACTACACCAGTCAAAAAAATAAAATCCCAAGCTTATCATAGTTTTCATACACAAAATCTCTTTCCTATCCCAACTGCCTCCTCATCTGCATGTCTCAGCACATGAGATTTTCCAAGAGGGCTACTTTTCCCTAGATACCAAACAAACCTGATTATCCTACATGAAATCTCAAGTTTACACTTGTTTTAATAAAAAAAACAAAAACCCTAATAATCTTAAAGAGCTTGACTAGGGAGACCTGCTGAGTTTTTGTTGAAATAAATGCATTAATCCTTTTAAGTTGACTAAAGGTTTCTTTTCTACCACCTACACGGTATAGTTTCCTGCTGGGTGACAACATTTCTGTAGAATCTCTATTTGTGGAGAAGGAAGGGTATAGACTTTCATAATGGCTCAAAGTAAAGGCAATAAGTGAAAATAACGCATGCTTGGTTTTAAAATTGAACACCATTCAGAGGAGGCTTCTTATATTGATTAGAGTTCATGTATGTTGTCTATTCCTTTCTCTGCTGTGTACCCCAAAAATGAAGGTGGTCATTCCTTTTTCTAATCTAGCTCTTTAGCAAATCCAAAATTAATCCCTGTGAAAGGCTATGCGGCATTTCAATCAATCTGTTATTGCTGATTCACAGTAGCCATGCTGCATTGTAGGTCCAGTGGAGCGCAAACCCCAATCTAAATAAGAAATAGCATTCTGTCTTCCTTGTGCTCCAACTGCAGCTGCTGCAGATGTTAATCCAGCAGCAGATACTGACAGCAAGAGGCATAGCATTAATTGACTGCCATACTGGTAAACAAACAGACTAATTAGTTTTGTTTCAAACACCCATTGACCTGGATTTATTTTGGCAGAGGTAATATTTTGTTATAACTGGACTAGGGTTGGTCATTGCAGGACCAACATGGTATCCGATATTTGTGGCTTCGCGTATCCCACACATCAATAATAATAGTGTCAATGAATTTAGGCTCCTACCCTTCATTGATCTAGTATTATTAGTGTTTTATTTCTTTGTATCTTTTTCTTTAGTACATGTTGCTTTCACAAATCCAATGGAATAAAACATTTCAGCTTTCCTCAGTACAGGGAGATCCTTGCTGGGCAACTAATGTGAAACAAAAACAGTGTATCCCTGCCATGGAGAAGTATTTTTACATATATTCATTTAGATTAATACATATATAAAATATAACATACCTCCCCCTTACTACTATGCAGCAGAGCAGAGGAATAAGGACCTGTGAAAGAGTGGGAGTAGCCTAATGCTGACTCACCACCCTGTAAGCTTCCCCTCAGGGGCCAAACAGAGGAGATAATTAAGGACTGGGTGATTAATCAGTTAACTAGAGCATTCAGCTCATTAGCTGGGAATGGTTAAAAAGGAGACCGGAAGGGAGAGGGGGAGGCTGGAAGAAAGGGTAAAGAAGCCCAGGATCTCCGAGGTGAGATCTCTTCTTCCCTTTCATCCTGGGCCTAGCAGGTTGAAGCTTTGGAAAAGCCTTATGCTGTAGGGATATGAGCTTGTATAAGGCATTATAAATAACGCACAGAGTGTTGGACCTACAGTGGAGTATATATGAGGTCTGTTTGGAAAGAGAAACGCATGAGAAGGGAGGTCCCCTGTGACAGACTCCCATCCAGCATTCCTGTACATTTATGGTAAGACCTGGCTGAGTTTTGCCTTCAAGTCTATGGTGGGACAGTATGGGCTGCACATCCGATACTCCCCCTTGCAAGTAAATGGTCAGAGAGTGAGCAGGTTAGGAATGGGAATTAGGCAGCGCTGCAGCTCCACCCTTTGGAAATCACTAGTTCTGAAAAAGAGGAGCATGCTGCATCTTGTAAAGGACTGGTGCAGTATTTTCTCTACTGCCCTCCAGGAAAAAAGAAAACTCTGGAAGAAATGTGCCTTTGTTACTGAATGTATACTTGGTGTGGCTTCTGGAGTAGTGCACCTACAAGCCACCCCATGCTCAGGGCTATGCCCGAAGGCCCAATCTACTCTGAGTTCATTTCACCTGCCATCTAAAGTTAGTGCAAAGTAGTAAAGAACCTTCCCTGGCAAGGGGATCACCTATGAATGCTTTAAAAAAAAATCCCCTTTCTGCATGAAATCTAGTGCAATCCTTGTTAAGTCTCTGGTTGGGAGGTGTGCACCTGAATCGTACAGTATCACTCTCTGTAGTTCAATGTGGACAAAATTAATGTGTGACATGTCGCCTGGAAAGTTGGGACAGATCTTATCTCAGAACTGAAGATAAGATCAGTGCTTTAGTGGCTCAAGTGGCTTATTTATTTTATAAAAGGACTTTGCGAACAGGGGTTTACTTCTCCACATTCCACCTCAGGGGCATAAATGCATGCTGGGATTCTTGGATTTGTAGAAGTGAAAAGTTTAGTTCCTAAAGAATTCTTTCTAACAAAGTAAAAACAAGAGTGAATTCCGCTGCATAGATAGGGAACTATTGTTATGTCCATGCCCAAAACTACAGTAGATGTAAGCTGCTGTTCCTAATCATGCTATCAGCACAACTGTAGGAGTAAGCAGAGGACCAGATTCTTCCACCCTTACTCGTACTGCAGAACATTTTGCTGTATGAATGACCTCACTGATTGCAGTGGAACAACTGGCATAAGTTCTAATGAGTGTGAGTAAGGGCAACCCATAGACAGAGGTCAGAGGACTAAATAGCAGGCACAGGGAGAACTTGAGATAGGAAATAAAGTTTAAAAACAATATAGATGTAGGTTCATCAACTCCAGAAGTTCTCTCAAGCTTTAGAGGTTGTAAACTGAGAATACTTGCAAATGGGCTTATTTCTTCTTGTCATGTAATGTTGTCTAGGTGCATTTCACCAAACCTCCCATTTTCTGTAGGTTCACCCACCTTACCTAAACTGTAATGGCAAGAAGGCATAGAAATGAATACATTCGTCATAAATACTGAGAGGGACCTAGGTTTGGAAGTGGAAGCAGCTAAGAAATCTAGTCTGCCACAGTGCAGTTCTACAGTCCATGTCTAGTGCACGTACACTGACAGTACAATAAAAATAAGAGTAAGTATATGTTACAGATCAGATTAAGCACACAGGGTTTGAATAAGTGGCTTGTTTTGATTTCTGAAAGACACTAAAAGGATTAAGTGGTGGTTGTTTTTCCTGTTCAGTGATCTTGCCCATTTTTTAACCATTTCTGCTTTCAAAGAAAGAATAATACTAGTTCCTGCAGAAGCGACAAAGGGTCCTGTGGCACCTTATAGACTAACAGAGGTATTGAAGCATAAGCTTTTGTGGGTGAATACCCACTTCTTCGGATGCAACATCCGAAGAAGTGGGTATTCACCCACTTATGCTTATGCTTCAATACCTCTGTTAGTCTGGATCTGTAGAAGCGACAAAGGGTCCTGTGGCACCTTATAGACTAACACGGCTACCCCTCTGATACTTGAGACTAGTTCCTGCAGTCTCTCATCAGATGTAAGCTCCCCCATACTTCTACCTAGATATAAGTGAAAGTGAATAATTTGCAGTAAATTTATTAAATGAACTTTTCTTTTCTTTTTCTACTTAGGGACTATCCCTAAGCAGATCACAATTTCCTCAGATACATTTATTATCTGATTTAAAAAACATTATGGATTGCCTGCAAGTGTTCGCTATGGGTGAAATTCATCCATCAACAGCAGACTAATACAAGTCTTGCATCATATACGACCCATCTGAATCCACAATAGATGGATCAAATGGTAGTTATGTGGTACGTAGGTCACTGAGCACATGGGTAAATTTTATCCTTTTAGAGCTGTGATTCGTCACATAACTGGCATGGTATCATTCCAGTTCCTTGACTGGATCAGGGCTGGAAATGGTTGCCACAACTTCTTGATTTTTTTTCCATGTCAGGGAACTTGAAACAAAACATTTCAGACTCAGTCGGGATGCTTACATTTTATTTAAACCTCAAGGGATACATTTTTTAGAGGTTGCCCCAGAAATTGGGCACAATTCATTTAATACACATGCATTTTGCAGGGGCAACTTGTGACACCAGACAGGGATTTCAGGCCTCAGCCAAGTGGAAAATATATCCCTAGATTTTTATGCTGCCTAGTAAAGCAAGATGTCTTAAGCTTTCAAGATACAAGCTGATTGTGAAAGCAACCTCCGCTAATATAAGCCTATGCAGTGATAAAACAATGCTGACAACCTCCACAAACCTTTAAATAGCCATTTCCAAGCTGGCAGATCTAAACTGAAGCAAAACAAAGTAATCACACAAAGAATTCTTTGCAAATTAAAACAATTTAGTGTTGTCACTCTATGTGCTGAAGCTTCAACAAATAAAAATGCAGTGCCTGAAACCATTTTTCTTATTTGCTTGTATAGTAAATATCTTTTTGCTATAAAAGTAAGCAAATGTTCTTTGTCAATAAAATAAATGTTGGGAAACAAAGCTCATTTAAATTACAACAACACTCCCCCCCCCCCCCCCCCCCAACAATCTTGTTATATTGAAAAACCACTTTGTATTAACGTGTTATTGTAGCCACTTAGAGAATAAGTAGAACTGATAATTTATTCTTTAAAAATAATGTATCCAGGGAACTTAACTCTTCTCTGTTCAATAATTCCTTATGAATAAGGTTTTTAAAAATTCATTATTTGTAACTGTTCAAGGAATAGTTTGTATGAGCAAATCAGTCGTTGGTTTCAATGAATATTCCCAATTAATTTATTTTCACCATATGAGTCACCTAAGTTATAGAATAGTGTTTCCTAAATGTGTCTATTCACAAGTTATCTATGAATATTTGTAGCTGTCTGATGAACCTATTGAAGGTACAATTCATACCTGTGCAAAGGGCCAGCAAAAGGTCCATGTAGATGTACCACATAAGAGATCAAAAAAGTTTACATAGGACTTAAGGGGAGCCTAGGATTTGTGCTGGCTCTCTACACCAGGATTCCCCTGGAATTAATAATAAAGCTTTTCAAAATGGGCAGGAGGCCATGTCCAGTGCAAATACCTGCATGGATATTTATTCAAAGTGACATCCTTGCACATAGAACCTGACTCAAACCTTCACTGAGATGAGACGACATTCTCACCAATATAAGTGAAGTGAATTCACAAGAATATAGGGAAAGAGTGTAAAATATTGGTGCAACCACCTTTTCTTTTTCTTATTTCATGGTGTTCAGCAAAAAACAAGCTTTGATTCCAGTGAAAGACTGAAACTAGTTAGTGATTAATTTCAGCAAATCCCTGTACAAAGATAGAGACAAAGAGCATCTGTGGGTTTCTTCATAGAAGAAAAAAGTACTCTGGGCATTGCAGCATACAGAAAAGTACCATACCAAAAGACAGTAACTGAGCTGGACTGAGAGTTGGAAGAGGAAAAGAAAACTGGAGATGTGAAATCATAAACTGATCTTAGCTATGCAGGAATGCTAGGTGCACAGGTTAAATGAATTAGAATAATAAGCAGAAAATGAAAGGAAAATGTCAAAATATCTGCTAACACGGAATATATTTAAAAGAGAGTCACTGACCTAATGTATGGCAGTTGGCTCTGCTCCCACTGAATCCAATGTTTAAAAGTAAACAATTTTTTCTGGAGCTTCTAGGTGCAAATAATTAATGAATAAAAATTCTATGTATCAGTTAGCTATTTAGAAGCCATACTCATGGACAGTAATCAACATTTGCTTTTAACAAAGAGAGAACTATCTATTTACTGTACATAAGCACAGTTCACTGATTCCTGACTTAATCTGATCTTTAAAGTTCTTTGAGTCAACTTTAGAAAAAAAAAGTCATATACTGAAGTTGTCTTGCACTAAGAAAAGGACGAAGTATTTTATGAGCTTTATTATGTTTTAAAATGGCGTAAACTGGGCATTTTCCCAATTTTACTGCTGCCGCTGATCCTGGTAGTGTCAGGATGACTCTTTTTCTTTTTGCTAATCCTTTTTGCATTCTTGACTGCTCTCAAAATAAATTATTTGTCAGACAACTCATCTTGCCAGGAAGATGACAAACAAAGAGGAGAAGGAAGTGGAGGCGTTTTATGACATGGCCTTCAGCTTTTCTTATTTTTTTTTATTTTTGAAAGGATCCTTTCTGCAATTTATATCTATTTGGATTAGAAATGTTTTAATTCGGCCATTGAGATGTGGTGCAAGCAATGATGACAGTGAATATTCATCCCTGGCAAATGTTTCATTGAATTGAAAGTCTGATGACAATTTATTAAACCCTGGTTTCCACTGCTTCCCTTATGGTTTCAGACTCTGTTTGGCCAGCAAGATACGCAGCAGTTTTAGGATAAGTGGCAGTACAGAACACCTATGAACATTATTGCTGCCATTTTCACAAAGGCATATGTGACAAAGAGTTTCTTAAAGCTGGTAACTGCTCTAAGAGCTGGTAGAATAGTAATCATTAAGACAAACACTGGAAGAATGTAGGCATTTTAGTTGGCTTGTGAATCATAGTCATGAATAGGGAAGACGGGTAAGGAGCAGCTTATTAGATGATTGATGCAAATCAATTGCACCAGCTTTTCTTTTACCAAATGTTTTGAAGAAGCTGTCAACGTGGTAGCATTATTTCATGGTGTCATAAATATGAAGGGAAGGGGGAGAGGGTCTGATGCAGTGCTATAAAATCCTCTTTCCAGTAAAGGGTTAAGAAATGCAGGTAGCCAGACTGACACCTGACCTGGCTGGGCTCTGACCAATAAGGGGACAAGATACTTTCAAACTTGGGAGGGGGGAAGGTTTTAGTGAGTGTCTTTGTCTGGGAGAGAGTGATCTTGGAAGACAGAAGGAACCTACAGAAAATCAAACCTCCCTTTTCTGAAGTAAGTTTAGATAGCATAGCATATAGATTCTGTTTATTTGGCTTGGTGTATCCCCTGTGTTAGAAAGGGCAAGGGGGGGGGGAGGTATTCATGGTTATCTGTAACGTTAAGGTTTTGTCCAGAGGGGGAAATCTCTCTGAGTTTGGAAATATAGTGCCCTGTGAAATAGTTACCATCCTGATTTTACAGAGATGATTTTACCTTCTTTATGTTTAATAAAATCCTTCTTTTAAGAAGTTGACTGTTTTCTATAGTGTTAAAACCCAGGGGGTGGGTTTTTAGATCACTGTGTAACCAATTGGTTGGGAGATTGTTCTCAAGCTTCCCCAGGAAAGGGGGTGTACGGCTTGAGGGGGCATTTTGGGGGGGGGGGAGGGAAGTTCAAGTGATTCCTTTCCTGGATTCCTGTTAGACATTTGATGGTGGCAGTAAGAAGCATTTCTCGGGGTGCAGGGAATTTTGTACCTTGGGGGGGTTTACCCTAAGCTGGTAAAATAGGCTTAGGGGCTCTGAATGCGGGTCCCCACGTCTTTACCCTAGAGTTTAGAGTGGGGAGGGAACCCTGACATGGTGGCAGAGCGGTGGGATCTATTGAACCAGAGAGTTTTTTTGAACCAGACACAGGGAGTTTAGATTTTTTTTTTCTCTTCTCTCTAGCTCTTTCCTGTAGCTGCTGGAAGCAGGGAGGGGGGAGGGGTTAAGCTGCTAGGAGCTAGAGTATCTACATATGAAAGCAGGTAGTTAACCCCTACAGGGAATACCCAAGCAAAGTTTTTTTTCTTTTCTAACACTATCGGGTTAAGACAGATTAAAAACAGAAAGGCTAAGATGACTGCCAGTGAAGCAGCTATTAAACTTGAGATAGCCCGGCTACAAGCTGATGAGGAGGAGAAGAAACATGCAAGACTGCTACAACTTAAACAGATGGAGATGGAAGAGAAGGAGAGAGAGAGGAAGCATGCTGAGGAGGAGAAGGAGAGAGAGAGGAAGCATGCTGAGGAGGAGAAGGAGAGAGAGAGGAAGCATGCTGAGGAGGAGAAGGAGAGAGAGAGGAAGCATGCTGAGGAGGAGAGGAAGTATGCTATGGAGGAGAAGGAGAGAGAGAGGAAGCATGCTGAGGAGGAGAGGAAGCATGCTGAGGAGGAGAAGGAGAGAGAGAGGAAGCATGCTGAGGAGGAGAGGAAGTATGCTATGGAGGAGAAGGAGAGAGAGAGGAAGCATGCTGAGGAGGAGAAAGACAGAGAGAGGAAGTATGCTGAGGAGGAGAAAGACAGAGAGAGGAAGCATGCCCTGGAGATGGAGAAGACCAGGGCGGAGCAGAATCTACCGGATAACACTAATAATCCTTCCCCAACAACCCACAAATGGGAGCGACTATGTCCACCGTATGATGAATCCCGGGATATTGCTGAATATTTTCTCACCTTTGAGAGACTATGCAATCTCCATCACATTCCTGATGATCACAAAATGACCCTATTGGTAGCAAAGTTGACTGGAAGTGCTCTGGACATATTCAATGACATGCCTATTGATGAGGCTTCTGACTATGAGAAATTCAAGGATTTGGTTTTAAAACAATTTCAAGTTACACCTGAAACTTACAGAGTAAAATTTCGAACCCTTATCCGAGGGCCCGGACTAAGTAATGTAGCTTATGTAAACCGGATAAAGGAGCTGTTAAAAAAATGGGTCAAGGGAAGGAATGTTACTAGCTTTGAAGGAGTGTGTGATTTGATGGCTCAGGAACAATTCCTGAATATGTCCAAGGATGATATAAGACAGTGTTTATGGGATAAGAAAATGGACTCAGCAGACAGCCTTGCTGCTTATGCTGATCAATACGAACAGTCCCAGATCAGCAGAGGGGCAAGGAAATTTGGTACACAAGGGGTGCAGGAAGCAGAGAGGAACAACCCTGGTCATAGTTTGGGGAGATACCAGAAAGGAAAACCCGAGACCACATCCCCTCACCAGGAGCAGCCCAAGGCCCCACAAGGGAAAACCCAGACCCCTTATTGCCCCACCACCCCATTCTCCAGCAACCCACCTCGCCCCACTGACCAGTCAGCTGGGCGATGTTTCAAATGTAACGAATTGGGGCATGTGAAGGCCAACTGCCCCAAGAACCCCAACAGAATACAGTTCATTGCACCGGGGTCACACCAAAGGTCCTCAGGCCCAGATGCCTCCCAGATACCCTTGGAACGAAGGGAAACGGTGAGTGTGGGCGGAAAAAGGGTTACAGCGTGGAGGGACACCGGAGCACAAGTGTCGGCTATCCACAAATCCTTAGTGGACCCCAGCTTAATCAACCCAGAGGCACAAGTGACAATTCAACCCTTCAAGTCCAACTCTTTTAATTTACCTACAGCCGTGTTGCCTGTCCAGTACAAGGGCTGGTCAGGAAATTGGACTTTTGCAGTCTATGATGATTATCCAATTCCCATGTTGCTGGGGGAAGACTTGACCAATTGTGTGAAGCTAGCCAAGAGGGTGGGAATGGTCACCCGCAGCCAGGCTAAGCAAGCTGTCACACCTAGCTCTGTTCCTGGGACTTCCACCGGAACCCCATCTGTACTACCAGAGACCCAGATAGAGGTGGTGGAACCGGACACCCTGCCAACGACTGCAACAGCCGTCGTGGATCCAATCACAGAAACCCGACCCAAGCCAGTCTCGGAACTGGAACAGACGAAACAACCAGCACCAGAACCATTGCCAGCACTGAGTCCAGCGCTTGCAACCCCAGCTACCGTACCAACACCCGAGGGCACCACCGAGCCTGCAATGGCAGCAGCAACCGATAACTCCATACAAGAGGCTCAGCCAGAGCCTGAATTACCACATTGTGCACCAGCGGAGAGTGGTTCACAGTCAACGGAAACAACCCCATCACCTACACCGCTTCCAGAGGGACCCAGCCCAGGTCTACAACCCAGTGAGGAACTGATGTCTCCAGCATCTAGGGAACAGTTCCAAGCCGAGCAGGAAGCAGATGAAAGCCTACAGAGAGCTTGGACAGTGGGACGGAGCACCCCACTGCCTCTCAGCTCTTCTAATCAATCCCGGTTTGTTATAGAAAAAGGCCTTTTATATAAGGAGACTCTTTCTGGTGGACACCAGGAAGATTGGCGTCCTCAGAGACAGTTAGTGGTTCCGACTAAGTACCGGCTAAAGCTCTTGAGCTTAGCCCATGATCATCCTAGTGGTCATGCTGGGGTGAACAGAACCAAAGACCGTTTGGGGAGGTCATTCCACTGGGAGGGAATGGGCAAGGATGTTTCTACCTATGTCCGGTCTTGTGAGGTGTGCCAAAGAGTGGGAAAACCCCAAGACCAGGTCAAAGCCCCTCTCCAGCCACTCCCCATAATTGAAGTTCCATTTCAGCGGGTAGCTGTGGATATTCTGGGTCCTTTTCCGAAAAAGACACCCAGAGGAAAGCAGTACATACTGACTTTCATGGATTTTGCCACCCGATGGCCAGAAGCAGTAGCTCTGAGCAACACCCGGGCTAAAAGTGTATGCCAGGCATTAACAGAGATTTTTGCCAGGGTAGGTTGGCCCGCCGACATCCTTACTGATTCGGGAACTAATTTCCTGGCAGGGAGCATGAAAAGCCTGTGGGAAGCTCATGGGGTGAACCACTTGGTTGCCACCCCTTACCACCATCAAACAAATGGTCTGGTGGAGAAGTTTAATGGAACTTTGGGAGCCATGATACGTAAATTCGTAACCCAGCACTCCAACGATTGGGACCTAGTGTTACAGCAGTTGCTCTTTGCCTACAGGGCTGTACCACATCCCAGTTTAGGGTTTTCACCATTTGAACTTGTGTATGGCCGCGAGGTTAAAGGGCCATTACAGCTGGTGAAACAGCAATGGGAGGGGTTTACGCCTTCTTCGGAAACTAACATTCTGGACTTTGTAAGCAACCTACAAAACACCCTCCGAGACTCTTTAGCTCTTGCTAGAGAAAACCTAAAAGGGGCTCAGGAAGAGCAAAAGGCCTGGTATGATAAACATGCCAGAGAGCGTTCCTTTAAAGTAGGGGACCAAGTCATGGTCTTGAAGGCGCTCCGGGCCCATAAAATGGAAGCGTCATGGGAAGGGCCATTTACGGTCCAAGAACGCCTGGGAGCTGTGAACTATCTCATAGCATTCCCCACCACAACTCTCAAGCCTAAAGTGTACCATGTTAATTCTCTAAAGCCTTTTTTCCCCCGAGAATTGAAGGTTTGTCAGTTTACTGCCCAGGGAGCAGAAGACGCTGAGTGGCCTGAAGGTGTCTACTACGAAGGGAAAAATGATGGTGCCGTGGAAGAGGTGAACCTCTCCATGACCCTCGGACGTATGCAGCGCCAGCAAATCCAGGAGCTGTGCACTAAATTCGCACCGATGTTCTCAGCCATCCCAGGACTGACCGAACGGGCATACCACTCCATTGACACAGGTAATGCCCACCCAATTAGAGCCCGACCTTACCGAGTGGCTCCTCACGCCAAAACTGCTATAGAACGGGAGGTTCAAGACATGCTACAGATGGGTATAATCCGTCCCTCTAGCAGTGCATGGGCCTCTCCCGTGGTTCTAGTCCCCAAACCAGATGGGGAAATACGCTTTTGCGTGGACTACCGTACACTAAATGCTGTGACTTGCCCAGACAACTATCCAATGCCTCGCACAGATGAACTATTGGAGAAACTGGGACGTGCCCAGTTCATCTCCACCTTAGACTTAACCAAGGGGTACTGGCAGGTGCCGCTAGATGAATCCGCCAAGGAAAAGTCAGCCTTCATCACCCATGTCGGGCTGTATGAATTTAATGTGCTTCCTTTCGGGCTGCGGAATGCACCTGCCACATTCCAGAAACTGGTAGATAGTCTCCTAGCGGGATTGGGAGAATCGGCAGTTGCCTATCTTGACGATGTGGCCATATTTTCTGACTCATGGGCCGAACACCTGGAGCATCTCCAGAAGGTCTTCGAGCGCATACGAGAGGCAGGACTAACTGTTAAGGCTAAAAAGTGTCAAATAGGCCTCAACAGAGTGACTTACCTTGGACACCAGGTGGGTCAAGGAACTATTAACCCCCTACAGGCCAAGGTGGAGGCTATCCAAAAGTGGCCTGTCCCAAAGTCAAAGAAACAGGTCCAATCTTTCTTAGGCTTGGCCGGATATTACAGGCGATTTGTACCGCACTACAGCCAAATCGCCGCCCCTCTAACTGACCTAACCAGAAAGAACCAGCCAAATGCGGTTCAGTGGACTGATGAGTGTCGGAAGGCCTTTAATCAGCTTAAAGCAACACTCATGTCTGACCCTGTGCTAAGGGCCCCGGACTTTGATAAACCGTTCCTAGTAACCACAGATGCGTCCGAGCGTGGTGTGGGAGCAGTCTTAATGCAGGAAGGACCAGATCAAGAATTCCATCCTGTCGTGTTTCTCAGCAAGAAGCTGTCTGAGAGGGAAAGCCACTGGTCAATCAGTGAGAAGGAATGTTATGCCATTGTCTACGCTCTGGAAAAGCTACGCCCATACGTTTGGGGACGGCGTTTCCACCTGCAAACTGACCATGCTGCACTAAAGTGGCTTAATACCGCCAAGGGAAATAACAAAAAACTCCTTCGATGGAGTTTAGCTCTCCAAGATTTTGATTTTGAAATACAACACATTTCAGGAGCTTCTAACAAAGTGGCTGATGCACTCTCCCGTGAAAGTTTCCCCGAACCAACTGGTTAAAATCGTCCTTGCAATGTGGACAATATTGTTAGTCTTTATCCAGTTATTAGTATATTTGGAGATTCATGTGTCTTATTACTTTGTTTTCTTTTAAAGCTCCAGGAAGAAATCACAGCCAGTGTTTCACACTATCGGTGATTTGGGGGGCGTGTCATAAATATGAAGGGAAGGGGGAGAGGGTCTGATGCAGTGCTATAAAATCCTCTTTCCAGTAAAGGGTTAAGAAATGCAGGTAGCCAGACTGACACCTGACCTGGCTGGGCTCTGACCAATAAGGGGACAAGATACTTTCAAACTTGGGAGGGGGGAAGGTTTTAGTGAGTGTCTTTGTCTGGGAGAGAGTGATCTTGGAAGACAGAAGGAACCTACAGAAAATCAAACCTCCCTTTTCTGAAGTAAGTTTAGATAGCATAGCATATAGATTCTGTTTATTTGGCTTGGTGTATCCCCTGTGTTAGAAAGGGCAAGGGGGGGGGGAGGTATTCATGGTTATCTGTAACGTTAAGGTTTTGTCCAGAGGGGGAAATCTCTCTGAGTTTGGAAATATAGTGCCCTGTGAAATAGTTACCATCCTGATTTTACAGAGATGATTTTACCTTCTTTATGTTTAATAAAATCCTTCTTTTAAGAAGTTGACTGTTTTCTATAGTGTTAAAACCCAGGGGGTGGGTTTTTAGATCACTGTGTAACCAATTGGTTGGGAGATTGTTCTCAAGCTTCCCCAGGAAAGGGGGTGTACGGCTTGAGGGGGCATTTTGGGGGGGGGGGGAGGGAAGTTCAAGTGATTCCTTTCCTGGATTCCTGTTAGACATTTGATGGTGGCAGTAAGAAGCATTTCTCGGGGTGCAGGGAATTTTGTACCTTGGGGGGGTTTACCCTAAGCTGGTAAAATAGGCTTAGGGGCTCTGAATGCGGGTCCCCACGTCTTTACCCTAGAGTTTAGAGTGGGGAGGGAACCCTGACACATGGTGAGAGGAAGGAGAGGGGCTACCTTCCCTCTCCAACTTGAACTTACTACTCAAATGGTCAAATGGCTGTATGTCTTGAATGTTTGTTTTTACAGAGATCAGAGCTGTGAAAAGCACTGCAGTGATGTTTGGGAGAAGGGGGGATGCAGTAGCTACAATTCTACCACCAATTTGAAAGAGGAGATGAACAGATGACTCTGATAGTTTGCCCCTTCTCCAGATACTGACAAAATACCCATGTTAAACCCTTTTGATAAAGATGCTTGCAAAGTGCTGCTTTTTTTCATTTAGACATCAACAGACTGTGCCAAGGTGGAGGCCTTTTCATTCCCAAGAGAAATACCCTGAAGCCTTCTACATCACCTCGGACCACCAACTCCCATATCAAAGAACACAAGTTGAACACTGCACGCAACTCTCAATATAGTCAGTGTAATTTTTAGGGACCTCATAGAAACCTTTCTAACAAATAAGCTTAATCCAAGTGTATTTGCTCAGTGGTGCTGCCTCCCTTCTTTGGCTGTGGCCAAAGAGACAGTGATTGTGGTTACATGGGAAAACAAATGAACAATCTCTGCAATTCCTCTACCCTTTCTGTCCCTAGGAACACACATCTTTATGCACAATTAAGAAAATAAGTTAAGGGTGGACATTTTTGTAGGAGATGCTAGTTGAAATATTAGTTTCATATAATTGTACAAGACCTTGTCCTTGGCATGTCCCCTTCTAACTTATGAGATCACTTGAATGACAATGTCTCTTGAATTACTGTTATGCTGCATTGCATGACATTTTAAACTGATGGGGCTGGATCTGCATGGTTGATATTACTTTAGGAGAGGAAACAGAAATCAATTTACAAACAGCAAATATTTTCTTTTACATTCAGGACATCTTTGGCCTTCATTTGGGCAAGTGGCTAGGCAGAAGCTAGCAGCTGAAAGTTATGACACTAAACACCACTTTAATTTCTTTCAGTAGCATGCACAGAGATTGTCCTTTATGTGCACAGACTCTGATACTGTGGGAAGCCACAATTTAGGGTATTGTGAGTGGAGTTTGGAGGCAGGAGTCCTGGGTTCTAGGTTTGGCTCTGCCACTGACTAATTACAACTTTAGGCAAGCCATTTTATGTGTGTGCCTCACTTTACTCTTTACAATGGAGAGAATATACCTACCCAACTTCGTAACGAGCTTTGAGATTTATGGATGGCCAATAGAATTGCAAAGTATTAGCATTAACTAATTTTATTTATTCTGGCCACAAGTCCCCTTTTCTCCATGCATATTATTAATTATAAAAAAAACATTATTTTCTATTATTCACATGACCTCACTCTTGCTTCATTAGCTTAACTGAATTCTTCAACTTAATTCTCTCCCCTTTTTTTTTTTGGTCATTTCCTAGCAGCACTTATGAGGAGGGTTCCTACACAACTTTCTGAAAGGCTTAAATTTAAAGTAAACCCGCATATAAAACTCTACTCTTGAGTTAAAAGCTCTTAGGCCTCAGTTTCTCATTGTGATTCACACTCCCAGACTGCTGCAACTTTTTTCTGGGCACATCTCAGTATAAGACTGGGGCTTTATTTTGTACTCTGTAGACTGTAGTACTTCAGGACAATAAAAGTAGTGATGGTACCAAAGAGACACTGTTGGGTTTTTACTGTATTGTATGTTCAGCCGCAGAGATTAACATATACAAATACTGCTAGTCTTTTTATGGGGCGATGCAAAACTATAATTGGGTTATAAATAAATATTAATTAGGAATTTTACTTAAAGAGAAGAATTTAATGAGGCCAAAATTGGGAATACAAATAAAATATGAACATAAAACAAAAAGAAAATTTCCTTCTCCTAAGGCTTATATTTTTCAGAAGTTCTTGTTTTAAATTCCATTGTAATTCTCCTTTCCCTGTGTCTCTTTGCTATCGGACAAAACAGCAAATAGTGTTTCCTCTTCAAATGGGGAAAAAACACAAAGATTTTGTGTTAATAAAACATTCTAGTGATTCCCATTTAGGAGCTAGGCTTGCTTTCATTGACAGAGAGAGGGTACACACACCTGTAAAAGCCTTTCTCCAATGTTCAGTGACTTTCTATCATGGTGACCTCTTCTGTTTCCTAAAGTCATTATTTCTCGCCACAAACGGTATGGGGAAGGAAAGCTGTTGGTGTGAGATCTAGTGCCTGGTTGTTTTGGGATCTGATTCCAGTCCACTGTAAATATAGATGTGCCACTGGGGTTGACAGTTGTATTCAGAGAGTGACTAGCAGGATTTATTGGGATCATTACTGGGCAGTATTTCAGGGTCAACGTGGGTATACTTTTTCAGGAAAATTAGTTTCTCAATTCAAGATGGCAGCCTCCATGATCAGCATGTTGGGAGAGAATTCCCCGGAGTGCTAAATAGTCACTCTGATGACAATGAGAGCACTGGAGGAGAGCGGGGTGGGGAGAAGGGGGCAGTGTTTCATAACATACAACCGGATCCTGTGTGCAGTGCTGAAACATCCACTGAAATCTCTGAGATTTCCCAGCGCTGTGTGGAAAGTGCTCAGCACCTTACAAGATGGGGCCTCATTGATTTCATTTTATGGGTGAGTGCTATATGGGTGACTGCTACCTAACAAATAAGTAGTGTATTTAAGCTCTACAATTGTTACTTTTTTATGGTAACCCCAATGGTATATTAAATTTTTACTTATCTATCTGGACATTTACTCAATCCCTGTACTGTCCAAATGCATCCAATGTTATCTGTCAGGAATAGGGTGACCAGATGTCCCGCTTTTATAGGGACAGTCCTGATATTTGGGGCTTTGTCTTATATAGGTGCCTATTACCCCCCAACCCCGTCCCGATTTTTCACACTTGCTCTCTGGTTACCCTAGTCAGGAATGTCATCCTGAGTAGATGAATCCCCTTGCAAAGCCCTGATGTTATTCTTAGGCTTTATAGACAATTAACTGACTCAGTGTTTGCATTAGTCAATATCTCTTCTGGATGAAATGTCTGTTTTGAATCTCATATGATGTTAGCATGTGAACCTACTTGTGTTCTGAATATATTTTATTTGTTTAGAAATACCACTCTGCTAGTTAGATATCTGTCGCCTCTTGGACACTGGCTGGAAGAACCCAACGGAAAACTCTTTAGCAATATGGTTCCTAGGATCTTTACTAATGCTTGTATATGGCTATCAGAGTAATTAAGCATCTCATCCTTATGATGCTATGTTCACACCCATTTTGTGGTACTTAGCGCTGGTGAAAAATTTTCAGTCAAAATTGTTTAGCTGAAAAGCCAGTTTTCCATTTAAAACAATTTTTTGGTGTGACAGATGTCTGTGTACTGTGGAAAATTTTGCCTTTTTATCATCTCCTCCATTGAATTACTTACTTATAGCTAAAAGAGTGAACTTACAGCTGATAAAATTTGTTTTCTGTTTTTTGAGAATAAGAATTTTGATTTTTTATTAATTAATATTTTCCGGGTTTGAGGAATATTTTCTAACCATCTTCATCTCCATTGATTAGACTAGAGTTATTACTGATTTACTCTGGTTGTTTTAAGTGAGAGAAGAATCAGATCTCCCATTTTCAAACTAAATATGTGCTTTAATAGCTTTCTGAATCTAAGCTATAACCCATAGCATTTTCAAAATAACAGCGAGATTTTGGGGGAAAGGAGGATGGTTATACAAGGATCCCAGGGGAAACTTTTTTGAGAAGTGCTCGCAACAACTGGCAACAAAAGCCTTATAGTCATTCAGTTCATGCCCTTTGTTGCTATGATTAAAACATTTTCAGAAGTTATAAAGTGAAATCCTGGTCTATTATCAGTGGAAAACCTCCCATTGACTTCAATGAGGCCAGGCCTTCACTCGCTGTTTTTTGGGGAACAATGAGAGAAGAGACTGGGACAGGAGAGCTGTTACAAAAATATGCAAGAAAAGTATGTGCAGATCAGCCACATGCCTCAAATACATTTTCCATCACCAAAAATCAATATAGTCAAAGTGTAGCATGCTTTTAGCATAGAGGTGTGTTGCATCCTAGCATGATTCAATCCTTTCTTGAGCTGTACGCTGCTACAGGAGTGTTATTCACAATACATTCATTACTTTAACATCTAAATTGTCAAAAATTGTAATCCAGCATTTTCATTATAATTGTGTTATTTTTCTATGCTCATGCATCATAGACAATGAAGTGGAATTGGAATAAATGGCTTTGTCAACTCAACAAACCTTAAGTAAGTTTAATGCTCACTACTGCCATTGGTATTCAATATCACTAGATATTTTACCTTGAATAATCACTGATGGACATTGATTTTGTCTTTGCTCTTCACAGCACAACGAAATTAATGTGAAAGTCAGAGTCAAATGAGTCCCAGCGGTGTCCTCCACTCTGCCGAGAAGCACATTTCAGATACTGAAGAACAGGCAGCGGACTCAGACCTATGGTATCTTGTATTGCAACAATTAATGGGTATGAATAGTTCTCACCAGGGGATTCCAGTTACCTTTGTATTAACTTTAGAGGTTAGACTCCTGCAACTGTTCAATGAGATTAATGTATGGTAGTTTATGAACTGATTAATTCTTGTCTTTAAATTCAATTGCATAGCGTAGATTCTCTTATCTTCCTTTTTTTAACAATGGTTCTCAGAGGCATTTCTATGTTGTAATAAAGTGCTAACAAGGGGATCATAATGATTATGAAGTTTGGTGTCAGAAACATATTGTACAGTAAACAATCTGGCATTCTATTGTAAACAGAGAAGCAGTGGTTTCTAGATATTCTGCCCCCCCCTCCCCCCCGAGTCTAATAGCTTGGGTGTTTGCTAGCTTCAGTTATATCATAACCACTGTATCTCGATAAATGTGTGGTGCAGTTTAGCTGTACTAATACTGTAGCTAGAATGCATGTTTTTTGTGGGTTTTTTTGAAAAGCAACATGGGCATAACAGCTATCCTGAATTTTCTAGTATTGACTATAGCTAGAAAATAGTTTAAAAATATGAAACTGTAGAAGACAGCTGGTTGGTAGATCTTACAGCATATATGCATACTGTGGGACAAATTCT
The DNA here is from genome assembly GCA_037349315.1 of Chelydra serpentina. NCBI lineage: Eukaryota > Metazoa > Chordata > Testudines > Chelydridae > Chelydra > Chelydra serpentina. The sequence continues at coordinate 28,673,382 of JBAIAC010000026.1, forward strand.
TATTTTTCTCCTGATGTACTCTGGGGGTGACAGATTGGAGCTACAACCACAGAAAAAGATTCCCTGAGCATAGGCCACAATGCTTCAGGGGAACCTAGGAGCAGCAATTCCTTCACCACTCCTTATAACTAATTTCTAAACAGATTCCCCAAACCTGTTGCCAGATATTAACAAATATGTAGGGATGGCTACTGTCCAAACCACATCCTCTACTCAGCAGACTGTGGCCTTTGGGATCCTCAGAAAGTAATACACTTTCAAGTTAGGTTGTCAATATGCTGTCTATCCCACTGCAGAAACCATGCAGGAAATAACTGTATCATAAAAACAACGTATTTGGGACATAATCAGTATCTCCAAACTTCAACTGCTATTGTTGACAGCCTCTATTTTTTTGCAGAGACAGATAGATGGTGATATCTATCTGTCATTGAGATAAAGTCTGTTGTCTGCAAAAAAGGAGAATGCATGCTTCACACAGCAGTATGCACACTTCACAGAGTTCCATTAATGTGTCATTCATTTTATTTCAGTTGTCAAACTTTTCAATAAGTAAATGATTGGAAAGTTAGTGATATGTGCAAAGAACATTTTTTCAATTAGTGATGCCCATTAACTGAATTAGTAGAAAGGGTTGACGTTTTTCCTCCTGAATTAGCAGGTATACAACTGGAATGTAGGCTATTAATCATTATTTAATAATTCACCAGAAAATAAATATGACATAAAAGATAATTAGAGAATTGTACTACCTGCCTTCATCTTAATTAGGAATGAAGGAGATCTGGCATTGTGTACAGGACTGTTAATGTTTGTTTATGTTGAAATGGGTATTGAAATAGAGTTACAGCAAAGTCATTTCATGAACGAATATAGCTACTGGCATAGTAGGTCTTGTACATCACTTCAGGAAAGGTATCCAACAGTTATGATTTTAAAATCTAAATGCAATGTGCTGGAACAAGAATGGTGGAGAGGTTTGTTTTGCTGTTTCTATAATGACCTCTTGTCTGGCACACACAAACATGTATGCAAGCCAATTTTATTGGAACAAAATTAATATTCTATCTCCATTCTGTAATAGTAGTTAACTTTGCCAGAGCAGAAACATTTAGATATGTTTTCCTGTGACAGGATTTACTGGAGATAGCTAGAGTTGAAATGTATACTAAACATTTAAATTCACAATGGATTTGAAAGTTCTCGATCATGATATAAACAAGCACTTTATGAAACAAATTTTTTTGGTGTGCTTAGGTCATGCTAATTTTAAATTTTGGGCCAGATCTTCAACTCCACTCTGTCCCATTTGTGCTTCTCTTAAGCACTAAGGTGCGGATTCTGCTTGTATGTAAGCAGATTGTCTGTATATTGCCTTCACCTCCTTTGCCCTCCCAGTGTAATGGGTATTCGGGAGCCATGTCAGAGCAAGCTGCGCTCCAGGGATCCTGATCTAGTCAAATGGGGCCTTACTGCCTTCAGAAGTTAGTGCAGCCTCAGGGTCCCAATTTTGAAAATTTTGGTCCTGCTCTTTCAGTGTGAGCTGAAGATGACAGGGACGGGGTTTGTCGTGATCTCCCTTGGCTGAGTTTCTGAAAGACTTGAGCCTACTATTCAGAAGGCTGTTCCTTTGGCTCCCTCAGGTTTATTCCTGCACTCTGTTAGTTGCACTGTGTGAGCCAATCATATTTGCCTGCTGAGTTCTGAAAGGAGTGCCCTGGGTCTACTTTATTAAGGGCTGTATAGTGCAGCCTGAAATGAATCTAGTAGTGAATGCAGAGAGAGTGCCAGTTTTGAAGCACTGTGTTATATACTCTCTTCAGCTCATGCTTCTTAGGTGATAGGCTGCTGCTTTATCTATCACCTGCAGCTTTCTCATGAACTTTTGTCCAGACCCAGACAGACTAAATTACAATATTTCACCATGGGGGTGACACAGATCTGAGCTACTGTGGCCAGGTCATCACCTGAGACGATTAGATAGTCTTCTGCTAGCTGGAGATAGAAGAATTTGCTTTTGGTGACTTTAATATTATAGACTCAGTAATGAGTCTAGTATAACTCCAAGGCTGTTCACCATCTTAACTACCATATGATAGGCACCCTCAGCTGAGGGTGTGAAGGTTTTGTGCAGAAATTCTTTAAAGCAGCTCCCTTTTCCAGCTAACATGTATGTCTTTGGGAGACAACATATCCCCTGGAGATAACCATTTACATGTTTTTTTTCTCCAGTCTAATAAATTATTCTTGATGGCAAATTAGGCAGAAGAAAATACATTGTCAGTGAATTTCAATATGTCAAAACAATCTTTGATTCTGTTAAGTACGGTAGTGCTGTTTAGAAATGGGATCAATTCACATGCATTCTTGCTGATCATGTATACATTTTGAAGTCAAGTCTTGTTTCACCGCTTCAGCCACAGGCAGTAACTCCATACAGCCTCAGTACTGTGTAATATTCTAACAAAGGTCGCATTTCTATGATCTGTTATGTTGCCTGCCAGGCATTACAGTTGATCATTTACTGCATAGATTTGTTAGACTGTCCATAGTACAGCCCTTTCTTTTCTTATGCAGCTTGCCCCGCAGGTTGGAAGCAGGGTGTCTGAATAGCACAAAGAAAAATGAGTAGAAAAAAATGAGAAAGGAATATGGAATCTCTCAGACAGGAGCATGTAAGAAAAATGTATAGGCAAAACCAAAATTGACTAGGAGTGCATGCATCTCTAACCCCATTTCTTGTAATATCCATAATAGCTATTAAAATTTTACAGTTCATTCATTGATGCCTGTATAACCTGCAAGGTTACATGAGAGTTTAAGTAGTCTCACAATCCAAGGCACTGAGAGATGTAATTTCAACTTCAGATATGAAATACTCAAGGTTAGAGAGATCCAGGGATGTATATACTCCACATGCAACTTAGCTATAATGTATAAGTGCTTCTTCCATAGTAGGCATCTTACTGCCCAACCCAAACAACTGTGGGTCTCTTTTTTTTTATTTTCAAACTATCCTTTTTCAAAAATGATATCTGCTCCTTGCACATGTTGCTACATTTTTGCATGTATGGGGCTGTTTTTATTTTGATACATAGACATCACTAATGATCCCCGTAGAGCACTGATGCTATGGACCTGATTATACAGCCCTTATTCATATTGGTGAGTGTGGACTCCAAGAATATACTCACATTTGGATAATGTACATTTTGTATCTTCAGTTAGACAGGGTCTACAATCTTGACCTGCAATGGTGCACTTGCATGAGTAATTGAATACAATGAGAATACTTATGGGAGGGATCACTAATTACAAAAATAAACCTTATGTACCCCCTGCTTCTAACAATAAGGGGATCTTAATCTGGCCCATTACTAACAGCGGTGAGCAGTTACTCACATGAGTAGTCCCAAGTGTCTCTTGTTTCCTCCTCCCATGGGTCTCATTGTACCTATATACCTCTTTTTCTCTGGAAAGAGCCAGTCATTGGTACCCACACAGCTCTTCAATTGATACTCATAACAAATTACATTTCTTCCTCTTCTTTCTTTCCACCTTCCTTTCCTCACTTTATGCTTCCCTTCTTTCCCCTGCAGGTTCCCTCCTCTTTTCCTTCTCCTACGTAGCTTTCAATACTCTGTCACATCACGTGATGTCATGGCAATCGGGGGAGGTCCCGGATGACTGGAAAAAAGCTAATGTAGTGCCCATCTTTAAAAAAGGGAAGAAGGAAGATCTAGGGAACTACAGGCCAGTCAGTCTCACCTCAGTCCCTGGAAAAATCATGGAACAGTCCTCAAGGAATCAATTCTGAACCACTTAAAGGAGAGGAAAGTGATCAGGAACAGTCAGCATGGATTCACCAAGGGCAAGTCATGCCTGACTAACCTAATTGCCTTCTATGATGAGATAACTGGCTTTGTGGATGAGGGGAAAGCAGTGGATGTGCTATTTCTTGACTTTAGCAAAGCTTTTGATACAGTCTCCCACAGTATTCTTGCCAGCAAGTTAAAGAAGTATGGACTGGATGAATGGACGGTAAGGTGGATAGAAAACTGGCTAGATGGTCGGGCTCAACGGGTAGTGATCAATGGTTCCATGTCTAGTTGGCAGCTGGTATCAAGTGGAGTGCCCCAAGGGTCGGTGCTGGGGCCGGTTTTGTTCAATATCTTCATTAACGATCTGGAGGATGGTGTGGACTGCACCTTTAGCAAGTTTGCAGATGACACTAAACTGGGAGGAGTGGTTGATATGCTGGAGGGTAGGGATAGGATACAGAGGGACCTAGACAAATTAGAGGATTGGGCCAAAAGAAATATGATGAGGTTCAACAAGGACAAGTGCAGAGTCCTGCACTTAGGACGGAAGAATCCCATGCACTGCTACAGACTAGGGACTGAATGGCTGGGCAGAAGTTATGCAGAAAAGGACCTAGGGGTTACTGTGGACGAAAAGCTGAATATGTCAACAGTGTGCCCTTGTTGCCAAGAAGGCTAATGGCATTTTGGGTTGTATAAGTAGGGGCATTTCCAGCAGATCGAGGGACGTGATCATTCCCTTCTATTCGGCACTGGTGAGGCCTCATTTGGAGTACTGTGTCCAGTTTTGGGCCCCACACTACAAGAAGGATGTGGATAAATTGGAAAGAGTCCAGCGGAGGGCAACAAAAATGATTAGGGAGCTGGAGCACATTACTTATGAGGAGAGGCTGAGGGAACTGGGATTGTTTAGCCTGCAGAAGAGAAGAATGAGGGGGGATTTGATAGCTGCTTTCAACTATCTGAAAGGGGGTTCCAAAGAGGATGGGTCTAGACTGTTCTCAGTGGTAGAAGATGGCAGAACAAGGAATAATGGTTTCAAGTTGCAGAGGGGGAGGTTTAGGTTGGATATTAGGAAAAGCTTTTTCACTAGTAGGGTGGTGAAGAACTGGAATGGGTTACCTAGGGAAGTGGTGGAATCTCCTTCCTTGGAGGTTTTTAAGGTCAGGCTTGACAAAGCCGTGGCTGGGATGATTTAGTTGGGGTTGGTCCTGCTTTGAGCAGGGGGTTGGACTAGATGACCTCCTGAGGTCCCTTCCAACCCTGAGATTCTATGATCTCCACAGCGTTAGATATAAAAATTAATCGCATAGGACATCAGGCAACATGGCGGAAAACCTCCCTGTTCTCTTTCAATAAGCTAATACCCTGCATTCCTGACAGTGGCTTGAGGAAGCACCTGTTTTTATATGTTCTTCACAGGCAGATATATGTTCATATATGTAAGGGGAAGCCTTTTTTTTATGTGCCTTCAAGTGGTGTGCTGTGCTTTAGCAGCAGGGTAGTAGAGTGAAGATGGGAATGCCTCTCTATGATTTGAAAGGCTAAAACAGAAAAAAGAACGATCTGATTTCTCATCCGTGAGAAAGAGCTGCCAAAAAAGCCAGGACAGAAAACTCTCTCTGAAATGATTTTTCCATTTCTGCCTTACTAAAAAGGATGCACTGTTACTGCTTAGTCTTAGCTTATGATTGCTTACCAGTACCAGCTGATTTTCTGAAATGGAGGATAAGAGATGCTGACAGCTGTGCCCTGTATGGAAACTGCCAAACTGCACTACATCTTGTCAGGCTGCCATGTGGCTTTCGGCCAAGCAAGATATCGATGACACATATAATGAGATACTAAAAGAACTAGCATGTAGCATAGATTCTAAGGAGAACTGGCAGAGCACAGGGATGGCCTTATGTTTCTTAGCATAGTGTAGTACTAGAAGATGGCAAACAAAAAGGATCTTTATTACAGCTACATGTATGGATCTGAAAGAAGAAAAAAAAAGCATGAAATGTAGCTCCCTAGATAAAATGAAAGGAACAAGGGGCTACCCAAGTGACCACACTGTTGTGACACTTGACAAAGATATGAGAGTAAAAAAAAGAACAACCAACCAGCAGTGGAAAAGGAGAACTGGGGAGGAAACCAGGTTAAAAGTTTTGAGGGGAAAAGGTGAAGCCACGGAAAGGCAGAGAGAGTTAATGATTGACCAGGGTGGTAAAGGAAATAAGAGAGGCTTTCATAGATACACCTGTTGGGAAAGAAATATTAGAGTTATAGTGACCATATGCCCGTTTTTTAAGCCCTGTCCCAGCTGTCCCAACTTTTTTTGGCAACTGCCAACTTGATCAAGAGCAAATGGAACAAATACCCACTTTTGTCAAAAAGGTGGGGTGCGAAGGAATGTGCAGTGGGACAAGCGGCAATGCCATCCCCGCACAGGGCGGAAGGCAGGGCTTGGGCGGCAGGCAAGCAGGGCTTGAGTGAGCAGTGACACCAGTCCCAGCTGCACGCGGGGGGCAGGCGGGACTCAAACAAGCAGCGGCACCAGGCCCAACCTCTGGGAAATATGGTCACCCTACCTAGTATGTGCATTGCTGCTTGCCCAAGTCCTGCCTGCCCCCATGCAGGGAGGGGGGTTCAGGCAAGCAGCTCAGGCCAGCCCTATGTGAGGGGCAGAGGGTGGAGGGATTATGGGGGCAAGCAGCCCGGGCCAGCTCCATGTGGTGTCTGTGATGTTGCACTCCATTAGTTTTATGGAAATATGCTTATGCATGTGACTATGTTGTAACTGGAATATGCTTTATGCAAAAGGTCTCTTGTAAGGTATCATAACAAAGGTTATAACCCACTGAATATATTCCTCCTATTTGTATGCATGTATCCTTCTTGTATCTGATGCTAGAAATATGAAGTATAACTCTGAGGTCCTATTGTAATTATGCAAAGTGTGGACCATTAATGGTGGTTGAGAATCTTGATGGCTTCCATTGACTGGGACAATTGGTTGTAAATGGTTTTCTTTACCTGCACGCCTTCCTGTGTACGTGTGGGCCAACCCAGGAAGAATGGAGACTAGGGATCTTACAGTGACATGTGACCATGTCACATGATACTGGAATCCATCTTAATCCTTGTACTTTTCCATTGATGAGGCGGGGGGAGGGGGGGGAACAAGCACAGACAAAAGATTCCTGCTTTGTGCCAAAGCTATAAAAGGGGGTGAAACAGGACAAAAGTGGTGGCCAGTCATGAGAAAACCTCTGCTTACCACCTGAGATGTCTGCTGGATCTAATAAAGACTGTACTGGGGAAAGAATTGGGCCCAGACTAGGAAGGAGTCTAGTCTGTGAAACAAGCTTATTGGACCATCTTTGAGGGTGAGATATTACCTGTAATCAGTTTCTTAATGTATTAGGCTTAGACTTGCATGTTTGTTTTATTTTGCTTTGTGACTTACGTTGTTCTGGCTTTGTCCTACTTAATAAAATCACTTTTGTTTACTAATAAACCTAGAGTAAGTGATTAATACTTGGGGGAGCAAACAGCTGTGCATATCTCTCTATCAGTGATATAGAGGGTGAACAATTTATCCTGTATAAGCTTTATACAGAGTAAAACAGATTTATTTGGGGTTTGGATCCCATTGGGAGCTGGGTGTCTGGGTGCTGGAGACAGGTAACCTGCTGAGCTGTTTTTAGTTAAAGTCTGCAGCTTTGGTGGCGTGGCCCAGACCCTGGATCTGTGTTGCAGCAGGATAGTGTGTCTGGCTCAACAAGGCAGGGTTCTGGAGTCCCAAGCTGGCAGGGAAAATGGGCTCAGAGGTAATTTCAGCACATCAGGTGACAGTCCCAAGGGGATCTCTGTGACCGAACCCATCACAGTGTCCCGTTTTCCCTTTGAGAAATATGGTCACTGTAATTAGAGTGAAAAGAGTCCCACTGAGGAAATAATAAGGGAGATGGAATTAACTATTCTAAAATGGCTAAACTATTGAACTTTTTTTAATGGGATATGGAATGTGTATGTGTGGGGGGGAAGATGCCATTTACATCCCTTTGTGTCCTGCTTGCCTGGCGTCACAATCCACTCTTTACTGGTTCTCATGATGAGCATTATGTACTGTGAACTACTTTCTCTATATTAATCTATGTTCCAGTTTTCAACAGTTTCTTTTTCTACTTGTGGTTTTAAGTGGCTCTTCATTGGAAAGGACCATCCAGTAAGTTAATGAAATAAGTATTATGGGACGGGGAGGGGAAAAAAGTACTTGGAGATAACGGGTCCATGTCAGCACTGGCCAATATTCTGCTGGCTCCAATTCAGCAAAATACCTATGGATGTCCACCCCTCTTCAGAAAAGCACCTAAGCACACAGTTAACCTTTACCATGTACTTAAGTGCCGTTACAGTTAATGTGACTAAAGCATATACTTAACTTTAAGCACAAGGGATGGGTGCACTCTCCAAAATACAAATATAACCAACCTCCAGGGTCACTTGTTTTTTTTCTATTCTGGATCCACTTCCTGCTTCTAAAGACCAGCCACTATTCAGGGGAGGATTTTGCACTTCTGTTCCCACTCACATGGTTTAGCCTGGAACCAAGAACACACTCAGAAAGATCCATTACTAGGGCCAAATAAAGGCTTGTTTGGGAGGATGGATTGGCACCCACTATAGTTATTTCACTAAAGGCAGCCTGGATGCCCCTTGTGTTTTCTTCATTGGAGGGGAAGCTCAAATGAGGCCTGATCAAAGGATTCTATAAGCTTTTCCATTGACTTCAACTGCTTTTGGATCAGGCTCATGGAGAGGAGATGCCAGATCCTGTCTCACATGATGCTGTATGTTCCTAGTAGAATTCAGATTGCCTCTGGTGAAAGCCATTTTCTAGGTGGCAGTGGTGAGATTTCTCCTAAAATAGCATGTACCTTCTTGGCACCCAGTCAGAAAGCTGCTGACAAACTGGAGAGATTTCAGGGAGGAGCAACAAAAACTGGTAAGGGGCTGGAGGGACTAATTTTCAATGGAAGATTAAGAAGACTAACTATGCATAGCTTGGCTGAAGAATGACAAAGGGGGATACTGATAATTATCTGCAAGTATTAGAAGTGTATAAACATCAAAGAGGTAGAGGAATTGTTTTGCATGGTCCATGGGGATATAGCTAGGACTAATGAGATGAAATTTAGCAAAGGAATATTTAGGCTGAATATCAAGGAATTCATCAAAGTATGACATTAGACTGTAGAATACTTTACCAAGGAACGTACAAGAGTGGAGTCCTCTCCCTTGAGTCAGATGGGAGGATGTTTGGGCATGAATATTAACAGGCTTGTTCAAAATTAAACACTGAAACTTTTCATAATATTCAAGAACCACTGTGGAACCAAACTGTGTCTTTGAATTTAGATGGGTATCAACAATTATATTTTTAAAATAAAATAAATGAATTTGATTAAATGCTGTAATAATAAAAATGATGGGCTGCTTAATACTGAAAAATGATATATTTAAATATATCATACTGAAATATATTTTAAACCAGGGGTTTTCAAACTGGGGGTCAGGACTCCTTAGTGGGTCATGAAGTTATTATGGCTGGGTCAGTTATTATGGCTGGCTGTTTGCCATCAGCATTTATAAAGGTGTTAAACATATTTTAAGTGTTTTTAATTTATAAGGAGGGTTGCATGCAGAGGCTTGCTATGTGAAAGGGGTCACCAGTACAAAAGTTTGAGAACCACTGTTTTAAATCCATGATGCACTGGGTTAACATAATCTTGGGTGCAATGGCACTGAAGCCAATGAGGTTACCTCATGGTGCATTTGGCCCATTGCTCTAATGTGGAATCTAGTTGAAAATATATATATTTTAAAATATCAACTAAATGTGTGGCTACTACGAATGCAGTGCAGTCAATTATTTCATAATATATTGATCTCCTGTAACTGATACCTATTCAAGTTATCGAGTGTCAGAATTTAGCCCTAAATGAATGTAAAAGCACACTGGAAAAGGTGTACATAGCCAGTTTTGTTCCTTGGAACAGAGAAAAGTGAATTGCACTAGGAAAGGCTGGACATAGTGACAACACGAACAAGAATCTTGGCATCTGCATGGGAGAGTACACATTTTAATCTGGTCACCCAGATGTGGTAATAAGATAGCTTGATAATGTGTCAAATGTCAGCCTCAAAGCTCAGTTCCTCATTGAACAGTACATCTATATGTTTGACTGAGCAGATTAGTACCACCAATTGAGATGGCAGTGTGAGAAGCGTTACTGAACAAGTGGTGCAAACTGAGCAGAAGGATATCAGACTTACCAGAATTAAATCAATGAAAGTTAGAGGGCATCCCTAACTGAAGCACCTACAGCCATTTACCTGCTTAGAGAACACTCTCCTTATATCCAGCTGCTCTGGACAACTAAACTTGCTTATCTTCCTCATAGCAATGGATATCCAGTTTTAAATGCTTCAAAATAGACTACAACGGCAGCATATATTCACATAAAATACAGGACTCAAAACACAGCTCTGAAGCCACCACAGCATATAGGGTGGAAAGCAATGTAATACCACCCTTACTCAATTTAAGCAACATACCAGTGACCCCACCTCCTCAAGCTTATCTCTGCTCTGTAACCTTACATGTCTATATTGTATCCTCTTTTATTTGGAAATTTTCCCCGAGCACTTTTTATCCTGAAGCTGATGTCATTTGGGGAAACAGTACTTGGTGATCATGTAATTAACACACAGACATGGTGGCCAAATCAAGGTTGCACGGGCAACTGGAATTCTGTCATTTCCCAACTTTTAAGTGCTTGACTGTGTGACCTTAACATTCTTTTGATGTACTTTGTTTGCATATTATATAATAATAATCAGTAACAATCTATATATCATAGAATCAGTAATAAATACAGTTATTCATCTATGTGGATAGAGAGATGCATAAAACACTATCTTTGATGTATAAACACAATGCAATAGTGATTTTTAGAGGGGATGTTACAAATAGCATATCTTGGTTAAGTTACAATGGGAAGGAATAAGGAAGAAAGTAACTATCTGAGTAGAATTTAACCAACACACCTTGGCTAATAACCTGATTCTTGCAAGTCAGTACAGAACCATGGCAATCCCACTGAAACATTGGTACTGCACAGACTTGGAAAGAAGAGTCTCACTTACTGAGCACCGGCATAATTTCTTGGACACCCTGATTATTTTGTGAGAGCTGCCAAGATCACTTCTTCAAGTGAGATGGTTGCAACATATGGAAATAGGAGTAAATATTCCTGCTCAGACATATGTTAGCTAAGATGATTGGACCTTGTAGCATCAGCAGAAGATGGTCTATTGTACTGCTGTTAGATACTTGCTTGTATACTGCAATTGTCATGGTTTGTTGTTATTTCCTGTTGAAAACTGCCAGGAAAGGCATGGACTCTGGAGAGAATGGTCAGGATGAGGCACATAGAGGACAAACACAACTTTTGAAGAGACCTACATGTGGGTTATACATTGACTCTATTTTATTTACAAACATACATAAATGAGGAAAGCCCATTTTGAGATGCAGATCTGCACAAATAGATCTCTCGCAACAGATGGAGATGTATGTTGCGCTGTGTTTATATCCTAGAAGGGGGGATACCTACTGCTATTAAAATTCTTTCCTTTTTGTTCAAACACAGATCAGAACTGAGCCCTTAGCATGCTTGAAATTAGTAGAGCTCCAATAACAATGTAAGAATCCACAGTGTAAAAATCCAGACTTCCTAACTGTACAAATAGCAAGTGCTAAAATAGAATCAACAGAATAATACTCTGTAGTTCATATCAGTCAGCACAGGAAGCTGCTTATGGTGAGACCATTAGAGAAATTCACCTGAGTAAGAGCAGAGTCTCATTAGTGGAGATAGCTGTGAATAGAGAACATGTGCAAGAAACGATCTTATAAGCTAAGTATTGTGGCCTAAACAATTCAATTTGAAAATCTGAGCCATATTAGATCATAAGGTTAAAAAAGTACCCCAAACTACTAAACTTCAATTTGATTTGCCAATTGTGATGTTACCTAAATATGAAATGTTAAAAGCAGCCATTTCAAAAAGTTTAGCTGATGGGTAGAGCTTAAATGTTCCATTCATCAGACAGAAATAACTGGCTTCCTTGGAACCAAATATCAGCAGGTTCAGCTCTCTCATTTAGCTTTTGAAATAGGTATATTGATTTTATGTCCTGGAACCATCCCCCCCCCCCCCCCCCCCCCGAGTCCTTACTAGAGCTAGGGGAAGAAATGACTAAAAGACCGGTCCAGAAGTTTCCAATCCTGGTTTTATAAGAAGTGCAATGCATGCTGGGGGATATTTTAAACTACCCAGGCCATCCCAATACATTCTATACAGCTGATAGTTATATACCTCAGTACTGAGGGGCAGATTTGGAAATGTATAACATGATATAGGTCAGTCAGGTAGATCCTATTAGATGTACTTACTGATGTGTAAGTGAATTTAAGCTGGTGTAAATCACATTCTGAATCGCTGGGAGGTGCTACTTAAAGAAGAGGGTGGCCTACATTGTCTTACATATTCTTACACCATACAATATATTGTTTTTCTTGCTAATTCTTCTCTTTTCTCCCTTGATGTGTGAGTTATACGTATCTAAATAGCTCCACCCTAGAGCTATTTAGATACGCTGTACTGATGCATAAGAGAGCCTGACTCAGTGGAAGTCTGTTTGTGTAGGGAACTAACTTACATATAATCTAATACTTTTGAGCAGCAGGTCAAATTCATGCTTAAAGGGCCAGAGATGAGGTATACGTTGAGTCATAGAATCATAGAAGTTTAGGGTGGGAAGAGACCTCAGGAGATCATCTAGTCCAACCCCTGGTCAACGCAGGAACAACCCCAAGTAAATCATCCCAGCCAGGGCTTTGTCAAGCTGGGCCTTAGAAACCTCTAAGGATGGAGATTCCACCACCTCCCTAGGTAACCCATTCCAGTGCTTCACCACCGTCCTAGTGAAATAGTTTTTCCTAATATCCAACCTAGACCTCCCCCACTGCAACTTGAGACCATTGCTTCTTTTTCTGTCATCTGCCACCACTGAGAACAGCCTAACTCCATCCTCTTTGGAACCTCCCTTCAGGTGAAGGCTCCTATCAATTCCCTGCTCACTCTTCTCTTCTGCAGATTAAATAAGCACAGTTCTCTCAGCCTTTCCTCATAAGTCATGTGCTCCTGCCCCCTAATCATTTCTGTTGCCCTCCACTGGACTCTCTCCAATTTGTCCACATCTGTTCTGTAGTGGGGAGCTCAAAATGGATGCACTACTCCAGATGTGGCCTCACCAGGGCCGAATAGAGGGGAATAATCGCTTCCCTCGATCTGCTGGCAGTGCTCCTATTAATGCAGCCCAATCAGGGCCGGCTCCAGGCACCAGCTTTCCAAGCTGGTGCTTGGGGCGGCAGGCAAGAATGGGGTGGCAGTCCGAGAATGGGGTGGCAGGTCTGCTCTTCCCGCAGCTGAATTGCCACCACGGGACTCGGACTGCCGCCCCATTCTCGCCTGCCGCGGCGGCAATGGGGCGGCAGGTCTGCCGCTCTCCCCTTGCCGCTGCGGGCTGAGACTGCCTGTGTCGGGAGTGGGGCTCCGCTACGTCTGCCTGCATCTGGGGCGGGGCTGCCGCCCCTGCTTGGGGCGGCAAAATTGTGAGAGCTGCCCCTGAGCCCAATATGCCATTAACCTTCTTGGCAACAAGGACACGCAGTCCTTGGCAACAAGGACACTCATATCCAGCTTCTCGTCCACTGTAATCCCCAAGTCCTTTTCTGCAGAACTGCCGCTTAGCCAGTTGGTCCTCAGCCTGTAGAAGTGCATGGGATTCTTCCGTCCTAAGTGAAGGACTCTGCCCTTGTCCTTGTTGAACCTCGTCAGGTTTCTTTTGACCCAATCCTCCAGTTTCTCTAGGTCACTCTGGACCCTATCCCTGCCCTTCAGCATATCTACCTGTCCGTCCCCCCCCACCATCTTAGTGTCATCCACGGATTTGTTGAGGGTGCCATCCATCCCATCATCCAGATAATTAATAAAGATGTTGAACAAAACCAGCCCCAGGACCAACCCCTGGGGCACTCCGCTTGATACCAGCTACCAACTAGACATCGAGCCATTGATCACTACCCATTGAGCCCGATGATCTAGCCAGCTTTCTATCCACCTTGTAGTCCATTCATCCAATCCAGACTTTTTTTACTTTCAGGCAAGGATACTGTGGGAGACCGTAGCAAAACTTTGCTAAAGTCAAGATATCAAGATATATCACGTCCACCAGTTTCCCTATATCCACAGAGCCAGTTATATCATCATAGAAGATAATTGATAAGTGGGTAGAATCGAAGAGAGTCTAAGTGTTGTGACAAAGTTCCTCCTCTACCTCAGTGGGTCCTGCACTTATTGGCGGATTTTGCTTGCCTCAGAGATCTTCCCCTCTAGTAGAAACTACAGTCCAGGTTAACTCCTCCTGTGTCTGATCAGGAGTTGGGAGTTTGGGGGGAACCCAGGCCCACCCTCTACTCCGGGTTCCAGCCCAGGGCCCTGTGGATTGCAGCTGTTTAGAGTGCCTCCTGGAACAACTGCACGACAGCTACAACTCCCTGGGCTACTTCCCCATGGACTCCTCCCAACACCTTCTTTATCCTCACCACAGGATCTTCCAGCAGTACGCCCTCTTACTCTCAACTCCTAGTGCCTCTTGCTCCCAGCTCCTCACATGCAACCTCCTTCCACAGCTCCTGACATGCACCCCTCACTGACTCACTGGGAGGCTTTTAACTAGTTTCAGCCAGCCCCTGATTGGCTGCAGGTGTCAATTAACCTCCCTGCCTTCTGGAAAGTTCTTAATTGGCCCCAGGTGTCTTGATTAACCTGGAGCAACTGCCATAAGATATCAGGGATTTGTTTAGCCTGGGGCGAACATACTGGTTCCTCACCACTTTCCTATAGCCATCTGGCCTTGCCCTGTCACATAATGTTCAAAAGAATCTAAATATGTTTACTTTTAAAAGTGTCTGGAAGGAGTCTTATTTGTTGTAGCTCTCTTTGCCTCTCTTTCTATTTCTTAGACTCTTAATTTAACCTCTGAATTGAGCCCTGAGTATGAGGCTGGTCCCAGTAGTTTACTATATGGGCTTTTCAGCAGAGACCTAAGAAAAAGAAACCTTGCTTGACCCTCATGGACATTAAAGATTTTTAATCTTGGTACATTTTTAAATTATAGTGTTTGTCCAGTATCCTGAACCAATATTCCCTCCACACTCTTGCTGTTGTGCAGTGTACTATGGTCCAATTGGCTACCATTCTTCTCCCTTACCTGCCCTGCCATCCTCAGAAGTGGCTGCATTTCAGAGGTGATGACAGTTTATAGTCTGTGAAGTGCTTTGTGTAGCACCTTTCCTTTCAGAAGGTCCCAAAGTGAGGCTTGGTATGTGAAGCATCAGCATGAATTGAATTGTTACAGCCAAACTGTAAACCCCTGACAAATAGGGGTTTAAAACTGAAACAATGACAGCCCCTTCACTGTAGTGATGGCAACATGTGATATAGTAGGAAAATGGAATGTGAAATTTATCATTTTGCTATAAAACAGCAGGAAGGGATAGATAATCTACAGAACTATTTTTAAACATTTAGCACACACATTTTTCAGAGTGCTTTCTTCCTAATAGCATTCTCAGTGGGGAATAGGAATATTTTCATCACGGGGCCGCTTTAAGCATAAATGGAATATCACTGTTTGTAAGTAAAAGCCGCCGTATCTTTCGATTTTAAGTGCAATGAATAGAATTGATAAACATCAAATGAAAATAAGGGTCTCATCTTCTTTCAGTGTGGGAGCTAAAGCCGTACAGTAGATTCTGGATGAGGTAAAAGGCTTTAGCTGTCAAAGATTTCTGACATCCCAGAATTCCTATCACATTTCCCAAGGTTAAATGCATCGCCTCAAGGCAGCTGCTTAGAATGTTAAAAGGGGCTCCATAGGACAGCCGTGCTCTTTGTAATGTTAATAAACCTTGATTTTGATATCAGATGCAACCCTGGGAAAACCTGCCAGTTTTAGACTGAAAAATCTAGCACTGTTTAGTGGAAGTTAGTGTAAAGAAAGTATTAGTTTGGTAGTGGTGATGGGCTAGTTTGAGTGGCACATGAAAGCAGCAGGTACACTACCTTCTCTTCCTTGACAATTCTTTCTTTGGTTTATGAAGAACAAAAGGAATTGCCCAAGTGCTAATTAAGCTGAGTGCCATATTAAAATGCACTGTGATGTTTCCTATATAATTTCATCTGGAATTTTGCTTTCGAGGTTAACTCTCATTTGGGCTAGGTTGTCACTGCAAAAAATAAAGTTTTTTAAAAGTGTGTTTTTATATTGAGATAGTGATCTCAGTGTAAGATCCGAGTAGAGGCAAGGTACTTTTGTAATTTGTTACTTGGCGTAGTGTTGTTAAACCCAGGTGTGGGGGTATAGAGTTGATTTTGTTTAATTTTTTTTACCAGTTTAGGTTTTTATTCACAAAACACATGTTTTGGAAAAAGTTTACTCCCTAAAATGCTACTTTAACATAACGAATAATTAGGAGCAAATTAGCTATTGACTCACCGCTGAATATATATGCAGACAGTTTTAAACTTCAGGGGGACGAGTAAAGTTAAACCCATGCTGGATTAGGGCCTCAGCTAACAGATCTAAAATCGCTATGAACAGTGTGATTTAGATCAAATTTTAGCCCACTGGGGCTCTGAAGTACAGAGTCAGTCAACTGAACTCCCCCTGTCCAGCCTGGTCCTGTGGATGAAACTCTGGTCCCATTGACGTCAATGGCTAGTCTCCCATTGATTTCAGTAAATCCAGAACTTCACCATAGGAGTTCAGCTGAAATGTGGATGTAGAGATTCCTCCCCTCGCAAGGGTTGCGATGTTACTCGTGAGGTGACCTCACAATCCTGTCCTCCAAATATGTCATCAAGACTCACTTCTGCTGAGACTAATGGTAGCTAGGACTGTTTCCTAAAAACCCAAATAAAACATTACATTAAATTATATCAAAACCATTAAGTTATGTACTTTGTTGGCTTAAGTAACCACATAACCTTATTACTATTAAGAAGGGGCCAATACACAAAAAAGGGAAGAGGCAGGCAACCAAAAACCACTTTCTCCCCCATATTTACTTTTCTCTGCCTTTGAAACGTTGATATTATTTTTCTCCTCACTTTTACAATGGAAAAAAGTGTGAAATAGAGAATAAAAAATTCCACAAGAACATTTTCATAACAAAAATTCTGAAGTTTTTAATTGAAAATGGAGAAAAGTGAAACATTTTGAACAAAACTAAACCCGTTCATTTCCTTTCAAACATTTCCACACATGCACACACAAAAATTCAAGCAGTTCTGCTTATGAGGCAGAAAGGTTTAAGGGAAGACAAGTTTGCAAGAGCTACAGCTGCTGCAGAATGAGTTAAATGCGGCTTTTCTAACACTGAACTTGTGTTCTCCAGTAAAGGGCCATAATTAGTTAACTAAACTAATAAATGGATAATGCAGCAACTGTTTCCTCTGTGCTATGCCACAAATGTCAAAAAAACAGTTACTTTAGCGGCAACCCCAGCAGTGAGTAAGACTCCTTGTATAATTAATAGTTTCATTGGTTGTATCCATTAGGAAAGTGTGTGATGGCTCCAGGTGCATATTCACAGTGTGTGTCCAAACAATTACTTTGTCATGCATAATGGCATGCCAACTTAAAATCAATAACAGGCAAGGCAGGATTTCACATCTGGCTATCAGCACAAACAGAAGGGGATGGTGAGGTGGCAAAGAAGATTTACTGTATTTTGGGCAATCGTTTTTGTTAAAATAAATCCATGATACAGAACAATAAGTACGTTCCAGGACCTACTATCAAGCTTGTAATTCTAGACAAAATAGTTATAGACCCTGTTCATTAGAACAATGGTTCTCAGCCTTTTTCATAACAGAACTAGAGCTGGGCAGACACTTCCTCCCACCCACACCCTCCTGGAAAAGTTTGACTGTGAAGAAAAGTGTAAATTTTGCTTTCCATGAAATTTTTCTGTTTTGTCGAAAACCCAATTTTCTGTCAAAAGGTAGTTTTGACAGTATTTTTGGCCATCCCTATCAGGGATCATCCTCACTGGATCCCCTCCCATTTAACAATAAGGGAAGGGAAGGGGTCATGATGCCCTGAAAACTATTTGCTATCACCCACGGGTAACAACATGATTATAAAACATTAAAATTTTTAGCTACACAAACACAAGTACTTTGTGTTAAAAGAATTGCTCCCTTCGGGTTACTATTTCTGCCCTGCCCTCGAGGATACATATCCAGGGGCCCTGCTCGCCTCTAAACAGGTTTGCTATCTGTAGCAGTTAGAATTGCACTCGCCACCATCCCACCCCCCAGGGAAGTGATCTTCCTCAACCGCCCAAACGAACAAAACAATTCTCAGAATTTGCAACTGCTGGGGGGGCAGCCCCTCCCCCGTTCTCCCCTGTCTCTCCACCAGATATGGGGAAATAGTCAAGGGAGAAAAAAACAGGTCTTTTTTTTTACCTTATTTGGTACAAAAACTGCCCCAAAAAACGCATCATTCTGGCCCTAAGGACGCGTCATCTTAGGTATATCTGTCTCGTCCCCCCGAGGGACGGGAGGGAAGGAACCGAAGACGCATACAAGTCACTAATTCGTAATTCGGGCCTGATCAACCCGAAACCTCCCCCAACTCAGCGTGTGCCGGCCGTAATGTTCGTGTACGGGTTTGTATTTGTAAGTATTCTTTAATACCTTATTGTTTTAATATTTTGCTTTACCCCTTCCCCTTCAATTGTAATTCATTGTTGTAGAAGTATCCTATGTATTATTCCTCTAATTCTACTAGTCCGTGGCTCATCCCGAGTAATTATTGGGACTTAGAACAACTCCAAGGACTATTGCTGTTTTTAAATAGGAGTAATCTTGTTTTTTTTGCATTAATTGTGTATTGTAAACCTAGGTTATAAGTGTCATTGGTAATAAAGCTGAAATTTCTAGCCTTATTGCCTCGGTGTCTGTGTGGTTCCCATCCGCTCCAGAGGGGTTCCCTCCGAACATCCACGCGAACCTTAGTACTGTGCCCTGGTAGATAACAGGTGCACGCATACCCTCGCCCTGCCAGGTGGCCCTCGAGGGTACTCGCTTCCACACTTTGGAATAAAAGATCCCTGTCCTTTACTTTTCCTTGTGGAAAAGGGAGGTAACTGCCCCAGGAGGGCAAGTTAGTCTTATTTCAAATATTTTGTAACACTGGAAGAATGAGATGCTCCAGTTAAAGCTGTGTAGCAATTTCAACTTGTGTGACCAGCACTTACTTAGCAGATCATCCCTACAGTAGCTCTCTCTCTTTCTTTGGCAGTCTTACAGAGGTCATATTTTCACAAGGATGAAATGCTCCTGAACAATTTCTCTAATGTATTGGGCACCTAAAAGCATTTCTTCAAGATCAGGCAGACTCACCTCTTTTCTCAATTATTCCAAAATCGTTGTAGAGAGCAAAAAACAAACACAAACACTTACACATACATTCATATTTAAGGACACACACGTCTATATATTTTGGACCAGTTCTTCCTTTTTATCTAGTTTTTCTACCCTTTGGGAGCACACCATGTACTGTATACCCAGCCACTACCCTCAGAAGGAGACAAAGACTGTAGTCAATAACTCCATTCCTCAGATATACTGGAACGTTTTATCACAAGACTAAACCTTGTCTATGCAAGAGACAGCACTTTCTCAGGGGCCAGTCCTAGACTATGGAATGAACTCCCACGGGGACTAAGGACCATCACAAGCCACATCACATTATGCTCCAAGTGCAAGGCTCACTTCTTTAACTTTGCCTTCTCTAACACAAGCACATAGCAGCAAATACATTTTTTAAAATCTACCCAAAAATATACTACACTGCACACACATTTCTCCCCCTGGGGAAAGAATGAGAGACAGAATGAACTAGATGTTAGTCACGTCACTTAATGCGTAACTGGAAGTCACTCAAATATTATGGAGACGAGTACAGTATGAGAACCTGAATAAAAGAGAGAACTTATCAAATTATAGGGCAAGAAAATACTGAACTCAAGTTATTTGACTGGGAGAGTCAGCAACATCCACATTTTGATACAAATTATGTGAGAAATTTCAACTTCTAGAAATAGAGAGAAACCTCCAAATTTTAAATTGCATTTTACAAATTTTCTTTTCTTTTTTTTTGGTTTGGTTTTTGTTCTCCTAACAAAACTTCTCTTCGTGTTATCTTTGTTTGATAGTCTAATACATTTCTCAAATCACCACTGATCTTCCAAAAGTGAGCCATACAAAAATTAGCTGCGGCACTGATCTTGCAAGAGACTGCATGCAAATGCAGGAGTGGGTTCTAACAGTTTCTGTGGGACTGTTCAAGCAGACTGCTCCTTTGGGTCTCATCTCCCATCCTTCCTCATATTGAGTAGTAGGTATGGAGTAGTACCAGTCGGACTATTCTAAGGATGTTAAAATCTAGCCCTTAGCTGGTAGACAAGTCACATTGTAATGGTGTTTCAAGTGTAAATGATTGACTACCTAGGACCATACTGTGTTCCCACATTGCACTATCGTTACAATAACAATTAATTTCCCAGCCTTTCTGAAACATTTTAGATGTATATCATGAAAATCCCCACAAAATTGTGAAAACTGGAGGTTAAATATACTGGTACTGAGCTAATCTGACTCCTTTGCTGGTATTCACAGTGCTCACAGCTCTCCCAAGTGTTTAAAGACCAACAAAGCATCAGCATAATAGGCTCACTCAAATATTCACTTCTTCATCTTCAACTGAAATACTGAAAAATCAAAATCTGTTCTATTTTCCCTCCTCCTTTTTAGAGCGACATTTTATTATAGGAAGAGCTTTAGAAATCATCGCCCTATGAAATACTATTCTGTCTCTTGGAATAAAACACTCTGGCAGATATGTTCAGAACTACCATACACATCACTAATACAAAGTAACAATCATTCTATACAATTGAACTTTATTTGACCATCACAAAAAATGGTATAAAGCACCAATATAACAGATCTGGATATTTTTCTTCTGTTCCAACCTGCATACTTCATCTCAGACATATCCCCAGCCATAATTTAAAACCACTCATCATAACCTGCCTCCCATTATCAGCCACAGTTCATTCTGAGCTTTCCTTGTGCACCAAATAGCTTTACAGCTCCTCCAGAAAGCTGGATTGCAAAATTTATGGTTACTCTACTTCAGACACTTGAATTTCCCACCTGGACAATAAACTCCTTTAACTACTTTAAATCTTCATGATGTTCTTTCTGTCTTGTTCTCTAAGGGTTAGGTTGTCACTGATACTGCATACCCATGCAGTGGAGTAATATCCTAACCCCATGCAGGAGTTTAGGGACATGAAGCAGTAAGCAGACACTGCATGTTCATTTACTCCCTTCCCCAGACCACTTGGGTGGAGAGGGCAAGAGAATGGACCCAGTCTTGTCTCCACCTCCCACTCTACTTTGTAGCTGGAGAAATGGTAATCTGCAATTGGGATAGGACAGCAGGGAAATTTTGTGAGTAAACCCACCATTTAATAGACCTATCAGCAATGACAAAATTGGTCAGTTACAAGTTCAGAAGACTGTTTCATTTACCCTTTCATGTGTTTAACTAAATTCACTGAACTTATTAAAAATATGCTAAGCCTCTTCATACAACTGAGTTATAGAGCCATATTTAAAACAATATAGTTTGCATACTCTGGTGTTGCTAGAGAGTGCAGCAGACTTCTTTGTATAGATACAGCGTTTTCAGTGGTTCCGGCTACAGATCGAGACAGTTGGCATCAATCTAGATCCTCAACCTAGAATGATCACACTGCATGTACTGAACAATGAGAAATTGGTCAGTACACATGGACTGGAGAATGGGATCCATGGTCAATAATAAAAGCTGTCCAGATTTCAGAGCTGATAGTATTGGACAACCAGCCCTTTCTTCTTGTCGTATTTATTTGCCTGACTTCCAATCAATGGCCTATCCTCATCAACCCAATTCTGAACAAAGGGATACTCACCCTCTAAGAGGCACAGACAATGCTAGTGATCAGACCCTTTTAATGGATTCTCTGTATTATTTTCTCAGGGCTTCCAACCTGTTTTCTAACCTCTGTATCTGTTGCTTGCCTGCTTGTCTGGGCTTGATCCTGCTTTCCTCACTGAATCATCCCTTTTCATGGATACAAGCTTTATTCCACTACCAATTTAGCAAGGAGGGTGGGCTCCTTAACTAGCCCCCCAGCCCTCCTGGTCCCTTTCCTCTTCATAATTATGTCTGGGGGTGCCATACATATGGCCTTCTCCCCTTTCACCTGTAGTAATGGCTGCTGCCTGTGTAGTGGCAAAGCCCCCCCAAAATTATTTTTTTCCCCAGATTCTTAATTAGTGCCTCACAGCGACTATGATTTGCAGGTGCCCTGTCCTGCTTCAAGGTTAATTTCTTTACCATACCTTGGAGCATATGAGTCTCTCTTTCAATTTTCTCAGAGGCTTTAGCTTAAGTCTGCCAGGAATTTTTCTCTTTCTGTATTCCTGGAGTGCCTCTTTCACTATTTTCAGCTGACTCTGGGCATTTGTAGTCAGCACCTTCCAATTGTCTGCTCCCTTTTCTGTTTGGTTTAGCTTTTCCTGTAAAGATGCCTTTTCCTCTTTACCTGAAGCCAAGTGGAGGTATAAGCATTCTTACATGCCTCCCAAAACAAAACAACCAAATTGTTGCTGCATTTCTTTTGGCAGCACTAGAAAGTTTGTATATGAGGATATACTGAGCCAATCTATCCTCTAGGTCCGAAATAGTGCAAGCATCTACAAGGCTTGTTCAATCCAAGGACTGTGCACATACCTTTGAAGGATTTGTTTAAAAAGTGTTATTTCTTTTACAAAATGTGAGTTGGAGCTTCTTCAAACTCCATTCCTCCCTCTGAGACTGTTCTCCCTTGTCTTTTCTTTTTCTGCATTGTTAACACGTGTATAGTTTCCCTCATCACCCCTGAACCCTTGCAGCAAGTGACACAGCCTAGATTATCTTATCCTGCTACCCCTGATCTCGTTCAGCAAGCAGCTAGCCCTATAGGCTCTTGTTACCCCTGATTTCTCAGTGAACAATTTGGATGTGATTAATCGTAGCTTAAAGTTTTTATGAGCTCTTTTAGGAAGCCTCTACCATCCGGAGGTCAGTAGGCTTTGGTTAACCATAATCTTTTTCCTTGCTACCTCCATGGAGGCCAGCAGGTTTAGAAAAAAAGAAAAAAGAAATGCCAAGCTCAATAGAGCTGGCAGTGTGCACACCAGTTTTCACAATAACCATGACATATGCCAATACTCCCCCTTTCGCAATTCTCCACCAAAATGTTATACCAATAAAATAAAAACCAGCAGGATCTTTTTAAAGGGGATAAGACAAAATGTCACGTTTATTGTGAATACAAAAAGAATTATAGTAAGCAGTCAGTTAGAGCTATACGATTTCATTCAGTTTCACATTCATTCACACACACACACACACAGAGGTTCTGCATAGATGTCATAGTTACCAGCCTAGAAGTTGCTCATGCCAAGTTACTGGCCAGGTAACCTGGGCATGAGGGTGGAGCCGAGTCCTTGTCAGATTCATCTGATGCTCCTGGAGGTTGGCAGCAGAACCAGAGACTCAAAAGTCCTCAGTGTGTAGAAGCCATTCTTAAAGGAATTATTTCCTATGTCAGTCTATGGGAACTGTTTCATCTTGCTGTTGCTAACTCAATCAGTAGATGGCACATTCCTGATGTTTGTGCTGTCAGATGTTATCTTGTTTTTCCCATCCTTTGAGATGGTCGGGTGGATCCCAGTTTATCCTCCGGGGGGGTGTTGTCTGGTCGTTCCCACTTGATGCCGCCTTCAGCCGATGGTCACTGAATTCCTAGGCTGGCACCTCCCTGCTCATTCATTCATGTACACCAAGCATTCATCAGCAGACATACTGTCTCCACCACTTTCGAGGTGTGTACTAATTTATTTGAGACTCCCTGCCCTTTGAGGGTGGGGGTCTTTCTATGCTGTTTCTAGGTACAAAGCATGCATAAAGAACAAAGTCAAGTAACGTGTTTGCAAGTTTCTCATAGCAATACAGTATCTTTCTGAGAACAGATACAATCAATGGTTTACACAGACAGTAGATTGTAAGTTTTAACAGGAGACCCAAGAGATCTTTTTACTTGGTAATGCTATGAGGTTTAAATTGTGGGGGACAAATTATGGGGAGTTACTTTCACTTGGAGAATCACTGCCAGTACCTTCTTTAATATCCCTACAAATAATAAAAGCTGTCCAGATTTCAGAGCTGATAGTATTGGACAACCAGCCCTTTCTTCTTGTCGTATTTATTTGCCTGACTTCCAATCAATGGCCTATCCTCATCAACCCAATTCTGAACAAAGGGATACTCACCCTCTAAGGGCTTGTCTTCACTACCCGCCGGATCGGCGGGTAGCAATCGATCTATTGGGGATCGATTTTTCGCGTCTCGTTAAGACGCGCCTAATCGATCCCCGATCGCGCTCCCCGTCGGCGCCGTAAAACCACGTCATCGACCGGCGCAAGCGGAGTCGACGGGGGAGCTGCAGTGATCGACGCGCCGCCGTCTTCATGGTCAGGTAAGCCGATTACGATACGCCGATTTCAGCTACGTTATTCACGTAGCTGAATCTGCGTATCGTAGATCGACCCCCCTCCGCTAGTGTAGCCCTGGGCTAAGAGGCACAGACAAGGCTAGTGATCAAACCCTTTTAATGGATTCTCTGTATTATTTTCTTTATCATGCTGGGTCAACATGTTTTTACTTTTTGTATACACCCAATTCCCTTTCACAATTTCAGCGGTATTGTATATGCAGTGTGCTCATGTAGCCACTAGAAAGAGTGCTCGGAAGATAGTATCAAGACTTCTAAGATAACCTCAATCTTAATGAGTTTTAGGAGTCAGAGTCCATTTTTCACTTCAGTACTTGAGACTATGTGCCTTAATCACCTTCTCTGAATGGCCATAAATCCACATCAGACATCACACAAAAAAGCAGCACATGTATTAAAATATCTTTTAATCTGTGTATTAGCTGCCCTTCTGCTTTATAACATCACTCTAGAAGTACCTCCTTGGAATTTGAGGAATTATGTTGCAGTGTTTGTAGGTAAGCGCTTTTCCATCTTTGCTTTTCATTGGCCCCATTTCCAATTTTGAAATTTCCACACAGGGGTTTAGTCACTTGGTCAATGGCTCTGAGGTTTCCTATCACAGAAGCAGCTTCAGCTGCTAGGTCTTCAACATATCTCCATTTATCTTTCCTTGTGTTGCTTTTCACTGCTTTATCTGTTTTCTTGTATTCTTTTGCTTTTTTTTCAATACTTTGTTGATCAAAGCATTCAGGAATTTTCCTTTCGGTACTTTTCAATCTTCAATGAGATGTCACATATTTTGGCTTATCCAACTCTTGCTCTATGTTTATATCCAGCTGTGGCTGCTACAACTTGAATCACATTGTCTCTGAGCACTGCCTATTTTTTCTTCAGGGTCCTGTCTGTATCTCACCTTCCTCTGCCTCTGGCAGTATGTCAAATCTGTTCCTTAGTTCAAGCTGGAATTTCTTGCAGCACTCTTTTGTTTTCATTTTTTACTCTTGATTTTTTTACTTCTTTCTGTTTTAAGTTTATCTTTCTCGTTTAATATAAGTTTAGCAATCCAAAGATTATGGTTGCTGCTGACATCTGTTGCTCCATATGCCCTTGCATCTTGGACTGATTACCTGAATCTCAGCCTAATGCAGATGTGGTCGATTGGGTTTTTCATTTTGCCATCTGGTGAATTCCATGTTTCTTTCTGTATCAATTCAAATGTAACTTCAGTGCTGCAAGAGCTGGAGATCCACACAAATGTTAGACAGAAAACTAGACATCTTTGAAAATAAGTGCCTATGAAAGATTCTGTTCATTAGTTGGAAAGATTTCATTACCAATGAAGAGAAATCTGAGTAATCACCAACCAGCAGCTCCGTTTCCACCAGAATCAGAAGTAACTGCTGGACATATTTGGGCCAGGTACTCGGATGCCAACACAAGACTTGCCCATGAAGCTGTCAAGTCATGAGGAAACAAGGACACCCAAGATAAACCTTAAGAAGAACCAGTATTGCCAATCCCAAATGTTCAAAAATCATGAGTCAGGCTCACCAAAAATAATGTGATTATGTAAAAATAACAGATCTTGGGTTCTTTCTGTTTGCCTGCTGCTTTTTGAGCCTTTTGGGTGCACTGGGGTCACATTTTGAAGCTTTCTCCACAGCCACAAGGGCAAGAAACGTACTTTTTCTTTAAGAATGAAGGCTGAAATCATCACATATCCACTTGACTCCAGGAGCTGGGGCTTTAAGGGAAACAATGATTATCATAAGACTCATGACAAAATCATGAGAGTTGGCAACATTGATTAGCAGTGAGGGCAGGAGAGGCAATCTCAGCACCATATAGCCAATGAAAGCAGCAACAGAAAAGGAAAAAGAGGAATGGAAGAGGCTACTTCTGCTCTGTGCACCAACAGAGTGGTATGGAAAGGATGTAATGTAATAATGTTTCTAGATAGGAGGCCAGCTAGTCAATCAGCTTTGAGTCAAGAAAAACACCTACACTTAGAGATGTGGGCAGGTCAGTAACTGTAACATCCCTAACAAACTTAATACAGCTGCAATATCTTTCACCTATCATTTCATATGAATAAATTAAAAATAATTCCTACAGCCCTGCTCAATTTATGCTCCATATGTCATAGAACTTATTACAACAGAAAACTATTCTGTATGTCTTAGCACTGGGGCATGGCTCTGATGAAGTGGAATGACTCGGAGTGGCTTGGATAGTTAAGGGGCAGTTCCTGTATACTTTCTCTTTCTGTTTCTGCCCTTTCCCCAGGAGTAGTTAGCTATGTCAGATCAGGAGACATAACAACCAGATGGGTTTGTTCTATGAGACATGGCAATACAGTTTTCAAGTGAAGAGTTAATCAATCCCCTCATAGAAGGGATGCCTCCCAGCTGTATGTTACTATTGCATGGACCGGAACATGCTAATTGGAAACGCTCCAAGTTCCAGGCATTTGCAAGTTGAACAGATGACAATGTAACTGGTGATAACTGAAGGCTAATTATCTTAACTATGAATTAACTATCAGGTGTTCTGAGCCAAATAAAAGCAGAGACTGGTACAGCAGCGCTAGTTGTTTATGGTAAAAGACTTGCCAGGAGCCACAGTGGTATAAAATCTAACAAATCACTGTGTGATTGTTGTGGTTTAGTTTTTCACAATTTTGGAATTTTGGCTGTCAGGCAACACAGGAAATACCAGTGCAGAATGGTTGCGATTTGCTTGTGAAAATAAAACTCTTTATTTTTGTTCTCTTATGAATGTTGTCAAGATGAATAACTAGGGTAGACCAGTGGGCTGGGGAATCAGATCATGTATCTGTAGATCACCCACCACTCAGTATCTGGCCTATTACAAGTTCTCCTTATTTTGGTTGTCTTTCAACATTCTTACTTCCCTCTTCTTTATAACAGTTTCCCTTCTACAGTGAAACCCCCCTATAGCGCGCCCCGCCATAACGCGAATTCGGCTATAACGTGATCATAAGGTGGCTCCCTCCCGCTGCCCCAAGCAAAAAAAAAAAAAAAAAAAAAAAAAAAAGCATCCAGAGCGTGCTTCCTCGCCTGGAGCCAACCCTGGCTCCATCTCCTCCCCATCTCCCCCGCCCCTTCCCCCCTGCCTCCGCTTCCCCTTTTGGCAAGAAGGGAAGAGACCGGCTTGAAACTCAAGCCGGTCAGTTTCAAGCCCTCTCTTCTCTTCTCCCCAAAGCGGAGAAGTTTGATCAGCTTGAAACTGACCAGCTTGAAACTTCTGCTTTGGGGAGAAGAGAAGAGAGAAGAGACGGCTTGAAACTGACTAGCTTGAAAGTGACTGGCTTGAGTTTCAAGCCAGTCTCTTCTCTCTTCTCCCCAAAGCGGAGAAGTTTCAAGCTGGTCAGTTTCAAGCTGGTCTCTTCTCCCCAAAGCAGAGAAGTTTCAAGCCGGTCAGTTTCAAGCCCTCTCTTCTCTTCTCCCCAAAGCGGAGAAGTTTGACCATCTTGAAACTGATCAGCTTGAAACTTCTCCGCTTTGGGGAGAAGAGAGAAGAGACTGGCTTGAAACTCAAGCCAGTCACTTTCAAGCTGGTCAGTTTCAAGCCCTCTCTTCTCTTCTCCCCAAAGCTGAGAAGTTTCAAGCTGGTCAGTTTCAAGCTGGTCAAACTTCTCCGCTTTGGGGAGAAGAGAAGAGAGGGCTTGAAACTTCTCCGCTTCGGTGAGAGGAGAAGAGACGGCTTGAAACTGACCAGCTTGAAAGTGACTGGCTTGAGTTTCAAGCCAGTCTCTTCTCTCTTCTCCCCAAAGCGGAGAAGTTTCAAGCTGGTCAGTTTCAAGCCGGTCTCTTCTCCTCTCCCCAAAGCGGAGAAGTTTCAAGCCCTCTCTTCTCTTCTCCCCAAAGCGGACAAGTTTCAAGCTGGTCAGTTTCAAGCTGGTCAAACTTCTCCACTATGGCCAGAAGAGAAGAGACCGGCTTGAAACTGACCACCTTGAAACTGACCAGCTTGAAACTTCTCCGCTTTGGCTAGAGGAGAAGAGACCGGCTTGAAACGGTAATTTTTGTAACCCCCCTATAACGCGACCCCACATTTATCGCGATGGAATTTTTTGGACCCCAATTATCGCGTTATAGCGGGGTTTCACTGTATTTTTTTCCCCTTCTTCAATCTGTACTGAAACCAGTTCTTCCTCTTCTTTGTCTCTCTGATTCTCTGCCTCCATTCCCTTACTGCTTTGATTGTGACAAAAATGGGGAGTAGTAGGTCCTATTTAAAAGAGAAATTATTATTTGTTATTCCAGTTAGGGGCAAAAATCTCTTTGCATGTTATGGCTGAGAAAGCAAATTTATTATTGATTCACAACTAGTATTATAGAAAAAGCAAAAGTATATGCATATGAGCACTGTCACAAATTAAGCTGTATATAAAATCATAAATTTTACAAGTCACAGAATTTCATAGTTGGGTGAAATATACATAAAGTACATGCCCTTAGTTCCACCTTGCCTCTAACTTTCTTTACCTTAATGCTTATCATAAAACTTAATACCTTAATGACTAGTGCTGAAATTAAACAAAGTCCCTTCGGGTTAACAGAAAAATGCTAAAACAGCAAATGAGCTGTAGCAAATTGTTACTTCAGTTTGTCACCTTTTCCCCTCTTCCTTATTCTTATATTTTCCTTTTCTGACAGATCACGTGAACAAAAATGACAGCACTTTAAAAAAATAAAATCAGATTCTGAAAGCAGTCAGAACCTCATATTGGAATTTCAGTCTTTGACACTGGAAACAAACATCCAAGACAATTGTTAGTATTCTGCATTGTGCAGATAAGACTTATGTTGGGAGCAAATTCTTCTGAGAGACATTCCTGATAAGATTATAAATTAGCTTCTACAGAGAAAGTGCACTTAAAGACAGATTTAATTGTTTGCCAATAAAAATCTCATGTTGCATGGAGATTTCAGGGCTTGTTTTAACATCTGTTTCTTTCAAATGCCTTGTTTTAACAGTTTCATTTTTGTTTATTTAATGAATTTCATTGTTTTAACACAAAATTTGACTTTTTTATGACTTTTCATGACATTCTTCTTTATGGAAACAAGATTCTCCTTTTGCTATACAATAATAGAAAAATGTTATATTGAGTTGGTTATCCTCTATTTCAACTGTGTACAGGATACTGAAAATAAATTTAAATGGTGACATGCAATCCCAAGATGTTTTGTAATGCATTTATGAGCAGCCAAATTTGTTGTGTCCAAGACCCCTGATTTGTACATTGAGCCCAAATAGTTAAACGTTTGCTGTATGCAAATACACAATGCCAATACAAGGTGAGCAAAAACGTATGGCATGTATGTCCTTGATGGGCTATTGTGGTGGGTTCAAATAAAGTAAGAGCTGATTCTAAACTTTGGCCTAGGATTTAAATGAAACCAAATCAGAAATTGGGGGCGGCGGGGGGGGGGGGAAGTTTTGAAAATGTTTAGACGTTATTGTTTGGAGAAATTCAGTTAAATATCCACACTTTTTGATGTTTATTTGTACCTCTCAGCCTTGGAAGTCACTAATGTGTTCAGTGATTAGGGAAAACACTCTCTCTAAAGCCTTTATTAAGTTACTTGACCACAGATCAAAAAGTGGCCTCCATTTGTGCTCACACTATCACCAACAAATGTAGGTAATGGCTGTTACATATGAATTTCCCATGGTAATTCTGTCAGATGGGTGCAGAAGCAATAGATATTCTATTACCTGCATGCACCAAAAATTCACTCAAGACTTTGTGCATACACAAGAGAAATCTGGGTTGAGATTGTTCAAGCCCTTCATTCCACAATGAAATAGTTCCTTACTGTTTAGAAGAATAGACAGTTATTACATTTTGAGTTGCTTTACCTCTCTCCCAAATTCAGTGAGGAAAAACGTACACCTACTAAAAACAACTATGTTTCTGAGTGCATTCCAGCTATCACAAAGTAGCTTCAATCATAAACAAAATCCTTTCAATTAAGAAATATATTTTTCTTTCTGAATAGGTAACTAGGTTTTCAAAGAGGACAGTTGAGCACAGTGTACTGCACAGTAATTCTTATCACTGACTACTGTCATTTGAGACCTTATCCAAAGACCCTTAAAGTCAGTGAACAGACTCCTGTTGATTTCAATGTGACTTGGATCAGGTCTACAAAGAACACCTAATATCTTGGTAATCAGCATCTTAGTTTGTAAATAAATGGTAATTCCCACACAGAATCCACTAATGAATACAGAGAAACTACTGTAGCCTCCATTTCTGTAGGTTCATAGTGAACATCAAGCTGCACTTATGCTAAAGATTTAGCCAGATTCCCTTCACACCATCACTGCATCTTTGCAATTTTTTTTACAGATTTAACCTTTTGTTTCTAACAGACATTGCTCTTGGCATCAAAGGGCTTTAGGACATGTATTTTTGCTGACGTGCAAGCGCAGCAAATTATTTATGCATTAACTAAGTATAGTACTGCCCGAAAGGTGCATGACCTCCATCCCTTTTAAGTCATTTTCTGAGTAGACCAATATCGTCGAAGTTCAAACACTGACCCATGTAAATCAGGGTCTATAAAATTAGAAAGATGCTGAACTAGAGCATATAGAAATGTATGACATTCCCCTGTTGTGAATAACAATCTCATCTCTTTTCACCATGATAAACTTGGGCTGAATATATTTTACCTGTTTGTAATGTACATAAGAGCTTACTATTGCTGTCTCTGCACAGAAAAATTAATGTTAGTATGTGTATCATGTAGCAGCAAGAATAGACTCTTTGCAAGGTTAAACAAAGGGTCAGAACACTCTTAGACCTTTCATGTGGTAATTGTCATTATGTAACCCACTTATTTGGAGGATATGTACATTAGTGAGTATATTTGTAGTACCTGCCTTTGTAGTGACCATATAAGCCATGGGGAAACAAAAAAGCAGATATAAAACATTTATTAATACCTTTATTTAAAAAATATCTGGAACTGTATCTAAACATAATTTTATCTGAGAATTTAAATGTTTAGGACATGAATAATTTTGGGGGGAGTTTTGGTTTGCGTTCATTTCACAAGTAGCAGATCAATTTGCAAATATGCTGGATAGATACTTTGTTTATTTGCTTATAGGTGCCTTTAACCCCAAGGTAATAGACTTTTTTTTTGAATTTTCAAAATGTTCATCAAAAATTTTAAATTTTTCATTAAAATTTTCATTTGTTTTTCAATTGGCTAAATTTTGAACTAACAGCCAGGAGCAAAGAGGAAAGACATATGCGAGAAGTCACTGATTCTGATTTCCACTCAAAATCATAACTATTTCTCTGTTCCAGGTTCACTCAAATATGTGCCCACTCTCACTTGGAATTCAGCTAAGATTTGCATAAAGCTTAGTAAACCTGAGTGAAGTTTCAATTTTGTTTAACACAAACAGACAAAAAAAAAATCCACCAGAACCGAGTCCAACCCCCTTCAAAAAAGCAAAACGGCAACAGAAAATCAATGAGTTTGGGTTGGTTTAATGTTTCCACACTTTTTGCTTTAGGTTTGCAAAAGCTGAAAAAACAGCGGTTCAGTTTGCCCATCCAAACTATGGCCCCAACCCTGAAAATGTTTAGGCATGTGCACACTTTTAGCAACTTTAATAGTGCTACTCACATAAGTAAACTTACTCACATGCTTATGTGTCTGGAGGATCAGGGCGTATATATGGAACTGGGAGAATTCCTTCCTGTTACACACTAGCGCACACAATTGAAAATTTCATTTTCCATACCTGGGTGGGCTTTCATTTGCGGTGGGTAGGTGTGACATGTCTGTTTTGTGCTCACCGGGATAACACGTGAGTCCACACAAATTGTGTTGTAACTTTTACCATGTCATCTCTAGATGCTCTGGATTTTAGCATTCAATGGAAAACAACAATAAATTCATGAAGCTTTACTGCTTCTGCCAAATTTGACATCTTTCAGAGTATAACACTCTGAAAAGCCTGAACAATCCCTGCCAACTGCATGATTTAGCTGCTATAAAATCCCTCTGAATCAAACCCATTTAGAAATAAAAAAGAACCTGCCTGAGAATTTCATTGCACTGTTGGATACCCTCTCAAAGATCAATCACCTGTCCTCATTCTGTATTCCTGCTGTATTTTCTAGTTTAATCTTTTCAGCAGCTTACCTATTTCATTAAGGCTGGAATTTTAAAAGACTGTTGATTGCACATGGAAGGAGGGAATGGAGCTGGGAGAAGAGAGTGAAATCTGGACAGCACATTCCTATATGAATTGTACTGTTATTTTAAAGGATAGTCTTTTTTT
Source organism: Chelydra serpentina (assembly GCA_037349315.1). Lineage (NCBI taxonomy): Eukaryota > Metazoa > Chordata > Testudines > Chelydridae > Chelydra > Chelydra serpentina. The sequence continues at coordinate 28,706,394 of JBAIAC010000026.1, forward strand.
TTCTTTTTCTTTTTTTACCATCTCTGTGGTGTCCAGTCTGTTCAGTATGCGAGGTTCCATGGTTTCCCTTTTAATATAATTGCATTCTTTGCTGTACCTAGATCCACTCAACACAGAGAAGCGGGCTAAAGCTCCCTGGTTCTCTGCAATTTGCAGCTCTAGCCCCAGTCTCAGCATATGTTCCAGCAACCTCAGGATTGACTGCAACTGAGAATTAGCAGAGGGAGTTGCCTATGCCCTTCCCACTCCAGACCTGTCTCCAGTATACCTTGGAAGGGGATAGTAGCTGGCTACCATGGCTCTACCTCAGCTATGAGCGCCCTCATGCCAGGGGAATTCTCACCCGGACAGCTATGACCAGTACACACCTCCTTTGCACTGCCTGAGCATTGTTGGAATTAACAGTACAACCCCAGATAGTCCCTTTGGACTAGATTGTAATTGGCCCTGGAATGAGTGCATAAGGGGGTTAGAGAATGTAAAGAGCCCCCTCTGCAGTGTCTGGCCCCAGTCTCATCCATGTACTCTCTGTGTGTCTCCCATCAGTTACAGGGCCAGTTAATTCCCCTAAGCACTGAAATCCGCCTTCCTTCCATTGCTTTTCCATTGAGGCTGTGCAGTTTGCCCTCCCTGGTGGTTAAAGCTACTTGAATTCAAACTCTCTGCTCTCTCAAAGCACACTGTTGGGGAAATGATCCTGCGTAGTGCTGTAGGGTCTGTCCAGATCATATCCCTATCTTCTTCCTTAGCCTGGCATGCTCAGTCTGAGAGCCCTGAGGCCATGCACTGCAGCCCAAGCACCAGTGTGTTCAGGGATGAGTTCTAGTTTTGGTGCAGGGTGTGTGTTACTGGTTTATGCCCCCTCCGTGCTGGCTTCACCCATTCCCCTCCCCTGCCCAGCCACTTGAGCAGGAGGAGGAATAGCAGCCTTGAGGAGCCTGCTCTTCCCCCTGCACTGTGACTTGCAATGCAGATAGTTCACAAAGTGGGGTAAGGAAATGAATTACAACTCTTGCTCCCCTGTGCACAGGACAACAGACAATTGTGCCCTTAGAAAACTTCCATTGTCACCTTTTAATCTCCTCCCTGCCAATGAAGGACAGACGCAACTCCCTTCAAATTTCCTGATAACGTTTCTTAAGAAAAGAGTCTCATTTTATGTCCTTTATTCTGCCTCCCATCTACGTTTTCTCCAAAAATCATCTCTCTGGCATGATAACTATTAATGGACAAACCCTGAAAGGTTCAGTGGTTCAACTCAGATAAGCATAGAAAAGCTTGGCTGCTTATCTGAAATTATCCCAACTGCTTTGGTCTAAAGATCTGGAAATCTCACAGGAGGAAGCTTTCTCCAGGGATTTCTCGTTCTTCTGAGTCCCGGGTGAGCAGAATGTAATACAAAAGAGCAGCCGCTCTGACAGTGCCTCATTTCTCCTCCAGGCCTCAGCTGACAGCAGATAGTGCAGAGGTAGATGAGGGTGAAGACAAAGTTAACTGAACTGTGACAAGTTCTGGCCCAGATTCTGTTTGATTTCCAGACGTGGTCCTGATCAATTCTTTGTTATCTGAAGTTGTTTGTGCACCTCCAATAGGAGTGCACAGCATTCCAGAAAAGGTCTAAAATGTGGAAAGAGATTTTATTCTGTTCTCTTTTGTTTTCTCATTTATGCCTTTTCTTCCAGATATAATCACTGGCTTCATGCTTCTAAAGGTGTTAGCAAACCAGCTCCTGAATACTGATGGCAACCCTTTGGTTCTGTATACAAATGATCTCTGGTTGTTTTTTCAGATGCATAGGGAAGAAACATCCATAGGCTAGATTATGAGTTGTCTTTACTTGTGTGTTTGGGGTGGAACATGTGCAATCACAGTCCCTGAGTACGGGGGACACAGAGACCTTTTTGTCCATGTGTCCCCAAGGGTGCACACAGCACACACAGAATGTGGGAAAGAGGGGAATGGACCCACTGCGCTATGGGGTAGGCGGACTGGAGAGAATCAGACTGCATCATCCTTATTGATCTAAACTCTCCCCTTTGAAGCAGCAGCAGTGACCACACAGGAAGGAATTATACCTCTCTTCCCTGTGCCTGGAGGCTGTGGGTAGATCACACCATTTTGTCCTATGGGAATATGGATAATGACATATAGTGCACACTAGGCTGCCCTATGGAACTCAGGCCTGGTCTACTCTAGGAAATTAGGTCTGTATAGCTACATTGCTTAGGGGTGTGAAAAATCCATACCCCCTGGGCAACACAATTAAAATCAGCCTAACTCTAACTAGTGTAGACAGAACTAGGTCGACAGGAGAATTCTCCCCTTGACTAGCTACCACATCTCTGGATGGCCTCTGGTCAGCCTAGATAGCATATTCACTGAAGCACGACAGCAGTGCTGTGGCAGCACTTTAAGTGTAGACAAGCCCTTAGTGTGCCCACACAACCACCATGCGCTTTTGTTTCTCTTAATAGTCCCTTGGCCTCCTTGGAGTAGGGAGTGCATTTTTATGTACTGTTTAATGGATCGAGTTTTCTTTACTGTGTTTCCCATTGAAGTTTTCGTATTCCATCACCTCACTCCAAAAAAAGAACTTCTTTGTGAAACTCACTGTGTGTGTGTGTTGAAGATCACACTAACGTCTATAGCCATCTTTCCTGTCATTCCTGTAATTACCTCTACAATTCACCAAGATGCCTTTTTCAAGATTCAGTGCCTGGACTCCCCTTCATGAACCTTCCAGGACTATGAGTCCATGTTCTTCAAAGTATTGTAGAACACAGAGAAAATTTTGTTCTACAGAAGGGGAGTTCTGGTTAAAGATCAAAAGCTGAATTCTATTATAAACATCTAATAGTTTTTTTGTTTTGTTTTAGGGTGTGTTTTTTTTCTCAACCCTACAATATATCTGTCCAGTCTCTATCTTCACAAAGTCATTCTTTCTTCGCAGGATCACAGAAACCAGAAATGGAAAAGATCTAGTTGGTTAAGTCCATCCCATTCTTTCTCAGAGGGAATATAGTTCTGTCAGAGCTTTCTTGTGCACAATATTGATAATGGAAAGAGGGCATAGGGGAGGGAAGAAAAAAAGCAAACCAAAAAGGCACACAACTTTTTTCTCCCACACAAGTTTCTGGAAAGAGAGAAAGCTGGGAATGGAGTTAAAAAGTATTTTTGATGTGAATATTCTTAAACCTAAATTATTAGACAGGTCTAGCGATTTTGGGTGCCTCAATTTTTGGATACCTAAGCTGTAACATTTTAAAGGAATATGAGGGTGGATACTCAGCATTTGGCAAAAATGCAGCCCCCTTTAAGGTGTCCCAAACACCCAAAAAGTCATTTTTGGAAATTCAGGCATTAGTTTTTGTAGAAGATGCTGTTTGATGTTAAAGTTCATCCCTCAAGCTTTTTTGCTTCCATTTTTTAAAAATTAACCTGAATAAAAATTAAGATTCAAATTCTGTGACAATGTAACTCCACTAATTTCAGTGATGTTATGCCAGCTGAAAATATGGCCCTCTTGAAAAGACACTTGTGCATTCTACAACTATAATAAAATTTTAATTAAACAATATAGAATGATGCATAATATTTGAACCATGAATAGGGAATTATTAGATATTATTTTGTTGGTTCACTTGGTGAAACATTTATTTTAAAAAAGCCTCTTATAGGACAGCCTGTTAAAATGATAGATTATCACTGCAAATATATGACCAAAGATTCAGTAAGTTAATTAAAGTTCCTTTGTTCTAATAGCTCACATAATGAGAAAGAAGTTTGCTAAATTAAGCATAGTAAAAGATTTTTGTCACCAGTTACATGTAGTTTGTAGTATTCAGATGTTGTTAGATTTAATAATTTGGAAAATGTACCCAGGAGGAGCGGGGAAGGATATCTGTGTGCGTGTGCGTGTGTGTGTGCGTGTGCGTGTGTAATTCACCAATTAGACTCCTGAAGTCCTCTGACTGTGATTCAGGCTGCTAGCAGTAGTTACCCAAATTATTTGTCATCACCCGTTTAGAATATTTGATTACAAATTTACATAGGAAAGGCAACAGCCTATAATGAGAGTATAAATCACCTTGGAATAGTGCCTTGTCTGGAATGAAAGTGAGTACCCCTTGTATTCAACCTGAGCATGCTAATGGTGGTGCATATTTATTCCTAGGCCCTGTAATTAAAAACAATTTGAAGAACTAATGTTCCAGCAAGCTGAATAATGTCTGGATAGAAAAGTATGGATAAAAATACCATCTTCCATATTTTCATGTTGAAGTGTTTCATTTTTATTTTCTCTTTTTCCTAAGATTTAGTTTATGATCATGTGGTTTCTAAATCTGACTGTCCTCTTCCTATTTGGACAGTTCTGAGAAACTAATTTAATGTTGCACTGTAGTTGTATTCTTTATTAAATGTAAATTTGTACTTATGACAGTCCGAGTTATTTTCTTCCATAAGCCATAATGGAAATGGAAGTAGATAGATGAGATCAATGATTACAGCAAAGTTAGGAAGTGTACAATAAATATTCATACTCATTAAATAATTCTTTTTAAAAGACATCAAATTAGATTTAATTTTATGTAGCTGATCTAAACTGTAAGATGAAATGAGAGTTATTTAACTTCCACATGCATCTGGATTTGTTTGTATTCCATTCACAAATAATACAATATTAATGCATTGTTGAGCCCCTTCCCCCAGAGCATAGCTAAAGCAAGTCTCCTTCCTGGTGCTTGCGACTTGGAGTGGCTTCTCCCCTTTCCTCACTTGGGTTGGGTCCTGGTTTCTTTTTTGTGCAACCTGGTCCCTCCACCCAAGGTGACTCCTCTCTGTGCCTGAGACACAATGCTACCACTGCTTGCAAAGAGTATAAGAACCAGTACACAAGAAATAATACAGTACATTAACAAAAAAACCACAGAAACGACATGCCCAAAAGCGACAGTATAGCAAAGGGAGGCTTTATTGGAAGCAGGAAAAAAAAGGATCTGAGGAAGGGAAAGGTTAGGGCTAACCATTAAGAACTGAAATTTCCTATCTCCCAACACTCACAACTTTTCCCAAACTCCAGTTCCCTCCCTGGCATGGTCCTAGGTGGATGGTATGCCGAGGGTGAGTCTGGAGATGAGTACTGAAGCTCTGTGAAGGTTGACCACTTGAAACAAAGAAAGGTGGTCCTCTGATAGTGTCTTCACCACTGGTTGGGGCTAAGTCCTCTCCTGGCTCCCTGCTCTGGAGTTCTGTGGAGGTGTTGTCTGGCTCTCGGTATCTGGAGCCTGTTTGGGTCTCTGCAGGGCTGGAACTGCCTGACCTATGCTGTAGATCCCAAAGCTATTCAAAGGCTCCATTCGTAGGGAGGGGAAGTTAATCAGAGATTCTGTGACTGTTCTGCTTCCCTCTTAGCTCCCAAACTCTGAAGTCAAAACTGAAACTAAACCTAGTTTCTCTGTGTCTGAGTCAGGCTATCCCCTCCCACTGAGTGACTGAGCAGCCCTGGCTCAGCATTGGCCCAGCAAACTACTTGGAGATGAGGCAAGAGGAGACTTATAAACTTTCATAACTCCTTCTCTCCAGACAGCTCTCTCTGGGGAAATAAATAGAATAATATATATAACCAAATAGATAAATATAGATATGACTGAGAATTGTGAAACTCCCCTGCACCTTATTAATTAATCTTACCGAGGTGTCACCTCTAAAATCCAATGCTAACATTTGAATGTCAATATTAATTATTTCAGTGCTGATCATTTTGGCAGATACAATGGGGTAGGGGTGGCAGTGAATCCCACAGGGGGTTGGAACTGTGAGTAGCTGCAGGTATTAGGAGCTGTGTCTTTAAGGGCTGAGCTTCCCAGACAGAGAGTGAGGGGAGGTTGCTGTGAAGCTCTTGTTCTTATGCACAGCTACCTGGAACCAGTCCATGAATAAGACAGATCTCTTGCAAATACTTAAGCTGAACACCACACAGGAAATGAAATACAGATGGAAAAACAGAGGAGTCACAGATAGGAAAGAGGGAGAGAAATAAAAAATGGAGTTTGGGGAAAGAAGAGAGACAGAGATAGCAGTAGCTCTAAAGGGAAGTGTGTTTTCCTACTGATCTCTGCTGTATGTAACGAGAAGATGCTGAGTAAACAATACCTAAAGGTTTAGTTATCATGGAAAGGCCAAATTTGCCTCTTGATCTCTCTCTGTGAACTGCCAAATGATGATGATAGATCACTGTGGCTCCACGAAACACAATTTACATGGTTAGGCAGAAGTACTGCAGCAAAGGATCTTCAGGTGGGGGAGCTTATTGTGAATCACAAATTGAATATAATCCAACAGTGTGATCACAGTATTCTTGCCAGCAAGTTGAAAAAGTATGGATTGGATGAATGAACTATAAGGTGGATAGAAAGATGGCTAGATCGTCAGGCTCAACAGGTAGAGATCAACGGCTCGATGTCTAGTTGGTAGCCGGTATCAAACGGAGTGCCCCGGGGATCGGTCCTGAGGCTGGTTTTGTTCAACATCTGCATTAATGATCTGGATGATGGCATGGATTGCACCCTCAGCAAGTTTGCGGATGACACTAAGCTGTGGGAAGAGGTAGATAGGCTGGAGGATAGGGATAGGGACCTAGACAAATTGGAGGATTGGGCCAAAAGAAATCTGATGAGATTCAACAAGGACAAGTGCAGAATCCTGCACTTAGGACGGAAGAATTCCATGCACTGCTACAGGCTGGGGACCGACTGGCTAAGCAGCAGTTCTGCAGAAAAGGACATGGGGATTACAGTGGATAAGAAGCTGGATATGAGTCAACAGTGTGTTCTTGTTGCCAAGAAGGTTAATGGTATATTGGGCTGCATTAGTAGGAGCATTGCCAGCAGATTGAGGGAAGTGATTATTCCCCTTTATTCGGCACTGGTGAGGCCACATCTGAAGTATTGCATCCAGCTTTGGGGCCCCCACTACAGAAAGGATGTGGACAAATTGGAGAGATTCCAGAGGAGAGCAACAAAAATGATAAAAGGTTTTGAAAATCTTACCTATGAGGAAAAGTTAAAAAAACTGGGCATGTTTAGTCTTGAGAAAAAAAGACCGAAGGAGACCTGGTAAGTCTTCAAATATGTTAACATTATAAAGAGGATGGTGATCAATAGTTCTCCGTGATCAATAGTTCACTAAACATAAGAGAAGAAGTAATGGGCTTAATCTGCAGCAAGAGAGATTAAGGTTAGTTAGATATTAGAAAAACTTTCTAACTATAAAGAAAGTTAAACACTGGAATAGGCTTCCAAGGGAGGTTGTGGAATCCCCCTCATATGTTTTTAAGGACAGGTTAGACAAATCCCTGTCAGGGATGGTCTAGGTATAGCTTGTCCTACCTCAGCACAGAGGGTGGGACTAAATGACCTCTCAAGGTCTCTTTAAACCCTACATTTCTTTGAGTCTATGGAATTTGGTCCATATGAATTTGACATCCCTTTCATGTATGGCTTGTTCCACTGCCCACTGAAGTTGGGCAGTGGAACAAGCCATACATTGACTTCAATGAGTTTTGGGTTCGGTGTTTACACTGCAGTACTGAAATACATTTGTTGTGGTATTGCTTATTATATATATATATATATATATATATATATATATATCCCTAATACTTTAATCAGATTATACTATGTCTGAGTGGAACTTGGAAGTGCCTTGCAGTTGTAAGTACCAAAGCGGCATATAATTCCCAAAAGAGGGGGAATTAGGCAACAATACATAAATAATTGATTATCTGTGATCAAAACACAGTCCATATAGAATTCATATCCATTATGCCCTTATTTGTAATTCCAGTCTTCTCATGTCTACAGTGCTGATCACAAGGCAAAAAGAGAGGGGGAGTATGAAATGCCAGACACATTTCATTCAATGAAATTCATCAGAAAATACAACAAATCAATTCCATCAAGATGCACAACAAGAATGCCTGGACCTGACTGGCTGCAGGTTTCAACAGCATATACAATTGGGGGTCTGGTGGAACTGAAGTGTGAGCTCTGCCTACATTCCCACTTATTTATTATTGTAAGTTTCAAATCAGCACTGATGCTTTGCTGTCCTTTGAATTCTGCAGTGGAAGGTTCTGTCTTTGGATGGAGAGTTGACAGAATACTCCTCTAACTATAATTATAGATAATAAGACTGATAATATCATATTGCCTCTATAAATCCCTTGTATCCCCACATCCTGAATACTGTGTGCAGATGTGTTAACCCCATCTCAAAAAAAAGATATATTAGAATTGGAAAAGATTCAGAAAAGGGCAACAGAAATTATTAGGGATATGGAACAACTTCCATATGAGGAGAGATTAATAAGACTGAGACTTTTCAGCTTAGAAAAGATGACAACGAGGGGATATGATATAGGTCTATAAAATCATGACTGGTGTAGAGAAAGTAAATAAGGGAGTATTATGTACTCCTTCTCATAAGGCAAGAACTAGGGGTTACCAAATGAAATTAATAGGCAGCAGGTTTAAAACAAACAAAAGGAAGCATTTCTTCATGCAATGCACAGTCAACCCGTGGAACTCCATGCCAGAGGATTTGTGAAGGCCAAGACTATAAGAGGGTTTTAAAAAGAACTAGATAAATTCATGGAGGATAGGCCCATCAATGGCTATTCACCAGGATGGGCAGGAATGGTGTCCCTAGCCTCTGTTTGCCAGAAGCTGGAAGTGGGCGACAGGGGATGGACACTTGATGATTTGCTCTTCTGTTCTTTCCCTCTGGGGCACCTGGCATTGGCCACTGTTGGAAGACAGGGTACTGGGCTAGATGGACCTTTGGTCTGACCCGATATGGCCGTTCTTATATTCTTATGTAACTCTTGTGTAGTTGATAGGCCAAAAGACTTAGAACTGTCTGGGAGTGAGTGGGACACATAAGACTGACCACTGTAATATGCATACTTTCTTTTGTGATAGTGCATTATTGTGCTTATTTATTATTGACCTAGTAGTGTAATTGTGCATAGTGTTTTATAGCAGGTAAAATATGTTGGAAAAAAGAACAAAATCACTACCTCAATGATCTTACCTGAACCAATATAGAGTGTATCATTGAGTAATACAAACAAATAATACAATGCCCAATACATGCATTACAATACAGAACATGGAATAAGATAGATTCGTCATAGAAATTAGAGGTAGAAAAGGCCCCAGTGATCCAGTATGAATGTATCCTTGCTAGATCATAATTCTACAATTTTGTCTAGTGTTCTGTAGCTTAAAACTTTCTAGATACAAACCTTCCAAGTTTCCTTAGGGAGACTTTCACAGGCTAATACAGTTCATTGTTACAAAGTTTTTCCTGATAATATTGCTTTTCCTCCCATTTTTATCCCTGCATATCGCCTTAAATAAATCCTCTATGTCCTTTGTAAGGTGCAGAGATGGTGCATGTTTTCAGATTTCTTTATTTTTTGACAGTGGAGGAGGGTGAGGATATATTGCTTGGAACTATCATCCAATTAAAAGGAATAACATAAAAATAGGCCTGGGAGTGAACAAGGGAACAGTTAGAAGGTGAACAAAAGGCAGAAAGGGCAGGTGTATCATAGGTTGAAAATGAAGGAAGAGACACAGGTATGTCAAAAATAAACCCACCTGCTCTTCTCTGTTTTCCTATGTATTCTATGTACGCTGAGGACATTTCTAATTGTTTCATCACCATAGTTTGGGATTGAAAATAAAATGAGTGTCTTAGTAGGCAGATCCAACTCCCTCTCAAGTCAACAGTGGTAGGAATCTGCAATGAGACCGATTGGGCCAGAACCTCAGTCTGTTCCAGACATTTTGGGCTGCTCTATGCAGATAGTGCAAGGCGGCTGGGAAACTGCTCTAAAGAGAAGGACAGGGATTCATTCCCCTGGTACAAAGCAAACTCCTGGATGATGTAAAGTTAGTACAGCCAGTTCTATGTTAATTACTCTCCCTTCTCCATAAAGACTGTGCCAGGGGCAGGGAGAGGGGCACACTGGGGCCAAGGCTGGTGCAATAAGCATAATTTAGACCAGCCTTTAGGCAGCTCTGACTTATCCCAGAGGCTATTCTGGCTTCCAGGGGGCCCAGGATTGGGGGAGCAGAAGCTGATTTAAATGTAAGATTCAGCCCTATGTGTCCGGAGGTTACAGGTAGTGTGATGTCATGGAAGTATTCAGGAATCAGCTTTGCAGTAATAGCTGATAGTGCATGCAATTTTATTTTGGTTTGGTTTTTATCAGGAGCAATTTTCCTTATTAGCTATCAGAAAAGGCATAGCTAATATGCAGCAACGTTGTTTGTTTATAGTGCTGCTTGGAATTTCACCTGAGACAAGTCATCAGTGTTCCCTGATTTCACAGCACTGTCTTATTATATAACTTTAAACCTCACTTTATGGATTTTTCCCCCTTCTAATAAAAAAGCAACAGGTACATTTTGTCTGTTTCTTAATGGTTGTTTTTACTCTAGTTATTTATGTCCTTTACAGGAGCCAAGTTATACCATACACTGTCAATATTCCTCCAACATGGTTATGCTGGAGTTTTACATCTGTGACCTTTTCCCCTGTAATTAATTGCAGCTGAAATTAGATTCAATGTAAGTCTTGTTCCAATTAAGGTGAAATCTGAATAAAACTGATTTGACAATGGTTGTCCACAAAAACCATTCCAGTTTTGCTTTAGATAACTAGGTAACGTTTATCTGCAGGACCTCTGTACTTAGGAAAAGTGAGACTTTTTAAGGGCACGCTCTGTAGAGAATAAATCAAATCATGGCTCTGCCCTTGACCTCAACTCCTCAAGCCAGTCACCTCTTCACCTCTCTGTCTCTCTCTTTCCCCTTTCACCCTTGAACTGTCTTGTCTATTCAGAATGGAAGCTCTTTGGGGCAGGGACTGTCTTCATTCAACTGCAGTCTCAGCTGCGGCATCTAGGTGCTGCTGTAATACAGATAATAACTGTCTAAGGGCTTGTCTACACAGAGCTGCAATGCGCACTATGGGGGATTTGTAAAGAACACTAGCATGCTGTTCATTAGCAGCTCCATTAGACCCTGCTGGTGGAACATAGTAGGGCATTTTTAGTGCGCACCAGCAAAGTCTACACTGACTAATTAATGCCCAACACATGAGTGTGCTTTAGAAATCACACCCCTGTGGTGCTTATTACCCCTCCATGTAGACAAGCCCTAAGATCTTTGAGTATGTTTCCATTATTCTCTTTCTACATACCATTAAACGACACATGGTGGATTTACTTTGGATCCAAAGGGGTGTTTTGTTTTAGAAATCAGAAATACTATGAAACCATCTTGCCATCATCTGAGATATTTATCTAGGATTACATTTTGTTTAGCCCAGATGGACTTGGAGTCTGTTTTCTGAACTTTCATAACATGCAGATTGGATTACTATAATTCTTTATTTGCACATTATCCAGCATCTTTTTTGCAGCAATGGCAGCTGGCTCATCTCAGATGGCCAGAGATTGCTTTCTGGCGCCCACAGGAGAAAATGCATCATATTTATACTGACATCATCCTCTTGCTAGCTTCTGATTGCAATCCAAATAGGTCTTTAAATTAGACTTTAAATTCATAAGGGCCTTATAATGGAGCCACACCATCAAAACTTCTACCAAGCTGCTATGATCCCAGAACCCCTTTAAAAGGGATGGAAGAGGCAGTGCCACAGTGCAGAGAGTGTCTCAGAGTTAGTGGAACTGGATCTTCATTAACTCTTCTGTTACCTTTTCCATGAGCTTTGAAGGGTGAATAAGCACAAATGCGCACCGCTACCTTTGACCCTCCTCCTTCACCTCTCCCGCCAATTTTCTGCTGCAGCTGTGGATCCCTGCTCCTACAAAAGAGGCTTTGTGGGTCTCAGAGTGGAATAGCTCTGAGGCTAGGTCTACACTACCCCCCCCTATCGAACTAAGGTACGCAACTTCAGCTACGTGAATAACGTAGCTGAAGTCGAAGTACCTTAGTTCGAATGAAAAAGCACTTACCCGGGATCCACACGCGGCGCGCAGGCTCCCCCGTCGACTCCGCCTACTCCGTTCGTTGAGCTGGAGTACCAGCGTCGACGACAGAGCACTTCCTGGTTCGATTTATCGCGTCTTGACAAGACGCGATAAATCGAACCCAGAACATCGATCGCGCGCCTCCGACGGGACGCGTAAGTATAGACCTACCCTAAGGCTAGGTCTACACTACCCCCCCCCTATCGAACTAAGGTACGCAACTTCAGCTACGTGAATAACGTAGCTGAAGTCGAAGTACCTTAGTTCGAATGAAAAAGCACTTACCCGGGATCCACACGCGGCGCGCAGGCTCCCCCGTCGACTCCGCCTACTCCGTTCGTCGAGCTGGAGTACCAGCGTCGACGACGGAGCACTTCCTGGTTCGATTTATCGCGTCTTGACAAGACGCGATAAATCGAACCCAGAACATCGATCGCGCGCCTCCGACGGGACGCGTAAGTATAGACCTACCCTAAGTCTCTGAGACTTCAAGGCCAAGTCATGGGATGTAGTAGAACAATCCTGAGACACCAAGTGAGATGTATACAGAGGTTAATTAAAGTTATATATTAAAAAGTGACACTTTAAGGAACAGGAAGGAATGTTCAGCAGAGGGGAAACTGAGAGAAAATGACCCATTATTCTCAGTGCCCCTCAGAGAAGAAGGAATTGGACCCAAGGTAGTGGATGGAAAAGCTTTTCATTTCTAGCCTTCTCAAGTACTTGGTATTTCAGAAGTGATTTATCTGGAAATATGTGTGAGTTATTTTGAGGTTGTTATGATTATATCATTTGATGAGATTTTTTTTTTCTTTTTTGCACTGTGGACTTTAAAGTGAGAGAGACAGCCTGGAGATAGCTTGTGATTTGTTTAATTAACTGGCTTTCTTTTTATGGATGGTTGCTTGCAAGGCTGCTCTTTCATTTGGTGATTGTTTTTGTTATTAATGATTTCAGACAGAGCTCTTCGTGTATCAAGTGCAAGTTTCTGCCAAGCCAGTGAAGAAATCACACAAGAGGATTTTTATTATTATTTATTTCATTTATTTCCTGCAGCTCGTTTTTGTTTTCTATGGCACTTTTCTCCATGGTGCACTGTGATTATTAGCACTTTACATTTAAAAAACATTTTTAGGAGTTCAAAGCTTTTCATCTGCAGTTTTGCAAAAGGGGTATTTGTTTTCCAAAGGTGCCAAGAAACATTAAAGTTAACCCGTTTTGAAATTTGCATTTGGAATTTACATTAGTGTGGTATGTTAATTTGTAAGTGACTTTACTGGTCTCAAAACATGCTGGATGAACAGCCCTGGAGATTGAAATCCTGCCTTTTATCCAGAGGCTCAGTATAGCAAGAGAAGTAGTAACACAATGGGCTTTAGTGTTGTGTTTTAACCCTGACTTTCATGCATGTGCCAACCTAAACTTATTTGCAAGAGAGGCAATTAGGTCCACGTGAGATGGTGGCTTCGTAATATGGGTGCTGGTCTGTTCACTTACAACCACCAACTCAATTCTTGTATTCATGTGAGAAATAGAATGGTCCGTTGGTTAAGGCAGTGTTTTTACTTCAGGAGATCTGAGTTAATTTCCTGGCTCTGCCAGAAACAGCTGTGTGATATTGAGTAAGTCACTTAATCTCTCTGTGCTTCAACTCTTTGTATGTAAAACAGGGAACACAATACTTAACTGCATCTCTCTTGTCTGTCTAGATTGTAAGCTTGTCAGGGCAGGGACAGTTTTATTGCTATGAATATGAACAGCACCTAGCAGAATGAGGCTCACTAGGAGCAACCAAAATACGGATGATAAATAATAAGAATAACAGACTATTGAGTTTATTTTCTGCTTCCAATTTTATAGCCATGCAGCACTCCCTATTATAATTGCCAACTTTAACTAGTTTACTTTTTATTGAACAAACGTACTTGATGATTTACCTCCCTAAAGGCACCTGAATTATTTAAGGTTAAAAATGGTTCTGTTGGACAGTGCTGCCTCTTTCCTTGCTTTTTGAGTTTTATTATTAATTCCCGTTTCTTCAGTAGAATGTACAAGGGGCAATATTAAGGAATGAAGTGGTGAATGGAGAGAGATTGCTTTGGGTAATGTATTTTGCATCCGATGAAGTGGGTATTAACCCACGAAAGCTTATGCTGAAATAAATTTGTTAGTCTCTAAGGTGCTACAAGTTTTTCTTTCTTATTTTTATTTTGCTAGTGTTTTTCATGATGGAAGCATTCTGCATTTGTTTTCATTTCCTGCAGGGCAAATCCTGAGATCTTTATGCACATACCTACACCCCATTGAACTCAATAGGAGTTTCGAGTTTAGCCTAAATAAGGCCCTCAGGATGTCTCTATAATGCGTATTGGGCCATATTCTCTTGTGGAATGACACCATTGAGAATTTGACCCATTGCATTCATCGCTTTTGTTTCTAAGAATCTCTTGTCTTTGCCTGTTCTCAGTGTGTGTGTGTGTGTGTGTGTGTGTGTGTGTGTGTGTATCTATTTCACCCAGGTAGTGAAGAATTTAAAAACAAAAGCCACAAAAAACCAATGCATGGGGCCCATTGCAGGAGAATAGGAATAGACTGCTATTATTGTGTGTCATTTTGGGGAGTGGTAAGGTGAAAATTTTCCAGCAAGAAACTCGTAATATTAAAAGTTTGTTTTAAAACCATGGGAAATAGAGGGGAGCTTGTCAGAAATACATTATCTCCGATCGTGGCTGAATCATGCTATCATGTCTTCAGATTCTGGCCTCAAACATGCTCTTCAATGCATAAGGGTTAAGTGGCAGAATGTACTTAGGGTCTTTCATTGGAGCACATCGTAAAATCTTGTGTGAGAGTTACTTGCAGTTACAAGGATCCAGGGTCCCTTAAAACAAAGAAAGACCCCAGCAATAATTGCAGAGACACTCAAAAACATCTGCTCCTCGACAGGTCATAGCGCTGTGATGGGGAGTTATTTTATAAAGGTGACTCTGATATGAGCACCCAGAATGAATGTTACATCATTGTATAAGCATATGGGAGTCTGACATTCAAGTGTTGCTGGTGGAAATTAGAACTGAATTCTCCAAAATGATAGTTGATAAAACAAGATCATACTGTGACAAGTGAAGGGAAATGTTGAGAAGGAATTATGCTCATGGAGTGTTTTAAGACAAATCCTTACTGAGACAGGAAAGTTACAGTTGGAAGTAGAAGTTGGAGTAGAATTAAAGAAACATAATTCTCATATTTAATCATATTAACAAATGAGTGTTTTAAAGTGATAAATGTACCGGGGGAAGATTGCTGGTTACACCATGTTAGATATTAACCCACAGCTTTTGAGGTGGACCTTAATATCTTAGCCCAGGAAAGATTATTACAACATATTAGAACATAGCATCCGGTGAAATATTAGGCGTTGTCTCTCATTCCCCAGCAGCAATGTGAGGGCCAATGGAAATTCTGTTACTCAGTGTGGAACTGTTCTACCTAAATCATCTCGCAGGGGTGTCACTATTGATTGATCCAGAGAGGTCCTGAGCACCCTCCACTCTGAGGTTTCACTATGGGAGAAAGGTCTTATATTTTTCTCTGCAAGTGCAGGTGCAGAGAGAGGCCTGATAGAAAAGTGTTCCAGTGCATGTTCCTGCTTCAGAGAAAGTCCAGTCCCCACGACATGTGAATTTCACGTAAGTGGAATGGCAGGTCACTGTAATAGAGGGAAATGGCATCCCTAGAGAGCTTTGGTCTAGTCTGTTAAGGTCCTGTAAGAACAGCATCAGCTCCTTATATATGGTTTGTTATTAGCCAGTGAGTCAGCACAGTGTCCAGATTATCAGGATGATGTGTACTCACTCTCCTGCCTTGGGTTATGCAGGTAATGGGCTTCCACATATTGTTGTATCTGGAGCGTTTTACGCCATTCACTTTCAAGTCAAGGTACAGCACATTTCAGTAGTCAAGCATAGAGGAGTAGAGTGAGAAATGTATATATATTACCATGGCCAGTTCCACATCTGACAGGAAGGTGCACAGCCACCTGGACAAATATGATATTAGAAGGAATTTTTGGCCACTGCTGTTATTTTGATGACCAGGAGTAGCAAAGAGCCTAGAAGAAATCTGAGACCAAACTAAAAGATTAGGAGCCAGATATCCTTGAAGGAGAATAGTGTTATGATTTTGGCAAGTTCCTCAAAATGCTTCCCACTTCCTACTCATACCACTCTTTATCTTGTCTTTGTTTTAGCTACTTTTCATTAAGGTGGTGATAATGTACTGGCAAAACTGGGTGATGATGTCCCATGTGATTGATGTGAAGAAAATATATATCTACATATCTCTGACCCTAAAGTCCAGGGCATCCTCCTAGGGTATTAATGTATATGTTGAATAGGTTGGGAGATAGGACAGAGCTTTGCAGGTGGATGAGCTGCTGACCAAGAATGAAACTTTAGATAGGGTGGTAATTGAGGAGATCGTTTGTGTCAATAGATGGCTTTTTGAGCACCCAGCTAGACTATTGCATGTTTCAGGTGGACTGTGCACTGTCCTCTCAAAAAGAGCTCTTGAGAATCAGTGTTACCAAAGTGATCAAGATCTTACTGTCTTTCACTATTCACAAGGGGCTTGTGTCTGAGTCAGATGGGGTGGCCTAAATTTCCTTCAGTGATTGAAAAACTCCTGGTTGCCTGAATGGGGAAACAATCTCAGGAATGTGCTTTATTAACTGCTTGGTGCAGAGTTTCTCGCTCCTTGGGTCCAGAGAACTTTTGCCCGGTTCTGGGAGGTTTTACCTGCTCTAAATAGGCTGAGACTTCCTTTCAGCATGTTGTAGTAGTGTCTCACAATGTGTGAATGCACTGTAGGTTGCCAGTCAGTTAGTAACACAGAGCATGGATGTTTTTCATTACTAGAGATGGTTGGAAATGTTCCCACATAACTATTTTTCCACTGAAAAATGCCAGTTTGTCAAAAGTGAAATGTTTCACAGAAACTCTGATTTTGGTAAAATTTTATTCTGGGGGAAAATGACTTTTCATGTCATTCTTTTAAAATGTAATATTACAGAATTTAAAATAAAAACAACTTGAATTCAGAATGAAACCTCAATTTGATTGAAACAAAATATTTTAATTACCCAAAATTATTTTCCCCCCAGAATTTTGTTTTGTTGGAAATTTAATTTTTTTTAAATCATTTTGTTTCAGAACAGAACATTTCAAAATTGCGGAATTTCCCATTAAATGGAAAATCTGGTTCCCACTCAGCCCTCATCATGACCTTGCAGAAAGGTCACTCATATTTCTATAGAAATTGAAGCCAATTCATTTTTGAAGGAAAAGGACATTTTAGTAACTTAATTCATCAATTTTGCAACACCCATCTTCTTTTCTCTTTCTAGCCAGTGGCACTGAATATAGATAATGTTATGTGTATTGCAGTACTGTGAAAGTCATAAGCTATGGTGAACCCCCTTAACAGCCAGCAGCTACGGCAACCAGAGGCCACTAGGTGGAAGTAGATGCCTCGCCTACACAAGACCTTGCATTTTTACAGTTGTCCTTCGCCTACACAAGAATAGTATTTTTCAGTTGAGATAGTTATTTCTATACCAGTTTTTACTGACCAGATAGCAGACATCCGAGGTCTAGCATGCACCAATCAAATGTTAACACACCAGGGCTTTGTCTAAGTGTGTATAAAAGACCTGTAATTTCTGTGTTAATTGGAGTCCTGTCACTTGGCACAGACTTCCCTTATTCTGCAGAATAAAGAAATTTTCTTTCCTTATCCCTGTCTGGCTGTTATTGGCTCTCAGCTAGGCAGACCCGATATTTCGGTAACAGTTTTTGGCGACCACAAAGGGACCTCCTAGCTCGGACATTGGACTCCGGACAGCTGCGGCGAACTAGGAACGGCGCCAACGGGGTGCTTAGCCCTTCTTTCTGACTTCACCGCAGCCCCTGGGGTTCGTGCTCCGATAAGGTGAGTCCTAATAGGATAAGGAAACACTATCTGTTCTGGTTCTGGTTAACTGGTTAATATTTTCTGTCTCATTCATTTGGGTGTTGGGTGTGTGGGTGGGACTGAGCCTCTCGTTCATAATTCCTCAGAGTGGAAGCCATAGCGTGCGATGAAGCGCTGAGGTTGAATTGAGATCCTTCTGTCCCGTCCCCTTGTAGCAGTCAGTGTGAGTAGGGAAATCTGTACTAGTTTTTTTTTTTGTTAGATCGTAATTCCCTCTGTTTTCTGTTTAATTCTCTGTTCGAGTGTCAAGAGAAAGATGGGTGGATCTCAGAGCAAACCCTCTAAGGATAGTCCTTTAGATTATATGTTAAGTAAATGGCCATTGCCAGGTGTTCAAAGAGGGATATCAAGGAAACGCTTTTTACAACTTTGCACTCAGGGTTGGCCAGCCCTGGGAACTGATTGGCCCGAATACGGCTCCTTTGACATTCCAACTTACTTAACCCCATTGCGCCTGGCTCTAGAGAACCAAGCACCAGGGCAAATGGATTATTGGTTTTTGTGGGACGATGAAGCTCATCGTCGCCTGAAGAAAGTACAGATTCAGGCTCCCCTATACCCAAAAGCTTCTGCTCCTAGAGAAGCCGATTACTGGGAAAATATCCCCCCCATGTATTGTCCACAACCCCGACCACCCACAGTGGCAGCACAAAATATAGCAAGCCTGGCATCCTCCAGCGCCACCCCAAAATCCGAGACAAAAGACGGACCAAAACTGACCCCAGCCACAAAATTTGAGGACATCACAACTCCAGAACCAACCAAGGAGGCTACTGGCAATGGGAATATTCCCATATATAGCCCACACCATACTAGAAAGGGAGCATTTTATGGGGAAGATGCAGTTAACGTCCTAGCACCCCTCCGGACAATCCCGGTTCCCACAACAAATGGGGAGGTTATAGACCATTACGTTCATGTCCCATTTACTACTGCAGACCTTATGAACTGGCAATCCACTACGCCTCGCCTCAGGGACGATCCGGACGTTGTTCATAGGCGATTCCGTGCTATTTTCCAGTCTCATGATCCTGATTGGCAGGATGTGGGCCAACTTTTAGATTGCTTGTTGAGCACCGAGGAAAAGGGGCGGGTCCTTCGTGGGGCCCGGGAGGCTGCTGAGACCGGCGGCGATGGCCATGCCTTTATAACTCTCGTCAACCCGACTCAATGGAATCCGAACAATCCAACTAACATGAGGGAGCTAAAAAAAAATTTAGACTATATTCTAACAGGTATAAAACAAGCAGGGGAACGAACTCTAGACTGGTCAAAGGTCCATAATACTGTGCAGGGGAAAGAAGAGCACCCTTCTGACTTTTATGAGAGACTTTGTAAAGCATTTTGTATTTATACTAACATAGACCCCAAGGCCGCGGACACACAGTGCACAGTCCAGCTTATTTTTATTTCTCAGTCAGCCCCGGACATCAAGAAGCGATTGCAGCGTCTCAAGGGAGCAGAAGGAAAGTCCCTGGAAGAGCTGGTAAGCGTGGCTACCCGTGTATATCACACAAGGGAAAATATGCAAGAGACCAAGCAGGTGAGAATGCTGGCAGCCCTTGTAAATGCTGGAAATAGAAATGAGAAACAAGGAGGGTGGAGGGGACCCGCCAAGTGGCAACCTAAAACAGAAAAGGGGGGAGCCCCGAGTCGTGCCAATGATATGTGTAACTATTGTAAGCAGCTCAGTCACTGGAAGAGGGAGTGTCCAAACCGACGTACCGGGAGACAGCCCCGCCGGCCAGACTGGCCGCAGCAACAAATGGCTGTGGAAAGAACAGACACCGTTGATAGTGAGGAATGACGACGACCAGGGGGTCCTCTTGTCACCTATTCAAATGATTTTACTACTTATGTTTGTTCCTCCAGCGACCCCCAGGTTCATATAACTTTGGGAGGAACTGTTTATTCTTGCCTTTTGGATTCGGGAGCTGCACTTTCTACTGTTACTACCAAGCCAAAGAAGAGGAGCCTCACGAACAAAAACATTCCGGTAATGGGTATAGGCGGAAAGCCATTTGACTGTTCTGTACTACAGGAGGCTACTGTAGAAATCTCTGATATCTCTGTCTCCCATGCATTTTTGCTAGCACTAGACTCTCCGGTTAATCTCTTGGGCAGAGATCTGTTATGTAAACTACGTGCTCAGATTTTCTTTTCAGATGATAAAATCATTGTCCGGTTACCTCATCGCCAACTTCCCCAACTATGTGCTGCATTGACCCAGGCTTCGGAGGACCAGATCCTGCCTATGGGCCCGATGAACATACCCGAGCGACTCAGACAGGAGGTGAAAGCCTCCCTATGGGGCACTTCAAAAGCAGATTTGGGAATTCTACAGACAGATCCAGTAAAAATAACCCTGAGAGCAGGCATTGAAATTCCTCGGATTCATCAGTATCCCATCTCCCGAGAAGCCTTGTTTGGCCTTCAAGAACTTATCATCACATTCCTACGGATGGGGGTACTAGTTCGCACCAAATCTCCTTTCAATACTCCCATCCTGCCAGTAAGAAAACCCGACATGGATCCAGATGGGAAACCGGTATACCGATTTGTCCAAGATTTACGTGCAGTAAATAAGGTTGTACAAGCAAAACACAATGTGGTACCTAATCCTTATACGATCCTGACTGCCATTCCAGCAGGTACCGTATGCTATTCTGTGATAGATTTGTGTAATGCCTTTTTTAGTATTCCTCGGTAACAGTACTGTACACACAATTGTTTAACAGTATCCTGTTTAGCTATTGCCTTGCTTATGTATAGTCTATCTTTTTGTGAAAGTAGAAAGAAAACACAAGAAATGTGAGCTATTTTTTTAATGTAACTGTCAAATATAATTGTTTGCATTTTTTAATTCCGATAAACCAAAAATAGATTTTGCCCCTCTATTTTTCCATTATATTAACTAATAATCAAAACACATATGTATGGCTCGGGCTTTCAAGTGACATTCAAGGAAAATTTGAGAACTCCTGGGAACTGCAAACCGTCAATAGCGACAAGCATTAATAAACTGAGTGAGTTTTAAGGCAAGAGTTTATATTATTTTTATGATGGCTTTGTTTCAATTATGCACCATAAAATACTATCAGGAATGTTTTGTGAAAAGTGAAGCTTGAACTAAAGCCAAAAGTGCATGATGTTCTCTCATTTATAACTTCATTTATTCATGGATGAAACATACTCACTGCCTTTGGTAGCATAAAAGCAGTGTTGCAACAATACACACAATACCGTGTTCCTGAAAATCACAGTGGATAGAAGAAAAGTCAAAGAATTTTAATTACTGGGTTGAAAAAGGAAGTCCTGGCACATTGATGCAGTTAAAGAAATGGAAAGAAATATCATGCAATAAAGAAATTAGTTCATCTAATTGCACAGCGTTTGCAAAACGCGGCTGTAATAACAATAGAGGTCAATGGAAATGTAGCTTAGCAGTTTATAATTACCCCCTTGCCTGTTGATCAATTTTACATTTCTTTTATGACTCTGTGAATCATGCTATGAAAGGAAAAGCATACGGCTGGCATAAATATCACCCACAACACAAATGAAGGACAGGAAGAAATAAAAACTTTATGCAAAAGCATGAAGATAACATAAAAATTCTGTACAATTATCTCTGCCTCACCATGAAAGTGATTACTCTCCTGGTGGATGTTAGTAAAATAAAGCTTTAAAACAGAGATGCCAGGTTGTAAATTACATTTTTGAATTATACTTCTGAATCAGTGATGTCTCTATAAGAAAAGGCTATAAATAATACACAGAATGACCAGATGTGTAATTTTTTTTTACTCTTGGACATTTGCTGTGTTTCGAACACTTAAGTAAGGACATTGATTAGCCCAATGAATTTCATGGATTCTTGTGACAAGAAAAGAGGAGAAAAATTCCCAGGAATTAAGACTATGATGACTTTGCCACAAGGAGAGTTCGGTAAGGACAAGGTCAACTCAGAGACTAGCCAATGTATGCAGTTACCTTCAAAGTACCTTTACTCAGAGCAGAAATTTAAATCCTAAATATTTATTTTTTCTGTAGTAAACCTAAAAGGGAGAGTTTTAGGAAAAAAAATTTCAAACACATGATTCCAGCATGACGAGGGTTAGTGTTCAACTGTTATTTTACCTATTTTTCCATTTAATGTATGTTGTCGTCTTCCTTGCAATGGCTACTTATAAAGCTGTTAGACTCTTTAGTGTAGTGTGACAGGGTTGGACTCACCCAGTGGCGCCTCCTGCTGGTTTCTTCTGGGAATTAGCTCATCCAGCCTCTGGAGCACCCTCTGCAGGCCGGTGATCCGCCTGACCACTCTGGCCCATGCCCCTCCCAGGACCCGGTGCCCCTTTAACTGGGGTTGCTGCCCCCTGGCAGTACCCCCCAGATCTGGGTCTCCCCTCCCCAGGGGAACCCCCAATCCCACTATCCCCACCTCGCCTCAGTCATAGGCTACTGCCAGTCACCAGCTAGCACCCGCGCCCTGGTGCAGACTGCAGTATAAGCCACTCCTCACAGGCAAAGGGGGTTTGGACCTGCTGCCTCAGCCTACCTGTGGGCTGCCCTCGCAGCCCCCGTACCTAGATGGGCCTAACCCTAGACCACAGCCTGGGGTTTTCTCAGGCTGGAGCTCCCCAGCTCCTCTGGCCTTCCCCAGCCCTGCTCCACCCTAGGTACCTGCAGCCAAGCCCTTCTCCCTCTACCAGTAAAGGGAGACTGTTTGTGCCAGGCCCACTGCCCTCTTATAAGGGCCAGTGGGGCCCTGATTAACTGGCCACAGCTGTGGCTGCTTTGCCCAGCTTCTCAGCCCTCTCCCAGGGCTGTTTCCAGCCCCTCAGGGCAGGAGTGGGGTGCCACCCCACTACATGTAGCAAGAGGATTCCAAACATTCGTAGCTCACAGGTTGCAAAGCGTGACGGCTGAAGCTTCTGAGGTACCCAAATAAAACCGTTTCTCTTCATCTGCACAGTTTAGCTCAGAGTGCTAATCTGTGTATAAAGTAAGTGAATTTAGGGCAGATTGAGACCTTAAGATCTCTTTTTTTTATTCACTGAACAGGTATGGTGTGGGCAGCAGCATGCAGCTATCTCATACCTTAACGTTGAGCAAGACTAATCAGCCGAAGTTATGGTGTGTGTAGGGGGGGAGAAGGCGTGAGAGAACATTTGCTTGAACAAAAACTACACGTTCACTTTGACAGTATTTGCAAGCCTCTGTATTCACTACCTGTGGACATTCATGTTAATGCATTTTAATTCACAAAAGCATGTGTAATGCCAACTGACCCCAGTCATTGGCAGGCGGCATCAGACCTTGGACCTCTGAAGCTTAGTGTATGAGCCTCTATTGCATGAGGCTTTAGCAGACTCATTAATCTCCTAGATGATCTAGGTGCCACTACAGGCAGACAGAGCACCACACCAAGTGAGCACGGGTGATATTTGCAGAATGAGAGAAGGTCACTGGTTGTATTCACAGTTATATTTGATTCCAGAGCATTCATGTAGCCATTGTGGAAGCTGTTTGTGTTTGCTTGGAGGTCATCTAGTCTGGCAAGAGGAAAACTCTGGTCAAAAATTTCAAAAGTAGCCTCTAGTTCTGGGTGCTATATAAGAGCTGAGTACTCACAACTGTATTTAATGTCCATGGGAGATTGATTATCAAAGGTGATCAACTCCGAGCCAAGACATCTCAGGACTGGCATCCAAACATCGAGGCACCCAAAATCAGAGGTTACTCTTGAAAGTGTTGTCCTAACTCAGGTTCAATCAAGGAGCATTAACAGTGAATTGCAAATGCTGAATACTCTAAGCAGTAGTCACAGTGACTAGTTCATGAACAATCCTCAGGCTGAGATGCATTCACATTAACCATTTACCAAATGATTTTGAATAACAAATACATTTGTAAAAATCAAAAGCTGTCTGCTGCTGATTCAAGAACAGAAGAAGAGAGTGAACTTGTCAAACAAATTATTTGCTATGAATAGTTCATCCAACTCCCCCAGAATACAATAGTGTTAAGTGTGTGGTGTTTTCTATTAAGAAAATGAATAGAGCAAGACTGTTCCCAGGCAAAATCTCAAGGGGTGTTCAGGTTTTAGATGAGCTCCTTCTCAAATCCCAAAGAATACTCTCTCTCTCTCTCTGTGAATTTCATATAGAGTTGGTTCACTATTTTAGACCCCCCCAATCTATAGTGTGTACACACGTTTCTTAAACTCACACCTGGATAACATCAGCACAAAAAGGTGTGAGTCCCGCAGCTTCATGCATAGATATTAGAATGTACACAATTGAAACACAGTTGTCTAAAAGTGTTTTGTACATACAATTGTAACATCTGCACACAGAGGTATAAGGCCTTTTCAGCTGAGCTCATAAGTATTAATTGATCAACTATGTATAAACAGGTGCATGGATGCACAACATTGTGTATGCAGAAATGGAAACTGGGGTGAGGTGCCACTGAAAATCATAGTTTGTTATGTTGTCAATATCAGTCCAAAATATAAGTCTGGACTGTTACAGTTCTTAATGGATTAGTATTTGTAGGATAGCTGTATATCATGATTGAGTAAGTATTTGCCTTTTAGCAGACTGAGAGGCAAGGAAAGTGTGACATGAATTCATTTGCTTAAACTGATTTTAATGCATTTTGTTAGTAACTCATATTGTGTATGTGGGAATGTTAAAAGATAATTCAATAGACTTTGTTAAATTATTTCATGCTACCATTGTCAGTGTGACTTACTCATGATGGTACATCACGTTGCGAGCAAGACTGCACTACATGTCAAATCAAAACAAGACCTTTAATATTCACACAAGTATTGTCAATACTATTATTCTTTGTGTAAAGACCTATAAAGACAATTTTTATTTCTCTTCATTAAAGTAACAACTAGAAGAGTGTCAAGCTTCCTCAAAGATTTACGATCTTGACACACAGCACATCAGAGAGTCTTGTTATTTACACATTCAAAACTCTCCTTGTTTTGCTTTCAGACAAGGTGTTTTCTTCACATCCCAGTGGCAGGTTGACAAACAGACATTCCTTGGAGTGAATGCTAAAATTAAAATGCTTAGCATGCTTTTTGAACTGTATATTCCTGGGAGGTTTTTGAGGCTGAGAAACCTCAAGATTTGGCCCACATTGATTAACATTTGGTAATATGGAAACAAATCTACTTTTGTAGTCATGGTTCAGCCTAGGTGAAAAGGAAATTGATAGGTGCAGAGCTTTTAATATGCCAACACACAAAAGCAGCTGTGGGCAATTGGAATAGGATACAGGATTAGTCTGCTCCAAAGAAATTTCCCACAATAGATGTAAGGAGTTAACTTTGTGCAGTTTTGGGGTCTGTCTTTCCAGATGGGAGACATCAGATTTTCCATCAAAACACAAATTATATTGCAAAAAGTGTGGGAGGGTGAAGAGGGAAGGAGTGCTTTGTCTTTAGAACGGGATATGTCTCCAATAGTGGGGCAATCCAAAGGATGATATCATATTTTGGATGGAACCATAGGTATTTCAGTAGGTAGCACCTTTCTGTGTGAATCAATACCAAACCCAATACCCCAACCTGGTGCTGTACTGTAGGAAGGGTTATTGGTAACTCAATAGAGATGGATACTTTCTTCCAAATACATCTGTGTTAGTGCAGGACTAAGAGCCAAGCACAGTGTTTGACACTTAACTGTCATGATAACTATACACATATATTAGGTGCAGTATTGCACATGTTGTTTTGAAAATCAGATTTTCCTCACAACTGTCATTTATGTACACAGGACTGAGCACCAGGAACTACTGCATTCTAGTTCTGGCTCTGACAATGACTTACCCTTTGCCCTTTGGCATGTCATTTAACTTCTGTGCCTTCCTCCATTTACACATCAGTTAAATGGGAATAATCATACTTCCCACTCACGAATGTTGTGAAGATTAGTTTATATTTTTAAATTGTTTTGAAGGTGTAAAGTGCTAATATAACTACTCTGTATTACTCCAATTGACAAGCTAAGGGAACATTTTCTTGATGTGACTTGAAAATACTTATTTACAATTTATGTTGAAAAGTATAGAATTTGTTCATCAGCCATGACTCACACATTAAAACTGAATTGTTCTTTTCAGTGTTGTAATAGAGGCTAAAACCAGTGCTCATGATTATCTTCTATCCAGCTTTGCCCTTTGAAGTGTGAAGGATGAGTATTAGTCTCAGTGGAGCCCAGACTACAGACATTCTTCTAGTTTTGTTAGGCACTTCGCTTACATTAATTAGGAGAAAATGTTTGAACCATCTCTAATAAATCAAGTTTCTAATGTCTGTAGAAGCATTCCCATTTTCTTGAGCACTGCTTCATTTCAGTGCTTCTTGGAGCCCTATATTCCCCATGCTTAAAATGTACCTGAGGATTGAGTGGATAAAGGATGAAGTGGATATCAGTTCTAAATAAAAAGAAGATTAATACTTTAAAAATGTAACATACCAATGATGCAGTGCTAATTCCACTCACTTGAGCTTGTTGAAATCCTCCAGTAGGCATAGGACGATAATGCTTATTTATGGAGTTCTGCTTGAGAAGCCTCTTTTGCACAAAAGAAGCGATGGTATTTTTCTCATACTAATGTTTGTTTTCTGTATTGCAGTCCTGCTTGCCTCAGACATATCCAAATGTTCTTTGTAGAAATAACAAGGAAACAACTACTGGAAAACTGCATCTGCATACTCAGAAATATCTTCCTTACATGATTTAAAGCATTGGAAAACTTAGAAATTCAACATACAGACTTTTGGGCAAACACAAGTTCTCCTCCATTCAGAAGGATCAAAAATTACCTACCAGAATCATATTCAGTCATACCTAAAAATACATGTCGTTTCCTTTATTGTGGATACAATTTAAAGATGATATATACTTTGGGGACCTGATGATTACTGGGTCCTATAAGTCATTTGGGATCCACAATTCGATCATTAGTATAAATACCAGTCATTCTAAATAACTCATTCCCTCTGCTACATGATGGTGCAAGCAGTTAGAGCTAAAATAGTGTATATGTAAATATGTGCTCTTGCACTAGTACTTGCTCATCACAAAAATTAATCTGAGCAAAATGTTCTTGCACAATGTTCATGAAAAATTAATATCCTGGGGGGACAAGCACAGCTGAAGCAAGCCCAATTTATACTTTGCATGAATGGTTCAAGGACACATTTCCCCCTGCCCCCATCAACCCAGCTCCATTGCTGAAGCTTATTCAAAACTCCTATTTCATTGTGGTGATGGGCCCATTTCTGATCCTCCACCTTGGCTGCCCCTATGTTTTAGTTCACTTCCTGCGTATATGGAATTTCTGAAATGCAGCCAAACTAAGGCTCACTATTAGAACGTATAGCTAAACCATTCCCCATTGTTGTCATATATATCTGCTGTATTGCATAAAGTCTGGCTTATTACTGTATGTGCTATAGAGGAGAATAGCTCTCTCCCACAATGAATGCACATCACATGTTGGCAGCAGCTTTGCTTTGCAGTAGAACACCAACAGCTTGATAATGAAACGTGATTTCTCTAGTAGTACGATATTTAAGTACATTTGGCATATTCATTAGGATATTTTTGTGCTTAATACCAGAATGTGGGGTCCAGCTGATGGTATAAAAACATTGTGACTTAACCTGACTTGACAACCTATTCATCACAATCAAGATTTGATTATTTTTTTTGAATCTTGCTGGAATCTTTTAGAGAAGGCTTGATTAAGGATGTTGTGAAATACCGTATACAAGAGCAAATCTACTAATCAATAAGAAGTGCTTCATCATGCACTCTTGTTCCAACCAGTATTTATTTGGATCAGTCTCTCTCTCCTGCTGAATTTGATGATGCCATCTCAACTATAGAAATGTTGCATTTCCAAGATATTACTTGTGAGGTGTCTGGATGCATATATAGTAGGAGATACTGCAGTGTGTGTGTGTTAAGACTGACATTAGCCCGACAAAACTATTCAACTGAGGATAATGTTGAATGAAGAAGTATCCTGAGTTACACAAGTAACATGGACATTTTAACTACTGCCCCTGCCTTTGACTTAGAGCATGTCTACACTACAAAATTAAGTCGCCCTAACTTACATCAGCATACAGCCACCACAGTAACTACATTGTTTGTGTGTGTCAACACTTTGCTTTTTGTGTCAGTGATACACATCCTCACCAGGAGTGCACGTATCAATTGTACTCTCAGTGTGGGGGTATTGTGGGATGGCTTCTGAAAGCCAGTTACAGTTGATATGTGCAACACAGTTGCTACACTGACACTGCGTAGACCTAACTACATCAACCTTGGCTCTATGCCTCTTGTGGCAGTGGAGTTATAAAGTCGGCGTAGAGGGGCAGTTACATCATCAACAGGAGTGAAATTTTAATGTAGACACTTCCATAGTTATTTTGGCGTAAGCTGCCTTGAGTTGACCCAATTTTGTAGTGTAGAGACCCGGCCTTAGTCTACAGAGGCACAATAAGAATTGAGGTTACCAACAACTGGCAAAAACCAGGCCCTTATTTGCAGTTCTATATAAAGAGAACTAATATGGAAACTCACAATTAGTGAGTTGGGTGGTAACTGTGGGCATAGACGACTCGGGCCTCCTGATAATGGGGGGAAACAATCTAAAGGGGAGGACACGTGACTGCCCCCTGTGTCTCCTGTGCCCAGCCCGGAACTGCCACGCTCACCCTGCCCACCAGCGTTACCTGCAGTGGGAGGGGGTCTGTTCTTCTCCCATTGTGCCTCCCCCTCCCCCTTGGCACATTCACTGCTCTCCCTGGCAGCTGGGCCTGGGCAGAGAGCCACTTCTCACACCAGATGAAGCTGGCTGCTCTGTACAGCGTGTTGGCTGTCTGAGAGAGAACCCAGCTGTGGCAGCGGCCCGCACCGCCCTCTCTGCTCCCCGCCCTGGCCCAGCTACCGGGGGCAGGGGCCGAATGAGACGGAGTCCCCATTCCCTCCCGACATGTTTCCAGTTAAATGTTGTTTGCTTAATGGTAACCACTGTTGATTGACTCGTGCTGTGGCATGTCTCTTTATAGCTCTAATAATTAGTGTTTCTTTTCCCAAGTCAATTAGCAGGCTTTTTCAGAAAAAAACATGCATCAGATTCAGTTTTTCTCACATAGGACATCCAGGAGGTTCATGGACTCCCTAAGGGTGGATAGAACAAGAGGAAGTTAAAAGGCTGTATGAACACATGGGTCCAGATCCTCATATGGTGTAAACTGACATAGCTCCAGTTATGTCAATGGAGACTTGCTGATTTACAACAATGGAAGATTAGGTCCATTGTTACCTTCTGGAAAGATGACTAAAAGTTTACACCTAGTACAAAGCGATACCTTCAGTGTCAGACATATGGAAATGAAGTCAGGAGACTTTTGTGGAATGGTTAGAAAACCTTTACCACAGAACAGAACTTAGCATTATTATTAATTTTTATTATTATTACTATTATATTTATATTTTATGAAATAGAAATGTTAAACTACAACTTTTGCTTTTCTCCCACTATGACTCAACCCTACATGACTGAACTGGGGAATAATCTACCCCCAACACAGAGACATATACCCACTCACATTTGCATGGTCTCCCAACTTCTCTACTGCAGGCATGGGATGGAAATAAGGGTCTATGTGCTCAGTATGTAGGACTATGGGAACATATACCACTTTTAAATGTCTTTATTTAAAATATCTCAAAATGCTACTACATATTTGGGGAGTCATCAGTTTAAATTACTTTTAGGTGCTACCTTGATGATGGGTGTGGTATAAATTTCATATATAATTAGATGGATTTATATTAGATTTTGTGGGGAAATGAGTCTGCAAACAGATGTCGTAACAGGGTTTTTCTTCTCCACTATTAATGCCTAGTTCCTTGTTTGTCATACATTGACTGTTGTTAGAGTTCTTTTGCTCATAGCTGTATGGTTGAAATATCCTTACAACAGATATGTATTAAGTATGATACTTTGCAGCATATGACCTGAATAACTTCTAGTCATTTTGGTTTCTGTGTGATGTGTATTTTAGAACTGACTCTCACAAGAAACTGGGAAACCTGCTATCAATGGAGCAGCAGACTGGTGAAGTCACACTAAAAAACTTGCATTTGTTAACAGGAAATTGCTTCCCAAAATAAAGGGTAACCCGCTCTAAGTATCATGCAAGTACTTCTGGAGGACTTATATAACTTTCTTACAATTTTTTAGTTATTGTTGTAGCAATTTTTGTTTCTATTTCATTTTTGTGATTTCAGAATATTACAGCTTACCGCCAATTCAGGTCTCAGAACACAAATCAGTGTTCACATCAGCAGAGACTGAAAATGGTATAACAGAAGACAATGTACAATGTACTTTTTGGTTGGTTACCTTATTATCCTACCCTATTCAACCCAACCCCATTTCTCTCTTGTCCATCTGTTGCATCCTGTCCAACACTTAGGGCCTCATCCGAAGCCCATTGAAGTCACTGTAAGACTCTACAATGATTTCAGTATGCTTTTGGATCAAGCCCGTTGGCTCTAAATTCTTGGGATTAGGTAGGTTGCGGGAAGTGAGGGACTGTCTTCTTCATTACTTGTGCCTAACGTAGTGCAATCGTTGATTGTGTTTCCAAGGCACTATTATAAAACAAATAATACAAAAGAATAAGGATCTGTCAAAACCAGTCTTAATATCTCCTCCCCATTCCCCCCCCCCTCTCTCTCTCTCACACACACACACACACATATTTATGGGAAATTCCTATAGGAATAGTGTATTATAATATTCCTACAGCTGAGATGTAATTTTCTATTATGTTTGTTTTAAATATTATATACAAAGGACATATCTTCTATTCAATCCTATAGATCTCTAGAGGAATTTCTGGGGAATCATATTTAATTTCTTTAGAACCTTGTTGGTTTAATTCCTTATTAATTATATATTCCAGTTAATAATGTACTTGTCCCCAAACATTTATCTTTAAATTTTCCATCATCTCTAACAATTGCAGAAGTTGTGGGTATAGCATAGTAGAGGACTTAGTTCAAAGAAGCTAATGGGTAGGTTCTAGCACTGCACTTCAGAAATTAGGTCACTTGCATTAATGGAGTTGTCCCTGTTTCCAGCTGGGGGCTGAGAGGGGAAGTAGACTTTGCTTTACCTCATCATCCCTCACCAGGAAACAAACTAGTGATTAAATGAAACTGAGCCCCTCGCCGTGTTACTCTACAAATATCTATGCCTGGTTACCTGTGCAATAGCCAGGGGATATTTCCAACATGAAAATACAGGCCGCTCTGATGGTTTATGAAGGAAAATTGATGAAGAGAATATTATTCATTCCTTTGAGGCCCTTAAAATTAAAAACTCTAAAAATAACATATACACCTTGCAATTAGTTATAGGATTAAACAGATATCCCCACCCTTATGAAAAAGTCCTATACAATGATTTAATAAATACAGGATAATCTTTTTGGAATCAGCTGAGAGAATTTAATAGTGAATTATAGCCTTGCTAAAGCAACCTGTATAAAATTCTGATATGATCCTTTATTAAACATATGAAGGGATTTTAAGAGTAAGTTCATAATTTGAGTCCTGTTGACGTCATTCCTGTGAAATCCTATCGGGCTTTTCCAAAAGGGCACACCCTGTGCCTTACACAATAAAAATGACCTGCAATTGCAAGAAGAGGAAGGATGAGTCAATAGTTAGCACATTAGCCTAGGATCTGCGGGAGACAGGTTCAATGTCCCGCTCTGCTACAGATATCCTCAGTGACCTTTGGTGAGTCGCTTCGTCTCCCTGTGCTTCAGCTCTCTTTAAAATGGAGATAATAGTGTTGTCTTACCTCACAGAGGTATTGTGAGGTATTCCTACTATAATGATAGTACCTAAGATAGATATAAAATGTGATATTGCTGTTTTTCAAAACCACCTTTTCGACTTTTCAAAACAAAGTGTGTTTTATCACCACAGCTGCTATCTCAAAAAGGATTGTCTGGGTAGTGGCTACCTACACCATTATACTATGAGACTCCTTCTGTTGCTTTTGAATGGCAAGCGCAAGACCTAGATGCCAAGTCACAAAAGAGATTGTCTAGCAGCAGCATCTGTCTCCTTGGCAGATGAAGTCATGATAGCAGCTTTGAAGTTGCCTATGGGGCTGTCACATTTTTAAGCTACCAAGAGACTGTCTTGGCTTCTTTGTCCTTATAGATGCCATTTTCTATTAAATACTCTTTGATTCACAGGAATTTATCTATTGTGCATAAGCCTTTACTTTAAAAATATGGACCGAACAGTTTCATTTTCATGTGGAAAGGAGGACTTTGGTTTCAAAGAAAATGCCATACGTGCTAGAAATACTTGCTACAGAATAATGCATTTTAAAATAAAAATAATGCATTTTAAGCAAATCAAAGTATTTAGGCTTTGGAATTTTTCTTTTTAAAAGAATTGGTAACCCTAAGTTAAATGTTTTTTTAAAAAAAAAAGTTTTAAACTACCTCTAGTGCTCAGCACTTTCTGAAAATCAGACCCCTTTAAATGTGTCTCAAATTGTTTTTCCCATAATTAAGACTAGTCTGTTTCAAAAATTTACCACTTTGATTTTACAGCTGCAGGATGTTACTGTGGCTAAATTAATAGGTTCCAAATAATTAAAGAAACCAGAATGTCATTGAAACTGTTTTTTAAACCATGAAAGAAGACACTATGTGGTTAGCCTAAATATGAAGCTTCCTAGTGCAATAAATAAACATGGCATTGTTTCGGAAAGCAATTCATAAGAGTGGATACTGTTTGATTTGTCAGAAATGACTTAGTGGTGCACCACACACTTTCTGCACTGAAGATTTTATGCTTTAAATGGTTTTGGACAGAACCATTGAAAGGTATTGTTTTATGTATAGGTCTTTTATCAAAGATGCTATTATATACAGATTTGAGGACTGGATTTGTTTTCCTAATGAACAAGATTTTCATGTTTAAAAACTTTCATATCCTTTTTGTTTGTTAGTCTGTCAATCTCTCTGTCTAAATGCAAAATCTACAATGAAAAAAAATCTACTGGTTGTTCATGTTTGTTTCCGTTTGGGAAATGTTAACAGGAATTGTTTGCATTGCCCTAGAAATATACCAGCCTGAGAACAGCTTCAGTTTTAAGGATTTGACTGATTTCAAAATGGTTCTAGGTTTTGATTTGATTAAAGAGCCAATGCCAAAGTTTCCCCTTGTTTGCATGTACAACTTGTTTGCATGTACACTGCTCCCATTGACTTAAATAAGGTGTGCACATATCTAATGGCAGAAATTTGCAATTAGGACATAAAGTCTGAAAATCATATTAATTAGTACATGGATATTAGTATTGCTAAGATTTTATTTTCACTAGGGTTGAGTGAAAATGAAATCTTAGCAGTATTAATGGTTTGGAGCTCGGTTAGTGCGGACAAGCATCCGAACGTTGGCGCACATCATCCTAGCTCCAACGTCAAAGGAGCTAGGACAATCGACACCATTTGAGGATCTGATCCCTTAGTGCTTAGCTGAGTTAAATGTCAGTCTGTGTAAATGAGATTAAAATCAATCCTGATCTGGTCTTCTCCAGAATAAAATATCCATACGTTTCAGAATTTCAAATTAAGGTCTGCGTAATAGGGTTAGGCTTTAAAAGTAGGTGAAGGTATCAAAGTAGGGGTTAGCTGAGTAGCCCTCTTGGAGCCAGAGATAGGCACTGGGAAATCCAGTAGAAAATGTCAGTTAGTGAAAAGAGAAACATTAGAGACAATAAGAAAGTGGGCAGGATCTTGGCCCCTGCTTCCCACCTGCCCTCCCCAAACATTCTAAACATATAATAGAGTAGGAAGGGCTTGTGAGGGGGAGTTAAAGTGAGTGAAAGTCAGTTTCTGTAAGAAGGGCCTGTGTCTGTGAGAGACACGTGACATTCTCTTCATAACCTTCCCCTAAGGCACTAGGTAAGGGGCCAGGTGTGGGCTCTTCAACCTCCCACCAGTGCAGAGAAAGAAGCTGGTGGATTTTCTTCTGTATCCTCCCTCCCTCTTCTTGTCCAGTAGTGAGCCCCTTTTCATCCCGTGTCCAACCACCAGTATGAGGGCAAATCAAGGAACTCCTCTTCAAACTCCCTTCTTATAGATGAAGAGGAAAACACGGGAACCCAACCTACTTCTCTGAGCATGGTTAATCTCTCTACTGGCACTGCCTGAGTCCAACACAGCTAACAGAACATCATCACTTACTCTCCACTCATAGACTCAGTGGTGAAAGGTACAGGTTACACTTCACAATAATTTAAAGAGACTTGTTCTAGTTACAAGACCCTAGGGTGACCAGATGTCTCAATTTTATAGGGACAGTCCCAATTTTGGGGTCTTTTTCTTATATAGGCTCCTATTACTCCCTACCCCCCGTCCCGATTTTTCACATTTGTTGTCTGGTCACCCTACAAGGCCCCGGCTGTGGCCCCAGTTCTTCTTAGACATGAAATCCTCAGTGTTTGCAGTCTTGTGTAAAATAAAACTTTGTGGGTAAGAAATCACCTGAAGCAGAATTTGAAAAACAAATAGTGGTGAAAGCATTTTCACAAGTTCATGCATCACTAAGGAATACCCTCTCCGGCTTTGAACTGAGAAAGGAGTGAGTGGGTGGCTGGCATATGTGTGAATTGTGACTGCCATCTTTAAAGATCAGAAGTGGGATGTCGGCTATGTCCCTGAGGACAGCCATAGGTTGTACACATTGAGTTAAAACATCAGACAAATCTGTCTCACCATTTTTTCCCCTATAAGCATCTGCAGCTGGCTTGTAACTAAGGTGACCTAGGTGACAGAAGTTGGGAAGTGATAGTTTGAAGTTTTTGTCTCATCTCTATTCATCTCTAACAATTTCTTTGGAGATGTTCCAGAAAAGGAATATTAAACCAGACCTGTCTTTGGAATTCAGATGAAGCTACTTCCTCAAACACAAATCCCATTGGAGAGGCTTGTAAAGAGGGCTCTGTGACACTAACAGTTGGAAAATTAAAATGTTTCATAATTTATTTACATTTCACACGCTTTAGGGAGCCTACTTTAAGGGGAGGATGGAAACAAAATCCCTTGCAGATGAATGGGTCACATACAATGTGATTCCATTTCAGTTCATTTTGCTGGCACTTATTTTTTAATTTACCAGTCTCTAATCTTTATCTATACTAATCACAAAAAAGCAACAAATGCGATCATTTGAAAGGATATACAGAAAAGACCTGTTAATTGACATCTAATCCGTCTCTACAAACAGCTACCTTGGCACTTTAGAAATCATTTTAAATTATATATTTTAAGTAGAATCAAAATGAATTAGTCATGCCAGCACTAAGTTGATGATCAGCAGGCAATGATTCTTGTCATGTTTAATAGTGTTATTTGCATATACTTTTTTAAATGCATGACGAAAGGCTATTAGCTTAATCACCTTTGATGTTGCTACATAGAGGGAAAGGTTCTTAGTTTGCAGTTGCTGATATAAAGTAAATGTGTTTATTGTAAATTAGTTTATTGTCTCTTATGGTTGGCTTTAAGAAACACAGCCATGGAAACTTGGTTCAGTTCTATGGTGTACTAGTTATACTGTTGTCTACTAGTTAAAAATACAAACCCTGTCACTGACATCACTATTTATAACTTAAGCCCAGGTATACAAAGATACTGAACTGATAAGAGAGTATGCTCTTAAATTACCTTACATGTCTGCTGTGTTGTTGTAGTCATGTTGGTCCCAGAATATTAGATAGACAAGGTGAGTGAGACCTGAAGAAGAACCCTGTGTAAGCTTGAATGCTTGTCTCTTTCACGAACAGAAATTGGTCCACTAAAAGATATTACCTCTCCCACCTTCTCACCTTACCTGCTGTACTGCTTGTGTTCTCCAGGCACTGTAGATAGGAATATAATTTCAAGGCATCACAAATTACAGGGGGATTACAAACACATTCCATAGATATTTGCATTAGAAATTCTCCCTGTATTTACATATCTGGAAGTCAATAGTATAGTAGGGGAAGGAGTTGAGCCCATATCTTTAGCCTCCAGTCAACTTTTCATAGATCCTCATTTGGTAAGGCAAATGTTCTCCTCCTCGGTAAGATTTTCTGTGTCGTATATCTCTGTAGGATCAATAAGAAAAGATCCATTAGGCAGTAGTGTGCTGTGGTGGTGGCCACCAATATAAGAACCCAGATAACTAGATAGAATGCATTAGATATTAGTAAAAGCTAATGCGGTCTTGGGATGCATTAGGCGAGGTATTTCTAGTAGAGATAAGGAGGTGTTAGTATCGTTATACAAGGCATTGGTGAGACCTCATTTGGAATACTGTGTGCAGTTCTGGTCTCCCATGTTTAAGAAGGATGAATTCAAACTGGAACAGGTACAAAGAAGGGCCACTAGGATGATCCGAGGAATGGAAAACCTGTCGTATGAAAGGAGACTCAAGGAGCTTGGTTTGTTTACCTTAACCAAAAGAAGGCTGAGGGGAGATATGATTGCTCTCTTTAAATACATCAGAGGGATGAATACCAGGGAGGGAGAGGAATTATTTCAGCTCAGTACCAATGTGGACACAAGAACAAATGGATATAAACTGGCCATCAGGAAGTTTAGACTTGAAATTAGACGAAGGTTTCTAACCATCAGAAGAGTGACGTTCTGGAACAGCCTTCCAAGGGAAGCAGTGGGGGCAAAAGACCTATCTGGCTTCAAGATTAAGCTAGATACGTTTATGGAGGGGATGGTTTGATGGGATAACATGATCTTAGTCAAAGGTCAATTAATTGCCATCAGTGGTAAATAGGACCAACGGTCAATGATGGGATGTTAGAAGTTACTACAGAGAACTTTTTCCTGGGTGTCTGGCTGGTGAGTCTTGCCCACATGCTCGGGGTTCAGCTGATCGCCATATTTGGGGTCGGGAAGGAATTTTCCTCTAGGGTAGATTGGCAGAGGCCCTGGAGGTTTTTTGCCTTCCTCTGCAGCATGGGGCACGGGTCACTTACTGGAGGATTCTCTGCATCTTGAAGTCTTTAAACAATGATTTGAGGACTTCAATAGCTGAGACATAGGTGAGAGGATTATTCCAGGAGTGGGTGGGTGAGATTCTGTGGCCTGCATTGTGCAGGAGGTCAGACTAGATGATCATAGAATCATAGAATATCAGGGTTGGAAGGGACCTTAGTAGGTCATCTAGTCCAACCCCCTGCTCAAAGCAGGACCAATCCCCAATTTTTGCCCCAGATCCCCAAATGGCCCCCTCAAGGATTGAACTCACAACCCTGGGTTTAGCAGGCCACTGCTCAAACCACTGAGCTATCCCTCCCCCCAAATCATAATGGTCCCTTCTGACCTTAAAGTCTATGAGTCTATGAGTCTATGAGATAACAATGGGTGAAATGACTTCATAACTTGCACCTCATGAAAACCCATTGGACCAAATGTATTTCATGTATAGCTGCATATTGACTTTAAAGGAGTCACACCACGGATGAATGGCTCGCTCTGACAGTGCCATTCTGTATTTTTCTGAGCCATGTGTAGTCTATCGTACACTAGCCTTAAATCCTGCAATAAGCAGACTGATTTCTGTTGCATACCAGTAGTGGGATACACGATAAAGGGAACATTCTGTTATGGAGTAAAATTTACCAAAAACATTCAAAAGAAGAGTTTTTAAGTGTTTTCTTGTTAAATAGGAAAGGTAATTGATCATCTGATTTTGACTGTTTTCATTTATTTTATATTTCCATAGAAAGCTGTCTAAGAATGCTTAGGATTATTCAACCTTCCTCACACCACAAGAAAAACAATGAGACAGCTTTCTTATATATTGTGCGTTTATTTCCTCTCCTTGCTTCCGTATTAATGATGCTGGAGGATGACTTGAAAATAGATGGTCTATTATCGCCATGGTAGAAGAAAAACGATGAACACTCTAGTTTGTGAAAATAGATGGCATAGTAGTTAGCACACCAGATGAGAACTTGGGTTCAATTCCGAGCTCGGCCATAGACTTCCTATATGACTTTGGATGAGTCACTTAATCTACCCTGCTCCTCAATCAAATTAAAGAATGGGGATAATACTTCCTTTCCTTACAAGGGGTGTTATGAGGACAAAAGCCATTGATGATTGTGAGTTGCTCAGCTATTATGGTGATGAATCTCATATAAATATATACATAGATAAAGAAGGTTAAGTCCAGTGAGGCCAGGATTTCAGTCCTTGTCTTCATGGGGGTAATGATCTGGTTCTGACCATCTATCCCAAATTAGCTGGAAATTGCCAGTCTGGAAGTGGATATTTTTGTTCCTCCTGCATTAAAAAAAAATGGGGCAGGTGTCTGTTTTGTTTTTGTTGCTTTTATTCTTGCGTGTCAACACTTTATATGACAACTGCTATGTAAAACCCTATTTACTGTGAATTAGTAACATTTGACTACTTTGATGAGGTGTTTGTGAACTGCTAATATGTTTTCTATTATTGAAAGTAGTACTTGAATGAAACCATGAAAGCAGGCCTCTTCTCACTCCACTGCACAAGGGAAAGCTCTCTGAGCATGGCATGTTGTGTTTAGTATCACTTTAGAATTCTATAAATCTTTGATCAGCTTTTATTTAATCTTTGTCTAAATTGGAAGATAGCGATGGACCCTTAAGATTTGGTATGGAATTGAATGAAATTTAATAAGGCGCCCGATGGTTATTTGATTGTGATTCGTAGCACTTTCATTTTATAGGCTTAAGCAATAGTGACCTCAAAAGGACTTCAGACTAGATGGAGTGGGAGGCGGGGGAGATGAGGAAATAAAATGTTTTATTCTTCTCTGTTTCAATCGTTTTTACTTGATAAGTCCTTAATAAAAATCTAAATTAAGTTCTGACAAATTCTGGGACCAATTCTCTGTTTGGAGATACCTGATTCATTGCGACACTTAAGGCTAGAAATGTAAAACAAGACAACATCTAAATGGCTGTCTCAATGACGACCTTGCCAGACTATATGCATTTGTGAATAGAAAAGAACAAGGAGATCAGACAACATGGGATGTTTCTCTGGGGATCACCTGGGGAATTTTGAAGGTCCCTAGAACAAACTGTGGGTTACTGGGAACTGCATGAGGCCCTCCTGACCCACTCAAGCAGAAACTGAATGTTTTGAAATGACACCATCCAATTATTTCAGCCTGATGCACAACACACATAGCTGAGAGAATGAGCCTGATCTCTTTGAAAGTTTTCATTTATCTCTCTAAAAGTTGCCTTTCTCACAGGCTCATGTAGATGCCATTTCAATTATTAAAGCACAATTACATTAGTGACAAGCTGCTTCCCTCGATTAGTTTTGACATGTGGTAATTTTATAGCTTTAAGTATACTTATCTTTGACTCTAGATAGATTTTTCTGTGTCCTTGTTTAGTACCCGAGCCACTTTTGTACATTTGTATAATACATGTTTTGCATTGTTTTTTAATTTTAATCATTGGTATATATTATTTGTATTACAATAGCACCCAGAGCCCCAATGTGCTAGACGCTGTACAAACAGATAATATATAGATCATGATTTATCTTTAAAATGATTCACAGATCATTTTTTCAAATGGCATTCAATTTGGTTTATTTTATACCAACTTTTTTATATTCTAAACAGGTTTATTAAAGAAAGAGCAAGGAGAATTGGGGGCAAGTGGTTATGTAGCAGAAAGACTATATAGGAAACGATGATCTGGCACACGATCCTGCAATGGGTTCCAAGTGGGTGGAGCTTCATTGAACTCAATGAGGCTTCATATGGGCCAAACCCATTGCAGGATGATATATATATTTAGGAATATAAGAATTGCCAAACTGGATCAGAGCTGAGGTCCATCTAAGCCGGCATCCTATCTCCGACTGTGGCCAGCACCAGATGCTTCGAAGGAAGGTGCAAGAACCCTGCCATTGGCAGATGTGGGATCGTCAGCCCCCAACTAGGGTGAGCAGACAGCAAGTGTGAAAAATCAGGATGGGGTGGGGGTAATAGGAGCCTATAAAAGAAAAAGACCCCAAAATCGGGACTGTCCCTATAAAATCGGGACATCTGGTCACCCTAGCCCCCAACATAGGTCTCATTCTGATCTGTAATAGGTTAAAATTTTCTTAAGTCCTGAAACACAAGGTATATTTTCCATTAAATACTTAATTATGCAACCATAAAAAATCAAAGAAAATATATCAGTTACTGTGAACACATATTTGGGGACTGAAATACAGGAACTCCTTTGTTCCGGTTGTGGCTCTGACATTAAGCCTGCAATCCAGCAAAGCACTTTAGCATATACTTACCTTTAAAAACATGAGCAGTTCCATGATCCACTAATTGGACTACTCATGCACTTAGGCATGGGGCCTATGTGATTTTCTGGATCGCAGCCTAATTCTGTGTGGACTTGGAATAGTATAATTTTCAAAAAATCTTAAATGGTTTAGGAGTCTATATCCCAATTTCAAAAGTGACTGGTCACTTAAGGCTAGATGTTCAAAGGTATTTAGGCACCTAGCAGATACGTTTGAACATACAGCCCTAAGTGCTCACATCATTTTTGAAAATGAAACTGACTCCTAAGTCATTTAGGCCTTTCTGAAAATGTTGTCATTAACCTCTCTGTCTCGATTTAACGAAATATCAAATATGGACAGTGCTACTTACGAGGCAATTTGATAGGAAATTTTCCATTAAAACAAAATATTAATTAAAAAAGTTTTCTATTTTCTGACTAGCTCCGTAGCCAGTTGTATAATTTTCATCAAAACAAAATGTTAACACTAATTATCATCATAATTAATAAAATGGCTATCCCAAAAGCTACGTACCCAGGTGTCAATTAAAACAGTCCATCAGATTTTTTTTTTTAAAGGCAGAAAATCCTACTCAGGATAAAACAATCAGCAAAAAGTTTTTTTTTAAAAAAGAAAGCCAAACCTGTCACCCGCTGTCTAACCCAATGTTAGATTTCCCAGCTATTATGGTGATTGCCATGTCACATGATATGAATTATGACACTGCTGAATGGATAAAGCAGCAAGAGAGAAGAATTATTTAAAAGTTTCAGTTTACATGATTCTATCTTGGCTATAAGAAATGACAGAAAAACAAATGCAGAGACTGACAGATTTACAAAAGTTCTCAGCAACCAGCAGCTTCCATAGTTCTCAATGGGAGTTGCTGGGATTTTAGCACTTTTGAAAATCTGGCCAGGAAAGTACTATAGCATTCATGGCCTGTCTCATTATCGCAGTGGTTGTTTATGAGATCACATGAGATGCTGTCATTATAATCAGAATTTTAGCAATACAGGATGTACTGGATTCGCAGACTCTGCACTGAGTTCTGTTGTTTGTGCTTTAGTGCCTCAGATCTGTTATAGAGTAAACTGGCTCTGGAATTGTATCGTCTTTCAAGGAAACCTGGGTATGGTTTTCCTCTGACTCTTCTTTATGGAAGGATATTGATGGATACAACACTTTGGAGAATAATTTCCATTTCAAGTGTTTCAATAGATCTGTGGTTCTGAGACTGTTTTGCTTGAAGGGATTTACATGATTAACTCCTCTTGCAACAGTTTGAAAATT
The DNA here is from genome assembly GCA_037349315.1 of Chelydra serpentina. Taxonomy (NCBI): domain Eukaryota; kingdom Metazoa; phylum Chordata; order Testudines; family Chelydridae; genus Chelydra; species Chelydra serpentina. The sequence continues at coordinate 28,748,234 of JBAIAC010000026.1, forward strand.
TACCCTAGTCACAATTAAAAAAATATATCATTACCTCTTTTGTCCAGAGCAGTTAGCCAATATTCAAGTCTTGCAGGGTGTTGCCATTAGGGAGAGAAAGTGATGGTGGAGTCAGGTATTTCTTTAATGCAACCTTGTTTATCTGTTTATCTGTGTATAAAGAATGTACACAAAGTCCTGTTTCCCTGAACACAGCCGGAATCAAACAGCAGGAGACAGTTTCTTCTCTATCTGTCTCTGGGGCTTCCTTCTCTAGTGTTTCTGTGTTTTTTTCTGCTCCTTCTAACTCACATACACATATCTCCATCCAGCCCCCTGTATTTGCATTCAAATTCTAGGAAAAATCCCTCAGACTCCAGCTTATCTCCTGCTCCAGCATTACATGTGGCCTGTATTTTTTGGTAGTGTCTCCCAGATATCTGTTCCATAAAGCAGCTTCATTGTTTTTTACATTTATCCTGAATGAAGGTTGGCTGTTACCCACCAGCTTCAACAAGGTTTCCCTCAACCTTTAGCAGCAGAGATGTGAAGCATCCTAATTGCTGCCTCTGGGAATCAGGGAAAAGTTCACTACCGACAGGGAATTGCTGAGGAACTGTGAGGTGTTAACTAGAAAAAAAATATTTCTTCGTGGGCGATACTTCTCAAATGTAGAATGTAATAAATGTATCAATGATTTATGTTGATATTGAGCTTTTCATCCAGAAGAACCACAATGCACTTTACAAACTCTCTCTTCCTTTCTGCTGCATCGTCTACAAAAATATGCAAAAAAGAATGTAAAGTAACTGAAACATCCTGGTGGATGTGCACATGGCTTAGGGCTCCAATTCTGCAATAAATTCCACATGAATGCAGGGTTCTGCCTGCCCAGAGCTTATTGCAGGATCAGGGCTTTACCGAGTAATGATGTTGGGTATCACTTTCAAAGCTACCTCAGTGATTTAGGAACCTAAGTCCCACTTTCAAAAATGTCTTATACACATAGGAGCCTAAGTTTCATTGAAAGCCATTGAGACTTCAGCTCCTAAGGGCCAGATTTGCAAAGCTATTTACACATCCAAAGATGCAGTCAGGTGCCCAGTGGGATTTTCAAAAGCAGGTCAGGTGTATAACGTCTATTAAAAGCTGATGAGAATTAAGCACCTACCTCAATTAGGCACTTTTGCAACTTCTACCAGGCGCCTATCTGTAAATATCAAAAGCTCTTTGTAAATCTTATCCCCAGGCATTTTTGAAAATTGCACCCATTTTCCTCTTGTTGTACATCTCATCATTCTAACCCATGAAAGCTTATGCTGAAATAAATTTGTTAGTCTCTAAGGTGCCACAAGTATTTCTTTCTTTCTTTAATTCTCCTCTGTTATCCATCTAGAGCAGTGGTGGGCAACTTGCAGTCTGTCAGGGTAATCCACTGGCAGGCCACAAGACATTTTGTTTACGTTGACCAGCCGCAGGCACGGCTGCCCGCAGCTTCTAGTGGCCACGGTTCGCTGTTCCCGGCCAATGGGAGCTGCGGGAAGTGGTGGCCAGCGCAGGCCACAGGGACGTGCTGGCCACTGCTTCCCGCAGCTCCCATTGGCCGGGAACAGCAAACCGCAGCCACCTGGAACTGCGGGGGGCCGTGCCTGCGGACGGTCAACGTAAACAAACTGTCTGGCAGCCTGCCAGCGGACTAGCCCGATGGGCTGCGTGCAGGCCGCAGGTTGACCACCACTGATCTAGAGTTTTTACTTGTGTCATATCTGAACCATGACCTTAAGCCTGAAAATGCTTAAAGGACGGGGTTTGAAAGCCAAAGTATGTCTTCTGGTGGTAAGGGCCCTAGCCTGGGATGTGAGAGGCCTACGTTCAAGTCCTTGCTCTCAATTCAGAACCAAGTTTTTCATCCCAGATTACTCCAAATAAGGCACATCAGAGACTTTAACCTGCGTTTTCCACATCCCAGGCCAGTGCCATAACCACACACCCACAAAGTCTCTTTCTTGGTTGCTTTCCTTCTCTCTCCCAGCCCCAGAAACCTTCCCTCTGAAAGTTTCACGGAAACTAATTTGGCTTCAACAAAACAGCAGCTTTTGGTGAAAACGTTCCAACCAGGACATCATGTCCTACAATGTTCTTGACCTTCCTCAGAGGTCTACGATCCTATTGCTGACCAGGCCTGATCATACCTAAGGAGATTTGAGGAGATCACAGTTGGAAATGGTACAGCTGTAGGCCGTAATCCATTACAATAAATAAATCCAAAGGTCTCCATTTTCTGAAAAATTAACATAGCTTTCATTTTCAATAGATTCTCTCTTGAGAGTGTCAGTGAAATTCAACAGGGTCCTCCATGCACATGACACACTAGGGTCAGACCTGTAAATATGTCCACATAGATCCTATTAACATTAATAGGAATTACACCTGTGCAAGGAGAGGAGACTAGAGACCTTTGTGCTTCCAGTTTTAACTGCTTCAGGGCAGTGTTGCTTTAAGAACAGAACCCATTTAATTTACTTGGGCTTTGAAATCCTCTGCTAAAGAATAATTGCCTGACACACAGCTCCTAGGAGGTGAATTTAAATGAAAGACATTTTCCAAACTGCAAGGCAACATTATTAAATGTCTGATTAGAAGATCTGTGACACTAGAGCTGCTTCATTATGAGAACTCTTCTTAAAAATTTCAAATCAACACATGGCTTTCACAATCCTCAGTCTGGTGCTTATTAAGACACAGAGCAGTCCAAAACTTTCCATTCCAGCATACATACTGGTAGGTAGGCCAGTAACTACACTGCAGTTTCACTATGAAGCGAAAAGTTTATTAAGATAGCATCTGTGGCATGGTTCTGAGGAAAGTATCAGGAATTCTTTATGCGACAGAGTGAGAATTTTCCTCTGATTTCTCTATACTCTGGTATAAAAGATTGGGGTAATTAATGTCTCTTCTCCAGTGCTGTCTCAGTATGCTCGTTACTTTATTTCTAAAAATATAGGGTACAAAATACTGAGATTTCCATGTTCAAATAAAAGAAAAAGAGAAAAATAGTCAAGAATATACCAAAAACCAGAAAGCAGAGCCTGTATAAGAAACCAGCCTTATCAGGCATGCTCCTGTCTAAAGAGACCTTTTCAAATTATTCCCAGATTAAGTTATTACACTCCTTTGCTCTACATTTGTTAGAAAACTGTCCCCACCAAGCTGGTCTCTTACAGCAGATTTCTCAATATTTCAGGAACTTCACATGGCCAACAAAATGTCTAGGTACTGATTCTCCTTTTACCGATGACAGTGAAAATCAGTAGTAAATCCACCGAGGACAAACTATAATCAGATCTATAATCGAGGATTCTGAATGAATGATCAGGCTCAGAATCTGCCTAAACTATGAGCAGTTCAAAATTGTGCCATATTCTTTGGCAATGCAACAGGTTTCAGAGGCGTAGCCATGTTAGTCTGTATCAATAAAAACAACGAGGAGTCATTGTGGCACCTTAGGGTACGTCTATACTTACGCGTCCGGTCGGAGGCGCGCGATCGATGTTCTGGGTTCGATTTATCGTGTCTTGTCTAGACGCGATAAATCGAACCAGGAAGTGCTCCGTCGTCGACGCTGGTAATCCAGCTCGACGAACGGAGTAGGCGGAGTCGACGGGGGAGCCTGTGCGCCGCGTGTGGACCCCGGGTAAGTGCTTTTTCATTCGAACTAAGATAGTTCGACTTCAGCTACGTTATTCACGTAGCTGAAGTCGAACTATCTTAGTTCGAATTTTGGGGCTAGTGTAGACCTGCCCTTAGAGACTAACATGTATTTGGGCATAAGCTTTTGTGGGATATAACCCATTTCATTAAATGCACGGAGTGGAAAATACAGTAAGCAGGTATAAATACACAGCACATGAAAAGATGGGAGTTGCCTTACCAAGTGTGGGGTCAGTGCTAACGAGGCCAATTCAGTTAGGGTGGATGTGGCCCATTCCCAACAGTTGACAAGAAGGGGTGAAGATCAACAGAGGGGAAATTACTTTTATTTGTAGTGCTAACGAGGCCAATTCAATCAAAGTAGATGTGGCCCGCTACTGGCAATGTGAGGAATATGACTGGGTCCATTTCTAATTTTCCCATTGTATCTTGATTTAGACAGTGGGAAAAGAAAAGATAAAAACAAGATTCAACAGAGGGAGATGAGCTGTCAGAAGGCAGAAGGGCTTCATACTCCTATAACTTAAGTGTGCATATTTTTGTTGTAACATTAGCTTATACAGCAACCTCATAATTTTCAGCTCTATAATGTGTACTGAGTATGAACTCTGATGGGATCATCTATACGTTTAATTCCTCTTTCTAAAGAGATGCATCTTGCTTCACTGATTGTTGTTTGGACTTTAAAAGGTAACATCTTTACAACAACTTCTACAGCTTCTACCCCAGAAGGACAAAGTATGACTTTATAAAAGACTCCACAAAGACTAAGCAATAATAGTAAGTCATGCACTTATGGGGTTAGAGACTAGAAACCCAAATCCATCACTTTCTGAATTGCCCATTCTGTTTCTTGAATACTCTCATTTACAAAAACTGATCTTTAAGGCTCACAAGAGTACAAAATGATCATCTGTGTGTGCTCTTGAAGACTTACTGGCCTCTTGACTTCCTAGCATTCCTTTCATCCAATGGGGGACATGGTGTCCTTTTAATGAGAGCTTTCTCAAATTGAGTTGTCTCCAGAATGGAGGGGTAGAGAGGTAGATTTCAATCATGCAGTATGTGTACTGTGGCACTCTTAATTCTGGATTGCTTTCAGGTGCAGTTGTTAGTTCAGAATTGCAGAGGAGCATCCTGGGAGCATGCTGGATCAGAGGCTATACCCTGTTGAAAGAAATGACAGAACTCCACTCAACCAAATTTGGATTTGGCAGCTGGACACACGCCTTAATGTGGGGGTGAAATACATGAATCGTGACACCAGAAGAAGTAAATCACCTGTGAAATCCGTACCAAGTTTTATATGGTTTGGACATTTTGGGCCAGATTTCCCAATGTTCCCAATACCCAGTGGTTCCCACAGAGGATATTCACATTTTACCTGCAAAAAATGTATAAGTTTTAAAATATTTCCAGACTCTTGAATCATTTTCTAGAGCATGTATTGGAATTCATGGAACCACTGGAATTTCCTTTTCTTATTATTTATTAATTGTAAAAAACAGAGTATTGTCTTGTTTTTCTTATTTTGATTGCCTTGAATGAAATCCACTGTATAAGCACCAGGACATAGGCCTACTATATCTGTAGCCACCACATGACTTACAAAAGCAAGGAGAATAACCAGGTTTTTTGGTTTGCTGGCAATTCTGAAAAATTGAAACAAAAAATCATTTTGGGCCAAAAGAAACAGTTTGTTCAAATTGAAATGAAGAGTTTCATTTTGATTTTGAATATTTTAAGTTTTATTTTTAATTTTTAAAAATAAAATTGATTCAAAATGACTTTTTGTTTTGAAATTTCATTTGAAGTAAACTATTGTTTAATTTAGAAAATTTTGAAATAAAACATTTTGATTACTCCTGGGTTTTTTGACCTAATTAATTCAGCAAAATCTACATGAATTCATTATTTTTTTTCTCTGAAAAAAAGTTTTGATTGAAAAATGTTGCCCACCTCTACTTAACATTTCTCCAGGGAACCATACTCCAGCCATTTTAACATACTAACGAGTCGTGCCATTCTTTTACAGAGAAGCGGTGGCCACTGTAAGAGAAAATAAATCTCAGAGAGGATATAAAGCAGCTCTATGTAAAAGCTTTCCAACCTCAAAATTTCCTTAGAGATCTAGTGGAGATGAGCATTTATCAAACCACTTCAACGTTTTTCCCCTCATTGCATTTTTCATGGGGTGAGGTCTTGCTTTTAAAGTGCATAACCATGTCTCGGTGTTTGTATTTAGGGCAACAAAATCACTTTTTCAAGCTCTGACACTCTTTTTCTTTTGTTTGGTTGTTAACACTGCTCTGCTTTTGGTGGCAAGATTGTCTGCTATTGAATGACAGTAGAAAACAGCCCCCGTATATAAAGCAGGGTTTCACTTCCAGGGCTCTACATCACTATAACAAATGTATCAATGAACTATTGAAGTAAATGAGACCATTCATGGGGTAAGGTGCTGTATAGCATGAGTCAGGGTGTCAACATGTCTAATAGTGTAATACAATGAAAAGAAATTCCAGTTAAAAACTTCTCTATTGTATCCAAAGATTTATCAGGAATTTCTGTCATGTTTCAGAGATGTGATTAATAATCCAATGCCATAGCATTAGTATACTTCTTTAGATTCCCTACTAATATAGTATGAGATGTGTCAAATAGCAAGCAAAGTTCATCCCACCAGACTCTAGGGGCAAGGAGCTTTATTTTCTATGGCTTTTTAAGTGCTTTTTAAAAATAATCCTTGGCACTTTTTTTGTGTGTGAACTGAAGTGAACCTATGTGTCATTTCTGAGAAGTGTCACAGATGGCGATGCTAGTATAAAATGTGTCTGAGCAATATGGAAAAGGCTTTGTGGGAGATGTATAAAGCTTGAAATGGACATATACCTCCAGGCTAGAGCAGCTCTAATTGGTATGCACCACCAGTGAGCCTGTGTCTTTGGATTTTTTGTTAGAGCAGAATTACCCAATGCTATAAATATATTAATTGACTTTCTTCTTTAGAATTTGGGAAAATATGGGCCTGATTCTGCAGTTTTTATTCCCCGGGAGTAGTACCCACTCATATGAGAAGTCCACTGAATTTAATGCAACTACTCATATGAATCAGACCCTTACTAAGGATACGTATTGCATATCTCCCATCATAGTCAGTCTTACCATTTATAGCTCTAAATCATTTTTATATCTATTACAAATAACATTGAGAAAAGAGTCATCCTGGGCCAAATCCTCAGATGGCTTAAATTGCCATCCCTCTATTGGCTACAGTGAAGCTACACCAGATCACACCAGTCCATTGTTGCGAAACTGATTTGAAATCAGGTGTTCAGGAATGCAGGATGTAAAAAAAAAAGAAAGCGGGGGGAGGTGGAATAGTAACAGCATGACTTAAAATTTCAACTCACTTTCAGTAATGAGACTAATATTTTATTTAATAATCAATTATTTATTTCAAGCTAATCTAAATAAGAAAATAAAATTTGTCCTTTCATGAAGCAAAACAAAAAAGAAAAAACAAAAAAAACCAAAAGCATGCAAATGTTCAACAAATTTCAAAATACACTATAAAAGTTACACTAAAGATGGATACTATTTTGACTTCTTACTTATAAGTTTTTTGGTCAATACCCACTTATGCACTGTGAAAAATTCAATTGATTGGGATCTTACTCTACAGATTGGAAACAAAAAATTTAATTACAAAATGAAAATTTAAAATATGTGTTTTCTTCACAACTTTTTTGTTTTCAAGAAAAATCCCCCTTTTTTTTAATTGGATAAACATGGTTTTGTCTTTTGACCATCTCTCTCACTGGATAATTGACAATGAATAAATTGCAGCAAGGGCAGTTTAGGTTGGACATTAGGAAAAACTTCCTAACCATCAGGGTGGTTAAGCACTAAAATAAATTGCCTAGGGAGCTTGTGGAATCTACATCATTGGAGATTTTTAGGAGCAGGTTGGACAAACACCTGTCTGGGATGGTGTAGATAATACTTAGTCCTGCCTTGAGTGCAGGGGATTGGACTAGATGACCTCTCGAGGTCCCTTCCAGTCCTATGATTCTATAATTCTATGATTCTATGCTTTCTGAAAACATCTGCCTTAGTTTAGTATCTCTGGCCCTATGATAGTTCAAAATTCAAAATATCTTCCATGACAGATTACTACATTGCTGTCATCTTTTGGAACCATATACAGTACCTAATTTGTAACTCATGGTCACTGGCTTGAACATGTAAATAACTCTCATTTCCCTTTTCCTTTAAGTAGTTTATTACAGGATTGGCTACAAGTGTTGTCTTTGGTGTGAGATCTGAGATACAAATTGATCTGTGGTATGTGACTGGTCCCTTGAGACTCAAAGTAACCTGAATATTTTGTGATCTTTGGCATAGGTGACCAATTATCAGTAAATCCAGCTTGCCTGGGTGGCAAGATAGATTGGAGAGCCTAAGGGGGGGGGGGCTGTGACTCCATGGTAAGACTCCAGGAGTTCACATTTGTTACTAGGTTAGTGAAATCTAATTGTAGAACATACCACCAGTTTGGGGTGTTTGCCCTCCTTTTGACAGTTATGCACTCACGGTAGAGAGACCCTCCAGACAGCATAACAGAGGACATACACACTGTATGTGATCAACATAAAAGGGACTCACTATCCTGTCATTGCCATCTCTGAAAGAACCTCAAAACTCTGTTAGGATACAATATAGCCAAAAATCAACAACCACCAGGTGTCTCTTTTATGTAGAGATCCATCCATCTCATCTGTTCCATTGTGATGAGGGACATGAAAAAGCGTATTATTTGGAAAAAAAGTCATTGATTTACAGTCTGCCTTTTTCCTATTTGTATCCTTCATTCATTTCTCCTTTTCATCATTTTGCATGTTTCTTCACATTAAAGCAGTTTTAAAATGTGACTATAGGATCAGCATTGTTATTTTGTTCTATTTTCATTTTTAGGGATGGCTTAATTTCCTTTGTACATTCTACCCAAATGCAGCCTTTCCCCAGTAGAAATGTATTAAAGTACCAGGCATTCCTTGTAAACATCTGCAAAGCTACCTTATTATCTATCTTCAAATCCCTCCTCTCCACCCCCCAAAAAACCCCTCTCCTTTGCTATGATACAGTTAGGCTGCTGGTGTGTTGTGTCCACCAATATTGTCCTGATCTAAACTAGAAAAAATCCACACCCCAGAGTGGCATACTTAAGCTGACCTAACCCCTGGTGTAGACAGTGCTAGGTCAACAGAAGAATTCTTCCATCAAACTAGCTACCGCCTCTTGGGGAGGTGCATTACCTATACTGACAGCAAGAACTCTTACCATCAGGGTATGTAGTGTCTATTCTGAAGCGCTACAGTTACCCAGATGCAGTGATGCAGCTGTGCCACAGTAGCATTTTAAATGGAGACATACCCATATTTTCCTTGTATTCCCCGATCTGTCTGTATCCATCTGTTCTTTTTTGTCTTGTCCTTAAATTGTAAATTGTTGGGGCAGGGACCATTTGTATAGCACCTCGCATAATGACTACGGTTCCTAGGTGCTACAGTAATACAAATAATAATAATAGCAGACAATCTCCATTATCAATAAAAGCCTTGTGCCGTACAGTATGAAGTGGACTGATTTACAAAGAGAAAAAGAAGCAGATATTTTCTGGGTACAGTTCTGTTATCTACCGTTATCCCAGTGTGTGGTTAATTACACATTTGTAGTTACAGGTTTGCAAACCTAGGCTCTGATCTTGCAAACATTTACATGTTTATCTTTACGTAGGCGGGCCGTCCCTTTGAAGTCGGGCTCTAAAGCTGCAATCATAGCTGTGTGGGTGGATACTTCTGCTCAGCCCCATTGACTTCAGTGGCAAAGGCAGAACTTGAACTCGGGAGTAATGGTTTCAAAGGGGCTTTGTGAGGGTGAAAGAGACTTTCCAAGCTGATCTGATTGCAGGATCAAGGCCTTAGAGTTTTCCATCTTCCTCTGTTGTTTTTTTTTAAGTTCAGCTGGGGATGCAGTTTGTGTAGTTTACATTCAAAGCTTCAAATCCTAATAGATTCCAGTTTTGATGACAGTCAACAATCCTTTTCCCTATCCCGCAGATTTCATATCAGAAATTCATCATAATTTCTCTGGCTGGTGCTGGTTTAACACAGTTGAAATTTCTTATCTGTAGCATGTTTCCCATCGCTAAAGGAAATTCACAGCTATACTGGCTGTATGTGGGTAACTGAACAGCTTGAATATTTAATGAATTCTAAATATACTCTCAGGCAAATAAAGGAAATTATTTCCCTGGAACAGTACACTTCAAACATTAATCATAATTATTAATATCACACACAAAGTTTTACTGGAAGTTTGAACTTATTTAAGTTGAGATTTAGAATTATTGTTACATTAGCACATACTCAGGGCAGAAGGCAAAAGTTTCCTCCATTAATTCATTCAATAATAAAGACATATTTTATGACCTAATGCAATTTAGTAGCATGGGATCAAACCATTCTGATTTTTTTTTTTAAACAGAAAGAGCAAGGAGTGTGGAGGTTATAAAAATCTCACTTTATTTCTGAATTGCCTGAGAAGGTCTTTGCTGAAGTTAACTGACAATTACAGATTCTTAGGATTTCTATAGTTCTTGAATGTATTTGTTATATACCATTAGTCACCAGGTGAAGCCCATCAGTAATGGCAATACCCTGCAGCAATAGCTCCGGAGAATATAACACTGATTGATGGCAGGTCACCTGGAATTGGTTGGCAGAATTTCCAATTTTCTGTTGGGAAATTGCTTATTTCTCGAAGTCTATTCCCATTTTAACAAGTGGACAGCAAGCTGAGATTATATATTATTATGTGTCTAACTATAAAATTGTGATGGATGGTGTCACATTTAAAGAGAGTTAAACATTTCATTTAAGGATGGTATTAAACAAAAGTTTAAATAACTTTAAAATATAGGCTATATCTTTTCATTTGTTCATCCAGATTCAGAGCAATATTATCACATCTTAAATAGTTTAATGGGGAATGCTATGCTTTGTAATTATCCTTTTAAGTATTCAAAGGGTTATAATATCTTTGTTGTAAATATTTTGCACAGTTTCCAAGGTTTATCCAGGGACTGACTGGCTGAGTAGATTAATGTTTTACTTTGACTTAGGGGATTTAGGTTAAAATTCTGGCAAAACTGCATTGACAGAAAATCAAAGGCCAGTCAGAAAAGCCTTCGTACTGTGCTTCTTTTAAGTCATAAGGGGTAATAGCCAACAGCAACTAGTCATTCTTCTCTTTCTGAAGGTGAATGCGCTAAAAGCAAACACACTCTGTATTCTATTAGCATAGAATGTGTATTATCTTTTACAAAACCTAGGAGCATTGCTAACCTTCTGGGATAGAGAGCAGATCTTACTGTAGCCCTACCATACACTCACGGAAAATAGTAAGTGCAGAATCGAGAAAGGCTTACATTGTTTTAACTGGGAGACACAGGTTTAGTCTACACTTGAAAGTTATTTCAGCATAGCTAAGTCAGTTGGGGTGTGCAAGAATCACACCTTTGACATAACCCCCAGTGTAGATGCAACTCTGTCTACATTCCTTTCCTGAAATAGCTAATGTCATTCAGGGAGATGATATTCTTTCAACTACAGAAAAAGCCTTTCTGTGGATGTGGGCTGCATCTACACTCCAGGGCTATGCTGGCATAGTATGTTGGTATAGTCTGCAGAGTGTAGACATACCCTCAACGTGTTTCTGGATCAGATATTCAGATTAGAAACAAAGAAAGTGTAAACTGAAATTCTACTGAGTAGAAATGATCACAGGTTAATAGACTTCAGCTCTACAGTTCATTCTCATGACATACTAAGCTCTGGACTCAGATATATAGTCTCACATTTTTATTTTAATAGCTCCCGCTGAAATCAAGAGGCCAATGGGAAATAGCTCCCAGTGAAGTCAGTGTGTGCTCAACACCTTTTTAAATCAGGCCATTTATTTAGGAGCCTAAACTGAGACTAATAACTCTGGATCCTATTTTTGAAAATGTGGCCCACATGCACTGCAGGAAAGGCAAAGCATGTGCAAGCCTTTTTCTAATCTGATCCTGAAGGGAACTCTAGTGGCAGGTGGGAATTAACTATATTATTTCTAAACCCTTCATATTCCAAAATTTAATCAGCACTACTTACCAAGCTATGCTGGAAATATGTTTACCATTTTTACATCTACTTCTTCATAGATTTGGAAGTCATACTCTACTAAGAGAAACCAACTACATTCTTTACTCTGCTGTGCTGCTTAGGCGGGCAACTATGTTGTTCACAGAAGTATAACAATCCAAACCTCATATTTTCCAAGTACCAAATGGATTTATGATCTCTCATTTCATTTTTAGACTACCAGTTTGTACTATCTGATATTGATCTATTCTTTTAAGCCTGAAAATAAACTGAATCATAATTGCTTTGGCTGCCTGAATTGAAATCTAAAGAAACCTTCCAATTATTTTTTTAATCTTTTGCAAATAAACTATAAAACACAAAATACTTTTGTGCAACATTTGGAGTCATATAAACCTTGCTTTATTTTATCAGTCCTAAAAGCCAATACTTACATTATTATTCGATGCATTTTATCAGAAGCATTGGTGCACATCAGTGCGAGAACTTTCTACAACCTTGAAAATGACTTTTAGAATATTTCATTAGCAGACTGTCTTTCAGAACTCAAGTTGACATTCATGTTTCTTCACACCAGTCTTTCATCCACAAAACTCTTTGTTCTCCTGAACAGTTTCGAGACAATATGGGCAATCAAAAAAGCAAAGGCTTATGACCTATCTGCATCTTCTATTCCACCATTTGATCAGTCTTATTCAAATCTCATCTTTTTAATACTCCTTTGAGAAGTTTCTGAGAATTTTATTTCCTTTCTTTTATTGTGAATATATTATTTCAAAAACTTCAAACTTAATGAAATGGTAGCTCTCTATATAGCATGAGTCGGACACCACTGGTGGCTACACATTTATCCATTTTCATCTCTTTCAATAAGTTACGTGGAAGGAATTTGAAATACAGAAGAAAGGGAAATGCCTTTTATTATATATACATTTCACAGTTGATAATATTTTTGTCAAATATTTGGGAGGTTTTGGATGCCTTTGTAGTTGTACATTTTCCTTCCCCTTAAAAAGAAAACACAAGTGTTTGTTGCTTAGAATGTCTCTTCTCAACTGTTGTAGGGAACTTGGTAGCTGCATGCACTTCCAGAGAACTATAGATCAATGGGTACATAAGTATTCAGAAAAATGTGGCTTTGTGCATGCACTAGTTTCACAAAAAATTGGGGGATGCAAATTAGGTCACTGGTTTAGGAAAATCAGCCCAAGGTTGAGACACAAATAAAAGCAGGTAAATTAAATGAAGGTACTCCCTTGTGCCATAGTATTGCACTAGTTATCTCAGTTCTTCACTCTACAGTAGTAATAATTTAGATTCCTGTGAAAAACAAAGCATTGTTGATATTACAGAATGCTGTACAATAAGGTTACTTCTCAGACGTGTAGAATTGGTTTGGCTCCCACAATAATATGTTATGTTTCACCAATGCATGTAATACGTTATAGGTCTGGGATCCTGAGCTGGTGAAGTTTATGCCCCAGCAGGTAGCAAACAGATAAAATCTTCTCGATCATACACAATTTTAATCAGCAACCACACTTTTCTGTCAGATTTTATCCTAAAATGTATGTGCTGCTACTGACAGAGAAAGTTTTATGTGCTAGAGGAGTTCAGCTACAGATGAACAAAATCTTCTCTGTCAGTAGTTGCACTTTACTAACAGGTAGAGTCTTCTCAGTTAGCAGGAAGATAAAAACTGCGTTGGCAGCAGCTGTATTTCTTTGGCATGTGAAAATCTCTCCATCAGCAGATGCATTTTTTGCATTATAACATGCAACAGAGAAGGTTTTATGTGCAGCTGCTGACAGATAAATTCTTCTCCATCAGCAGCTGCACTTTCTTGGCAGATACAATCTACTGACAGTTGTTGCACAGTTCTTTGGCACAGCTTTGGAAACTACCTCACACATGCCCATCTCCTTTACCCTTTAAAAAGCATAGGAAATTAACACACACACAAAACTTTGTTATGAAACAGTTAAGCTTCCTACACACACAATGTACCTGAAGTCAAACCTCAAAAGCCAGAAAATGAAAACGTAGCCACATTATACTGTATATTACTATATATACTACTCCCACCTACAGACACACACTACCACTGCCATAACCACCATTCACCAGACAGTATCAGACTCATAAATCATTTTTTTTCGATGATCATAAATAGCTGCTAGTAGAAGGTTCCTATCCATAGTGATAAAATGTTTTACTACTTCATTCTTTCATTATTTATGGCAGAAGAAGCAAGAGAGTGTAGAATTATTTCAGTGTATTCATAGCCAGTATACTTAAACCACATAGTAATGGTTGATTTCTTTGTCATTCATTAACATAATTTACCACTATAGATTACTGATCACTTCATAATTTTGCACCAAAGGAATGAAGTAATAAAATAGATCATATTTACTCTCACTTAGTAGATTAGCGATCATATATGTGTTACTTATAATAAATATTTTAGGAAAAGAATGTGCTTAAATTGAGACAAAATAGCCCCCAAAATTGTAGCAGCTAATGGACTGACAAGTACTTTCATACTCTGTCTGTATTAAATAGCTTAAACAAATTAAATGAATTACCACATCACTGGTTCTTATCCTACTTGTGAAATAATACATGCCATTTAAAGCAATGAATGCCCATCAGTGGGCAATTTGAATGGAAATTGTTACATATAATATATAGGTCATTGCCAGGACAGCAGAGTTTGTAGTGCAAGGAGACAGCATTAGTGGGGGGGGTTTCAAATGGATTTTATAATTAATCATGCAGAAAACTTGTTAACCTCATTTGTTGTATTATTAGTCTGGTTAGTTGCATTGTCATTTGTCTACATTATTTATTAGTGGTCACTCTTAAAAAACATTTCCTCATGTACAAATATGACTAGTTCCATCACTATTCCCCATTTGATATATCGGGAAGATCTGTTCAGCTGGTAGAAGCTTAAAAAATGGAAGACGTGTGGTATCACTTGCAGTTTAAACTAGTGTAAAGGGTGGATTCTCTGTAACTTCAACTCTCTATATCATGATTTGAGGACTTGAGTAACTCAACCAGAGGTTATGGGTCTGTTACAGGAGTGGGTGGACAATGTTAGATTAGATGATCATGATGGCTCCTTCTGGCCTTAAAGTCTATAAGTGTATGAGTCTATGAATAGGTCTGCACTGCAGTAAAACACCCACAGCTGATCCATGTCAGTTGACTCAGGCTCATGGGGCTTAGGCTGTGGGGCTATAAAACTGAAGTGTAGACATCTGGGCTCCAGCTCGAGGTTCTGAGTCAGGAGGTCTGTGTTACATTTAAGAAGACGATCCAAAATGGCAGACAATTCATTTGTAGAAAGAGATCCTAAGTCAGGAATAGTTATACTAATTAAGCACAAGACTAGGGGCCTATACATATGCACATAGGGAAATAGCCATGGGTTATTGGCCTCTGTCCAGCCTATCCACCCTTTAATAAAAACATAGGGGGTTAAAATAGAAGAAAATCCATGTACTCAGTTTTATCTTCTAGGGCAAGATAATTACGGTTAAATCCTTAGCTGGTGCAAATGTGCTTAGCATCCATGGAGGTACGCCTGTTTACAGCCATTGAGGATCTGGCTAATGTAGTTTAGAGAAGAAAATCTAAATTGGAGGAAAATTCATTTCAAAGACAATTTATTATCTGTAAGAAAATGGACCATAGTTCCTCCCCACTCCTTAAATAATATAGCCCTTCCAAAAGGTCTGTTTCCTTGGATAAATGGACTGTTTTCTATTTGGGATTTGCTTCTTATCTTTTGAAGGAAGGAAAGCTGATGAGAGCCAAATTAATTTCTTTAGGCCCATCAAAGCCATTTTTCTTTTTTTAATATTAGGCCTTTATGAAACTGAAAAAAATTAACTGTGAATTTCTTTTACTTCCTTTGCTAAGACTAAGTTGGTTATGAAACCCATGCAAAAATATTTGTGAGTGATTTTGCAGAAGATAGATTTTCTATTGCTCAAAAACATTAAATTTTCCAATTGTGATGGGAATAATTTCTCCTCCATAAATGGATATACTTCATGTATTTAGATAGTCTAACCAAAGGCTTGTCTACATGGGGTAATTGTCCAGAGTAGCTATTCTGACACAACTATTCCACAATAGCTATTCCAGAATAACTCCCTATGTAGTCACTTTTATTCTGTAAGAATTCTGTAATATCTTCTGTAATATTCTGTAATTCTAAGAATTCTGTAATATCTTCCTCATGCAGAAATGTTCTTACCCTCTTATATGTTATTTTAATTCTTTGGTATTTTTCTACCCTGGGCTTGGTCATGTATCATGAAATTCCCTGAGACTTTTCTCAGTGTCCTCACTGGGAGAAGGATCAAGGCCCATAACTGCTTATTGTAACAGAACACACACAAGCACTGTGTGTGTACTGTTCTGAACACAGAGCTGTTATTTCCCACTCTCCTCTCCCAATCCCACCAAATAGGCAAAGAACTACATTGTACAGCCTGCATTGTACCTTCCCTGCTTCTACACTTTATCTCTCTTTTTTCACTCTATTTTATGTCTATTTTGTCCTTCATACTGTTTCTCTGCCACTATGAGGCTCATTGAAGTCAACTGAGTAATATATTTTCTCTCTCCCATGTCTGTCTTTCTATAGCTTTTTATGATTTTTGCTGTGAAAGGTTCTTTATGAAAACAAATTGCACTGGTCTGGGAATTCTGGAGTCTACAAAGCACAATTCTCTTTCAATGGTTCAGATATCTGGTCTTGAAATTGTGAATGATCATCACTATATTTCTCCCCATAATACTTGTATAATACTTTATACAAGTTGTTAGAAGACATAGGGCTAAATTCTGTTCTCTCGCCGATGTAAATCCGAAATAACTCTGCAGAAAACAATGGCATTACTCAAGATTATACCGGGTAGCTGAACAGAATCTATCCCAGAACCAATTGTAAATTTTCTTTTCGAAGGATCAGTTTTAAGTCATCCATCCAAAAAATGGAATAAGATGTAAAATGCTTTTTAGAACTCTGATCTTTTTCTCAATTTAGTTATTTTTTTAAAAAATCCACCTTGAATAATTTCTGATAAAAAAACACCTTGTATAAATCTAAATAGATTAACAAAAACTGAGGCCTTGCTCCTGAGGTCTGGCCAAGTTACACTTGGCACTGGACTCAAGGTGGGTTGGGCAGACTGTCCGTTTCTCCCGCTTCTACTGCCGCACACCCCTATGCAGGGGAGGCCAGGAATGGGTGTCATAAAGCCAGCTATATCAGCTCTAGACTGGCCAGTGATTGTTTTATGCTGAAGAAACCCAAATGTTCCCATTTAGGCTCTTAGTTTATATTTGTAAAGAACTTTGGAAACAAAAATAACATCATAAACATGAGTGTGTTTATTAATGCACATTCTGGCACCTGTTTCTAAATGTCCTTTTTTCAGGAACAAGTATGCCCTGAATATTTTTGTACTCCAGCTCTCCTTTCACTGCCACCCTGTCATTACTCTTGGTATATGCCCAATATATGTATAGTCTCCAAACCAACAGAGCTTCTGCACTCCATAAACATACAAAATTCCCAAACCAACAACAAACCTACCATTTAGAATAATATACACATATACACAATTAATGTGCATAATATGGCGGCACACAAATAGTGAGTGCAACTTGAGGTTTTACTGTTTGAACTCAAAATCTTTTCTTTTTTTAATCTTTGTTTATTTGGTTTGAGGTTTATTGGCTGTTTTAAAAGGACCTGTAAGATTTATTTTGGTTTTTTGTTGCCTGTTTAATTGTTAGCTATTTTACTGCTATTTCCTCCATAGAAATATCAGGAATGTCACTTTTGCCTTAAGATTTTTTGTGGGATAACTTGTTGGATGGCTGACTTGGGATATTCCTCAGTCATTAATTGAGAGGCAGTAGAATTGAACCCCAAGCAAAATGAGCTTTTCTCCCAAGTGTATCAGTTAATTAGGTGCTATTAAAACAAACAAAAGATGATCAAGTTCTAGAGAGTATGGACAAAAACCACTTCCCATAATTAATTAGATTTTCTTTCTTTAGTATCTATCATAAACCCCATAGGTTTTTAGTCATTTACAAAGTCTTCCAGACTAGACAAGACCTCCGTTTCTGATGTGGAAAATGAGGAGCAGAAAACCCAACTTGTCTGAATCCTAACAAATTTGGGGTTCATCGTGATGTAACATAAAGAAACCAAATAGTCCATTTAAAAAAATTGCAGTTGCCTTTAAATAATGTGACTAGCCTATCTAAGAAGTTCCTGGACACAGTCTATCATGATGTGAAACTTCAGATCAATACAATAGGAACCGATGACTGTCCTAAGGTATATTTGAAAAGGATGGAAGAAAAGAAAGGAAGAGAATAGGCTCATTCCATTAAATGTATGAGATTCTAGAAATGGGTTGCTCAGTGGAGGACTTCTTGCTTGAATAACATGAGCAAGGCTTTAACCTTAATTAACAAGTTTTTGAAAAACCAAAACCAACCCTTATCTCAACCTATTCCTAGTTTGTGGATTTTCAAGATGACCAGAAACATTGGAGACACAATTTATTGGGTACCCAACCTGAGACACCTTAAAGTGTCCTAAATGCCAATCCATTGAAAATCAGGCCCTTTAAGGCATCTGAAATCAGATACCTTAAAAATTAAGTTACCCCAAATCCCTAGTTACTTTTGTCCATCTTGACTGTAACATTATTGATATAGACATATTTTAGAGAATATTTAGCAACTAAATGGAATGGTTGCAGCAAGTGTGTTATCATTTAATGGTTATTAGATGTCACTCTTTTTTAACAATTAACTGAAACCTAACTTGCTGTAGGCTATTTTGATAAATGTTAATTAAATAGCTACAGATTCCTTACAAAGGTTCATGTGCTAATAAGAATAAAATTAGACATTTCTTGCTTATGTAATTTTGAGCTAATTACATGACTATTAGATTTATCTTTCAAAGGCTCAATGTTTTCTTTTAACAGTCATCTTATATTTAATTAAAAAGCAATATCTACTTTGCTAAGTCTGAAATAAATGTTCATTGAAGATACTAAATTAAAAAGTGTTAGCAAAATTTCACCATCAATTAAAGGGCTTTACAGACATTTTCACAATTCAGCATAGAGATCAATCAGGCAGAAGGAAATGCAGCATCCCCTCTCATAATCAAACACAATTATTTTGGTTGACACACTTTAGAAGAAATAGTGGGAGTTGTGCAAAAATTTACTGAAAGAAATGTGATTCTTTAAAAGAGTTGTCAGGATGTACCAGCAGCTTCTTGTGTATGATGAATGAATAGCTACAGTGCAGTAGATAAAACATACAGACTAGTACAGCTATAGATTTGGAGAAGATGATGATCAAATACCATTTTGAAAAGAGAATCTGAACAGGATTATATCACCTGTACAGCTTTATTTATGAGATCATAGAAGCACGTGTCTATAAGCATAAGAGAACACTTGCATGATTAGATTCATCTGGCCAGCCAGGATGGAAAAGAACCACATCACATTCTATTTACTTTAGGGAGTTTTGCTACAACAAGGTCTTCTTGTCATTTTCCATTTTCTCTTCACTCAAAACCTTTGATTAAGAGAAAAGAAAATAAGTAGAAGTGGAATAACAAATGTTAACTGGAAATAAACAGTGGGGAACTTTTCAGCATTGCCTAAGGGCTAAATTTTCAAAGGTATTTTAAAATGCAGAAGATGCAGATCATCAGATGATGATGCAGATCATATTCAAAAGAGCTTAAACAGATTAGGTGCCCAACTCCCATTGAAATCATTGACTTCAATGGAGCTAAGATGATTTACACCAGCTGAGAACTAGTGCATACATATTTTTCTCTAGTTACTTATATGCAGTATCGAACTGCCTCAAAAATATTGCACATGCCAACAAATTTTAGCTGGCTCTGCTCCTCCACCCACCCATGGAAGCAAAAACTTGCAGTTTTTTGGTGGTTGTTTTTAAAATTGTGTGAGTGACTGTGTTCATGTGTGTGTGAAGAAATTACTGAGGCAAAGCTGAGGCAAAGAAATACATTTTCATTTAGTTCAAAAAGCATTGAGGTGAGTGGTCATTCTTAGGTCATAAGAGAATGAGTTCTATAGTCTTAAGGTCTATTCCTGTGAAAGTGCTGTCCTCTGTCCTCCTGAGCCTCCCCTTATTGGTTGATAGTTTCATGATCCCTGCTCAACACAGCTATCGTGAGAGGTCAAAGATGATCTGGCAGGTAGCCAGGGCTAATTCCATGGAACTCTTTGAATACAGTAGAACCTTAGAGTTGCAAACACCTCAGGAATGGAGGCTGTTCGTAACTCTGAACAAAACATTATGGTTATTCTTTCAGAAGTTTACAACTGAACATTGACGTTGCTTTGAAACTTTACTATGCAAATGATAAATGCTGCTTTTAACCATCTTAATTAAAATGAAACAAGCACAGAAACAGTTCCCTTATCTTGTCAAATCTTTTTTTTACCTTTTTTTTTAGTAGTAGTTTACATTTAACAGAGGATTGTACTGTATTTGCCTTTTTTGGGGGGGTGTCTCTGCTGCTGATGATTGCCTGCTTCTGATTCCAAATGAGGTCTGTGGTTGACCAGTCATTCGTAACTCTGAGGTTCTACTGTACTTTAAATTGGACTGGTGAGCCAGGGCACAGAGCAGAACCCCAGAGCAATGTATTCATGGTGACCTGTATTGTTATTCAGAAAGATTACTGTGTTTTGTACTAATTAGAGTTCTTTAAGGTTATCTTCAGTAGTCCATAGTGGCTCTTGTAGAGTTCCTTTGGATAGGCTCTTCTCAGTGTTTATATTTTTAGAATTCAATTCTGTAGAAGTCTCCAGCCCCTCTTTGCCCTTTTGCTCATACAGTAAACTGCTGTGTCTGGGGTCCACCCTGTCCGCCCTGTCTGTCCCAAAGACCTTTAGTTAAAATAGTATGTAAGGCAAAGGTCAGAAGGGGAAGTGGGGTACAGTGGGTGATAAGCAGCCAGCTCAGCTAGAAGTATAAAAAACCGCAATGCTAAGCTAAATTTTCTGTGATCTACAGTTTAACCACAACTTTGCTTTTCAATGAAAAATATGTTTTGTTACTCAATATGCCATATAAGGAATTCCTGCTTGGTCTGGTAGAAAAACTACCAAAGAGGAAGTCTACTGTTTGAATGCAAGTGAATATAAGTGAAAGGTATATAAGAGATGTAACCGCCTTTTGTAATTTGGAAGCCACCGTAGTTGTATCCCATGCGGCCATGTGTTGCTTCCCAGCATATATGCTTTATTAATAAAGAAGCCTCTGGCGTTGCTGATTCAAACACAACGTGTGGTTAATTTTTCCACAACAATTCAGAGGAGGAAGAGAAGGACTGGTGGAGATGGGTAGGTTGACAGAGCCACTGATAATGGTCATTTTTTTCTTAGACTGGCAGGTCTGCCACTGCTGTTCTCCAGGGAATCTCTGCTTTCATTCTAATTTGTTTTATTTCTCCTGGAAAATGAACCCTTGGTATTGAAAATATCAGTCTCAGTTATAATGTTGGTCTTGCAATGGAGCCCCTACGCATGCCTCAATTAGCCAATACAAATCCAACAAATTCAGCTGGTCTGGTGGGAGTGATGCTATACATGAAGTTCGGGTTCAGCTACACATTAAGCTACACTTACATTCAGCAAATATATCTAAATCCTCACTGTTCAATCATTTTGCAGATTAGAATTTCACAGTATAAAGGACTCCACCTCACTAACACTGCTTTCTTTTGTGTGTGTGTTACTGGCTATCAAAGGTACTGGACTGAAAGCCCTGGAGATAGAAGTCCTGTTTATCCACAGAATAAGCACAGCAATTAAAATGGCAGGAAAAGCTTCTGCCAGGCCTCCTCTTTAATGTCCTGACTTAGCATAAGCTAGTAACTCCATGCCCTGTCAGTCCTTTTCTTATTACCAATTATAGTGCTTACCGTGGTGGCAGAATTTGTGATGTGGATATTTGCCACTGTGAACTGGACTGAGACCCATCAAATTAATTTCCCCTAAGTCACTCAAGAGTCATCAGATGGTACAAAAAAAAATTGGTTACTTCTGAGCTACTCTGTATTTGACCCAGTAACTGAGATGTGAAAGGCAGTACTACATATTCCAGTTCCCAGAACCATACAGACTCCCAACTCATTAGTACTGTGGCATATTTTATGTTACCTGTAATGTTCTTGGACAGTTAGTATCTAAAAAGTAACTCCACTTGCAGCTCAATCATCATCATATCTTAGCATTAGCTTTAATTGGCCTATGTGGCTCTTTAGAGTGACATTTTTGATTTCACATTCATTGATGAGTACTAGAACATAGTAAATGTGCACCTCCTGTACTTTGGCATTCACTTGGCCCCACAAGTATGTGAATGGCCCTAGGAGAAACAAATTGCTCTGTCAATGTATGAGTAACAGAATATGGTTTATACACAGACAAAAACTGAAGATGTATAAACAAAAGCAAAAAGAACAGGAGTACTTGTGGCACCTTAGAGACTAACAAATTTATTTCAGCATAAACTTTTGTGACTACAGTCCACTTCAGTTCTCAATAAATGGTGCAATTTACCTACACAATTTTGAATCTTTGGTTTGTAGTCAGATTTGCAACTGAATGCTCTTAAGTATTGGGAATACAAAGATCAGTTTGACTTCAGAAGTGTGACTAAATAGAGGACTGCCTTAGCAGTGCCAAAAGTGAAGCTGTGCTAATTAAGCATAGCACCACGCTTGGCTGTATCTGAGTCTTAGTTGTGGACTTGCAAGTAGCTGCAGTAGCCATTAAAAATAGGCATTATCTCAATTACAGAGTAAAGATAAACGGATCTTTATATATATATTTTCTTTTACCTCTGTTTGGTCATGAATGTGTTTTTCATTTTTCAATTCTATTCTCTTCATCCAATTTACTTTCTCATGTTAAATGTTATCAGAAGGCATGGATTGTTTTCACTTCATGATTACTGCTGCAGATAACTATTATCTTTCACAGTCCTGTTGGCTTTATCTTTGTGCATTCCAGTCTGTCCTTTTAATTATTTTATTTTATGGTTTCCCTCTGTCTCCCCACAGTTACAAAGATGTGCAACCCTGCAGATATTTAGGCCCCAGTCAGTCCATTCTAATTCAGCAAAGTACTTAATCGCATAATTGGAGCCCATAGCATCTGTATAACTTTATATATGTGATTGGTCACATTGACTTAAACGGGGACTAATCACGGACCAAAATTTACACATTCGTAAGTGTTTGCAGGATTACAGCCCAAATCTGTAATTTAGGGCTTGATTAAGAGCCCTTCAAAAGCCACTGAGTCCCATATTTTTCTTGGCCTCCCTAGTAAAATGGACTGGCATTTTGATTTGTTGAGGTTTTTTTAATTAAACATTTTTATTCTATATTACTTTTTGATACTCCAGGTGTCATGAACAGGTACATTGGTCATTACTTATAACTTTGTATACAGGAACTCTTCTGTGGGAACATCATATAAATAGATTGAAATAATGTTTTATATGGAAATAAAAAAGAATAATGGTCACAAAGGAAAGATTATCTGCTCTCTAACTACTATTAATCATGTTGATAGTTGAATATGGGGTTAGAAGTTAGAGAGTGTTTGATGTTAAGAGTGAGCCAAGACAGTGCAATATTCAGGCTTTATTCCTTCTTCCACATGTACTGTAGTCTCTAATCAACCACTTCCTGAAAGTAGAGTTCTCTCAGTTCCTAGACATTACCCTATATGACAGCATAATATCATATTGCGGTGTCCCATTGGGAAGCTATTGTATACACTACAGAGAGGAAGTATCGTAGTATTTGTTATCTGTAGTTGCTAATATTTAGATTTTGTACATATCAAGAATACTAATGCCAAAGTCAATGTGAAAGGAACACTGATACTGTGCACCAAATTCTGTTTTCAGGTTATGCCAGTGCAAATCCAGAGTTACACTGGTAAACTGAAAACAGAATTTGTCTTTCTTTCTTTAAGGCAGGAGGATGCCTTAGTCAGTAGGGTTGCAGTTGGAGCATGCTGAAACCTCCAGCACCCACAGACATAAGGAATTACAGTCAATATTAACTATTATTAAACTTCTATGTTCCATTTAGCTCTGTGTGCTTTGGAGTAAACATTTTAATCAATCCTTATCTAATATTTATGCCATCATATAATTTTCACCCAGCTATTCTATTTATGATACCATAATATGCTAATAGTAACATCATATAATAGCTTTGCTTAGCCTATAATATATTTGTATCTTATCATCAATATGAAAGCACCAGAGAGATGATTTTTGCCACCCTGTTCCCAAGACAAAAGCCTTTTAGGAACCATCCTCCTAACTGCCTCCCTTAATGAAAAAAAATAAGAAAAGAGAAACAACTTCTTTCTTAAACAGAAACTAGAAGCTATTGGACTTTTACTACTGTTGTAGTGGGCTGCAATTGTCTGTGACTACACATGGCAAGTTTGGTAACCTTAACTCTTGTTTATTAGGTCTATGCAAGTTACTTATTTAATTTTCTTGCACTTTCATTTAATTGAATATTAAGTTTTGACATAATGCCGGCATTTAGAGTTGCATACCCTGTTGGCATAGTGTCAGTATTCTTTGTTAGCAAAGCAAAATGAAACGGCAACATCTCAATAGTACAAGAAAAAGAATGAAATCAAAAGAGCTGTGCTAAGCAAGTCAATGCCAGGACACCCCTGTTCTACCTGAAGCCACTTCTCTTTTTTCACTCAAGATAAGCAAGAGCTCTCTATTTGATATGCTTTACATGAGTTGTCACTTCCAGGCAATCTGAAATAAATTGCACAGTACACTTCAGGCAAACTCTTGATAGACTGTTGAATTTTTTTCAGACAAATAATAAAATGCCCATGGATCAAAGCACGATCAGAGATGCTAGCAAACCCAGACGTCTGGACCACTGAGTGCACCAAATATAAACAAACAAATAAATAAATAAAAATAGACTGTGGCTGAACTCCTGTCCCCATTGAAGTTGATGGGAGTTTTGCCATTGACTTCATTGGAGCCAGGATTTCACTCTACGTGTTGGACATGCAAAGATTTTAACCTATTTTCCATTAACTACAAATGAACCTTTGAAATAAGTGAGGTAGCAAATTTAAAGGTATGAGTGTGGACAGAGAAGAGGGAGGGAGAGAGGCACAAACCTTTAATACAATTTTTATTCATAAGTCATGGTATTGTCTGTAGACTTAGTTAAGAAAAATGCTCTCCCATCAGCTGTTCAGCATGCAGAACACTGGATTAGGTTTTCCTTTTGTTTATGATTAACCACCCTATGTCTAACTTAATCACATTTAATAGAAAACTAGGGTCATTTCTCGACAATGAGAAGTGGGGGTTGGTGGGTTTATATAGAACCCAAAATGGGTTTATATAGAACCCTTTAAATAGTATGGGCCTGGTTCTGTTCTTGCTCATCGGTTTTACACCACTGTAACTCCACTGACTTTGACCCAAGTTACACCATAATTGTAAACAGGAGTGAGTGACAGAAGCATAATGGCCCACTGGGTTAACATGAAAATTCCAAAAGAAAAAACATGTCGTGTATAGATAGATTTGGGGCTAGCTGGTGTAATTTATGCTGATTTACATCAGCTGAAAATCTTGACCATTGAATATCGTCTAGAGCACTGACTTATGGTACCCTGGCTTTTGGGGATTGTTCTTGTATTCCTATTACAAACCACACGCTTCTTTGTAGTTATATAATTCACCCTCAAGGAAAGAAGCATGAGCTTTAATTATAGAAAAAAAATCACCAACTTGAATTCTACTTCTGAAGCTAGAAACTAGTTTGAGAAGTTTGCCAAAGGTTGAGCTCAGTGGGTACCTCTTTCCTTAACACAGAGCACCAATGCTTTCTTTATTTTGTATCAAATGCAGCCTTAGTTAGTGCAGCTATCATTGACCTCAACAAGAACTGGTTCTGCAGATACTATGGCAGAATTTGACTCTTTGTATTCTTGTGCACCATGAACTCACGTAGAGTCAACTCAGAAAACTATTTATTCCGTAAATATAAATGTCAATGAATATAAATATCACCATTCTGTATGGATGTTCTAGTCCATTTAGGCTAGTACATGTCTCTGACAGTGGAACATATTGAATGTATAATTAAAGAGCTTAAATCCCAATAATACATGGAATAGTGTAACTTTAGAGGAGGAGATGTAATGGGTCTTCTCAACTCCAGCTGTGCAGTGTGTGCTCTGGAGTGTAAGAATGTCCTTTTAATTTGTGTCATACTCAGTGGCACTTCAGATGAGCCTCAGTCATATAAATGTATATTTTTCCCATAATTTACTAAGCTACATGTGCTTCCAATAAGTGTTGAAAATAGTCAAAAATTAGTAAAGTAGTAATTACAGATTTATGATCATTATTCTTGAAAAACTCCATCTGAAAATTCTGAATGGTGTGTATATATTTCGGGAGATAGTATTTCTCAGTTTAATAAGCCACTGTTTCTTCACTTGCCTTCTGTTGTTCAGAACACTGGATTATGTTTTTCATTTGTTTGTGATCAATTGCACTGTTTCTAACCTAATCACAACATCTAACTGGCTAGAATTATTATTTAATTTGCCACAGATCCCAGAATTATTTTATTTGCATAAGCAAAAAAGTTATCCTAAGCATAATTTTTTCAAATAGATTAAAGAGCAGCGAAAATACAAATGAAAGCAAGCAGGGCTAGTGTGGAGTTCAGTGAAGAGTTCTAAATGATGGCACAGTATTTGCATTAATTGTCATTTGTAGTAGAATTTAGCACTACATCAAGAGGAATTAAGGAGTCAGGAAGAAATTGTCTGAGACACTAAGATTGAAAGGGTTTGTGGGCAAATTGAAACAGTCAGGTGTGTGCAATTCCCAACATGCTTTATGTTCATATGGGGTTGGTTTTTTTTAACTTTAATTGTGTATTTTTAACTCTCATGAAATCTGAAAGTATATTATTCTGCTTATTATCTTTGTTGCCTCTACTACACAAGTATTTTCAGTTTAATTTATTCAGCTATTGTTTATCATATGAACTTTTATCCAAATTTAAAAGAAATTTAAACAAGTGGCCCAATTCTTATCCCTCCTCCTAACTGCCAACCCACCCAAACTGTCCCTTTAGTGACAAAGTAACTGCACCAGCTTCTTCAGTCTCATGCATTCATTTCTTCATTTTGGAATAATTGAGCAAAAAGGTAAAAGACCCTAACTCCTGGAGCTGATCTGTAAAACACAGGCCATGGGCCTTTGTGGAAGGGACTGGCCAAAAAGAACCTATGGTCTATGGAAGGAAGAAGGATGATCCATTGCTCAGGGCCCCAGCCTGGGATTTGGGAGTGCTAGGCTCATTTTTCTACTCCATCACACTCGCCCTGTGGGACCTTGTGCAAGTTTCTTTGTGCCTCAGTTCCCCATCTGTAAAATGGGGATAACAGCACTTCCTTATCTCACTTGTATTGTGAGGATAAATAATTGAAAGATTGTGGGTGCTCAGATAGTGGTAATGGGGGCCATGTAAATACCATAGATAGATGTTCTGGGACCCCATCCCCAGAGGATGTGAAGGAGCAGGCAGTGAGCTTTATTGAAAAATGGGGAGCTTTACTGTGAAGGTTCACCAGATGATTGGGCAGTGTACTCGAAGCACAGAGCTTCCAGCATGTGGCAAGAAAGGGTAGAGCACAAGTTATTCAATACTGGGCTCTTTGCAGTATAAGGGATTGGAAATTGTATGCTGTATTGTATCTGTCGCTGCACATGGAATTTTTAGCAGTGATCATTAATGTTTACCATTTGCAGTGCTAAATGAATTGCAGTTGTTAACATTTCCAACTGCCAATGCCTTTTGGTAGGACAAAGGATTTAAGAGTGGCATTTCCCACACATTTTCTTCATGCTGTCTTAAACATTCATTTCTATCAGTTCTCAAGCTGTCAGTTCAGGAGTGAGTTCTGTAGCTTCAGATTATTTGCAGAACCAAGTTCAAAAGCTAACCTCAGGTCTGCTACCCCTGTGGCTACATGCTTCCCAACTCCATGAGATGCCGTTGCTTGTGTTGTGTGCACCTGTCAAATGCTGGCAGTGTGCCAGCACATGGCAAAGCAGAAATGAAGTGCTTGCAGATTTGAACATGATCTTTGTCATTTGTCCTTCATGGACTTTTTGGGGGGAGGGTTTCTTTCCAGTGCCATTTGATATTCATATGCTCTTGCTATATGCTTTACCAATAGACAAAATGATTCAGATACAATCAGAACCTTCCGCAGCCACCTTGAATTTTTGCCCACAATTCAAACCAAAACTGAACCAAATCTCTTCTGAAGCTCCAAATGTTTGATTAACTTTGTTCACACAATTGCCCATTTCCGCATGTCAGACTTCTGGAGGCTGCAGA
This sequence comes from Chelydra serpentina, assembly GCA_037349315.1. Taxonomy (NCBI): domain Eukaryota; kingdom Metazoa; phylum Chordata; order Testudines; family Chelydridae; genus Chelydra; species Chelydra serpentina. Next base: position 28,776,686 of record JBAIAC010000026.1, read on the forward strand.
AACAGAAGAGCCAAAATACCAAAAGAAAATATGTTCTCATCAGACTTTCATCTTGGTTTTGCAGTCTCAAGATGTTTGGATATTCCTCCATATAGATGGTTGGTATTATTATAACTTGTTATTTGTGTTATAGTAAAGCTACAATCCCCAATCAAAACTGTGCTCAGATCTGTATATAGTGAGAGACCGTCCCTGCCTTAGAATTTAAATGTAACTAGAAAAGACATACAAAGGAAACAGAATCCCCATTTTACTGAGGCACAGAGAGATTAAGGGGCAGATTTTTCAAGTTACTTAGGTGTCTAAAGATGCCAATAGATACCTACTGGGAGTTTCAAAGTGCCAAGGTGGCTAGCTCCCATTGAAATCCCTAGGCACTTTTGGAAATCGCACTCTGCACTCATTTGCATCATTAGGCACTTTGAACACCTAAGTGACTTGGACAAGCATATCTCCTGTGGCAGAGAATATCTGTGGCAGAGCTAGGATTTATATCCAGGTCTCATGAGTTCAAGTCTAGATTCTTATCCACAAGACTATCCTTGCTCTCTTGAAAAATGATGAATCCAACCAAATCTCAGAATTTACTGAAGTTGGCCCACCATGCCTTATCTGTCTTTCTATGCAGTTGTAATATGCCTCTCAGGATACCTGGGCACCTTAAACATTTTAGAGTGTATACAGACAGAAGTTTTGTTTTCCTATCTCAATCCCCCTGTTCATGGGGATTGTTATTGTTAGGGGAACACAAGGTGGAAGTAGCGAGTTTTGCATTTTGTTCTGAAGATGATGAGATTTGTGGCTATTCTAATCCCTTCTGGGAAGGAGCGCCACAGTGTGTCTTTCCAATGTGCTATACACTTTGATGGTAGAAAGCAATATGTTTGGATGACTAAAGAATCACAGAGGAGCTGTTGATACAGCCAGTTCTCCAGGTTTTAGATTATCAGCCTGGTGTACTGACACTACCTCAACACACGCCATAGGGGGAAGTGTGATTTTAAGGACCATTAAACACTGTGCCGTAAACATTCTCGGCATATTACAAGTACAAAATGAAACACCTGTGTTAAATAACTTTATGCCAATCCACTGGGAAAAGTCACTGAGTACAGTAAATCCAAAATATCTCATTTCTTACAGATCATGTGGTGATCTAGTGGTTGCATGGTGAGATGCACTATTAAACACGTAGGGATTCTTGTTCCAGACATCATAAAGGATTTGTTTATTCTGCATAGCTATAGCTGTAGTTCTTTATTGATCTAAGGATACTATCATTCCATTTTATTCTGCTTTTATATTAAGCACAATTAAAAAGGAAGTGAACTGAGTGTGAAATATGCTAGCTAAATAGTTATGAGCTATGAAAGCTGGGGAAGGAAAAATATCTAGGCATCATCTGTCCTATTCTGTGTCCCAAGAATCTAAGAGTACACACAATAGGAAAGCAGTAATGAGACAATTCTTGAAGATGTAGGGCATAATCCATAGCAACACCAAGTTCACACTTGGGACAACCGATTTATGGGAAAAGCAAAGAAGTCTAAGATACCGTTATGTCCTCCCAAATCCTGGGGCTGGATAGAGGCTGAACTGACCCATCTTGGCCAGCACAAACTAGAACAGTCACATGGCTGCTCTGATTTTTACAGGCTAGAGCAGTCTGCTAGGGATCATTCCATAGGCCAAGACCCTGATGTCTCCAGCCCCTACTGTCCCCCACCTGACCCAAATATGTAATCAGTGTCACTGTACATTGGGCATGAGTGGTGTCAAGAGGGGATGGCATAAACACAGACATGGTAATTTCAATGGGGCACTACTGGAATAAGGTGCAGCTAACTCAATGTAAGAGTAACAGAATCAGACCCTCAGTTATCTAAGGCAACCAGTATGTTTCAAAGAGCTAGTACTGTACATAGGACACACCTAAAATGTAACTTCTATACACATCAATGGTCCTGAGCTACTGCAAGAGAAATGGCATTAATAAAGCTGTGGGTTGAACTAAAGAGAAATCTAAAGTGACTTTAGATCCTAAACTGAGCAAAGGTACTCCTCAGTTATTTGACAAAAAGATTAAGGAGAAGAAGCCAAAATTACATCTTGGTTCTGACAGGCATAGTCAAAATCAAGAACAGTCTGTAAAAGGCAAATGTCTGTTTTTAAAAGACATTTCACAAGAAAGCATAGATTGTATTTCAACCTACAAGTTGTTTGTTTTCGAAATCCCTCTCCTACTTAAGGGACAGTGCAATAAAGTGGGAAGAAGAAATTTAGATAGCATATCCCTCCAAATCAAGAATAGCTATTAAAAAGTCCCATGATAATTTGTTTGTTTTTTAAATCTCCTCTTATAAATAAAACAAATCTATTTTAAAAGTAAAACACAAATATTAAAAATACCTGAATTTGAACGGCTTTGCACATTCACCTCCCTAGATACAATGTTTCACATTTGAAAAATGGCTTTGTATTGTTGGCATATTAAGAACATCTCATTTGATCTTTCTAGTTCTGATATTATCCCATGCAGCAAACCAGGATTCAGACTGCAGCACTATGCGGTTCATTGTAAACAAGGTTGGCGAGACTGTCCTCTTGCTTCCGCCACTGTAAATGAGGAATAACTCTATTGGTAACAATGGTATTACACTAGCATAAGAAAGAGGAGAATAGGCAAGATGCTGAAAACAAATGATCAGGAATCTTGCTGAAAACCAGCCTCTCTTTTTGACTATTTTCTTCTGAGCAAGGGACGGCAGGGGGGGGGGGGGGGGTTGTACTTATATCCCACCCTAATAGTTTTGTTTGGTTTCCTAGAAAAACAAATTAAAAGACAGAAAATTTAAATTACTGGGATTTTTTTTCCTTTCCACCAACTGAATTTATATACCTCAGAAACTAATATAACTCTTTGATGGGGATTGCTTATTTTCTGTTGACAGCTTTTTAGTGAAAAAAGATAAAAATCAGATTGAATTTCGACAGTGAGAAATTGAGAGCTTGTTCTACCAGCAGGAGTCTTGAGGCCTCTAATTTTACCTCTGTGAGCAAAGATGAACCAAGAATATCAGCAACCTCCTTTTCCTAAAGCAAAAGAAAACCTGGTATCCTAAAAGCCATGAAAAAGTCTGAGTCTAAGGTTTGTCTAAGAAAAAAAACATGTGTTTAATTGATTTTAGCATGGCTATAATCTGAAGATTAAATATATCTACAATGATACAGTAAAAGCTGTGTTATTCGGCACCTTACAAACCGGAAAGCTCTATAAACGGCATTTCTGATCTTCATTGAAAGTCCGGTTTATAGTCCGATTGACATGGGGCTGACAGGCTCCCTACCTGGCTTTGCATGGCTCCCATGTCCCTGCTGCTCCTAGGTGGAGAAATGGCCACAAGGGGGTTGGAGTGCGGGAGGAGGTGCATAGCATGGGCACAGACTCTGGGACGGAGTTTGGGTGCAGGAGCAGGCTCAGGGCAGGGGTTCGGGTGGGGGAGAGAGTGCAGGGTGCCCGATCCGAGTGGCATTCACCTCGGGCAGCTCCCTGCAAGCAGTGATATGTCCCTGCTGCTCCTAGGTGGAGGCGGGCTAGACGGCTCTGCACGCTGCCCCCCGTCCCACCCCGAGCACTGACTCTGCAGCTCCCATTGGCCAGGAACCACGGCCAATAGGAGCTGAGGGGGGGGTGGCACCTGCAGGCAAAGGCAACGTGTAGAGCACCTAGCCCGCCTTCCGCCTAGGAGCAGCAGGGACATGTCGCCACTTGTTGGGAGCCGCCTGAGGTGAGCGCTGCCCGGATCCTGAACCCCAAACCCCCTCCCATACCCAAACTCTCCCCAGAGCCTGCGTCCCGCACCCCCTCCCACATGCCAACCCTCACCTCTGAGCCCAACTCCCACACCCAAACTCCCTCCCTCTTAGTTAACCGGATTTTTTTACTTACCGGCACCCCACATTTCCCCAATGGGCCGTATAACAAAGCTTTTACTGTATATAGCTAGAGAGATACAGTATAGATATTGGACTTAGCATTAATAAAAAAAGAGACTGGTACAGAGTAATGCTCATACTGAGTAAGCTGCTGCTAGAAAATCTGCACCCAGAAAAGTGAGTGTGGGATGAAATATTGGCTCATCCAATATCCAAATCCCTGTCTCCAGATCCCATGCATCACCCACTCACGCTAATGAATTGCTGAGAGGAATTTCAGTCTAGGGCAAGAGCATGTTCCACATATTTATGGGCATGAACCACCTAGCCTGATTACACAGAGGTCTCATTTCACACAGATTATATGTGCTCCTGCCCAAGGTAATCTGAGTGGAAAAGCTGTGCAGAGGTCCTGCTGTCCAAGGAGGTGTGCACATCAGTGCTGATTTGCAAAGTGTGTGCATGCACTTCGGGACATTTTCTGATTGTGCAAGTTTTGGTCGATTTATAACTCCATAAATATTGATGTTGCATTAGTCTGAAATGGAATTATCTCAGTCAATCAGAGTGCAGGGATGCTGTATTATTACTGATGCATAATCACCCTGGTTTTTTTCTCCCAGTTATGCAATTCCCTTCACTCTGATTGTTTCTTATTTGTATAATCGCCGTGTGATTATTTCTCAATAACCATTGACTCTGCACTGCAGAGTGTACGCAAATCCATGTACTTTGATTGGCTGCCAAACATTGAGTGCAAAGATTTAAAAAAAAAAAACTGGTTAGTTATTTTCAATAAACACACTGGACATGTGCAAAACTCTTTACTCTGATTGGTTATTTTAATTCTTTAGGTTCCTCTCCACAGAATATTTAAATGATTAGGTCAAGATCCTACCATTGATAGTGTGTGGGCAGACAGTTGCACACAAAAGGTTACATACAGTGCAAACTCCTGACCCCGCTGGACTTGAATTCATGGCAGAGTTAACTTGGGCTGTTATTTGGCCTTGCTCCCAGTCACACACAAAACCATCTGTCCCAAGTGTGGAGATGCTTTATACTTAGGCTAGCTGGCCTGGCCTATAGGTAGAGCCCTACCAAATTTATGGCCATGAAAAACGCGTCATGGACCGTGAAATCTGGTCTCCCCCCATGAAATCTGTTCTTTTGTGTGCTTTTACCCTATACTATACTGATTTCACGGGGGAGATCAACATTTCTCAAATTGAGGGTCTTGACCCAAAAGGGAGTTGCGGGGGGAGGTGTCACAAAGTTATTTTAGGGGGGTTGCAGTATTGCCACTTTTACGTCCGTGCTGACTTCAGAGCTGGACGGCCAGAGAGCGGCGGCTGCAGGCCGGGAGCCCAGCACTGAAGGCAGAGCCGCTGCCAGCAGCAGCGCAGAAGTAAGGATGGCCTGGTATGGTATTGCCACCCTTACTTCTGCACACAGAGCTGGGTAGCCGGACAGTGGCAGCTGCCCTGCTTCCCGCAGCTCCCATTGGCTGGGAACGGTGAACCACAGCCACTGGGAGCTGTGGGGGAGGGCCGTGCCTGCAGACAGTCAACATAAAATATCTCACGGCCCACCAGTGGGTTACCCTGATGGGCCGCGTGCCGAAGGTTGCCGACCCCTGGTTTAGAATATCACCACGTTACCATCCAGTTTTAACTTTTCAGCCTTTTTTTTTTTAAAGCACACACACATGATTTTGTGAATTATACGTATGCAACAGCATGGGCTTTCAGTTACTAGTATAACTATAACATTAGTTGTACAGAAATAACTTTAGAATACATCCGTTTAGCTTAATAATATTGATAAACTGGGATAATATCTCCACTTTGTCTTCAGAGTTTATACAGTCTGGGTAGTTGTTCGTAAGAACATAAGAATGGCCATACTGGGTCAGGACAAAAGTCCATCTAGCCCAGTATCCTGTCTTCTGACAGTGGCAAATGCCAAGTGCCCCAGAAGGAATGAACAGAACAGGTAATCATCAAGTGATCCATTCCCTGTCAGCCATTCCCAGCTTCTGGCAAACAGAGGCTAGGGACACCATTCTTGCCCATCCTGGAGAATAGCCACTGATGGACCTATCCTCCATGAATTTATCTAGTTCTTTTTTAAACCCTGTTATAGTATTGGCCACAGGTTGACTGTGCATTGTGTGAAGAAATACTTCCTTTTGTTTGTTTTAAACCTGCTGACTATTAATTTCATTTGGTGACCCCTATTTCTCATGTTATGAGAAGGAGTAAATAACACTTCCTTATTTACTTTCTCCACACCAGTCAAGATTTTATAGACCTCAATCATATCCCCCCTTAGTCGTCTGTTTTCCAAGATGAAAAGTCCCAGTCTTATTAATCTCTCTTCATATGGCAGCTGTTCCATATCCCTAATCATTTTTGTTGTCCTTTTCTGAACCTTTTCCAATTCCAATATAACTTTTATGTGATGGGGCAACCACATCTGGATGCAGTATTCAAGATGTGGGGGTACCATGGATTTATATATAGGCAATATGACATTTTCTGTCGTATTATCTATCCCTTTCTTAATGATTTCCAACTTTCTGTTCACTTTTTTGCCTGCTGCTGCACATTGAGTGGATGTTTTCAGAGAACTATCCACGACTCCAAGATCTCTTTCTTGAGTGTTAATAGCTAATTTAGACCTCATAATTTTATATATGTAGTTGGGATTATGTTTTCCAATATGCATTACTTTGCATTTATCAACATTTAATTTCATCTGCCATTTTGTTGCCCAGTCACCCAGTTTTGTAGCTCTTCACAGTCTGCCTGGGATTTAACTATTTTGAGTAGTTTTGTATCATCTTCAAATTTTGCCACTGTTTATCCCTTTTTCCAGATCATTTATGAATATGTTGAATAGGACTAATTCCAGTACAAACCCCTGGGAGACACCACTATTTACTTCTTTTCATTCTGAAAACTGACCATTTATTCCTACTCTTTGTTTCCTATCTTTTAACCAGTTACCAATCCATGAGATGACCTTCCCTCTTATCCCATGACAGCTTACTTTGCTTAAGAGCCTTTGGTGGGGGACCTTGTCAAAGGCTTTTTGAAAATATAAGTACACTACATAGCCAGATCCTCCCTTGTCCACATGCTTGTTGCCCCCCTCAAAGAATTCTAGTAGATTGGTGAGGCAGGATTTCCCTTTATAAAAACCATGTTGACTCTTCCCCAACAAGTTATGTCCATCTATGTGTCTGGCAATTTTGTTCTTTACTAAAGTTTCAACCAGTTTGCCCGGTACTGAAGTCAGGTTTACCGGCCTGTAATTGCCGGGGTCACCTCTTGAGCCCTTTTTTAAAAATTGGCATCACATTAGCTATCCTCCAGTCATTTGGTACAAAAGCTGATTTAAATGATAGGTTACAGGCTACAGTTAGTAGTTCTGCAATTTCATATTTGAGTCCATTCAAAACTCTTGGGGGAATACCATCTGGTCCTGGTGACTTATTACTGTTTTGTTTATCAATTTGTTCCCAAACCTCCTCTAATGCCACCTCAATCTGGGACAATTCCTCAGATTTGTCACCTAAAAAGAATGGCTCAGGTTCGGAAATCTCCCTCACACCGATGCAACGCATTCATTAAATCTCCGCAATGGCCTTATTGCCCTTGAGTGCTCCTTTAGCATCTCGATTGTCCAGTGGCCACAATGCTTGTTTAGCAGGCTTCCTGCTTCTGGTGTAGTTAAAAAATTGCTATTACTTTTTGAGTCTTTGGCTAGCTGTTCTTGAAATTCTTTCTTGGCCTTTCTAATTATATTTTTACACTTCATTTGCCAGTTTATGCTCCTTTCTATTTTCCTCACTAGGATTTAACTTCCACTTTTTAAAGGATGCCTTTTTGCCTCTCACTCCATTTTGTTGTTTAGCCACAGTGGCACTTTTTTGGTTCTCTTACTATGTTTTTTTAATTTTGGGTATACATTTAAGTTGAGCCTCTATTATCTTTAAAAAGTTTCCACGCAGCTTACAGGGATTTTACTTTTGGCGCTGTACCTTTTAATTTCTGTTTAACTAACCTCATTTTTGTACATTTCCCCTTTCTGAAATTAAATGCTACAGTGTTGGTCTGCTGTGGTGGTTTCCCCGGCACAGGGATGTTAAATTTAATTATATTATGGTCACTATTACCAATTGGTCCAGCTATATTCACCTCTGGGACCAGATCTTGTGCTCCACTTAGGATCATACCTCATAAGCAGGTGGATCTGAGTTGGCTCGTTCTCTTACAGGAGCCTGTCATAAGTAGGCTGATCTTTGATTCTCCTAAAAGGTCCAGACCCCATGATAAGCCTCTTTCAATATTTAATGATAATCATTCATCATTTATTATTTGTATTGCTGTAATATTTAGACACCTCAATCACAGATGACTGCCCCACAGATGACTGCTAGGAACTCCTATATAAATAATAATGAAAAGACAGTTCTGGACCCAAAGAGCTTACAAGAAACAACAGTTGGGTAGAACAGACAGGGGCATGATACAAGGTAACAGAGACACCCATGCTTACTGTAATTAAGCAGTGATCACAGCACAACAGCTGCCTAATATACATTACTTACGGTGTATCAGACATTGCATACTTGGTTAATTTGAACTGATATTTCATGGGTTGCAATGGCACTACTTGCAGAGTAAGATAGTCTCAAAACAAATAAAGGCAGCAACATTAGGCCCTAAATTTGCAGACTCAATAGGCTAACTTAGAGTAAAAGTAGGTTTGTTCCACAGATAGGTTTTCCCATGTTCTCACACCTCTACTTTTAATTAAAATGCTGACAATCAGGGGTAAGGGGAACATAATACAACGTAATTATATACAGAAAAACATATTTCACCACAGCATAAGCTATTAGCACTTCCTTGGCTATCTGATTATCTGACAGGCTTAAAGGTAAAAGTAATGTGAATTTCAAATCTCTAGCTGCTCCCTGAGGAGACTCTGTCTCATATAGTTTGTAGTGAAGTAAGACACTAGAATGCAAAAATGTATGAAGGGAAAAAAAACATAATATAGGAGGAGTATATAAACATACTGGGCCAAACTCAGCCTTGCTTTATCCACTAGCCCTACAATTTTAAATGATCCTGTATCTTTAATCCTTTAGGCTCTAGCCCATTAAGGGACTGAAGCAGGTGCCTAACTTTAAGCATTTGAGAATTCCCATTGAATCAAAATGATTAAAGTTAGACTTATGCCTAAGTATCTTGCTGAATTGGGGCCTTAGTCCTGATGTGTTACTGAAGTGGCATATCATGAACTGCTCAGATTTCAAAGGGTCGCATAGCTACCACCTTATTACAAGCCTTTCTTTACAGACAAGTTGCTCTCTAAGGGTATGTCTAATTTGCAATTAAACAACTGCAACTAGCCCGTGTCAGCTGACTCAGGTTTGTGGGCTTGAACTAAGGGGCTGTTTATAGACATTCTGGCTCGAGCCTGGGATCTGGGAGCTAGGGGGAAAGGTCCTAGAGATCCAGGTCAAGACTGAGCGTGAACGTCTACATTGCAATTAAACAGCCCCTTAGCCCAAGCCCTGCAAGCCTGAGACATCTGGCATGGGTCAGCCGCGGGTTTTTAATTGCCGTGTTAATTACCTTATGCTGGCTATGTATTCCCTCCCCCAGGCCCACTCCTCCTTCCTCATACAACAAATATGTGACTTGTCTAGTGTCTATGACTTGTCTAGTGTCTAGTGTGGTGTGTCTATCACCACAATAGCTTCTCCCCCACACACAGGCTGGCACAGCTGTTAAATACATTCTGGTCAGCTGTTCCTCAAAAACTCATATGTCCACCAGCCTTCCATCTCCTTTATTGTTTTCCTGATCACATAATTGACCATTTCTCCTTCATCATGCATCTTCCTGTTCCCTATATTTTTCTATACTTACTTTTATACATTTTTGCCATAGTTAAACTGTGGAACTCATTGCCACAGGATGTCATTGAAGCGAAAAATTTAACAAGGTTTAAAAAGAGATTGGACATATATATGTATAATAAAAATATCCAGGGTTATAACTGTTAATGCTAGCAAACATTTTATAAAGGTATTATTATTTGTATTGCTGTAGTGACCAGGCACTCTAGTTACTGTCCAGGTCCTCAATGTGCTAAGTGCTATACAAACACAGAACAAAAAGAGCTTATAAGTTCAACACAAGAGACAACAGATGAATATAGACAGATGGGGGGAGAACAAAGAAACAGTCGGGCAATACTGGTGTGATAAATAAAGGGGGAGGTGAGTAGTCAGTCAGTTAGCTGTAAAATCCTTCTTGGTAGCTGTTCTTTACTTGCTTTACCTGTAAAGAGTTAATAAGTCCCCCAGGTAGAGAAAAAAAAGTGGGCACCTGACCAATGGAAAGGTAGAACTTTTTAAAACTGGAAAAGAAACTTTCCCTTGGTCTGTTGTTCACAGAGCAGCCATGCTATAAGCAGCTTAAGCCAGGTATGATTATAAATGATCAGATCATGCCTAGAACTACTTGTCTGAACTTCAAATGCGTAAGTAGATCAGAATGTTTAGCTAGATGCAATTGGGGTTATTTCTTTTATTTCTTATTGGCTTGTGGACTGCTCGGTGCTAACCCCAGATGCTTTTGTTTGCTTGTAACCTTTCAGCTGAACCTCCAAGAAAGCTAGTTTGGGTGCTTGATTTTTGGAATTGCTCTTTTAAAATCTAGCAAAAGCCTAAACTCCAAATGTATTTTTTTTCTTTTTGTTTTTAATAAAATTTACCTTTTTTAAGAACAGGATTAGATTTTTGGTGTCCGAAGAGGTTTGTGCATGTTGTTTGATTAGCTGATAGCCACAGCTAATTTCCTTTGTTTTCTTTCTCAGCAATTCCCTGGGGGAGCAGGGGAGGGCTTGAGGGTACCCCACAGGGAGGAATTCCCAAGTGCTCCTTCTTGAGTTTAAAGGGTTGTGGGTTTTTTTTTGTATTTGGGTGGTGGCAGCATTTACCAAGCCAAGGTCAGAAAAAAAGCTGTAACCTTGGGAGATTAATACAAGCCTGGAGTGGCCAGTATTACTTTTTAAAATCCTTGTGGTCCCCACTTCTGCATGCGGAGTGACAGAGTTGGGATTCAGCCTTGACAACTGGTCAGCAGGATGGGCAGTTGTCTCAGCATGCCAGAAAGCTAGCATGAGGTATTTTGTAAGCATCGTGGAAAAGAAAAGTTGAAGGAGGGCTTTGAAGCAAGACAATTCATTAGTTTTGCAGATGTTTGAAGGGAGCTCATCCCAAATCTAAGGGGCAGCATGGTTTACTTGATGGCTTGTGCCAAGCTCTAACCATTAGGGATTTGAAAATGTCTTTCACCTTCCTCTGAAACATCTGTTGCTGGCCACTGTCAGACAGGATACTGGACTAGGTAGACCTTGGATCTGATCCAGTTTGGTAATTCTTATATGTGCCCACCACCACCATCATCACTGATGTCACTACCAACTCTGAGTTTGCTCTCTGGGTACCGATTGTGCTTCCAGTACAAATCAAAACAATCTATCAGCTCTTCCTTTCCCACTGCCCCTTACTATTTTATGCATCTGCCTAGCTGCTCTGATTATAGTGACAATAAAATAATAGTAATACAAATATTTTTAAAGTACCCTAACGCACCCAACCAGATATGTTCAGGCCTGATCTTATTATAAATCTCTTCTCACTGTTCCTTGCTAATATGCACATCTCAATATGCTTATTAAAACTTGACCCTTAAACCCTCACATAAAGTTAGCTGTGGTTTATAGATTGCTATATCCCTCCTCCTTTTTTTATTTCTTACACATGAAAAATATGTTATACCTGACCTCTCACACATTGGGATATCTTTCATGGCCTCAGTCCTTATCCAAAGCTTTTCTGCTGCATATAAAAGCAGTGAGTTTTCACAAATTGTATGTTGAGTTCTCCTGGATCCCCATGTCAGCACATAGTTGTATTCACCCTTCCAGCGCATCTCTGTTGCATCTTGAACCACAAAGGATACATACGACTGAAAGAAAGACAAAAGATAGTCTCATTAGAGTTGTCCTTTCATGATGTGCCACTGTACATTGTCAAATGGGAAAGCACAGAGGTTCATAAGTTACCTGTCTCCAACCGGTCTCTAAGCACAGAAGCTTCCTTTTTATGTTCATCGTTTTTCAATCCTCTTGTTTAGGGACAGTCTTTAAGGGGGGAAAGCCCTCCTCATTTCAAAAAGGCTGATATATAAAATGTGATATATCATGAACTACCACAAATTTATGACATTTATAGCTGTATTTTAATTATGCCTAATAGGGTTCCCTAACCGCACACCTGAGAATTGTATAGGAACCAGAATGAACTTTCAGATCATCTCTAGGTACAACTTCACTAATAGGGATAAATCAAAATGTTTTAGATCCGCTTTGTACCCCTAAGGCACAATGTAAATGATGAAGGGAAAGGACTTCTTTTTGTCATATTCTCTTCAAATATCAAGTTATATTAAAGAAAACATTTTTCCTCAATCGCAGGTGCATGTAGAAAAATGAGTGACAACTTGATGTCTTCTCTTTGATAAGTCTACTCCCTTGGCATTTTTAGAGGTACTTTCATAAATGAGCTTCAATTTGTCAGAGTGTCTCGCCAGCTGAAAAGCTGTATTTAAAAATGTGCTTACCTCTTCATAATTCACAAAGGACTCTGGAAGGTAAAACAACTATTCTTCATGCATCTTACAGGAGTCCAAGTGGGAGCAGTGCATATTTGCTCCTAAAAAGTCAAAGCACTGTAGGGAAGCAGGTAATCATGAAGTCTGCATTAGCCCACCACCAATCTGGCAATTTGTTATTTGATGTTTTTACATGCCACTCCTTGGGGGATGATCTTGTAATTCCAGAATCTGTGTGTCTGCCAAAAGAAAAAGGCAGGCAGAGACCGTTTAATAGCCTGAGGATGTACTTTGTACAGGGTTTGTGTTTGCACATGTGATGTATGGGGACAGATATATATACATATATATTCTGGATTTAGTTTGCATAAGGTATATTTCAAATAGTGTTTACCCTTTACTTTTGTAAAAAGAATGTAAGGGATTTCAGATGTGGTGACACTTTTTAAAACCAAGTGAAGTCATGCAACTAGAACAACATACAGGGCAGCTCTTTGGCTGTTGTAAATTGTCAGAGCTCCTTGACTTCAAGCTAGGCCGTTCACATCAGCTGCAGCTCTGCCCCAAAGGTCTTTCAAAATGGCCCCCTGCAATTTGGGAATACTGAAGTATTTAAGAGAAAAGCTGGCCGCACATAGCTTCTCTCCGAATCAGGCCCATCATTTCTCAGTAATTTGAATCTGACAATATTCCTTTAGCATTATTGCTTCTTTGGATTCCAATCTGAGACTCAACCTAGCTGGAAATATATTACTCCATTTACCTTTAGCCCCCTTTCATTACCTCTGAATAACTCTTCATTTTGCCTTTGGTTATTTTCATGAAAATTGCCACTAAAAAGGGCTCTATTTCAGTTGCCTCATTGTTAATGTTGTAAACTACTGCAAAATATCAGAAGTTCGCACTATAATGTGTGATAAACATTATAGCTAACACATACATGCCATTAGCAGAATCTACATTGATGTTAAAGGCTCAGCTGATAAGACTGTTTGCTAATGATTGCCAAATATTGCACAAATAGCACAATTCTGAGCAATCCGAGCAGTACGTAACATTATGACCTGTAATAGGTTTATTCTCAGGATCTGTCAAGCAGATATATGTACAATATTCAGCACCTGATTTGGCATACATTTTGCACGGATCCTGACCCTGAATCCACTGGTATATCCACTAGATCAGGGATTCTCAACCTTTTTCTTTCTGAACCCCTACCCCCCACCCCAAATGCCATAAAAACTTCCCCACCCACCTGTGCCACAACTGTTTTTCTGCGCATCCAGTAGATAAAAATCCAGGACTGGTGTTAAGGGGTAGCAAGCAGGGCAATTGCCTGGGGCCCCATGCCATGTGGGGGGGGGGTGTCCCATGAAGCTAAGTTATTTGAGCTTTGACTTCAGCCTCAGGCGATGGGACTCGGGCTTCAGCTTTCTGGCCTGGGATCCAGTGAATCTAACACCGGCCCTGCTCTCTGCTTTATTTTGACAGACCCCCTGAAATCTGCTCACGGTCCCCCAGGGGTCCCCGGACCTCTGTTTGAGAAGCACTGCACTAGATCATGCTGCCTATTACTGGAGCTCCATCATTAGTAATGATTTATAGGCTAAATTGTGGCTCAACATAAGCCTCATGTAGTTGAGTAAGAACCCCCTTTTCTCCCCTCCGTGGTCTACCTGGACCTTGAGTCCAAATACATAGGTATAACTAGGGCTGCTTGCTCACTTATCCCTCTCAGGAGCAGGTGGGCAGGAATCATCCCCTATCTGCTGGGCAGAGAGTAACTGAGCTATCAGGGGCCAGAGGGGAATGATGTGATTTGCTCCTGGTAAAGGCCAGCAGTTCATTAGAGGAGCAAGGAGGAAGCGGGGAAGGATGTGTGACTCGAAGAGTAATCTTGTGTCTCATTGCCACCCGGGGCTACTCCTGGGACAGAGCAATGTACACACATGCACACTGACACGCAACTTCCTCAGGGCTATGTCTAAAGGCACAATCTAGCCCTTTCCTTGGTACGTTATTGTACATGATTTTTTTTTAATGATAGCCAGAACTGAACGCTTGCTTTGCCTTGTATCTGTCATGTAAGGTTTTTTTTAGCTTGAACACAGTGCACTCCATGTACTCCAGTGGGCCACTGTCTTTCTGCTGTAGTATTTTGCAGGGTTTATCAGCTATCTCTAATGCTGGAGGCTTAGGGCAATACAATACGCAGTTTGCTTTTTACATTTCGTCTCCACTTTAAAAATATGGGAGATATTATTAGTACAAGGTGATATTCCCTACTGCTTTGATCTGTACAACATTGCTGCTTATTTCAGCCTCTGAATCACAGCTGATGCCATGTTATATAACTGTTTTCATTATTGCTACATCTAGCCTTTAGTCCCAATTCCTCTCCCACCTCGTTACCTGACTTAACCCCCACTGTGTCTAGCCCACGTTGGACTGGAAAGGGAGGAGTGTGGGAAGAGCTGTGCTGCGCCAGGGGATCCCTGAGGAACACTGACTGACAGAGGTCATAAGCCTCCTCGGGCTCTGGGGAAGATTTTGCCTTTAATCTCAGCTGCTGAGCAAAAAGGTTAGTGCTTAAACTGCATCATCCCCAGGGATTGCCCCAAGAGCAACTGTGCCTCAGAGACGTGCCTATTCCTTCCCCGCTTCCCCAGAGCCCCAGGGGAGCTGACCCAAACCAACACCAAGAAGCAATACACCTTGTGCTAGCCAGTTTTGCTGGCCAGCAAGGGATGGAGGGGGAGGTCAGGACATCTCATAGTCTGTCGCTCCCCACTCATTTCCTTCAGGCTGTGTGGAAGGAGCAGCAGATGCACAGCGTTCACTTACTCTAGCACCCACGGTCCAGGTGGCTCACACCTGGGCATAAGGGTGTGTGTGTGTGTGTGTAAGAGAGAGAGTGTGTGTGCGCGCCTTACATCTCTGCATGGGCATGGAGTAAAAGTCACAATCTCATCTAGAGTGGCCATTTTAGCATCAGCTTACTAGTTCTCTGAGAACATACTTCCCTGATCTCATATGTAAAAAGAACACCAGCAAGACACAGTGTAAATCTGATTTAAACTCATTCCCTGATCGCAGGATTAACAGTTATTCAAAGGCTGTAAAAGCTGGCATTGTAATACGGTATTTTTATTTACAAGTGGTTTATAATTTAAAGTAAATCACAGAGCTAGGAAATCATGCTACAGTTTTTTGTAGGCTTGTACAAATCTTTGCACCAAAGATTCATACTACACAATACGCAAATGAAATCAGATACTGGCATGAGGCAATCCAGGGAGAGTCAATCATATAAAGAAACTGGGTTCCTCTAGTTAATTAAATAAAACAGTAAATAAATAAAAGACAGTACTGTGCTAGCCAAACTCTACAGCAGCTCCCCAGTAAAAAATTCTCCAAGAATAAGAACTGTCACATATAATATTTCTTTGTTGTTGTTGTTTTGTTTTTGTTTGTTTGCATCTATAATGATTGGGAAAGAGCAAGTAATAATGTCTTCTTACAACTTGTGAAAATGCTGTATATTCCTTTAGGAGAGAGGGGCAGTGTTCTAGTGCACAGAGCCCTGGATAGGGCTCAGGAAAGCTGGGCTTTATTCCTGGTTCTGCCACTGGCCTGCTAGTAACCCTGGGCAAGTCCCTTTTCCACTCTATGCCTTAGTTTCTTCATCTGTAAAATAGGGACAATGCTACTGCACTCCTTTGTAAAGCTCTTTGAGATCTGTTGATGCAAAGTGCTATAAAAGAACCAGGTGTGATTATTTTAATTTTTGTATTATATGACATATTTTCCCCTTGCTAGGTAGTACATTGTAGCATCTACATTGAAAGAGGGAAATGGAGTTTGCTGCCTAAAATGTGCCTATGGCTGAAGCAGCTCATAAAACTTACCTAAGGAAGCTAATGTTGTGTTATGCAAGTTAAGGACTCTCCCAAGCTATCCATTCATTTTGAATAATTTATTAGCTGACTCTCTTCAACTCTGACAGTCCAGGTAGATCCCAGGGAGAGGGTTTTGTGCTCCCTCAGCCATTGTTCCTCATAAAATGTATTAAGGTTTATATAATAAAAGGTTGTGTGTGTGTGTTTAAATAGGCTTTTATATAGGATCTTAAAATTAGTCCACGTTGCGCAAATCTGAGATGAATGTGAGTGCTCCTGGCAGATAATAGAGTGAATTTGTAGGGAACAGCTGAGGAAACTGATCCCTGAGATCTGTTGATAAGTAAGTTAAAAGGTCCTCTCCTTCTTTGAAAATGCTCCAAAGGTTTTACTTTTTATTCATATTATCAAAGGTTATTTCATCAGATAAAGCTAGGAAAGATCCGCTATCAGCCCACTCTGTGCCTCTAGGAGACATACTTCAGGAAGATTCTCTGATGGTGTAAATTGATGTAGCTCCATTGAAGTTAATTGAGTTAAGCTGATTTACACCACTTGAGAACCTAGCTCTATCAGAAGTCCCATTGACTTCAGTGGAAGAAGGATGAGTCTTTCTATATGCAAAAAAGAGAGGTGAATACAAAACTTGTACTTAAGAAATTGTGCATTCTAAATACTCAGTCTGAGTAACACGTCAGATACAGGAATTACCCAAGAACAAACTATACATTTAATATAATCAAAAGAAAGCAAAACAGCTAAAAATCACTATTTTTTCCTGAAATCGTGTTAAACTTAAAATGGCCATAGCATTAAATAAAGTTTAACAAATTGGTCTTTTTTAACTAAATTAATAAACTTCCTTTTATTTCTCAGCTATCTAGGTTCATAGCCTATACTTAATGATGATGCACTTGATTAAATAAAATGAAAGAAAAATGAAAGTTCTTTCAGACATTAAAATGAATAATGAGTTTAGACTTAATCCAAAAGCAATTTAATTTTAAACATTCATATGAAATTAAATGAGCCATTGAATTTTCTATATAAGCAAGCATTAATCTTATGAAGCTATGAAGACTGGAATGTTATATAGTGACCCATTAATTTCAAATCCTAATACAAGGTCTGTTTAATGCCTGCAGTCCATTAAAAAGTCTGATCCCACAATATAACTGCTTTTTTCATAAAAGTTTAAACCCCAATTCATTTTTTTTATTGCTCTAATCATTTGATAATCTGCTCTGACAAGATTACAGCTGCAAATCTAAAACCAGTATATGTAATTTCTTCATGTGAAGCAAATTTTGCATATGGCTTTGTTCTAAATTTTAGCCTTAGCCCAAAGAAAGGATTTATTAGAAACTTACAGAGTCAAATAGTGATTATACTGCTATACTTACTTGTGGTAGTAAATATTCAGCTACAGAATTAAACTGATTCTCCCTTATGTTTAACAAATGGACATTCTCATGTTACATTATTCAGAAAATTTAACCTGACTCAGTACAGAGAGATGATTATATTTTATAGGCCAAAAATACACTCCTTAGTTAAAACACCTACAAAAGTCAATGGGTGTTTTCTTGACCTGTTCAGTTTGTATTATGTATTATCCTTAGCAATGGTTTTCCCATTCTGTGACAATTTTTGAGAGCTTGAATTTTTTTCCCATTCTATATCAGGAAAACGGTCAAAACCTTGAAAATGTTTAGGAACAGACAAACCGAAAGATATTTCAATTTGGGTCAATTACAACATTTTGTTTTGATAACTGAAAAATATTTGTTTCCACTTTGACTTTTACTCTTTATTTTAAAGCAATTCTAAATAGAAAGTATGTTATATTTCAAACTGAAAAGTCATTTGAAGAACATAAATTTTACTGACCCTTTCCCATGAACAGTTTCAGTTTTGATGAATCAGTATTTTTCAACAACAACAAAAAAGCTTAATAAAAAAATGTCCTGACCAGCTCAGATCATCATTGTACCTCTGTTGACTTTAGTGGCTCCATGCTGATATATACCAGCTGAAGATATGGCCCAGAAATTACCTTCTCAAGATTCTTAGTCATGATGCGTTACAAAAAGAAAAATAAACTAAAATGTAGCTCTTGAAACTGCCCTTTTAAATTAATGAGATGGCTTGATAATAACAAAGTTTAATGGCATATGTTCACCATTCGTTATCTACCATCTTGGAAGGTCAGGGTTTGAAATGCCTGTTCCTAATCAGCAGTTTCATCTTCAAAAACCAATCAGACAGAAAGGTTGATATTTAAATATGTTTATCCTACTAAACAGGTGTTCCCATTTGACATACTATACCTAATTCTAACTAATTTTCACAAATCTAAGGTCAATGAGAAATCACAGCTCTTAAAATAAGACAAAAACGGTTGCAGTGTAGTTGTTAAATGAAAGGAATAATAATTAGCATGTTAAAATTCTGTTTGTCTTTATTCCCTTTGCTAAACTTTTTATCATGCTTTAGAATAGCAGTGTACTTCCATTACCCATGATGCTTTTTGTGACTAACACTTGCTTGTAAAATTCTCTCAAGAACAGGTCTAGGACTAATATATGTCTATTACAAATGCAGCCCCATTATTGCTCACAAAAAATTCTGACATCCTGACTGCATTCACTGTGTGTCATGGCAAAGGCAATGCCTGCATTCAGAGCGCTGGTGTCACCCCATTGAGCACAAAGGAGTTTTCTCTGATTTCCATTGGAGTCGGTGAGAGCAGAATCCAGCTCTGGTCCACTACATGGTGTTGTATTCATTTCTAAATTATACTTGCTGTACCGAGACGGGGGGAAGTCCCAAAGCTCCAGCCCAAACCCAAATGTCTACACTGTAATTAAGCAGCCCTTCAGCTGGAGCCCTGCGAGCCCGAGTCAGCTGACATGGGCCAGCTGTGGGTGCTTAATTGCAGTGTAGACATAACCTTAGAGAACCAAAACAATAGGCTGCCAGCCAAAATGTTTATTACAATGTGTTTTTTTTGAAAGGTGTTACAATTTTAAGCCCTAATTCTAGCACCCTTTCTTGTTTGAGTATTGCTGTACTATACAAGCAGTCCTTCCACTGACTAGGAATATTTGCAGAGTAAGGTCTTATTCAGAATCAGAACCTAAATAACCTTTTGGTTCATTTAAGGCCAGATAGCTCCTATCTTATTGTTCAGTGTGCAGTAAAAGGGAAGGGAAGGAACCAACGTGCCCTCCCAGTAGAGCACATTTCCCCAAACAGGGAAGAGAGGGATGGGAGGAGGAGTGTACACTGCTCTAACAAAGGTGTGTGGTAACAGACATACTGACTGCTTTGCATGTCACCTTTCATCAGGAATAATCCCAAATTCACTGAGTCTCTCTCAATTACACCAATGTAACTTCAGGGGATTTACTCCCTGGTACAATCTCAGTCCAGAGCAGTGTCACTCTGCACTGCTCCCCAATCCAGGCTGTGCCTAAATGGCAATATTGTCTCTTATTCCACAGGAGATATTGTAGCACTCCTTGATTCTGAGTCATTCTGTTTGCTATCACATGGTAAAAATATGACTCTCTGAACATTTGCTTCAGGGAAATGCTGAACATAAATAGGGCCATTTTTGTTCATGCAGTTCTGGTTCAGTTGGTCATATGGCCCTGTTAGGAACAGACTGAGTTAATCCACAGTGTGTAAAGCATCTAGGCATCGGCACCATCAACAGTCCTGCTAGAATTACTTGGAACATTGCACCAGTATAAGTTCCTGGATTTCAGTGGTGTTACTCCCAATTTACACTGGTGTGAACGGGAGCAGAATCTCCCCCTATATCAGTGGTGGGCAACCTGCGGCCCACGGGCCGCATGCGGCCCATCAGGGTAACCTGCTGGCAGACAGCCAGACAGTTTGTTTACATTTGCATGACCGCCCGCAGCTCCCAGTGGCTGTGGATCGCCGTTCCTGGCCAACAGGAAAAAGTCAAAATTAAAATGAAATGTTTAGAAGTTATTGAAACAAAATGTTTTGATTGCCCCAAACTTAATTTTTTTTCAGATTTTTGCTTTGTGACAATTTCCCAGATTTTGATATTTTGTTCTGCTTTGGAACAGGAAAAAATGTCAAAATGTCAAAAATTCTCTCAGCGTGGAAAAACCATTTCCCACCCAGCCCTAATTCGCAGACGCCGTGATCATAGAGCATCTGCCTTTTCTTCATCTAGAATGTAGCTCAAGGTTGTGATTCTTGGCTATTATTAGTGTGCAGATGAAGAAAGATTCCTAAGTAGATTGTTAAAGTAGTTCCCCAACATATGCCAATAAAAGAAATCAGTTTCTTTATATTACTACATGCTCAAACCAGCACCATCGCATTATAAAATCCACTTTCAAACACCATGCTGCCAAATCCCCTGAATATACTGACATATAGTACAACACATTTGGTAACTGAATTTTGGGAATTCACTTTGCTTGGAAAACAAGACACACACATTTCAAAAAATTAACACAGGCCCCTTAGAGTACTAGCAAAATTGTAGATTGTTGAAATAATTGATTTCTAATTTCAACTAAATATTGAGCTCCCTTAATAATTACTTTGAACCTAGGAGATGAGCTCAGGATCCGTTAAAGTATATGTCAGTTGGTAATATAAAGACTAATGGAACATGGGTTTTCTTATAAGAGTGAGAATTATAAGCAATAAGACACAGCATGTGATATGATTATCAGGAGACAATAATATCCCTGGGGCATTTCTCTGCATAAAAACTGGCTATTCTCAAAAATCATGCATATTTCAAAGTAACCCCACCTATAGGAGTTGCCTCATTGATGTAGTGTTGCAATACTACTTTCAGATTTAAACAGAAACATCATCTAAATAAATTGCTTTGGACCACTTGAATTTTTCAGCTGTAAGATTGATAGAAATATATCTAAGAGAAACTAATGTCCTGATTTCCGATTGGTGATATTTGGACTCATGCACCTCCGTTTTCCAGTGAAGGAAAATGGTGGTGAGCCTCACAGTAGGATAAAATGAATCTATCCCTTTCAGAGAGTGAGCAATCAATCAGAATTGGAATTATTTGAGAGTAGATGCTGGCTCTCATTTCTTATTTCATTTGTTATATTTACAGTCAATATGAATCAGTTAACTCTCTCCCCAAATGGGAGAGACAATGGAATTTGTTTTCATCCTCGGTTCCCAAATTATAGTACAATAAGGGCCTCAGCATCCCCCAAATTCCTAAACTGCACAGTGGGGCATTAATGCTTTAAATGAGGGACCCAATGTGGGATATAAAATGGATTCTTCAGTTGCTGCCTCATCACAGGGCAGAATGTGAACAGAGCCGCCCCATACCAGCAGATAAGAAGTTAAAGAGAGGTTTGGGGTCCAGTTAGCCCCACCCCACTATACCAGCAACTAATGCCAAGCCTGAAGAGGAAATAAAAGGAGCCTGGCTAAGTTCAAGGCTAACTGGTCAGGAAGGAGGATGGAGTTCTGCTTCTCTTCCTGAAGGGAGCATTGCTTGCAGAGCTGCAAAGACAGGCCTGCTAGCCAGAGCAGCCACTGGGGTAGAACAGCTAAACCCCAAGAAGTGAGCAATGCTTGAGAAAGAGACTGTTTGGGAACCAAGCCCAAGAAAAAGGGCAGGATCACACACCTTCCCCCATCCTGACAACTGGGGAGACAGGCCAATGCATTTGCTTTTCGTTGTAGAACATTTCAGGGGCAAAGCCCTGGAACTTAAGACTGAAGGGTTAATTAGCCAGTGGTCCAGAGCTTTAGTGGACACCAGAGATGGAGCCTTTTTCCCCCTTTGGGGAAACCTGAGACTGTGTCCGGGTGCCTGGAAGGTCCACAAGAGGGTGCTGCTCCAGTCAAACCACTACATACTCCTTTGTTCCAGCCCCATCTCTTGACTCTACCTGTGCTTCCACCTGTCCATATTGACTCTCCCACCAGCAGGTCCTTTCCTTTGTAGTAAGCTAATTACTCCATGACTCTTCCTTTTTCTGCATTGGCTTAAGGACCTGGTGACTGTTTCACAGTGGAGAGCAGACTATAGCATCCTCCACCACCTACACAATGGGGAGTAGAGGGAAAGATTTTGCCTCCTACACACAATTCCTCCCAAAGCTCCCTTTGGGTCTGGATAGCTCTGCATCTCTCCCAACATGGGCCATTCTGTTAAGTACAGAATCTGGCCCCCAAAAGAGAAAGGATATATTTATATTATTATGGCAGGAGTCACCAGGTGGTGCTGCTACGTACTCATACAAATTCTTTTTTTCTTAGCATGCAAGTGGTGTACAGTCTGAATAAATCTATCATTGTTTTGTGATTAAGTTTCTTTTGGATGGCGCTGTGGCAAGCAGCATAGGAGTTTACTCTCTGCCTTAATCTTGCTAACTAGAGTAAAGTTTGAGGCAGCATTGCTCCCTGTGGTCTAGGCATTGGTGTTGGATTCTGAGTTCTGAAAAAGCAGATTGCCTGAGTGCCATTTGTGACCACCCCTGTTCCAGGTCTGGTGTAAACAGTGTAAAATGAATATGTTGCATTAAAGTTCCATGTCACTAATCTCTTCTCCAATGGGAAACTGACCTGCAAGACCCTGCTACAACACAGGTCAGCAACATTATACTGTAGTAAAGGATAGTATCTGCTGCCACATGATATTCAGAGGCCATATTCTGCTCTGAGTTATACCAGTGTGTGTCTACAGCAACTTCACTGAAATCAGTAGAGTGCTTTTTAGTGTAAGTAAAATCAGAATCAGGCCCAATGGAGTCACTCTAGGTTTAGACTGCTGTAACTGAGCTCAATCAATCCAATAACATTACTCCAGAACTAAACTGAGACTGGGAGCAGAACGTGGCTCACTTATAGTGGTATCAATGAAGTTTAACTTTTTGTTCCTGAAACCATGATTGTGTTCTGACTTTTAACAGGAGTTGGTACCTAGTGACACTAAGAAGAGATGAAAAATTGGAGTTTGCTTTGAAATGGGATTTCTCAAGTCTGACTGTTAAAATACATCTGATTTTTAAAGAAAAACTTTACATTGTCTCTAATCTTTTTTTGCTACTTCCATTATAATCAGTTATGTCATTTTCTGAACTTTATGGCATTTCGAAGTCCAAATACAATACTTGCCAGATTGGTTTGTTTTTGTCTGACCTTGATCTCAATCACCATTTCATGCCTATAATCAGTACAAAGTTGCAGTATGCACAGTATTACAACATGTTCCCAAGAATAATGGTGCTCACCTTAAATAGAGCAATACTTTTTCATTTATATATAAGTTATTAATGCTCAAGAACCTTTTTGTCGTCCATGACCTGTTTGTGCAACTACTACCGCATAGCATGCGGGTATGTTAATTTCTTCTGAAAGGATAAAATATAATAGAAGGATAAATTAAACAAAGGTTACTTACAAAAATATCCCACTTTTGCCACTTGAGGAAATGTTCCATGTGTCAATTTTATTAATACCATTGAAGAAACTATTTTCCTGGATATGAGTGATAGTCATAAGTGTCTTTGTGAAGTCTCTGCTTTAGCTGTAGGAAATTACATTTACACTCTGGGGTTTCTACACTGATGAAATATGTTCATTTCTGACTGGAAAGAGAGTAAATAATTCTAAAGGGAAACAAAAAAAAAGTTCAGGCTTTCAGGACAACACATATTTGTTCTGTCTCTGTGTAGACAATCTATCAGGTTGGAAATTACACAGCTGTGAACAAAGCCAACCATTTCTCAATGGCGACAGTCTCCTATTGTCTCGGAGCAACTTACCCCAAGCATACACTTTAAAATGAAGCAATAGCACATTGCTCATACATAATTTGCTTTCTTGCGATGATCTTTATATCAGGCATAAAGGCAGAATACACATGTAAATATGCATAAATGATTGTCAGTTGCTTTCTTTAGCTTCTTTGTATGTTAGTGTTTTCTGCTATTTGCTATCCTCAAACACCAAACCTCTAACCAGTGTGACTGTTAATCTAGTACTGCCCCACTGTTGGATAATAAAAACCAGAGCTATAAGTATGTAAAGCCAGTGTCTATAAGGCAAGTCAACCTAGATGATCACAGCGGTCATTTCTGGCCTTATTATCTATGAAGGCAAATTGAACCAATC
The DNA here is from genome assembly GCA_037349315.1 of Chelydra serpentina. Taxonomy (NCBI): domain Eukaryota; kingdom Metazoa; phylum Chordata; order Testudines; family Chelydridae; genus Chelydra; species Chelydra serpentina. Next base: position 28,801,386 of record JBAIAC010000026.1, read on the forward strand.
AAATATAACTCATCAGTGAGCAGATTTCACCAATGGGGAATATACTTCTACTTAAAGAAGGGTGTATCAAATCTGTCAACCTGACAATAAGTGGTAGAAAAGCCATCCTCATCAGTCCTCCTGCATGTAATCCTTTCTACACTCATCACTGACAATACCCCCTTGTAAAATCAGTCCTGATGACACAATCAAGGCCAATGATCCTGTGCAGAGGAAAGATTAAGCCTTAAGGTTCCCTGAGGCAACTTCCAGTGCAGAATTGCTCCTCATGATACCTCCACCGCCAAAAGGCATGATTTGCTTATGACCTCTTTGCCATACCACTCTAGTCATCTGATTAAAACCTCAAGATGTGCTGTAGTTCATGCTGAAAATATCATGGATAGTTAATGGACACAGTTTAGGTGGAAACTAGTAAGCATCCTGTTAAGGTGGCATAATATTGATCTAGCAGAGGAGCTTCTAGGAACCAAGATTTGCTTGCACTACTCTAAATGTTGTTTTCACAGCCCTTTCCCTTTATATTTCAATACATTGTAGGCAATGGATCTGTTGGCTGCAATCATCCTTACCTGCTTATGGCTTTAAACACTATTTATGCTTTTTGGGGTCAGATGGAAGGTTCTGCTCAAGCAACATGAAGGTACTCTAGCCTCAGTCCTGGCATTTGTTTGTTGCTGTTGGGGATTTTGTTGTTTTTTAATTTAGTTTTGTTTTTTGTTTGGTTGGGTTTTGCTCATATTTATATAGGGAATATGATCTCCGCCATACAACTTTGTTTAATGGATCATTACAGTAAAGAGTTGCAGCTAGACTGACTTAGCAGACTTTTCACATGGCCAAACTTTAAGGGCCTGATCCAAAGCCCATTGAAATAAATGGAAAAACTCCTGTTATGCCTAAAGAATGACAAAATTGTGAATTTTACCACCATATGGGTATCTTCCAAGTGCCCAGAATATGTGTGATTCTCCCCATTTTTAAAGTTTTTAGGCTTCTTGCCAAGGTGTTTTAGCTAAAATCAGCAGTAGTTGTCTGGTTGAAATCATACTTTGAAAATTTAGGTGTCTTGCTGATCTTGAAGAACAGCATGTGAAGTATTGTTGAACAAAAGTACTGTGTGTTAGAGAGAAACATAAGGCCATCAACAAAAAGACAAATTATGACTGTCAGCTACATTTTGTAAGTTATAATGACATTTGGGCACTATGTAGTAGAAGAAAGGCTTAGTTTCTTAGCATGTTTAGAGCTATAAAAACAAGATTATTGTTGTTTCGTGGCACTATATTGCATCCAGAGCTTGAATTAGTGCTCCTTTAGTGGTAATAAAAACAAATTGTAAATCCAATTGGTTTTGGTAATATGAATTTTGCCTGTAAAGCACTTTTCTCCCATTAAAGCATTTACTAAGACAAACAGAAGGAGAACGCTGTTCCAGAATGACAATATACAGGGACTGATTTTGATCTCACATACACTAGCTTTTACAACAATATCATTCCATTGAGCCTGATTCTGATTTCACTTAGGCTGGTTCTACTTTAGCAAAACTCCATTAATGTCGATGGAGTTAGTCCTGTTTTACTGTAGTGTACGTTAGTTCAGGATGAGGCCCGAGGTGAATCTGAGAGCCAAGAAGACTGATTCAAAGCCCAGGGAAGTCAGTTGGGATTCTTGCCATTGATTTCAATAAATCCAAGTTATTCTTAACTTGGTGGGCCTGGTTTTGATATCTGTTATGCCATTTGTACTCCAGTTTTACTCCACTGACTTCAGATGAACTATTGGTTTATGTTCCTGTTTGATGCAGTATTTTTCCTATGAGGCTAAGATTTGAAAGTTCTCCATGGGAAAAATAAGAATTTAAAGCTCAAATGCGATAAAGGGCCAGATAGTTTTAGAGCAGAATTCCCTATTATTCTTCAAATCTAGCATCAGCCCATGTGTGATCACTTAATGCACAGCATGAAAACATTCAGATTCCCAGTGATGAGAACAGTATAAAGCAGAACAGAAGTCTAGAGTAGAGTAGAAACCCTGCTTTAAAGCTGATGTCATGAAATGGCTGAAAGTTATTGGTGGGATTTTATATCCTGCCAGAAACACAGTAGTTATCACATTACCACTTTTTTCATTTTTCTTATTACTGCTTTGAATTATATTGCTTCTTAAAAGATACAACAGTGATTAAACGGAACCTTTTATCTTAAAGGGACAATATCTGAGTGCTACTGTTTAGAACAAGGTTGGATGCTTTAAAAAGTGAAAGCACTGTTCACTTATAATATCCGCATCCAGTTTTGAGTATTTTATAATGATGGAAATGCATCTAGGATACTAGATACACTTAATATGACACAGCAATGAATGAATTAATTATATTCAGAATAGTAACCGTGCAGGTGGAGGAGAGGAAGGAGGTTCATGCTCTTATATCAGAATTACACTTCATAGGTTGACGGTGACCAGATGAGAAAAACAGTGAAGATGCATTGCAAAATACTGATCAAAGCATTTTTAAAATGAAAGCTCTTATACACTAAAGGTGAAATTGACCTAAATGTAGAGGAGCTGTGCATTACTTCGGTAGTGGGCAGGGCTTTGCACGGACTAAAGTGCATATTTTCTCCAGATCACCACGGCAACTGCTTTTAGCAAAGTTATTTTATGTGACACTGTGCCCGAATGTTACAGGGCTGAGACAGATGAAAAATGGAAAAATAAAATTCCAAAAAAATTCACAAGAGTTCTGTTTTGTTTTTCCCCCTTTCCTGTGCCTTGGTGCCTCTAACTGTTACCCAGAAAAGGCAGTTCCAGAGGAGCCCGTGGTGATCCTTAAGGAAGAAGAAAATCACGTATTACTACAGTGCAGAAGAGAGTTCATTTTCTGATGCAAGCTGATGGAGTCTAGCTGTAGCTACAGTGCCAGATTCACTGGGTGGGATTTTCAGAATCACTCAGCTGCGATCTAACTTCAGTGGGAACAGAATTAGGCCAACACTGGGCATGTCTGCAAACCCCACCCAAAGGGAATATTTTGCCTGGTATCTTGAAATGGCAGGATAATCGTGTATCTGGACTTGTTAGGCTTTCTGTAGCATACCTAAGGGAAGGTCTCTCAGTCACTTCATAATGAGGAATGGAACAATTTAGATCATTGTATAATATGTGAATGTTCTTCCTTATAATTTAACAAAGGTAAACTTGGATCAACTTGTCTAAGAGAGAGAGAAATCTATGAATGGGACCTTTGCAGGCATAACTTCTATTAGCTTTGAAAGTTTTCCCTGCATAGGGGTCTGAGATTTTGCCCTAAGAAATTTACTGTACTGTACTGAATGCGAATTAATTGTACTACTATTTCAATAATATATATTCAAATTTTTTAATTCCATGTGTCATGCTTGTGAAACAAGATTTACCTGGCACATAGTTTAAATAAATTATATTGCATGCAGTGATTCATTTAAGAATGCATTACTCTATATTTCATTTTTAACAAGTTCTTTATCCACTCAAAGAAATACCAGACTGTTTAGTTTGGAAAAATGATTTTGCTGGTAGATGCGAAGATGGAGTCTGTACAGTTGGGGATTCATAATCAGAGCTGAAACATATTAAGGAAAGGTGTCATCTTCCTTGATGTTTGCAAAAAAAAAAAGTCAGAAGCCAGCATGCATTATAGACTATCCTGTAAGTTTCCTACACATCTCAGAAATAATGTAACTCTTTTTTGTTACATTATGGGCTTTTGATTCCCAGAATAATTTATGTGCATATATGATTCCTGATGTCCCAGGTCAGGCAAGCTCCTCTTGATTTCTATGGCAGTTTGCCTAAATAAGGACCTCTAGACTTGGTCGCCTCTGTTTAACTATAGTGAGCCCAGAAAGAAAAATTCCAGTAAACTAACTACATTTTACAACAAATAATTATTCTGGGGATATAACATTGAAAGAACTGCTATAGAACAATAAGTGCCAGAGGACTATAAAAGCAAAAAGTGGACAAGCAATATTAATATTAGTTTAGCATTGCTATTTCGATGTCCTGATTAAATGAATGATAGAGCTTTAATTTATTTTCTTCCCATTCTTTGCATCTCCTGTAAGATGAAGCTTCTCTTGGAGATCGCTAATACGAGGGATATTTGTTTTAATCTAGGATAATATGATCCCTGGTGACGTGGGCTGTGTCAAGGAGGGCTAGAGCTTCAGGGCCAGATTTTTAAAGGTATTTAGGTACCTAAAAATGCAGATAGGTGACTAGTTGGGATTTTCAAAAGAGCCTAATTCCTTTTGAAAATCCAACTAGTGCCTGTCTGCATCTAGCTATAGGTCAAAAATATCTTTAAAAATCTGGTCCTTACTAACATCTTGTTCTTTTTAGGAAGCAAAGTTTTCCCTTTGTAACTTGCTGCTGATTATGGGCCAGTTCCCACCTGCCCCCACTGCAATGGCTGTGGTGCAGTAGCTTCTCTATCACTTAATGCCCTGTGGGACCAATCGTATGTCAGGACCATTTACTTTAGGAAGGAGATTTGGCTTTTTATGAGCACATTTTCCTACTAGAAGGTTATTGATGAATGGTTTGAAATCATTTACATGAAGTCTTCACTTGTTGTGACCTTGTGAAGCCTCCATTCCCCCGCCTTCTTCCCCTCTCCCCAGCAACTGGCTTGCTACTCCGCCTGTAGATCGTAGTTTCATGGCAACCATCTTTGGCCATTTTGACTGAAGAGGAAGCAGGGAAAGTAGGGGCAACGCCTATTCGCTGAATACAGGCTATTGTAGAAAGAGACACAAACACAAGGATGCACAAAGAGTCCTGAATACAGGTCCCAAAGGTTCAGAATCCCAGCAGCCAGTAACATTTGAACCAACTTTCCTTCTATCAGTTGAACAAAAACTTGTACTGGGTCTTGGCTAAGGGCATAATGGTTATTGTGACTATTGTTATTATGAAGCCTGATTCTCCTCTCAATTACAGTGTAACTCTGTTGGCCACATGCTTAACTGGTGTAAATTACTCTGTCTGTATTGAAGTCAAAGAACTATGTATACCAGTTGAGGTTATGGCCCAGCTGTAGTTATGGCCTCATAACTACAGACTCTGGAGTCGATTGAAGGTCATCCAGCAATAAGGGATCAGTGAAGCCTGCAAGGCACAGCCCAGCACTAATGTTGATGAGGTATCACCCTGCCCCAGGGGAAACACTGCCCATTATTCTATGTTGAATCTGCTGCTGCCCTGTACACAATATGTCCTTAAACTGTTAGTGTGGTCCCAGTGTATGAAAGTGAAGAAGACATCTTATAATCAGCTGTTTTTATTTATTTAGAACATAAAAGACATGAGATAGGCATAGCATTACTACTATTATGTTATTGTAATAGCTCATCTGTTGCTAGCTGTCATACAAAGACTGGAGTATCACCATTTTATACCACTGTGTAGGTGCACAGTTTGAGCATAGGAAACACTAGTGAAGCAATGCTTACAACTGGGAGTAGTCCCATTTACTTCTATGCACTTCTCCTGATAGTAAGAGCCAGACCCATATTTAATGAATGGGTCCCAAAGGAAATCAAAGTCTACAATACCATATCTGGACCTGATTCTTCTCTCACTTACACTGGTTTGGCAGTGGTATAATTCTATATTTAAGTGTAATTACTCTGATTTAGTATAAGTAATGGAAGAAGCATGCCTGCTAACTATATAGCTGACTTTCTTCAGAGGGATAATATTTTTTAGATCCCAAAATTGTCCTTATGCCTATACAGATAATATGGATGTCCCCTTTAATGTAATCCTTCTTTTTACAATTACTAATGTAACGGATAGTAATTTACTTCTATATCTATCTTTATAAAGTAATACCGAACAGGCCCAAATTGGGTGCCTAGGAATTTGAGCAAGTATAATTTTAGCAATATGAGCCTCTATTGTAGTCCCATAATGTGCTGAGTTAGGACATATCCTAAACATATTTAATAAAGTAGCAGTCTTCATTTTACACCTGTGACAATTGGATGACTTGTCTATTTTTATACTTGGTCAATTTATCAGGAGTAATAAATGTTCTATGCATAAGATTAAAACAGGATGAATGATATTTAATGATAATTGAAAACGTTTTTCTGTTGGCACCAATTTTGTTCCAATCTGTTTCAGACCAGCCTCCAGCAAAATCTTTTCCCTCTGCCTTTGAAATTTCTTCTAAAACAAAAGGCCTGATTCTCCTTTTCTTTTGGAGCAATGTATGCCAGAAGTAACTCCAAAGAAGAGAATGGAAAGTCAATTTCATAAGGATTATTTTTTAAAAAAAATAGAGCCAGGATTCTTTAAAAATAGAAGTGGGGGATTCACAAATAATCCAGTTCCTCAGTGCCTTTTAAATTCCCTTTCTTTAAAGCCACTATAGGCCAGCAGTTGAGGATACCTCTAGCATAGGGGATCCTGAGCTGGTGTAGTCTGACATAACTAGCCGTATTTCTTGCCACTTGCCTTGGCAAAGGGGGAATTCTGGGGGTAGCTGGGTGAGAGGAGGGGCATTTCAGGGATAGGAGGTAGAGGGGCTGAACATCATACAATCCATCTGTCCTAGAGAATGGAATGGCCCATTTGGGACTGCTAGCCTTCAGCATCCTACAGGATCAGGGAGAAAAAGGGGGTGTAAAGCTACATAAACCCCACAAGGGAGAGGATAATGATCCTATTGTGATTTTACCAGACTAACATGAGCAAGTTTTGATCGATCTTTGGTGAGAGATTGTGCTCAGTTCTCATACTATATACCTACTTGTCGTACTTCTGCTTTTATCAATGGCACATTAGGACATCAATAAACAGGACATTGTCTTATTTTTCTAATAGCAGTTTTCCAGTCAACTGTATAATGAAAGAAGATTGGCAGTTATGAAAAGAAAGGAAAATTGTTTCCAAAGATAGTGCATGTTAATGTTCTTAAAATTATCCAAGCAAAGATAAAATGTCAGTTGACTTTTAAAAGACGAGTTCCTTAATAGTTGTGCTCTCACAGTAGTTTTTCCTACAAAGAAGGTTGCAAAGGTAATAGTTAGAGAACTTGATGCCAGTTATGCAGTGTGTGTATGTGCACACATGGGGGCATCAGGAGCTCCTATCTTGAACAGGCTGCCTAAGGACCAGGCTGAATGGTGGCCCCTATGCAGACTAACTACAATGTGGTCTATTAATAAACCCTTATTTCAATCCTAATCATGTTGTATGTCCTTGCACAATTCAAGCCACCTCTGTTTCCCAGCTCTTTGTCCATTTAGACTGTAGTCTCTTCAAGGATGGTCTCCTAGCATGTTTGTACACCACCAAGCATAATAGAAGCCCAGTTCCCTTTGGCCCCATTAGGCTCTTCAGCAATACAGATAACAATATAATAATCAAGTACCAAATCCAACTTGTTGTGCCCAAACCTCTCATTTAAATCAATAGACATTTTGAATGAGTAAGGAAAGCAGGGTGCTACTCTAAACAGAAATGGCATTCCAAAAATTCTTATGCCTGGCCTTTATCTTTAGATGACTTGTTTACATTCTTTTTATGCCACAAGACCCCTCTAAGGGTCAGAGAGGTGCCAAATTAGCTGCCTTCTGTCTCTCTCCTCCACTGCCCTCAGGTTTTTAGGCACTAATCTTTTTCTTTTCTTTTTTTTATACTTATATACTCTGGCTTATATACTCTGGAGTTGGCAATGATCTTTAGAATATTGTCCTGTTCTCCCAGAGCTCTAACCTTGCTGCATGAACTGACGTTTATATGAATTGTCACCAGAAGTTTAGGGCACATCTCTTTTTTTCTTAACAACATGTCATTCTGATGGGATTTTATTTGTGTTTCATAAAGAGATGATTGATTAGAGAGGCTGAAATTAATTTAGATTGATATTCACTGGACTTTTTGTGGTGACTTTGAAGTATGACTTCCCTCTGTTTTGCATTTTAATTTGCTTCTTGATAAGCTTTGTGGGTCCAGAATCCCACTGACCCCAGCATACACTCACTAGGCAAATATTTCAGAACAAAGTCTTCCAGTCATGCTGTTTCAATCTCTTTCTCTCTTTATATCAGGCAGAGGTAGGCCATATTTTTAAAGGCGATTCAGAAATGTACATGAAAATATTGTGTTTGCATCTCTGCACAAACAGACGTTTGCATATTCATGCAATTACAGCCTTATCCCGATCCATACAAAGACAGTGGGTGCTTTGCCATTGACGGCAATGGGAGCAGGATCAAGACCTTATCCATTTTTTTCATGCAGACCAGTGTGGGACCTTGGCTCAGTAACTCATTCTGCTTTTCCTCTGAGCTTACTTTTCTCTACAACTGATGGGAGCTAACTAATAGTTTAAATTTACCCCAACACCATTACCGCGTAGCCCTGATCCATGAAGCCACATGTAACAGGTTTATTTCCTTTGTACCACAATAAAAAGACCCTGATTTATTTCCAGGTTAGCAATTAGGAGAGAAGAAAATATGAAGACAGAAGTTTATCACAGCTGTGGGCAGTCAGACCTAGTGAGTAGGGCCAAAACCAAGGGTCAAAGCCAGAGTCAGTTGATTTTGAATTGCTGAGCATGATCCTGAGAAATTAGTCTCTTAAAATACAGAGGCCCGACTCTCGCAGAGGATGCACATCATCAAGCCAGACTCCCCTTAGTGCCACAGACAGCAAAAGTAGACAGGCCGAAGACGGAGAAAAGGCACTGCAATTGTGTGGAGTCCTTCAAGGGTCCTTGTCCTTGGTAAGATGATCCTCTCCATATATGATAGTCTCAACATCTGAGAAGCTGACAGAAACTGGCTTCATGGTGAATACTTTTACCGCTCCCTTGTGGTTGAGGAACAGTCTGCCCTTCAGGACATCACCCCTCAGCCATATCCACCCCTCTGCCTTCCCACAATCCTCGTGGAACCCTAAGGCAGTTTCCACCTAGATACAAGAGTGCTCTACAAATGGGCTGTGTCTGTAAATATGGAAGTAGTTTGTTACTAGAAAAGGTGCCAATAAATGGAGCTCAGGAATATGCAGCCTTGCTCCTGGGTTTTGTAGGGTCAGTACAATGATTTGTTGGGGACTTCAAATGTCTCCTTTGCATGCAGCGCTTAGTGCTAATCAGAGGCTTCTGGAAGTCCTGCATTCAACTCTGGGAAAGCTCCTGAAGAGTGGATGCTAGAGACCTTCCACTCTACTTAGCTCACATACAACAGAGCAAAGACGTCAGCTGCGTGCTTTTAATGTGTTCAGCCTCTGAAAGGGGCTCACTAAATGCTGACCCAGCATGGCCAGCATCTTTTAAAAACTGATGTTAGAAATTGACACTGAAAACTTCAGGCAGGGAGAAGTCACCTCCCAGTTTACACTGCCTTTACCCCCATGACTTGAAGGAGGCATGTTTCCAGGTTTCTCATTTAAAGGGACAGAGATCTATGAGTGGGCCACTGGAATATGGTGACTGCAGTGGAGTCTCCTCTTAAGGGTGCTGGATTCCTTGTGGCTGGAAAAAATGCTAGGAAGTAGGGAGCTCTTTCTGAAATACAGTTCCGTGGCAGAATGATTTTGTTTAATGAAGTTAATAAAAGGGATGCTGGCCATTCAAGCCAACACAGCAATGCAGAGCTGGGATCTGAGAATTGCACCCCTAAGCAATTTTATGGCACGGTGCAGCCAATGATAGCTTTTGCTGGCCATAGTTAGCATTTGAGATCACAAGGAGGCACTTGTGTCATGTCAGGGACCACAGCTTGGCTTTTCTTGGGATTGGATCCAGCTGATGTGATGGGATCAGCCGATTGCTCCTGATTTATAATTTCCAGAAGTGACCGTGGTCCTCCTACTTGATGACATCATCATTCACTTTCTTGATTTCATCTTAGTCACAAGAGCTGAAAGAAAATCTCACTCTACTCAAGTGACATCAAACTGAACTCTGTTGAAACAGTTGAGCTCTGTGTGACAGGATCCCCGGGGTGTGGCCTGGGACTGTGGGACCGCTGTGCCCCCTTCTCTCTCTCCAGTCTAGGCTGTCTCTCACAATGCCTTGCTAGTGACCAGCAGCAAACCCCTCCGGGTGCTGTTATCACTCAGCACAACCGCATGTGAAGCTGGATTGCATGAATGCTCCCAGAGCCACTCATGAATCACACAGAGAGAGTCAGCAGCCAAATCCCCCCAGCTTCCAACCTTGTACCTCAGGAATGTACCGTCTTGCACTGCTCATTTGCCACACATTTCAGGAAAAGTCACTGGTAAAGATAAACAGTAAAAGAAGTTTGATGACTACAAAAGATAGATTTTAAGTGATTATAAGTGATAGGCAAAAAGTTAGAGCTAGTTACCAAAATAAAATAAAATATAAGCAGGCAGTCTAAACTCCTAACCCTATTAGACTGGGCAACATCTAGATTAAGCAGTTTTTCTCACCTCACTGGATATTGCAGTTCATAGTGCACAGATTTCACCCTTGAAACCTGGGCCAGTCTCCTCTGCTGGAGTCTTCAGTCTTCTCAGTGTCCTTGTTGCTTGCAGCATAGATGGGGGCAGGCAAAAGATGGAGCATGGGCCCCCTGTGTTCGGTTTTATACCCTCAGTCCCATGTGCTTGGAGAACACAAGTCCAGGCATGTCTGGTGGGCATTGCTAAGTCCCCAGGCAAGGTTGAGCAATTCCCCTGGTGTGGCCCCATGTAGGTGAGTCATTGAATTGTAGCTCCCTTTCTGGACAATGGCCGTTGATGGTTGTTTGACACCCCGCCCAGGCGTTGGTTACTTTTCTCGCCGTTGTCGCTGCGCAGCTAATATCTGGCTGATTCCCCAACTTACAGCATGTTTTAGTGACAACCATACAACACATTCTCATAACTTCATATGCACTAAAGAGATACATATTTAGGTAGAACAGTGACTTTCAGCCAATCACCTTTTTCCTGATACCTCACATGGCATGCTTTATATGCAATATCAAAATTATATACATATGAGGAATATTGGGGTTACAGGACGCTCCCCCAAGGTATAGTATGTCACACCCTGCTACCAAGTAGGTATAGTCTAAGATTCTGCCATGGTGGATCTGAATGACAGAGCTTTGTTTGTCACAGGATGAGTGCTGAATAGACAAGGTAATAGTTTGTGATGTGCTCTGTTGTATAACTTCCTAATGGGAACTTTTTAATTGTGCATTTCATATTCATCAGACCATAAAAAGTGCTTTAATTTGACACTAACTACTGAATATGATTGTCTGACAAGACATAAAAAAACAACAAATCTTGACATAAAAACAAACCAGCAAACCACTCAATTTTCATTTTCTAATTAAAGATGACACTGAAAACTCAGGACAAGAGATATATGGAAGGAAATATTTCTCTAGAAACACAAAAACAAAATTGTATGAAAAAAAAATCATACAAGGCGTCCAAGATAAAACCTGAACTTCTCTGGTTTCTAAAATGTCAGAAGAGGGAATCCTAAACTGATCATCTTCCCATAAAGAAATCATTTATCAGTCTGTACCACAAGCCACTGAGTAAGATGTGAGACACTTCAAGCTGTTCAGAACAACTGGGAACTGATTGTAAGTAACCTACAATGCAATTGTTTTTACCTGTTGAGACCGTAAGACAGATGGCATAAATGTATTTAAAGATGGGGACAAAGCTGATGTGACACTGAGTTCATTTATTAAAACTAACAACGTGAGTCTTAAATTTATTCTCTGATGGAGTTGGGCTAAGCCAGTTCTGAAAATAACTGGGTATCAGTGCAACTTGTGGGCTCCCGTCACTGTGGTTCAGGAGAGTACCCTGCTATTCACATAAACTGATGCACCATCTGCAGACCTGGTAACCAAATTCTTAAAACTCCCGCAGTGGAAGTAGGACTTTAAAAGATCTAATGTTCATTATGGGTCAGAGGGTGTTTAAACGTGTTTTCCAAAGTCCAATGAGGGGTAGCCCTAGCAAGGGGTGCCAGAGGCAGCTGCTACAGCTGCTGCTTGTACAAATTGGATATATTTGGGCTATTTCACATATCCAATAGTGGCAAATACTCCATTAAAAAGTCAAGGAGACAGAGGGGGAAATGGTTGAGGATGAAATGATTCAAATCCTCTTGCATAGTTTTTACAATCTCAGGTTTTACTCCGCCAATCTCACAAGTCCTTTTTCACTATTCCACTTTCATGGCTTTTTTTCGGTATAGATGTTAGTAACAGATGCATAAGGGCACTTTAGTATAAAAATATTACAGATCTTGAGCCTCAGCGCTACCCTAATAATCATACTGTATATGTTCCTGTTTCTGTGGTGTTGACTTTGAAGCTGTTTGATGTACCATTTGTTTGCAGGGTAGGAAGCAATTGTGTTTTAAATCTGATGTCTTAATTCCATCCTATGGTCATTCCCTTCTCTCTGTAAGGCTTCTTTTGCTTTAACAACAGATTAAGTTGCCACTTTAAAAATCTGTTTGCTCCTATTTAAATGTGTTCCCATAAACAGGGAAACAAAAACCCACCCAACACTTATGAAAAATGTCACAAATGGTCAGGGGAGGACCTTGGTTATGTCTCATCTAGCAGTGATGCAGTGCTCTCAGTGCCATGCAGAAGCAATGGATTGATATGAGAGCCGATTGAAAAATTGAGTATCCATCTCATGGGAAATCCTGATATTTGTTTTCACCCACAGTCATAGGATTCACATGATGCACCGCAGCAGCTCTGCCAGTGGGGGGACCACAGTGCATCATGGGAGATGTAGTCTGGCCAGGGAGCAGTATTTGAAAAACACGTTTTCCATCCATAAAAAACCAGAACCCCACATTCTGATACAAATTTTCATTCTGAATCAGCACTGAAAAGCAGCTGATCAGGAATTTTCCATCAATGGAATCACCTGCACCACTTCCTGTAGTCTCTAGTTTTTTCATAGGCGTCTCCATTGTAATAACAATTATTGCTATTTTTAAACTCTGCTAACTACTTATTCCTTCTCTTCTTCCCTACACAAACCATGTGGCCAGTACTGCAGTATGCACAGTACTGTAGAGTTCTGGTATAGGAGAGAATCTGGCTCAATGTGTATATTTCCAACCTTTGGGGGGAAATAAATTATTGAATGTAATTAAGAACTATTATTATTTCTTTACAGCCCGATGCATATAGTAGATAACACATTAAAAACAAAGATATCTCTGTCCTGTTGCATGTATACTTATGATTGACTTTTGAAAGCAAAGAACAGCTCTGAATACAAAAAGCAGGTATTTCAATGAGAGTATTGAATGCTCTTGCAAACTCTGACCTCTACCATCAAAAGCCCATGAATGAGTTCACAAGTATTGGTTGCCATGTCAGAATATCCTACTGTACTGGCTAAGTTATAAAGCTCTTTTTATCTCTTCAGTTGGTGCCCCAGTTCAGTCCGAAGGCATGAGGACACAAGACAGTAATTCGCTATAGTCTTTTGTTCTATGAAATGCTAACCTTGTTGCCTTGCTTCATCTGCTATATCTGCCTCCAGCTGTTACAATACCTACTCCGTGGTGTCATGTTCTTTCTGTGACATGTGGAGAAAACTTCCACACTGTCTAAATGTCAGGAAACTGATTGACACCAATATTTTCTTTCATGATCTAGCTCTCATGGCCATTGAAAGATGCTGGCTGCATACTGGATAAAGCAAAACAACCAACCTTCAATGAGTCTGTTTATTGTCATTTTTAAAAAACATGAGTTTTGAATTGTCATTCTGTGATGTCACGTCACCTAAAAAAAAAAAATATCACACCTGAACATGAAATTTCTAAAAGCCATCATAATTGAACAACAATAATTGATTTCCCAAGGGCCATCCTGGAAACTATTGAATCAATCCAACAATTAGACCAAGGAATAAGAATGACTGACATTTACAGTATACAGCATTTTTCATGCAAATATCTGAAAGCACATCACCAACTAAAAAGACTGATACCTTTACAGATTCACCTTCTGCCTAGCTAACATTTATGTGGTAATGATAATTAAATATTAAACTGCTCTAATCTGAAGATTTTTTCTAGTACACTGCAGAATAGTCAGCTACATTTCTTTTTGGGCTGTGAGCTTGTGGTTTTATAAGCTAAGCAGTCTCAGGCCTGCTCAAGTATTTGGATAGGAAAATCTAGGCTCTGCTCACGTTGTTAGTGTTGGTGACCCAGGAGATGATACTCTTCCTTGGGAGTTGGTATTGGGACGATAGTCATTATGATGTTAGGGGGCTGCATACTTCTGGAAGTACCATTTTTAGAATAGAATGTGAAATCAAACTCTAGACCATATGTGGGAAATAAAAATGCCTTTGCAGTTTGACAATGGGGGGAATGCTAGCTCCAGTACCCTGTCATAGGTGGCTGTTGTTGGCGTCCATTAGTCTCGAGAGACGATGGATATGCGCTCATGGGGAATGTTTAGTTGATGGTTGTGCAGCATCTGTTGTGGCTGTAAGTGATAGAATTAATAACATAAGGAGTGCCACAAATACCATAGTAGTTAATTATTCGTAAGTGTTGATAGTGAAGATTTTAAAATGGGCACTCTGACAGTGCTCAGAGCAGTTTGGAAGAGAAAGTGCAGAAGAAAAGATTGAGCAGAACTTATCCAGTGCTTTTCTCCTGTGCTAGAAAAGAGGTACTGTATATTGCTCAAGTAGTTAACCAGACGAACTCAACTCAGCTTGTCAAATGACAAGTTCTTAGCCTGAGGTGGAATGTCTGCAGCAGGCCATTCTATTATAACCTACCAGAATGGTCTTAATGACCTGGAATCCCAGAGAAAACACAGCCAGCTCTCCTTTTTACTCCTTTCAGTTCTCAGCAATCCCAGGGTCAATGTTATATAATCTGATGGGTGAATAAGCATCTGTGAAAGAGTTTGATATGTGTCATCTTCAGCCTGGCTGGAATCAATCTCAGTCGGGTCTTCCCAGGCTGCTATAGTAAAATTATTCTCTAAATCCAAGTCACACTAATGGGTTTAAAGGAATAGGGTTTGTTTTCTAAAATCTTGTAGTGAAAAGAGGAAATGATTGCCCTGAAACTGATAACGGTAATAGTTTGATGGTGTCAGATTTTACTTCTAATCTGACAAATCTCTGGAAACAGTTGGGAAAGGGCTTTGAAGATGGTTTAATAAGAATAAGGTACTTAAGTGATCCAAGATTTTTTTTGTACTTACAAGATAAAATCCAAACAAAGTCCCTCAGCACACCGTCACATTAATGTAATTACAGAGAAATAAAACGAAAATAAGAAAAACTTGTAGCACCTTAGCGACTAACAAATGTATTTCAGCATAAGCTTTCGTGGGTTAGTACCCACTTCATCGGATGCATGGAATGAAACATACAGTAGACAGATATTTATACAGTCAGAGAAACATGATAAGGTGGAGGTGCATAGACCAACCTTAAGAGGCTAATTAATTGAGAAGAACCATAACAGCAGGGGAAGAAAAATCTTTGAAGTGATAAACAAGATGGTCACACAGGTGTGAATGAGGATCGTAAACTTAAGGGAAATAGATTCAATTAACGTAATGGCCGAGCCATTCGAAGTCCCGATTTAATCCTGAGGTAATGCAATCTAGTTTGCATATCAATTCGAGTTCAACAGCTTCTCTTTGAAGTCTGTTTTTGGAGTTAATCTGTCGCAACTCTGCGACCCTCAAGTCTGTCACTGAGTGATTAGGGAGGTTGAAGTGTTCTCTTACTGGTTTTTGAATGTTATGATTCCTGATGTCAGATTTATGTCCATTTATTCTTTTGCGTAGAGACTGTCCGGTTTGGCCAATGTACATGGCAGAGGGGCATTGCTGGCACATGATGGCATATATCACATTGGTAGATGTGCAGGTGAATGAGCCCCTGATGGCATGGCGGATGTGATTAAGCCCTGTGATGGTATCACTTGAATCGATATGCGGACAGAGTTGGCATCGGGCTTTGTTGCAAGGATAGGTTCCTGGGTTAGTGTTTTTGTTGTATGGTGTGTGGTTGCTGGTGAGTATTTGCTTCAGGTTGGGGGGCTGTCTGTAAGCAAGGATTGGTCTGCAGAGAAATAGGCATTTGCAGAGAGAGTATCAGATGTATTAGAAATCCCAGTGAGAGTGAAAGAACAGGAGAGGTTAACATTTCCTTGTTCGTCTACATTAAAATTAGACAAAATTGGAAGAAAGTGACACTATTTAGTACATGAAATAGCATTATGCAGTGAAGCCAGTACTAGATAATACACAAAGGCCAGTATAAACATGGGGCAGAACAGATACAATCCCTCCAGGACTTTTTTATCTAAGCAAATGTTTGACTGTTAAATCAGTAAAATGAATAAAAATCTGGTCCCTATTGTTTCCACTGCTTGTGTAAGCTGAATTTTTTGGTAGGTTTGAGTCTCAGCCTTTCTGTTCAAACCAATTGATATTTATTGTCTTTCAAGATTTTTGTGTGGATGAGCCAGAGTGAGTGAAGGTTTTGGACAAGAACATGGTGAATTGCTGTTTGACACAACTTCAAAGCAGAGAATCCAATTTAAGGGGCCCTCAAATCTTTTTTCAGGCCCCAATTCAGAATGCGCTTACGTATGTGCTTAATTTTATGCATATGCTTAACATCCATTGACTTCGGTGGGTCTTAAGCACAGCTGAGCTGTCTTGAGTGGGGATGTTTTCCTGAATCAAGCCTTAGATTTTATCTGTCTCTATCACATCATTCAGTTTAAAGTGTGAGATAAATATATACATCTATATAAACAAAAAATAAAACGTCTTCCAAGTGAATTAAGAGACCTTTACATTTGGGAAACCAGTGCTGATTGGGGACGGGGGGAGAGGTAGCTAATGGTCTGGTCATGAATAGCAATCAACTGTTGGGAATAGGCCACATCCACCCTGATTGAATTGGCCTCGTTAGTACTGCCCCCCACCCCCAACTTGGTAAAGCAACTCCCATCTTTTCATGTGCTGTATATTTATACCTGCTTACTGTATTTTTCACTCCATGCATTTGATGAAGTGGGTTATAGCCCACTAAAGTTTATGCCGAGATAAATTTGTTGGGCTCTAAGGTGCCACAAGGACTCTTCATTGTTTTTGCTGATACAGACTAACATGGCTACCCCCTCTGAAACCTGAGTTATTTTAATTAACATATTAGATGCTTAGATGTTATGGCAACAGGTATAGTATAAAACATTCCCTCCGATTTGTTAGGAGATGAGGACTGAGGTAGAGGGACTGGAATTTGTTGAGAGACAAGGGCTGAGGAGGTCCGGAAAGTCCTGAAGCCTGATTTGGAACTGGTGAAGTTATTGAGTGGTTACTGAGAGTGCTAGGCAATAGCTCGGGAATGGGCTGGCCCTGGGAGTTCCTGGAGGACTATGTCTTAAAGATATGGAGACAGCATGGTGATGGTGATGGGATTTGAACTGGGAGACACTATTGTGAGGAGCCACCTGTTGAACTGAATCCAAAGCCAAGGACGGCCCTTTTTGTTAGATCCTATTGTTGAAATATTGTCAGCGGCTGAGCGCATAACAAAAGCTCTGCTGTGTTATTACATATTAGAGCCAAACACGAAGGGGGGACCGGGTGCTGGTGCTCAGTTGCAGTGCGTCAGTAAATGGCCACCAGCCAACCAAAAACATCGAAGAAATGAATATTTTCAACAAGGTTGTGACCAATTATGACCTCTACCTGTTTGTACTGTCCATAGGTTTATTTGTATTGTGTTGCTGGACCTTTTTAGACTTTTTATATATGCCTTGTTTTGAAATTGCTGTACAGTTCCCTAGATACCTTAGCAAGGATCTCCGCTATTACAAGTATTACTTATTATGGTGACAATAGTCATGACTCCATAGTTAAGGCTGAGTTTCATTTTGCACTTACTGCTGGGATTCAGCCTCTTTGTGTTATATGAAAAATGCAGGGCAGAGTTAAGGTTGTTTGAGTGCCTTTACTGTGCATTTTTAGATTAATATGTTCAGATTTCTTTTACATGTAAACTTAACTCTGAAATCCCTGGGTTTGCACAGCTGGGTTTGGGGATAATTACATCATCCATGTCATGGTCAGTACCATTACATTATTGCCACACACTCTCAATCTTAACTCTATATGATTTTTGTTTTTCTGAGAATAAGAAGAGATTCACGGACTAAAAGTAAAAATTGTCCCGGATATATCAGGATGAAAAATGTTACCTTACATTAAATTAAATAGACATTTTATTGTGAGATGCTTTTATTAAAGGACTTTCTTTCCAGAGTTTGTAATTCTGGGACAAGTTTGTAATTTCTTTGGCAATTATTTTTGTACATGCAGAGACTATACTGAAGAAGCAGAGTGAAAACTTTTTACCATTCAGGCGCTCTGGTCATTCAGGATTAGTACTCCAAATGGTGGTAGTTTGTATCTCAGCAAGACTGACATCTTGTTATAGTCAACATTATAAACTTCCATTCTACTGACCAGGAAGCAATCTCTATTGACAAATGAGACCCATGGGCTCCAGCTGTGACTTCTGACTGTTGTGAGGTCAGTCACTTTCTGTTTAAATTCAGCCAGTGACCACACATGATAGACAGCAACATCATCTTGCTCTAGCCAGGGTCTCTTATTTAACTATAGGCTTTTAGTATGTTCAGTAGAGCTGTTGGTCAAAAAATTGAAATCAATGTATTGCAAGTAATTTATTCAATGGCTGATGAGGGGAAAATATCAGCTTAATTATTCACTGAATATTATTGATGCATCCGCTGAGTTGGTCAAATAAAGAAAATATTTGTAGCAAATAATTTGATGTAAAATGCCCAGTGTTCATCAGATAAATGATTCACAATGAATCTTCTTCAGTTATTTTCTTCATAACTTGAACATTCCTTGTACTGCTATCATATCCTGCTGACCCTGAATGGGCTTCCTAATCCATAGCAGGAAAGATGTCATATAAGCAGTTTCAATTTCTAGGACGTATGCAGCAGAGAATCATTTTTCATTGTTTTCATTACACTTGGATCTTCTCAAATATCCAAAATTCAGTAGATGCTATTACTAAGTTCCCTGTAAGCTGTGCGGCTGCGTGGCCGCACGCCTATTTACCGCCACGCAGACACTCAGGGAACCTGCCCAGGCGGGGACCAGATGGGGGAGGAGCGCCCTTCCCCCAACATAGCCCAACTCCCAACGTGCTGCAGCAGGGACGCCCCTCCCCTGACCCCAACTCTGCTGTGGCCCGGACCCAGGCACGGCCGGGGTGGCGTAGCCCGGCCAGGACTCAGCCGCAGCCGGGGTGGTGCAGACCCAGGCATGGGTGGGGTGGCGTGGCCCGGCCCTCCCCCGGCCCGAACACAGCCCTGGCCTGGACCTGCTGATGCCAGGAAAGAGGTGCCTATCCTGCAGCCCCGACCCCGCAGTTGCCGCAGGAGGGAGAGGCGCCCAGCTCAGGTGCTGCCATGGGGAGAAAGAGCTGGGGGAGTCCGCTCTCCCTGCCATAGCCCTGGAGCACCTTCCTGCACCCCAAACCCCTCATCCCTGGTCCCACCTGAGCCCCCACCCCCAGCCAGAGCCCTCACCCCCTGCATCCAACCTGCTGCCCCAGCCCTGAGCCCCTCATCCACAGCCCCACCCCAGAGCCCACACACCCAGCGGGAGCCCTCAACCGCCCTGCACCCAACCCTCTGCCTGAGCCCTGAGCCCCTCATTCCTAGCCCTGCCCCAGAGCCTGCACGCCCATTCGGAGCCCTTACACCCCTGGACCCCAACTCTCTGCCCCAGCCCTGGGCTCCATCCCCGCCACATGGATTTTGTTATGTGCACAATATGAATGTGATGTGTCACACATCACCTCCATATTAGTGCACACATCACCTTCATATTGGTGCACATAACAAAATTCATTCTGCACGTGGGTGGGAAAAATTAGAGGGAACACTGACCTCTAATTTGCTCCACTGATTTCAACTGAGCCGATTAACTCCAACTGAGCATCTGGTATATATCTGGGACAGGTGTATCAACCTTTCTTTTCATATACACATGTATATACCAACCGAGCAGATAAGGGTTCATAAATATAAATGTCAATTTCATGGATTCAAACCTCCTTGTTTTGTTTTGTTTTTATTTTTTTCTGCAATGTCTCTTAGATTTTTCTCTTCTCTTCCAGGAGGAATATGTTATAGACCGAGATCATTTTTAAGTAGTCTTTTGAAATGCTATTTAGAAAGAGATAATACCTTTGCCTAATATTGGGTGAAACAAAGATTCCAGGGCATGGGTGAGCTGCTGCTGTATTTAGCGGAAGTCAGACACAATCATAGGAAGAGATTATATTTTCCATTGTAACAATGTTGAAGTCTTGCTACATTTTGCTATATCAAGTGCACTTTACTAATAAACTGTGCAACAAGTGAAATATGTATCTTCTCCAGGAATCAGTCTTCTTTCACTTATGGCTTCATTCACTGTTTGACTAGCCATTTTGAGTAACCAAAGTGTTTCTACACAGTGTGAGATAAAACCATCCACTGGTCCCAGAGACTTTAAAATCGAAAAGCATCTTGAGATTTCCTCACAGCGTGTGCCCTACGCTGCATCATGGGACAGTTAAAGCCAAATGCTCATGAGACGGTTCTGGATTGGGAGAAACGGAGTTTCAGGTTACCCTCCTGGAAGAATGTTCCTGGACTACACTTTGAAATGTTTCTCCAACCTCACACACTGAGATTTTGTGCCCATCAGCAGTTTGTATGGAATTTCTTAGTGTTCCGCAAACTCCTTCTCTCCCTCTAAAGAGAGGGTGGGAGGAGAATCAGAGGAAGAGAGACATGTAGTGACTTGTCCAAGGTCACACAGCAAAGGCACTGCTGACTTCCAATGCCCTAGTCCCTTGACCAGTCTGTCTCCCCTTATTACTATTACATTTATTCTACACAACTACATACGTGACCAAGCTGTCTTTTAAAAAAAATCTAGTTATTTAATTGGGACTTTTGTGACATACCAGTTCCAACAATTATCTACAGCATGTGTGAATACTTTCAGCCCTCAGCAAAAGAGAATGGGCCCATCCTCAAATTATTCCATCTGGCAGAGTCAGTACTTGCTGTAGTTCACACATGAATAGCATCAATTTGCATGTAAATAGAGGCCTACATGCTTTTGTGGAGCTAAAAGCCGTATTTCAACATTTCACAGTAGAATTAGGCAGTGGGCACATCGCTACATGATGGTTCAACCTTGTAGTGACGTGCCAGCTAAAATCATTCTAAATACTCTTCTCTGTGTTTCCCGTTAGAATTATTTATTGAACTAGTGTGTAGGATTCTTCCGAGATCCTCTACTGAAATGCTGCCAGCTCACTGCTACCATTCTGACATTGATGTTGTCAGTTGAGATTAAGCACTGGTCTTAATGAATGCTGACAGTCATGTTTCTCAGGTATGGTCCTGTACCTCCTTTCAGCTAGGAACCAAAATAGAAAGCCCAGATATGTACAGAAGGATTTCAGTAGTAGGAATGTTTACCTATTTACTTGTATTTCCTTACGTTTCTGTTTCTTTCCACTACAGTTATAGTCCTAACAGTTATCATTTTCATATCAGAAGTTATGACCAAATACCCTGGATACATTTCAAACTCGCAAGGCCTATGGCACTGTGTTTGTCAGACAATACTTTAAAAATTAGAGAAGAAACTCCAATGGAAAATTATGAATCCAAGCTGGCTATTCAGAATAAAAATATACTTTCCAAGGTGTTCTCCCAAACATGCCTTAAGAAAATGGATAATATTCCACCTCTCCTCCACTCCTCCAAAAACAGTAGTTCTACAATTCCTTGCTTTATCTCTTGATCCTTTTCTGAATTACAAAGCTGTATCCACTACTTTAACAACCTCAACTGTCCTTCAAACTTAGTAAGCCACAAAATGATTCTGCTCAGTTCTTCCCCATGTACATGCTCCCTGGACTTAACACTTTGTCTACTTTAGGTTCATCTAACCTTCTTAGACCTAATTATGTTAAAGTCTATCTATTACATAGACCCTTGTCTGTCACTGAATACATTAGACCAATATAAACACACTCATGTGATGCCATAAGGAGGTGTTATTTTTATATGCAGTAAAATCCCTTCCATCTGAAACTCCCTCTGAGTAAAATCTCAATGCTGTCCCCATTGTTAGTCAATCACTAACTCTCCCAGACATCTTAATAGGTTTAAAAGCCTGCATTGTGATTGGGTCCTCCTCTTGGGTGTAGGAAGATGGCTGAGGGGAAAGGACTCTCTCTCCCTCAGAAAGGTGAAGGATAATTATAGCCTCTCTACCCTGTATCCCCAGGGGGCATACCATCCCAAAGAGACTAGAAGGGAACAAGGAGAAGACATGGGTGAATTCCTACTCCACCCCCGCATTGACTGACAAAAAGGGGATCAGAAGCATAGGTGGGATCAGGCTGTATCATCCCAATGAATGGTGTAACTTGCCCTTATGCACCGGGAAGCTCAGGGAAAGAGTGCACTGAGGTACAATTCCTCCCTGAGCTCCATCTGTGAGGGTGTGTTTCCACAATACCCCAAATTCAGGGCTGTGCCTTTAAGGCCTGAACCTACCTGTATGGAAATCGACAGACTTCAGCAGGGGCAGGATCAGAACCTACAAACAAACCCAATCTAATCTCTAATATTTATCCAACATGCACATAGGCTGATACATGGGCTGCCTGTCAGTATATGAAAACTTTTACATAGTTTCCTTTTAAGCAAAAGAAACAGAGATGGGTCGTCATTTTTGATACACTTTCCAGTGCACTGTTGGCAACCTTGCAAATGGACACAGTGGATGAATACAAAAAGACAGCCTTCCAACTGCGCGGTACGGTGGTATGATGGCCAACTGGAAAGGATTATTTTATCCATACAACTCTGCCTTGTCCGTGGTTAGTTTTGTGATTTGCAGAGGGGTATCAGTTAAGGAGAAGTTAAAAAAGGCAGATATCAGGATCACTGTGATGGAAAATTAGAGCTAAAGAACAATCAGGTTCCTGCTTCAATTTGACACTGAGGTGCCAGGTTGTTAAATTTTAGCCATTTCCGTACTTCAGTGAAAGCAACGGATCCAATTTATCAGAGTTCCTTTTCAGCCTCTCTCCCTCTTTTTGTGTGTCTGGCAAAGAGACTGTCAGTTTGTTCTCTGGAAAAATGTGATATCTTTGTTTTGTTTTGTTTGTCAAATCCGTTCTATTTTTTAAATCATTTTCTGACCATACCTGTCAAGATTTTAAAAACCTAACTCTTTTCATGTTTGACAGGTTTTGTTTTGGTAAAGATTTATCAAAATCAATTCAGAGCTAAGGGGAAAAAAGGGGGCTGATATTTCTGTAGTGGAAGTAATCCCGGCACTCACATATATGGACAGAGCTAATGTTCTCTAGGAATCTAGCTCCTGCTTCCTGATGCTGATTCTAAGGCAAAATTTCCGGGCTCAGCCAAAGCTTGGTTCAGCCCCACATGTAAGTTAGAGCAGCCTCTGTGCTCACCTAAGTTTCACTGGTTGAAGATGTGCTTATGATAGGGAAATCCTCAAGCAGCCCAGTTGCTCTGGTTTGTGGCAGCCCTGCACCACCGAAGGCAGAGAGTTGAGGATCTGCACCAGACCAGCTTCAAGAAAGCTGAGATTCTCAAGTTGCAATATTACAATAATCTTAAAGAGACACATCATTATGTTTCATTTAAATCTAATTAATGTGATGTATGTTTCCTATCTGTTTATAGTAGCAACCAGCCAAAAGGAAAGAAAGCAACAATTTGGGATGCTTGTTTGCCTATCATTTCAGGTTGGAGTTTTCAAAAGGGCTTAACATTGTTAGGCATCCAATTCCCATTGGCTTTTAATGGATGCTGGACACCTAACTCCCTTAGGATCCTTTGAAAATCCCATCTTTAAGAGCTAGAAAAATTGCATATGAAGAGATCCATCTCCAAACCTTTATTAACACAAATACATTCAAGATTAACTAAAGAAAAGCTAAGAATGCCCTTCAAACTTTACCTATTTTTAGAAATTATTTTTTTGCTCCTTGAGAAGGTCCCAAAATTTGAGAGTTATAATTTTTCTTCATTATTCTTATCATATTTGCGCACCGCTCCATTTCTGGGTTCCAGCTTAAGTAACTTCCCACATCAGTTCACATTCTGGTGGCTACATCTTCGGAAGGAAAGAGGAATACACTTATACTTGTTTTAGGAGGAAAGTTTGGAATTTGCAGAGCGCTGCATGTGGCAGCAAAAGCAGAATGCGGAGTTTGAACAAACAAATGTTGTTCCAGCTTTTCCTCTACCTGCATTTGAGTTTTAATGACTAATACTTGAGATAATTATGTATTTTCTATATTTATTCAAAACAGCGTGGAAGGAGAGAGAGAAAGGGCTCAGGGATTGGTGATGGATATACTGCTAATACCACACACAGATAGGCGGCATATTTCAATATTTATGAAGTTCCATTTTTGTATAAATATAGAAATTTAGAGTCAGCTTTCAGTAATGTAGACAGGTTTTGGTTAAAAAAAATCTCTAAATGGAAGAGTGATGGGTATTTAGTTTAAAAATCTGTATGGCAATTTCTTTAACCTGGAAGGGTTTTACTATCACCAGATCTATTACCAGTAGATTCAGCAGAGCCCTCTTAGCATTGGGTTTTGCTTTCAATGGGTGGATAAAGATAAAGCATAATAGGTTGGCAGATCTGGGAACAGCACTACAAAGGATTCCCCAGGTTTACAGCCCCTGATTTCACTAACCCTTGCCTCTGTGCTCTGTTCTTATTCTTACAAACTGAGACAGAGTCCCAGTTTAAATCGACTAGCTACTAGCAACATGTGACTTGCATATATACATTATGTTGAGGGCTTCCCTAATAAATGATGCCTAGAATAACATTCACCTGTAGCCAGACAGTGGCCCGCCCCTCTATGTCCCTCATTCAGGCAAAGCTCATTGGAACTCCCACTATATGTGCAACTTTTTTCCTTCTCTCGCATCCTCGATTGGTTCAACTCCTGGGCTGAGGACCTGTTGAGCCATATATAACTGCCTGTCCTTAATTGTGGCTTCCACCCACTTTGAAACTTGCTTAATTGCCAACACCCTTCTTATTTGGATTCTTTTCTGTGGGCAACTGTAGCCACATCCACAGCCCTGCTCTCCAAATGTGTACAGATTCCATCAAATCCCTTCCTCCTCCCTACTCTTCCTCCCCTCTGGACATAAAATACACGTACACACGTGTGTATGGGCACTACAGAGAGGGGTGCTACACAAGACGTCGCTACCAATAGGCAGCTGACTCCTAGCCTGCCATTCTCCCCATTACATTAGTACTTAATACCATTGCCGCTGAAATACAGTATAGTGACCTCTTTGAGAGTGGCCAAATGCTAGACCTGTAAACGGGTGTTCCATTACTGTTTGTTGTCACACTGCCAATTTCTTTAAGAATAAAAAAAGGTGGGGACAACCCTTATTTACACTTATCGTAGAGAGATGCTATCAAGCTTTCATATTCACAAGACTCCTGCAAATACAGATGCAATTATTGACAGGCCTTTAGTACCTATCTGGAAGGCAAGCTGCAGGGCCTCACTTTGTTTTCTTTAAACATATCACACTAGTGCAGAGCCAGGCTATTTTCACAAAGAAAATGAGTTGTATCTTTATAGCAAGTGCTGCTAAAGAGGATTATAAATAGGCTTTAGACTACAGACTGTAGCTTTTGCTTTACAGTTGAAAAAAGAACATCAATCACCTGGCTGAGACTAAATCCTAACATCTCACCTTCCTAACAGATTTTAAAGGTCACAGATGTATAGAAATGTTCAGCTTAATCTTAAATGCATTGACTAGTCTGGAAAAAGCATTTTAAGGTGGTTGTTTGCGGGGGGAGAGGGAGGCTGTTTTTTTGCCAGCTATTTAAAATGTGAAATAAGAGTCACTTATACCTAAGAGAAGACAGAGATTATCAGAGATCTGGGCCTGATTCTCAGAATGGGCCACGGCAGCTCTGCTCTGCTTTTCAATCAATCTGCTTGGTAATGTTTGCAGATTATTCTGGCCCACCGCTACCCGCCCCCACCAGCCGTGTTATCAGCAATCAGCTACATGCTGGGGACAGAGAACAACCACAAATGAGCACTAGCCTAAAAATAGCCATTTTCAAATTAAAATCTTGAATTGAGAAGGAGAATGGGCTGCAGCTGGGGCATCTTTTATTCATTTATGCCAGAAGTGGCAAAAAAAAAAAAAAGCGTGGGGGGGAAATCTCTCCTAAAAATCTCCTCCCCATTCTGAATAGGTTGGGATTCTTCTTATGAAAATGTTTTTATCTGCACTGATGTAATTGAAACACAAACTGTAATGCAAGGTGATTTGTAATATCTATCAGCAAAATATGTTAGGACCATCCTCTATTCTCAGCAAGACATAACAATGACTAAAAGCAGATGAGGTATTTTAAATACTAGATATCATTATTCAGGGACCTACATTAACGTACACAGGATAAATCTAAAAGATTTCCATATTCCTGCCACACTTGCCATTTTGAAATTGTTTCTCTTTCTCCCTTTCTATCTTTCACTCTCTGATTATTTTTAATTCCATCCAGTTACCAAAAAAACCCACCTCTGCCACTTGAGCACTTTATCTATCTCCTGCTCCCACCCCCCACCCCGAGTAACTTGCTCCTGTTGTCCCCTGTTGCACTTTGATGCCTCTGAAGACAATGTTTCTTCCATTGAGTGAGGGCAGAATTCTGGCAGTGCCAACTTCATGTAGGTAAGATCAGTGGTACACGGTCACAACAGCATAACTTTATTTTCATATTGTGGCTGGATTAAGTTCTCACACAGTGTAATGTGTAAGGAGATGGCTTAAAGCAGTGGTTCTCAACCTTTTTCTTTTTCATTTGTGGATCCCTTTGTATATTTCAAATGGAGGTGCAGACCCCTTTGGAAAGCTATTGTCTGTATATATAGTTGAATTCTGTTCAGTCAGTTTTCAGACTTTTTGCAGACCCTCTTAGACATAGTCCGTGGAGGACCCCCCAGGGGGTCTAGCTTTTTAAAGGTGTTTAGCCATGCGGTGCTCAGCATTGCAATGCCTGATTTTGGAGACTAAATCTCATTTTCCAAAAGGGATTTGGGCACTTAGAATATGTAATTTAGGCTCCTAAATCAGTTAGGCATAGCAACGCTAAGGACAGCAATGCCTAAATAACTTTACAAATCTTTGTCTTGATGCCTAGATGCATAAACTCTGCAGGATTGAATGGAGGTTGGATGTCTTTCAGTGCTGTAGTTCAACCTCAAATGATTGGCTTTAACAGGGTTCACTTACACAGAAGAGAAAAGTAATTCTCTCCACTGCAGGATTTACTGGGGGAAGTCTCCGGCATGTGCGATGCAGGAGGTCAGACTCGATGATCATAGTTGTCCCTTTTTGCTTTAAAAATCTATGAATCCAGCAATGCTGACTCAGCCCTCCATTCCTTTGAATCACTCTGAGTTGCCTGCGGTTTATTCAGTATGTGGGTTGTTCAAATAAGACCTTAAAAATCCTTAATGACCATGCTCCGCATGGACTTTAAAGGTCTCATGGCACTTAAGAACACAGATTTGACCTGGTGTTCCAGTCCAAAATTTCCCCCTTTCCACTGCTACACTTTAAAGATGTTCAAAAATGACAGGGACATGTAATTAGGGATAATTGTTTATAATGTAAATGAGAAGACATAGGCCCAAATCCTCAAAGTTATCTAGGTGCCTAGATCCCATTGAAATGAAGGGGAGTTAGGTGCCTATATAGGTTCCTAAATACTTCTCAGGATTTGGGCCATAGACCACAAGTCTAGATTCTATTAAAAGCCAAGTTGCACAGTGTGAAAGTGACAAGAATATAGACTGTTGATAGAATCGATTTTGCTATGGATTTGTGACGAATGGGGTGGGGAGGGCTCAGTAAAGAATATCAATCTTCACCACAAAATGTGGTTTATGCATTGGCTATGTGGGGCGGGCGGGGGGGCACGACAATTTTAACACACTGCTCCCACAGCCACAAGACCGGTGATCGCAAACCATTAAGACTGAATGGGTCAAGCTGCCAAACAATTAACAGAATGCTGTGAAGCTCAAATCTTGTCCCTTCCACCCACAGAAGTTGGTCCAATACAAGATATTACCTCTTCCACCTTGTCTCTCTAACATCCTGAATAGCATGAGGCAAACAATCATGGCGTAAATTAATCTATGATAGCCTAATCTGCAATAGCATGACCACATTACTGTGCTATCATGCTTGTATCTGGTGGTGACGAGCAATATAGATATCTGGGCATGTGTTCCAATGTTACCAACACTATAACTCATTGTGGTGCTCTATGCTCACATTTGCAGGGTGCTGTGAGACAACTTGTCTGCCCACCCTGGGGATTGTGGGAGGAAATGATCTAGGCCTGTGGGAAATGAGCCAACCTCTTTATCCGGGACCCAAACTCTTTACCACTTCAGAGCACCAGTCCACCCTGTCCAGTGTCCCATATCCAGCGGTAGGCTTACCTGATGCTTCAAAAAAAATGGAGATAAAAAAAATGGAATACACTAGGAGGAGGGAAAACCCTTCCTGCCCCCTGCAAGTGACTGGCTGAAGCCCTGAAGCATGAGATTTTAGGAACATCTGAGATGAACGAGAAGGGATCCTCAGACTCCTGAGCCCTGCACCCCATCATCATATGCAATCCTGTCACACAATCCCACTCCTAAATTTGTCCATGTCTCTTTGAAAACTAATTAAGTTGTTTGCCCCCTCAGCTTTTAGTGGGAGGCTGTTTCAGAACCGCACTCCTCTGATGGTTAGAAACCTTCTAGTTTCCAGACTGAATTGATTCATAGCCAGCTTATACCCAGTTGTTCTTGTGCTTTAGCTTAAATAGTCTTCACGCTTCATGGTGTTTACCCTTTCCCCCCATGTATTTATTGAGAGCAATCATATTCCCTCTCAGCTGGCATTTTGCTTAGCTAAATAAGCCAAGCTCCTCCAGTTTCCTCTCATAAATTAGGCTTTCCATCATCCAGATCATCCTAGTAGCTCTCCTCTGCACCGGTTTCAGTTTGAATAAATCTTTCTTGAACATGGGTGACTAGAACTGCACAGAGTATTCCAAATTAGGTCTTACCAGTGCCTTGTACAATGGCATTAGTACACCACTTTCTCTACAGGAAATGCTTCACCTAGAATACATCCTAGGATCACACTTGCCTTGTTTACAGCCACATCACATCGGTGGTTCATGCTCATCCTGTGACTGATCCACACACCCTGGTCTCTGTCCTTCTCTGTCATTTCCAACTGATGAGCCTCGCGAGCCACCCAGTCCTCCTCCTCATCCCACAGGGGTCACTGATTCATGACTCTGGGAGGGGAAGAGTCCAGCCAGTCATCCTGTCCATAGGAGCCACTTACAGTCCAATCCTGGTCAGGGATCTTATGGGGTCTCAATTGTTGTGACTGCCTGTGACCATCTATCTTCACTGCATTTACCTTGGGGTTGCAATACATATTAACAACTACCTCAGTTAGAGTTGGACAGTAAAAATCAATTGGCATAGATAGTCTGCTGTAGCCAGATCCTGGTGTAAGAGTGGGAGAATTCAGACAACTGAGAAGTAAGTTCAAAAGGCCTAACATCAATGAGAGAGATACACTCTGAGAGATCAGAAAAGGGAAAGAGATGTAGCTAGCCCCATAACTATGACAGTATTACTTTGGTAATGGAATGTTTTACAAAGATTATATAAACAATCTTTATAAGGCATCCCCCTCGCCTTAGCTCACCTCCGCTCCGCCTGCTCCCCTGAACGCGCCTCCCTCTCAGGCGTTGGGAAGGGGCGGAGTTGAGGTGGGACCTGAGGGGGGCCTAGTTCTCTCCACCTTCCATATTGACCTACCAGTGTTACTGTTTGTGGAGCAGCAATAAATATTGCCCTGAGCTGCCACCAATCAATATTAGGTGTGTATAATTGGCATTTGTTTCACAAAAATCACTACAATAACATCACACCAGTGTACTTAGCTTTAAAATTGTGTGTGTGTGTGTGTGTGTGTGTGTGTGTGTGTGTGTGTGTGTGTGTGTGTGTGTGTGTGTGTGTGTGTGTGTGTGTGAGACAGAACCTTGTAATGACCATGAAACCAGTGTCCCTGATGGGTCCATGGTTTTTAGTGTGTAGCAGAATTGGACACTAGAAGTGGACTATGAATTTAGGGGCTTGTCTACACTTAAAGTGCTACAGCAGGGCTTCTGTAGCACTTCATTGAAGACACTACCTATGCTTCTCCCATCGGGATAGGTAACCCACCTCCCCAGGGCTGACTCTACCACTAGGTGACCCAAGGCAGTTGACTAGGGTGCCAGGATTTAGGAGACGGCATTTCAGGTCCCTCGGCAGCCGTCTGGGTCCTCGGCAGCAGGATCTTCAGCCGCCCGGGTCCTCGGCGGCATTTCCACGGCGGGATCTTCGGCCGCCCGGGTCCTCGGCGGCATTTCCACGGCGGGATCTTCGGCCGCCCGGGTCCTCGGCGGCATTTCCACGGCGGGATCTTCGGCCGCCCGGGTCCTCGGCGGCATTTCCACGGCGGGATCTTCGGCCGCCCGGGTCCTCGGCGGCATTTCCACGGCGGGATCTTCGGCCGCCCGGGTCCTCGGCGGCATTTCCACAGTGGGATCTTCGGCCGCCCGGGTCCTTGGCGGCATTTCCACAGTGGGATCTTTGGCCTCCCAGGGTGTCTCCCAGAGGCGATGCTTAGGGCGGCAAAAAAGCTGGCGACGCTCCTGAATCTCCCCGACACAGGGGGTTAGGTTGGTTTAACTGAGTGACATAGTTATACTGATTTAATTTAATTTCCTAGTGTAGACCAGGCCTAAGTCCCCATGCTTGCCCTTTGAAGGTTTTGTGCCGGGTTCCTTTGAGGACAAGTATTAGACCAGACATGGAGTGACTGCCTTGTGCAAAGTGTTTGCCCACAGGTAATACGGTGTTTTTGTCTTTCATCATTTTTTTGAGTGAGTTCATTCAAGAGTGTTATGATTGTCTGATTTCCCCTCCATAGCTGTTATTGGGGCATTTGATGCACTGGAGGAGGCATACCACATGTTGTGATAGGCATGTGTAGGACCCATGGGTTCTGAAAGGTGCATTGTGGGGAGCATTTTCATTGCAGCAGTGGCGATATGGATGAAGGTTTTCCATCTGTTGTTTTGGCAGGGTCTGGTGCCGCTTTAAGTTGGTGTCTCTTGGTCTGTGGGGAGCTCGCTTCTGATGATGAGCTTGGTGAGCTGGAAGGTTGGTTGAAGGCCAGAAGAGGAATTTCAGGAAACATTTCTTTCACATCAAATATGGGTTGTAATTGTTCAGTGATATCCCAATACGGCTTCCAGTGTGAGGTAGCAGGGGACAACTAGGGGTGTGCAGTCAGTGGTTTGTTTCCCCCCCCCCCGTATTGAGGCAGGTTCACCTGGGGTATTTTGGTGGCCTTTTCCATGATGTCATTCTGTGGTAGAGTGTCCTTGTTTAGGTGTGTATCCTGCATCTTCTCTTTAGAGCAAATCTTTTGGTATCTGAATGCCTGGCTATAGATAATAAATATTTTAGTATGTCTTGGGTGGTGTCTGCATCTGTAGAGGTAAGTATGGTAATTGGTGGGTTTCTGGGATACAGTCGTTTGTAGGGATTCATTGACACTAACTGTGGTATCCAGGACATCAGTGCTGGCATGGAAGTGTTCTAGAGAGAGTTTGTGTTGGAAATCAATCAGGGATATATCTCAGGTATACTCTTGGTTTCATGGTGCAATTTCCCAAAAATTCTTCCTCAAGATGGCCCACATAGAGGTGGACATATTGGGGCCAAACTACTGCCCATGGCCATTCCCATGTTTTTGGAGAAAGTGTCTGTTATTAAATGTGAAGTTGTTGTGGGGGAGGATGAAATGGATAAGTTTGGCAATGTGTCTTGGGTGTACATTTTCTTGTAGGTATTTGAGCAGGGCCAGCTCTAGGCACCAGCAAAACAAGCAGGTGCTTGGGGCGGCAAATTTCTAGGGGCGGCATTCTGGCGCTGGCCATGCCGCCCCTAGAAATGTGCCCTCACCGCCCCAGCTCACATCCGCTCTCCCTCTGCCTGCTTCCCTGAGCGTGCCACCGCCATTCGGCTTCTCCCCCCCCCCCCCCCCCTGAGGTTTGCCACGTGCAAAACAGCTGGGAGGGAGGGGGAGAAGTCGAGCGGCGGCTGCACACTCAGGGAAGCAGGCAGAGGCAGAGCAGAGGTGAGCTGGGGTGGGGAGCGGTTCCTGTTCCTCTAACCCCCGTTACTTCCTCACCCCCTCGCCTTAGCTCACCTCCGCTCCGCCTGCTCCCCTGAACGCACCGCCCCTTCACTTCTCCCGCCTCCCTCTCAGGCGTTGGGAAGGGGCGGAGTTGAGGTGGGACCTGGGGGGGCAAGAAAAAAGATGGGGGCGGCCAAAATTTTTTTTGCTTGGGGCAGCAAAAATCCTAGAGCCGGCCCTGTATTTGGGCAGGCAGGAAGGGTGAGGGATGTTGGTGTATAGGGAGGTGAGATCCATAGTGGCCAGAATGGTGTTCCTGGGGCAGTTGATAAGATTGTGGAGTTTAAAGAGGAAGAAAAGCATCCTTTTTCTAATACTGCATATGGATTTTAATATTTAATGTTGTATTTTACTAAAGGTTTGTGTTTCAGTTCAGGAGGAATCTACATGTTAATGAACAGGTATAGGATGCTTCCTCTGATTTAACCAGCTTGTGTGTCTTCTGGCCATAATACAATACAAATGCTGCTTTTATTGTTTACTCATTACAGTCTTCATGTAATTTTTCCACCTATGCATTTTTAAAAAAACCTAATAACATGGTTTTCCAAGATCATATTTGGTCCTCCAAGCTCTCTGACTTAAAAAATATATAAAAAGCCTCAGAGAAAAAAAAAAGAGACCCCCCGCCCCTTTTCCGTACTTCCCACGGCTTCTGATTAACGTTTCTTCTTTGGGCTGTTTTAGATGAACATGGCCTCTAAACCTCATAGCAAAATATACTTGTACAACAGATGAATAATTGCATTTATCTGTTAGATGGCCTGGGTGAAATGGATCTGTTCTCAGTTCTTTTTCCATTGGGCAGGTGACAACAATACAAATACTATCCCTAGGCTAAGCACTCACTGACAAAAAGGTCAAGAGAGTTGAAGGGACATTGAGACAAACCCTGCCAGAGTTGATTGCACCGAATCAATTTTACATATGTTTTGGACGTCACTGCCAAAAATGTGTGGGTTTTACCACCTCAGGATAGCTATTACATACTAATACACATGAGCTATCCCAGAATATATACACAGTGAAAACTAGACACTTAGTTTAGTTACCAGTGAGGTAAACCGCAAGGTAAATAGACTTATACACTCTCCCAAGGCAGATCGCCGCAAGTTTACCTTTCAAGTAAACTAACATGCCTGGTCTTCACTGTGTTTTTATCTCAGGATAGCTCACATGTGTTAGCTAGCCCAAGATAAAAAATATACCCTTTAGACAAGGGCTGATAGGGCTGATGTACACTGGAAAATTAGATCGACTCAGCTACATCGCTCCTGGAGTGTGAAAAATCCACTTAGCCCTGGTCGACACTACAAACGTATGTTGGTATACCTACATTGCTCAGGGGTGTGAACAATCCTAATCCTTGGTGTAGACAGCACTATGTCATTCGGAGGACTTCTCCCGTCGACATAGCTATCGCCTCTTGGGCAGGTGGAGTACTTACACCAAGAGGAGATGCTATCCTGTCGGCATAGGTAACGTCTTCACTACGCACTACAGCGGCACACGTGCCGCTGCATTGCTGCAGCACTGTAAATGTAGACAAGCCCTTAGTTAAGTCACCTCAAGTCCCTGTGTAGACAGCACTAGCTCTCACCGCTTGGGGAGGTGGATTTACAACAATGATTGGAGAACCCCTCCCATCAGTGTAGTAAGTGTCTACATTGAAGCACTGTGGTGGTGCAGCTGTGCCACTGTAGCATTAAGTGTAGACATTACCCTGTACCCTGTAACTATGGCTGTCATGTAGGACCAGATATAGGCAGGGCCAGATTAACCTTTTGTGGGCCCGGCGCCAGACATATTTGCAGGGCCCAATGGGGGCAATGGAGCGTGGCATGGGGAGGTCAGTCCCCAGAGCAAAGAGCTGGCCAGTGGCAATGGGGCAATGGGCCCCACTCTGCCCAGCCCCACACTATGCACCCCTTTCCCCCCAACTAGCTGAGATTTACTAGGTTTCTGCACCAATCCCAGGCAGCTGAGCTCTGGGGAGACGGGCGAGGCTCCACAGGTGGTGGGAAGCAGAGACTGCCCGGAGCTGGAGGTGTGTTGGGGTCCGGCCAGAGAGGAGCCGGCGGATCGGGTAAGGAGGCAGAGAGGAGCCGTTGCCTGGCTGGCCGAGAGAAGCAAGTGGTGGGCAGGGGGGGCCTGGCGGGGTCTCGGGGTGCAGTGCAAGTGGATCAGGACGTGGCCCCTTCTGAGCATGGGCCCGGTTCCATGGCGCCATTAGAACCACTGTAAATCTGGTACTGGAAATAGGTAACGGTGATTTGATGGGACATAGGAGTTTCTGCAGTGGATCAGACTAATGGTATGTCTAGTGTGGCACCCTTTCTCTGGCAGTATCAGGGAAAACTTTGGTTGCTTTGCAACACACACACAAAAAAAGCTCACTTCAATTCATGTACCAAGGAGCTCATTATTCTTAAACAGAAAGGTCATGTCTCTGCCATTAACAATCAACAACCTTTGTCCTCCCCAGTGAACTGATCACTGAGCTACTTCTGCAGTGACTGTAAACTCCTTTTGTGAGGTCTCATGTCAAATATTTATTTCAACTAAGTTAAGAGTCTCCTCTCTCAACCACTTTAATTTTAGCAGTCTCTCTCATTCTGTTTTTTGTTGTTGTTGTTTTTTTTAAATCAGAGAGGGTCGAATAAATTGCTAAATTGTCCCAAGCCTTTTAGGTCATTAAGAATAATAATTTTACTTGTAAATTCTATAATTTAAAAAACAGTAAGGCACTTTCATAGGGAGGAAGGATGACCCAGTGGATAGGATGCTAGCCTGGAACCCAGGAGATGTGTGCAATTCCTTGCTTTTCTACAAACTCCCTCTGTGATATTCTGCCAAGTCACATTGCCTCTATGTCAGTCACCATGTTTAAAATGGGGATAATAGCACTTGCCTATCTCATAGGGTGTTTGGAGGATAAATACATCAAAAGATTGTGAGAGCATGTAAGTATCTAAAATAGAATTATTTATGCAGATGCCAATGACAGGTCATGTTCAACCTAATCCTGTTGAAAAGAGTCAAGTTACAAAAGACTGACAATAAGATTTAAAATTAGGATTGAAGAGCCTTCAGACTTCCATTTACAGCGACACCACCTTGCTTTTCTCCATTGATTGTCAACAAGAGGGCCCCAAAACCTCTCTCTGTAATGAAAGGGAAAAGACCTCTTTCCATTCCTCTCTAGAAACCAAGGACAAAAGTCCCGGCCCACCCCTAAATACCCATCTCCAGTATTCATGTGTGTGTTGGATTGTTTCCTTGTTCAAACAAACAAACAAACAATCCTCTCACCCATTGGTGTTATACACAGGGCCACTCCAGTCCTAAAGCTGGGGAAAATTCCACAGATTGTACAACCCCACTGGAAAAAGACAGACTGAGCAAAGATATTGACTTGCAAAATGAGGAGCTCATTTGCTCTTCT
Organism: Chelydra serpentina; assembly: GCA_037349315.1. NCBI lineage: Eukaryota > Metazoa > Chordata > Testudines > Chelydridae > Chelydra > Chelydra serpentina. Next base: position 28,837,352 of record JBAIAC010000026.1, read on the forward strand.
CTATAAGCAGATCCTGAACAGAGCTTTGTGTAGCTTGAAAGCTGGTCCCTCTCACCAACAGAAGTTGGTCCACTAAAAGATATTACTTCACCCACCTTGTCTCTCTAAGATCCTGAGTAGGTCAGTCTACTGCAGAGCTTCCTCAGAAGCTCTGTTGCATGGGATTCACTGTTGATAACACCCTTTTATTGAGTGTTAACTGAGTGCATGAGTCAGATTTTCTTAATGTGTCAGAAGCAAGAAACAGGTTTGGCAAATCTATTAGCCCAGCAGACTATAAATAAGTAAATACATAAAATATAAGAGCAGGTTGAAGGTGATACCTTACTAATGAGCTATGCAGAAATAAATACAAGAAGAAAGTCTGGTTTCTTAGGCTAGGTCTACACTAACCCCCCCTGTCGAACTAAGATACGCAACTTCAGCTACGTTAATAACGTAGCTGAAGTCGAAGTCTTAGTTCGAATTTACGTGTGGTCCACACACGGCGCGCAGGCTCCCCCGTCGACTCCGCCTGCTCCGTTCGCAGAGCAGGATTACCGGCGTCGACGGGGGAGCACTTCCTGGTTCGATTTATCGCATCTTGACAAGACGCGATAAATCGAACCCAGAAGATCGATTGGACTCCTCCGACGCGACGGGTAAGTATAGATGTACCCTTAGTTAATGTGTATGGAACATGAGAACTTAAACATGCATTATATAATGAACTGGTACATTAGCTAGCAGTAAAGATGATTTTTAAAAATTAAAGATTGGATCCTGCTCCAATTTAAGTCAATGTCAAAACTCCCATTGACTTCAGTAATGCTTGGATCAGGCCCAAAAAGAAAAATGCTACATTGCTGTATCCAGCTTTAACTTTGAGTTACAATATTGTCATATTTAGAGGGGGGAGAATAATCTCATTTGTACACTTATAGATGAAGTTAATTGGTCCATTTAACAATTAATTTTGTAAGTGGATGTTATATACTAGCATTCAGGTTATATGAGGTAAACTTTCTAATGCATAAACAGAAACAAGAGTCCAGAATAAGAGTTCATATGCATCAACAATAAAAGAGTGAGAGATGACACAAATAATAATAAGGTGTATACAGGTTAAGAGAGACCTCTAGTGTCCTTCACCTGAATAGTACATAACAGAATACAGTTATAAGATTAAAAGGTACTGGAAGTTACAGAATTACTATTTATTGCAGGTCATTTATCATTTTCAATTCTGATTTTTATAAATAAATGTATCTAGAATAGATATACATTTGTCATTGTTATCCATACTGGCATGAATTCTTATTACGGTTGCTTTCTCTCAGCAGCCAGTCAAATCATTGAAGTGTCTTGTTAGGGTTTTGGTTTTTTAGACAAGACATTTTGGACAAGACATTTTCTTTTCTTTCTTTTTTTTAATTGTAACCTTGTGGACTCTAGAGAAGGGGTCTCAAACACGCAGCCCGTGGGACACATGCGGCCCGCGGAGTTATTTCCTGCGGCCCGCCATAGGTGCCGACTCCACTGGCAGCCAAGCTCCAAACATTACTTAGTCTTTATATTTTATTAAAACCTCTCTTTGCATTATAGTTTTTAAAAAGTTAATACATTGACTTTTAATAGAATACTATATTACTCTTCATTTTTTACTATACTTTTATATCATTGTATGAAAAGGTTTCAGTGATGTGGCCCTCAGGCCAATTTATCATAGATTCATAGAATCTCAGGGTTGGAAGGGACCTCAGGAGGTCATCTAGTCCAACCCCCTGCTCAAAGCAGGACCAACCCCAACTAAATCAACTAAATTTACTAGTTCTCATGTGGTCCTCGTGGTGATTTGAGTTTGAGATCCCTGCCCTAGAGCATAGCTTGAATCTACATGGAAGACCTGATCCTGCTAACACCTATACATGTGAGTAACTTTGTCCATGTGAGTTGTCCCATAGACATACACCACATGTGTAAATCTACAGGTGCTGTTGCAACACTGGCCTGCAGAGGAGCTACTACACACAGAGTGTTTTGACTGAAAATAGTGAATGCCTGTGTTAGTAATCTGAGGTATTAATTCCTCCTCTGACAATGAGCTTGTGTGTATGTTAGGAGCCTTTCTTCAGGCAACCAAGGGAGGTACCGCCAAATATGTGCATCTGCGTGTATAGAAACAGAAGCAGGTCATGTTATGGATAACAAATATGATTTTCATAGCGTATTGTGTCTGTGGTTAGTGAAATCATGAGAAAGTCACCCTGATCCACCCTGAAAGACATTATTGGCCCAGATCCTTCCTTGTTATACTGAGCTGAATAGAAGGAGAGCGAAGCTGGCCTTGCTGAATGAAGGCAGTCTCTGAGACACCTTGCCACCAAGGGGAATCTGGAAGGAATGCACTCTATACACATTTTACACATACACATTTTATACCTTTTTTTTAAAAAGGGGGTAGTGTGACCTCTCTCCTAGCACTTGGGCCCAGGCACTCAAAGGTATCTAGGCACCTGACTCCCATTGATTTCAATTGATTTTCAATGGATTTCGGTGTCAGTTAGGAGCCTAAATACCTTTGAGAATCTGGGCCTTACTGCTTAATGTACCATATCTGCAGGAAATGCCTGGGCCTAACCAGGCCCCTAAACACAGGAAAACCCCCGGGGAGTTGCAAGAAAGTCCATCTCCTCCTTGAGTTTAGCAATACATAGAACACTAGGCTAAAATCCTGCATTGCATGTGAGGGTAAAGGGTCTGTGTGTCCTTTCCCCCCTACCTTTTAGCTCACCTTCACTACACAGTACAACGTCCTTCCCACTCCTTGAGAAGATACAAATATTTATGTAAATCAATGTTCCCCTTCAAATGTGAGCATAACATGCTTGTGACATGCCATCAACAATCTGGGATTTCTTTCCCCATCTAATATTTCAGTCGGGCCTCTACTCCCTCCGAAACTCTTAGGCAGTTTGATAGTTTGAGTGAATGTCTTCAACTAAAAATGACATCCTAACCCTTCCACTGAATAGACAGGGGGAAATGTGCCTGCACTAGTTCAAATGCAGTGTGCTGATGATACTGAACTAGGAGTTGAGCATTATCAAGACTCAGAAGTCAATGAAACTCAAGTGATTGCAAATCTGCAAAATGGGGAAATATAAAGGATAAAAGATGGGATAGTCTGTTACATAATGGCTTGGGTAAGAACTTCCTGCCACCTCCTCTTATGATTCTTCTTGTTAAATGGAAAAATAAGTCTTCAGGTGTCTAGTCTATTTAATTATCCCCACATCCGGTAGTTCAACTGCAGCCAAGAACAAAATAATACATATACCACTCTCAGCGTTATTTTGTATAGAGAAAGGAATCCAGGAACCCAACCTGGTCGATTAGGAGACATTCAGGACTTTGTCAACAGATGTTAGGTTTGGAGGGAAATGAAATCAACTTAATCCCCCAAATGTTTGGTCATGTATCTTTCTGAGGCATGTTTTCTGATCTTACAGTCTGTTCTGATTAGTACATAAACAAAACAACAACAGAAATAAGAGCCTATAAATGTTACAAAGGAAAAATATAGTCAAGGGCTATCTCCTTTACACTCTGCCATGTGCATTCTGGTGGGATAACAACTCCATCTACCGTTCATTGATAAAATAGCTCCAACAAAATGTTCTCACTGATATCAAAGAGCCTGGTCATAAATTTACATGAGATGACATCCCAGGATTATTGTAACATGGGGCCCACATTTTGCTCCAATTTAAATAACTGAAACGCAGGAGCAAACTGGTGTAGAAATACCTTCCTCTGCTATAGGGTACAAGGGTAAAAAAAAGTGAGATTTGAATCTATTTTCTGGACTATCTCTTCACACAATATATCCTGGTGGCAGTACCATGGCGACTGGCATTCACCATGGAGACCAACATACAAGCCAACCTGATTGGTTGGTTAGTCACACATTTTATTTGTAAGTTCTGGCCAGGAGGAATCAATAACTTTGTCTGAGAGCAGAAAGGGTGCCTACATATTGGTGGGGATAGGTTGCCACTAAGTGCCATGATCCAGTGCAATGGGGTAGATCATGGAGTCCCAGATGTGTGTTTCAGGGCTAGAGCAGTTCCTTTCTCAAGAGTAAATCAATTTACAAGAACTAGTTTCCCCCACCATCTATTGTTGTGAGACGGGAGTGGTGTTAAATGCAGTTGCAGCTGATCTAGGCAAATTTTATAAAGCATGTGTATGTGTGTTCGTGTGTGTCCTACTTTGCAACATCCCCAATAAACAAACATTTACATTTTTTTAATTGCCATCGACCATAAAAGCAACCAGACATGGTAGTAATGAAGCTGTAATAGGATTCCCAACTAATTAATGGATAATGATTATTATTTTCAGTTTTTCAAAACTTGGGTGCATCCATTTAGGCACACAAATCCACATAGTCACCTAAATGAAAATGTCCTGGTTTTCAGAGATGCTCACGCTCCCCTTCCAACATCTTCCCTAGGAGTTGTGGATCCTCAAAGGTACTTAGGCTCCTAACTTCGGGACATCTGTGCTTTTGAAAACCACACCACTATTATTTAGGATGCTAAATATGGGCTCAAAGGTCTAACTTTAGGCTCCCACGTAAGAAACTTTGGCCTTAGCAGTTAACATGATCAGAACACTACAAATATTACAGAATTAGTCTTCGCAATAGAGTTGTGAGGTAAGTAAGTAAGTAAAAAATAACATTTTACAGAGGCAAAGAGATGAAAGTGACTTGACCAAGGACACAGAGCAAGTACTTCGTATTTATATGGCCCCCATTATTATAGTTTGAGCACCTTACTAACTCTTAAGCTATTTATTCTCGCAACACCCCTGTGAGGTAGCAAAATATTATTATCCCCATATTACAGATGGGACTTGAGGCACAAAGATAGCCTGTGGGGGAAAGCAGGGATTAAACCCAGTTCTCCCAAGTCCCAGATAAGTGCTCTAACCACTATACCATCCTTCCTCTTATTGATGGTTATCATTGAGAGCCACTTGAAGACCATCCCTATTCTCCTTGCTCATGCTGCCCATGTTGCTTCAGGGGGATTTAGTAAGGCTTTTTAACAAAACATCTGTAAATACAGTCTCAAAATCAGAGAAAGAATGTACTTGATAATTATTCTAAGCCACAATGTAAACAAACATTTTTGAAAATTTAATTTTAGGACTTGTTCCCACAACTACTTATATTTGAAATCATTGCACATTATGGTCCAGGGACATCTGTTAGACAGGGCTGCACTTAATAGTGTAATTAGAAGAAAAAAAAACTTCACTCCTGTTAATATAGGGTCTGTGAAAGGTACCAGATTGATAGCTTTGGAGAATTAAGTCCTTGCTTTACACACCGAAGTGGTACAGCATGACCAATGGCAGCAGAAACTTTCTTCAATGCCCTGAAATGTGCCTTAAAAATATACAAGTGTGAGAGCAGGTCAGTCTCCATGGTCCACACTGTCCTTGGACATTCTACCAAGATTGCTAACAAGGATGCCTTCCTATGGTGTTATTTTATGGTCACCTGTCCTTTGCGCACTGGATTGAGGCTACCAGACATATATCAGATAAGCCACTGAACAGCTATCTGGTAGCAAAACTTTTTGTTACCAAGTCAGAGTGGATTTCAAATGGATTTCAAATTAAAAGGCTGGTAATGGAATATAAAATCTCCTAGCAATCTAGTCCCCTGGTGTGTTTTGTTTAATGCATAAACTTCCATTGACATGACAGAGTTGGAGGCATCACAATCTACCATGTCAAGAATTCATACATTAATGGTTCTAGTCAGCACACATTGGCACAATACACTGTACTAGTTTTGAATTCTGCTAATTAACCATAGATAATGGGTCACAAGAAGATTTTTGAACCATACCCTTAAACTAATGACACGGTGCTTTTAGGATGTGTCAAAGTGCCTGATGGCTTGGCACTATGACATGCTTTAATGCATCTTCAGAGCACCTTATCTTGTATGCTGTGCTTTAATTGAGATTAAATGGCTATGAAGACCGAATACAATTTCAAGGACAATGCAATATCTCATATTCCCCATGAAAGGTTTTTAATATATATATTTTTAAATAGAGACAATATTCAGTACAAATAGATTATGCCAAACTAACATTAAAGTTCTGATTCAAACCCATAGAAGCCAATGCAGTTAGAACTAAAAGCATGTTATCCCATCCCATTATGCCTGGACATCATGGGGTCAGAGAACAGTGCACGATCTTGTGTTCCATATGTAGTATTATACTTAAAAACAAGGGCACAAGTTAGAGATGGAGGCTAGGATGCTAACAGTGTCCAGATTCCATTGAAATTCATACTGGATCTATTCTGGTTGGGTAAGAGCTCTAAGGGTATTCCCCGGGGCTGTATCTATCGGTTTTGCATCCCTTATATACGATTAAAGTAGGATCAAGTCCATAATGATGTTTTTTCCAGTGATCAATAGGGCTGTATAACTGTGTCCTAAAATGACTAAAATACATGCTGCATGGAGGGAGTATTAAAAAAAAAACTTTATGAACTTCAGTTTAATAAACAACATTTCAGTTAGTTGCAAACTTGAACTCTCTGCCTTTGTTCAATAATAAATAATAATAATAATAATAAAGGTCTTGGAAGATGGTGCAGTTATATTCCAATAAACAATAACTGAATAGTTTCAAGACCCCAGTGATTTTGCATTTCATAGAATCTCAGGGTTGGAAGGGACCTCAGGAGGTCATCTAGTCCAACCCCCTGCTCAAAGCAGGACCAATCCCCAACTAAATCATACCAGCCAGGGCTTTGTCAAGCCTGACCTTAACCTCTAAGGAAGGAGATTCCACCACCTTCCTAGGTAACCCATTCCAGTGCTTCACTACCCTCCTAGTGAAAATGTTTTTCCTAGTATCCAACCTAAACCTCCCCCACTGCAACTTGAGACTATTACTCCTTGTTCTGTCATCTGCCACCACTGAGAACAGTCTAGATCCATCCTCTTTGGAAGCCCCCTTTCAGGTAGTTGAAAGCAGCTATCAAATCCCCCCTCACTCTTCTCTTCTGCAGACTAAATACAATAACTCCACACTTAACGTCCTCTTGCTTAACGTTGTTTCGATGATACGTCCCTGCTCCATTACAGAACATGCTCGTTTAAAGTTGTGCAGTGCTCCGCTAAAACATTGTTTGGCCCATTTGAGGACTCATTGAAAAAGCTGCCACCATCGCACAAAGGATGTGAAGTGTAATACTGCCAATTTTTGAATTATTCAGTAGGCAGAAGGAATAACAATAATAAAAGGAGCAAGTCAGTCTCTCACTTTTTTATTATAGTTAATTTATTTATTTATTGTTTTACTACTCTCCACATTTTTAAGAGACAGGAATATAATTCTTCCCCCATGTCTGCAGCCACAACTCATAAAGAAAAGAAAATATGTACTCTTGAAAAGTTGGGATTTCGGGGAAAACATTTTCCTCTTTTAAATTGCATTTTTAACATATGGTAAAACATTTCTTTGACAAGGTAAGTAGAGTAAGCAAAGATCAGTGAAAAAGTAGAAATCATTGAAGTACTGGAAAAAAAACGCTGCAGGCTACTTTTTCACACATTGCTGCTCAAGTCAGGATTATGCTCTGACAGTTCTAACTCTCCTGCTGACATCCTTATAGACTCTATTACATTATTTACTTCTTGTAAAATAACATGCTATTACAGCTGCTTCAAGTCCTGCTGCTATTCTAAGTTCAAGGGAAAGAGATTCTGCTCAACCATAATTCCTTGCTTCGAAATCATTAATACAACTCTGAGGAGATCATTATTAAAAAGACTGATATGTGGTCTCTATTTCATGCCTCATTTTCTGTTGCAGCGAAGACTGCATTTCTAGGGTGCTGGTCTTCACTTAAATCAGCAGCACTGTATGGAATGTATTAGCATATGTCTTAAAGTATCAGAGCATGCCCTACCCTGTGCTGAAGCTGCATTATGCAGTATTATTGTAGCTGTGTTGGTCCCAGGATACTAGAGAGATAAGGCGGGTGAAGTAATATCTTGTATTGGACCAATTTCTGTTGATGAGAGAAACAAGCTTTCAAGCTTACACAGACCTCTTCTTCCAGGCCTCAAAAGTTTGTTTCTCTCACCAACTGAAGCCGGTCCAGTAAAAGATATTACCTTACCCACCTTGTTTCTCTGAAGATGTATTGACATTTTTCTGTCAGGAAGGGACAGGCTCTCAGATTCTCTTTCTTTTTCATTGCAAGGAAAAGAAAAGCCAGTCATACAATCACAGACCATTTCAAAAGAAAACTAATCGGTTCTCAGTAGCCTTGCCAAGAGCATCTGTGGATAAAACAGGGTTAATAGCAGAAAGGTTACTTGAATGCTTCCTGAAGATTGGCCTAGGTCTCTTTTTCAGTTGCAGGAGATAGTCAAAACATATTAGTGACTACCATCTCAAGAATCTGTTGAAACTTGTTTGGTGGGAAGACACACTTACAAAGAACTAGAAAATGAATTTGCCTGCTGTCTCCAAATTCTCATAAGAATATAAGAACATAAGAATGGCCATACCGGGTCAACCAAAGGTCCATCCAGTGCAGTATCCTGTTTACCGACAGTGGCCAATGCCAGGTGCCCCGGAGTGAGTGAAACTAACAGGTAATGATCAATTGGTCTCAAATCTTTCTTTGGTATAAGCTCAGTTAGCATCTCTGGTACCATTAACAAAATATCCCTGCAATACAGTGACTCTGTCTAGAAGTTCCCTTTTGACAGACTACTGCTTTGAAAGCATACCTGGCTATAAATCAGAATCTAGATAGTGCTCAGAGACAGTGCTCAGATATTGAATTCTAGGATCCTGCAGTTGTGCTTTGCAGTTGGTACCATTTATAAAAAATGTTGGCCTCTGAATGTCAAATAAGCATGGTGTGGTGTATCTGCTCACTTCTCAGGAAGACGTACACTGGTTCCTGTTTTGCTTGGGAACAATAACGCCAGGTGTACAATGGAATGTTAAACTATTATACTGTTTAGCCAGTAGGTGGCTCTCTGTGTAAAATACCTTATTTAAGGCTAACCTTAATAATACCAGGCAAAGTGTTCAAGAATTTTACGATGAACATATCTGGTGTTTATAGGCAAGCAGTCCATATCTGGTACAGGGGAACATGACACAGTCAGGAGTAAACTAAGATCAGCAACAGAAGAAACAAAGTAACAAAGGTTCCAGGGTTTCATGCTGTTCTTCAATGCCCCAGAGAACTTCATCTTTGACAAACCTTCACAGTGGACAGACTTGAAGCAGTATTTTGCAAGATTCCAAATTGGAAACAAAATCCACAAAGAAACTGGAGATATAGAGGTATCTTCTTTAATTTATGCTGTGGGGAAGCAAAGCAGAACATATCTTTAAATCCTTTACTGAAGAGAGTCACAAAGATGACTATTCATAGATTCATAGATTCTAGGGCTGGAAGGGACCTCGAGAGGTCATCGAGTCCAGCCCCCTGCCCTCATGGCAGGACCAATTACTGTCTAGACCATCCCTGATAGACATTTATCTAACCTACTCTTAAATATCTCCAGAGATGGAGATTCCACAACCTCCCTGGGCAGTTTATTCCAGTGTTTAACCACCCTGACAGTTAGGAACTTTTTCCTAATGTCCAACCTAAACCGCCCTTGCTGCAGTTTAAGCCCATTGCTTCTTGTTCTATCCTCAGATGCTAAGATGAACAAGTTTTCTCCCTCCTCCTTATGACACCCTTTTAGATACCTGAAGACCGCTATCATGTCCCCTCTCAGTCTTCTCTTTTCCAAACTAAACAAACCTAATTCCTTCAGCCTTCCTTCATAGGTCATGTTCTCTAAATCCTTAATCATTCTTGTTGCTCTTCTCTGGATCCTCTCCAATTTCTCCACATCTTTCTTGAAATGTGGTGCCCAGAACTGGACATAATACTCAATACTATGAAAGGGTTCTGGTTATGTTTGATGCATACTTTGCACATCAGAGACATGTGGTTTATGAAAGACCATGTTTTCATTGGAAAATTCAAGAATGGGGGGAGAGGGGAGGGATGTTGAATGTTTTACCAAAGCTCTGCATACATTGGCTGAAAATTGTGATTTTGGGAATGCAAAGCATAAAAAATATGCAAGATAGGCTGGATTATTGGGTTAACAGATAAAAATCATTCACAGCAAGTACAAATGAATAGAGATTTAACCTTAGTCACAGTTATACAGAGAGCAAAGCAGTCTGAGCTGATGCATCAGCAAAACCTAGAGCAACTTGATAAATTTGAAAAACCTGAAACTACCTTAGAAACCATAAACAGACACTTGAGTGTGAAAAGTCATTATCATAAAACACCTGAGGCAAGGAGAAAGAACTCCCAGGCTAAGAGGGACGAATTCCAGTGAACACGCACGGAGTGTGGCAGAAGTCATATCCCAAGAGATGATGCATGTCCAGCCAGAGGCACACAGTATAATAAATGCATGAGCAATGGACATTTTACAGCCATTTACCACACCAAAGCAGTCAGGGAGTTGATCTATATTACAGAAAATCAAGAGCCATTGTCACTGGTGACAACACTGAACCTTCCTGGAGAGTGAAATTGAATATTCATGGCAAGATTATTGATTTTAAAATTGACTCAGGAGCTGATGTCACAGTCATTTCAGAAGGGACTTACAATCACCTTCAACCCCTCCCAGAGCTGAAGTCACCTGACAGAGCTCTGACTAGCTCTGGAAATACTGTGAACTCCATGGGCCAGTTCACCAAAAAACAACTAACAAAGACAAAAGCTGTGCATTCAGAGTGTATGTGAACAAAGGACCTCAGACCAACAGTCGTCAAGGTGGACCTAATGAGTCAGATGGAAGAACTCAATGGAATATTTGGTGGTAGTGGACTTTTGAAAGGCGATCCAGTACAAATAACCTTAAGAGACAATGCTGAACCATAGAGGGTACATACACTTGGCAGGATTCCTATCCCATTACGTCATAAAGTGAAAACTGAGTTGAAGGAAATGGAGCAGATTAGCATAATCGAGAAAACCCTAAACCAACTATTGGTGTGCCCCAATAGTATCAGTTGTAAAAAAAATGGAAAATTATGAATCTGTGTGGCTCTTAAAAGACCTAAAGGCTTTTCTACACTTAAAATGCAGCAGTGGTGCCTTTGTAATGCTTCAGTGAAGACACTTCCTATGCTGACCGGAGGGTTTCTCCGGTCAGTGTAGGTAATCCACTTTTCCAGCAGGTGGTAGCTAGGTCAACAGGAGAATTCTCCCATCAGTCTTGCACTGTCTACAATGGGCATTAGGCCAGTTTAAACTGCATTGTTTGGGTGAGCAACGTAGTTATACCAACCTAATTTCCTAGTTTAGACCAGCGCTTAATGAAGCACTTGAGAGAAAAATATATCCTCCCAACACTGGATGACTTCCTCCCCAAAGCGCATGGAGCTACAGTATCCTGTACAGAATCCTCAAGTAGATTCTGGCAAATTCCTTTAACCAAAAAAGTTTTAAACTGACTACACTTATCATATCCTTTGGAAATTTTGCTTTCAAAGATTAGCTTTTGAGATTACCAGTGCACCTGGAATTTTCCAAAGAAAGATGGCAGAGCCGTTAATGAACACAAATGGAGTTGTAGTTTTCATGGACTATATTCTGATATATGGATATCCTGCTTAGTGGTTAGAACAAGCAGGTAGATTCCCTGGTATGATGGCATAAGCACACTCTCAGTAAACAGAATGCATATTTTAATACAGGGAGAGGAGTTGGAGACAGCTCCCCTTCTGCTGCTGGTGCTGCTGACTCCTACAACATTGTCACTTTCCCTAGGCAGGAAGTGAACACTCCACCCTGACCTTCCTCTCAGGGTTACTGACTGAGGCAAGGGTCCTTTGGAGCCATAGCCTTTAGGAGTTGTTTGTGGGTGTGCCTCATATATGCATGCCCAGTCAGCACAGCAACTGTGTTACAGTTCTTTAGTGCAAGTGCTAGATGCCCGTTCAGTTGTCCTGATTCAATTTGCACTGGCATCTCAAGCAGGTAGTCATTATATATTTACCTGTCTGCCAGTTTTATGGTTTTTTACAGCACCCATCACTGCCCTGTATAAGTGTGTTGGGTAACTAAAAGGTATGGTCACCTGGGAAAGCAGATAACTTCATATAGTTTGGAACCTAACCAATTAAACAACTGGAGCTACCTTTTATTTATTGGAAAGGCTAGCACATTCATCAACTTGCCTAATTAAAATGTACCAACTAATGAGCAGTAGTAAACCCCATACAAAGGTCAGTAGCAACCTAAGAAAACTTATCAAAAATGCAAAAGGGTTCAGAGTTTTTAAAAAGTTCATTCTTTCTTTAATTAACAGATCTAATTACAATCATGACATAACAAAATGCAAAATGTTCTCTTCAAAAACAAGAAGTCGAAGGTTTAATAGCACAAATAACCTTCTTCTTCAGTACACGCTGACCCAAGCGTAGAAGGAAATTTTACCAAGCAGTCAACAATGTTGATGAGATGTCATTGACAGAAATTAAAACTAAGCAATACACAGGAATCCCAAAGCAACAAAGGAATTGAGAGGGAATAAAAACTATCTTGCACCTTGAGATCTGAACTAACACCAAGTCAAGGCTTTCAGTAATCTCCTTTCTTAGCAAGATATCAATGTGTTTATTCTGTGACCTTTACTGGTTAGTTTTGAATAACACTTTCACATAATAAAGACTGCATATATGTAATTGTCACCTCATTTAGCTAAAAGATATTCTGCAAAAATCAGTTGTAACTGTGTGTTCTCTTCTCAATTTAAAAACTAGAGAGCTAGGTATTTAAAAGCCATGCATCTATTTTTCCAGAATTTAGGAGTTCAAGTCTATTTTCTAGCTCCTAGGCTAGGATTTAGGCAAGCAAAACAACTTCTAGAAAACTGAAAAAGAAAATCCAAATATGCAGCACTGTGCAGTTAGATTCAGAGCCTTGCAAAAAGAGGATGGCAATAATGATACTGTGTTCATATGAGAGCTAATGAAATCTTCGCAGATGATTTATGTGGACAAGGGTCATTACACCTGGGCAATATTAAGTGACTGAAAGAAAAAAATAGATTGCTCAAAAATGAATAATATATAGCTGGGATGAATTGTTACCATTCATCTTTAGGTTTGGATTAGCAGAGAGAACACCAATATATGAGGCAAGATCCCTTCAGGGCAACCTGGACCATACAAATGTAGTCATTAGTCATCTTACTCTGCCAATGACAAAGTGAACACAATCTATGGAACCTAGGTACATAAAGTAGAAATAATTGGCTCTCAGTAATTATCTTGGAAAGGGTTAAACACACATGAGCCATATTCCCCTAGCACTGGAAGAAAACTACATCAGACTAAACATTTCAGGCAAGGGACTCATTAAACACAACACGAAAACCGAGGGACATGCCAAGCAACTTCCATGAGCTGTCCTTTAGATTTACAGCTGCACTATCATAGTCTGAATTCATTTAATATGGCATGATAATTTTCTATCAGCCCTCGGAGTGAAAAAATGAACCCAAGTAAGCGGCTTAAACTCAGACTGATAAACATGTTAGGATGTATCAGTTATTCCTTTCTTTACAAAGAATATGATGTGATTTTAAATATCCTGCTTTAAGTATATAAATGGTGTCAATCATCCACAATAAATCACACCATTATAGCCATCAGTCTGCTCCTCTGTAATGTACTTGAAAGCAGACATGGTGGGAACATGTATTTAAACATGGCAAACACAGTATCTGGAGTTATTCTTCCAGCCCCATATGTACAGATCATGGTACCATTCTCATCCCACCCAAAACTGACCTCCCTAAAACCCAGAAGCTGGAAGCCAGAGTTTGCTGGCCCCTGTGCTTTCTCCGCACTCCGCTGCAGGATAGGAACATAACTTGACCCCTTGCATTACTAAAAATGTACACATAGTAGAATAAATATATTCAGAATGATCACATCCCTACTTTCAGTCATTTTTCTTAATCTTTTCTTTATAGGATAAGAAACCAAAACAAAAGACTTCTGTGAAACAGCATGGAATGTATCACTCCTTAGAAGAATTTTTATAGTCTGTCATTGGCCCAGGCCATTTGTGATTTGCTCCACACTTACATTTCTTCCCTCCCCCTTCCTCCACCCCAAACTGAATTCTGAATCATTAACTTGACCCTTAACATTTCCAAAGGGAAGCTTTCATAAGCAAAACCCTTTTCTTGATGTTTCAAGATGTTAATCACTGCGGCCATAAATCCAAGACAACCAGCCATCCCAGAACCCTGAATTTTTTGAAGAGCTGCAAGCAGCAGGATGTGGGTTTTTGTTTTATTTTCCAGCACTAAACAACATTCAGGCTTTAGACAATCCCCTTTATTAATAGCAATCCGAGCAAGCAAAGTTGTTAGCAATAACGTATAGCCAAAATCACTATATGAAAGGGCAATAAATCGGGCTAAGTGAAAAAGAAGAATCAAAACAACCACCCTCCCAACTTACTGATCAGCCAGCTTTAAAGCTTAAATTTTGACATGGAGTTTGGGCAATAAAACATAAGTAAAATCTTAGGGCTGCACTGGAGCAATCCCTTTAACAAAGAGGTAAGATGCCTGCATGCGTTTCAGCTCCCGCTATGAGCCTGATAGTAGTTTTCTTTTCTTTTCATCTTTCTTTGCCAGTATTACACCCACACAACAAAAGAATATGAGGCCTCTCAAAATGTCCTTGAATTTTGTTTGGTTTTGGAAGAACACATCTTTGCCGTACTCAGACATCCAAAAAGAGTGGGAATGTGAAAGGAACCAAACTTTTTTGTGCAGGGGAAGCTTTCTGCAAAGCAACCCCCACCACCTCTCCACTCATTTCCTTTGTGAATAGAAACACTTGCACTGATTAATCAATCTACACGGCTTTGCTGAATTTTGCTTACATGTTAGCAAGTAGAGATCACCTATCTGGGGCCCTCTCTGTCTCACAAGCTGAGTATCTCTCATACATTATTGCCCTCTAGTGTTGTTTTTAAATGCATGTGAAAGATTTTGGAAAAGTGCAAGTTTTGCACATGAAGGCAGGAGTGCTGGAACAATTTCTATAGTGGGGGGTGCTGTAGGGTGACCAGATGTTCCGATTTTATAGGGACAGTCCCGATATTTGGGGCTTTTTCTTATATAGGCTCCTATTACCCCCCAACGCCCTGTCCTGATTTTTCACACTTGCTGTCTGGTCACCCTAGGGTGCTGAGAGCCACTGAGCCAAACTGTAAACACTGTATATAATGGAAATCACGTCAAGCCAGGGGGTGCGGCAGCACCCCAAATTCCAGTACCTATGCATAAAGGATCAAATCCTCAGCTATTGCTGAGGAGTTGTCACTGCAGCTGTGAACCAGGCGGGGCCATCAAGCAGTTTCCTGACCCTTATCTACCATGCACTGGGTCGGTTGCCTGAAGACTGGCCTCGGCTGATGTCTGGTTATCACTCTGTCATGTTTGGGCGTGTAATGTTTTCATTAATCTTTCAGTGGATGATCACTCATTTCTTAGTGTCATATATGAAAATACTTCCAGATTCTGAGAAATCATTCCAGACCTTCATTACTCATGTTAAAAAATAGTTCTCTCCTAGAAAGTAAAATATTAAGTTTAAAAAATTCAAGATTGCTGCAAAGCAGCAAGAAACTTTAGACCCAAACCCTGGATACAACCCTGGACTTTGGGAAAGTTTGCATCCAGGTTCAGAACCACCCTTTCCCTGAAAATGGGGATAACATAGCAAAAAATGGCTAGGAATTTAGTAAATAAACTAGTCTCAATTTTCAGATGTGGGAGCCTAAAATTAGGCAACTAAATCTATATTTAGGCAACTAAGTAACACTGATGTAAAGAGATGCTGAGCATCTACAACACCCCGCAACATCAGTGGGAGCAGTGGATGCTGATTTTCTCAGAAAATCTGGCCACTAAAAATTCAGCCATTATGTTCAGTGCTGTTATTAGAGAGAGATAGTGAACTTCATAGATGCAACTTCCTTGTCAGTCTGTCTCCTCGGCTATGAGGTTTGTTGCTAAAGGGAGGCAATGTTGCTTAGTGGATAAAGGCTCTGTTTTTGGACTCAGGAGATTTACGTTCAATTATCAGCTCTGTCACAGGTTTGCTGGATCACGTTCCTTCTCCGTACCTTAGTTTCTCCATCTATAAGACACTGATACTGACCGCCTTTGTAAAGTGCTCGGAGATTTACTGATAAAAAGTGCTAAGAACTAAATATTATTATGAAATAATATTGACTTTTTTCCCCCCTCTGCAAATCAGGAGTCCTAGAGAAATGGCTGAATAGATTTGGGGACAAAGGGAATATTTACAGCACAGAGGACATGAAAATGTGTGTGTAGATCTGGAATTTTGACTTCTCAGTCTATGTTTCAATTAGTGTCTGAGTGCTAGAGTCTTAGATATGAACAGCCCAAGACAGTCTGAACTCAAAAGACAAACTTCTGAAACTGACATCACAGAATGCAGAAAGTGGACTGCGCGATAGTTTGATAACAAGTAGACATGGGCGTAAATCAAACTCTTTAATATTGTCTTTTTGCCTCAGTTTGGGGGCTTGTTTGAAGCCAAAACTTAAATCAAACCTCAGAAGGTACAAATCCACGGACATCAATCACAAGAAAATGCTTATACACTCACCCACAAAGCAAAACTGCCAGTTTCTTCCCAGATCTTGATGTTGTTCTCTTTTTCAGGAACTAATGTTTCTGGGAAGAAGTTTAAAAGGTGACAGTTTCTATCAATCTATGCACTACTAGGTAAACAGTTTATTGGGGACACTCTGAAAGGATCAAGCTAGGTTCTCTATCCTCATTTCTAATTGGTAAGTACACAATTCCTCAATAGAAGCAAAATCACGATACAAACAATCCTAGGTGTTTTGAAAGCAAGAAATTTGTTACTCTTATTTTTTCATATCAGGCATGTTTTTGAACTCCCAGTGATTTTACACCAGTGTAACCCCATTGACTTCAAAGACATTACTACTGACCCATGTTAGTGTAAGTGAGATCAGAATCAGGTCATTTTAAGTAGTCCATAACTATTTTTTTGATTAAATCACCCATTGTTTTAAATGGAGTCACACTTGGGTAGGATTTGATCCATTCTGATTATTCTTCTGTGAAACAATCACTGCAAGGCACAAAGTCCTTCATAATTGTGCTGTGTAACTAGAAGAACAGACAATGACATCCAAACACCCATTGCATTATACGGCACTCTCAGAACATGCTTTGCCAACATTTTTACACGTCTCCTTGACCTGTCTGCTGAAGGCTGACATGTCTCCCTCTAGACTCTCAAGGATGATTTAAAATTTGATCTTCAGCAGGACATTATTTTTCCATAGGATTTCAAATGTCTCTAACATTTCATGCACTGAAGACCGTTTTTAATGACGCTCGTAACTGGATTTTACTGTGAATTTTTATGATACAGGGAAGTCAAATCATAAAGTGATTTGTGTCCCCCTTGACTATAGGTACTGCTTTATAGGAATCTCAGGA
The DNA here is from genome assembly GCA_037349315.1 of Chelydra serpentina. Taxonomy (NCBI): domain Eukaryota; kingdom Metazoa; phylum Chordata; order Testudines; family Chelydridae; genus Chelydra; species Chelydra serpentina. Next base: position 28,855,023 of record JBAIAC010000026.1, read on the forward strand.
TGTGTGCACCTCGGGCTACACAGGCTGGGAGTGTCACAGGATTTATATCCTTTAATTACAGATGGGGACTGTAGTGTATATTATATAACTCTTCTGTATTTCCCAAGGCCAAAATTTACTCTCCTGTGCAAAGTCTGAGTGAACAGGTTTTGTATAGGGGAGTTTCGCAAGAGCAGGGGAAAGAAAACTTTCCTCCAAGGCAGGGAACAGCAGCAAAAGTGCAGTACGCAGAATTGCTGCATAGCCCATAGCCTGCAGCAGCCACAGCTGCAAACCCCTGCCCTGGTAAGAGTTGGTCGGTGAATAGGCACAGTCTTGGATTTACTGGGCAGATCCCTGTGTGTCCCCTACACCCAACCATGTTAACACAGATGGAGACCCTACAGATCTCTGGGATTCAGAGACTGAGGACACATGCTTGTGCTTTGCACTGTCTCTGTTCTCCTGAGCCGTAGAACTGTGCCTATTAGTATATGTGGAACTGCACATTCTGCCTCTGTGAACAAAGGAACTGGACCTGTTAGCGGGACATGCACGTAACAGTGGTAGCTGAATCTTTCGTCTGCTGGCACTGGCTCAGTATATGCGCCTTTGACCCCTGGGTGGATTTCTGCCACTTAGTGCTCAGTAAGGGCAGATGAGTAAATTGAGATAACGTGGGAACCCAGAACTGGAACTGAACCCAAATGGAACCTTTTTATGGCTCAAAACGTTTACTTAACTGTTTCATTTCATTATTTTTTTCATGTTTGCCTTCCTCTTAGCCTGGACTGGAAGTGGGATTGCAAAATGATGCAAGAACAACCCACGGCCTTCAAAGAGCTCATAAGTGATGGCACAAAATAGTTAGACCAGAGTTTGGTTCCTTGTGTGTCAATAGCTGGCACTCCTCACATTGTGTCTTCTGAATTACATCTGCTGACTTTAATGACACAAATGAGTTTTCACTATTTTATTCTTCTGTTAGCCTGGCACAACCAACACAGCTCCGGGAGAGTAGGTAGGACAAAAAATTGGCTTACACATCTACAGCAGAATTTTAACTAAGTCCCGACTGCAGAGGAGTGGTAATGAAATGCATAAGCCAGGAAGAATCCAAGGCTGCTAGCGAGAAAAAAATATTTTTACCTGGAAAGTGAGCAAATTTAATCTGTAAGTCATTCAGAAGCAATAAACTTCAACCCCAGTATGCCACTTATCAGTCACTTTTCAGAGTATAACAGTGCCTTAAAATTCTCTTATTAGTGCACCAGAAGCTCATAAGCATCTCGATGTACCCTCACTTTTTACCTCTTTGAAGAATCAGCAACCAAGTTTATAACAAGACCTGTCCTCTTTTATTCAGCTCAAGAGACTTTTTTAATCACTTCACAGTTGCCTGCATGTGTCTAATTTTATACAGCAAGACACAGAGGAGCATCTCCTTACTGACTTAGCAAGTTCAGAGATATTTTGCTTTGAAATTGACAAGCAGCTAGGATATCCATGACTGGAATTACCAACTGAGAGAGGTACTTGGAATTACATTTCTTTTCTTTTCAAGTGTTCCTCTGCAGCTGGTGACATACATCTAGCAGACTCGGACAGTCACAGAGACATAAATGTCATTGGGCACTTCCTGAGCAGGTATAAATTCTGGTCGCAGTATCTACAAATTATTTTAAATTGGTACAGATTTATAAAGAAGACTATGCATTAGATATCTGCACTTTTAGAAGCGAAAAAAAATAGAACTGGAATCTGTGATCAGTTGCAGCGTCGTTGTAAATCTGGAGTAACTTTCATCGTAGTCTATGGAGTTGTTCCATTTTTATACTGGTGTTACCAAGATCAGTAGAAAAAGCGGGCATGTGATACTGAAGCATATGGAGGCATTGTGGTTAGTATATCAACAAGGTGAAGAGAATGGGGCCATTTGGTCTACATAGTTATTGATCACATATGCCCTCCTACTGGCCTGCCTTAATTGATGCACTTTTAAACTGTACCCACTGTGTATCACCAAGGATATTTACCATGCATTTTAGCCTCTGATTATCTGATTCTGTAGATTATACAAAACATTGTATAATCTACAGAATAATGGAAGACTTCCATAGGGATAAACAGAGTTTCTTCAGGGGGAAAAAAAAACAGAACTACTGAAAAACTCTTGATCTTAATCTAGGATGGGATTTTCAAAAGTGTCTCCAAGATTGAGGAGTATAAAACCCACTGAAAACTCCCACTCCTAGCAGGCAAGTGTCTAACACCAAAGCCATCATCACACTAAGTCCTTTAAGACAAGACAGAGTGGAGAAAGATTACATGGACAGGAAGGATGAGCTAACCTTTATCCCTAGCACAGTCCCTTCCAAATTGGGATGAGGTGTATAGGAGGAATGGAAATTATCTTGAACACATGTAGCTCATGCTGTACCTGGTCTGCAGATAAGCAGAGAACGCAGAATCCTGGCATCTTTCCCAAGCACTGCAGTACATTCACTTTCAGTTTCACCCACTTAGTAACAAAAGAATGCCAGATCCTGGGCTTGGATGTGTCTCTTATTATCAGAATTCCCACCCTGGGGAAAAGTTTCCCTTTAAAAGTACCAGTTGAAAAGCACTGTAAGGATGAAGCTGTTTTTTATCTTGAAGGAAGACAACGGAGTGAAAATATGAGAGAGAGCCATTCTGTGACCTTGAGCCACCTTCCCCAGCCAAGATGAGCATACAAAAGTCTGAAGTTAGAGGCTTTAACCAGCAAATAGCTGCATGTGATACAATTTGCTGACCTTTAGAAACCCAGCTAGTCACAGTAATATTGCTAGATCTACAGTTCTTATAGGTTTAGAATGGCCTAAACTAACATTCTGCTGATTATATTGTTTAATGCCAAAATCAAAATATTTGCCACTTCTCTGTACCCCTCTCATAGGTACATAGGATCTAGTCAAGTGCTGGCAGAGAAAGAAGATTAATACTGTCTCACAAAGGAGAGGGAAGCTTACAGATGCATGTCTTAAGTACAGGGCTACAGCTGGGCCAGCTGTGGACAATTAAGTCATTTCCTCAGCCCACTATAAGAGGGAAGTTAAGGGTGGTGTTCTGGTTAGCTGGTATTAGAACCAGGCAATTGTTTAGAGGAGAATATTAGCTGCAAAACCTCTTTAGTGAAGCTCTCTCATGCTTTGCCTGAACATAACCATCCTTTGAGTTAAATTGCTTTAGAAGCTAGGCTGAAGGGAACTTTTTTTTAAAAACTCTCTTTAAAACCCTGACTGGAAAATGTTATTATCTTTACCAGATTTTGAAAAGACTGGATTACCACAGTTTACCTGCTCTTGTGTGTCCCAGCTTGCTGCTTCTGCTCTGCCATCTTAAAAAAATAACTGATCTGGTGTAATAACCAAGCTGATGGGTCATCATATTTGTTGATTACTGTGTCTCACAGAAGAAGGGCACAGGACGTAAACAAAACTGGAGCTGAGCAATGTGACTATTGATTCCTTTAATAGCAGCCCTGCCTGTCTATAATTGTCCTCCTCTGCAATAGGAAGTGATATGGAAAAACAGAAGGGAAACAAACTTCCAAGCTTGAAATTATGTAAAAATATTAAGTTCATAATTACAATGAAGTCCTGTCAAGTAGTCCATTATTGGATGAAGACTTAGTTTTACCTTAGGCCCTTAACTTCACCAGCTGGTCCTTATTTAATTGCTAAAGGCCAAGAATATTACAATTTATTCTTTGGTTAATTATCACAGTTTGCACAACCCTACTAAAACCACAGAGAGAGAGAGCGCAATAATCTAACAAGTTGTGCTTTCCCATACCTCATATGCTTGCTGTACAGTGGAGCATAGTGATAAATAAAACCTATTAAGGTATAGTCATCACTAGATCTAGACACAGTGGAAAATATAGGAGTCAAGGTCTGTCGTTGCCAAGGCTCCAATAACATTAACATGATTTTTGGGGAGTTCTCTTTGTTACATACCTCTAATCCCATATGTTACATGGCACACACTAGGTATCCTTCAACTTGCTGCTTTGTCTCCTGCTATAGGCCAGGACTATCTCACAATCTGATCCAATATCCTGCTATGCACACTGCAATTGTCTTATAGATTGTACATTCAGATGTTTGTCATATTATGTAAGTGTTCTGAAAATGACAGCTGCAATTACAAGCTCGTTGGGGTACGGCGGAGACCCTTGGACTCTCAAATCTCTGATGTACCTGAACATTTTCTTGACAGCAGCAACTAAAACCCAAGTATACACAGTTAATCTGCAGTTCAGTTGCAATCCATATGTATCTGCCTTACACGCTAAAAGTTTCTCTATTACGAGAGGTGCCAAAGAAATGCCTCAAGTAGCTTGTTTTTCTGGATATCTTGTAATCCTCATTCATTTGAAACCATCTTTAAGTTGTAATGATGATCCTATTTTATGTTATTAAGCCAAAGAAATAACATTTTTAAGTGCTTTATACATTTCAACCTCAGTTCTGAACAGGGATTCTAGCTTAAATGGAGTTTAATGTATGTTTCATTCATTCATTCATTCATGGATTTGTCAAGAACAAATCATGTCAAAACAACTTAACAGCTTTCTTCAACAGGATAACAAGCCTTGTGGATAAGAGGGAAGTTGGAGATGTGGTATATCTTGACTTTAGTAAGGCTTTTGAGACTGTCTTGCATGACCTTCTCATAAAAAAAACTAGGGAAATAAAACCTAGATAGAACTTCTGTAAGGTGGGTGCATAATTGGCTGGAAAGCCATTCCCAGAGAGTACTTATCAATGGTTCACAGCCAAGCTGAAAGGTCATATCAAGTGGGGTCCGCAGAGATCAGGTCTGGTTCTGGTTCTGTTCAATTTCTTCATCAATGATTTGGATAATGACAGAGAGAGTACACTTACAAAACTGTGGATGTTACCAAGCTGGGAAAGGTTGCAAGTGTTTTGGAGGATAGGATTAAAATTCAAAATGATCTCAAAAAACTGGAAAAAGTATCTGAAGTAAATAGGATGAAATTCAATAAGGACAAATGCAACAGTCAGTTGCATACCTACAAAATGTGAAATGACTGCCTAGGAAGGAGTACTGCAGAAAGAGATCTGGGATCATAGTAGATCACAAGCTAAATAGTCAATAGTGTAAAAAAAAAAAGGCAAACATCATTCCAGAATGATTAGCAGGAGTAATTTTTCTGCTCTACTCCGAGCTGATTAGGCCTTAAGTGAAGTATTGTGTGCAGTTCTGGGTGCCACATTTCAGGAAAGATGTGGACAAATTGGGGAAAGTCCAGAGAAGATGACAAAAATGATTAAAGGTCTAGAAAACATGACCTGTGAGGGAAGATTGAAAAAAACTGGGTTTGTTTAATCTGGAAAAGAGAAGACTGAGAGGGGACATAACAGTTTTCAAGTACATAAAAGGTTGTTACAAGGAGGAGGGAGAAAAATTGTTCTTAACCTCTGAGGATAGGACAAGAAGCAATGGGCTTAAATTGCAGCAAGGGAGGTTTAGTTTGGACATTAGGAAAAACTTCCTACTTGTCAGGGTGGTTAAGCACTGGAATAAAATTGCCTAGGGAGGTTGTGGAGTCTACATAATTGGAGATTTTTTTAAGAGCAGATTAGACAAATACCTGTTAGGGATGGTCTAGGTAATACTTAGTCCTGCCTTGAGTGCAGAGTACTGGACTAGATGGCCTCTCGAGGTCCTTTTCAGTCTTACACTTCTCTGATTCTGATTCATGTTATCATGGCTGTTGTTCTTCTGAATAATAAGGGAGGATGGATGGCCACTAGCAGGGAATAAGAAAGCAGAGGGGGGATGAAATGTAATGGCAATGGGAGACAAGGAATATTAAGGACCTCCTGGGTGGTTTTACATGCCAGTAGCTACATAAGTGATACTGCTTCAGACACCAATGGAGCAAATGACAAAAGAGGGAGGAAACCACACTTCTAATATTGCACTATGCGTTCTGTTAAGTAGGTCCTTCATTTCTGATTATTTTTGTTCATTTGCCAGTGTGTAATTCTACTAAGTGCTAATGTGTTTAATCTTTAATGTCATTACAATGGTAGGGGAGAATCGGTAAAGAGTTAACACAATTATGAAAGGAAGCTTGCTTACAATTACGGAATGGAAAGCCAGTTTAGAATCTGTGATGCATTGGACCCCAATCTGGGAGGGGGAGCAATCAGGTTGGGGAAGCTGTTTTTAAGAATTTTTGTAATGAGGCTAGTGTTGGTGAAAGGTGCTGGGCTCAGAGCTCTGAAAGAGAAAATCCTATGTTGATCCACAGATCACATACAGCAGCAGCAGACTACCTCACATCCTCTTCCTGATGTGATTAAAGTACAGAGAGGCATAGATTTTAAAGTCAGAAAGGACCCCCAGATAAACTAGTCTGACCTCCTGCACATCACAGGCCATTAAACCCCACCCAGTTACACCTGCGTTGAACCCAATATCCCTGATGTGGAAGAGATCACTTGAGGTTGGAGGGTGTTTCATATCTAATTCCAATGAACCTTTAGCTCTCTCTGCTGAGCTGGCTGACAAATGCCAGTTGTGATGGTAATTTATATAAAACCACTGCTCACTGGACTCCAACCAGCAAACATTTCATGTGGGCCATAGAGCAACCAGTTGTTAATGCATTTTGGTTACTACTTAGCTAGAAATGTTTGATTCCCAGGAGGTATTCACTCATGCAGATCAGGGATATCATCAAGTTCCTCTGCTGGGAGAGAGGCAGATGTTTCAGTTATGTTTGGGTTAATTGCTTATTGCAGCACTCTTAGGGGGCAAGGATTGTCTTTTTGTTCTGTTTGTACAGCTCCTAGCACAGTGAGGGCCATGATTGGGGCTGGTAGGCACTATGATAATACAAATAATAGAATTCGTTATTTATGGCTAGATTATCTCTAGTGCAAGTGTGGCTCTTAGGTGGGGGAAGGGTGGCAGGCATCATCTCCCCCACAAGGGTACTCATCCCATCTGGTGTCACCGGGGGTGGAAATCACCTTGGACTTCCTCTCCTCACCCTCCACTGGCCTATGGAGCTGTCTGGGCACAGTAGGAGAGCAGGCTGCCCTCTCCCAAAGGATGGTGTAACATGCCTGCTTGGCTAAAGTTCTGGAGAGCTCAGTGACTGATGGCACCTTCGGAGCAGGGCAGCCATGCACCATCCCGAAAGGAGCTAATAGCTAAATGTCACAGCCTGGCCCTTATCTGTGAGGTAGAGGCAGAGGGTATGATTTATAATGTACCGAATGAAATGGGTGAACTTTTTAAACTCTCAGAACAGTCAACTTCAGAAGCAGCCGATGTTGTAAAGAATGAAACAAAGCAGGACTTCAGTACCTTGGGTGGGAGGGAGAGTATTGTCGAAAGGCCATATGATATGAGTGGTGGTGGTGGTGGTGATAGTTTTGTCTGAATTACTTTGAGATCAGAAAAATACCCTGTGGCACCTTAGAGACTAACACATTTATTTCAGCATCAGCTTTCGTGGGTTAAGAGCCCACTACGCTTACGCTGAAATAAATGTGTTAGTCTCTAAGGCGCCACAGGTGTTTTTCTTGTTTTCTTTTTGCTGACACAGACTAACACGGCTACTACACTGAAATTTGAGATTAGATTATCCCTTTGTCGATAATGTAAATGAGGCCACTGCATGGCTCAGAATTGCCAATCATGTGACTGTCAGATAGGTGCTAAGGGGGGAAAGCAAACACTTAAAAAAAAATGATCATGGAATATCATTTATTAGGGCAGTGCTTAAGCACCAACCAAGAATGGGACCCAATTGTTCTAGGCACTGTATAAACAGAGGAATAGTTGGTCCTTGTTCTGAAGAGCTTTCAGTCTAAGTAGGCAATACAGACACAGGGTGGGGGAAGAGTGTAACATACAAGCAGAGTTAACAATATGATGGCAGCAAATGGCATGTTAGTTCCATGATGTTTTGGGGAAGGAAGTGGGAGGGGATCAGCTTTCTGTCTCACATGTGCCTTCCAGAGCCGTAAGATGAAATGTCACGATGTAGTGTAAAGATCCAGGAACTTTGTATACGCAGACGCTGCAGTTACAGCCAGGTACACAAAGTGTCTGATCTAATGCACCCTGAGGTCCAGTGGACTCTTTCCACTGACTTCAGTGGATGTGGGATCAGGCCCAGTTTCAGCCCTGGGATGCAAACTTTGCAACTCCAGCTCACAGAGCAGCACTCCACTGTGTCAGCTAATGCAAATTCTCCATTAGCAGAGTCACCAAGAGGGAACATTGCTGCTGCACACATAAGCAGTTCTACAAAGGAGCCCATTCACTAGACGGTAGCGATGTGCACTACAAGTTAATACATCTCCAAAGCAGTCTGTATAAAACAGTCCATGCTCTGCTATCCTTCCCACAAAGCTTTCTTCTGCTCTGAAAAAATTGTTTTTATACTTCTCACTGTATTTTCTATTTTTTATATTAATTCATCAAATTACTTTATTTTACTGAGGTTCAACAAACAGTCTTTGGTTAAAATTAAAGACTGGGTGTTAGGACTGTGGTGTCTTTCTGGCACTGCCACAGACATGTGGCCTTGGGCAAATCACTTAATCTCTCAGTCCACCATTACTCAATATCTAAAATGAGGGTAATAATTCTTAATTTGGGGGGCATAGAATGCCTGCAGTGCTCCCAATGGGGCCACATGACTATGCACTAACCTAATGTGAGGCTGTACATTTTAAAGGCGTTATCAAATCATTAGCAACTTGAAATCCTAGTCCCTGCAGTATTCACCTTGTTATTGACCGCACGCTCAGTGCATTTCTAGTGGTAGGTGATATAGTCTGGCAGGGATACAGAACAGTAAAATAATACTATGTATCTGCCAGCTATAAAGCTGCAATCCCATTTACTCACACTGACAAAACCAAGACAATTCAGAACTAAGGCTTTGCCTCACTCCATAGTGTCTGAGTATGGCAGAGACCTGAAATAACCATGTAATGTTTTTGCCATAAAGAATGTGAGTGGTAAAGAGTGGTTAGAGAAAAGTGCCAAATTCTGCACTGGTTCAGACCCTCATGGCTTCCTGTTGTCTTCGGTGGAAGTGCACATGCCCTCTATGAGAAATATAACTAAATGTTGTTTTAAGTGAGAAATCTAACTAAGTCAGTTCAATCATTTGGTTTTGCTGCTTTTCTTTGCTAAAATAGGAAGCAATTGTTGTTCCCTTTACAACAATAAAATGGAATGTATTCATGATTTGCTAGTCCGGTGGGAAATGAGTTTGCTTTGCTTTTCACTGGATCTGTTAAAGAGGGATTCAATGTGACAGGATAACTAGCTACGGGAGGTAGTATGTGATCTAGTGGCTTTGGCTGAGTCAGAATGTCTGGGTTCTATTCCCAGCTCTGTAAATGTTCTTAGGTAAATTGTTTAGGTATAGATAGATCATGAGTTTACCTTCAGCCCTGAGATAATTGGCAGTGTCTGGCTGTGTTGCCCCAGGGTAAGTTCTGCTCCCCTCTTGCTCCTGGAAAGTAACTTATTGCAGTGCACGATTTATTTCCCAAATCATTAATCAGTCCATCAGAGAGACAGAGACGTGAACCTCTCCCCCGCCCCCTTCCCTGCTCATCTGCTTCCTAGGGAGAGTATTGTTCTGCCCTCACCCAAGATACGGGAATGTCCTACACAACCACATGTGGTGTTTGGGGAGTCTCATTCCTCCATATAGTTGGGTAGGAGCAGGACATCATTCACAGATTTTAAGGCCGGAAGGGACCATTAGACAATCTAGTTTGACTTCCAGTATAACAAGCCAGAGAATTTCACGCAGTTAACTCTGTATTGAGGTCAGTAATTTGCCCAATAAAACGCTAACCCTCAACCTCCTGGTTTTCCCATATATGCCTCACAAGAGCGATGTACATTTAAATGAATTAATATTTGAACGATGCTTTGAGCTCTCTCATAGAAGGAACTCTGTAAACATCAAGTGTCATCGTTAGACCTGATGGGAAAGAGAAAGGAACGCCTTACCCACCATATACTGCAAGTATAGTGCAGTCTGCAACACATGCTCATGGCAAAACTTTGAGCACAGCACAGGCTTTCTACTGCTTTTCATATTGCTGCAGATAATACTAGAGAGCTACACAAAGAGAGAGAACTCTTCTTTTCAAAGTCACCTTGTCCCTTCTGTCATCTATCTCATCTTGGTTTGTCTCTTGCTGTTGTTTACAGGTTCTTCTAGGTGCAAGATTAGAGACCAATGTGGGGAAATATAGGGAAAAAACCAAGAACTTTTTTTTTTTTAAAGGCAAACCAAAAACAAATGCTTCCCATCAAGGAGAGACTCTGCTCTCAAGTGCTTTCATTTTTTGTTTTTAAACGCCATACATGCTAACAAATGCTATTTATCCCGTCTCCTCCAACCATAGGAAGGTTTGGATTGATTGTGCTAAATGACAGTTACAGGGGAAAGCAGATGGGAGATAAAATGTTAGGTGGGATTTTCTGTCTGTCTAGCCAGCTATTCATTTATCACTTGTCTCCATATGTCTTTTCCTGACTTTAGTGATTACATCATGTGATTCTTTAAGTGCTGTTGTTAAATGTCAGAGATTCGATGTAGTGCCACATTGTGCTATCTTAGTCTTCTCCAACATGGGGAAAATGCTATTTGATTATATTGGGTGGTTTTAATTTATTTATTCATGTGTTTGTAAAGTGCTTCTATGATGGGCTTCATGGTGTAGCCCATAAATATATAGAGGATGTTTTACGTACAGTGTAGTATATATGCTTGAGGGCTTTTCTTGTCTTCCATGCTATGTATCTTTATTTTTCTTGCATGTTTTAAATCCTGATGTTCAGCCTGTAGTTTGCTTGGTTCCCATTGCCCCTTTTAAAATTGTTTCAAAAGAAATGTTCAGTGAAATATTTTACTGTGTTGCCAGCACCAGAAGCTAAAATACTTAAGCTAAGATGTAGCACAGTTCTGAGGACTATACTCAGGATTAAGGAACAAGGCATTCCTGAGTCCTAACCTTGCCTTTGATACCAATACTCCAACCCTACATGTGTCAATTGAACTTTCTCCCTTTGTTTCCCTACCTGGAAAATAGAGAAGATACAACTTTCCCTATTGCGAAGTGTGTGGAGAAGGATCATTCATTTTATAATGGCCATAAAGGACTTTTGAAGAAGTAAAGCACCATAAACTTGCTAGGGTCATTCTTGTTTTGGGGGGGGGGGGGTGATGGATTATATTTGAGCGGCAATCTATTGCAAAACCGTGACATTTTATTTGTAAATTGTGTTCAGATGAACAACAGCTTTCACATTACAACATGAAAATGGGAATATCTTCATGTTTTGATGTGAAAAGTGCACTTTGTGAAAAAGCTACATTTTACAGGAGTGAAATCATCCAAAAAATGTCACCATTTCCCAGAGTGCTGCTCTGTGCATAAACTAAACTTCCCTTCAGCAGACTGTACCGCACAATCACCTTGGAGTGTCTAACAAGGGTAGAAGGACAGAGCTGATGGCAAGGAGGTGAGCTTTTAGAGGCATTGTCTGAAAGCTAGGGAGCTGGGAAGGGGGTCAGCTCTGTTGCTGAGGGAATGGATGTTTTCAGGAGGAGACTAGGAGCTGAAGGAAATTAACTCAGGGAACTCCTATGATTGGTTTTATACAGCAGGTCAGAATAAATGATCACAACAGTCCCTTCTGGCCTCATAATTCATGAATCCCTGAGGTCATCAGTTCAATTTACTAACTCCTAAGGTTTAAGAGTACAGATAAACTCTTGGTTCTTCTGCGGCCCAGGGGTACGATACTCATTGTCTTGGAGACATTGTTGTGGTCTTTCTCTTTATCAGTGTTTTAATCATCAATTTATTGTTCTGCACCTTGTTCACTGAGTCCTCACAGTGGTTATTCAGCTAAAAGTGAATTGATTCATAAGAAAACAGGAGTCACTCCAAAATTTGCCAACTCCTGCATCAGGTCCAAGCTATTTCAAAGGTTTGTATTGCTTTGGAGAAGGAGCCCTTTCCTTTCCTCATCTCCCATACTTCCAGAATCACTATCCCTTCCTACGAATAGGCCCCCGTATACTCCTGTATAGCCAGCCCTACTTTGCGCAATAGCCTTAAATTCTTATTTATTTCTTTTGACTTCCTCTAATCCCTCGTAATCATTTCAGCCATGGTGCTCTCAGCAGCTTTTGCTACGGTTCATGTTCTAATATGAAAAGCTTTTGTATGGAATTGTCTTATCTCTCAAGCTTGAGAAACTCTATTTTGTTACCAATTTTAAATCCCAACTCTAGATTTAATCCTGCTATTTTTTACTCAGATGAGTAACCTTTCCTCATGCCAGTAGACTTTAATGGAAGTCACATGAGTAAGAACTACTTACACAAGTAAGGATTACAGGATTAAGTGCTTTTTCTTAGTAGCAGCTTGATTTTTCCCCACAAACACTTTTTTTTTTTGGTCAGAGACACTGAAAGTTCACCACAGTTGCATGATTGAATTTTCGACTTAGTAGGTGAGGAGGAAAAAATATACCATTGTGGCTATCATATGTTCTGTAGAGAAAGAAGTCGTTTTTTGTGCCCCATTTTCTTTCCTTGAATGAATAATATGCATCAAATATGAGCATAAATGCAGCCATTCTAATTCTTCTGTGCAGTAGGCAGATCCATGATAAATGTCAATGTCTTGCAGTCTCAAAGCTATAGAAATCAATATCACTTTTTGATTTTCAGACATTTCCATTTCACTTACCTCTGTGAAATACCAAGCGGCTGAAATCTTGGCTTACCTATTTTCAGTCCTCATCCTTATTTGACACCAGTTGCAAGAAGGCTGTCACCTTAATGATACTCTCTTCATTGTCTTCACCATGTCTGACATCTTCCTAAGTTTCAGTTTTGGCTTCCCCTTTTTTTTTTTTCTCACAACAATTGCTTTGATCAGCTCAGTGTTTCTAAAACATGGGTAATTCAGGCCAGCTGTGCCAGCAAGAGAAATGAAAAGGGCTCAGATTCCCTTGCTTGCACCGTCCCTTTTGTGCCACTCTGACAATGTAAATAGGATGAAATTTAGCCCTGTCTTCCCTACTGAGAATTCCCAGCTGTGGGGAGTCCGCAGTCGCAATTGAAGAAGCTCTTTCACCCCCATCCCTTGTAGACCACTGCCAGCTGGCCTTTGAGGGGTAAGGTCAGGTAGATATTCAGAGAGCTATAACAAGATCCACCTCCCACATTTTCTTCATGGAACTGATCTCCGCTGCAGCAAAGATCTGCGCCAGAGTCTTCATTCAACAGGAATATTGTGGTACACAATAGTCAATGTTACCAACATTAGTCATCATTTACTAGTTACCATAGAGTGGCACCTGAAGTGCCCCAGTTACTTTTTATTTTAAGTAATATGGGGGTAGTTGTTTAGAGATACCCCCGTGTGGTAACTGAGACTTTATATACACTTTTTAATGAGAACCCCTGTAGCAGAAAGTTACTCCAGTAGATAATCACAACCTAATCAATGCAACACATCGCTCCAGTGTGCTGGTGCCATTTTCAGTTACAGAACAGTGTGTACTGTATGCAGTTAATTCCCTGTTTTAAATGGATTGCAATTTCTCCCTCCACACAGGATATTTGTGCATTTCCCCCACTGCTGGCTGCAGCACATTCCCTCTTTCTGGCCACCAGCACATCTTTGAAGCCAGTCCCTAACTCTTTCCTCCACGGCTTAAGGTATTGGATTTGTTTGATCAAATGTCTTTACAATGTGACCCAATTACTTAACACCATCCATGTGGCACCAGTGACTCAGTTCTGGAGGAGGAAGAGATGACCTTGACAGTGTCATGTGTCCAAGACCATAGTTGCCTGACAACTAAGCAATTAGGTAAGGGGCTGATTAAGTTGTGATTTGGCACCATACCACCCTAACGGATGGACGTAGTCAGCCAAGAGTTCAGGTGTGTGCATCGTACATGGGGTTTTTAGGGGATGGTTCTCAGATGAAAACACTGAAACAGCGGTCTGTGTCTCATATGGACCTTACAAGGAAATGCCTCTGTTACTCTAAATCAGAGATCGGCAACCTTTGGCACTCGGCCCGCCAGGGTAAGCCCTCTGGTGGGCTGGGCCAGTTTGTTTACCTGCCGCATCCGCAGGTTTGGCCGATCACGGCTCCCACTGGCTGCGGTTCGCTGTCCCAGGCCAATGGGACCTGCGGAGTGAACAAACTGCCCCAGCCCACCAGGGCACATGCCAAAGGTTGCCAATCCCTGCTCTAGATTTATTCAGCCTCAAGTTTCAAAAATATACAGTGTGTTCTGCCATACTGTATGGCAGGTCATTGACCCTTTTGAGCCAGGAGGCATGATACTAATAGAACAGAAGCTCCTATGGAATTTACCAGGACAAACTGATGGATGGTATGTGAAAAGGGAGGTTGGAGGTGTAAATATGTTCTACATCTTTTTCATTATAGGAGTGTGGAATATTTATTATAAATAGAGACAAAGCAGCAGTAAACTTCTCCATTACCTCATTGTAAGAATCTGGTTTCTTAATTCTAGCTGAAAGTTGATTATTATTTGGCTAACACTCCGATCTAAACTTGAAGCACGCACTAAGTTGCAAGAACTCATACAAATATACTGAAATATTTTCATAAGGGAAATTTATGGGCCAATTCCTGCTTTGAAATGAATCCTACTTGCATGATTTTTTTTAAAAGGCCATAGAACTGAATTCTCTGCATATGGAAAACCCACGGTTGCATGCTCAGATTTTATGGATGCAATTGCTCATTTACACATAAAATATGGGTGCTCATGTACTGCATCATACATTCTTTTGTCACAGGCCCTTATTTACACTTTCTGAAATGTTTGTCCTAAATGACTTGTCCAGCTGATTAATTCCACTGTAATAATCTATGTTTCCAACTACTGTAATGTAGTTATGATCTTTTTTCCCACATAAAGTTCTCAACTCCATGAGAGTTGACTAGACAGACTGATTCTTGGAATATAGGATTTATTGTATGTGTATATACAAAGACAACTATAAAGAGGTGTCAGAGTTGATTTACCAGAGAGGGCTATAGTGCATCATGAAACTTGATTCACTGAAGCTGGCTTGTTACTGGGGGTTGGGTAACTTAATTATATGACAGAAAAAGGCTGTGAGGAGAGCTCCCTTTTGGAGGAGGGGAAGATTGTATTTCAGAGAGGCCAGGTCAGCATAAATAAAATAACCTCTCGAAGTTTGAAAACTCAAGGGGAGTGAGCAGAGAGGGGACCACTGCTGAAGAAGGACTTCAGAAGTAGGAGAGTAGGAGATGAAAATGGTCTGGTTAAGTAAGGCCATGGTGAGTGTTCAGCACTTGGTGGGCAATTTTCAATTAGATTCAGGAATGCATAGGGCACCGCTTAAGGGGGATCAAGGATCCAGCTTTCTGTAAAAGAACTAGAAAGACTGCCATGTGCTGTATGATGCTCTTGGAAGTTTAGACAGAAGGGTTGGACAGATCACAGAAGGCAAGTTGGAAATCCTGACAAAAGGGGAAATCCTGGCCCCACTGAAGTGAAAGATGGCTTCAGCTGAGCTAGGGTCAAGGCAAGGCTACATTTGCTCACTATTCCAGAGAAGTGATGTTCTTGAGCATGAATTTTCTTGTTTCTCTCTTCTGGACATACATTTCCTCTGTTCTCCTTGATGTTCCCTTCCTACAGGTGGTACCAACTCCTGAGGATACTTCCCGTTTCCTCTCTTTTTCTTATGTAGAAATAGTCTCTAGTAGAGGCAGCTATGCTAGCTCATCCTCCTTCTCATTTCCTGATGCTGTGAAAGGCTTTCCTTTAGCAATGAAGTGCCAAGGACATCTGCACAAGCTGCTGAAGAAACTTGGAGAGCCAGCACCATGTGACCTGTCATCTTTCTGCTGACAACCAGCAAGTCCTTTACAGACTATAGTTTGAGAACGGTTGCTTTAACGCATTTCATAGTCATTTCCCAAAGGAAAAATGATTTTTTTATTAACCATTTCTTGTGTAATGTAAGATCTGTTACTGTGCTTTAAAGTTTTTCCATATGCCATAAGTGTATCTCCAGTCCTTACTCTGCCATCTCACCGAGCAGTCTGCCTCTGTGATATAACACTTTCGTTCCAAAATTAAGACCACTAGGGGAGATGAATGGAGAGAGCTGTCTAACATGAAGAGTGTAAAATATCAAAGAGAATGAGCAAACACCTCTTTTATGTTCTGGATTAGCTGTGGGATGTTTTCACTTCTCTGAATGTTCAGTCTGCCTGATTGAAATCCCCCAAATTGATAAAAAATGATGATTTTTTTCTTTTAAATCCAGACTACTAAACTTTTATCTACATCAAGATAGGCTCAAAAACATGCCATAGCTATGTCAGGAAGATAGAAACAGATATCTCCACACTCAATAGTGTGTTTCTATCAGCTGTTTTGTTAGCGTTGTACAGTAACTGGTATTATATATACACACATACATACTGTTGCTGTCTGTGACATTGTTAAATTAGAAGGTATATCTCTCAGTTTCTCAGACAGGTCAATTGTCTGCCACTCCACAAAGTGTTAGACGTCCTCAACTTCCCTGCATTATTTTCATTAGGACGGAGTGAGTCATTCATTGCAAGTAATTTATCCAGTGAATGTAGGTGCTTGTTTCAACATGACTTTGAATTTTTGCTTTCCGCAAAGATCCACCTGTCAGAATATCTCAATTGCACAACCGTTGGTGAAAACCAAACATACGAAGAGCTGAGTATGGCTGAAGTGAATTCGTCAAGAAATTCCAATGAATATCCATGGGAAAACAATGTGCTATCATCTTTCATCTCTCATTTTCACAGAATAACATAAGAATGTGACATCAAATCTACTAGCAATACGACCACACACTTTTTAAATATTCCTAGTTGCCAGCATGTCAGCTTTGAACTTCCCACACATGTTTAATTCCACATGCCCAGGTCAGTTAGATTTATGCTTTAAACTACAGTGCTACTGCCATATGAGTGCTTTGTTCTAACATCAGGAGGTGAAATGTTGGTTGATCCACACCTGACCTCACCAACTTATGCAGTAGTGCCAGGCTGCTGCCCTTCTTGAAAACCTTGGAGGGCAAACTCCAATTAATAAATTAGGACAGGAATCAACCCAATAATCCACAAATAATCCAGTTTCCTTTCCACAAAAGACTCCGAAGTTTTAGTAGACATGCTTTTTCAGCAAATATTCTTTGAGGGTAGAAAAATCTGCCAGGATGTCTGTACTACAAAGAAATTCAGGCCCACGGTCCATCTTGTCCTGTATCCCGTCTCCAGCAGTGGCCAGTACCAAAAAGCTTCAGAGAAAAGTGAAAGAAAATACTGGCTCCCGACAGTTATGGAATACCCAGTTTATAGGAAACATTTATTTCTAATCCCCATTGGTTAGAGGTTGGCTTATAGCTTGAAGCAAGAGCAGTCTCTGTTGAGCCCATGCTCCCAACACACTTGAGTCAGGCTCAACCCACCTTCCACCTAAGGAGGACTAGATGAAAGCCCTTTTAGCCAATTGTTTCCACTGCTGAGTGTGTCAGAGGGATATAAACAATTCTTCACCATCATTGGCAGTGCTTCCATCCCCTGCTTGACAAGGAGTTACTCATACTGCCTCCTGGGAATAGAGTTACAGGTTAGCCACCTTTATTTTCTTTTAAGAAAATTGTGAGACTTAAGGGCCTAGAATTTGTTGTTTTTATTCCATTTTATACATGGTTTGACCTAAGCATAGAAAGACAAGTATCTTTCTCATGTCAGAGTGAGTGGCGCTCTTCAGGCTGCTACAGCAACATTGGGAATGAATGAACACAAGTCTCCGGTGTAAGATTTCACGACAATACACAATCTTCTAGCTCAGAAGCCATGAGTGTTCCCATTTCTACCAATTTAACTTTGAAGCTACATGACTCTCTTGTGCAGGCCCACATACGATGGGGCTGATTCCGTTGTTGCTTACACTCATGTGTAAAATCAGTGGAGTCACGGCAAAGTAAAACGATGTGAGAGCCGAATCAGGCTGAGCATTCCCAAGAGACATGTTCTTTTGGTGTAGATATCTATTAATATTAGCACCACAGGAACAAAAGCTCAAACAGTCTCCTCATCTGTGCAAGAACAGAGGACAAACACTACTAGGGATGCATGCTTGGCTGGAGAAGTGTGAAGGGGAGTTAGTCCACTCTTGGGTTATTTCACCCTTCCCTGGACCTGCACACAAGTCCCCTCTCTGTGCCCAGGAAGGATGAAGAATAGTGGGACTGATGTGGGGGATGCACAAAGGTTAATCTTGAGTGTGGGGGTCCCATAGAATATTTAGCACTGGCAGTCAGTACTGACTTGTATGCTTTCCATTGCCCACACTGAGAACTTCCTGCATGCGGGGGAGATGTTTTAGGGGCAGTAACCAGTGAGAAACAATCTGAATTGCCACGTTGGTTGGTATAGTGCGATCCAAGGTCAGTGCTGGAAGCCCAAGGTCTCTGGGAGATTCTGAGAGCTATGGGTCATAGGGATTGAACCCCCTTTAGGCAGAGTGTGCAAACCCCTGCTTGCCTTCTTCCCCCAAATTTATGGAGTTGAATTCACAGTTTTCCCAACACAGAAATAGACCGTGTTCAGGGACCAATTTAGTCCAAAGCATTAATGGCAATGAAATCACCAAACAGCAGCAGCTTTGGTGTGTTTGGAGCTTTAGAGGAAATTTCTGCTAAGAATCCCAATTCTGGAAACTGGTAATAATAAACGCTGTTAAATAGTAAAGACACGGAAAATAGGACAGGAAATCAGAAACCAATGAGAGAGAGACACAGAAGTGAAGACAGGAAGATTGGCGGGGGGAGCACTGTGACTATTCAGCCTCATTGTGGTTGAATTCTTTGTAGCCCTCTGCACCGTGGGAGGGTAGGAAGGTCTGAAGAGTGAGTCCTAATTAAAATCAGCTGATCCACATGAGAGATGACTTTCTCCTTGCACTTCTTTGTGCTGAGTGCATTTAATTAGGTGCAGAGTGCTGATCGTTCTCAGTGGGATTAAAATTAAAAGTGCATTTGCCAGCTATTTTTAGTACAGTAGTGATATCCAGGGACTTAGCCATTCAAAACCTCAGGGCTAAAGAGACAAAGAAGCCGTACTTCCAGTGCTTTGAAACTAGCTTTGGAGTTTGAGCAGCATTTCTCCACACCTGCTTTTTTGAAGCCACAAAGCATTGAAATTTCAATTTATACATTATCTCAACGATTATCTGTAATGATAACATTATTAGCTGGGTTTATGTTCACAACAACTAAAACATTAAACTTCCATCAATAGTATTTTGTCAGGGCCTATTAATAGAGGGTGAAACATTGGGGATCTTTGTGTTTTTCTTTTAGACTCGGAGGAATTTTAGGCACATGCTGTTTTCCATTACTTTTATATTTCATTTCAACTGCTTCTTTGGCTCACTGAGCATTTCTGTACAGAGGGAGTGCCTGAGAGCTTATCTGACTTTCAGTTTTTAATTTTAGACTAACAAGTAGGCTTCTTAGCAAAAGTGCTTTAGCAAATAGAGAATGATCTTTACTGTCCCAGATCCAGAAACTGTAACCGCTTGAGAAACAAACTGCAACCTCTGGGGCTGCTGCATCTTAATACTGCATTCGCTGGGTGCATATACTATGAGGATAAAGTAGCATGCTTATTGGAACCTATATATAGTATACAGTACTATAAAATGGCCACACAGTGCTATCAAGCCTTAAATGCCCAACTTTGTTGAATGTAGATAATGGGCCAAATTCTCTAGAACTGCAGCTGCATACTTTTATGTACAAGTTTTTATCTAAACACACACACACACACACTTTTTTCACCATGCTTACTTAAGATTTTGCATACTCAAAAACTCGGATGGGTGCATGAAAGCTATTTGCTCATGTGAACGGGTTTTTCTGTTCTATTCTTTGTATAGAGGCCCTTATACTGTGCCTCTCCCCACAGTGTCTGAGCACCTTTCAGTAGTGCATTAAGCAATGTGACTACGTATCTATCGCATGTTGTTTGCTCTCTTATACTTTCCTGGGGGGTGGGGAGAAGCATGTACAATGGAGGTCTTGTTTGGGTTTGTTCGTTTAATATGCCTGTTGCTCTGTGTTTGTTACAGAAGGCAGGTCAAAGAAATGGATCTTGCACTTGGAGCAAAAGGCAGTGAGATTTGTGACGGTCCTGAATTCCTCGGGGAACTCATTGCACAGTCGCACTGCCCCTGAGGAAATTCTGTCTCCCACACAGATGAGCTTTGCCCGTATTGTAGAGAGTTCCATTGTGTCAGAGTGTAGTTGTTAACCACAGTCTTTTAGATAGCCTACTCCTAGGTTATGGAACTCCTTGAAGATAAGAACCAAGACCTTGAGGTTGATTCGGTATCCTATTGGAAGCCAGTGTAGGAAGCGGAGGACAAGTTTGATCTGCTCACAGTAGCCTGTAGTCCTGGGGCGATATGCTGCAGAGTTTTGTACTAGTTTTGTACTAGTTAGTACCTAGACAGTGGAGGCTTCATGCTCCAGTATCGCACTGCTGTAGTCCAGCCAAGAGCTGGTGAAGGCGTGAATAACTGAGACCAGGTTATTGTCCTCCAGGGTCGGCTGGCATCTCCTAGCCAAATGGAGATGGTAGAAAGTGTTACTCATGGATGCTGCTGTGCAAGTGCTTAGTGTCAGTGAAGAATCCAAGAGTAATTTTAAACTACAGATTGAATTGACCAATTGTGGGAGTGTGTCTATCTTCAACCCACAGAGACTGCACCTTAGCTGCAAATTCTTCAAAACGGTTTCCTCTGCCCACCAGCATCACCTCTGTCTTGCTCAGATTTATCTTCCACCAGCTGTTCTTCATCCATGAGTTGATTTCATCAAAGCCATCTCAGTGGTAGTGGTAGGGTCACACTGACAGGAACTATTGCCACCTAAGTTCTTTATTACATTTCCTCACCAGGGTCATTTCTAAGCATGTCCACTAGGTGGCCGTCTAGGAACACACATTTTTCTGTGGGCAAAATATATTAGGGTTTAACTTTGTGTCATATTCTGATCATACACTAGAGTGCAGTCTCCCATCAAAAGCATCATATAGAGGTCCAGATAATGCCAGTTACACTGGCTGTCTCTTGCTGAGCATTAGTAATAGATCCAAATCAATAGTTTAAATTAAATTCCTTTGAATGAATGTCTTACATGTTACCAAGACAGGGAAAAAATGTAAAAGGCAGAATTAAAAGAAATAAACATGTTGATTATATAGGATAAGAACCCCCGGCCTTCAGTGTTGCAAAGGCTGGTGTTTGGTGACCTGGCTGTGAATTCCCTGGCTTCCCAGTTTCCAGGATACTATGACATATTAAAGTGAAAACTGTGGGCAAGGCAGAAAGTATAGGTATATTGAGTGCATATTGACTCTTATAATATCCAGCGACAGTAAGTTAACAAGTAGCTTTCAAAGATTTCAACTTGTGGGCTTGCACGTAGGAATGGGCCTGGAAAAATCAGAACTCACCCAGTCATTTATCTCACACCCAGATGGGATAGGACCTACTGTGGGGACAGAGGAGTTTGGTCATTACTGAGCGTGAATGTTTTTTGGCTGGGCCTTTCTTGAGTACTAAAACATTGGTCATGATTTTTCATTTTTGATCCCCCCACTATAGATCAGAGTGCCAGCCTTCAGCTACCCTAGGCCTTTAAGTCACAGCCCTGTATCGAGGATGTGGGTGCCAAGGAGAGAGAGCAGGAAGCACAATCACTCATTGGTGCACAGTCTGGACTATTGTCCTATTTCCTCCTACCACTGGGAATGTATGGAGGGAGAAGTCCCTGTGAGACCCTAGGATCAGAGACTGTAATTGCCCCTTGTTCTTGCCCAGGTCAGGACATGGGGATTGGGAGAATCATCTCCCATCTCTTGAACCATCCTCCTCCTCAATTTCTTCCCAGCTGAAGGGACAGTCACTACAGGGATCCATATATGTAGACAGAAGAGCCAAAGCATTGCAAGAAAGCTGTTCTGTTGGTTCTTTCCAGACCTTCCAGAAGCAAGGAAATCTCAAATACCCTGGAGAAAATCTAACTTGGTAGTGTCCAAGGACTTGATTCTGACCTTAAACACATTGGTTTGACATGGGTATAGCTTCAGTGGTGCCATTCCTGATTTACAGAGATGTAACTGAGATGAGAATCAGACCCCAGAGGCTCAAAAGAGTTCAGATAAACTTTGGATAAACATCCATGCTTTTGAGAGCTTTTCTGAATGGAGGCCTTAGCTCATCAAGGAACTTCTGTATGCACCTAAGTGTAAGACCATGAGGCGTCACATTGACTTCAATCCAGTGACCCAGGCGCATAAAGGAGAAACATGACCGCATGCAAAATCAACCCTGGGCAGCCACCCCACATCTTTGTTGCAGGCACAGGACAGTTACAAAAGCTTCATGTCCTGCACTATCTCCACATGCACTTGGGCCAGGGATGTGCACTGTCTTGCCTCTTCCCCATGAAGTGCTGGCTGGCACAGCCGAACAGAACAGGGTTTGTAGTTCATAGGCGGTAGTAATCTGCTACTGGTGTGGAGCAAAGGGAAGAAAGGAAAGGTTCTTTCTAAAGCTGGTCACAAATTTTCTGTCAAAGTGTTTGAGATTTTTTTTAAGGACAATGCAGCTTCTGGAGAATTGAAATTTCCCAATCGAAATTACAAGTTCGCTGAAACGTTTTCAGTATTCCCTCTAAACAAAATATTCCAGATCAAAGCCTTTCAGTTTGTCAAGCTGAATCTACATGTTTCATTTTGTGTCATTTTAACCTTCATCTGCATTTGTCTGAACTGGGATGGTGCCTCATAGGAGTTGTAATTTCAGTGTCTCATGCCTTTACTCTCCCCTGTCCCTACCTGGACAGCCTCTCCCGTGAAGCATCATGGTCTCTGCTCTGGTTGAACCCATGTGATGTATCTGACTGTGGTGCAGCATGAGAGAAGTAGTTTAGGAAATTCTGATTTACAACCAGTTCTAGTTTATTTCCTGGCATGACGCAGCCACCTGCACGCCTCTCTTACACATACACATAAATGCATGAGCTAGGCCTTTGGTTGCCCTGAGTACTAATTTGCCTATTGCAAGTGTAAGTGGAGCAGTGGCGGGTTACAGGGTTATTTTTCGTCTCTCTACCATGCACGTATGAAAAGCCAGCATTCTTGGCTCAAAACCTGCAGGATCACTATGAAAAGTTAAAACATGATACTGGAGCCAATCAACCCTTACAAGCTACACCTGAGGGGAATTGTTTTCTCATGGAATTCATAAAAATGTTCTCCTTTTCTCTTGATTAGATGTGACTGCTATGATTTAAACGGGGAGCAGCGTCTTGTTCATGGATTCCAATATAAATGGCAGTGGGGGCCTTACTGTTCCAAAGCCATGACTTTAAATCAGCATAGTTCCTCTGTCAAAGTGGATTATTGCAAAACACTGCACTACAGAACCCACCCCCGCCAACAGTTTCAAGGGGGGTCAGGGAGGGAGAGAATGCACTGAGAAAGGGATGGAACTAAAAGAGACATATACAGAGTGTTGCGCCAAACAGTCACGAAGATTTAAGGACTGGACGACACATGGATTATTAACAAATCTCTTTGCAGCCAAATACGTTTTAAACCACTAGATGCAAAAAGAAACTGCCTCCAATTTGTGTCTCTTCCATCTATTTAGAGCCTTACAATGGCACAAAGAACAAAGATGTCCTGAAAACGGAAGTGCAGACTCGCCTTTCAGAGAAGCCTTTTGGTGGTTGAAGGGAGCTGGCTGGGCTCCAACAGGCAATGGGTGCAGAAAATTAATGAGAAAATTAGGAAAGGGGATGTACAAAAGTCAGCCCCAAGAATAACAATCTGCCCTAACTGCTCTGATTTTCACCCTAGCAAAGTGCAATTGTGTCATCTAGTAAGCTGTTGATGCTACTTCACTTAATATACTTCTGCATATTTAATATTATTGGCCAGATCTTCAGCTGCTGTCGGTATAGCATTTATACCAGCTGAGGATCTGTCACTATCCCTACCAGTAATACATTAGACAGTATTTGAACATTTGACAATCAATTTTAAAAAGTATCTAAGCAGATGCCCTTCTGCTTACAGGCGATGTCAGCTGCTGGAAAAGTTGTGACTGCTGATGCTGAGACAGTCCTATTAATTGGACATTGGTGCATCTTAGTTCCATCCATGCTCCGTGTGTGGCATACAATAGTTTAGTTTCCTGAAGGCTGTGATACTTTGGTCTAATTCCGGTTGTTGGGTTTGGTGTGGAGGTGGCTGGGGGGTGTTGGTGGCCTGTGATATATGGGAGGTCAGACTACATGATCTGGAGGTCCCATCTGGAGGTCCCATCCCCCATATACTGTTAAAATTATTGCTTTGAAAGTTCAGTCTCTTTAATGAGTTCAGTTATTTGAGGAGATGGGAACAATCTATGGTAAGTGTCTTGTTGTGATTCCATTGTTTTAGAAAAAGAACAATAGGTCATTAACACTGTGATTAACCCAGGCAGGCTTATTTCCTTGCGTAGAGCAGGATGAAATGTATTGTTTTTTTAATGAAAATTGGTCTATTTTTAATCAAAATTCATTTCTTTGGACACTTTTTCTGGCTTTTCTGACAGAAATAAAGTGAACATTTTTCACGTGTGGAAAGCCAAAAACAACCAAAACAATTTTGGTTTTTGAAAATTGAAAAAAAAAGAAAGAAATGAAGAAAAGAAAAGTTTTCTACCTGCCCTAGATGTCCAATATGGATAGGCAAATTGTAATGCTCAATGGGTGACGCTGTTATCGTTTTTCTTAAAGGACTGGGTTATAGAATCATAGAATATCAGGGTTGGAAGGGACCTTAGAAGGTCATCTAGTCCAACCCCCTGCTCAAAGCAGGACCAATCCCCAATTTTTGCCCCAGATCCCTAAATGGTCCCCTCAAGGATTGAACTCACAACCCTGGGTTTAGCATGCCAATGCTCAAACCACTGAGCTATCCCTCCCCCCATGTCCCTAGATCTGCATCCAGAGGGGACAGTATTTGATTCGATTTCTCTCTCCCTTCCACGTACGTAGGAGAACTTTGTGCTTCCATATCATTGTCCCCCGTCTCCGTGGCCCCTGCAGAGTACTCTTGACATGGTCTCCTACAATGTGGCGGCATCCCTGTGCAGTGCATCCCTGATTTGGGGTGGGCCCCCGAGGCCTTTCCGGTTAGACAGGATGACATGGGGCGATCTCAGGGAGACAATCTTATTATAAGTTTCCTCCTACCACCCTCGCTCCTCCTTGCTTTTCCATGGAAAGCAATGATCTGAGCTACTATTTCTATTATAAAAATCCCCATAAACCTTTTCCAAAGAAGCTATTGTGTCAGCTCTCATACATCATTGAGAGGATTAATGAACATTGTCACATCAAAACAAAATGAAATTCATCCTCAGCCACCTGAAGTCATTTAAATGATGCTAAGAGACCATTTTAAATCCTGACAAGCACAGAAATTCCATGTTAAGGCTGAAATATTGGGTGACAGTGGCTTGACTTAATTCTGGAGGATCAGTCCAAATGTTGAGGCTTATCCAAATGTCTTTGTCTCTGTGGGCAAAATTCAGGCATTAAAACCGAGTCGCTTTGTGGTTGAATACTTTATCTGTGTTCAGCTATAAAAATATGTAATGTATTATTTCATTTCATGAAATATTACATAGCTACTGGAGGAAAGAGAGGTGGTTTTTTTTCATGGCATATAAGGGGAAGGAATGAAAAGACGGAACTTTTGGAAACTCATAGAAAGGTGGGATGGTGGGGGGTACCTACATTATACCTCTGCAGCCGGGCGACTGGCTTGCAGACAATGCGTTCAGTTCTTCATAGCTGTGTGTTTGCCTCCAGGAAGGAGCGATTCCTTCTTATCCATCTTTCTCTCCTCCATTTTCCTGTTTCCCTTCCTTCAACATAGTCACAAGATGCCTTGACATCTTTTATTTTGCTTCCATGGTCTTGAGGTTAACGTTCTGGACTGGGACTCAGGAGATCTGGGATCCAAACCCAGCCTTGCTATGTACTTACTGTGTGACTTTGGCAAGTCACTCACGATCTCTGTGCCTCAGTTTCCTATCTGTAAAATGGAAATTTTACTACTTCCTGTGCAAGTCTTGTCTATTTAGAATGTAGGTGGTTTGAGACAGACCCTATGTCTAGCACAGTGGGAAAGTAGCCTTGGTGGGGGATTCCAGGAGCCACTGCAATATAAATGAATGATGACAAGTATCAATACCAACTGAATTTTGTGTCATTCACAATCTGAAATATTTTGCCATGAAGGTCCAGGAGACTGTTTCCTGTATAATTATTTCTTTATCTGTCCATTGCAACCCATACGGTCTTTCATCTCTTTCCGATAGGGAGCAGATAGAGCTACTGAGTGACACTTTTACAGATGTGTTCTTTCTCCCATACGCATCATTTGCCCAAACCACTAAGCTAAATTGTGGTTGTTCAAATCACTTCAATGAGGTTGTCTAGTTCTTTTATGGGAGGTGGTTTTCTAAACTATGTCTCACCATTTTACTTACATTATTTGGCATGAACCATTAGAAACTATTGAAGTATTTTCCCCTGGTGCTTGAATTTGAGACCCGTAGCTGAGGTCTGAAGGAAATACCTTCCTTCTGAAGGAAATACCTTTACTTTTCCAGATAATGCAAAGCCTTCTCATCCTGTCTACCATTTTTGCATGTAATGGCCACAAAACATTTTAGTTCCCTAATCCTGCTCTCAGCATATACCAACAGTATATCACACTTTACAGATTACAATACCTATACACAAAAGGAAAACTTAGACTGAATTGCTATCTGAATTCTGAATGTTCTTGACACTGTGGTTTTAATCCAGACGCTAACTTAATTTACATGTAGGCTTGGGGTTTTTTTAAAAGGGAGATTTAAAATGAAAGCACATTATTGTCTGGAGGGACAAAAAATGTATTTCCACTAATTAGAGTTAACCGCATAACTATAAATGGTGGAAGAAAGCAGCCACAAGGGAATTCTGGATGGCCATTACTAACGAGTGAAATTGTCTAAACTGTTCTACCATCTCATGTTGCCACTTTTATTTATACCATGTTAGTCTTTCAGTTGCATTATTGAAATCAAATTGTTAGCTATTGAGTTGATTAATTTAGGCTTTTGCTTTAGTTTCACTTTTATGGGCTGATGAGTTAAAGTGACTTGAGGTTAAACAAAAGCAAGTCCAAACATTAAAAGGGCCTGCTGGATCCGAGACTGCAGAAATTCAGCAGACAGATGCAGCAAGACAAAAATACAGATCTATATTCTGTCAGTCAATTGCTATGCTGATGGGAGACAAGTAATGTTTGTAACCCCAAGTAGTAAAACTTCTGAAAGAAGTGAAGGTCCAGGCATGACATCTCAGCCTTGACTAACATTCTTCAGCAGTTTTGAAGAATAACGGATTGAGAACCTCTGTGAAAAGTGGCATACATTGTGCAGGAAACAGAAAGGAAATCAAGACTGATTTGGCTCTTGTTCACATGAGTTTGGCTAGTGAAGCTTAATCGCATTCTTTCTGGCAGTTATAATGTCTTATTTTCAAATGTCTTTTGATGGAACATGCATCCTGTCATGCCAAGAGCTCTTTGCAGTCTGTTTACTGACAGGATAACTCCCTGAATGTTCTAAGTTTATTAATTTCCACTTCTGATAGTCATTATCTCTATTTATGACTCAACACCTAACTTGCACTCATCTCTAACTTCCTTTTTGTTTTGACTCACTCCTTTGCTTATCCCACTTTGTTTCTCCATCTCTCCTCAGTTATCCTCTCAGACAAAGACAAAGCTATTTTACTCAATGGTTCGTGCACTGTGTTCTTTCAAATCCCCACTTAAAATTCACCTGTGTTGTCAGGCCCACAAAATGCTCAACGATGGCCAGGCAGCTGGTGTACTATGACCAAGGCTTTATTACACAATCATAATGATCTCACTAAGTTTGTGCTCCTCCTGTCTGCTTGCTGCATCCACTCCTTATATCTCATCATGTAACTGATTGTAACGCTTTGGGTCAGGGACCCATTGTGTGTGTGTGCAGTGCACAGTGGGGCCCCAGTCACTGATTGTGCGGCACTTATGGGCTATTACAATAGAAATAATAAAGACAGTAATTTATTGTGTTGCTGCTTTTGAACGGGATTCACTGTAAAAAGGAAGCCAGCAATTTGGCTCATGTTGCTGTAAAACCACATACAGCAAAATGCTCATCTGCCTCCAGCAACAGTTCAGGACTTCCAGGCAGCTCAGGTAGTTGAGTTTGATTAAAACAATCAAGCCATTGATTAATTATCTGTTCAGTTTCAGCAGTGTGATGAAATCTGACTATGGGGAACGCAGGTGTTCCTTTTTCGAAAGCCACCATTCTGCTTTTTAAAGTGAGCCTTGGAGCAACTAACTCATTGAAAATTGCCAAGCTTTGCGAACCAAATACCAGTATGAGGGTTCAGCAATTCTGTATATTGATATATATATACATTTGGGGTTTATCCAGCAGCATAACCATACACATTTATACAATATTGTCTTTTCTCCAATGTTTGGCTCTATATTTTATTTCTGTGCATGTAAACTGAGCGCATGCAGGTGCTACTTCTGTTCCAACAACTGGAAGATCCTACTGAAAAATATTAAGATGCTCTACAGGCAAGTCAAGTAAGGTAATGGGAGATTTGTCGTGATAGCAAATGCAGTTTCTTACCCAGTGCAACTGCTAACTGAATAGTCCAAGGAGAACAAGTGAACCAAACCTGACCTTCTGAACAGAGGAGGTTTTTTGTGATTGTCCTGCCATCATGCTAATACAACCATGAAGCTGTATCAGTTCAGGGCCTTTTAATGTCTGAAATCTAAACTCCATTCATTGCACAGTAGTAATTCAAACAAGCTGCACCTTTTACCATACATAGTCAAATTGGCAGAAACATTGTGCTCAACTGTTGAGTAAACTGTTATATTTCAGATGGATCTACCAGAAAGGTGAACACCATACGTCCTTCCCATTTCAAGTGGAATCTAATATCTGGCCTAATTCATGAAAGTTATGCATCAATCCTGCTGCACTGAATTCCAACTATCCTGTCCTAGTTGAAACTCTCTTAATTTTATCTCAGAATCTCAGTGTAATCCATAGTCACTACACAGTGGACAAATTGGAGAGAGTCCAGTGGAGGGCAACAAAAATTATTAGGGGGCTGGGGCACATGACTTATGAGGAGAGGCTGAGGGAACTAGGTTTATTTAGTCTGCAGAAGAGAAGAGTGGATGGGGGGTTTGGGGGGGTTTGATAGCAGCCTTCAACTACATGAAGGGGGATTCCAAAGAGGATGGAGCTCGGCTATTCTCAGTGGTGGCAGATGACAGAACAAGGAGCAATGGTCTCAAGTTGCAGTGGGGGAGATATTAGGAAACACTATTTCACTAAGAGGGTGGTGAAGCACTGGAATGGGTTACCTAGGGAGGTGGTGGAATCTCCATCCTTAGAGGTTTTTAAGGCCCGGCTTGACAAAGCCCTGGCTGGGATGATTTAGTTGGGGTTGCTCCTGATTTGAGCAGGGGGTTGGACTAGATGACCTCCTGAGGTCTCTTTCAACCCTAATCTTCTATGATTCTATGATATTGGCAGCTGGCTGCTAGATTCTTGCTTGTCCTGGATATAAGTAAAGAGTAAAGAAATCCAGCCATTCCCCCATGACTTTCTTGTATGGTACTTAGACATACACTCTATCTTAATATATCTGTAATATAATTTGAAGCCCCTTCTCTCTTTATGGGACTATTCTTATTTGTAAATTTATGTACATGCTAATTATTTGCGGGATCAGGTCCTCAGAATTAACGGGGATGCTTTAGCTGGCATCACAGGGGGGGTAGGATGAGGGACTGATTCTAGCCCTCATGTTGGCAAAGGAAAGCTTGAAAATATGACTCAAATGTTACTGATACAGTAATGTCCACCTGACTTTGTAGAGCCCGAAACAATACCTCTGAGGAGGAGTTAACTATGCCCCATTCATCATAATGGGTTGCTAACACTCAAACCCACTGCTGTGAGAATCCCTCACAAACATCATCCTGTTTCAGGATGCTTGGGGACAAGGGCCCTTTCTGCAGCCACCCCATCAGGGCTCTGCTAGACTGGTGTTGGGTGGGGAGTCTCTCCCAAACCCACCCACACAGTCTTGGATAAGAGGGGCTGGAGATAGGGAGCAAAGCAGTGGTCGTTCCCCCCCTTCATCCACCCAATAGACAGTTCGTGTAAGGGCGGTCCTTGCTTCTACCACACCAGGCTTAGGTAAATCCACAGCATGAGGCGGGTCAACAGCACAGGGGTGGGACTATGGCGTTAGGGAGGGGCCACGGGCACTGTCCCCGCTAAGCTGTGCGTGTGTGCACACAGATCCTAAACCCCGTGCACACGGTGGAACACTGCGCACACAACAATTTGCATAGAAGACATTTTTTGCACACACGGCCTGTCAAATATTTGCACAGAAGAAAACTGTTTGCGCACACGGCCTATCAAAAATTAGAGGGAACATTGGCCAAGGGGCTTGTCAGCATAGGATACTGTATTTGCCTTAATCTAGAACAGTCAGGGATTATTTGCATTAGTATAGATAAACACATACACCATTTACATGACTCTGCATCTATTTATAGCCTCCATATTTTATTCAAGAATTTTACAATTCCAAATATAGTGAAACAGTTAGAGTACTTTATTATAAAACTTATAAAATAATTAAATATTACATTTATATTTTTGCTTTTTGTACACCATAATCCATACTTTCTGAGACTATCATTTTCTCTTCTGAACTGTTGTCACTTACTTAAGGAAGTAAGTGATGAAATATAAAGGAAAAGCTATGCATTAATAAATTAATTATTTTACATCAAATAATAAAAGGACACAATTGTCAAAACAAAACAAAACAAAAAAACCCTTGCAATTTTCCAAGAAAAAAAACGTTATAATTATACAAAGTCCAATATCAAGACAGAGCCTAGTTGATTGAGATATGTTTCCAATCAACATTTCTTAAAGTATCAGAGAATACATGTTTTTCATTTAAATTGTTGCAAAAGGAACTGCTAATTTTAACTGACCACTGTCTGGCATTAGTGCTGAGATGGCTAATCCTAGTTTGAAATGATACTTTAAAAAGCAGGAAAATTGAGCTACATTCATCAAAAGAAGTTGTGGGATTGGGTGGAATTAGATAAATGTGTCCCTTGTAGCCACTCCCCAGAAAATTACAGTAGGACACAGCCCTGTTTCAGTTACAATGGTTTTGGCAAACAGATTGGGTGTTTTTTCCAATGCAGAAACATTTTAAATGGTACCATTTGATATATGATATCTATTGACTGCTGGATACTGAATGACTACAAATATAATTGAAAGTGCTATAAAATGTTTAAAGAGCCTGATCTAAAAAAGTGTATTTTGAGGAATATGAAAATGTCTAAAAATATAATTTAATTTGATTTTTCTGATTAGATTACTATTTTTTTCAATTGGTGATATTTCATGTCAATAGTTAACCATTCCGAGAAGTTTGTGTGAATTAACAGACTATCCTATTCCTGCTATTTCTCTTTTGCTAACTGACGAACCAAAATTTGCAGAGAAAGTTGAGATACAAATAAGTTATTCTTCAGCATATTGGCATTTAAACAATTTAGCTTTGAAAAACATATTTTGAAGTTTTATTATTTTTAAAAATCAAGTTTAAACCTTAAAATAACTTACCTAACGTGCTTAGAATGTTTAAAATGATATAGCCATTGAGCTCAATAAACCTTTGAGTTCCTTGAGTTAGTCAAAATGTGAAATTCTATTTTACTTGTATTACACAGCAATACTAAAAGTCCCACATATTCTACTGGCTGAATATTTTTAGGAATACATTTCAAGTTGCTAGTTAACCACCTGTGAGTTTCTACACTAAGCAGAAAGTGTAATTTTTCAAAACCATAAAAACATTAGCATGATGCCAAACTTGCTTTTCCAGCAGCAAGTGTAATACAGAAGCACCAATTATCTTTGTAGTGCACTATTTACTTATTGTGGTCACAACACCTGTGATGTGTGACACTGGATGCTCCAAGCAACATATGGAACTCTCGCTCATGAGAACGGTAGTAAACCTCCTCCTTACTTTGAATGGACATTATCATAACAAATAATGAAAAGAAGCAATGGTGATAGACTGAGATATATTATACTGCCACACTCTAGCATGGAATTCTCAATCTCTTTTGCTCACATTCTGATAAATTATCCAGATGAGCATTGCTTACCTTCTTTTCTTCCTTATCACATATGACAGTGCAAAATGACATATTTAAAGAGTGATGGGAAGAACTGCCCTTTGCTTGGGAGTGTTCAAGTGATCCATAGTATTCTGTACTTTAGGGAAGTCAGCAAAAAATCCCAGTCCTGGATCATATTTATCTAACAATTACTGTACCTCAGACAGTCCCCTAGAAAAGTACTCCACCGTACGTCTCTCTTCCATCAGTGGCTTATGTGGCTCCAGGTCCTGCCTTAAAGTCA
Organism: Chelydra serpentina; assembly: GCA_037349315.1. Lineage (NCBI taxonomy): Eukaryota > Metazoa > Chordata > Testudines > Chelydridae > Chelydra > Chelydra serpentina. Next base: position 28,887,843 of record JBAIAC010000026.1, read on the forward strand.
ATTGAATGTCAATGTAAACCAAAAGGGAGAATCCTGACATTGCAGGGTTGCAATAAAATATTGCAATCAGTTCTTCCTTGTGCATGATTTACAGCACTGCTTGCCATAAAATTTGTGGTTGCAGACACCATGCTGGGGGACCAGATGACACCAAGGGAAGAAATCCAGACAAGAGGGATCATCTGAAAGAGGGAAATCCAATCAATATGTTTAGCGTGTATTTCAGCAATTCTGCAAATTCGGCAGTACTTCTGCTTATTATTTCTACACACTTGCCCATGATGTAAACATGAGGGATGATTCCAGTTAAAGAAGAAGGAAGCCTTGTACACTCTTTTTTTTTTAAACATCACTTTCTTTTTAATTTATTAGCTCTATTTTTGATGTAATACACTGTGGCATTAGGAGAGGTAAATGAAATAGTTTATAACACAACACTTGAAAAATAACCTAGGGTGAAATCCTTGGCCCACTGTAGCCAATGAGAGTTTCACCATTTACTGAAGCCAAGATTTCATCCCTTATCACTGTATTAGTTTACAGATTATAACCGCTGCAATAAAACCAACTATTTACACAAATGGGTCCACCACTGAGCCCTATGCTAATGGATATTACTCTACCCTTTCTTTGATCTACAGAGAAAATAGTTCAGCCTCGGAGAGTGTGTGTGTGTGTGTGTGTGTGTGTGTGTGTGTGTGTGTGTGTGTGTGTGTGTGTGTGTACACACACTACAGAAATGAATCTAAATGTTCAGACCACAAGCTGTGTATGTGTGTGCCCAAAATTGCTTGTGTACATACATGTACCCACATTTTACGGGTGCGGGGAGGAGGGTTATTTTTTAATGATCTACATCTAAGTTCACAGAAGGGTTAAAATTCGCCCCCACAAAGCAAAATCTACTGTAAGGTCCCTACTTTTAAGACCCCACGTTTGCATTCTCAAATGGAGAGACATCTAAATTCTGTCATTTATATGCATGTTTCAGTCATTAAAATCTGAACAGGGGCCCCAATGCAATAATCAAGCTCTTTATCAGATTATATGACACAATAATTTAGGGTGGGATTTTTCAAAAATGCTTAACATTGGCCTTTCTCTGCTTCCACTTCAGTGGTGACGTTCTCATTGACTTTAATGGGAGCAGAGTTAGGCCAACTTTGTGTGTGTTTGAAAATCACACCTTTAACAAACAAAAAAACAACAGACACTAAAATGCAGATGAATTTTTGGCTTCATTTATTTCTGTATATGATTCACACACATACAGCCCAGTTGGTCAAAAAATATTTCATGGCCATCCCATTCTACACGTTTGCAGTGGCTGCTTTATGTTCCTTTTAAAGTGCCTAGTGATGAGTCATATGAATGATTTATAAACAAATTCAAAACGCATGAGAAGCATGAAGACTTTTAAGTGAGGTTTAGAAAAATTTATAGCTAAACTGAACTCTTAAATGAGCATGGGAAAACAGTCCATTCTGCCTTCACAACTACTGTACACATGGTCAATACAGGGAATTTACAAGGATTCTTATTCAAAATATCTAACTACTGTTGTCTGTTCTCAGATCAGCTACGAAAGGGGTGGCACCGAGAAAATGCTCTCACTCTCAGACCATAGAGACTCCCTCCTATCTGTAACACCAGAGTTACACAGCCACACACCCCTCTTTTATTAGCTGCCACTTCACCGTATTGGCTTCTTTTTAAAGAAGGGTTAAGTGTTTTGTTCTGAAACCCCCTCAAAAGATGGCATGCATGAGGCACATAATCGGAAGCAAGACGTCACTGTCTAATAACATGCTGCCCACCCCCAGTAACACACTGCAAGCAATGTCACATAGTAACTGACTGGCTCTGGACAAACTGCACTCTGGGAAGTAGGTAGCACATCCCATGTTGCTGCATTTCCCCCCTACAGTTCAGCATTCAAATTCCAATTTGAATGTCAAGTAGGCAGGAGATGGTCCCAGCTTTGCACCTTTGGGCCCATTATCCACCATACCAAGACAAAACCACCACACAGTTTACCAAGTCTGACAGTGCATGCGCAAGAGAGGACTATGACTGGAGGGGGAAGGGCATTGCAAGTGATGCCTGAGAGGCGCATGCAGAATTATGAGGGGAAAGTTCTCACAGCACATTCTCCAACCCAGTCAGGCTCCTACATCACTTAGGGACAATTTTAAACAGTGATTGAGTCTCATTTTCAAGTGACCTAGACACCTGGGAGCGTTCAAAGTCAACGGAACAGAACAGAACAGAACCCATGGCACGTAAGTCCCTTTTGCAGATGGGATTTAGGCACTTGAAAATAATTACTTTTAGGACCTAATCCAGAGACCACTGAAGTCAACGGAAAGACTCCAATTGATTCCAGTTAGTATGGTCCCTCATTTTCATGAATGTCAATTTCTTTAAAAAATGCAGTTTTCCTTTTAAGATGCTCCAAGTATCTTGGATTTACTGGCTATATATTACAGTACCTGTTCCTGTCTCTGGTGGAGTGATGAAAATGAGAAAAAATTGGTAGAGGGGAGACCCACATTGTCTAGGAGAGCATGATAACTCTCCCTGAAAGGTTTATTTCTTCTCCACGATCTCTCCCTAATGGCTCTCAGAGCTGGAGCTGTGTCGCTGTTAATTGAGAGTGATTTGCTTCCATGTGATTGCAGCACAGCTGGCCTCTTCTCCATGCGCTGGTTTGGAGAGTTAGAGAGCAGTGGAGAGAGAATTGATCTCCAGAGTCTGAAGCACCAGTTACAAAACAGGGGAAAGAGCTTCTACAGCTGTGGGGAGGGAGAGAAACTGGCCAACCAAAATGAATAACAGATACCAGCCCAGACATGTAATATGGCTGGGGAGAGGCATGTTGGGGGGTGATGGGTTTGCTATACCATGAGAGAAAGTGATTTAATAAATTCACAAAACAAATTCTGAAGGACAGCAGAACTTCCCAGAACATTTGGAATGAATTTCTGAGTCTTTAGAACTGTTAAGTAAATAACTGAACGTGTTTGAGAAGTGACTAATCCCTTTTAGGCCTGATTCATCCATTCCTCCAACCCAGACTGATTGACTGATGAATCCTGAGGATGGACTTTGCGCACCCCACAAATAAAGCAGTATTGATATTATTTCTGTACCTGTCATGCCTCTTGGGCTCATACAATATTATGTTTCCCAAAGGCCTAGTGGTTGACGAATCAATGTGTTTTATAGGTTTTCCACACACAGTGAAGCTTCAGGAATCAATATGGATATGAGAGAATATTGTCTGATGGTTAGAGCAGGAGACAGGGAGTAAGGATGCCTGTGTTCTTGTCCAAGTGCTGCTATGACCTTGCTCTAGTACCTGAAGAAAGTCAACTATGATCTGGCTCTGGCTTTTGTTTTTTTAACCAGGCCACCACCTCTATTTTCAGCTCCTATCTGTAAAATGGTTATAATAATGCTAAAATCTCTTACCAGGGGTCTTTTGAGAATTAATGTTTGTAAAGTACTTTGGGATGCTGGGATGAATAGCACAATACGGGCCAAATGCTGACTGCATTGAGCATTTTCTTCAGTTAAAGATTTGAAATTCTGCCTGGTCCTTACAGTAATGCACATTGAGGGTGGGGAAGGAGAGGAGGGAGGAAGATGCAAAAAACCTCCCCCTCTTTGCATGCCACATATATGGGCCAGGGAGAATTTCGGCCCCTGCACTCAGAGGAGCACAGAGACTGCTTCCGCCCCACTCCGCTAGAGCTTCAAAACACCCCCAAAGATAGCATGGAGAGACCAGAGCATAGTTCCATGTCCATGTCCCCACACACCAGGTACCAGCCAGCAGTGTAGGGGAGAGCTAGCTGTGCCCTATAGAAGGCATGCAGTATGTGAATGCCCGAGAGCTCCCGGTGGCCGTCTCCCTGGGACAGAACATTCCGACTGGAGAGTAGTGGGCCATGTGTCTGTTTTTTTACCCCGAACACCCGGTCAAAAAGGGACCCTGGAGGCTCTGATCAGTACCGCTGACCGGGTCATTAAAAGTCTGGTTGGCGGTGCTGCAGGGCTAAGGCAGGCTAGTCCCTACCTGTCCTGGCTCCGGGCTGTGCCCCAGAAGCAGCCAGTAGGTCCAGCTCTTAGGAGGGGGAGGACAGGGCTCCGCGTGCTGCCCCCACCCCAAGCACTGGATCTGCACTCCCATTGATTGGTTCCAGGCCAATGGGAGCTGGGGGATGGTACCTGCGAGTGAGTGCAGCATGCAGAGCCTTGTGGACCCCGCCCCACACTGTCTAGGAGCCGGACCTGCTGGCTGGTTCCGGGGCGCAGTGCGGTGCCAGGACAGGCACAAAGCCTGCCTTAGCCCCCACACTGCTCCACTGACTGTGAGCTGCCGGAGGTAAGCCCGCACCCCAACCCCGAGCTCCAACCCCCTGCCACAGCCCTGAGCCACATCCCAAACCCAGAGCCCCCTCCTGAACCCCAACCCCCACATCCCTGGCTCCACCCCAAAGCCTGCACCCCCTTGCACCCCAACCCCCTGTCTCAATCTGCACCCTTCTGCACCCTGAACCCCTCATTTCTGGCCCCACCCTGGAGCCTGCACCCCTAGTTAGAGCCCTCGCCCCCTCTCGCACCCCAACCCAGTGAAAGTGAGTGAGGGTGGGGGAGAGCGAGCCACCGAGGGAGGGGGAATGCAGTGAGCGGGGGCAGGGTCTTGGGGAAGAGGGAGCAGGGGTGTGTGGCCTCAGGGAAGAGGTGGGGCTAATGCTTGGTTTTGTGGGATTAGAAAGTTGGCAATCCTACTGGAGAGGTGCAACTCCACACTGCCTGTTCACTGTAAACTGGGCCTACAAGGCATAACTGGGCCATAAGTGACAGCTACAGGAAAAACTCCAGGGTTGTACATATTAAAACTTACTTTTGTTATTATTCATCATGACTTGGGAGCCACAGAGAGATAAATGAAAGAAAATTGAACCTAGGAGGGGTCTCTGCTCAGCAGGAGTAAGAACAGTTTGCCACTGCTCTATAGAAAAGTCACTATTTTAACTTTATGCCAATGTCTCTATGGGATGCTCCCATCAATAGAATGCACATGTAAGAGAGCGGAGGTTAAAGTAATACACAGTGTAGCCCGATCTTTACTTAACTGGAGAGGGAGAAACAACACAAACCTGAACTGCACAAAAAATAAAAAAAGAACATATCCTTTATTATTCAACATGTTCCTGCTTTTAAAAACATCTGTCCCCTCTTGAACATATCAGCCCTAGCAGTTAGCCCCTTATGTCTGCTTGTGAAAAGGAAGATGATGCACTTCCGAATTTAATATATTGCAGACTGCAATGGTGATAGTGAAAAATGTGAGATTTACACAGGAAGGGTACACCACCTCCCACACACACCTATTCTGAGAATGTCCCTGGCAAATCAACCAAACCCACTGCTGGATGTAATTCACAATGCAGAGTTGGTGCTTTACCTTTTTTCTCTGGAGCTGGGCAGAAGTTAGTATTGCAGGCTCTTGACACTGCTGGTTTCTGATGTGGCAGACACCCAGTTGCTGGTTGCCCCTGCCGGAGGCACTGCACGCTCCGGATTTGCACTCCCCCACCACACGTTACAGTACACTGCAAAAAAGGAAAGATGAGAAGCCATGTCCTACAACACAGATTATCTTCCAAGGCCCCCGAAAGTCAATGGAAAGACCATCCAGGGCTTTGGATGAGGCCTACAAATTGTAAAGAGCCTAAGGGCTCAGCACCCACAGTCAGAGCCAGATTTTCAAGTGAGCTCATCTCCCATTGAGCCACTAAAGCAAGTGCCAGATTTTCAACAGAGCCCAATATCCAACTTGCACTGAACACCTCTGAAAATCTGGTTACTTATTTAGGTACCTAAATGGGAGATGAAATTTTTAGAAAATCTAGCCCCAATTTTGTGTGCTGATCTGTATGGAAACTTAATTCTCAACACAGGTACAATTCCCAGTGAAGCCATAACTGTGGAAATATCTGGAAAAAAAACAAGTATTTTCAAGAAGATCTCTGAAGTATTATAAAGTGAGTGAGTCTTTTACTTGCATGTGCTTCATGAAAAGTATGTCCTTAAGACAGATGTGATTGGTATCATCTGATTACAACTGTCAGGCCTAAACTGTTGCAATTATACAATGTTAAACGAATATGTGTCTCATAGATATGTGACTCATAAAGTAGATAAGTTTCAGAAATACAGAAGCTTGTTTGCAAGAATGTAGAAACAAATACAGGCTGATCCAGTAATTAATCATAGTATTTAAGGAATTCCAGACAATCTGTGCAGATGCTCTCATACATTGTGAATATAGATATGTAATGGTTCTTCTACAGTGCCCTTCCAAGAAGAATGGAAAGATGGAGTTTGGAAATGGCATAGAATGTAGTGCAACTGCAGCACATATAAGAACATAAGAACGGCCATACTAGGTCAGACCAAAGGTCCATCTAGCCCAGTATCCTGTCTTCCAACAGTGACCAACGCCAGATGCTTTACAGGGAATGATAAAAACAGGTAATCATCAAGTGATCCATCCCTTGCAGCCCATTCCCAGCTTCTGGCAACAGAGGCTAGGGCCACCATCCCTACCAGTATAGGGACACCACAAGTAACAGGTGAGATTCTTCAATTTTAGCATAAAGGAACTAGCTACACCAAAATGCAGGAATATGGAACCAGCTACATCATACCAAAATATCTGCATGGTCCAAGATCTATGGAATATTGCCAGAAGCTGTCGGAAGAAAGGATACCGGGCTAGATGGACCATTAGTCTGACCCAGCATGGTCATTCTTGTGTTCTTATGACTATATGCAGAAGACACCTGTGGACTATCAACATTACGATACAACAGTTCCATTATGGTTGATTATACAATGTTCTAGCCCTCTCTTTGGAATGGCTGCACATGGTCTGTTTCTGCAGTTTCCCTGGGCATTACCTATGATTCAGAAGGTGTTTCACCAAACACCCATGCTGCCTGCAAACTGGCTTCACCATGCCCCAGCCGACTTTTTGGACTGACTGCCCTACATACCAGCCATTCCCACCCACAGGTTACATCATGCCCTATTACCACGTTAGGCCAATGGGGCTGCAAGGATAATGGAGAACGCAATTTGGCCTGATATTTCTAACTCAGACATTAGCTGACTACAATATGTGGTTGTGTTAAAAGAGGACTGAACTGGGAGGGTTATTGTTCCAGTCATTAAGGGTACATTCACCCACATGGTGAATGTGAGGTTCTCCATTCCACAGTGACCAATAGTGGGAGAACAGTGTTAGATCTACCACACAGAAGGGACTGTACATTCCCTACCTACTCCATAAACGCCAAAAGAGAAAGTGGCATTGGGAATGGAGAGCACTGAGGTGGGAGAGAAAGGAGTAACCTACACCAAATCCTCCAGGCTGACATTTTTTCTCATACCTGCTGCCAAGGTGAGGAGTACCATCCGGACACCATGCGGTATAACCTCTGCAATGGACAAACTCCTTTGTTACATGCTGCTTCTAGTTCTATGTTTGGTTTCTTTATGTTCCGACATCTTCGCTGAGGGAAAGTGATCCATTTTCCATGGATGCTTTTCTCGCTGCACTTCATTTCCCGCTTTTTAATACCCGGGCCACAGGAGGCTGAGCACTAAAAAAACGAAGTGCATGCTTTTAAAATAATACATTGCCATAAATTAATATCGGTTCCACTAAAGAGTGGATAAACTTTTGTGGAAATATGAATGCATCATGGAAAATAAATAAAGATCATGGGAAAATGTTTCCATACTAATATGAATTTTGCCATCTTGGAAACCACTGTGAAGCCAGGGGGGGAATCTGGCATAAAAGCCGATAGCAGGATACAGCCGAGTGTTTTGAGACAAGGAGACGTAAATTTTCAAAATTGACTTTGAGTACCTCAATCTTTAGATGCCCAAATTGAAACACCTTAAAGGGAGAGAAGGTGCCCTAACGCGTTCTGAAAATCAGGCCTCTCCAGGTGTTTTAAGTAGGGCACCTAAAAAGTAAGGTGCCACAAATTACTAGTTATTTTTTAAAATTTGGGCTATATTAGTTACAGGCAAAACCCTTATAAATGGCTGATCCAGAGTTTGTATTTTCATCAGATCATGACCCTTACTGAATTCATAGCACTTTTTTTTCTCATATGCTCCGTGCATGCTCAGTGCTCTTTCATGAGCTCTGCAGAGAGCAAGACCGTCATTCCGATTGTGGTACTGTACCTCACTCCAAGAAGAAACCACCCACTGGAGCCGATCGTTTTTGGGACATCGTCCTAGTACACAGGCCTGTTGGGATTCTGGCTTGTGATTGCTGCCGCACATACTTTCGGGTAAAATTTTCAGCTTGGAAGGGCTGGTGCTTTTGCAGTGGACATCCCGTTTCTTAATGCCTCTCCCGCAGGTCTTGGAACACTTTGGCAAAAAGAAATATTAATCTGAGTTTAGGGCACTTAAAATTGACATTTTTGTATTTACAGCAGAACACAGAAGCCATAATGAATCTTATCTGTAGCCACTGCTGTTAACTTAAACCTGTAATTCTGTTATGGAAATGTAATGTAATAAACATTCTGTGGGACTTTTCATTTTTCAAACCTGGAGTTAAACATTTTATTGTGTAGCCTTAACTAACCCTCACAGCCCTCCAGTAAGGAAGATAAGCATTCTCTGTTCTATATATGGGGAACTGAAGCAGAGAGAGAGAGAGATTCTCTCAACCCTTGGCAACACAAAGGAGCTGAAATCTGGTGGCCCTAACTACCCAGCTGAGAATCCCCCCAGTGCAAGGAGCTCTCAGCTAGTGTAAAGCTACACTTGCAGGTTCCTATGTTACCCAAACCCATCCTGGCTTAGAGGATGGGAGGAGGTAGAGGGCATCTGTACTCTTCCAATTCTCAATTAGTGCTTGATTCCTTGAGGGCCACAGCCAGCTGCTGTAAGTTACAGCAGCCCCAAGGCTGCTCCAATTTATGCTAGGGCCAGGGCTAGAGCAGGTGAAGCTTGCAAATCAGGGAGACATAACAAATTCACTGATAGCCCCTGCATGCTCCTTCAGAGAATGGATCTCAGTTCAAAAAAAAAACCTGGGATAGAGAATGGTATATGACTTTCCTTAGCCAAAGCCACAAAGCAAGTTATTTGGCAAAGGCATGACTAGAAGTCGGGACATTTTGGCTCTGGTTAGAAAACATTATAAATATTGAGTTATTCTTATTTGTTTGTTTGTTACTATGTTGATTTAAAATCTAAAATATGCTTTTTGTGGCTGAAACAAAATGCACCAACTGAATATATACTAGAGCAGAAATTGCAGAATTGTGAAAGCCCTGAGATAACTCTTCAGATTTCCTACCATCCTGTACTTGCTTTCAGTTTGTTACTTTTTTACCAGAGTTCATTGGGTTAACAATATGCATGTAAAAGCCTATGTACTGTGCTACCAAAGTAGGTATTAGACTATGGACATTTTAAAACATATCCAAATTTAGTGCGCAGAAACCTGTGCTTGTGAAAAGCTTGGATTTGTGGTCTTCCGATCAACTGAGCTGCGTTCTCCCTATCTGTCTGTGAAGAGATTTGACAGTTATGTGCCCAACTACCATTATATTTTGATAGGAGTTTTGCCTAATTTTCTTAAGTCCCTTTGGAAATCCCAAACTGAAACAGCAAATTCACAGATGTATAACAAAGTGGGAAAGATTGGGTTTTTCTTTTTGCTTCTGTATGATGTAAAAGAAAATCTGAAAGGTTCTCAAACAGTAGTTTTTACAACAGATTTATACCAATCTTGTAGCTCATTAAATGAAGACAGAAGAACTTAAAATGGACTTTGCTTCTTTTGACATAGGCCCACAGTGTCAGTTCTCACAGCAGTTCATTTACCTTTAAAATAACATTCACTATGTGCCAGCACCAGCATCATTGCAAAAATAGCAGAAATGAGTTTTTAACTTCATGTTTTTCATACATTTCTGAAAAAGGGTGTGTGTTCAAACAGAAATCTGCCTGGGGGCCCATTGTTACTGACTTATACCTAAGAGTAATGTACTGCACTACTAAATTACTTACTTGGAATGGGCTACACTAACAAAAGTAAATATGTGATTACTACGCGTATCATTGAGTAAAACATAACTTCATCTGCCCTCATTTCAAAAATGTGTGTGCACTGATGTGCCATTCTAACTCCATTCTTTTTCCATTAGTGGTACCTCTGCTGATATTTCTTCTCTGGGAAATGTTAATATTGCTGTATGAACTAATGACAGAAAGGGGTGGGGTGGGGGGGCTATGCCTTTAAGGAAACCATAGAGTCTTGACCTTCAGAAAACCAGAGAATCGTGTGGCTGTGTTTGTGTGTACTAGGAAGCGCCTCCTTTTCCCTCTGCTGATTAAGGGACACATTCCAAATTAGGGTAGGCAGATGCAAGTCCATGCATCCACTTCTACTACCCATGCTTTCTGATTCTTTTAGTAAGGTCACTATCTAAAAACAAATTAGATTGTCCTTATTATTTTCCTACACAGACCTTCTAAGGTAGACAGGATACAACTATGTGAAGAAAACTATTCTGTACAGATTCATTCCAGCTACCTCCGTCACTGGACTCAGTACCAATATTTCTATTACTCTGGCAAAAGAAAACATTCTGACTATTTCTCTAAATTACCTGAGACCACGGTCCAGGGCTCCATTCAGGTGGGCAGTCTTGGGTATTGCATATCTGTACTTGGGCTGGAGTGCTGACTGGACAAAGAGAATGTGCTACCACCTCTTCCTTTTGAAAAGTCTTCTTCTGAACGCATTGAATTGGGCGGCTTTGTTGCCCTCCACCACAAGACTTGCTGCATACACTCCATTCACCTGTTGACCAGCTTACAGGAGAGAATGAATTTATTTCTTACAAACACATGACTATAATGCACCCTATACAATCAGCACAGTGAGGACTAAGTTCTAATACACAATCCAATCTATTCAGTCCATTTGACTGGTGTTGCCATTAGATAATTTGACAAGAATCCTGTGCAGGACTCAAGCAATCCATCTGCAAAGAACATTTTGAAATGCAAGAAGAATAAATCTTGCAGCCTTTGCTCAGGAAAAACTCCCAGTAATTATTATTTTTATTTGCAGTGGCAATGCCCTTAGGTTCAATCAGGATTAGGGATCCTATTATGGTAGATGATGTACAACCACATGGAGAGACACATTCCTTGCCCCATATTAATCTAATATGAAACAAGACACAACATGTGAGTGCAACAAACAGTAGGAAAGAGGGGAGGAACAAAGGGTGCACTAAAAATCTCATGCAGTTACACAGGTTGATATTGTGCAACTTGATAGGTTCAACTCATCAGAGATGGGTTTTTTTAAATAAATAAAACCAACTCTCCCTGACCGCCACACAATTGGGCTATCATTTGTTGATTAATTTTGTGCAGACCTCACAGAGAACTCAATGGGGGTGTTAGCTGAGCTGGAACTGACTACAGGATTTGGCCAAATATTTAAATTCTACTGGTGCTTGTTTTGCTAGGGCCCATGCATGTCAACACACCTAGGCGCCTGAACATAAAAAATGGAATTTTGACGGGGTTCACTACAGAGAATCTACCACATTCTCTCTTTGGACAGATAAAGAATATGATACCCAGAAAATCAACTAACCTAGCTAACAAGTCCGCCCTCCCGCAGTCATCTTTCTTTTTGAAGTCCAGTCTTTGTTTTTAATTTAAACCTGTTTGGCTAAAAACAGGCTTGGTTTTGGAGAAAAGATAAGGAGTTTGATTTTGGCCATGTTCAGTTTTAGCTGATGGTGAGACTTCCAGCAGGAGCAGCCGGAGAGAGGGACAGATTATGGTAGAGAAAAACAGGTCAGATGTGGCCAGGTAGAGAGATCAGTTGAAGGCTTGTGAGAAAATGAGAGACTGGAAAGAGAGGAGGAGGCCAAGGACAAAACTTTGTGAAACCCAAAAAGGAGTGTAGGAAAAGAAAGAGAGGACCTACTAAAACAACTCTGAAGGAGGAGCCAGTATGGCAGAAGGAGAACACTTAAGGACCGAATTTTCAAAAGCACCATTTTCAGATGCTCAGCCTCCATGCATGCAACCCCCAATGTATAAGCACATGGAGGCTAATGCACATAGACCTACATGTATTGTTGGTGCTGCCCAATTCTAATCTTCCTCTGTCTTTGCTTGGGATAATAAATCTGTTTACAACATTCTCTTGATCTTTAAAATAAAACAAGAAAGAAATGGCTTGCTAAATTCAGCAACCCTGTCATTAGAGTTACGAGGATTTAGATGATGTCCCGAGAAAAATACTTTTGGCAGTTTAACCAGCCAGATTATATGAAATCTAAATAAAACAATATCAAATTAACCTGCTGACTATTACTGGGCAAGTATATCCTCCAATCACCCGACAAGGTTCACTGATGCATATCGTCACTAAAAATCACACAGGGTCCTCAGATGTATTGCTGAACTGCACAGGCGGGGTTCACTTTTGAAAATGAGTAATATGATTTGTAGTACAGTAGCACCTAGAGTGCAGAGCCCCATTGTGCTAGGCGTGCAACATATAACAGAGACGATCCCTGTCCCAAAGAGCCCACAATCTGTGAGAAAGACTATAGATAGCAGGTGGATGCAATGAACAGATGGAGGGAGCACAAGGAAACATATAAACAAATCCTGTGCCTATGGGAGAGCCATGAACTGATCCAATCAAATTAATGAGTCTTCAAAACCTTCTCTCAATATTGAGCACTGAATTTAAACTGGATCTTTTAAAACAGGAATTCTCACTCTTTCTCATTATATGGACCATAGAGACTGTCCCTTTTAATTCACAACTGCATGGGCCACCAACTCTCCCATGCACTATCACAGCATAAGCCCTATGCCATGGCAACCAGAGCAGCTGCTTATATCAAACAGAAAGTATTTGAACTCTTGTAACTATGTGGAAGATGAGCACCATTTCACCGGACTGTATTTCAGATCTGCGTGAAATTAAAATTAATTTGCATGTTTAAAAATGCGTGACGCCTCCCTTGGGAGATTTCCTCTGGGAAAAGAAGAATTCCTCAATCACAATCCAGATCTCCAGGTACCAAAAGCTGTGAGAAGTTTATAGCTACCAAGTCTAAGGACAAAGGAATTTTAACACACACATCATGCACCTAAGGCATTCCATACAATTTCAGGACTGTGGTGGTCTGCTGCTGTTGGACTAAATATGGAAACGGATATGGAAAGCTTGGATGACTTTTCTAAGGAAGCAATAAAGAAGCATGGAGGTTGCCTTTTAGCACTCTAGTGGGAATCTGAAAAACCTGAGACTTTCATCCTGATTAACAACCTGCTTTCACTCAGCCTGGTTTTCTCTCTGCTTTTTGACAATAGCATTGTCAGGAAATAAATGTTTGTTTTTTTCAAATTGGGAAAATAATATAACACTTATTTCAAGTAAATCTGGTCAATACTGATTCAAGAACTGTCTCATCCTTTGTAGCCTACCTTGAAACATATGCTTCTGGAAAAGTCTTGGTTCTAATCAATTCTATAGGTTTTAATTAGTTATACTAATGGTACTGATCAGTTTGATAGGTAAACCGGGCAAAAAGAAATTGTTAGTTTTAAGAACCTACATAAGTAGTTGCCTAGAAAATACACCTTTTCATATGGAAGACTGCAATAAACCTGCTTTATGCCCTCTTGTAAACTGCCATTTTCCAAAAGTATCTTGGCTATGTTTCAAGAATATCATCCATTAGTTCAAATAAGCTCAATAATTATGACTAGATTTGGCAGCCCTTTACTCCAATCATAATAGTATGCAATTCCGATGCCTTTGTGTATTCTTACTGCATGAACTAAGTAGTAATTTTATTCCTTCTCATATTAATGAGTCTTTGTTCTCATTGTGCAGTAAGGATTTGTCCTTGAACCTTAAAGCGCTGTCTTCTTTTTTTACGATGTCATGTCAATATCATATTGACTTAAATGATAAGTAAGACAAATTTGTCTTTTTCTCTTACCTATTATGCCTACCAAATTTATATATGTTTTATTTGCTGCTTACCACTTGTTATTTCTTTGATTTCAATGTCATGTATTACTGTAAATATCTGGGCATTTACAGCATGAATTGAGTGGAAGCTATTGCACACTGTAACATTATGGCTACATCCTCAAATGATATAATCTTCATTGAGTTCACAGGAGTTATTTTCACCAGCTGAACAGATGGCCCTATACATAGCTCAAATATGCATTTAGTGGATGCCAAATATTCTGAACTTTGATTTCTCGGTTATGCTACAAAACAATCTGCTTTTCTGTTAAAATACATCAACTGTCCATCTTAAACTATTGAATCTGAGAATACCAATTTAATGCAGCATGGATGAATGATGCTGTATGTCAAAAATGTTTTTCATTCACCATTAATTCTTATTATCAGTACGTATGACATACTAGCTTCAAAGGGCATGGAAAGCTCCCATTAATAGTAAGGCAGTTGCATACGTGGCCTGTTGCACAATTAAAATAAATGTTATATTTTAGAAACATCATATGAAGACAATGCCAAGTCAAAATGAAGGCATTTCTAAATAACTAAAAAAGACTGCTGGAAACATCAGAGATTGTTTTTTCTGTCTATAAGAAATTGAGTCCATTGGATAAAAATACATTTGGCAGAAGATAAGTCACATACAAACAGATTTTGTTTGGTTAGGAAGATTACTTAAAATTAGTATTCAGACAATAGTGTGGCTAAAGGCAACCCAAAGAAACTGCTGAAGCAGGCATATGGGGCTCTCATGTGATACGCTACCACTATTTAAACTTTATCTCTCTTTTTTTGTGCCTCTACTGTATAATTTGCCATTTGGATTTAATGTCGTGTGTTATAATTTAAAAATTTTGCAGGAAATTTCAAACTATTCCTGGACCACTTTTAAGGGTGTTAAATGTATTACAAACTATAGATTTTAACTAAAACAAGGCCATTCCACAGTGCAAATCTTTTTTGACTTATCCCACCAACATATTCCTGGATGGGGAAACAAATCCCATTAAATGTCACTAAATGTGCTGAGTTCATATAACAATCATCTCTATGGTGGGTTCAGCCAATTAGTGAGATATACAGTTTTATGTGCCTATCAGAAAGTATGGCAAACACATACACTTGGTAATGCTACAGAAATAAATAACACTTACTATGCTGGGCAGGGATTAGCATTGCATAGTTTTGTTTCGGTTAAAGGCTTTGTCCTTGGGCCACAAAAGGAGGAATTAACTCGTGTACGATGATCTTGTAAACAAATAGCTTTTGCTGTAATGTGCCCTAAGGAGATATCAAAAAGAAATACAATAAATAAATTGTTACATTTTCTCCTTATTTAGGGTACTTGTGTAGAAGGTTAAATAACATAGATCAGACTCATCCCTAGTACAATTCCACAGATGTCAATGGAGTAACATGGGTGGGGGCAAATTGGCCACTTGTATTAATGTTAATTCACTTCTGCAGTATAGGTGTGACAGCTGCCACTGAAGTCAGATGTAACATTTTTATGACAAACAATGTATTGGCAGAATTTAAAAACACAGGTAGATCTCTGCAAAATGTAAGACTCAAACACCAAGCCACTGTTTGAGTTCCGTCTACCTGCAGAAACTAGCAGAGAAAATTTCTTGGAGCTTTTCTAGAGTGTTTAGAAACTGTCCATCAAACCCTTTTGTCAACTTTTTATTCTACCTTTATAGCTATCTTTACATTCTTTGAGGCTGCTGTTCCTGGTGCATATCTACTTTGAACCATATTTGCTGGGAAAACTCAATTGGGAACTCTGCCTATGAGTTCAACATTAAGATTTAATCATAGGAAAACTGCACTGATCTGAACCCAAACCATTTGGAACTTCAGGGCCTTCTGAATTGATGAAGCAATTCTGACACACACTCTGGTAAATGTGCAAAACAGCTGTATGCTCTTGATTGCAAGTGAAATTATTCTGAGCCAAACTCTTCTCACCCTACTTCACACAAATAATCCCATTGAAACTTTCTGTGAAACATATACTAGGCTCATTCCATATACAGATAGTCCATTGATTTCATTCAGGGCTGCAAATGATTTAAGAGCATTTCACAGATTTACTTTTCTACTTTGTAACTTACTTCACATATAGTCGGTGGGCACAACAAAGAGAAATCTGGGAAATACAGAGGCATTTCTGGCTCCTGCTGTCTATTTTTTAAATAGAGATTTTACCTGTATGCTACTCTCAGGGGGGGCAGATTCTGATACCCTTACTCGTGCTGAATAGCACCTTACTCCATGAGTAGTTCCATTGATTTGTTGGTAAATATGTCAATGAAACTTACAAAATATTTACATGAACCTCACTTAGATTTTCTTTCTACATGTTCTCACATGCCTGTTGCCTGTCTCCACGCTTTGTCCCAGAATTAGGTTTAATGATAGAATTTCCAGGATTTAGAAAAAATAAATAAATGTATAATAAAATGTTTCCTGGAAAATGAGAAAAAAAGTTTATCATTCAGCTACATGGCCTTTCAGAGATAGACTTTGATTAATTTAGCTATTTGGGATTAAATTTACACATGCTCTATATTGCCTCCTAAACATGATGTTTTAGACCTTTACAAAGCTACAGGAATTTGGACTGGAGTGTGTTTTAAAAAAGAATGAAAGAAAGAAAGGATGGGATGTAGGAGAGCTACCTACCCCCGCCACAGGAAGCTGAGCAGTCTGACTGCACTGTCACCCAAGAGTAGCTATGTCTTTTGGCAGATGTCTTGTTCTCATTGATGATCTTGGGGAATGTGTATTCCCAAGCAATACCTGGATTTTTGCCTTGTAACAGGATCTAAAGAGTTTAGGGGGGAAAAAGAGGGGAATTAAAAATATGCAAATTCTGGAATTCTTATGGTAGCTGAGAATGTTTAAAGATGTCTGTTTGGAGTATTTTTATACATTACATTTCTGAAAGAGTATTCAGAACTAACTCCTGTGGATACAATCCACCTTTGTAACACTGAAATGTCCTGGTTCCAATAGTGGTGTGATATGGCCAAACCTTGGTGGGGATGACACTTCATGCAACAGGGAACACTAAGTGGAATAGTGCACGCAATCTGGGGCATGATTCAACACCCTTAGAAGTCAATGGAAAGAGCCCATTTTGTTCAGTGGGAGTTAGATCAAGTTCAGGAAGTGGAAATAGCATCTGCTAGTATGAGGTGACACCAAGAGCACCATGACAAATATTTTCCTCAGTATGGTCTTGCCCCACATGTTCCTTGGTTACTCAGAATAAATGCCTCTTTAAAACGTGGATCCCTAAATCCACTGGCGTTCTGTAGGGGTACTGGACTTTTCTTGTGGTGATTCAGCTGCTTGCTTGAAGCCACAGGCTCTGATGCTGGGTGAAACTCAATGTCCTGTGCTATGCCGGATGTTAAGCTAGCATCCTTTCCAGCACTGAACTCCAATTCAGCAAGGCATTTAAGTCCCATTGCTTCAGTGCTAAATACCTTGCTGAAGTAGAGTCTGAGTGAGTGAAGGAGGAATGTGGGTGAGGGTTGGAGTAGATGTGGTTGAAGATGTCGCTCTTGCTTCTGGATCCTGGGGACACAAAATAGCTGTTTTGCCTCTAAACAGGTATTCCTGCATGCTTATAGTCACACCGTAAATCCACAGCAAATGCAGTTGCTGATGAGAAGTCTGCGGGGCAGAGGATGGCTGAAGTCAATGGAGCTATGACAATTATACCAGTCAAGGATCTGCCCAAATATGTCTAAGATGGGGAAGTCTCTGTCGCTCCCTTATGCGTTGGCATATCGCCCATCCTATTTTTAGTCTGGGAAGACCTGGCCCAGAGTAGAAATTTTATAGAAAACAGGTCTTTTGATTATATTAATGCAGTGGCCACTTCAGTCAGGGGGTCTGGCTGCTGGTGGTACTCCTCGATGTGTGGTTTCACTGTATTTAATATATGAATTACATTGCACCTTTCATGGGAACAACTTCCTAAAATTTACTGCAGTCATTCCAACAAAAAATAAAATACATACAAGCTTCATAAAAGCCTGACACACATTTGAACTCAAATTTGAAACAAAGCAGAAATTTCTATTTTATAACATTTCTTTTAGATAGGTGAGTTTTGGCAGCTAAAATACACTAATATCCATGTTCAATAGAAACTGTGCCTTGCATGTAATACATCTAAAATTACAGTGTTCTATTACATTTTATTCCTTGAACAATATGGCCACTACAAAGATATAGAGCAGGTGCAGTTAACTTCACTTCTTAACCACAGTTTTTGATAAGCATTAGAGTTTAAAATAGGATTCCAATCTATGTTAATAACTTACTTCAGGGATATTAATAAAATATGGTGGGCAGTCAGTATCACCAAATGTCTGCACAAGTAGATCTATGTAGGTAGAAGTCGTTGCTAAACAGGGGGGTTTCAAAAACCAGCAGCAAACTTCCATTGTATCTTTTTATGATCAAGAGCAACATAATAAATTTTTTAAGGGCCGTCAAGGGATTTAAACTATTCTGAAAATGTATATATTGGAAAAAAGAAATGACCCATGACAGTGAAAAATTTAGAAGAAATGTACATGAACTCCAATGCAATAACGTTGAACATATGAAGGATCTGGACAGAGTGCTATTTACATCTGCAGAAAAAAATGGATGATATATTTTCCATTGCTACTAGCCAGATATTTTATTTCAGTCTGTGAATCTTGATATTGATCCAAACCGGGAATATAGGAGTTCAGGTCTGTAACAGGCAAAATATATTAATCCAGCAGAATAATAGCATACTCTGGTTTATTGCAAGATTCAGATACAAAACACCTAATACTCAGATGAGTTTAAGTTTGGGTATTTTATGTGAAACCAGTGGTGGAAACAACATATGACTACGAGCACAGAGTTTGATTCATGACAACAACACTAAGCTATGTTTTGCATGCATGTGTGTAATAGTATTTAAAGTAATTATCCATTGTCACATTTTAAAAAATAGTCCATATTAAAAAATAGTCCATATGTTTATAGTATACATATGAAGATAGAATCAAGTGTCACCTTCTAGTAATATTACTCAGAAAAACTACAATATTCAGGCTGCAAAGTCAAACACTCAAAAGTTAGGAAATACTAGAATTAAAGTTGCCCGTGTAACCTTAATTTGGCCTTTCTGTGCATATATATTATGATACAGTCTTTAATTACATGATCACATACTATTTATCCACAGGACCCCTGCCTTTTTTGGTGCACACAATGGGCGATGTTTGCTTTCTGAGCTGCTATTTTATATTTAGTTTTATCCTCATTGTTTAATGTGTGGCTCCATGCCTTATTTACTGCACATTGATCAAACCATGCTCAGAAGGTAGAACTATTAATTTTGTCATCGACTTTTCCATAGCTCTAGCATGTGGGTGCTTCACAAACATTAAATAATTTTCTCAACACCCCAGTAAAATCACAGGGTGGTATCATCCCCATGTTACTGATAGGAAGCTGAACCACTGAGAGATTTAGGTCAAAAATGTCCATTACTTTTTGGTGCCCAATCTTAGACACCTAGGACCTGATTTTTCATTGTAGATATCATGGAGCACTTTATATGTTCAAAGCACAATTCTAATTGACTTCAGTTGCAGCGGCGAAAGATCGGCCCCAGGGTCTCAAGCTGGACTTTTATAAAGTGAGAAACACACCATTAGTGGTCACCTGTGAAATGTTTGGCGTAAGTGACTTGCCCAGCATCACACAGTTACTCTGTGGCACAGGCAGGGATAGAATCCAATTCTCCAGGGCAGCATTCTACTGCCTTTAACCCTGTCTCTTCCTACAATACCCTGCTTCATTCACTACACACCTTCCAGCTTCTGTAACAAATAAAGCAGGAGTCCTACAGACAACAGGTTCCTTCACTGTACAGCCCTATTCTGTCCCCAGAGCATGTCCATTCTGTGCACCGAAAGAGGCAAGGGTCCTGTCAAAAGATAGCATGTGATCATAAAGACAGTATCATAATGCACATGCACGGGGTGGGGTGCAGGAGGGAAAAATTAGTGTTGCCCAGGCAACCTTATTTCTGGCATTTCCTAATTTTCAAGTGCTTGACTTTGCAACCTTAATAACACCCTTTTAATGTATCGATGTGTATAATTTGCTAGGTTTTTAAAAAAGCAAACTGAATAAACAGAAATTCTATCGTGTAGTATCATATTGACACCTGCACGAGCCACCAGCAGGGTTAGAACCTTTAGATCCACCACAAATATCCCTGTCACCTTAGCTAGCAGAGTAACTGATAGCAATAGTAGGTTGCAAATTGCTATGTAAACCAGCTCTAGAGAGGGATGAGAGAGAGAGTTTTTCCAGTGGTTTTCTCAGGTATTTGCTGATGGCAGAGGAATTGAGATGCAGGGATCTTGGGTTCCAAGTGTGCTCTAGTGGGACCATTTATCTGAAGCTTGACCCCTTCACCCATCCCCTCCAACCTGTCACTGTCCCAGTCCTGTCTCTTTCCCACCCCTGGCTCCTCATCCCAGTCCCATTCTCCTCACTTGGCCAGTGCCAGTCTCCACTTCTCAGGCTTCTCATTCCAGTCCCAGTTTCCCCTGCCTCGCTGGCTTCTTGTCCCCAGTCTTTATGCTCAATCACTCCCAGTTCCCCCCCTCCAGGCTCATTCAATCTGTCTCTTTTGCCCCAAAACCTCCAGTTGCCCTCACCCATGTTCTCCATCCCCATGGCTCCCAGTCCCAGTCTCCTTGCCCAAAAAGCCCCAATCTACTCCCCACCCCAATCCTATGTCCAATTTCACGCTCTTGTCAACCTCCAGTCGCAGTCTCCCTCCCGCTCACCCAGACTCCCTGACTCAATCTACTCCCCCCTACTCCCAGGTCTGGCTCTTGTTCCATCTGCATTTGGATCAGGTAATTTCCTCCTTCTCGCTGCCTGGTAGGCAGGCAGGCCACTCATCCGGTTTTAAACCAGACAGTCCTGCTTTTGTAATGTTTGTCCTCCATTTGGTACTGAGACAAAACCGGATGTGGTTTTGTCTGGTATCAGATGGGAGATACCATAATATACAATGTGCTGCTCCCGCATCCCTGCCACCATGACCTCTCATGCACAGCATGTGTGCATGGCCATGGCTCGGTCTTTAAAATGGCATCCCCCGTGCAGTGTGACCTCGCATGTACTGTGCATGTGAGGTCACACCAATGGGGGTAGGGTCATGCCAGCAGGGGCAGGCCAAGGCCATATCCATTAGCACCCAATGTCTGGTGTTCTGGGAATGTGCGACTGACCACGCTGCTGTCTGGGCATCAGAAGGGGACACTGAGAATCCTGATCTCAGTTCTGGTGCTCATCTCCCGCCCACAGCAACCTAGAGCTACAATTGCAGGGAAAGTCCTATTCAGGCCTAGGCTGAAGCATGCTCAGTGAAGACAGAATCTTTGGGGAATTTGGCTACAGTGCTCTGGCAAGTCTCTTCTGAGCATGCGCCAACTGTGATTTTTTTTTCAAAGGTTTATAACTTGGGCAGATTTTCACAAGGAAAATCCCTGACATAAAGGCCACCTCCCTGCCAAATTTCAAATCCCTGCTCCAAAGCCTGGGAATGCTACAGCTTTCCAAGTATAGGTCACGACAATGTTTTAACATGGTCAAAACATCTATCCCTCCCCCGCCCCGGCCATCCTCTCACTCTCAGAAATGGCTGAACTCTTTTGGCTGAAACTTTCCAAAAAAGAAAACAACCCTCCCCTCCTCCCAAATCCTGAGGCAGAAACCTCGGCCCAAATGATTAAAGTTTGGCAAAGATATAAGCAACTGAGTAAGGGTATTATGATGGGCCATGTTAGGCCACTGAGTGCTACCAGGTTGGCCTACAAAAGAAACTGAAAGGCTACTGTGAAGGATTTGTTGGCATAGAAAAGCAGTTCAATAATAATAATAATTTATTAATTCTATTGCAGTAGCACATAGACGTTCCAGTCATGAACCAGGACTCCCCTTGCTACATGTTTTACAAACAAAGAAGACAGTCCCTGCCCCAAAGATCTTACACATAGGGATGTTTTATATTTACTGCAGTCTCCAGAGATAGCTCTGATTAGCCCATTCAGTGAACCTGCTCAGGTGACCAAATGCTGCCATATGATTCATAAAGGATTTATGCCCCTTTTGTAACAATAGCTTACCTTGTCTGACCTTCCTGCCTGAGGAAATGTGCCAGCGACACAGTGATGATCTGAAGCATATATAGTCCGAGACCACTAGTGTAATTATTATAGTGCCCAGCACGATAGGACCCTGATGCTAAGTGGCACTGCCAATGCTAATTACATATTACTTATTGCTACAAATGTTTGCTTTGGCAAATGAGTTGATTTTTTTTTTACATGCAGCCTTCGACTGCTGATGGTTTTAAAAATAGGTCTTAGAAGATGTTGGGGAAGGTGAATAAAGGAGAATAAATTACTGCAGCCCATGGAAAAGTATGTGTTAAGTCCCTACTTATACCTGCTCAGCTACTCTGGCCAGTAAGCAGCCTAAGTTAGAACTTAGAGGGAGGGATAGCTCAGTGGTTTGAGCATTGGCCTGCTAAACTCAGGGTTGTGAGTTCAATCCTTGAGGGGATCATTTAGGGATCAGGGGCAAAAATCTGTCAGGAGACAGACAGTACTTGGTCCTGCTAGTGAAGGCAGCGGATGGGATTCAATAACCTTTCAAGGTCCTTCCAGTTCTATGAGATAGGAATATCTCCATATATTATAACCCCTCCTTAACCACTTGATCACAGGAGGAGATACTGGGAGAGCAGGGACTGCATTCTGCATCAGATTTGGATGTAAGAGCTGGGTATGCTGAGCAAGGGGAGGGAGGGACCTAATGCCTTCTTACCTCC
Organism: Chelydra serpentina; assembly: GCA_037349315.1. Taxonomy (NCBI): domain Eukaryota; kingdom Metazoa; phylum Chordata; order Testudines; family Chelydridae; genus Chelydra; species Chelydra serpentina. The sequence goes on from JBAIAC010000026.1 coordinate 28,910,912, forward strand.
CTGCTCAGCCTAGTGACAGGGGAGCATAATCTATCTGTATTAAAATATTGCAGACCAGGTATTCTACAACTGAAAATTACATAAATATACTTTATATTCCATGGCATTCATGTTAAACGTACTGTGTAATGTTCACCTAAGTTATCATCAAGGAAAGTTGCAATTTGCCAAAGAAACAAGCACATGCATAGCGCTTCTATCATATGTTCAAACATTCACTATAAAGCCCTTCCTTAATAACCCAATATTTAAAGTCTGCACATATAGCCAAGTTGTTAGACCTACACATTTGGAAAGACCTCCAGCTTCAGTCTACTTAACTGGACTCATTCCAGAGACTTTTCAGCCAACTGGCATTTGCTCCCAAATTTACAGCCGGCAAACAACCTTCTTAAACATTTCCAGGTCCTCTGTAGAACTGTTTAATGTCTACCTTTAACACACCAACCACCTGACTTCAGACACAACACTCAGCAGCTCGGACCGCAGGGCGCAGAGTTATAAAATTTACAGCTTCTTGAGTCTGAAAACCACAGGCTCTATGGTTGGAATCTGCCAAATCTATTCTGAAGAAAGAGAACTGCAGCTTTTGCTTAGGGCATAAAATGTTAAAACAATGGATAAATTGAATTCTCTTGAGTAAATAAACCTTTTCTTTTGCTGCTAATTTTGATTTCAAAGCTAAAACAATACATTTTCTAAACCAGCTGTGCATCTGCTTCTCTGTTTAAGGCCCGTTTTTCATTGTTATCCCAGGTTTCCCATGTAATACCCACATTTGTGAGTCAAACCTTTTAAAGGCCTATCAACACATCCTTTTCATGACTGGCTTTTTTTAGTTTTAAACTGGGTTTTCATGTAACAAGCATAAATTAAGCTACTGGTAATATATTTATTAATTTCACTGACTTAAGATAAAAGCCTGACAGCGCATGATATACAAGACAACTTACAAATGGTGCTTGTAGCTAGTTGAGAAAATGAATGATTATTTCTGTGAAGGACAGGTAGACAAAAGTTGTCATTAGAAATAAATACATTTTAAAACAAGAACCACATAAAGCTTTCATGATAGTTATTGCCTGCCTGCCCATAATGGAAATAATCTTTATTTTGTCAACTGTTTAGAACCACCAAACATCACTAAATATTTTTGATATTTTCTCATACTGCATCTGTGTAATGTTCAAAGATGGGCTTGAATCAAAACTCTGAATTCTACCTCACCCAAGTTTTGAGAAATTTTAGATATGGATCCAGATTTTGTGATCACTTCCATCTCTGGCACTGATTGGTCATTTCTATAGGTGAGGTATCACCAATGATGGCAGACCAATGAGTCTGCAGGCTTCTGTGTGGGGAAGATTAGTATCTTGTTGAACTGGTGGTGTTCTTGGAAAGATCATTGCAGTTTTCACCTATCCTGAACCAATCTGACATTTAATGAACTGGCATTCCTAGTAGGTTACAAATCGAATACATTTCTTTGGCAGCTTAGTTATACAAAAAAACTTTACTTCCTGTTAATTTTCAACATACTGAGCCAGATTCTGATTTCATTTACACCTCCATAAATCTTGAGTTATTCCACTGATTTCTACAGAATTTACTCTGTTTTCACCGTGGTAAATGAGACCAGAATCTCATGTACTGTATGCTGTGGGAGGCTGCCAAAAAAGTCTATTGGGAATACAGGAATGCCATACTGGAGTGGTCCATCTAGTTTCCTGTCTCCGAGAGTGGCTAATACCAGATGCTTCAGAGAACCAAGCACCAAGAACTCTGGAGTGGACAACTACAAAAAGGGAAGGGTCTTTCTTTCACCTGTCATTTGGTGGTTGGCTTAAGCTGTGAAACACAAGGGTTTATATCCTTTTAAAAATGTCTAGAAGGCATTATAATATCTTACAATTATCTTATGAGAAATCAGGACTCTTCAGCCAATTCCTCTAAGGTCATTTAAAAATAGACAAGAGGTATCCTTGGAAAGTCCTGAATGATTTCATTCCTACTTGCAGCTGTTTCAGATTTATCCCTTTTTGTTGTTGTGTCTTCTTCTTTTTACTGTTCACGTGCTAAATGCACGATTTTAAGGGATACTGTCCAGCTAATCTCTTTTCACTAAAGCAGGATCCTTTTATCCCTTATGTAGGATCTACATCTGTATCTTATAAGCACACCTCTGCTCTCTTCAACTCACTTTCTCTTTAGGGGAAATCAATACAAATTTATCATCTAGTAGCTAATAACAAATGTAACGCTTTATAACTGTAATCTGGCTGTCTCCCAGTGGCAGCTAGATAATCAGTAAAGTCGTTCCACCTGGCTTCCTTTCCCTTTTCCCCATTCAACAGAGAGGAAGTGATTTACTGGTTTTAATTAGACATCTTTTCCTGCTTTGAAGCTACATTCACCTTCTCTTCCTGTGAATGTTCGCCTCTTTGTAAAACATCCCATCCATCTGTTACTTACTGCTGTTGAGATAAACCCATCTTCTTTCACAGAGTTTTCATTTTTCTCTGATTCAATATTTCAGATATGTTTGCTGAAGACTTAAATTTTCCCAATGATTTTATGTCGTATCATCCTGAGAAAGTCACTGTGCTTTTACATATGGATATAAAGCAGGTAATGTGATAGCACATTTTACTGATAAATAGGCAAATGTGTTATCACATTATCTTGAATTCCAATCCATTTATCAATCCATGGTCAAGCTACTTTATTCTCTCCCACATCTATGATAAATTTCCCACTAAATAGTGGCATTTAGTTAAAACCCTTATCCACAATTCTAGCCAATGGTGGGGAGTGACTGAGTGTTTTGAGCCACAGGAAGTCGGTGACCATTTCAAACTTCTTTGGAAATCTGCATCATTTTTGATGACCAAGTTCTCCTTGCTATTCTGCTTACTGATGCTAACCTAATATGGAGAACATATTTTCATTGCTCATTTCCCACCATTGTCAGGCCTGATTTCTAAGGCTAGGCAAATGGAGTGTTGAAACCACAGTAAGTTCTTTCTTGAGCTAAATCTCTTGCTAAATTCTTTGAAAAACACTGACAACTTCTTTAAATTGAAACCAGGTGACCTTAAATTACCTATGTCTGAATCTCAGACAAATGTAATAGTGTCGAGCACTGAACTTCATTTAAAAAAATTCTAGTATGTCTCCACTTAAGATGACACAATTGCCTTACCAAAACCATATGTTAAAAGCCTAGTATTAATTCCTGATCCCAGATTATCATTTAACTATCACATTTCTACCACCATAAAGCTTTGTCTATTTTTCATCCAGCCAAAATCTGGGTTGTGAATCCACAGTGAATCTGGGCTTTTGTTGTTTCAGTTTTCATTGGCTTCTGTAAACCGACAATCAGCAAACTATAAATATTACTAACTGTAACTTCAAGGCTTTGCACTGATTCCAAGAAGCAATGGCATACAGACTAACTGTTGCAGTTTACTACCTGAGATTCCACTCACTGCCCTATCTGGAAAAGCTACTAGATTCTGAAATTTCATTGAGCTTTTACACTTTTAACAAAGCGTGTAATGAAACACCACTGCCCTCACGCATTTCATTCCTTGTTCTCATCACAATTTTATTCTCTTCCACCAAAAAATAGTTGGCTATGGAAGTTCGTATTCCCGCCCCCCCCTCACAACCCAGCTAAATTATAGATTCACTCCTGTTTGTCTTCCTTGGTATGACTGGTTCCCATAATTTTATATATATATATATATATATATATATATATATATATATATAAACTTACATATATATCATTACAAATATAATAATAAAATATACAAATACAAATAAATATTACAAATATATATATATTTGTATTTATATATTTTATTATTATATTTGTAATATTCCAATGTAAATATGAAAAGCGCTGCATCATGCTTTTCTTGCCTTTCACCAATTGTTTAATAGTATTTTAGTGAATACTGTAAAGTTTTAGATTAAATGAGGTGCTTAGCTGAACTCTGATGGGGTGGAAAACCAAAATCCCCATGTGCATTTTTCATGAACTATTTCGTGGACTCTTAGGGCAAGACTGTCATTGTTTAATCTATCCAGGCAGGGAAGTAAGGAGGCATAAGGTCCCACTTGCTTCCTTGCACGTCACAAGGCAAGGGGAGAGCAGCATCCACAGTTCTGCTACTCCTTACCTAAATAGATTGGCTGGGAATGAGGAGGCAGGAGCAACGAGTGGATGGAACCTTATCTGGCCCCACAGGGCTGCAGCCAGCACATCCAAGCAGGCACAGGTTAAGGTAATGGGATAAAGGGCTGATCCCCGATACTTCCCGTTTGGAGGAAGAGGGAGAACTATGGACCAAATTGTGCAAGTGTGTGATGCCCCTTACTGAGGGAATGTGGTAATTCCTTAATGCGGTGATTTTTAATACTTTGTCTCCTGAAAGTAAAGGGGAAATAATGTATGAATGTGACAGAAAAACAATCCAGGGATCTTAAAAATTGTCAGCAAACAAAAAACGTAACATGAATTCATCTTGCTTAAATCAGCTTCCCATCTCTTAAAACATGCTTCCTGCTGTACAAACTGGATCTCATAGAGACGTTTTGGAGAGTGCTGGAATGCACAGATAAGTAAGCTCAAGCAATGTGAATCTACCACGCAAAGAATCATACTGATAGCTGTAACCGGTGCACTCACAAAACCTTGCATTGGCAGTCACAGATGTAGGAACCTCACTCCTTTATATGTGCATACATTTACTCAATTTAAAACATGCAAATGCCAGTAATACATGCACTGTGGGTTTTTACAAAATTCTTCTCCAGAAACTAGTCATTGAATTGCTCTTGGGTCTTGGAAGAATACTGACAATAATAAAGCATCACAGAGACAAGCTGGGTGAGGTAATACCTTTTATTGGACCAACTTCTATTGGTGAGAGAGACCGGCTTTCGAGTTACACAGAGTACCTTTCCCAGATCTGAGGAAGAGCTTTGTGTAGCTTGAAAGCTGGTCTCTCTCACCAACAGAAGTTGGTCCAATAAAAGAAACTACCTTGCCCACCTTGTCTCGCCAATATCTTGGGACCGATGTGGCTACAACAACACTGTATATAAAGTATCGTGTATAATATAAAAAGAAGACCCAATTTTTTAGACAAAAAGTTGTCAGTATATAAGGGCCTGATCCTACAAATGCTTATTTCCTGGAAATAAAAACTACCCTTGCGAGAACAATGTTGGCAGGATTGGGCCCCCAAGCTTGCTGTGCATGCTTCTCTGAAAAGGTGCGTGAGAGTTTAAAAACCAGCATGTTCAAATACCCCTTGTGATATGCTGTCTGCCTATCTTAAGTATGTATAGCTGAAGCAGGATATGCTTCATCATTTGTACTGAAATAGTAAATTGTCAGGTTACATTTTAGGAGCACGCTTGGTTTCTATTAATGGATTTGTGTTTGTTTTTATTTTGGATTGGCTTTTTCATAGCTTAGATGGAGCCAAAACAGTGTACCTCTTTGAAAGCAACATGCTTCGTATTGCTTAAGAATAAAGTCAATTGAACATCACTTAAATTATAGATGAAAATATATATATTAACAACAGTCCATAGATTATATATTTTTGGAATACATAGTCCTACATGCACTGTAACTTTTCTAGTCATTAAAATCCCTGGTTGCCAATGCTAGTAGTGTAGGTATTTCAATAAAAATACATGGGAAGTTTAAATAAGCTCTCATAGGAGCAATAGCCTGAAGTTAAATGTTAAACCTAAGTGAAGCTCTTCAGCATAATTTGATATGATGAAAATAGACGAGTTATCTGGCATTAAAACCAGATTTTTAAAATATATTTTTGCAGAGTATTTGCATAATCTGCAACAAAACAGGTCACTTTCTATGTCAATTTACTATTCATACTTCAGCCTTCAGGGTTATAATAATATAGCTCAAATGACACTGCATTATGGTAAATTAGATTCCCAGGATGTCAGTGTAATATTTCTTAGTATTTGTACATATACTTGTAGCTTTGGCATAAGGCTATTTTGGACATGACTGCACAGACTGGGCTTCGCGTCTGAAACGTTTCACTCCTAAGGCTAAAACGTTCATGTCAATAGATTATAATACAGAGAATGAAAGAAATTAGTAGCTTTTTAAAAGCACAAAATATCAAGATATACTGTAATATAAGAAAATTCTTCAGCAATCCCTCCCAAAGCAAAGCACTCAAGCACGGGCTTAAATCCCATTGGCTTCGATGGGATTTAAGGACAAAATTAAGCACAGACTTAAATATTTCCCTGGATTAGTGCCTTAAAGACTAAGTAAGACTTAACTCAACTACTAAATATTCCAGATAAAAACTATACTAAATAAATGTAAAGGTCTGGCTAATACTGAAAAGAAGCCAAGAAAGCAGACATTTTACACTGTTGTGTAAAGAGACCTTATTGTTGCTTCGTTTTACTGTACAAAGGAATGAAGGAGAGGTGAAATGTGAAGCTATAGACGTGTTACTCATTGCTGCTAAGTTTCAGCAAGACACCACTTTTTTCAATTTACAGGTATTTCGAATGTAATGGGGTGTAGGACCAGACACGGCTGCCTCAGAGAAAGATGTGCAACACTGAATGTCATCCTCCACATGTGCACTGAAGGCAAAATAATGCATTTGGTAGTGATCTAATCTGAGCACTAGTGCACGGGGTGGGAAAGAGTTGAATTCGCCAGGGGAAGAGCTGCTTCCCCACTCTGACAGTGAAGGATGAGTCAAAACATGCTAAATGGACAAGCTAGAGGTTCCAGAGACTTGTCAGAGATTTCCAGGGAAAGAGGTAAAATGTAGCTAGGGGCCTCTGTAATTATCATCAACTATCAGTTGGCCATCAAGTATTCTGGGACACATTAAAGGAAAGTCTGGTAAAGCAACTCGGTAGGGAAAGGATTTTCCTTACCCAGAGCAAAAGTGCTACAATTCTAAAATGAAACCAAACCAAAAATGATATGAGCACTAAGTTCACTTTCTGCTGCACTGATCTCTGACTCAGAACACGTGGCAGACAGACCAGGCGATAGTGACTTGATTGTGGAAAATCTTTTTTTTCTCTCTCTCCCACATAGTGTTAGCTACAAAACTGCATGAATGGAAATTGCCTACACACCCACGAGTAGTGTTTAGACAATCAATGACCTAATCCGCATGCACAAAAGCCTGTGTGTGCATATAGCTTCACAGAAAATATTTGAAAATGTGGCTCTTATGCTTTACCATGCTGTTTGGTATTTAGTTTGCACGTCACTGAATTTTATTGCATGACATTTATTGAATGACGCTATAATCTCCATTACAATTGTGTGGCAACTGAGAAATAATGCTGTGTGTAGTGTGTTTTACACATTTTCCTTTTCACTAGCCTTGTGACAGTTTACTAAATCCCAGACCTCGACAAACTGGTGAAAGGCCTTTCAGTCTAGCATGACTATACAATTAAGTCTGAATAGTACCATGAGTCAATGCTATTCTTTAATCTGTCTGAGAGCTACAGTACTGAGCTAAAGCTGTCGTTGCTAATTCTGTAATAGACATCAATGATAGAATAAACAGAAGAAAGCTTACTTCAAAGGCTAGCGTCTCATTAGTTGGCCCTGCTGCATATAGACTCTCTGGATGATTGAAAGAGCGTTGATAATCAAAAATTGTCCCAGCAAAGGAGAACTTTCCTGGCCAGTCAATTGTCCAGTCCCCTGTTAGATAATACTTCTTATTCAGGTTGCGCACTGCAAGATAGCTGGTGGAGATGTGCAATTCCTGGATTTCAATACTACGTGCTCCTGCTGGAATGGTGACCACTGGATAATAGTCTACAATGAAAGAATTAAGCAATATTTTTCCCAGTTGTAATAAAATAAAGTTCCCTGTTTTGAGTAAACCAGGGACTATACAGACAGCGGTCCTGATCCATCAAATTGTTTTAGATTTATGATAGTGTAACAACACTGATTTTAAAGGTTCTACACCAGCTTATAATTAAAGCAACTCAGTGGATGAATCAGTCCCTAAAATTCTATTCTTTTTTTCTTCTTGACTGAAGACAAGAAAAATCAAATTATTTTTAATACATATCAGGAACAATCGATCTGTTTCAGTTGTTTTACCATGCTTTCTCTGAATGCCTATAATATAACAGGACCAATACACCTTTGGGGTGAAATGCAACAAAATGCAGAGAGTTTGTGCAAGGTCTTATACAGAACTAGCTAGGTCTTCCAGTTATTGTGGATCTGACTTATATACAGGCCATTTCCATTGGAATGAATTTGTGTTTTACCTATGCATACAGTAAGGACTTATGATGGCCCTCACCCAGAAGTTCACCCATTCTGCAACCTGGTCACTCACTACAAATCACTTCGCCTACAAACTCCCAGTGGTTTATTGCTTCTGTAATTGCACAGGCCATTTGATTTCCCAATATAACATTTTAAGGCTATATCTCTACATCTTAGATACTGACCACCTCACAATTTTAATGTATTTAGCCTCACAACATGCGTGTGAGCTAGGGAAGTGCTATTATCCCCATTTCACACATGACAAAACTAAGGGAGACTAAGTGACTTGCCCAAAGTCACATAAGAAGTATTTGGGGGAGCAAAGAATTCAACCTGGGTTTCCCAACCCCTCCACTAGGCTCTTAACCACTGGTTCATTCTTCCTCTCTCAACTGAAGATGACTTTCCTGAGTCCCAGACCTGCACGCTAAATACTGGCCCATCCACAGAACCCAGTTGAAAGATTCCAAACAAGGTACATCACAAATATACATAAATTATTTCTGGTTCCTAACAGAACAAGCAGCACCTGCATGTTTGTCATTAGTCTGTGAACAACTTTTTATATCTTCCACAATCTCATTTAAGAAAAAATAGTTCAGATATTTTTCACTCACTCCCTTAAACCCTCTACCCTTTAAACCAGTGGTGGGCAACCTGCGGCCCACAGGCCACAGGCGGCCCGTCAGGGTCATCCGCTGGCAGGCCACAAGACAGTTTGTTTACACTGACTGTCTGCAGGCACAGCCGCCCGCAGCTCGGGCTGCCGGGACGTGCTGGTCGCCGCTTCCTGCAGCTCCCATTGGCCGGGAACGGCAAATCGAGGCCACTGGAAGCTGCGGGCAGCCGTGCCTACGGACAGTCAATGTAAACACTGTCTTGCAGCCCGCCAGCGGATTGCTCCGACGGTCTCCAGGATGCCCACCACTGCTTTAAACCTTTTGTAATTAAAAAAAAAACAGGTGAGTGTGGAAAGTGGCTTAGGTAATAATAAAATACTTAGGTTTAAGTGTAGTAGCCGTGTTAGTCTGTGTCAGCAAAATGAAAATAAGAAAGAAAAACTTGTAGCACCTTAGAGACTAACAAATTTATTTCAGCATAAGCTTTCGTGGGTTAGTACCCACTTCATCGGTTTCCATGCATCCGATGAAGTGGGTACTAACCCACGAAAGCTTATGCTGAAATAAATTTGTTAGTCTCTAAGGTGCTACAAGTTTTTCTTTCTTATTTCAATAAAATACTTGCAATTTAACTAAGGAAGACTTATGGTCCTAGTTTTCTTGTAGCCTAGGGACAACGGAGATATGAACTCTCCTCTCACTCTCCCCCTGAGTTTCAGTTTACATCTGGACCTTGAGCCTCTGCCCTAATGAGCAAAGAATCGTATATACTACATGGAGATCCAGCAGAGCAATGAGCTGATGATCATGTGGAACAGCTTTCCTTACCATTAGCTTTGTGCTGAATCAAGTACTGGCCTTTAAAGAACTTGCACGTTGAATTATCTCCTTTACAAACTCCACAGGCATCCAAAGCAGCTTTTGAACCAAGTCCATGATCACACCCTACTTGCTGAAAGCAAAAGGCAGAAGTGAAGGACTCAAACACAAGGGAATTTCAAGTAACAGCTGCATTTTCTATTAAGGAGTCAATTGTTCATTTAAAAATAACATTGTTACTGAAAGAAACTTCAGTTTATCTTACTTCACAAATTCCATCAATGCAAACATCATATTTGTTCTGGGAGCATAAGGTTCCATCTTTCACTTTGCTGGACATTGCAAAGAAAAAGTCAAAGTCTTCAGCTGTGCAGTATAATTTACATCTATCTGCCTCTGAAAACATGAAGAAACAAGTAGATTAGGAAAGGGATAAATAATAAGACAGTAAATATAATGCCAATATATAAATCCATAGTACACCCTCACCTTGAATACTGCATGCAGTTCCGGTCGCCCCATCTCAAAAAAGATTATATTAGAATTGGAAAAGGTGCAGAGAAGAAGAACAAAAATGATTAAGAGTATGGAACAGCTTCGCCATATTAGGAGAGATTAAAAAGGCTGGGACTTTTCACCTTGGAAAAGAGGCGACAAGGAGGGGATATGGCAAAATCATGAATGGTGTGGAGAAAGAGAATAAGGAAGTGTTATGTACTCCTTCACAAAACACATGAACCAGGGGTCCCCCAATGAAATTAATAGGCAGAAAGTTTAAAACAAACAAAGGAAAATACTTCTTCACACAATGCACAGTCAACCTGTGGAACTCATTGCAAACCTATAACGGGGTTCAAAAAAGAATTAGATACGTTCCTGGAGGATAGGGCCATGGAGGGCTATTAGTAGAGTGACCAGACGTCCCAATAAAATCAAGACTGTCCCGATTTTTCCTCCTTTGTCCTGCGTCCTGACCAATGCATGGTCGGGACGCCATTTGTCCCGATATCGGGGCTTCGGATTTTTTTTGTTTTTTTTCCTTCCCCTCGGAGATCTCCAGCAGGGCTCGGAGAACTCCGGCGGGGTTTTATTTTTTCTTCCCCTCGGAGATCTCCGGCGGGGCTCGGAGAACTCCAGCGGGTTTTTTTTTTCCTTTCCCCTCAGAGATATCCGGCGGGGCTTGGAGAACTCCGGCGGGGGTTGTTGGTTATTTTTTCCTTTCCCCTCGGACGACCGGGAATGGATCACAAACAATTACTGGTTCTGTTCATTCCCTCTCAAACACTTGGCATTAGCCACTGTCGGAAGACAGGATACTGGGCTAGATGGACCCAGTATGGCCGTTCTTATGTTCTTAGATACACAATGAGGTACAAAGTACTATTGTGATAGACATGGAGCTGCTCCATAATAATCTAAGAATACTGCTATGTACAAATTTTATGAACCGTGCATGTGACGTGGTGAGTCAGGAAAAGTTACTGTATAACTATGGTGGGTTATTAGAATTTCCTGTGTGACTGTATTGATCTAACTCATATTAGGGTTAACAGGATGTTTATTATACACCTATAATGCTTGGATTCCAAGAGAACGGTCACCACTAAGAAGACAATGGAAGATGAGGATATCCCAGCACACCCTTGAAAAACAATGGGTAAAGCTATCATCTTCAAGGATCTTGTGTCCTATCTCCTGCAGGCTGCAAGGAAAGAGGGGGGTCAAAAGGACTAAGCCGTTTTTAAAGGACCCTCCTTCTGAGCCTAGGACAGAGAAAGGGTTTGTGAGTCAAGGGTATGGACTGTGCCAGTCAGACCCTAGAATTCTCAGGGGGGTCTACAGGAAGCTTAGGCCTTCTGGGATTCCCATATGGAAGATGGTTAGACATCTAGTAAGATAGAGATATGTATAGTCTGTTTATTATTTTAAGAACTGCTATTCTCTTAAATGCTTTTGCTCTAACAAATAATAATTTGTGTTTAAATGCCTGTCTGGTCACCCCCTTTTTAAAAAAAAATTTATTATTATTATTATTATTTTTAGCCCCAGGCAGTTCATGCACACAGGGGAGGAGGCAGAGAAGGGGCAGGGCCTAATGGAAGGGGTGGAGTGGGAGCGGGGCCGGGGGCAGCGAGGGGGCTGGGTCAATGATCCGGCCCTCAGGCCGGGACAGTTTGTTTACCTGCTGCGTCCACAGGTTTGACTGATTGCAGCTCCCACTGGCCGCGGTTCGCCGCTCCAGGCCAATGGGGGCTGTGGGAAGTGGGGGCCAGCACATCCCTCGGCCCATGCCGCTTCCCGCAGCCCCCCTTGGGCCTGGGACAGCAAACTGCGGACAGTGGGAGCTGCAATCGGCCGAACATGCGGACGCGGCGGGTAAACAAACCGGCCTGGCCTGCCAGGGGGCTTACCCTGGCGGGCTGCGTGCCAAAGGTTGCCGATCCCTGCTCTAAAGAATATTTAAACAGACCACAAATAAAAGCATGATTAAAAATATATATGTATATAAAAGTATGCCCTCTCAAGGTATTTGAAGGTAACTTCTCTGAATTGTAGACAAAGAAGCCACAATATGACATATGCCCACCACTTTCATTTAAGAAATAGCAATCACAAATATTCACTGTGCATTGAAACTACGGGGAGGTATTTGTAGCTATTAACTACCCAATAAAATCCTAATAGTGATACTGGATGTTTACAAAATAGAGGCGCATGCAGGAAAAATAAACTTAAACTTGAGCAACAAAGAAGGAATATTTACTGAGTCATGAGTCTTATAAAGCCGCAGCAACAATTCTCATGAGAATATACCAGTAGGAAACTCGAAAGGGTTGATTTACTGTTACATTTAGAAATCTGAGAACATTCCAAATGAATGAAGATTCTGGCATGTTATTGTAGGAGTTGGTGGTTCCCATATAGAGAAATTCGTGGGAAAAGGTGGTTGTTTGTTTGGGTTTGCTTTGGTTTTTTATTTTTGTTTTAATTTTAAAAAAAAGCAATATAAAACAAAAGTGAGAGAGAACATGGTCAAGGAACAGAGGATAGAGATCTAAATTCACAATCAAAGCCAACTTCTCTTCAGGCTCTTACACATGACGTTACACCGAAGACCAAATTCAACCTTGCTAGAAAGCATGTGCAGCTCCACAGAAGGCTCCCTGGATTTCCACACACTCACAGAGGGGCTGCACTTGGCCCAGAAAATATCAATGAATTATAACAAGGTAGCCTGCCTCATGCAAATTATTTTGTCATTCAGAACCATGGCCAAATTACCTTCAACTTTAGTATAGGGCTTCCAACTGTAGTACCACCCACGGAAAGGCTTGCTGTTAAATTCTGCACACTGCTGGGCACGGAAATCCAGACTATTGGGTGGACATGGCTGAATATTGCAAAGCTGATAAATACGACTGGAGCCCTGACAGAACTTGCCACCATACTGTGGCCTGCAAAGAAAGAAAAAAAGAATATTTTGCAAAACCAAAATTGGTTGTGACTGACACGCGTTAAATACATTCAATGACAGTTCATTAAGAAGCATCATTCTATTGACTTCTGTTGAGCTAAATAGCACAACTTATTGACCCAAAAGGTCACTATTTCTCTTAAGAGAGAATGAACTTTAATCATCACCAAAACCAAGCAAAGTAGTCAACAAACGCTATCTGCTTGGATCCTTATATATCAATTTAACCACATGCCCATCTAGAAGTGAATAATGTTTTCACTGAATTAAAGTCTTGCCAGTCAGGATATTTTTTTTTGCATGTATGATCTGATTGGTCAACACAATTACAGATCTCCGAATTATTGACCTGCGGAAGTAAACAGTATCAATGTACTGACTTGCTATATGCCAGTTTTCAGTCTACCTTGATCCAGGAATTCTCATGTATGCAACAATAATTATTTGCCATAATAGTATTTAATAAAGGAAAAATTAACAGATAATGTAAAACTAATCAAACATACATTGAATGAACAATTGCATTCTGATATTTGTTAAAACTACGATATGTAGAAATGTACCTTTAAATAGTTACCCAGCAGCTCAACTCTTACAGGAGAACAAGGGATTGTGCACAGTTGTTCTGATGTAGGAAAGCACTTATGCACATGTTTAACTTTACACACATGTTTAAGGCACACTGACTTCAATGGACTTTAATTGTACACTTGAATACCTTTCTGAATAGTGATGTTTTCTGAAATTTGGACTAATACGAAGATAAACGATATCATTAGTTTGCTAGTTTTCATGTAGTAATTATATAATCAGATTTTTAACTGCTAGTTGGGTGTATATAAATATAAACAAATTAAAAATGTTAGCCTTGCTTTTTTTTCCAGAATGCCTATGAGAGCTGAGCAGTTGATTACTGTATTTATTCACCTCTCTATTCCATGCAGACCTACATAGAAATCTATGGATGTTATGGTTTCAATGTACAATTTTGCAGTGTTCCAATATACCACTGTGCCCAAAACTATGTGATTTTATTGTTGTTGTTAGTGTTGTTTGTTTTTATTTTCATAGTACCTAGGAGCCCCAGGCATGGACCAGAATGCCATTGTGCTAAGTGCTATACAAACAGAGAACAAAAAAAAGCCAGTCCCTATCCTAAAGAGCTTACAGTCTAAATATAATACAAGAGAAAATAGATGGCTATAGACAGATGGACAGGGGAATACAAGGAAACAGTCTGACTGGCGGGTGTTCTCAGCAAACTAGCAGCCTAACCATTGTCAAGTACTTTGTATTATTCCACTTAGCTTTGCTTCTAGTGAAAAAGATGTAAGTAGAAGTTTTGTTCCAATTCTGCAGCTGCATACATTTGTCAAATGATGGTTTAAAATGTTAGGGAAAATATACACTTGGAATGCATGTTATGGTCTTTTAGTGAATGGCTTGGCTATGTTACACATACATCAAGGGAAAAACTTTCAGAATAATGTACCTAGTGCAGTATTTGAAGAATTCCTAACTAGGATAATGGGAGTAGTTTGTTTAAATCCCTACACACTGTATTATAAATGTATCCCATGTCCAGTGCATCTTGTAACTTATGTTAACACACTTTCCTGTTGAATCCATTGTGGAGTGATGCTGAGGGGACAACTAGGTAAAATATGGATAAGAGATTCCAGGTGCATTTTGCAATTATATTTTTATACTATTTGCTTATTCCTACATTCTAATCCTCATACATTTGTAAAACAAGCTGGAGTCTGTTTTCATGTCTTGAATCAGCATTACTGCTTTGAAGGCAATACAATAGCTGGCTTTTTCAGACGTCTTTAGTGAATACTGGACTACAGAACAGTCTCTCAAAGGAAGTGGTGGAAACCCATCTGTTAGCCCATTTAAAACTGGGCAGAGCACTAGGGAAATGTGCTCCAGGGAACAATCTTGCACTGATCTCACCCGGGGATGGACTAGAATCATTACTAGCCATCTTAACACTGGGCCTATAGTGAACTAAGGCATGCTTCCCATTCGGATTGGCAGCCGTTCAGTTCAGCCAAAACTATTCTTCAGCTCAGAGAGCATATATGTTGACTGAGTGTAATAGATGGCAGTTTTGCCTGAGTAAAGTAGGAAAAGTTGTTGGGTCCATCCTCACTTCTGTTCAGACGTCTTTCCTTTACAGCATGTATGATTTCTTTTAGTTCCTCTGGCCTATGGAACAAGACTCTCTATATGTAAGTGGGAGAAAGGAAGCAGGTCCCTGCACAAGTAAAAGCCACCAAACAAGCAAAATAACAGAATCGTTTAGGGTTCGATTGGGGCTTTTAGCTCCAGCCCTGCATTTGAGGATGGTATAAAGCTCCACCAACCAGAGGAGCACTGAGAGAAGCATTCTAGTTTTTCATTTGTGCTACAGACCTTTAAATGGTGCAGTATACTCCACTCTCTGTCAAACTGCTGGTCAGTGAGTAAGTGGGAGGCAGGGTATGGGTAGGGTTCTGCCTACTCCTAAACAGTCTCTGCCCATTACCAATGAGTCACTCCCAGAGGGGAGAAACTAATTAGAAGACCCCCCTCACCTCTGGGAAGCCCTTATATGGGCTGTCCAAGAGGACTGGAGTGCTAAGTAAGGGCTAACCGCAATCTAACCCTTAGCTGTTACTATGTGGAAGGGGTAATCTTTATAAAAAAGAAGACTGGCTCTGTTGTCCTATGGATGTTTGGGATGGGGAGAGACTAAGCAAGATAAAGCCATGTAAATCTCAGTGTACTAATCAAATGATGATATTGTTGTTGTTTTTGTTTATTTAGCAAAACCAAATAGTTTGCTACACACCGCACAATAGAAACAGGAGTGCACAGTCTCTGTCCCAAAGTGCTTACAATTGAAGACCCTGATCCACACACACACACATTCATAACTTTACACATAGGAGTAAAGTTACTCACGTGTCTAGGTGTTTTCTGGATTCAGACAATGGAAGAACGAAGGGGATACCAAAACACCCAAGGAGTTTTGAAGTAGGGGCTACAGAAAATGGACTCCAAAGACTAATTTATAAACTATCTCAAAGAGTCCAAGCACAAAGACTCCAATAAATGTACTAATAAATAATACGATTAATAAAAGACCTAAGGTATTAAAATACTATTAGTGTGGCTTAAATGAATTTGCCCATTTGCAATACCCATAGCAAAGCCAATGCCTCTACTCCAAAACTATTTTAAGGAGCCCTACTGGTGTGCATATATATATGTGTGTTACCATCATTATAGTAGTAGCTAAATGATTGATTATGAAGTCACATCTTCTGCAAAAAACAAAAAGACATGTAGTCTATATTGTTGGAGCAGATGTGACAACAATTACAAGATCTGGGATGACTACTCACTTGAAGCTGAAAGATGGACTATAAACAATACACTGCAATGATCTGTACACTGCTCTTTACAGAGATGGTGTTCAATGCAGTACAATTAATAATGGTAACTAGCCCATGAAATGCTGGCTCTAAACTCCTTCAAATTTGGGAATAGTTTACATCTAGATGTGCACACTTCAGCATAGGCCCAAATGCTATTAATAGTATTACAATGATAAAGTACCATTTTTTCCTATATGAAGTCAATGGTCTACAGAATTCTTTCACAGGCCTTATAAAATTTGAGTCGTTACTGTTTCAAACTGCATTATTACTTTAAATTTTCAGTGCTTGTGATCATTCTTAAAATAACTGAATACAAAAGAATACAAAAGTTGTTCTAGTTAATAAATAATTATTATTTCAGTCTTTTTATTACACACATGCCTAAAACTGCATTCTAATATTTTAGTGACCAGTGCACAATTATGAAGCAGGTAGGATGCAATCCCACCGATACGATTTAGGTACTACTTAAATCTCTTGGGCACTATTTAGGCTCTTTACAGGCAGAGCTATTAAATTATGTAATCTATTTCTTGGGAAACTATCTTAATTGTAAAATGTTGTGATGTATGAAAACCAGATCCCTGAAATTATGCTGTGGCAATTTATACAAGTGTAATGAGTTTAGCAAAACTGCATAGCTCTCGGTGTACTATAGCTGACCTCAGTAGGTGTTTGGTACTGTAAATTCATGCTTAACTCAGACAGTCATTCAGACTATGTTTCAATAGACTCTAGGGCAGGACCACAGTGACTGTCTTATAAGCGTCAACAAAAAGGAAATTGAATTGGTTGGGTATTATTTACAGGAAGAGACTCATACTCACACACACACATGTGCGCGCACACAGGACAAGATTTTCAAAACCAGGAATCTACATTTACTTCATATTTAAGCTTCAAATAAGTGATCTGATCTTTAAACTCACTGAACATTCAATAGTTCCTACTGAAGTCATTGGAGACTCAATGCTTTTGAAAATCAGGCCATGTATTTAGAAACCCTATTTTGAGGGCTGAAATGAATCTTCAGTGGGGCATACTCATGATGCTGAAGACTGAATTTCACCAGCAGAGTTAAGGCTAAATTAGCTGAATGCCATGGTGTCATCGAAAACCTTTGAATTTGTTTTTCCCACTTTGATTTTTCAGTTTTCCACACACAGTTTGGATTTAGAAAACAGAAATGAATTTCAGGAATTTTGAAGATTTAAGTCTGGATCGTTAGGATTTTGTACATGTGCAGATGCACAGAATACAGTGAATGTGGCATAATTTTGTTTACTGTGTTTCCACACTGTAACTAGCTAACTACTTTCTAGTGCATTCACCTTTATTTTAAAAGCACTATTGGTCAGGGATGTGAAATACATCTATATGTATGTTTGTTCATCCTGGAACAGGATATTCTGTAGACAGTGTTTTTTATAGTGTTGGGGTTTCATAAGTCTAATTCTGATAGAGATTTACAGTTACTTCTCTTGGCTCTATGTGAATTATCATTAGCATAATGTAATAAGAGTAGGCAGAAACAAGATCAAGTCCTGGCATTGAACATAACATGTGTTCATACCAGAGTCCATAACACACATTTCTAAATGATGGGTTAAATGCAATATATTGCAGTCACACACAGTTCCTATTGGAATGGTTCCTATAACACTGGCTGAAATGTAAGTCAAAGTACTCAAGCTAGTTGAAACATTTCAATTAGTAGAGGTCCTCCTTCTATATTCTGTGTTGTGCTGAGATAGTCATACAAGAACTTGAGAAAAGAGCACTAAGTAGATAGATAGATAGATCCCATGGAAACTTCAGCATACAAACTACCGGCATTAAAATTGTGACATAAATGGACCAATGTAAAAAAAAAATCAAATGTATATGTGACTCCCCATTGAGAACCCATTTGTTCATGTCTAGAGACAGCTGTGAATTCATATATACCATTAATCCTGGGTCTATCCAATAACACTGAGACACAACAGAAAAAGTTAAGCAAGTGCCCTGCCATAGATTTTTAAGGATAAGTTCCATTAATTGAAGGGCAACAGAGACTGTTATAACTAACCCACATGTTCCTATAATATAAAATGTGAAGTGTGAATATTGCTACTATAACATTATATAGTAGGTGTGTATGCTACTTTACAGTTTCATATAAAATCTGTCATATTTTGTCTTTTTATTGGCCATGGTTTAAATAATCATTTCATTGGCTACTATGGAGAGCATGTGTGTCTATGCCTGTCTAGAGATGTGTCCAGAATAAACCAGTGAACCTTTTTTTCCTGCAAACTAAACTGAATTGAATACTTGAAAAAGATACTGGATGGATAGCCCTTCATCACTCATCTGAACTGGTAATTCTAAGCAATGAGAGGGTTTTTTCAATCTATAGGCCAATGTAATCTTTGCCTTCTGGACAGATGTGCAAATTAAGGTACACATTAGTGAAAGCTGGGAAGGCAGTGTGGGAGCATGTACACAATATATATATTACAGTAAAATGTATAGATTAAAATAGACAGAGCTATTTTAAAACTGCAGCTGGTCAAAAAATGGGAATTTTTTTTCCGAGAATTTTGTCCCTTTTTTATTCTAAACATTTCAGCCGGTTCTATTTGAAACTCAGTCAGGCCTGATCAAAAACCCATTGATGTCAATGGGTGTCTATTCACTTATGTCAGTTGGCTTTGGACAGGCCCTTAGTTCCTGATATCAGAATATCCTCCATCTTTCAGAGCTCTCCCTCCTACTGATTTGTAACTGATTGTATATTGTGGAGCTCTCTGAGAGTCTCAGAAGGAGTTACCCCCATGTGAATTTGCAACAAAATCTACTCTTTTCCCTTTTTTGTTATAATATCAGAAATAATTATTATACAAAGAATACCTTTCCACATCAATGTCTTACTTTGGGTTATTGCAGTGTCTCTCTTGATAGGTGACTCCACCTCCACAAGTCCGAGAACACTTGGACCACTCGGACCACGCAGCCCATTGGCCATTAACAGGTTTGGGTCCATGATCTCCATATCTGACACATTGACCTCTTCGACACCACTGTCAAAAGAATGTCAACAAATGTCCCATCACAGCTGGTGCTACCTAGTAGGCTGCTGAGAAGAAAAGACCCAGGTGCCAATCCTGCCATCACTTAAGCATTCATTTAACTCTATCTAAATTAGCAGTCCCATTGAATTCAATGGGATGGCTCACAAAAGTGTTAGCAGGATCGGGGCCCTGGGTAGTAACAAGATAAATAAGATAACACGTACAAAGAAAAACTCTAGCACTTGTCTAACTTTGAGTCTCTGCCTACGTTGAAATGACTAAGGACCACATTTTCAAAAGTGGTCTCTAATTTGGGGTACTTCAATTTTGGATGGCCAACTCCAGACACCCTATGTCTGATTTTCAGAAGTGATGAGTACCAAAAACTCCAGCTGATGTTAACAGCTGATGTTAGTGCTTAGCACCTCTAAATCAGCCCCAGATATTCAGAGTTGGCCACATAAAAATTAGAAGCCATTTCCCCCCCTAGTTATTAATTTACCATTATTGCAATAAGAGAAAGGGGGAAATGAATAAAAATACTCAAATATAGCAAGGAAACAAATCAGGCTCTTGAAAATTACAATATCTAATACAAATTGCATGTTACAGTAAAATAAAATATCAGTAATGATTGAATCACATGCACCAATAGCAATGATTATTATCTCTTATATTTGCAGTTAGAGTGTCATGGTAAAGCATATGAATATATCCTCAGACTCCTTCCAATAGGCTGATCAATAAAGATAATACATCTATAGACTATGGGCCAAATTCATTCCCGGCATATGCAGCTACAGTAAAATATATGCTGCTTCTGCCTTGCCTGAATTTGCAGCCTCGATCCAACTCCTATTAAAAGCATTCGATTTTTTTCAATGACTTAAACGAGAGTTGGATCAGGCCCTTGGTCCACTGTATTCCAATACAAGTTAGAATACTGTAGCTCCACTAATTAAGTAACTTACCATACTTATGCCACAGGCTGTCCCCTCCGCTGCTGGCATGAACTTTGTCTCACATCTATGACCTACTTTATGACACCAGAGTGATTTGCATATATCCTAGAAAAAAATCAGAGATTTCCCCTGTTGTATGCTGATGTCTAGACGTTTTCATGAGTGACACTTCATCAAAGCATTCCTTTGCTATCACAAAAGCCCTATGAATTAGACCCATTTCTGAACAAAGAAGAACCAGTTCTACATTTTATAGCATAATGATACATGCTGGTCTACTGACTTCATATTTCTAGAACATTTACAAGTTTGGTTCTCTGATTATTTTCTTGTCTTTTCAAGGTGAGACTATAAAACAGGGATCGGCAACCTTTGGCATGCGGCCCATGCCGCTTCCTGCAGTCCCCATTGGCCTGGGACGGCGAACTGCGGCCAGTGGGAGCTGCAATCGGCCAAACCTGCGGGCGCGGCAAGTAAACAAACCAGCCCGGCACACCAGTGGACTTACCCGGAGCGCTGCAGGCCAAAGGTTACCAATCCCTGCTATTAAAGAACCAAATAGCTATTAAAACTCCAAGGGCAGAACATGAACAACTCTAAAGGCCATCTAAAAATGTGGAGGGAATCAATTTTCTTGAAACACACATGAAATGTTTGGAAAAACTGTGTAGAAAAAAACTGTTGTCACCTGGCAAAATGCTGGTTAACATAAAATAATCCCAAATGTTGCAGCATAGCCATAATAATAATAATTAATAATAAATAAATAACGACAGCACATCTTCAGAATGACTATATTGTGAAAGAACACCTTTCTTAAAGAAATCGAAGGGGCTGGACAAGCCACCTACGTAAATAATGGGTTAATATGACTACATCCTACATCAAAAAGCTAAGGATGGAAAGCTGTATTTTTATTACTCTGAAATAATCTTCTCATGAGGAGCTAGATTGTGCCAGGCCTTTTTGCAAATGCATAAGGACTGATGAAGCATATAAAATATTTCTTTCTTGCAGCCTCTGTACAAGTGACACAATTGCAGCATTTAGTTTCCCTTGAGTTGTAGCCACTCCACCCTGGTCCCTGGAGAAAAGAGCATGCTGGAGCATCCTAATGAATGGTGAAGCTTGTGCATTCAACCTGTGCTCCTTGTAGATCCTGGAAAAATTTTGCATCTCAGAGGCACAGTCCCTTCTGAAGCTCCCTCTGGGGTTGTGCAACTCCCTAACAGGCTAGAGCCTTCAGAGCATATGACAAGCATGCCAAACAATTTCAGGTTTACAAATAATCCAGACCTTGTTGCACATTGTACTACTTGCCCTCCTTTATAGAACATTACAGTTTTCTAATGCCAGTTCTAACTTTGTCAAAAAGATATGAACAGGTACCTTCACAAAACTGAGGTTGCATAGTTTTGCTTTCATTCCAAATTGCCATTTGCACTGGGTATCAGCATCGTAGATCTGCCCTGGCAGTTTATCAGGGTATTTATATTGTCCTGTTTGTTTAGGTTCATCAACCAGACAAGCAGCTTGAGCTGTACTATAATGAGAATGTATATTTATTAATCATGATGTTGATCTTTTTAATCAAAAAGACTTTTATTTGCTACAGAACAGCAAAAACACATGCTATTGCATACAGTACCTTTCACTAGCTTTGTAGGTATGCACTGAATCAGAATATTTGCTGCAGGAAATAAGAGATGTTGACTTCTTGTTGGTAGCCTGACCTGCAAATTTTAGGAAGCAGGAATTTCCAGGCTGTAGGATTATGATATTAGATATAAATGGTGTCAATTTCCTATTGTCCCTTCCTTATGCAGGTGTGACCAAGATCAAGGAGATCTCCCTAGACTACGCTTCCCAGAAGTGGAACACAGGATCTGATGCAGAACCCACATGTGCAGTGTCTCATTTCTGCATTTTCTTCATGTGAAAGGCCATACAAAAAGGCCACAACGTTTTAGTTGAGAGACCAATCAGCATTCTGCTTTTTTCCCTGGTTGGGCACATGTTAAAGCCAAAATTGCATATTATTATCCATCATTCTTCCTCCTTAGTGCTTGTGGTTCCATGAGTATGGAAGTTCAATCCACCTATAATTTGCCTTCCAACCATGCATCTGTTGGGCCATACTAAATGCTTGAATGCTCCAAAATGGATTAATAATTTCCCCATAGCCATATTACTTACTGTGGCAGAGAAAATCACCCCAAACTCTGTCATCTTTCCTTTCCCCTGGTCTGTTAACCAGTTTGGTATCTAAGTGTCCACTCCTATATTCAGTGGCAATGTATGCATATTATTCCATTATGGGGTTCATGTAATAAAAGCAGGAACTTATATTGCAGAGATTGCAATTCTGGTGATCCCAAATGCTAGAACTAAAGGCTGCTCCTTTATCAGCATACATGGTTTGCACCAACATGTTAGGGAAATAATGGGATACCATTTTTTTTCAGCAGCTCTGTAAAATATGCTTATTGAAGGCATGACAATCAGCTATGACTAGGTCTGGAAAAAAATCCACAAATATTCATTCATTTCCCCTGTCAGCGTCCCTTTTATATTCACTTTTCACTAATATTCTAATAAACCTGTCTGACAAGAACGTTTGGGGGAAAGAATGAAATGCAAGTGAATATTGCAGCATATTCACAGAGGAAGAATTCCTATGAAGAAAGCCAGCACAAAGGCCTGTAGTACAATTTATGTCCCACACCAACCAAAGTTTGTGGGCTCATCTGGTGTACTGCTTTTGTATTGGACTTTTTCACAGAGATGAAATCCATACCAAAGTAAAATGTTAATTTCTAATCATGAGTATTTGCGCCAGAAAGCCAATTCTAAGAGTTGCCACCCTCCTGTGGAAGATCCTGACTTATATCTGACCTACCTGAGGAATTTATTGAGATACTGCCTGCTGCATACAGACCAGGAAAACACCCCATTGTTTCCTGTAAGCGTGGGAGACATAATGTTACCTTCGGCTTTTCTACAGGGGTTTCCTTCTCCATCGTGAATCATGCCAAAGCTAGAAAGAGAACCGCAAATGAGAGGGGAACCCGAAACAAAATGCCAGAAACAAGAGACAGCTTTTAGGGGGAAAGAAACGCTATTATTTTGTAGCAGTAATTCTATCAACCAAAGCCAGAAAGGGATGGAAAAATGTACAAGTCAGAAATAAATGAACACGACAATGGTCACTATTCATGCCCAGGTTGATCGAGATTGAAATTTATTTTTGCAGTACAATACATGGAACTGGACAAAGAAGGTTGAGTTTCAGGGGAAATCTAGTTTGGCGAGGCATCAGGGGCTCAGGGACATAAATCAAACCCCCAGGCTGCCAGTACACAAACACCAGAACATCAGCATGTAACATCAGCGTCACAAGTGGACATGTTAAACCTGCAACACAGTACTGGCCCCACTGAATTCAATAGCAAAACTCCCACTAACTGGGGCCAGAATTTCACCCATATGTCTCTTTTCAGCTTACAAGACTGTGAATCTTTACAGTCTATTTATAGAGAACCTTCATCCTGCCCACTAATTTGAGGGGGTAACCAAACATATTCAACTACAGTCAAATATGAACCAGCATGCAACAGAGGCAGTGTGTCTAGTGGATAGAGCACTGGACTGGAGGTCAGGAGACCTGTTCTATTTAGGTACGTCTACACTACACTGTAAACTCGGGGCTGGGAACTTGCTTGCACGTGTACACTACATTGTAAACTGGGGCTCACAATTGCTGGATTCAGGTCTCACGGCTGTGCTAATGCATCCATACTGCAAAATGACAGGACTTGGACCTGAGTCACAGCAGAACTTGGGCTCTGACTCACACTCCCCCAGCAGGGTCCTAGGACCCAGGCCTGAGTGCTTGCTAACCTGAGTCAGACTGATTTGTGTGTGGATGGAAGGGAGGCTTAGGCTAAAACCTGAGTCAGAGCCCAGGCTTAGAGTGCCTCTGCCACTGACCTGATCTGGGACCTTGGGCGATTCACTTCTCCTTTCATTGTCCTGCGTTCCCATTCCTCCCATAGTACATCTTGTCTGTTTAGACTGTACCTCTTTGGTGAAGGGAGTATCTCTTACTAGATGTTTTGCTAGATGTCTAGGCAATAGTGCCCTGATTTGAATAGGGTAGGTACTACCATAATATAAATAATAATAAGCAATAATAAAACATCCATTAAAATGCTAAATGTGGAATTTATGGCTACATAAAAGTTAACAGTTTCAGATCTTTCTATTTCTCTACTTTATATTTATTTTATATATGGTACATCTGAGAATTTCAGTGTGTTTTGAACAGAAATTTCACGGTCTCCCACTTCAGTTGGTGCATTGGCAGTTTTGAGCATGTAATGTGTGTATGTGCAGGGAAGGGAGGGAGGACTAGATGCTCAGCTGCTGTAAATCAGTGTAGGCCCATCAAAGTCACCAGACCGCTTCCACCAGCTGAGGATCGGGCCCTGCTGAGAAATATTGTTCACTCAGCAAATGGACAAAAAAAAATCCCAGTTGAGCAAATATTTTATTAATAGTTAGTGGAATAAAAATTTAGTTCACTTGCTTTGCAGCCAAAGAATCCGCAGATTTAATGCTCAATGACACAATAGACCATAGACTCCCCAAAGAGCTATTAAATGCTCAGGTAAAAACATAAACTATTGAAAGAAAACCATAAAAATGTATAACAATAATAGCCATTCTCAAGGAGCCAGTGTGATCTACCGAGTATATAATACACATAGTAAGAAATCCTTAGTTTAGTATTTTCACAATAAACCTCAACAACTTCAGAACAATCACACCAGTTTATCAGATACACACTGCGTGCTTTAATGAAGCCAGTATTTATAGTCAAGATCATGAGGGATTAGAAAAGCAGCAGGTTTTGGACAGAGGTCTGAACTTTTCCCAAGTCTGGAGGTTCACCGTAGAGAGAGGAGCAAAAACGAAGTTCAGACCTAGATCTGGATCAGTACTTTCCCCTAATTTCAATGGGACCGAGATATGGGGAAGAGAGGTCAGATAAAAGACCCCTTGAAAAGACACCAAATGCACAAGGGACTGTGCCAACTCCTACGAATGCGTATTGCTCTGTCATGTGAGCAATAATCTGAAATGACCTGAATTTACAGATGTTCCCACGGGGTATTGTTTTCTTTTTTGCTCTCAGTAGTCTTGAATAATGGAAATTTGCATATAAATGTTAAAATGTTAAATAATATGTTAAAATAAATGAAGATTCTTGCTTAAAACCATTATAAACTGGGGATTACCGGACCAGATCCTCAGCTATATTTGTGCTTTGCACTTCTCTGGCGGTACAAACCTGCCCTAAAGTTGATGAATCCCGCTACAGGAGTATTCTCCCTGTACGGGGTAGGGAAATTCCATTGCATTGGTCAATCATATGTAAAGGATCGCATTCTGTTCTTACATAATCTCATTCAGACCCATTTCAGAGTGATATAGGCCAGTCATTCCTATAATGCACAGCTTTGCAAGTTATGCTCAATTCATGCCCATGAGCCCCATAAGTAAAACTAAACTAGGAACACTTTTTCATTTATAGATGTTTTTCATACCTATGAATCACCATTTCACAAATGCAAATCTTTAGAGTGTACCTGGAGCTGTTAATTAAACTGAGATTACATTAGTAGTAACTTTGATTTTCAGAAGGAAGTAATATTAATATTTAATTTAATATTAAAGTCCATAGCATTTATATGATGAAATCTTGTATTTGTTTCAAATGCATTTTATCACCTAGTATTGCTACCTGATTGTTAATAAGATCATCAGGCAATATTTCTAAGGATGGTCTGCTTCCAGGCACCATTGCTGCCAAATTCTGCTTTTCCCATACAAAGCTCTTTCAGGAACACAAGCTTGGATGAATGACAGCAGGGAAATTTTCTACCTGTTATTGCAGAGTAAAGATGGCAGTCTTTCCAGGATGCTATATTTATTTAGTTTGGAAAGACATCCTTCCTGTCAGGATGCAGAAATACAGAAGTAAATCAAAAAAATCAAAGAATATAAGGATTAGAAAAACAGTAGAGATGGCGAGTAAAACGTAACAGCTACAAATATATTATTTAAAAGAGAATGAAGAAAACAAACAAGAAGGAAAGAGAATTAAGATACAAGAAGAATAATTCTAGAACAGCACGCCATGGGCCTAATTCTCCTCTCACATTTGTGAATATCAGGAATAACTCTACTGAAATCAATAGAGTTGTGCTGATGTAAGTAAGGAGAATCAGGCCCTATATATTTTACTTATTTGGTCCCATTGAAATCACTGGAAAAACTCCCACTGACTTCATTAAGAGTAGGATTACTCCCTAATTCCTTGTTTCCCTTCAGATGTACAGAAACCTGTGAAAGGGCCGCTCATGTAGACATTAGGTCATAGTGTATGCTGTAGAGTATATTTATACAATGAAAACTGAATAGCCCCAGTTAAGTCATGCAGAATCAGAGGGATTCATGTAACAACTGAACAGCAGAATCCAGTAACGCTGTCATTGACAAAGGAAAAGTTCTGAATAGATGTTCTATGTCAACATCTAAGAGAATAGAAGATCAATGGCAGGCACCTAATGTTAGTGGCAGAAGATCAGCAGATCTTAGAAAAATAGGAAGAATTACTACCATAGAAATCAAAGTCCAGTGGAAATACCTGCAAGAAGGTGACAAATGGCCTGGGAACCTCTATAAACACTACCTTCCACCAAATCATCCCCTAAATGGGGAGGAGTAAGAGGCAAAGGAGAACGGTAGGGAAATGGATTCTAAACCCTATGAATCCCAGGATCTGCTGGTTCAGAGACCATCCAATCACACACAAAGGGGCTGTTCCTCCATACCGCTATCTGCTGTGTCCCTTCCTTCTATGGCAAGACCCAGGCAGTCAATCCTCTACCGGGACAAGATCTCCCTCCCTGGGGGAATATACGCATGCTGTACAGTTACTTCCGGTACTTCAGGCAAGATTCGCTTTGGCACAGCTATCAACTAGAATATCCACAACAAGAAGGAAGAACAGCATCATGGACATCAGTTCCTCCACTTACCACTCCAGGATACTCCCCTCACATGCCAGGGAGCCCTAATTCTTACTCAGCAGAGGAGACTCCATAGAATCCCACAGAGGTAAGAACAGTGACATGGAAGTAGCATTGATCCCCCTTTTTGTGTTCCATAGGCAAGATATGCCACAGTAGGGTCTCCCCAACTCACGGCAGCTGAATGGATGATCATGACTTAGACTTATGGTGATTACAAAATATGACACATCTATTGTATTCTAACAGGATACACATATAAAATGGGAATAGAATCCAGGAGTTCTAACAATCCCCTGTTCTAGCCACATGACCCCTCTCTGTAAATGATCTAGAGAATTTTTCAGTGGGGTTTCAGCTTTTTCATAATCACAGCAGACATTCAGTTTCCATTCATTGATATGTTTATCTATAATATAGATAAAGGAGGGAAAGATTTACCTATAATATATATAAACTTATATATCTCTAATATATATAGGGGGAAGGACTCACGAGAAAAATAGCTTACTTGTGTCCGGATTCATGGGCAATAGTAAAAGCCAAGCCAAGCCCTGTATCTTCATTGATGGTACAGCTACGGTATTTACTGCACATGCCACTAATAGGGGCAAAGCCTGGGGGAGGGGGAAAGGCAGAAGAGATGTTATTTCCAATACTGTAAGATACACACATCTCATTGTGATGGATACTACATGCTTTCGTGAGTACATGCTTATTTTAGTGTGTGGGGACAATTCAGTTCATGGTCATTTTGGAGCACCGGGAATTGTAGGCAGAGCTACCTTTAACAAAAAAGGGAGTCATGTATAGAGAAGTGTATACATGTGCCTATATGCACATCTATATATGCACACACTGGGCCAATCCAGAAGGAATTCATTCTGCAGGTGCTGGCCTACACAAGTTTTAACACTGGCTTATTTTTAGCGCAGGTGACTTGACATCAGTCAAGTCAGCTGAGAAGGCCTTTTAAAAGAGGACAGCTCCTTTCTGAAGGTCACTCAGGGAGAATGAAGAAGGTCCATGTGGCCTAGATGTATTTTTGAAATGTAAAATGAGGTCAGTGGTGGAGAAAATTCCCTGAATGCAGTGGAGACCCTAAAAGATAGCCTCTGAAGGTCTCTCTGGCTGTGGCCAAAATACTGGCAATTTGATTTTTTTTTTTTTAAATAAGTTTTTAAAAGAATAACACTCTTATATAGAGCTTTTCAGTAGATCTCAAAACACCTCACGGTCTTTAATGGGTTTATTCTCCTAGCACTTCTGTGAAGTAGGGAAGTGCATTTAGCCTCTCTGTGCCAAAGTTTCCTACCTGTAAAATGGGAATTCTCCCCATTTTAGAGGTGGGGAACTTGGGCACAGTAAAGCTAAAAGACACACTCAAGGTCACACAAGAAGTCTGTGGCAGGGCAGGGATCTGAACGGGATTCTCCCAAGTCCTAGGCTAGTTCCCTAATAGCTGGACCATCCTTCCTTTCATTAACATGTTACTTTCCACCTTGACTATTCCTTTACCACATCTTCAAACATTCTCATTAGCCACAATACTGGGATTTCTTTTTTTATTAATCGAGATGCTGTCAGTTGACATTGATCAGTTTTACAGAGCATATTTTCTTACCGTACCTAAAGTGTCACAGGGTTCATTTTTCCAAGAGCAGATATCAAATCCTGTAAGCAGGATGGCATGGTCGTGACGCTTTCCATTCTTTCCAACCAGAGCAGATTGCCACTGACAAAAGCTATTCAATGACTGGTCCGCGTGATGGTTGATCATTAATCCACCCTACAGATATTTCATAGACACAGAAATAAGATGCTTCTACCGGCAGCTGAGGAAGGTGACTGGAGGAAGAAGAACTGGGCTCGGGGTCGGGGGAAGGGGAATTACTTTAGTTATATGACCATTTCCTAGATCACCATGTATTTGACACACCTGCCTGAAATGACTATTTCAAGTCAATCATAATTATAAAATGAAGCTGAAGAAAGTCAGGCCCAAGGATATTTTCTAAGGCACGGATGGAGATTAGGTGCCCCATTCCCATTGACTTTCAGTGGAGTTGGACACCTAACTGTGCCTTTGAAAATCCCCCAACAGTATTTCAATAGCAAGAGGTGATTCATAACTCTTTTAAACTTTAATTGCAATGTGAAAGATTTCAGGGCTTGGCTTTCCCATTTGGAAATCATTTCACTTGTGAATTTGTGCCATTCTGATTTTCAATGGGTAACGTGCATGAGGTACAAGTGTCTGGTTCTCTTGATAAAAATATGTCCTAAATGAAGAACTACTGAAGGCAACAGCCCTTATAAAATACTTGGGGATTCCAGAGTAATAGTCAGAAACACTGACAGGCAAAGGGGGAGTTAATTAAACTCCTGGTTCTATTATTAAAAAAAGCTAGGAGCAGTGAAATATGGAAAATGTAACATCAAGGGTTCTGGTGATGTCATAAAATCTCACACTTGACTCTTGTGGTTTATAATGTTATGACAAGCCCTCAGTGGAATTTTCTTTGCATAGCATGGGTTTGTCCATATATTCCCTGTAAACAATGTCAGATACACTCTGCTACAAAAGAATAATGACACCACTTACAGGCTCTTGTTCCAAAAGAAGAAGGCTCACAACGATGATGTTTATGTCGCTTCCGATTGTTCCATCTTTAAAAAGACTAGAAACCTGCATGAATATGTAGAAGAGGGTAATACATAAATAAATCTGTAATAAAAATAGACTAAAGATAATTAATGAGTTATCATGACCCAACTTGCAATGACAGTCAAGAGGAACTCAGCACTTTGCAGGATTAGCCCCACCTTGATCTAACAGAAATGAGCACGAAGGATCTGACAAAAATTCCCATTGACTTCAATGGGCTATGGAGCAGACCCCAGTTCTGCAGGATCAAAGCCACAGCAGGTAATCCTCTTATCTACCCACACAAATAACTCCTCTTTCTAGCAGCAGGAAAGGGGGGAAATAAAGCAAAGCTTTTGTGATGGGGCAAAGAGAGCTGGCTGACCCACTCTGCTCACTTAGGGCTAGAGTCTCACAACCCTTATGCAGCCATGCAGGGAAGTAAGTGGGAGTAGAGTCCCCTTTACTGCCCTTCTCGGCCCTGCTTAGATTGTGACTCAAGACATGCTACCTGCCTATTTGCTCCCCACTGCAGACAAGTAGGAGGGGAGAAAAAGGAGTATGGGGAGCTCTGGCTTCACCCCACCTTCTCATCAGCCAGAGTAGGGATGAAGTTACTTACTCCCATTTCTCCTTCCAGTGGAAGTGGGGAGTCAGGGAGAAACTGTGATGCTTTGAGCAAGAAGTCTCCAGTCTGCCCCCATATACTATGCACGACCCTATATTCAGAGCAGGTTGTAAAGCTACAAACTGGCCATTAAAGACACGATGAGCAATATATAACCCCACTAACTGTAAAAGAAATTACATTAGCAAAATTGTCAAAAACATTCAGAATAATTATAAATCCCAACTCCACCCACACCACAAAACAAGAGTGAGATTTCTAGGCTGGCACATGTGAATTTGCAGAAATCAATTTAATGAGCAGAGTTTTTAGTATTGCCATCTTTCATGATTTTATCACAAGTCTCACCAAGTTGGGTGTTTTTCTTAAAGCCCCAGCTCCTGGTTGTCTTGTAGGTTTTCCACAGCTGTAGATGAGTACAAAACCAATGGCACTTCAGTTACACCAGCTCTTACCATGTTCATAACTGTTAAGATATAGGTGGTTACATTGTCCTTGCCATGCTTCTCCAACATTTTTTTATCCGCCACAACAAGCGTTTCAACATTCAGACTTCCACTTTTCTGGATTTTAACAGCTGATCTTTTGAACCTTG
Organism: Chelydra serpentina; assembly: GCA_037349315.1. Taxonomy (NCBI): domain Eukaryota; kingdom Metazoa; phylum Chordata; order Testudines; family Chelydridae; genus Chelydra; species Chelydra serpentina. The sequence continues at coordinate 28,942,583 of JBAIAC010000026.1, forward strand.
CTGAACTTCCATATTCATCCGATAGGATGTACGTATCCTCTGTGGGTGGCTTAGGTGTGTCTAAAGAGAAGCAGAACACAGTTTTGGAAAGGGTTCAAAAAGGGTCATTTTTATGAGCAGTTTGGTTAGATAGTAAAACGCCTGGGGAATAGAGCCCTAAATGAATTTACAATATTGTGCAAGAGCCAGGTATTGATTAATATGGCCTGTAAGATGGTGAGTTCTTCTAATACATTATTAATTAAAACCTGCTTCATTCTTCTTAAAAAAAACCCTGAATACAATAAGCAATTCAGAGGAAAGAAATAATGTAGTAAAATGAGTTTCATGTGCTGTAGGGGAAAATACTTAATATTTCTGCTTGAATAGCTATATCCTATTTGACCATTTTGTCACCTTCCTGCACATTGCTGCATCGACTGCAAACATAGCGTAGGGGCCAGATTCTGCCTCCCTTAATAAATGCCTCCAAATAGGTGCAGAAACTAGATAGGCTGCAAAAGTTCCTGTGTGCCTGTATTTTGACTGGCAACAGCCCCACATGGAGACTCTCCACATAGATTACTCCTGCTTGGAGCACAATATTCAGAGAGTGGAAAATAATGACCATTGCTGGATCAGAAGCCATGGGCAAAAACATGCGGTCCATACTTCCTGAGAAATAAAGCTTGCCATGCCTTCTACTTGTGTAGGGAAGGATTGCAGAGTCAACCCTCTCTCTGGGTTTTGAGGAAGTCAGAATTAGGGCAGAAAAACTTTGTTCCATACTCTTCCTGCTTATGGCTTTTCTCGCATAAGCCTAAGTGCCCCGGGCAACCAGAATTCAGCCCACTGGTCACTATTTGAAAATACTAGTTAGATAACAACAGGAGTTGTCCTTGCAAATCTTTATGGCAAAAGGGATGAAACATGATATGTGTAGTGGAGCCCCAGGTAATTAAAAAACTGTAACAACAACCTTTGTCTAGAAGCCCTGCCTGTGACTGTGTCTGACAGTTACTCCAACAACAGAGCTAGGTTGGCATCCACCTCCTTCTTGGTCACACAGGGATACCAGGAATCCAAGGGAAACAGGATGGTAAATAGGGAAACTTATTTGCATAAGTTGTCTACCCCAAAATCAGTTTAATTTAAGAGTCTTCTAAGGCAGGCCATCTCAAAGCTGAATAAGTTATGCTCAGATGGAGCTTTGATCTGCAGCCTCCCAGAGATTGTGGTGTTTAGAATGTTTTACTTGTTTAGTTGCTACTAAGCCCAGGTCTACACTTGGGAAGAGGGGGGTCGACCTAAGATACACAACTTTAGCTACACGAATAGCTAAGCTGAAGTCGGCGTATCTTAGGTCGACTTACCTGGCCGTCCTCAAGGCGGCAAGTCGATCGCTGCCACTCCCCCATCGACTCTGCCTCCGCCTCTCACTGAGGTGCAGTTCCGGAGTCGATGGGGAGAGCACTCGGGGATCGATTGCTACCCGCCGATCCAGCGGGTAGTGTAGACCTGCCCTTAGACTGTAAATTCTTGGGGGCAGGGAGTGTCTTTGTGGTCTGTGTTTGTACAGCAACTAGCACAATGGGATCCAGGTCCATGACTGGGGCTCCCAGATTCTACAAAAAGTAAATAATAGTAATGAGTGCTGGACTGGTCCTTAATATTCTAAGTGAACATGCTGTAGGCATCAATATGCTGGTATTCAGCAGATATGAGTTGTAGCAATGCAATGTCCCTAGTGATTTACTTCTGATAATTCATTTAATCAGAACTATATTTCAGAACACAAATTAATGAATGAAAGCTGTTTTAGTTACTATATCAATCAAGAATTATTATCCTGTTAGCAATATAGAGAAGTTTTCCTCTTTTGAAAGCATGTAAAAACATGCATCACCTACCAGCGAAATGCATAGTTTATTTCCCACGTAGAGCAATTCCTTCTTTAGGAGGCAGTACAAGTGGCTTGCACTTGATTCACAAAAAGTCTTTTATATTTGCTTGTACTGTAGGTGGTTCTCATCAGCAACACTGCCGAGACTCATCTCCCCTTTGAACCTGCTTTACTATTACTAAAAGTTATTAAAAAGAAGCAGCTCTTCTCAAATATGACTTACAAAATGTGATCTGTTCAGCTCTTGTGCTCCAAACTATTTAGCCTGTGATGACATATCTGAAAGATGGCTGACTGGCTCCTCTCATGCTTACAAACTGCACGCTCAACATAGCTACCAAAGAAAGTTAGAAGGGTTAAGCTTTAAGTCTTCAAACATACACCTCCGCAAGCAGCACCATACTAATAATCTCTTTCCCTATACTGCAAAAATGGATCGATTCTGGATTAGTGATTAACTAACCCTGTTGTATAGGCCATCTACAGTTAAAGTAGCCTGGTGCATCCCATTAGAAGACCCTGTTTGGGGGCTGAAATTATCCATGCTAGGTGTCTACATGAGACTGAAATGTTTTGGAGAGTTTCAGCTAAAATGGTTCACCTGTTTCCAAGAATGTGGCTAAGGAAAAAATACATTATTTTGCCTATGATAAAAAAAATTTTATAACTATTTCATTGATAAACTCTAGAGCCACCACCACCATTGGTTGGAGCAGGGACATGGCTCTTCTGCCCGTGACTTGCCTTTTGCCTGTACTACCTTAATTCAGCCCCCTTGTGCATATGTATTATGATACAGGCTTTAATTGTATGATCACATCATATTTTTTTCCACAGGACCCCCTGCCTCATTCAGTGCCCTGGATCAATCTGTTCTGGGGTTGTATAATGAAGATGGCTGTTGTATGTAGGACCCTGTGCTTCATTTGGTGCAGAAGTTGGAAGATCTGTAGTAAATAAGGCAGGGGATGGCAGGAGGAGAAAGGAAGGTCTCGTGTTTAAGGCTGTTGAATGCTGCCCTGGAGAACTGTATTCTGTCCCTGCTCTGCCAAAGAGTTCCTGTGCGATACTGGGCAAGTTACTTACATCAAACTTTTCACAGGTGGCCACTAATTGTGTGCTGCTCATTTTACATAAGCCTATCTTGAGGCCATGGGGCTGAGCACCTATTGAAGTCAATGGAAGCTGTGCTTTGAATATAAAAAGCTTGATACAGTGCCAAGTACTCTGAAAAATCAGGCCGTGGGCGCATCAGCTTAGGTAACCAAAATTAGTGGACATTTTTTAACCTCAGCTCCCCATCTGTAAAATGGGGACAGTAATACCACCTAGTTTCACAAGGCTGTTGTGAGGATTAATTAACATTTGTGAAGCACTCTGATACTATAGCAATGCACACCATAGAAAACCCATGAGAAAATTAGTAATTCTGTCTTCAGAGCAGGGTTTGAATAGTGTACAGTGAACAAGGCATGGAGCCCTGGATTGGACAATGAGGAGGAAAAAAAATATTGAATAGCTTCTCATTAAGTGAGCACTGTCCATCATGTGCACTGAATGAGGCAAGGGTCTGTGGTAAAAACAGAAAGTGATCATATAATTAAAGACCGCATCATAATGCATATGCACAATGGGCTGGATTATGGCTGTTTGAGCAACTATCATTCTAGCATTTCCTAACTTCTGAGTGCTTGACTTTGCAGCCTTAATGTTTTTTTAACGTCGTTTTCAGGTGTTATTTATATAAAGGTCTTGTTCCTGATTCCTGTAACCCGCCTTATTCCTGCACACAGCATCATTAAAGTCATTGTGCTTGTAAAGTCTTAAATTAAATTCAATCACTAGTACAAACGTCAACATAACTGAAAGTTTAATTCTGTGCACTTAACATAGGGGTTCTCAACCTGGGATCGCAAATAGATGTCAAGTAGCAATGGCTGTCCTACCCTTCCTATATTGCTAAACAGGAGGGAGACGTAGCTATATCCAAGCTACATGAAAAAGCAGAGAAACCACAGCTTTAACAAATAGGAGAAAGGCCAGTGAAGCTTCTTCAGCAATATAAGCAACTACATACCTTCAGAGTGTAAACAACCCCCACACAGCACCACCTCTTTCAGTACCATGTTTGGATACAGATTCATTAAAGTACCATTTTTACTTTCAAAATCCTGTTACCGTTAATTGCAAGAGCATTAGCCACAAGTCCAAATTACTCCTGCTGTGTTGTCCCCTTGAAAGTACAGGGAATAGTGTGTCCTTTCTATCCCTTGTGTGAAGGAATAAAGACCCACTGATTAGGACTTTAGCATAGGGGCTGGGAGACTTGGGTTCAGTTCCTACTCTGCTATAGATGCCTTCTGTGACTTTAGACAAATCACCTACGCGCTGCGCCTCTGGTAAAATAAGGATAACAGCACTTTCCTACCTCAAATGGGTGCTGTGAGGATAAATGCATTAACTAGTGTGAGGTGCTAGGGTACTAGAGTAATAGGGACCATACAAGATAAAATGGCCAACGTGGAAGAGCCTGGAACACTCTCTACCAAAGCCATCAATATCATACAGGTTTTGTAATCAGTGAAAAACCTTCAAAAAAACCGCCCTGATGGTCATGGAAAATGAGAAGACCATGAGCTAATGAAATATTCCTCATTTCACTTTCTAAAGTAGCCCCTGCTGTCTGCCATTCATATTAGTCATTGTATAGCAGTAAAAAAAAAAAAAAAGGACTGAAACAGGATGACCATGGGTTTGTATAAGAATTATGTCCTGGGGCTTCTTAGACTAGGGGAGATTTAGCAGGAAGGAGGAAGAAAGTAGCAGAGAGACCTGCAATATTGAAGAAAAACATGAATTGATTGAAAATATAAAAACTTCTCAATCTTTTCAACCAGATCAATATTTCCCTGCAGAACACTCAGAGACTTTCACTCCTCCCTCCTTCACTTTTCTCCTCCCATTTTCTCTTCTCTTCCCTTCTGTTTGTTCCTCTCCTTCTGATCCCCAGCCCCTTTTTATTTTCCCTGTCAAGAAGGAACCCTCTTGTTGTCCCCAACTCAGTAGGAATTGGGGAGGACATATTTTGGCTGATGCAACTTTTTCAGTTACTGGATTCAATTGCTGGGGCTCTAGTCATGAAGCTCAAACCAGAGGCAGATCAGCTTCCAAACAGAATCACTTGAACATAAGAAGTATAACTATAGGATCCTTGAGGAGCTCCTAAATATTCTTCAAGTTGAGGGCCTAATGAAGACCTCACAATGGACTTTGGTAAACAATTTACTTGGGAGGTTCTGGTTGAATCATCTCAGTTGCTGACAACTTCATTATCAAATGGTGGATTGTGAAAGACCTATTCCCCCTCCTTTGCCAAAACAATGATTCCTAATGCACTTCCTCCATCTTCCAGACTAATTGCATATCTCAGACGAAGAGAAAATAAAGCAGGGAGTTGGCACTGGTAATTGTACAGAAGAGGCAGTGTTAAAGCACCAGCAAAAAAAGGAATGGCCCATTAAAAGATAAATCAGTCTCAAGAAAACCAGGGCGAGGGATCTTCTAAGTTGAGCAACACATTCCTAAGAAGTCACTCACTGACTAGTGGTGGAGTTGTAATAATAGTGATGGACAGTGTCATAAACTTAAATGCATGATCCAGCTCCTTGTATCTGCCCTCCATTTTGGCCATTTCCTCTGTTAGCAGTACTATTTAAAATATTCAGCCCCCATCAGAGCAGTGGTTACAAACCACACTAAAAGAAGCACCTACAAGTCTCTAAGAACTACTATCTCAAACAAAGAGAGAAAGTTTCCTTACATACATTTCTTTCGACGTCCACAAAAATGCTGCTTTTGAAACCTTCCATGGTGGTAATCATTCGCCTGATCATGATACTTGTGGTGTGTGTGATTTCTGTGATGACCCAGGGAAAAGTGATTGGAATTGGAATCTACTTTGTACCGGTGCACTTTCTCCTCTGCTGTCCGTTTGTATAATACATGAGGGTGATGTCCAGCAGGTGATGTGTAGTTATGTTCCTGTGCTAGGTGCTGAGGTAATGGAGATATAAGGAATTCGTTCTCCTGCATCTTTATCAAACCTGACTAAAAAAAAAAAAGGCAAATTAAACAAAAGAACATTATATTTTGCTGTTTGACAACCAATATATTCATGTCCACTTGTCAGCACTAGGTTCCTTCTAAATAGCTGATCCTATTCTCTTAATTGCAGAGTCACTTATGCAAAAAGAAGACTTTTAGCACATTGTCAGGCTTGCAGACTGGTTTTCTGGATATATGGTCATCATCAGCAGTAGAAGAGGGTCAGGAAGAATGAGATTGTGCTGCATAGACAAGAAGGGAACAAAGATGAAGCACAACGTTCCTTTTTTAAAAAAAATAGCATGGCTGGAAAAATTGTCAAAGCAAATTATTCCATTTGGATTCTTAAGAGGTCTATACAATTAACAGATTCCCATAGGAAACAACTCTCTGTGACATCAGATTCAGGTAAATGAAATCTCTGAATCCCCTATTCTAATTGACAGCAATAGATTTCCTTAGCGGCTAGTCTTCCATTCCACTTGATGTACTGCATACTGACTAATCATGGAACTCCATGCCCCAGCAATTTGCTTGTGTTCCAGAAGACTCGTCTAGTCCAAGACAATGCTGTAGTTGCTGTCAAAGAATCTCAGAATCTTCATCTCTAATGGCAGAAGTTTAGTCATTAGGGTGGATCAGAGAGCAGAATTTTGTCTTAAAATATGAAAAGTCTCTGCCGCTAATTGGCACCTTTTTCTCAACCTCAGCACAGAGACCCAGGATTGAAGGCCTGTGGCCAATGAATACCCTCTCCATCCTTAAGGCTGTTCCTTCAAGATATGTCTACTCTATTAGTGGGGCAATGTTGTAAAGCTGTTACTGGGGCAACCTGAGCCCTACAGTTCTTGCTCTGTGGAATACCTAGAAGACTTCAGGCTGCAGTGTTGTCAGTACATCACCTTTCACCAGCACTAAACTACTATCATCACATTAAATATTAACTATTGATCGCTACACAATGTATATTTAAAATGAATACGTATGTATTTTCCAAGGCGAAAAAAACCCCTCTTTGTTAAAACGGTGTTCAGGCTTAGGGTACATATTAGTAAATTAAGAGTAAAAACCTTTAGAGGGATTTGTAATTATGCCGAAGTACTACAAACCCAGGAAATTTCAATGTAAAGTGACGCTTTAAAGAAATCTGAGCACATTCAGGTATGGAAATGGAAAGGCAAGGCAGCTAAACAATCTTAACACTACCCTGAAGAAATGCTACTCAATAACAGTTTGATTATGATTAGGACATTTTAGTGCTGTGCTCCCAGAGAAGATGAAAATGATTTTTACCAACACATTTTGTGTTTAGCACATTTTTCCCCTTTCATTATCACTGGAGGGCAGAGTTAAGGTTGGGGAGAAATACGCTGTATTTTTCGTACATTAACGATGAATAAAGCTACACATACACTTAAGTGATTCCAGGATCAGAGGCAGCATCAGAAATGTGGGTAGCAATGAGGAAGTATTTACTTTCAACTCATAAACCAGTTGCACTGTTCATTCCCTTGTTTTGTAAATGTTGTTGTTGAAATAAACACTCTTTTTCACCAAGTAAAAACCCAAGAGATGGATGCAGCAAATATTAGCGTGTAGCCAAGTGGGGCAAGAAAAAGTTTGATTAGATGAGTACATATGTAATATTACTTACAAAGTTTATTTTGGGTCACAGAGGCACTACCCCATGGAAAGTACCTTTTGCCAAAAGTGGCATCCCCTGAGAACCACACAGCTCTATGAACAGCTTCCCAGAAATATGTGCAGATAAGCAAGTTCAACCACACTGTATGATATATTAGCTCTCTCAGCCCATGATACCACCTCTCCTTGCAAAGAATGCTTTCTGATGTTAGATGGTGGAGCTATGCTCCGAGCATTGCACATTTTGGATATGCACCATCTAACCCTTCTTGAAATTGATATTTTTTTCTTACACGAGCCCCTATGTGCAGACTGGCTAGGACTTGAGGATAAAGAGGAAGAGAGATTTCAACCAATACTTGATTTCACCAGGTGTTTCTTTGGGATTTGTGGACCTTTCTGCGCTTCTAGAGCTTCATTCCAGGAGGATAATTTTTCAGAAAATAGGGAGTTGTAAATGAAATCCTCATTTCTTTAACTGTAGTGTGTGCTACTGAGTTAATGCTATCACTTATATCAGATATATCCACAAGAAACAGATTTATCAGGAATTACAGTTACACAGGTCCTTACTGCTCACCAATCACACACCAGCCCTCTGATTGACATTCATTACTGTCTTTTTCCAAATAGAGGGAAAATAAGTGCTTTCCCCTTTGTGGTCAATTACCAATTATTATAGATGGATAACTCAACCAGGATTTTAACAATAACTCTTTCCTATAACACTAATTGTGAGGATCTTCTGCTTCCCAAAAGTTGCTGTGAACATAAACAGAGATCATATTGTGATAGACATTCTTCTTCTTTCCTTAATTCAGCATACATTCAACAAACATTCATCTTATATTTGCTCAACATATTATAAGGAAGAGGCAATAACATGTCTGTCAATGAAAGATCAGGACTGAGGAACTTCTCATATAGAATTTAGCTAGCTTGCTTGCCCAATTCAATGGACTGGCAATGTTCAATCGTCAGATCACAATAGGGCAAGGCAAAGCACTTCTGTGTAGGGGAGAGAACTGATATTTTAATCCTTATGATTTATGTCATCAGATATTTAGAACTGACACAATTCAAATGCAATTCTGGGCAAGAAGAGACCTTCCACGCAATCATTTGTTATTCAGCACTGATAACTAGGCATCTGCTAACTGATTTTACAACCTTCTATTGGAAAACAGAAACATAGTAAATCTGTTTTTTATTTCTCCATTTTAAAGGTTTCCACGTCTGAAATTACCCCTTCAGGATTCATTTAATAAATGATTCAAACCATATGGAAAAGAGGATTTTCTACATTTTCCTCATAAGAAACTGTCCCTGATGTACATCAAGTTTTAGTCCCAAACGGAATTTCTATATTTAACATCACACGGGTGAACTGAGAATTCCAGAAATGTGTGATGAATTGAATTCTGGCCCATGTGCTGAATTCATTTTGCTGCATGATTTTCATGTGCTGTAACTAGCTGGTGAGTGACCTAAAAACCTTATTCAGTTAGCCCTTCCAAATTTTTCTCCAGCAGTGATCAGGGCTGAATCCTCAAATGAGATGTACTCCCTTTGGGTTTTAAAGTAAATCAAAAAGGATTATTCCAATTGGAAAGTGTTATGAAGGATGAATAATGTCTACTTTTTCTTTTTTCTGACACATCATCTAGTTTCATGCAGCCTTGCAGCACAGATCAGTCTTTATAAGATAGGCCGCTGGTTCATTTCTACAATTTGTGAGCACGTTTCCAGTATTCATATTTAACTAATCTCTAACAATTCACAAAATATTGGCCTAGATTGCTCCTGCTTAGAGATCCACAAACTGGACTGGATTTCGGGTGGTCAGTTAGGTATGTGGTTTCCGCTCCTTGATTCTCAAGCGGCAACTACTCTAGCTTCAGACCTGATGTGAATTAGAGCAGCATATGGGCCTGTCAATCTTATGTTCGCAAAACGAAAATAAGAAAGAAAAACTTGTAGCACCTTAGAGACTAACAAATTTATTTCAGCATAAGCTTTCGTGGGTTAAAACCCACTTCATCGGATGGGTTCTAACCCACGAAAGCTTATGCTGAAATAAATTTGTTAGTCTCTAAGGTGCTACAAGTTTTTCTTTCTTATTTTCGTTTTGCTGACACAGACTAACACGGCTACTACACTGAAACCTAATCTTATGTTAGCAGGTTATGGTCCTCAAAGGGTATTTGCCAGTTGAGAAATGAGCACACTGATGTGCACACTGTTGATATGATCCCCTAAAAATGGTTTAAGGTGGGGAGCCAGCTATGCTAACTTTATGCCATCTGAAACACTTCCATGCCAGAATAATTCCCAGAGGGCTAATTAAGAGCAGGTTCTGGCCACCCTGCACTGTCAGAGCAGTGCAAAGGGGACAGAAACGGGGGGAGAGAATCTAGCCCAATCTCTCTATTAGCTTGGAACTTGTTCAAAAGAACTATGAAGTTTAAGTGAAGTCTTGAATTAAATACAGTATGTTTCTCCCCATTAGCAACTTCAGCAGATGTGTGGGTTTAATTAGTAAAAATTATCATGGATAAATGGAAGCTAGGTCTTTGTATTGCCAGGACCAGCATTAATATAAGTGCATACCCAATCTTAGCTTAACCATAGCTCACTGAAGTCAATGGGAAGTCTTTCCATTGACTTAAGTGTGTTTTAGATCCACCCCTTTAAGACAAGAAGGGGCAGGGCATTCTTCATGGCTATGTCTACACTATGGTTTTTCTTTAAATTTCCCCCTGTCATAGCCCCACCAGAGAAAGCAGTGTTACAAGTGCCGACATTTTCACCAAGTCCAAACAACACAGTGGTGAAAGGTCCACGGACCCCGGCAGATGATCTACACTTTCACTGTTGCTGTCACGAGGGGAGTGGCACTGTTTGAGAAGTTTGAAGAAAAATGCTTGCCTAGGCAAGGCGCAGGAAATATCTTTGAATGAAATTTGCTACCACCTTGGTCTGCCAGAACCTAAATTTGCTATCCTTCGGGAAACACTGTAAGGCCTATCTTCTCTCCAATACCTTTGGAAAGGTAGATTATAGGATTTAGGATGGAATATGTAAGGCGGGAAGACTGGCCTAAGTGTTTAATTAAAACAGCTCAAATTTCAAGCATCCAGTATTAGCTTGTGAACAAGCTTAAAACCAAGAATCATTCATAGAAATTATTCAGCAAATTCTTAATCAGTCAATCAGAAACTTGCAGTCTATTTGCAGATAATTTACAACGAGACAAAAAAGGCAACATTCATTAAATAAATTATTTGTTATTAATTGTTTGCTTAGTTCCTTGATCTGTTAAATAAATTTTCAGTTTGAGATAAGAAAGAAAAACTTGTAGCACCTTAGAGACTAACAAATTTATTTCAGCATAAGCTTTCGTGGGTTAGTACCCACTTCATTGGATGCGTCGCATCCGATGAAGTGGGTACTAACCCACGAAAGCTTATGCTGAAATAAATTTGTTAGTCTCTAAGGTGCTACAAGTTTTTCTTTCTTATTTTCATTTTGCTGACACAGACTAACACGGCTACTACACTTAAACCTATCAGTTTGAGATGTTTCTTAATAAAATTTTATATTGTTGGGGTATTAACACCGAGGCATTTGTCCAAAATTTTCCTGGTAAATCTCAGAAGGAAGGGGAACCTCATAAAGAAAGCTGGAGATGTGATTATAGAAAGCAAATCTGCTTTAGGTTTTCTTCACAGATATTATATTACTATGTAGAGATTAAGAGTGGGATTTTCAAAAACATTCAGCGTTGGTCTAACTCCACTCCTATTAAAGTCATTGGTACAACTTTCACTGTTTTCAGTAGAAGACTTAGACCGAAGTTGAATGTGTTTTGAACATCACATCCTAAAATGTTTTCTCTCCAAGAATGGGTGATTTACATCTCATTGAAATAGCATGCAAGACATCTTGTATTCTCTGTCCTCAGAATCTGAATCAACTCCCATTGAAGCTGGACTGTGCCCGTAATGTCTGATCTTGCAAGGTATGGAACACTTCCTGCAGGTTACAAACATCCTCCACTTCCACTGTGACATCAGTGGGAGTGGAGGATGGTCACCGTCTCACAGATGCCTTAGGACCAGCTGAGTTGTTGCAGCGTAGATACTTCCTCCATTGACAGAAGGGGGGCGGTTCCATCGATGTAGCTAACCCACCGTTCCAAGAGGTGGTAGCTAGGTTGACAGAAGAATTCTTCCACTGACTGAACTGAATGCACAGAGGAGGTTAGGTCATCCTAACTATGTGACATAGAAGCACAATTTTTCACAGCTGTGAGCGATATAGCTAGCCTTAGTGATATGCACTGCGGTGGCAGCTGAAAGACTCATCGTCCTGGAGTGGACTTCTCAGAACTGTTGTTTTCTTGTCTATATTTAAAAACGGAGTTTTTTGAGATGGAGTCTGTTCCTCTCCCCACATGAGGAAAGCATTGTGGCTACGGATTTCATATTTCCATAAAGCCACCTTCATTGTGTGTAATTAAATTACAGGCAACAGCTCATCGATATGCATTAAGAGTTACATGAGATTCATCATCCAGACACAGATAATGTGGTAAAAAGCGAAACAATGTGAAATTCAAAACTAAGGACACAGAGGACAATCAAACATCTCAGTGGCAATATCTGCTAAACAAATAAAACTACCTAGCATAGACCTAGGCCAAGAACAATTACTCATGCATGATAACAGGAGCACTTTGTACCAAAGTACTAAAATATATGTAAAAATGCCTTCTAAGCAACATTAATTAGTTCCTATAACACCTCATTTGATGTTATGTTATGCATGCACATCTGAAGCTATTAAAAAGTGCTATAGCCACTCTGTTTTAACTGTTAGCAAATCTTAATATGTTAACAGCAACTACTGCGCTTTGTGAATAAACAATTTAACATTGCATAGGGATGGATGCAATCAGCATGAAGAATCTTTCTTAAGGGAGTGTTAAGTGTGAGCTCTTTTGAACCCATTAAATGTCCTCCAATGTTGCACACAATATTTCAAAAAGCAGTTGACTTTGGGCTTGATCCACAGCCAGCTGAGGTCAGTCTAAAGACTTTGATTGACTTCAATGGGCATAAGTCCAGTGCCTTTTGTTGTGCTATTTCCCACAACGTACAGTTCCTACAAAACAATATTGAGTCAAACACACATTAACCACAACAAGAGATACAGCACATAACAGAAACAGACTGAACTTAAAAGTACAACTTTCCATTGTGCTTACAGCAAAAGGAAAAGATAAATGAAGAACTTCCCTGCAATTAGGCAATAGAAACCCCCTGAAAGGAAAGATGATCTAAAAAATATTGTTTTTCTTATCCAAAATGAACAGAAATCTAGCTGGGAAGATACATGCATTCCTTGAATCCCCATCGTCATAATATCTGGACACTGACACATCACAGAATGCTCGCATGCTTTCTCACTCAGACTGGAGTGAAAAAGCTCGGGGAATGCTATTGGCTGCAATTCATCCTAGTGTCACTCAGGTTGTAGTTTGATTCTCTACTCAGTTTCTGGCCCTTTGGCACACTCAGAAGGCACAAAGGGCCTCAACTGCTTATCAGAAAATTCCCTTGTCAGAGGCGAACTCGCTGCTGGGCCAGATATGACAGGTCTGGGTCCTGTGTCTGTTCTCTGGAAGAGGGAGTCAGGATGGGGGCATGGTGGATCTCCATAGGACCCTAAGCCAGCTGCACAAATTAAAGCTACCTGCCAGCAACTTTTACTAGCCTTATGGCCAACACTGACCCCCTACCCCATATGCTAGACTGTGTGCAAACAGAAGGAGAGTTCTGCTAAGTAACACTTGTACCTCTGTGCAGGGGTCAGCCACAATGTGAAAGGGAGGAGAGCCATTGCTTCAAGCGATAGCTACAGATGGTGGTATCCCCCTCACAGAGGTGGGGAAGGACCCTGGCCAGCAAAGAAGACTATGCAGAGATGGCACTGCACTATGCATGCATTTGGGGCCTGAAAAGCTCATTGAAGTCAGTGGAAAGACTCCCACTGACTTCAGCAGATTTTGAATCAAGCCCTTAAAGGATGAAGGTATGACTAGAGCGTGCACTCTCCCAGAAAGCCCCAGGGAGGTGCTAAGTCCCACTGAGTCACCCTCCATTGCTCTTCTGGGTTTGACCCTCCATGTGGCCTCTCCATTCTAACACAAGGGTGTTTAAAGCAGCCCAACACCATGTGTGCAATCCAATAACAAACTCTCCTCTCTTTAGAGAGTATGTGATCAAGCTAACTCTCACCTCTACTGTATGCTTTGGGTTGGGCTGAAAAATAGGCATGACTGAAAACCATACTACAGACATAAGAGAAACCATTCAAGAAATGACAGTAGAAAAATAGATTACGGGCTGATCTGGAATCCTTACATGGCATTATGATGGCTGGGGTGCCAAGCACGTGTCAGGTCTAGGCCTACAGATGAACATTTTGGATAATCAAATCAGCAAATTCGGGTGTGGAATTAGCTAGAAGAAAATTAAAAGCAGCATATCTGGCAAAGCAGAAAGTAGGAACCTAAACTGCTGAAAGTGTACGTTAGGTGAAGCATGTTTTAGCCAGTGCAAAGTAGCAGTGGTGGCTCACCAAAGCTGATAAGAGGTCATTGCTACTGAACTTTGCAATTAAGCGACATGAAAAGATAGTGAAGCATAAACTTCAGTAGGCTTTGAAACATGGGGGGAGGGATAGCTCAGTGGTTTGAGCATTGGTCTGCTAAACCCCTTGAGGGGGCCATTTAGGGATCTGGGGCAAAAAATCTGTAAGGGGACAGTAAGTGGTCCTGCTAGTGAATGCAGGGGACTGGACTCGATGACCTTTCAAGGTCCTTCCAATTCTATGAAATAGGCATATCTCCATATATAATGGTTACAAATTTAAATTTTAGGGACACAATTCATGATTTTCAAAAGTAGCAGACTAAAGTGAGGCTCCCAAACCCATATTTAGGCTCCTAAATGAGTGAGCTACTTTTAAAAGTACCAAGCACCCAGGAACTCCCTCTAAACTCAGACTTCGCCACATACGTCATTTTTCAGAATGTATTCAAACCAATTTATTCAAGAAATCTGGCCCGAGGTTTTCTAGGAGTGGATTCTCATGAGTTTTCCAAGAGTACACTTGTCTTACTCAGGTCAGAGACTCTACGAGTCACATTTTCATTTTCATTTAGATCCCAGGTAATGCTAAGGCATGTGGGCACTGAAAAACAAAGACACAAAGAGTGTAAGTTAACTAACTTTGCCTGAGTTTTTATGTTATGCAAATCAATTCACTCATCCCTCAGACAAAGTGTTGAGATTTTTGCACTGTGGTTAGCATTTGTTGATGATGATAACAAAGTTAGGAAATTAAAAAGTCCAGAAGATACTTTCTTAGGCCAGGTCCTCAGCTAGTGAAAATAACCTCAGTGGAGCTATGCTAATTTCCAGTAGCTTGGAGGATCTATCTCCCTCTCCTCCCTCCCCCATTCTGAATATTTAGGTTAACTTAACGTCCAACATGCATTATTAAAATATTTTTAACATGAAAGAAAAATGAGAGCCACTGGCCACCGATTCTGGATTGTGAGTTGACTGCAGTCAAGTTTTCTTTCAAATCCAGATGAATCATAAAAATACTGAACTCTCTCTTCAAACATAACATAGCTGACTTACTGCCTATATTTTTAAACTTTACAATGTTAAGATATTTTAACAACATAGCATTTTACTATCCCAAATCAATGGTCCCCAGAGAGTGGGACCTTAAAACAACCATTCTGAGTTCATCATGAAAGACTACTCTGTTCAATTAAACTGCACAAAACGAGTATTATTCTGAACGTTCGGCAATTGTTGAACCAAGGTAACAAAATTGCTTGCCTTTAATTATTCCTATATGAACAAAGGCAAAGTTATCTCTGAATAGTTCCTTTGTATTTTTGCAGTTGACTGAACTTGTTTAAAACATCTTTGTGCCATCCTGCTTCTATCAACATGCAGCAAATACTGAAATAGTCTAATTTGCTTTTCTGGTTAAGGTAATTGAACTGCCTCAACAGTGTTTAAATATATTAAGCTGACATTTATTGCAGGGTAATGATGACATATTCTAGAAATAATACTAAGATTACTGCTTTGCAGCAAATGCAAATTAGGATTCCTGCTCATATCTATCTGCACCTCTTATGCCTTACAAGCAAAGACTAAACATTAGAAATGACATTATATATATTATAAAAATTGTACTATAAATGTCAAAAAGTCTGACGGGTTGCATTCTAGATTATATGGATCATTAGTGATTCTATCACTGTGGGCCCAACACAGCAGTCTGAACACAAGCGAACTTGCCCACTGAAACCTATGTTTCTCTTGCTTGTTCTAAATCTAATGGATCCAGAAGTCAATTAGCTATGAGCAACAGATCCAAGTTAGATTGTTTAAGCAAGTCCCAAGTGACGACAAGATAAAATCTAGATATTCTATTAGTTATGACAGTTCAGAAACCCATCACAAAGCAAACAGGAAGCAGTGGGATTATTATATGAATGTACTAATGCTTCACTTACTTTATCTGAAAGGAGACAGTGCAGTATTTGTCATGTGTTATCTTACAGCTGATTAATTACTTGTGGTGAATCAAGAAAACTAGACAGAGGATACAGGTTAGCCAAGGCCCTGATCCAGCAGCCCATTTAAGGGTGTACATTAGTAAATCATTGGGACTATGCATGTGCTTAAAGCTATGGATATGCTTGAATGGTTTGCTGGATCAGGGCCCATAGATGGTGCTGACAGGGTGATTAGAACACCACCTTCCAAGAGACTAACTTTTATAGAAGATAAAATTCACCCCTGTTCCAGCACTGGGCTGGCGCACCATTTAAGTCCCACTAAAGCCCTCCAAACAGGACTTAAATGAGGCGTAGGTCTTGTGTTGGACCTCTGAACAGGGCTGAATTTCACCCACAATAAAGCATTTGCTGTGAATTATTCAGTCCACTCCAGTGAATAGGTGCAACAACAATGTATTATTAGGATTATATTTCTTTGGTGTGTATGGCTGACAGTTCTTAAATGGATGGAATACATCTGTCCTAATGGTTTTTGTGATGTGTGCTATGAATGTTATATTTTCTTTGTAAAAAGAACGAGGCTGCCATAAGTACTCCTCGTTCTTTTTGCTGATACAGACTAACACAGCTACCACTCTGAAATATTTTCTTTGTGAATTTTATCCTGTTATAATTGTTATAGACATAAAAGTAACAAAAACTATTTGAAAATAATAAAATAGAAAATGAACAAGTTAGGCTAGAGAATTGCTGGCAGAAGACCTTAGTTGCAAATACTTTTACATAATGCCTATTTAGCATTCATCAGATGCTTGCTTTAATGTGTCCAAATAGGAATGTGTTTCAGCATCAGAAATGCAACCCCAGACATTGAAAATCAGAATCAGAAAATCACTGCAGAATCATGAGAGTGGCTTATAAATCATGAAATGTTTTAAAAATAAAAAAATAGTGGGTCTTCGTATTTCCCTTCTGGTTCCCAAGCCTTTAGGGGATTTTTCAAGCTTTTATCTACAACCATGAGGACTAGAAATGTACTTGTTTACTATTATTTATGATTATTAATATTGTTTGGTTTGTTTTTTAATGACTCTTCAGATTCTCAAGTACCCACATGATTCCAGCAGCTGGGGGTTTAAGAAAGACAGCCAATGTCATGAGACTCGTGATCAAATTGTGAGATTTGGCAAAACTGGAAGTGACTGGGCTGCCTCTCTCCCCATGACACACGATCACAAGAGGTGCTCGAACTAGATCTCCCTGGATATAACATTCACAGTGCACTCTCTGTGAAGACAATGGAGCTCTCAGTTTCAGGGCTGCTTTAAATTGCACCAGCTGCAAGGACACCAGGGGGCTGTTCCTGCAGCTGAGATTGACAGAGCACAAGGGTTCTTTGGCCTCGTGTTCTTTTCCTCAGCTACATTCTCTTTACTGAAGATTGCAAGATTTGGGCAGTGTAGCGCCAGAGTGGTACTCTGCTAGTGTTGGCAGAGAATCTGGGCCGGTGTCTGCTCTGCATTTATTCCATGCAATAAAACAAATCCAACTACACTCACCTAATTTTATTTTTCTATGAATAGTTCAGCCAGCTCCAAAAACAATGAGGCTGGACTATGGATTCAGATTATATGTGTGTCTGGGTGTATCACTTACTAATCAGTAGCTCCAAACCTTTTAATGTTTGTTGTTGCTGAAACACCGCTTGCGCTGAGTTCGTTACACCAGACAATGGCCACAAGCCACTTTGTGGAAAACAGGTAGGCCTGGCGTATCACCCATAAAACAAGCACACCTAGTTTACCACCACCCTGCCTCTTCCCCACCCCCTGAACAGAGGACACATCGCGGAGAAGTGTGCGTCTGTAATTAGGGCATTAGCTTGGGTCTTAAGAGAACCACGCTCAATTCCATGCTCTACGATAGAAAGTCTATGTGACTTGGGCAAGTCACTTAGCCTCTTTGTGCCTCATCTGTAAAAGGCACTTTTATGGTTCCCCCATCTGTAAAATGGGGGATAGGTTATTCCACTTCATACCCCCCACACAAAGCTTACTTACTTGGCAAAATTACAGATGCTACATCAGGTTACCTTCTGCAAAAATTGACCCATAATAATTGAAATGCAGGATGACATGGCCAAATATATCCCTGGTGCAACTTTGCTGTAATCAACTGAGCTATCCCCTGGGTAAATTTGGCCTATTCTGAGGATGTATTTAATATTAATATTAGTCTACCGGAAAACTCTCTAAGGCTTGGTCCACAGTAACCCTCCAGTTCGAACTAAGATACGCAACTTCATCTACGTGAATAACGTAGCTGAAGTCGAAGTATCTTAGGTCGAACTAAAAGGTACTTACCGCGGGTCCAGACGCAGCAGGCAGGCTCCCCCGTCGACTCCGCGTACTCCTCTCGCGGAGCAGGATTACCGGCGTCGACGGCGAGCACTTCCGGGATCGATTTATCGCGTCTAGACAAGACACGATAAATCGATCCCAGAAGATCGATTGCTTGCCACCGAACCAGCCGGTAAGTATGGACGTACCCTAAGAAATAATTTTCAAGACAGTGCCAGTGCAACAACTTCTGTAGTAGGCAGAAGTTTGATCACATGGTGACTGTCCAAGAATTTATAACTGCTTAGTACTGCACGGCAACTCTCTTTGTAATTGGAACAATATTATTAGATTTCATATTGGCCCAAGTTCGCAGCTGGTGAAAATGAAGGTAGTCTCATTGAAATCAACTGAACCACACAGTCTATCCCTGCTGAGAATCTGGCCCAGAGTATCTAGAGACGGGCTGAAACCACATCATTCAGATCGAAAGCCACCTCTGGATTCCTAGCACTCAAAGTTTACAGGTTTCAGGCATGTGGTTGTGATTCAGGCCCATATAATAGCCTATTTTTTTAAAATGCCCCACAAGACTAAGATGGTAAGGAAAGGATACATTCAGTGTAACATATTGTACTGAGTATAAGTCTGTGACATTCTGTGACTTTTACAACCCGCAGTTTGGCTGGGACTGTTGTTATGAAAAGTGTGATAAATGGTGTGGGAGCATTTATGTATTTCCTTTCACTGAGTTGAAGAGATCAGTCGCATTGAATCCTATAGAGCAGTGTTTCCCAAACTTGGGACGCCGCTTGTTCAGGGAAAGCCCCGGTGCGCCTGGCCGGTTTGTTTACCTGCCGCGTCCACAGGT
Organism: Chelydra serpentina; assembly: GCA_037349315.1. NCBI lineage: Eukaryota > Metazoa > Chordata > Testudines > Chelydridae > Chelydra > Chelydra serpentina. The sequence continues at coordinate 28,962,040 of JBAIAC010000026.1, forward strand.
TCGGCCGATTGCGGCTCCCACTGGTCGCGGTTCACTGTGCCCAGCCAATGGGGGCTGCGGGAAGCCGTGGCTAGTATGTCCCTCGGCCCGCGCCCCCATTGGCTGGGCACAGTGAACCGCAGTGGGAGCCACGATCGGCCGAACCTGCGGATGCGGCAGGTAAACAAACCGGTCAGGCGCGCCAGGGGCTTTCCCCGAACAAGCGGCGTCCCAAGTTTTAGGAAACACTGAATATAGACAGGGTCTAAGACTTTCATGTGTACTTTAAGTCCACTAATAACCCATGTGTATGCAAGCATCAGAATTTCTACTCACAGAACCCTTTGCCATCCATGTGTTTTGCAGGTGTCAGTCCAGCATTTCTACACGTGCAAATGCTAGAATATTTAAAGTGTGCAAGAGTTTGGCTTTATAGTGGGAATATGCACCAGTACATGTGTGCATAATTTCACAAATGTGGGGACCTCGGAGAAGCCTAGCTGAACATTTACGCCAGCATTTTTATTTGTGTGCACTTCTTTGGGTGTGTACTGAATACTACACTTCCGTAACATTTCTTGTTGGAGAAACTGAATTTTAACCTCAAATACATATTCTAATTATAACAGATAATTATTTCACCTATTGTGTTCATAGGAATAGTCTGGGACTAGAGTGCTTAACCCCCTCCGGCACCCTTGAAACTACCAGCCTCAATGCCTGCACAACATTGCTGAGGTAACAAAACAATGTCAAGCTTTCTATTGTAGTTCAATGGCACTGGAATCATTGTGGACAAATCCGTTTGCCTTACTGACACAGGCAGTCCTGTTAATTCAGTGGCTCTGTGAGTCAAGATTCAAGGCCTCAGTTAAGCCCTGCAGTGGCACTATGTGGAATGGATGTGGAGAGTGGTGGTCTCTGCACTGGCCTAACAGGTATCAATGGAGGTGGGTTGGGAGCAAGGCGGGAGAGAGGCCAGTGGATCCATGTTTGCAGAGATCTGATGGCCCTCACACACTACAAGGAAGCTACCACTGCTTCTCCAAGCTATAGGCTGGAGTAGCGACAAGATAGCTGCCCTGCAGCCCAGATCCCCGGTTAGTGGTTGGATGGATTTCACGTCCTCAGTTTAATACCCGACACGCCACCTACTCAAAGGCAGATTATTCAGTCTTTATCTGGCTAAAGTGAATTCCATTCTCATTTACTTCAATGGGACTGCTGGCATGTGAGAGGCAAAGCAGTGTTTGCCCCTGTGGGTTTTGTTCTGTGATCTTTATTCGTGCTGCTAGAAGTTAAAGTGCAATTCTGTTCCAGCATGCCACTTCACAGCATGAATTGGCTCAACTTAATGTGTCGTGACTAAAGATGTGACTGTTCAGGCAGTCCATCTGGAGCATCAGTCATTTATTCCACCTTTTCTTCTTTCCAGGTGGTAACAAACAGAGGAAAATCCAGGAGGACCACTTGTTGTGAAACATTTCCTCTCTTCACAGCATACACTCCTCCCACCGTATAAAACCAGCAATGTGAAAGTTCTAGGGAAGTAAATTAGTCACCAATAGCACCCAGGGGAACTGAAATGCTTTGAATTTATACCATATAATCAGGAAATGCCCACCCTCCTTATCTGTCAGGAACAAGGAAATTAAGAGCAGTGTAATTTTAAACTGCACTTCAGTTGCTATGAATCAATCAAAAATTTCCCCGCTGAGAACCATCATGCAGTAGGAGAAAAGTGAGATAAGACAGGGTTTAAACTACACTCCCCATCCTGTTGAAAGTTTCCCCCAGAGATACCATATTTGACTGTCTCCAGTGCTCCTATTTGTATTTATACACTGAATTCACCAAATGGATTAAGGTGGGCCACAGAATCACATTCTTTTTAAAAATGTATTCTATCATTAAGAATTGATATGAATTTACCATTCCTAAATATATGTGAAATTCTTCAGAAATTGCATTAACTGTGTTATAAGACTAATTAATGGACATTTTATGGTTCCTTTAATATACATTTTTAGTATTCCTTGTAATATTTTTTTTGATATGCACACAGGCTATTGAAATGCTTAACCATTGGCTATGCATCTATTCAATTACTACAAGGAGCACTTTATATCTCAGTTAAAACAGTGATTTGCTGGGCATAATTATGTGTGTAGAGAAAAAAAATTAAAAACGTTATTAATTTTATTCTGGTGATATACCAATTATGTTGAATGGCAAAATGATAACAGCGCTGAGAAGCATTGCATGGGATTTATCTACAGACCATGTTACAGTCTTAAAGGGGTTGGATACCACTGTGCTGTGGTTTGCAAAAGTAAAGGATTAGCATTGATCTGGTATATTAGGTGTCGTTTAAATATATATCTCCATTCATATTAATTAGCATACCAGATGCATATATAGGGGGCTAGCATTTAAACCTTTACTGAATATATGTAGGGTATCAAGAGGCACTAAAGCAGTCACATGGGTAACTAAGAGGATGTAGCATCTTGCAGGACTTCTAGGTGCTTTTGTGTAGGGAGATGATTATGAAATTTAACACCACAGCCAAATGCCCTGTGCTTGTCTGCACACAAATGTGCCCAAATTCTCTCTGGGGCAGTAATATTCTCTTTCCTTCTGTTTTTCCTCTCCACTTATTAGAGTGTCATGTTTACTTTTTCACTTGGTAAGCTTTACAATTATTCAGTGATACATCTGAACAGCCACAACAGCCAAATTCAACTCCTCCAAGGTCACTGCCATCCTGTTTCCTGTCAAGTTATTATTCTGGACACCATAAAACAAGGTTTCAAGAAAAGGCTGAGAAGTTACAAAACAAAGAATCAAACCAGTAGTCAGGGTGACTCATCCCAAAGGCCACAAACATGTTGATATAAGGGTTGCAATGTAAAGCTCATCACGTCCCACGTCTGCTTGATCCCCAGATTCAGCTCACCATTGTAGTCTGTCAGCCTCTCTCGCTGACTCAGTCCAGACTGTCCTTACAGTGGTATTTATTCTGTCACACCGGCTTATGGAGAGAGCAGCCCTTTGTCACTATCTGATTGGTGCAATATGCGGTTCAATGACACTTGCACTGAATGCGTGCTACTCGGCCAAGAATGCTTCTGCACTCTTTGTGAATGGCACCATGCTGAAGGAAATAGTCCAGGGCACAGAAAGCTGCAGGAGCTATTGTGCCTCAGGGAGTAAAATAGCCACCCAGCGCTCCCTGGTATGGAATGCGGGAGCTGCAGCACTCCGTTAGAGGGTGCAATATCCCTCCCTCTGCAGCCATCCAGCTCTTCTGGCCAGTGAGGAGGATGTTGAGGCTCTGTCCTGCCTCCTCCATTTTCCCATTAGGCTGGCTACGCATAATAGCCTTGTGCAGTCCTTGTACTCGTGTGAGTGCAACTGTCTAGAGGCAAAACTCCTAAAAACCTTCCTTGCCCTGGCACACTTGTGACTTGATCCAAAGGCCAAGGAAGTCAATAGGAGTGCTGACTTCAGTGGGATTTGAACAGGAGCTGGGGACAATCTGGCCCTGTAAACTATACTTACTCTTTGGCTTCCTTTCCTAGGGTTGCTGGCGGTTCTCAGTGCATTTCCTTTCCCTTCCGCTCTCGCTATCTCAGGCTGCAGCATCAATACACTTGACAGTAACCCACTGAAGAGTATCTGGCAAGGCCAGGCATCAAATGCCAAGCATTTCAGTGTAGTCTACCACTAGTAGCAGCAGCAGCTGGTTCTCAGGGTAGCTGGCTGACCTCCTGCCTGGTTTTACTTCTCCCTGTTGTTAGTCAGTAAGGACGGTACATGAGAACAGGACAGGGTCAGCCTGCAAGATTGGTTTCCCTGTCCTTCAGTAGGCTATTTTCCTGAGTCTCACTTCTGATTCAATTAAATTTGAGAATAAGGTAGTACCTTGGATTATTTATGAGGTTCCTGTGTCAGGTCCTTCTACCAGCATTTCACACCTTCTCGACGAGTCAGCAACCCTTTCAGCTGTGCACAATGTCTCTCTGCTAAGCCAAATAATAATGGTAATAATCTGTGCTACAGAAACTGTACATCTCTTGCTTCAAGGTGTAACATGATCACACCAAGGTCAGAAGGAAACTCTTCCCTATGTAGGACCTGAGCCAAAGTCCAATGGCATCAACAAGAGTCTTGCTACTGACCTGAAGGGGCTATAGCTCAGGTGACATCAATGACAGCTGTAGATGTCCAGCAGCTCTAGAAATCAGACCATTTATTTAGGTACCTACCCTAGTCTTTGAAAATGATGCACTTTTTGTTTGGTGCTTTTTTGTTTTTGTTTTTAGTTTCCTTCTCTTGTGATCAGTACTGGCTATTACTACTGGAGGAAGGTTATCAGACTTAATGGACAAATGGTCCGATAGTCAATGGAGCTACACTGATTTATGTCAGCTGAGAATCTGGCCCACGTGTGTTCCTTTAGCTGAGCTGAAGTTACCTTTTACTGAATATCCCCAATGCACTTTCCCTGCTAGTGTTGATTACATACCATATAATCTAACTTGGAAATGTATTTATTACTGATATTTTAACAACTGTGACTGGTATGTGAATTAGCCTGCTCAAGAAAAACAGAATTCTAAAAATTCAAGAAAAAATAGTCAGTGAGGTACTGTTCCTTAAAGTACAGTGCAGGAGTAAGCTAAAAAAAAAAATTCACCTCCAAATTATCATAGTTGCAGTATATTTATGACTGCAAATAGAATTATTAAACTATCTCTGGGAATGTAATTCATGCTTGCTTCTTCTGCAGAGAAAATATAACTGCTTTGCTTAATTGTTGTGTCCTAATGTATTTTTACACTTAGTATTACACATCACTATCTCCACCTTATAAATGAGAATCTGAGCCAGATTAGGGTCTGAGTTTGGAGCGTGCCTGCAACTCTCCCACTGACTTCAATTGGAGTCGTGGGTGTTCAGAATCTCTGAACGTCAGGCTTCTAAAGATTTAAGCACGTTGCCCAAGGTTACTCATCAAGATTGTGCCTGATCCAGGAATACAACTCACATCTTCTGATGTCTTGTATCATGACCTGTCTGCTGGACCAAGATGCATTATGGCACAGCTTTCAAGCAGGAATTCAATTATGATGACTGACACATTTAGTGCCCTGATTCTGGGGTCTTCTGCAACCCAGTATGAGTTCTGTGGGCACACAGGAGCCATAAAGGCAGCAATTCTACACTGGGCAATATCCCTGATGACACAGGGACAGCAGAACATCCGTATGTTTACCTCCTAGCAATGAGAAGCCAGATAGCAGAAGAGGGTGCTCTGGTTAGCCTGGGCTGTAGGAGGACTACATAGGGAGCTATTGCAGACAGTTCAGTCTGGGAAGTGCAAAGGTATGCAGTCCCCTCTGTCTCCTCTACCACCCCCACTAGGCTACAGAAAGCTCAGCTCCAGCACATCCCAGAACTGGGGCTCTAATCTCCATACATATGTTCACTGGACTCCTAGATGTCAAAAGTGAATATAACAAGTGTTGTGAATCCAAATTTGCTCCTTTAAATCAGAAACTTTCCCACCACTCTACCTTCTCGAAGTTTTGCATCATTCACAGATTTCCTTCACTGTGACCATTTTCATTTTTACCTATAGTATTACATTTCCGATTACAATATTAACTTTAAATGTTTCCTGAGGTTTTGACTACATTAATTTAAAACTTATGGTTCTGATAATGATTTCCTTAAAAAAAAACAAAAAAACACAGCAATAATGAAGATGTGGTACATAAAACAAGCCTGTTCCAGACATAGTTATTTTTAAATGCCTAGAACTCATATTATTCACTCACATAATTATATATGTAGAGAAAAAAATCAGACCTGTTTTTAGCTTTGTCTTTGAAAATCTAATTTTATTTCAGTTTTATAAAACAATTCTCTCTCATGGCAGGAAGATAACAGGTCTGAGGAGTGAGTCATATTTTGTTTGTGTATCTGCTATCCACAGAATGTATTATTACTCTCTTAAATGAGTTGGATGCCATAGTGTGCTGTGGTTTGCAAAAACAAAAAGAAAGCATGAGTGCAGGTCTAGTGTGTTTTGGGTAAGTCCATTGAAAAGTCTTATAAATACATTTATATGAATACTAATAATCAGCTGCAATGCAGAAGGGCTTCACTGAACAGATGTAGGGCAACCAGATGCACTAAAGTGGTCCCATTGTGAATAGACCCAACACCTCAAAGGATAAAGCCACATGTACTAAAGTTGTGTGTGTGCATGCGACAGAAAGAGAGAGAGAGATGGGGAATCAGGAAACATTAATGTCACAAAAGGGTAAAAAAAACCAAAAACATCCCACCATGTGACCATGCCAGTCACATCACCTCGCTGCCTCGGTATGCCCGTCTGCTAAATGGATATACTTAAGCAATCAGAGCCTCATGTGCCAGCTCCTCGTTACTCCAATAAGGGCCATCTTAGATAACCAAGAGCCCTGCAAGGGCAGCTAATGGCACGTTGTCAAACTACTTTTGATTTCAATTGGTGTGATGTAGACTATTTCAGATGCTACACTTGACTTGCAGCAGTCCATTTGTTTTATAATAAGTACATACTGGCTTCTATAGAAGTCAATACTAATATTTCTTGACCTCAGATATTCTCTGGTAAATATTTCTCCTTTAGGGACAAGAAGTATTATTATTATATATATATTCAGTGTTGTAATCATTCAAACAGGTAGACTAGAATTTACATCTTACTGTATAAACTGCTGCAAAGATTTCCCCATCTCATAAATGAACATTATAAAAGATAAATTAACTTACAGGGTGAGGAAAAATAATTGTGAATCACAAGATAGGGCAATAATTGTTTTCATCAGCAACCATTCAAAATTCCCTTCTTTGAATATATGATCTGATTGGCTTGCATTTCTCCAGGCCTCAATATTAATGACTTCTGAGGAGGTAAATTAAAAGTTACTAACTTGCAATGTTCTCTCTAATTTTTGACAGGCCGTGTGTGCAAAAAGATTTCTTCTGTGCAAATTGTTGTGCTTCTGTACAAATTTGTGTGCGCGCGGTGTTTCGCTGTGTGTGCGGGGTTTAGGATCTGTGTAGGCACGCACACGCGCACAGCTTAGAGGGAACAGTGCTAACTTGTTACATATTTGCTACAACTACTTCTGCTAAACAATCTGTTCCATCTTCTATTTAGCTGTGACATTGTGTGTACCTTTTCCAGACCTGAAGAATAGCTCTGTGTAAGCTTGAACACTTGTCTCTCTCAACAACAGGAGCTGGTCCAATAAAAGATATTACCTCATCCACCTTGTCTCTCCAATATCCTGGGACCGACACAGCTACAATACTGCGCACAACGTTACATGACGTTTTCCAAACAACAATATGCCAGGATTACCTTCTTAGATAACACATAGGCATGTATTGAGGCTTAATTAATTTATGTTTGTAAATTGCTGTGAGATTCTCATTTAACAAACACTCTATTCATGCAAAGTATTGTGATTTCAAGCTTCCTTGAATTTCTACATCTAAATTTTCAGAAAGGCTCTACTGTTTGAAACAAAAATAATTTTGCTTTCATCAGCCCATCACATAGCTGGTCAAATCACTGTCAGTGCAAATCAATGGGAAATGCCTTTAGCACATTGTAATTTATGCTAGACCTGCCACAACAGAATTTGGATTGAAATGGGATAAGAAAAGGCAAGAAAGAACCACAGCTCCTGCTCCCAGTGACATAATCAGAGAGACAGAGGAAAACCTTGCTTGTAATGTATTTATCCAAAAAAAGTTCAAGTCGGATTCAGGGTTTTATTTAAAGGGGTATTGTCAACTAGACGGAGCCCTCCCAATCCAAAATATAATGGGTCAGATCTTCCTATGATGGCAATGGGCAGAGCTCCATCAGGCCTCACTGGAGCTCCACAGGGTGGTTGTGTTAGCACCTGACGAGTTGTGCCAACTTGAGGTTGAGCCTATGTCCCCTGATGGGCCTTCCAATGCAAGTGAAAAGTACCACACACTCAAGTTAAGGATCTTTGTGTGGCTGGGACTCAGGTTGGGGCACCACTCAAGTGAATTCTGTAGCAAACACACGCTCCACTTGAGTGGAGCGATATCAATTTGCACCAACTGAGAATGTGGCCCAACAATTAAAAAAAAAATATTTTCTTGCAATCCTGAAAAACAAATTAATTGAAAATAGATTTCTTTGTATTTAAACAATCCCCTGAAGAGTTGTGAATGGAAACGCCAGCAACTTTGAGTTTACCCATGAGAACCAGAAAGTGAAATTAAATATAAACAGTGTTGAAACAACTTAGGATGTTGTTTACTCTTGCTATTGAATGAAGTGGAATCAGTAAACAATGAGCCTAAACCATGGCAAATCAATTGGGTGTTTCAAATTCTGCCAGTTTGACTAGCCGCACAGTTAAGGAAATCTACAGCACCTTTCGGACTATGCTGATTTACACCTGCTGGGCATCCGTCCCCAGATTTATCCTGACAATGTCCGGACATTGCAGATTTCAAACAAATCTTATGAATAATAATAATAAATCATTTAACACTATTTCGATGTGTCTAGTGTTTAGATGCCCCAATCATGGATCAGAGCCCCCCCCTGCATTTAGTGCTGTCCACATAACAAAAAGACAGTTCCTGTCCCAAAGAGCATACCAACAATGTATAGCTTTGAATGATGTATCCAAAGATTTGATGGCAATGGTAAATATTCCTTATACATAAACTATGACTAAGGCCACAAGAAACAAATCCCCAAAGGACTGGATGACTCAGGGAGTCGGTAATGAGCTGTCAATCACACCACAGACTGACCATGCCCTCTCTTGGGTGGCTTATATGAAACCAAGTCATGTTCTCAGTTCAATTAAAGTGTCCAAATCACAAAAACCTAGCATCATAATTGATGAACTGGTTTGACAGAGAGGTTAAGGAATTAATACCTTTGGGGAAAGAACTGCCCTCTTATGCTTTGGGAAGGGCTACCCCCAAGGCCAGGCCTGAGACACCACTAAATCTGTTTAATTAAGTGGACTGTGTCAGAGCACGGAGCAGAACCAATGCTCTGTCATGATTCCAATACACTGCTGCAGAAAATTCACCACAGTGTGTCATTTACACAGCCCTCGAGGTGGGAATGGGTGACGGGCAATTTAAACTACTGTTTCCCAGGCTGTCGTGTTTGGGGGAAATAGACAGCTTTATTCTCTGGTTCTATTAATCTGGTTCATTCTCAAGCACTAAATTCACTGTTTGAAAGTGGGAAAAATGAAATCCTGTATAGGTCAATTATTGGTATGAGCTGTAGAAAATGCCACACACAAAAAAAGCAAGTGTTTAATTTTTTCTGAAAATCTAATAAAATAAGAGCAGATAAAGCATCTCCCAAGTCTCAGGAGCAATGGATAATAAGTGCTATAGTCCAAGTCAAAAAAATTCATCTTAAAATAAAAATCCTTATTTACATCAAAGACATCCCATCACTAGGAGGTCAAGTCTCTGTCCAGACAGATCATCCTTTCCTGTCCTTTAGTATGGTGTTTCAGTGTAATCTCCCTTAAAATTAGCTAGGAAAACTGTGGGAACAAAGTTGCCTGGGAAGTCTTTGATACAGCTAGCAAAACTCTGCTGTTTTGTGGCTAGACAGAGAAACTGATCCATATAAACCCCCTTCACATATTCTGAAGTAATGATAAATCAAGACTGAGGGCCAGACTCTTGAAGGGAGAGAGGATGGGCAAAAACAAAGCTGCTTCATGATCCTGGGGCTGGTAATAGTGTGCCGCTTGTGTAACTCAGAGCAGCCTAAGGGTTGCTCTAAATTACACGAGTTACCCCAATGGATCAGGGATTGCTGGAAGCTCAGTGCACTCCAGCTGTGGCCTCTCCCTGCCCCAACATGCCTCCTACATTTGGGGAGCTGAAGGGGAATTGTCAAAGAAGTTAGTTATGCCTGCTCTACACCCTTTTAGGACAAGCTGCAGTTGATTTCCATTCTCTGGGCCATTTCTGCAGTGCAAAGGTAGTGGAGAAAGGATATGGCCCATAGAGCTAAACTGTTCCTCTAGGCATGAGTCCTCTGACTTGCGCTACATCCAAGGACCACTCTGTCCATGTAGAGCCCTATGTAGAGTCTGTACCTACTCAACGGGAACTTCATGGAGCATTGTGCCGTATTCGTGTACAATGACACCAGTAATCCAACCATTGTGCTCCAACCTTGAAGGCACAGTATGCATTTTTTCCTCCTGCCCACTGAGGGCAGATCACTACCCCAACCCTAAGTCTCAATTACTTTTGTTATATACACCGTGAAAGCAGTATAAGAATCAGAGTGCCTTACCCAGTACTGTTGAAATCAATGGGCGCAGGGTCGAGCACACAGAGATGGAAAAGGCCAGTTACTGGCCCAGATATCGAGTTCAGCCCCCTCAGCCCTGCATTGTCTAGTGATCTGCCCAGTGCAATTTTAAATGTCTCCAAGGATGTGGCTTCTATTCAACATCAGGAAGATTTCCCTGAAAAATGAAAATTTCTTTCCTCCTCTTTCATGCTATTATAGCATGGGGTGAATTCAGGGGGACAGTGTACATTTGAGGCGCAGTTCAAATTGTTCATGTTGCTCAGGCATAACAGAGAAATAATTATAGTATCTGCTACTGACTAGTGGCTAGGCTAATAATACTATTGGGAATGAGTCAAATCCTCAGTTCCTTGCTCAGTTTCTAATCATCCAAAACTCCTACTGGACCAAATTCTGCCCTTTTGCACCTGTATAAGCCTAAAACAACTTCATGCAATCAACAGTTACTTACAATGTACACCAGCGTAAGTGAAAGCAGAATTTGGCCCATCGATTTCACTGGCAGTTTGATTGAGTAAGTACCATGGGATTTGTCTCAGTATATTTAATTGGACGTAAAACACAAGCTTTTCTAGTAACAGGTGTTGTTAGAGTCACTTCAATAATGCTAATATGGGGTGCAACTGAATGACGGAGAAGAACAAGTGCATGACTCTCCCTGCACACCTCTTTGGTGGCCAGACTGCACTGAGCAGCTTTAATTTTGTGGCTTCATTGATACTGTGAATTGAGTCCTGCCCTCAGACATGCACCCACAACTCCCACTGAATTAATACATCCCCTGTTTATCTCTCAGTGCTACAACCAACCCTTTTATTCACAGACTCCTCTGACAGCTCAGTGATTTGTAACATGATTCATCCTTTCCTCCTTGTTCTCTTCCCTTGACTAGACACCAGCAAACACAACAGAACTTGAGACAAGAGAAAGAGGCCCCTGGTAATGAAAGATTCAATCACATCTTACCAAAAACAAAGGAGGGCACTGGCTAATGCATGAAGCTGGCTCTTCACTGCCCTAGTTGAGGAACGTAAATAAAAGGGAGAGAAAGGCATACATTCAGCTCTGGCGTGAGCAGGTGCAACTCCTCTGACCTCAGTGAGTCACACTTGCTTAGGGCTGAATTTGGCCCAAGGATAGGGTGCTGATCCAAAGCCCACTGAAGTTAAAGGTAGTCTTTTCGCTGACTTAAACTGGCTGTGGGATACAGCCAAAATGACCAGTCATGGGAGAACTCCTATTAGTCAGACAACAAAATAAAAACATCTCTCTCTCCAGGTTTCCCTTCCAGAGGCATTTACGTTGCATTTCTTATGTAGTATCTCCCAACAGAGAAAGTAACATGCACATAAATGACAAGTAATTACAAATGAGTAATACATTCACAACCTTCCCTACTTTCAGTGCCTCGTGTATTGGATAACAGCGTAAACTTTCTATGGTGGTTTGACTTTATAGGGGGAAAGGGGGCTGGCGTAGCTGGGGAATGTGTCCTACTCTGTAAATCCACATGTGGCAACTATAGAGGATTACTAGGAATGACACTAGACCGCATGACTGGGAGTTATAACACTTGGATTCTCTTCTACTCTGCACTGATTGACAGTGTGTATCCTCAGCTGAATCACTTAGACTCCCTGTTCTTCAGACAGTGCAGACACAGTCCCTGTCCCAACCACCTTACAACCAAGTACCCACAATCTTCATATACATAATGGGGAGAAAGGGGGAGGATTAAAGACCTGGTGACGTCATTAGAGTGCTGAGAAAAGCTGAAGTGTCTAAGTGTGTGTGTGTATTTGTGTGCGTGTGTGTGTGTACAAACACATAAGGTTGATGGGGGCAATGTGGGTACCAGGGAGGTCAACGAGGAAGAAGTTAGGAACATAGGAGTTTCCATCTTTTCAAATAAAGGTCATGGGCCAAATTCTGCCCTGTCACATCCATGTACCTGAATTGACTTTAATACTGCAGGTAAAATTTGGTCGCAGTCTACAAACAACATGAAAAAATATTTGTGGGCCTACTATTTTATTACTTGCATCTTGCTAAGCTGTATGCCAAGGTTTCATTGAGGCACATATAGTTCAATGTAAACTTCTCTTAGCAGGTCTACAGCAAAGCAACAGATCCTTGCTCCTTTTTACTGTTCGACTAGGGTCACTCAACCTAACAGTCCATTGCCACTCCGCAGCCAATGGCACATAACAGACAAATGAATGACTGAATACTGTAGGTCATCCAAAAAATTAGATCAAAGAGTCCCTGTAGTCTATTGAAATGCAATTGCTTCCAAATCACATTGTGGTGTTCCAGGCTTGAAAGAATGGGTCACTGCAGTTTTATTGTAGGGAAGCTACTGCTAATGAAAGGAACAATGGAAAGATTAGTGCTACCAACCATATAGAAGAAACACCACTTTCGGTTTAATTGCAGTGAACAAAGCAAATAGGAAAGAAGGGCAACCAAGTGACAAAAGTAGTTGGAGCAAAGAGGATATAGAGGCTATTCACGAGGTACCCTTGATCACAGCACAGCGTCCAGACTTAACGTATGATTACTGAATTTGGATTGCAATCAAAGATTTCGGTGTTTTCATTACAAAGAGATGATGGCATATTTCTAAGCAAAGCAGCCCAGTAAACTCCAAAACTGAGAATGTTGAGAATGATGATTTTTACTATTCATTTGTTGTGTAGAAGTTATTATATGGTTGAAAAAAAGCATGGTTGCAATTTTTATAACATGTTAGGAGTGGGTTATGAGTGAAGATGAACTACAATTGTCAGTTTAAAATAGCTTTTAATTATTAGGGCAAACCTAGTGAACCTTGTAATTCAGAAAAGTAATGGGCAGGACTGGAGACAGCTTGGTACTGGAAAGCACCCCATTCTCTGCCAAAATAAATCAATTCAATCACAATATTCACTCCCTTCTGTTCAAATCTGGGTCTCTCCTAAGCAAAGTCTGCCAGTCATGACACTTTGTACAGCAAGACAGTGGTATAAGACCAAAGGTCTATTTCAGACTAAGTTAAGATTGATAAACTCAGTTTCCCTGTGACCTAAGGCAGACTTGAACCCTGGTTCTCCAGACAAGAATCAACACATTGAAACATTATTCCACATAATTCTAATAATTCATTTGTTAAATACAAAGCCTACCCAAACAAACAACCATGATCATCCAAAATGTAGTAATTGTCAGTAGATATGGTATCTACCTCAGAGGAACCACAAACATGATGGGAAGTGAAAATGGCTTACAAACAAATATGAAGGAAATTAGTGATCACAGAAATGAAGCCACTCTAATAGAACAAAACCAACACCTCAGTCATTGTTGATATCATCAGCACTACAAACATAACAAAAAACAAAGAAAACTTCATTCCAACTCCCAGCACGTCCTGCAAAAGCCTCTGTCTCAACTGCTTGGATGACACAGATGATGCTAACTCCTTTTAGTAGCTGTTACTAACAAAAGGCAACATGATATTCAAAGTATAATCCAGCCCCTTTCAAGCAGTACTCAACAACATCCTACAGCTCTTCCTTATGGACAAACCATTTCTAGGGAGTTGAATATCATCCAATGCGAAAAGTATTTATTTCAAATGAAACTGTATTTATTTTCAAAGTAAATGAATGTTTTCAATGTGCCTTTCTTGTGTCTTGTCATACAGTAGTGATGGTCATATATTCAAGTATCCTTGCAATGAAGGATTGGAGATTCAGTCAACACCTCATCTGCACTTCAGATCTTAACTGACCTCATAAGCCATGTATCCCCTCATATACTCTACTGCCATGAACGTTATTGCTTCAATCCAAATATTTACCATGGTGCACACCAGCCATTTTTTCTGATCCTAGGACATAACAAGAGCTATTTAACTCTGTGGATGTTCTTTTGCATTGTACCAATGAATCAATGAAGACATCCTTAGTGATAAAACAATGTAGAATGTAGTCTAAAAAAGGTTTCTGTTAGTAAGATTTTTTTTCATCATTTTGGAAAACACAGTGGTAAACAGCAAATACTGCAAGCAAAATACTTACACTCAGGACAGGGTTCACCAATTAACACTGTTTAATCAATGAAGGCTGAAACTTTCAAAAGAAATATAAGGGAGCTAAGCACCTAACTCCTATTGGATTTCAATGAGAGTTGGGTGCCAGATTCCTCCCTCAGGCACCTGACAATCCTAGACATAATGTTTATTTTTTCTCATAATTTTATGATCGTGCAAATTATATTGCAAAAGTGGTCCGAACACAGAAGCGAGAACACGGACTACTCACAAATGCAAGAAGGGCATTTATCTTATCAGAGCAATTAGACACTGTATATAGCTGGCACGAATGCTCTGAGAATGAATGAAGATTCTCATGGATTTATTACACACATCTGCCATCAAACTGTTTTTTTCTTAAAAATGGTGACCCCCAAAAAACACCAGTAGTGTGACAAAGACAGAGTTTATCATCTATCGTTAAAGCTCTCTTGTTAAATGTGATGATGCTAGTTCAGCTAATGATGTTAGGAAAATCTGCAAAATGGTCCATGGCATAAAAAATATCCTGTATGTTTCAGAAATCTGATAACTTGGTCAAAATAGGTATTTTCTGCATATGAAAATCTAATACTAAATTTACTTTAACAAAACACTTACCAAGCCTACACATGTAGATATTGCTACTGAAGAGGTGTTATCGTTCCTTATAAATCCCTGATAGAAACACCGCTCAACTTCACGTTCCTGAGAATCTGTGACTCCATCTTCCCCAAGTACCTGGACAATAAAGTTGTTGCTAAATATGGTAGAAGGTTTAAGTTCTAAGTGCAGTTCCTGTCCAAATGCTGAAAATTTGTAGTGCAAGGAACTCTTTGAACTTTGAGTTGATCTCTTTTTCCTAATGCTGTGCAAAACATCATGTGAGATGTACGATCCACTGGAATCCACTTCGACAGGTGTCACAAATACATAATCTGTAATGGCAAAATGTTGACTATCAGCCTTTGAACTCAATAAAGCGTATGTCATTTTTTAACATAGTGCTCATTTATGCAGCAGACTTTCACTGTGGCATGAAGTTTCCTCATTTAGGGCATAGCACCAAGAATCCAAAGGCTACATGTATCTAGCGCATGCATAAATTCATCTAAAGCAACTGCAAGCTGTTCCATGTAAGTCACACAGACTCGAATACAGTTTGTTTCCTTTGTGCCCCACTGAGAGGAACAGACTATCATAGCTGTGAACTTTCCCACAGTCACTCTTGTGAAGACATTTGTCATCACTAGGAAGTCTATAGATTTTTCCCCCTCCCCCTATATTAATTGCTGTCACATGGGAAGAGTGGGTTTTTGTCTATAGTTGTCATTTTTTTTCCAAGAGAGTGTAGCAAATATTATAACCTTGGTATTGGTTTAACCAATGTTGTAGAATTGTTCCATTTGTTCAACTGGATTAAAGGATTAATTTATTAATTCCTTAACAGAGTCAGCCCTCATCTTTTTGTAGTGTCTTGATTAGACTAGGTTTCAAATCGTAACTGACCTTCAGCAGAAAGAGATTACATACTACCTCATAATCTTTATTCAGCCATTGCTAGCTGAATGTCACAGTGGTTTTGTTTGTCAGTTGTTTTGGCTAAATTATGTGAAAGAAATTCTGTGCATATCTGGGAGAAGAAAAACACGATCAACTCAAAATATCTGGAGAAGAGAAGAATATAGGGCCTGATTCAGTGACGTGTTTAAGCATGTGCCTAACTTTAAACACGGGAGTAGTCCCACTGATCTACTCACAGGGTGATGACTATTTACATCCTTGAAGTTAGGTACATACTTAAGTTCTTTGCTGAATCAGGACCGCAGGTACTCCTGCAAACGACAGCAGGACTTACATTAAAACCCATATATTAAATAGTCTACTTCCTAACACTGCTTAACTTTTGATGTGTATCTTGGCCAGAATGCCTAAAGATTTATTATCAAAGATATGAATAACGTTTTTCCTTAAATTGAAATACATCCTTATAAAGAACAAACTTATGTTCTTATATAGTAGCTGATGTTGCATACTATTAATCTTGCCTTGAACAGATTTTATTGGGTGCATATTACACTGAAAATGTAGCCAGTGCTAGGTTTCTTTTTGCTGTAGACAGTGGAAACAATACACTTTCACTTTCCTTAAGTGGTGTTAATCAATGGCAGAAGCTCAGGACACTAAGCAGGCTGGTGGCCAAAAATGCAAGCAGCTGCTGGAAGAAGGGAATCCCCCAGCAAACAGACATGGATTGCAGTTGCAGCAGTATTTTCCCTTCCTGAAACCTGTGCGTGCTGCACTGTACTTATTACTCTCAGCAAGTGCAAACAGATAGAGAGAGATTGCAAGCTTCCAAAAGGCAACAACATCAAAACACTATTTTTTTGTAATATGGGAACAACAACAACAAAATAATCCTGTGTTTACACGTTGTTGTTTTTTCCTTCCTGGATTTCTACAAACTACAATCCCTTAGCCTGGGTTGCATAGTTTATTTTCCCCTGGCTTGCTATTATTTTTTTCCATAATTGAATGCAAATTTTGTTTATTTACATTTTTTTTCCTGGCATTTACAAACGTCTCTTTTGTCACAGTTAATTTTTCAGCTTGTGCCCGATTTATTTGGCCCATGCCCCAGAGATACTAAATCTGCATGTAGGCTCACAGCAGCATGCCTGGGTTGGGTTCCGTTTATACCCATCGAAAAGAAGGACCAACATTTGTGGGTTAGGTTGGATGTTCCGTTTCACAAAGAAGCTCGCGTGCATTTTTTAAATATGCATAGATACAAACCATGATGCAGTCCGCTGATGCTGATGCTGCTGTCACTGGTTAAAGCGGCTGCAAAAGACACGCAACAGAGGCAGCACAGCTGAAGGGTCTGCAAGAGAGAGAAAAAAGAGAGAAAAGGGGGGTATTGGGCGAGAGTCAGTGGACAAGGGAAGGCAGGGGAGAGACGGCACCAGAAACGGCTCAGCGACCTGGCATGTGCGTGCTCCAGGCGACTGCAAAAGAAAGTGCTCTCGACCTGCCTTTGCAACGCCTCCAAGGCACAGGATGGCCAGGAATTGCCTGGAGCTGCTGCTGAGAACCGCCACAGGTAACGTCCACACGAAGAGCAGCAGCCAGTCCATGATCCCCCGGGCACCTCGCATGTTACCTGCTCCCACAGAGACCCGGCAGGAGCGGCCGGCTCCCCCGCATGGTCACAGGGGCGCTTAGCCCCGCGCCGGTTACTGCGGAGCCGCCGCCTCGCCCGCAGCGTGCCCCGGGGCAGAGGCTCCCATAGAGGAGCTCTCGCAGGGCGCCGCGGCCGGCGCGCAGGGTTTAAATCGCTGCCGACAAATGACAGCCCCGGCCCCGGCTCCCCCGCTCCGCTCTCAGCCCCCCGGGCCGGGTGGACGCGGGAGGGGGGAGCGCGGGCGCGGACCAATCCGGAGGCAGCAGCGGCGGAGCGAGCCTCCCTCCCCGGCTGCGGGAGCCGCGTGTGCTCCGAGCTGCCGGGGTGGGGGTCGGGGGGGACGTGAGAGTTCCGCGCCGGGTGCCCCGGACACCTGGGTTCCGCGGGAGTCTGGCACTGACCTGCTGGGTGACCCTTTCGGCAAGTCACTCTGGGGGTGGAAACATTTAGCTCTGGCATAAGCAGGAACCCCCCACCCTCATTGATTTTCAGTGGGGGAGGGAGGAGCTAGCCTGGATCCTTAGCCGCGCCATGCTGGTTCACCCCGCTGTGCCCCCACCCTGAGAGCCTCAGGCAGAGGGGACTGCACAAGTGCGAGGCACGATTATCCTTACACACCTCGTGCAAATCCCAGACTGTCTTTTGGTTCTGTGTTTGTACAGCGCCTAGCACAATGTAGGTCCATGACTGGCTCGCAGGGGCTAGGGTAATACAAATCATAAGTAACAATAAGGCAGAGAAGGTTGTAACTGGGCTATTCGTTATCAGCATTAGCGCAAATATTTGTAATTATTTCCAAATGTTAAAAAAGCGAGGCGGGGGGAGCTCATTGAGTTGGGATTGTGCACAAGCACGCGGTTAACCTGACTGGTTTAGGAGAAAGAGCGCAGTAATAACAATCCAGCTTTTTGAGCCTCATTCATTTGGAGAGCGAATACCCTTATGTTTCATTCATTTGTAAGGCAGTATAAAAATGTGAATTGATCATATGTGGGGGGGGGGGGGAAGAAATATAGCCATGATTGCCACAACAGTAATATTGAAAGAGAGGACTGTAATATTGAATGCTGATCTCCATAAAAAAGCTGACTTCCGTAGTTGATGCAAAACTCGTTTATGATCTGTTTGGCTGCACTTTGAGAAGCATCTCTCGTCTCATGACCTTCCTTTTGTGCTGGACGGTTTTCCAATGTATAGCTCAGTGGGACGTCCAAAATCTCACTCAAGCCCTGTTCAAAGATCACATTGTGAGAATAAACAGTTGGTAGTTTGTGCCAATCCTAGAGGAAGCTCGGCACGCAGGCAAGAGAGAACCATGGAGTCTGAGGTGAGTGTTGGCAGTACCACCAATACATAGTAAGGAGAAAACTTACATCAGAGAAGACATGCCTTTTATCTGCCTCTTCACCAGAGCTTTCTTTGTAATTGGTAGGGGGAAGGAGAGGCACAGACCAAGGGGATATCACCAACTGTTTCCTGTCTATAAACATTACATAACTCCCCACCCAGGGAATGTAATTTCCCCTTCACCTCTCTATATTTCCCAGTGGTTTGCATTATCACCTTGCTAAAAATATTACCACACAGTCTTTTCTTCTGTCTGAACCTTCTCTGTGATTCCCACTGGGAACATTCAAAAGAAATTATTGGATGCAAGTTTTCTACGGCCCCAGTTCAGAAAATCGCTTAAAAAAACATGCTTAAGTGCCTTGCAGAATTAGGGCCTATAGAAGAAGATATACATTTGATGAGTTATATACAACTGTCCCTTTAGCTACTGTGTCTTCTGGCTGTACAGGTGTGTTTGGTTGTTTTTAGTAGGTTGTGTTGCGTGAATTTCATTCATTTTATTTAAAGAGTTAAAAAATACAATTTTTTGCAGCAGGCAGGGGAATTGATAAAAACCTATAACTGCTAGCACTAGGTGTAAGATCTTTGCGCCATTGAAGTTTTGCCATTTATATAAATGGTGACAGGATTTCGCCTTGGGGATTTAGCACATTCGGTTTGTAATAGTAATAAAAGAAGAGAACTGATTCAATCCTTGTGTGACTGTATGTAAAATTTCCCAAATATTAGTAGGAATTAGGGCAAACAGAGTTACCATAAGAAGAAAAACTTCACACTGTGACTCAAGGTAGCAAAATGATGCACTTTGCTAAACCTACATCTTTCTGGGATAATGAAATTAAGGACACATACCACTTTCATTTTGTAAAGGGACTGCCCAATGCACAGGAATCACACACTACTACAGGTTGGGAACGTGCTGCTTTATTGAACTACAAACATCCACTAGCTAAACGGGAAGTTCAAATAAGGGAAGGGTGGAGCATGTCTCCAACATGTAATACGCTTAGTAACTCATTTAACCCCTTGATGATCACTTCACTACACTTTCGCAGTGACTATTCACTAATTTCCAGCTCATATCGTCAACCCATATCCTCCCCATATCTGAATTATATGCGATGTACTAGGATATAATCGGTTATTGAACTTGTTATTCTCTTTAGGCAGCTGGTGTGCTGTTACCACTACGTTTCATGCTCACCGGTTTTGTCTCATTATTACCTTGCTTTTCCCCTGACTATTTGTTGTCTTCACCTGTTGTCTCTTGTCTCTTATTTAGATTGTAAGTGCTTTTGGGGCTGGAACTATCTTTTGTTGCCTGTGTGTACAGTGACCTCTAGGCACTACAACAATACACATAACAATATCCTCCTTGGGCCGTGCTTAATTTGTGCCAGGGCTGAGCCTCAGCACCTCTGGGCTTGCTGCATCAGTTATGAATGTAAAAAATTGCTTGAGCCCCAGTACCTCTTTCATTACAAATTAAGCACGGTCCTTGAGGTAAATTTTGTCACAAGGACACAGCCCATAATAAAGAGTGTTGTTAGAACATACCACGGTTCAGGGAATCACAATTCTCCCTAGTTCTGGGGAATAGTAGTTTACTGGTGTCCTATGCCAGCTGTCAGTGACTACCGCACTCCCACCTCAACTGCTCTGGCCAACAACTTGTGGAGGTAGAGCCAAGCTTCCACCAATTCCCCCTGGTCTCTCCACCTGTTTGCTTTGGGTAGGTGCAAGAGGATGCATACCTACGTGTACTAGAGGTAGTCGGAAAACGGATTTTCCATCTCACAAAAAAAGTATTCAAATTTGGGGGAAACAATTGTCCCAGATTAAAAACTGAAATTTGCGGGGGGGAAAGTGCAAAAAAAAGTTAAAAGAAATAATTTTGTGTAAATCAAAACATTTCATTTCAATAAATTTGAGATGTTTCATATTGACCCTTTTTACTTTTTAATGTTATGTATTGTGTGTGTGTGCGCATATATATACATATACACACAAACAATAATATAAAATGTAGTAAACTTCATGAAAAGTTATTTAAAAAAATAAAAAACTTTCGATTCTGAAAATGTCAAAACAGGTTATTTTGACATTGAAAAAGTACATTTTTTCTAAATGCAATTTCATCAGAATTAATGTAATTTCATAAAAAAAATTTGTTTTGTCAAAATGGAATTTTCCCACAGAAAACTGTTTTGATGAAAATGTTCCAACTAGCTCTTCTGTCTACTCTTGCACACCTGCACTCAACACCTTGGGTAGCCAATACAGAGATGTAACTTAAAGGATTTACCAGTATGCCAGAGTCCTGAGCAGGGGGCGGGGCCTCAACCCAAAGGGCGGGGCCTCAACCGTAAGAGGCGGGGCCTTTAAATCACCAGTGCTACCCCAGGGCTCCGGCAGCAGGGCTCTGGCAGCGATTTAAAGAGCCCGGGGCTCTTGCCGGTACACCAGAGCGGACCGGCTTACTTTCACCTGTGGATGTAAGGGGATTCCTACTCCTAAATATTTCCTTGTGTACAAAAGCAATTCAAGTCACAGTCTAGTCCATTGGACTGGTTGGTTGGTTGGTTGGTTTTAAATGATTGGGGTTTTTTTTCCTCATTTTTGAATATTCCTTTTTCTTGACTTTTTGCTTATTTAACGCTTCCCCTAAGAATCCATGAGTGCTAGCAGTCGGGTAACGATAACAGGCTATAAACACATTCAGAACTCACATTAACAGCAACAGGACTGACAAGCATGCAGAACAAATATGTCCTGACTATAAGTGCCATTGTGTTGGCTTTGGCTTCTTTGTTAGAGCAAATTCTTTATCCTACAGCACATTCGTTGCCACTGTGTGCAGCTGAGTGATGATTCATAGCACTCCATTATTTTACAGTCTTAGCCTCTTCCTCCTTCAGCAGTTTATCTAGGCGTTTGATTTTTTTTTTCATATGTGTATTTGTTGTTTAGAATCTGCCTGGATTACTTGTGCCATTAATTTTTGTTCTTCTCGTTTGTGATTAGTTTGATGTGATGAAATTTGAAAATGGGGCAATGATGGCTACTTATGATTGGACGCATAAGTCACATAGTATTGTTTCTGTTTCCTGAATGAAGGAGTGTAACTATTAGAATCAGAGCAAAGACTGGCATTTGCTAATTCAGCATTTGTTTTCTGCAAATTTTACTTACAATCAGCTGTTTTCATGATAATTTCCTACTAGGAAACAAACAGGCTGGAATATTCCTGGTAGTCAAACACAACCAGGGCATGAGCACTGCTAAAGCAAGTGGGCTTTGTATTCAAAAGGGCAATATATGAGGAGAATGTTTTGAGGTATTCTCCCAGCTGTTTCTCTAAGAGGTCTTTGAGCTTGATTCTGCAGGGAGCGGGGCACTTTCATGAAGTGCTGAGCACTCTTTGGCTCCAGCCACTTGCAGAATCAAGCCATTTGCACAGAGCAGCGTGTTAGTCAAGACCCTCCTAGACATCCTGGAAAGTGAAGACGTTGAAAATTATTCTCTTTATAATCAGTTCATAGATTAATAGATTTTAAGGCCAGAAGGGACCATTCTGATAATCTGGTCTGACCTTCTGCATAACACAGGACAGAGAATTTCACCGAGGAGTGCAGGGAGGAGAACTGATCCTGGGAACTATTATGAGGGGGAAAGTGTGTGATATAGAGTGTACAAACCCCACACTGGCCAGGGAAGGGTTAATGCGATGCTCTGGGCTCAATCAGCCCCATCCTGCTTCGTCTGCAAGAGCTGCCAGGCTTGGAGGGGGGCATTAAAAGGAGAGAGCCCGCTCAGTTGAGAGGAGGCTGTGAGGGAGAGCAGATTTCTTGTGTTGGTCACTGAAGGAAGGCCTGTCTGGGCCAGGACCCAACCAAAGCCTGCTAGATCAATGTTTTTCTTTTTTCCTGCAAATCAAAGCCAGGGCCAGCATTAGCGGGTAGGAAACAGAGCAATTGCCCTGGGCCCCATGCCACAGGGAGCCCCGTGAAGCTAAGCTGCTCAGGCTTCAGCTTCAACACCGGGTGGCAGGCCTTGGGGCCCCGGGCTTCAGCCCCATGTGGTTGGGCTTTGGCTTTCTGCCCTGGGACCCAGCAAGTCTAATGCCAGCCCTGCTTGGCGGACCCCATGAATCCTGGTCGCAGCCCCCAGGGGGCCCCGGACGCTTGGTTGAGAATCATTGTGCTAGATGTCAGAACCTCCCTGAGGGAAGGTGGAATTATTGTGTTTCCTTGGTTACCTAAGACTATTGTGTTCCTTTTTTGACCTGGGGTATTTTTTCTACCTGGGACCTGCTGCTAGTCTGAATGGGAGTACTGCAGTCAATGCTCGTCCCCCACCCTCAACCAAAGGGGATGACCACCCTCAATAAGCCTCTGCTGGGCTGCCTCCGGAGTCCTTGTAGTGATGTGTCATGAGCTCGGAAGAGACACAGTCACAGTCACACACACTACAGCTAATCACAATCCTTTGCTCTTCTGTCACACCCTTCAGCCAAGAATCTCAAGGCAATTTGTAAACTTTATGAAGTTTATTCACACAAAACTGCTGCAGGGCAGTTGAATATTATTCGACTCCAGCAACAGATGAGTAAGCTGAGGCGCACAGAGGTGAAAGGAAAGCTACACAGTGATATAACGCTAGTGCCAGGAATACAGTCAGTGTTACCCAAGGCCATTTTATACCACACTTTAAAGGCAGGAGACCAGATGCTCAGTGGATATAATCAGTGTAGCTCCGTTGTTGTGCTGATTTATACCCGCTGAGGATATGGCCTAGGGCATCTTCCATTAGGGAATGTCCCCAGAATAAGGGGGTTCCCCCACCAGCAGAGAGAGAAAGATGCTGGTCTACCTCTCAGCCCCAGACATAGAGGCCACACACTAGATATGAAGGGGGGCATGGCTGGAGCATTCTGCATTTTGGCTATTCTTGGCTGCCATGGCTTCTAGTGGGTATGTCTACACTGCAATTAGACGCCCGCCGCTGGCCTGTGTCAGCTGGCTTGGGCTGTGGGGCTGTTTAATTGCGGTGCAGACGTTTTGGCTTGGGCTGCAACCCAGGCCCTGGGAGCCTCCCACCTCGCAAGGTCCTAGAGCCTGGCCTCCAGCCCAAGCCCAGATGTCTACACTGCAATTAAACAGCCCCGCAGCCGGAGCCCTGCGAGCCTGAGTCAGCCGGCACAGGCCAGCCAGGTTTTTAACTGCAGTGTAGACATATCCAGAGGCTTTGGACACCTCCAGCCAAGGTCAGATTAACACTAAAGTTGCTCTGCCTTCCACCAGGCCGGCTCAAATGGTCCCCAAATGATCCCAAAGTACAGGAGTTGCCGGAGACCACCCCCCTCCTCCACCCTCGGTTCTACTGCTCTTTGTTAAGAGCACATCCACTTCTAGTCTGTATCCCCACCCTGAATTTTAAAAGAGAGGTACTCATTAGAGAGAGCGGTGCTTTTTTCAGTGTGTTTGTTTACTTTCATGGAGTCTGAATCCCTCTATGAAAGTCTCGAGAAAGGGAAAAGATAGCCTGGTGTATTGACAAAAGCCCAAAGAAAGCATATTTCAAGAGTCCTTGCCATTGTACCGTTTACAACATGAGCCACTGTATTAATGTTGTTTTTGCATTATGGCTAATTGCATTCTTTAGTGACGTATGGCACGGGCCACACTGGCTATTCTGTTTGCAGATAACTATATTTCAGCTGACATGGAAACCGGATAAGTTACAAAAACAGTTGAATTAGTATGGTTCCTCTATTAATTCATGAGCCTGATGGGCCAGAAGATTCCTAGAATAAAATGCCA
This sequence comes from Chelydra serpentina, assembly GCA_037349315.1. Lineage (NCBI taxonomy): Eukaryota > Metazoa > Chordata > Testudines > Chelydridae > Chelydra > Chelydra serpentina. Next base: position 28,986,846 of record JBAIAC010000026.1, read on the forward strand.
CCATTTCCCCACTCTCTGTATTAAATTCTACATTCTGCAGAAGCCTCAAAAACATCATGTTAGAAGTGAATCTATTTCCTCGCATGAGCTCTGAACCCACAATTCTAGGATTGCATCCTATGAATCCTGACAAACTCCAAGCAGCAAAGAGCAATCGCTGTGGAATAGTTTTTCACCACCATTTACAGTAGTCGTTTCTGTACATAAACCCCTAAATTAATTTTGCATATTTTTTTAATCACGGCGACCGGAAAAGGGATTTGATTCCGCGTTCCCACTGCACCCCAAACTCCCAGTGGAATCAAAGAGATTGTGTTTACATTTTTCCTTCATCTAACTAGCACGTAGCACTCGGCTGTTACTGTCCAGAATAAAAGCTTTTGATTACAAATATGAAAAGCAATTTTCTGCTTCCATGAATTTCACTGTATTGCACAGCGTGTCCGTCCTAATTTGATTAGTTCTACACATTTATTTGTGCTTGCTGGACATCCTACTTTCTGGCATTGAGAGAAAAGTTCCAGTCATCCTGCTGATATGTTAGTATTGTACTTGCTGTGGCCTGCTACACAGGAGATCTGAGCTCAGGACCAGAAGTAAGACTGTACCTCTAGGTACTTGTGGCTGATAAACAGAATCTTCACAAAGCAATTGTCTGCAGTTTTCTTTCAGTGATTGCTGAAGGCTAATGCTTAGATTTTAGAAGAGATTAACTGACTTGCATTTCCAGTCTCACCACCTTTTTTTTTTTTAAGGGGAATTCCAAACCAAGGAAGCAAAAAAGACAACCTAGAAAGTGGGCAAATACCATTCATTTGGACTGGTGCCAAATATCACAAGTTGCTGCCGTAGCATCCTGACACATCCCATAGACAGCAAAGGCACAGGGGAGAAGCTGTGCTTCAGTACACGCGGGCTCTGTCATACACGCAGACAAAAATTAAATAAAAATGTCCATCACTAATAGGAGGAAAATAAAAGCTGTCATTGTGGGTGGTCCACGTTAAGGCTTTGCAAGTAGTGCATTTTAGCAGAGTTTTCTTGGCAGCTTGCCAAGTGTAATTAAAGAACAGGTACCTCCAAACTCACAGAACTCTATTAAAAACAATTATATGGTTTACAGTGTCGTGCGCACACCAAACTCCATATTTATTCAATGGATCTAAATGGCACAGGAGAAACCACGCTGTCCAGCAGGTTCAAAGATCCACTTTGAAAACACCTTTCCTAAATACTGATTTGCACCATATCCTGAAGGCTGTTCAGCCTCAGGTGTCACAAAGATACAGCTCAAACATTGCAATCTACTTATAAGACGCTGGTATCATTTCCAAAAATGCTTCAGCATTAGGTGGCTAGTATTCATCCAGTATCTACACTAGCATAAACCCTGGACAAGGACACCCCAAGACAGAAAACCCCAGGAGAGCTTTCTGAATGTCCGAGGCCAGCCCATTGTCCAAAATGGGTGGTACTAGGCAGGAAGAGGGCATGGCTATCCTCCCTGAGTAGCCCATATACTTGCTTCCTACAAACAGAAGCCCAAAGAGAATCTTCTCCCATCCACTTCTGCCAGTATTTCTGTTGCTTCTTGCTCATGGTTGAGCTGTCATCTTGCTTATTCAATTTCATTTCCGGATTGGAAAGTCCATTTTTGCTAACCTGATCAGTCGAGAGTTTATACAATCCTGCTCCATTTGTAATAGACATATGGTCTAGTGCCTAGTATCACTGAATACTGGAGTTCTAGAATCATACTGGAATGCCTGATGTGCTCTCTTGCAGGGGACCTGCTTGTATCTATTGAGTAGCAGTTTGGGTGTTGGAATTCTGGGATGAAAAGTTCAGTGCCTAGGACGGCTTGATTTTCAGGAGCACTGAGAATCTGCAGCGCCATTTGAATTTAGTCTCCAAACATTTTTACATGTGGTTTTTCATTTGGTACTAATTTCATGGGCCAGGCAAAGAAAAAAATTAGCTTCTCTCTCTCTCTCTCCTCTGAATGTCATCATTTACGGATTTAAAAAAAAATACAAGATAATGCTTCTTTGGCTGGTTCCTGGGATTCTTCTATTAAAAATTTCCCTCTCTTTCACATCAATGAATCCTTGTTACTTTCAGACTTCTCGCTGGGAACATAGATTGCAAAGAAGTTCATGAGTCTATTAAGTCCAACCCAGATACTTGTTAGTGGTTGTAACCACAAATAATCTGTAATATCCCTTTTCAGTTAAGTAGCAGTCTGTTTCCTATAGGAATGTGATTCCTCCTCTGCTGCCTTTCTTAGTGTGTCCTTTTCGGATGATGATTTTGACTGCACTCTCCATTCTCATTCCTTACTCAGAAAAAACTCCCAGTCCTTTCAGAAGAATTCTGGCCAGTTAAGGATTGTGAGTCAAACCCTGATCTCCCAGTAATTGTGCAGGGACGTTCCACAAGGGGTAATGAATCATGGCACAGAGCTGTGCCCCAACTGCTACTATATCCCATGAGTTACAACATGTTACATGGATTCTAGGCCTCTACTATATGGAGAAGGAGATTTTTCTGGTGCAGCTACATAGATGTTCCATTGGTCATGTGCTGAAAGAGTCAAACCCTTTCACTAATACGATGGAGAGGAACTTGCACTGGACATTGGAAAAGCAGAGTTGTTTTGAATTGAAGACAGATTGTCATTTTCACTAAGGTCCCTTTTCCCCACTATACACTCACTGTAGGACCCAACTGTAAATGAGAATCAGCCTCTAAATTTTTATTTTGGTTCTTTTCCACCAAAATAATAATAATGCTCTGTGACCTTACATTAACTCAGGCTCATTTTTAGTTTCTGTGAGAGAGGAGAGTTTCTTGCCAACGTTTGTTCCGCCATGGATGTTATTATTATTAGTATTATTAATGATTATTTATTATGTTATTATTAATATTTTATTTGCATTACTGTAGTATCTAGGAGTCCGAGTCAAGGACCAGAACCTGATAGAACTAGTTACTTTAAAAACACTGAACAAAAGATGGCCACTGCCCCCAAAGAGCTTCTCATTTACCACAGCATTTCTTTAAATTCCTAATTTGCAAAGAAAACTATCACTTGACTGTGCAATGCTGATTTCCAAAGTGAAATTTTTTGGCATGTTGACGACTGGAGCGGTTATTTTATCAACTCAGTGTTGCAATGGCAGTGTTTAATAGTGCATGAGCATTCGGTGGTGAATGTTTATTTCAAGAAGCCTGAGATCTTAATATTCATAAGAAACAGAGGGTAGAAGAATAAGAAATAAAATCCGTTTCCACTATTAAGAGGCCTGTCCTACAACACTGAAATAAACAGCAGCTCTCCAAATGAGTTCAATGGGAGCAGAATGGGTTTTATGGTGATAGTTCAGGACCTTACATTTCAAGATAAGTGTTCCATTCAGCACTTATCTTTTAAAAGTGCTTAAGGGAGTTAGGTACAGATGGGTTCCTTAGGCTCCTTTGAAAAGCCCAGCCTCCCAGCATGAGACCCTAATTGTGCAAATACTTATGCACATGGTTAAATTTAAGCACCTGCATAAATGTTTGCTGGGTTGGGACCTAATAGCCTAATCCTGCCCCTCACTCTCCTTTGCAAAACATGCAAAGCCCAAAAAGCAGTGGAACCACTACTGTTCTGCTCCGTTGATGAATTGTGTACAAGTCTAATATTAATAGAAGTGATTTCATTATCTTTTCAATCATTTTATTTTTAACAAAGACAGGATTGAAACAAAGCTAAAAACCTTTCTCTGTAGCATTAACAATGCATTACAGCATGGTGGAAAGTCCTGAAAACCAAAAAATTGAAACTGACTAGATACAAACATGAAACTGACTATCCTAATTTCATTGTCCAAAGGGGACTGAAATGCAACAAACAGTAAACAAAGAGCACAAATGTAAAATGTGAATTAGATTGTAAAAATGTTTTTCCTTTTAATAATCTATGGCAGTATAAGTAAGAAAATTAGAGATACTTGTTTCTAAAAGGTCTGTTATTTTTTTAACATCAGTGTCCCTTTAGTTATATTTTCCCCCCCGTAACTGCATTTCTTTTGCAATCCCTTAATGATAAGTGTATCAGGCATAATGAGTTACAAATACTGTAATTATGTGTAAACAATATCATTCCCAGCTACACTACAAGCTGCAGAAAGAAAGCATCATGTTCAGTATTTCTTTTCCAGATACATTCTTTCTCAACCCTGCCTCATCACAGTATATAGATGATGTGATTTGAAAGCATATTATTTTGGATGGGGGCCAGCCATCTGGGAATCCTTTACAAGTACCTGAAAGAGAACTAAAGTAGGGCATACTGAGGTGAGCAGCTTCCAGATTCTACCTGAAAGCTCACTAGGTGGCCTAAGGCCACTTGAATCTAATCCAAAATAGGCACCTGGCTCTGGGCTGGAAGCCTGCCAGTTTTATAGCATATTCCATCCCTGAATTATGGTGTCTGGACTCATTTCATGGCTTATTGTTGCATATCTTTTAAAACTAATTCCTTACTGAAAGATGTTTGAAATCCAAAGCTTTCTTCAGTTTCCCACTTTAGTTTGGAGCTGCAGACACTTGCCCTGTTAGGTTGAGGAAAAACCTGCTAGAACAATTCACTACGTAGAGCTTAACTCTTTATTAGTATGTGGGTTTTGTTGTTCTTCAGAGGTTTTTGGTGATAGCTTTTTTGTTGCTGACAAAACACATCAGGATACATTTTCTGTGGATTCAAAGATTTCATAAAGTGTCTGTAACACTAAACTTTTAAGGCAAGTATCTTTATAGATGTAAAGGGAGCAACCCAGTAGTAATGGCTAAAACTTGCTTTTTTATTAAGTAAAAATGTGGCTTGTATATGCTAGCCTCTGAATTATCATAATGCTTATTAAAGTTCAGGCTTTCATATTTTAGTCAGATTATTCTAATCTATTGCTTATGGGCTGTCCAGAAACTAAACTACTACAGGACTTCAAGATTGCTGGCCTTTTCAGAATACCATGCCAGACGTATTTATATCCCAAACCTTCAAATGAAAAAAAGAAAAAACACCCTAAGATCCAAATGTGAACAGTTTTGTTGCTCACAAACATTTTTTTTTAAAGGGAGATTTTTGCTGAGTGTGATACTTGTAAATGTGAGAACTTTCCCCTGTGAGGCAAATTGCTTTTCAAGTAAAAGTATTTAAGTGGAAAACATTGCTGAATTTCTTAGTGCTACAAGGGCAGTTTAATTGGTATTGTATTCATCCTCCTTTCTTCCCACCAGATCTATTGGAGAGGTTTGTATCTCCATAGTTTTGTCTAACTAGCATAAAAAAGGGCGGTGTTTTACCAATACTAATGCCTACCAGATGCCTTGATTTTATATTGCAACATTGAATGCCCTTAATTACATTAATAAGTGATTATCATAATGAGAATAAAAACTGCAGAGGTGAACTTTAAAAGAAACGGATGGATGATCATGAAATGCAGCACAATTGTAATACTTTCTTTGAGTCCTGTAGGCTCATTGTGACTGCAAACATTGTATAATTAGAATAGACCAGAAAAGAATGAACTGACCAATAATTCTCTCACATGTGGTGATCTGAAACTGCTGAACCAAGTGTTAGATTCATTTAAATACTGTGCACTTAAAACTTTCAAGTAACATATACCAAAGCAAATTTCCTACACAAGGTGAAATAGTATTGGAGTGGGAAATCTGTGCCCAGTTTTGAGAAAGTTGCTTTCAACAGGTCGTTGGATGCCAGGACCCTACACTGAAATGAGCAGACATTTTTGTTGACTCATCCTCACAGCCAGAACAAGTGGACCCAATAAGCTCCCACCCACAAGTATAAGAAGGCTTGGAGTGACTCAGAAGGGACTAGGGACAGTGGGGTCCTGTAGGGAAAGCCCTACTAACAGAAAAACTCAGGAGGAAACTTAGGTTGAGACGTAGGTATTGTTGTTAAATTAAGAATAAATGAAAACTCAAGGGGGTTGAATGAGTGAGACATTAATCTAGTATGTATGTATTGCTTTGGGAATAGGATGGGGACTCCGTCCATTTTCTAAGATGCATTAGTGCAAAGTATTATTAATTCTGACTAGCATGATCACAATCCTAGCATTTCCATGAAAAGTCTGATGATGACAGTCTCGACATATCAAAACAAAGTGGCTTGAATCCACAATGTCTCCAATGGAGAAGTCCCCTTTACATCAATGGGAATTCTGTGCAGAAGGATTACAAGTATACACCACCCTCCTTCATGTTTAAGAGCTGGGCGAAAACATGTGTTGTGGGGGTTTCATGGAAAAAATAAAAAACTAAGGGCCTTATTATTTCTAAACTGGGAAACAGATGTTCTTCACATCCAGTAACTTTAAAAATCTTGGGTTTAAACATGGACTCCAAGAGTTGAATTTTCAAGGAAGATAGGAATGCCCCCCAACTAATTCATAGTTAGAATCAGCCTGAAGCCAGCTGAAATATACCACAGGTGAGAGTTAGTCTCCCATGGTCCCATATGCTGAAATCTTTGGCAGACTGAGACATCTCTATCTATTGTACAACTGCCATTCACAAAAGGTGAATTGTAAAACAGGAGGTAAAATCAAATGATACAGTAAATCTATGGTCATGAGTATGCCTTTGCTATAACGCCAGAGTTAGGTTAAAGGAAAGAATTGTATTTGAAATGGTTGATGTACCCTACATACTCCATGTGTGACTGAAGGATACCATCTCAAATAGGCATCAACAGTTAGTATAGATACTTATTTGTTATACTCCAGTTATAATGGTCATTAGAACATTAGCCATAGTGTGCAGACAAGGGGATGCTTCCTAAAAATCTCTTTCATACACACATACACACCAAAGCATGGGGCAGCACAGAAGCCACAACATGATCATAAGTATGTTTTTTCTGACTGGCCCAACATGGAGTATTCTCTCCCTTCTAAAAGAAAGTGGAAATAGTATCTGCTAAACATTCCAAAGCTCATCTGTTCAGAGAACCAGAACCACTACCGCGTGACTTACGTGACCAATCAAAACCAACCAACCAGCCTAGCTCATCACCTTATCTGCACCCTATGGCTGTACAGAATTTATGGTTGTCAGCATGGAAAGAACTCACAACCATCCACCCAGATATCACATGCCTACACTCCACTAAAAGGATACTTTCCAGTACATGCCATAGTACTGGGATTTCTAGCCTCTCTAGGATTCAGCCATTAGAGGGCGACACACTCACACACTTGAGCAGCTCTGAAATTCCATCTGGTGACCCGTACACACTAGTTTCTATGTTACATGTTGTTGGTTGTTCTGCCTTTCTTTTTAAGGCACTCAACTTCATTTAGTTTATAAAAGAGGCAGGAGACCAAAAAAATGTGATGGACATATCATAAAAAAAATCAAAAGTAGACTGGCTCTATGGAAAGATTAATAAATATTCAGCTGCAAGGGTGATTATATAGAAGACCTTTTGTCCTTTTTATTGGCTGTCTTCCAACTTTAAACTCCCAAGCCTCAGGATGCTATTTGAAACCACTGTCTCAGCTTGTAGCATTTACTTTGTATGTCTTGTTTTCTTCGTTCTGCTGATAGTTTCAGTACTGGTTCAGCTTTGTAGGTTTTCATACTGTTGTAAGACTGCTCTGAATCATGGAAGTTCTATAGTACCATGTATGACTTCACTGCATTTAAGTGTGGCATTAGGGGCTCGCCCAACGCAAAGCAACTGGGGACTCAATCCTGCAGATGTTGCAACTCTGGAACTCTGGTTTAAGTCAGCATGAAAGTGCAGTATGGCCAATCCTAAGAATTCAAAATTAATGACTCAGGCCCCCAAAATCAAGGGATTGGTTTAAAAATACCGAGATTTACAAACAAACAACTCACACCCTCCATACATACATTTGGGGTTCTTTTTATTTGCCTCTTGATTTTTGAGCTTTTGAAATTAATGTCAGTCACATTTTAAAGCTTTTGTCCACAAGCATAAGGGCCAGGAACTTGCTTTTATATAAATAAATTAAAGCTGAAATAACATGACTCCAGGAGCTGGGGATTTAAGAACAACACCAGATATGAAATTTGCAAACAAGAGTTGGCGATGATACACGTAAGAGAACTGTAAAAGTGGCCCCAAGAAACGCTAATCTCCCCTTGCTGCAGTCACATAACATCTGCTAATATGGACAGGGATTGTATACATATATGAAGAGGATGCCAGTATTTGTTACATAGTTTCCTTGTGCAGGAGAATTTTCCTGATTTATGTTTTGTTGATCCACATGCCTGATATTCATAGCAGGGCTGAGCATCACATTACTGAAACCCTAGGGTAGGAGTCCTACCCATAGGAGTTGTAACCTTAGCTCCAAATGAGCCCTCATTCCTTGCAGCCTTTTTGCTGAGAACATGGGGCCAAATTCTCTGCTGGTGTGAATTGGTACAGCTCCACTGAAGTCACATTTCACTGCCATCTACTACTAGATGGAATTTCAGACTTGCTCAAGCATGTGACGAAAAAATGGAGCTGGAGCAATGTAAACCAGCAGATCATTTTAACCAGGGATTGCAAAGAACTTTAACGGGGGTATTCAAATCCATCCCAGATATCCTGTATTGGCTGCACCAACAATCTGTAATATCCAGCAGCTCCAGAGAGCAACAAGCGCTCTACTCCCTCTCATGGTGAAAGGGGAAAAGCGCTACAATAGAGAGTTTTGTTTGCAAAGGCTGCCTGTCCACACTTCTGCTAGGGACACGTGGGAGGTCACCGTAACGATGCATGTACTTGGGTTTTGAGGCTTGGAGAAGGGCAAGAACTCGTCCCTTGTGACAGTATTTACTAATGCATCCATTTCATGCTGTGAAATACTGTAACAAATAAATAACAAAAACTTTAAACTACACCTGTAAAAATAAATGAACCAATGGAGCTGAGGGATGCAGGACCTTTGATTTTTTTGTAATGGTTTGGTCATTCAAGTGCCCAATCCTCCACCACTGAGATCAATGGACGTTTTACCATTGATTTGAGTGGTGAAAAGTTTAGGGTTGTATTTATAAAAGCATCTAAAGCAAAGACCCTTTGGAAAATCCCACCCAAAGGGCTAGATTCGCTAATCAGTTTTTGGCACCTTTACACCATTCAGAAAGCACAAGACTGAGACATGCTCCAATGTGTAAGGACAGAATTATTTTGTCAGAGGGAAACTCCAGGCTGAAGCAGATGCACTGGGATCCAAGCCCAGCAACTTCTACCCCCCTGGCCTGCCCCCATTTCTTCCCAGTGTAATGGGCATGGTAGAGGAGAGAAAAGCTAGCAAGACAGGTATGGAATGTTGCATAGCTCTGCTCTACCATATCAATCCTGCACTTGTTTAGGACCCAATTAATGGACTCAAAGACAACTTAAAGCTTCCTGACAACAGCCTTCAGTGTCATCAAATTCAGAATTGGCCCCAAGGATCAAGGAGTTTGAGCTGGCTACATGAGCCCCCCTCTAGCCAAGCTGAGTTTTCCTCAGTGCAGGAGAGAGAATCTCTCTTTAACTTTCAAAACCTAGCAATCTGCAGTCATGAATTAATGAGGTTCTGTATGCAGCTTCTTTTCATTCTGAGGTTCCAAGAAGCCAGTAGCATTACTTGTCAAGTTCTTTGATGTGTTGTGTAGGCAAAATTAATGATCTTAGATTGGGTGAACTTCTTAAGAAAGAACATAGAATCCTTTTTCCCTAAATAATTCCCTAAATAAGTAAATAATTGTCAATGAACTTCTCCAAATCCTTTGAAACCTCTATTTGAATCTCTTTATTATTGGTATACATTTATATTTCTTACTACATTTGTATAGTGCCCTTAATGTCAAAGTTTATTTCTTTAGAGTCTTCTCCTTTGGCATTGTAATCTGTAATTAGATTACAACTCTTTATGTTAAATTTCTAATTTTAATTCAAGAGAACCTAAAACTGTCTGGACAAATTAGATACATACTTAGAATACTGGCCTTTGTCCAAGACAAACAGTGTCTGTTATTATCAACAGTGCCAATATTACCCGAATAACGAGGAAGCTTTACAAACCAACATGACACATTTTTAAAAAGAAAAATCTCCAAAGGCAAGGTGGTTTTAGCACTCATTTAAATTAAACCTTCATGGTTGGAGTTATTTCCATAAACATCCACTTCTTGTAATTAGCTACTGGGACCACTGGGCTTTATTATTTTAATAAATATTTAGCACACTGTTAAGAGATATAAGTGGCTGCAGTGATGATTTGAAGTTTTCTTCAGTCTAATGAAATATAGATGAAGAGTAGAAATTAGTAATTGAAAGTAAATGGAGATAACGGATGGACATATTTTCTCTCTAAGGGCCCTACCTAACTCTCTTGAAACAGAGTAGAAGACTGATTGGGATTTGGATCCTAAGTATTATAACTAAGGGATTAACCTTGAAACTTTGAGCCAGCTCCAGCACCAGCCTAAAGAATGGAAGGGCAAAACAGCTGAAGACACACAGAAGGTAAATCTACAACACCTTGCCCAATTTAAAAGACACTAAGGCAATTCTCTTCCCTGGGTAGAGGTCTGGAGGTATGTTAGAGGCCTGGCCAGTTGTCCCCAAACCAATTGCAATGTACAATCAGCTTCATGACATCCTTTTGGGGACTAAATATCAGGAGCTAGATGAACTTTTAAGAACAAAGCTCTGGTTTTCTTTCAAATCCCTTTGGGAGAGCAAATATTGAGAACTCATGTACACTATATCAGCAGAATTGTTAGGGTCCCTGGCTAAGTAACATTTTTATTCAGTTGCAGTTCACGTGCTGAAATAGCCAGCACTCTTTCTAGTTTCTTTATTTAGAAATAAATGTTTCTGAGATACCTTAGGAAACTTCATCTGCTGGTTGTCACAGAGCTATTTGGGGCTACCGTCTCGGGCATAGATGCAAGCCTTACTGTTTGGAGGGAATGAAGCATTTCCATGTAGGGTACATTTTTGCGCTAGGAATTTTTGATATTATTACAAACTACAGATCCATACTCTCTATGAGTGAAATTCACTGCTGTGCAGAGAGCGAGCATAAAGTCTATGCCACATTTATCTTATAGTATTATCCACTTATGCCAAACATTCAAAAATCAGTAATTCAGCCCTAAAAGTCATAGGATTTTTTAAAAATAGATTTTTCTGCTTTTTCAACCTTTAGGGTTCACGTTTTCAAGCTTTTCTCCACAACTACAAGGACTAGAAACTTCTTTTTTAATTTCATTGTTGAATGAAAAATGATCTTCTCATGTAATCACATGACTTCAATGGAGTCAGGATTTTCCCTCCATTATCTGAGTATCTAGGCATCATCACTGTGGTATATGAATGAGCACCTAAAGTTTAGATGGAAGGACCGACATTGGAACTAACTGACTCCTATTAGATCAGCAAAAAGTGATTTTTCTCATCCAGAGCATGCAATCAGTCTTCAGACAAAACAAATAAAATCCATAACAATTGTTAGAGATGCCAGCTGTAACTTTTAAGATGTAAAGGTTTAAAGTCTCTGAAGAGCATTTTATTTTGATGGGTTCATTATTTTCTTCTTCTAACATTGTTGAATTAATTCCCATCAACAGAGCATTCAGGAGCTGAGAGTTCATGTACAGTGTAGTTCAGTCATTACTTCTAAAGAAAACTAGCCATGGTTTGATAATACACGTTAATAAAAAAGAAATCATAACTGCAAACAAGGCAAGCTAAGCAGAAACATACTTGACATTTCACAAATAAATCTTCAAAAATCAAAGCATATGAAAGTATAGTCTCATGTACTCTAGTGGAAGAATGTGGTCTCGAACCAAATGTTTATTTTTCAAATAAAAGAAAAAGAAGCAACCAGACAATTTTATTCCAGGGTCTTCATTGTGGTCTAATTAATCAAATCAAAATGAATCAAAAATGGTACCCATTTGCCAAACAGGAAAGAGATGTCTGATGCTGATAATTAAATAAACATCTCCTCCAAACAGACAATCATTTCTAAAAAAAAAACCTTGGGTTTTTGTTTTGTTTTGTTTTTTCTGGATTTAGAGCTTTCTGAATTTTTTCCCACAAGCTGATATTTTGGAAAGACTAAATATAAATTTACCATTTAGCAATCGCATCATTACTTGTCAAGAATCAGGCCAGGGATCTCTGAAATTCTCTCTGCTTGAACCTGAAAGTCAATCAACAAATCAATTTTGCTATGTTTTTTCTTCCTCAACTAGGGCCCAATCGTGTGAATAGTTTGTAGGACCAATAAAGTTGTTGTTGTGCACTGCAAATACCTTTGAGATCACACAGCTCTTAACAAATAATATCTGTTATACTCTCCTAGAAACAGTAATGCAAGAGGTTTCCTTAGCCGTTAACACAATCCAGATGAAATTCACCCCTTCACAGGGCCTGCATCCCATTTATGTCCCACTTAAGTCCTCATAATAGGGGTGAGTTTCACTCTTTTAGAGTAAGCTGAATATTTCCCACATTTCCAGTATGGGGATTGCAGTGGCGGACAAACTATTACTAAATATTATTTAGTAATTAATAATACTACATTATTTATTATTAAGACAAGTTGGGTGAGGTAATATCTTTCATTAGACTAATTTCTGTTGGTGAGAGATACAAGCTTTTGAGATTATAAAGAGCTCTTCTTAAGGCTTAATCAAGCCTGCCTCTCTGACCAACAGTAAAAGTAAAAGTAATCCTCACCCACCTTGTCCCTCTAATATCCTGGGACCAACATGGCTACAATAACACTATTATTATTGGCATTTTGGTAGCACCTAGAGTTCCTGATCAAGGATGAGGGTCCCATGGTGCTAAGCCTGGTATGTGCATATAATGAAAAAAAACATTTAACTGCACAATCTTTCCCAAAAGTATTTGCCACTTGATATTTGAAGGGGTTGTAATTAAGCAACAGGTGGATTAAACTAAACATTTTCTGCAATTTGACTGCTTAAATAACTCCTTACTTGTCTCAACATGCCAATAATCTTATGAGTCTGTAAACATTTTATTAATTTTTGAGGTTAAAAAACATAAAAAACAAAACCTTCACTAGACTCCAAGAGTTTTATCCAGACAAAAGTATTTTGCAGCTTCAGTGGTGTGCAAGGTCTTGAAAAATTGGCTTCACACCCAGCTGGCTGATTCAGCTTGAAATCCACCTGCCCACAGAGGCTTTTCAAAAAAAAATGTTGGAGTCATGGAAAGGTGTTGAGTAGATCTATGGCTCGCAACACAGAACTTTATGGACTGTGTTAACTCCATCTTGTCCTGTGAATTTTTGTCAACAAGGGAGGATTTTCTTTCAGTGGGCATGGAACAAAAAACCTCCTGGTTTAAGGGGTTATTTACCACCTCCTTTCCCTCAATCCATAAAACAATCTAAAGCTCTTTGTTATTTTTATTCAATTTTCAGGACCATTGATCCCTTAGGACCTGAGCAAAGCTCATTGACATCAATGAGATTCTTTCCTTTGACTTCAAAGGGCGTTGGATTAGGCCACTTCACGTTTCCCTTCTTCGCTGTTACATATTTCCCTGAAAATATCCAGGGTGATCTGTATATCCTACTGTTGTGCCTCAACTGCTACTATGAAATCAAAGAGACAGACATGGATGTGTATCTTTCCATGGATGGTGCCATTTAAGACACACCTATCAAATTAGCTAGCAACAATTCATGCACAGTGTTAGGACACAGAGGAACACCATGGGGGATTGCCCTAAATCCACTGCTAATGGCTCAATTTTTTTCATATTGGAGGCTTGGAGGGCTGCATTCTTAGCCACCAAAGAAAGGGGAAATGGTTTACTGCTTGTCACAATTATAGCTGTGGAGCAAAGGAGGGTTGTGGAGCTTTGCTGATGAGAAGCTGTGAAGCTAATTTTAATTTGTCTAGACTAGAGTCTTCAGATCTGATTCATTCTTTTTTATCTTTGTGCAGAAAATGTCCCCCTTAATCACAGCGGTTCTGCTTTCTGTCCCTCCTTGCAACCTCTCTGAAGTCAGTTGTAACTAAGAGCAGAATTTGGCCCACTGACTCCAATATTCAAACAAAATTCTGTACTACACACCTGAACTTCTAATATTCCGCTAGTAATGAAACTAAAATCCAAGTATGATTGTTCCCTCTGTGTCTGCAAGTGGAGGCTATTGGATGTGCAAGTGGAGGTCATCGGATGTGGCCGGGAGGAGAGGGATGCAGTAGTGGGAGAGTGTTGGCTGTGCTGTAGTGTAACCATCTGCCTGGTAACCCTGACAAATCCATCTGTCTGAGCTCTACAAGACTGGACTCAAAGTATTTAAGGGGATAGGTCCAAAGAGACATCTGGGTGTGCTCTTCTGCAAAGGTAGCTGATATCCACCCCTAGGTAAATATTTCTAACAGCAGCAATGACTTAGCCCCTTTGGCAAACAGGCACTTGTTTTCTGCCTAGAGGAGACACTGTAGGGTAACCTACAAAACAGAAGTTCAGATTTCCAGTTCACAAGTTGATTTCTCCTTTTCCTTTAGAGATAAAGGGCCAGATTCTGATTCCCTTTCACATGACGGGTAGCACCTTATTTCATAAACAGTTCTCGACTCCATTGGCTCAAATCAGAAGGAATTCCTGCTGAGGATGTTTCCCTTCCAACGATTAAAAGAATTGAGAAGCATATTTCATGAAATAATTTATTTGAAGAACAGCTGCTTGAGTTTTCAGATTGTTGCTATAGGATACAGTTACATTAAACTGTAAGACAAAAATGTCTGTTTTTACGTACGTCTATCGTGTCAGATTTATAGTATTGCTTATGTAGGCTCAAAGTTTTCCTTATAAATCATTAAGGTATATTTAGGCCCCTCTCCCTGTTTGTGGTCTTTGTTTGTTTAAGAATGACCACAAAACATATGAATTAAATTATCTACCAAATTTGACCACATGTACTACAGAAGTTGTACATCTTTGAGATATGTGGATGTAATTTCTACATCGTTTATGTAATGCTTTGAATGCATATGAATCATTACATTCCTTTTTTGCTGTACTACAGCGGACGAAAATCATGTCTAATTTGTATATTTAAAAAAAATTATTCTGACTACATACATTTGCAAAATCATCAATAATTTGATCACAGTAAATTCCTATGCTTGAACATTCTTAGTGGTTCCCAACCTTTCAACTTTGGGATAGATTGTTAAATTGGTGACCCCTAACTCTCTTCTCTGGCCCCCTTCTTCCACATCTAGGCACAGTAGATTTCATCTCAAGAGAATGAAGTTTACAACTGCAGATAACTGATGGA
The DNA here is from genome assembly GCA_037349315.1 of Chelydra serpentina. NCBI lineage: Eukaryota > Metazoa > Chordata > Testudines > Chelydridae > Chelydra > Chelydra serpentina. Next base: position 29,002,220 of record JBAIAC010000026.1, read on the forward strand.
AGGTGCCACAATAAGGAATAGCCTTTTAAGGCAGATGGGCTTAGCCTCCACCTGTAACTGATCAGCTGGTGAGATAGAAGGCCAACAAGGAGCTTACTTAATAGTAAAAAGAACAGGATTACTTGTGGCACCTTAGAGACTAATGAAGTGGGTTCTAGCCCACAAAAGCTTATGCTGAAATAAATTTGTTAGTCTTTAAGGTGCCGCAAGTAATCCTGTTCTTTTTGCTGACACAGACTAACATGGCTGCTACTCTGAAACCTGTCATTACTTAATGGTGAGAGCTTCAGAGGGTGGGAAGGCTCCTGCAGGAGACCCTGAGTCAAGGAAAGGACCTGAAAGGGGGCTTGCCTTACCAGGTAGGTGAAAGACCTGGCTGGGGATACCTGCACAATATGCAGAGGCCTTAGGAGAAAGTGACTGAAGTAGGACCTGTCTTGACTGGTACTGAGTTGTATTTGAACAGTAAATGCATCCTTTGGAGAAGAAAACAAAATATTGGTAATGGTGAGAACGTCAATGGCACACTGGCCAGTGAGTTGACTCACCACCTTCCATGAGTGTGGAAACCGAGGCAGAGACAGGTTGGAGGAGACTTTGTTACAGAAGAGCAATAGGAATGAGGGAATTCTCACTTATTTCAATGGATGCCATGTTTGTCTACTGCAAAGCAGAATGTGGCATTATTATGGACTTGTCTGAGGGTTCTGCTGCGTCAGTCAGATGTATAGCTGGGGGGATGTATAGATTGGGGGGAAGTCTTGAAATGCTGGAATATTTTCTCTTGTTTTATTTTCATTTTTTCATCAAAATTTGAAATATTGATGATATTTTAATCAATTTTTTAAAATTTGAACAACATTAGCCACAAGCATGAGGGCTATTAAAAGGAATACAGTGATCAATTGTTCTCCATGTATGCTGAAGGTAGGACAAGAAGTAATCAGCTGAATCTGCAGCAAAGGGAATGTAGGTTAGATATTAGGAAAACCTTTCCAACTATAAGGATAGTTAAGTACTGGACTAGCTTCCATGTGAAGTTGTATAATATCCATCACTGGAGGTTTTAAAGAATAGATTAGACAAACACCTGTCTGGGCTAGTCTAGGTATACTTGGTCCTGCCTTAGCATGGGGACTGGACTTTGATGACCTCTCAAGGTTCATTCCATCCCTACATTTCTATGATTCTATAACTGGTGACAAAAAACAGGAAAATATTTCGAGACGATTATGTCAACATTGTTTTTCCTTTTTTTCCATCACAGTTCAGAAATTTGATGAAAAATGTTGTTGGACAATTGAAATTTGAACAAACTCCAGCCAAAGATGTTTCCTACACAAATGGATGTTCAATTAGGGTTTGTTTGTTTTTTAGTCACAGTAAAGAAAAAATTAAAAGATAGTTATGTATTTACAATAAAGGAACACAACAGAAGCAGCAGCTAGGCTTGGCAATATACAATCTCTTAATTTAATTTCCTAGTATTATAATGAGGCATCATTTCTGAGACTTGCTTTTGCTGCAGGGGAAAAATCTTCTCTCTGAAACAAAAATTATGATTTAAAATTCTATTAAAACACTGGAGGAAAAGAGTACAAGAGCCCTCAAAATACTTATGCTGTTATCAAGCATTCCCTTAGCTTTCTTCAATACTGATAGAGGGGTCGAAACTGCTAATTAATTTAAATAATAAATTAACCAAAGTTTTGACACAATACATTACATTGGAATTTCTTACAATATACTCCCAGAATTACTCCAGGTCAATAAATAATTACCACAGCAATCCCACATATTGTCCCACCAGACAGGAGAAGAATGCAATGCACATTCTGCTATTCAAACTGAGGTTTTACATGTTTAGATTTTTGGGTGGGCAACAGAAAAAGAGAAAAGGAAAAGAAACAGTCTTTCATCAAATAGTCTGATATAACATAATAGCGGGGAAGAATCTTTTCCCACTCTACTTTGCCCCTTAACCCACATTAGAAGACAAATAGGCTTTCATGCACTTCATTTCCACCCTGTCACTCTCCAAGCCACATTGAACTCTTCCTTGCTTTAGGCACCATGTGTGATCCACATATTCCTGCAGGACACTAAAGAAAATACTCATTGCTGGGAAAATAATAGCAGAAAACCAGATTCACACAATACACAGCCCATTCTCCCACAGCAGAAGCCTCAAACAGTCAGAAAATGCAGTACAATAAAAGACTTTATTTAAAATACCATCCCTAGGAAGAACAGTCTGTTCCTGCCTCCCTGGGGCATTGTTCTCTGCTTTTTGGCAAAGAGTGCACTGCCTCCTTGTGCCCTAGGTAATAGAACCACAAAAGGAGATCTAAAGTGATGTCTCATTCGCCATTAAAATCCCCCTGCAAATGACTGGAGATAAATTCAAAGGATTTTTTAAAAGCTACATAAAATGCATCGTTAGAAAAAGAATTCATACAGTGTAATGTTCTTATTGTGGTATTAAAATCATAAGGGGAAACTTAGCGAGTCTTAGTACAGAGTCCACACCTTGGTTCATTCTAGTGTAACTCATATAAACACAATCATGTTATGAATTTGTCTTCACTAATCTTGTAGCGATGTCAAACAGACATGTAGTACAATGGGTAGCTCCCCACCTCTTCAGCGTTTGAAGAGGCCTCCGTGAAACTCAGTAGATCACTTTCCAGTATACATCTTCCCAGCCGCTCTTTCTTGCAGGTCAATCACAGGGTTTTAGGAGATAATGGGATATCTCTTGGGAGGAAGAAAGGGTAAGCAGCATGGAACTGTTCCTTAACACATCACCGTTATGCGGGGTGGGTTCCAGAGGTGAATTGCTCAGCATCAAATGTATCACTCACTACATATATGGTCTAGATGTTTGGTATGGCCAAGGACCACTTAGCAATGCACATCCCATCCTGCGAGACACACAGTGCCTCCATTTGGCAGTGCAGACTGGTACAATCCATTCAATTTTGTCTCTAATTATTATTTAATATTTACATTAGGTGATTAGTGAGATCCATACTGCACATAGAGCCTGCTGTGCATGTATTCGAGTCACATCAGGGACACATCCACCAACAACCCCTAGAGGGGGAGTTATTACAGGTGGGACTGGGAACATTTCTGCAGAGTTCCTCCGTGTCGTGGAGTCCCCCTACAAGTGGAGTTCTGGGGGAGCTGTAGCCTGGGGAGCATGGCTTCAATTGAGCCATGCTAACAGGGAGGAGGAGAGGTCTAGAAGCCAGTGCAGAAGGACAGGGATATTTTTGACCTCTAGAAGATTCATGGGGACCGTGGTCTGGGGGCTGAACATCCAATCCCCTGTGGAAGTCCTTCCCTCAGGGCTCCTTTCCCTGAGTTTTCCCACAGAAATGTCCTACGTTCCTTAATTGCTACTCAAGAATACCCGAAACATTCAGCTGTTTCCATACAGACAACTCACAGAACAGGGCAGTATGACTTGATCCCAGCTAGGCAGGAACCGTTGCCACAGGAGGGAACGTACAATTTATGGATGTGTATTTTTGTAAACACCCTGGGTAGGTGTGATTTTGCTTTTCTGTTTCTGTTGTGGTGCATTTTAAATCACAGGGGCCTCTCGCCGCTTTGAAGCAAAGCTAGGAAAAAACCACTACAAATGCAGGTCTAAGCGAATTGCGGCATGGGTGAGAAGGCAGCCTGAAGTTCTCTGGTAATGCCTGTCACCCGCTAGTGTCAAGGTTCAGATCAAGCCGACTGCTGAAAGAAGCAGGGCCAAGAAAAGAGAGAGATTATGTTTTACTTTATCGTGTATGTGGTCTGGCTAAAGCAACAGCCCCACAGAAGTAACCCCATCCATTTTCTGGAGACATGGCTCATTGTTTACGTGTCCTGTATGAACTTTAGATGGGTTGCTTGGTCATATTATTACACCATTCACAATTCGGGGGCCCCACCAACATTGGAATTCTTCTTTTTTAACTTGCCCCAGGTTTTCCTGCAGATCTTTGACATGTGTGGACTTGTACTTTGTTGTTTTGCTTGGTTAGCAAAAGCATGACAGAATTTCAACGGGAAACTTAAGAAGGTCTCAAGAATCTTTGGTTTCAAAGTTGTTAGTGGGGCAGTTCCCTCAACTTTTTGGGTGGCTCCAGCCTCAGAGCCCTCCTGTAGTGGACACCCTATGGTATGTGGCTAGCTGCTTCAGTAGACTGGTACAAGGTGATTTGTTTTTCTAATATGAGACAAATAAAGATTTTATTAAAGAAAATAGCAGTTTGGGAACCGGGTTCTGTTCTTCACAACTGTGATGATTAGAGAAAAGGAGCTTTCCATTTAACCTGTTCTGTTCCAAAAGAAAACTGGTGTTGAGTAATGTATGTACATCACAGGAAAACTCTTATCGTCCTGTTGAGATGTGCCCCACTTTTGTAGTTCCAAATACTCTCTATTCATCTGTCACCATTAATAATCTTCTTAAATTTAGATAAAGGGCACACATCCTATGTATAGGAAAGAAGGGACCACCATGCTAGTGTTTTGAGAAACATTTTCCCTTGTGCTCCCCGCATCTGATTGTTGTATTAACCTGTCCTCCATAGTCTTACATTTAGACAGAAAATATCATAATACCACTATATGAAGCCATGGTGTGCCCATACCTTGAATACTGCATGCAGTTCTGCTCACTCATCTCAAAAAAGATATATTTGAATTGGAGAAGCTACGGAGAAAGACAACAAAAATTATGAAGGGTATGGAACGGTTTCATATGAAGAGAAATTAAAAAGACTGGGATTGTTCAGCTTGGAAAAGAGATGAGTAAAGTGAAGATATGATAGTCTATAAAATCATGACCAGTGTTGAGAAAGTGAATAAAGAAGTGTTCTTTATCCCTTCACATAACACAAAAACCAGCGGGGGTCACCCAATGAAATTAATAGGCAGCAGGTTTAAAACAAACAAAAGGAAATATTTCTTCACACAACGCACAGTCAACCTGTGGAACATATTGCCAGGGGATGTGGTGAAGGCCAGAAGTATAACTGGGTTCAAAAAAGAATTAGATAAGGATAGGATAGGTCCATAAATTGCTATTAAGCAAGATGGTTAGAGACACAATCCCATGCTCTGGGTGTCCCTGAGCCTCTGACTGCCAGATACCTGAGACTGGACGACAGGGGATGGATCACTCAATAATTGTCCTTCTGTTAATTTTCTCTGAAGCATCTGGCACTGGCCACTGTTGGAACACAGGATAATGGCTAGATGGACCTAGGTTGGCTGTTCTTATGTTCTCAGTGTAAGCTCTTTGGGACAGGGATCGTCCTTTGTTATTAGTTTGTACAGCATCTAGCACTGTATAGTCCCCAATCTCTTGGAGCTATAACAATACAAATTAATAACATCACATCCAAAAACCCCTACATTAAAAGAATGTTAAGGTTACAAAGTCAAGAATTTAAAAGTTAGGAAATGCCAGATCTAAGGCTGTCGGTGCAACATTAATTTTATCCCTTTGTGCATAATGCATTCTGATACAGCCATTTTTTTCCCCACAGGACCTCTGCCTCATTCAGTGCACATGATGAATGGTGCTCACTAAATGGGTAGTTAGTTAATCATCATTGTGATTATCCTCATCATTCATTGTGTGGTTCCATGCATTATTTTACTGCACACCATCCAACACTGCACTGAATACATAATTATTAATTTCCTCATGAGCTTTTCTAAAATCTTCTTAATTGGGAAAAGTGACTGGTTTGGGGTGCCCAATTTGAGAAGCTGGGGGCCTGATTTTTCAGGGTACTTAGCACTTTTATATGGACAAAACAGAGCTCCCACTCACTTCAGCTGCAGTTGTGAACGCTCAGTATTTCTGCAAATCACACGGCAGGTGTCTCCAGCTGGGTACCCAGAAAATGACCCACACACAATTAGGATGTGCCTACACAGAGTTTTGGGAGCCCATGGGAGTGAGCCTCCCACCCTGGGTCGTCAGACTTGGGCTTGCAGGACGCGCACTAGTGCTCTTAAAAACAACTGTGGAGCCCGCGCTTTGAAGTTGCAGCTCCAGGTGGAGCTCAGGCACTGAAGCCTAGGGAGCAGTGTGAGCTTCAGAGCCTGAACTGCAACATCAAAGCACGGTCTCTATACACTCTTTTAGACAGAGCAGTAATGAGAGCCCCACAAGCCCAAATCTGTCAACCCAAGATGGGAGCTCACTTGTACAGACTCCAAAACCTTGTGTAGACATACCATTAGTGGCCACCTGTGAGAAGTTTGGTTTAAGTGACTTTGCCCAGCACCATATATGAACTCTGTATCAGAGGCAGGGATAGAATTCAATTCTCCAGGGCAGCATTCAGCTGCCTGAACCATGAGCCTGTCCTTTCTCTTCTTACAGTCCCTTACTTCCGTCACTACACATCTTCCAAATTCTGGAACAAATGAGGCAGAGGTCCTACAGCCAACAGCCTCATTTACTACAGCGCTCTGCGTCTTCCCCAGAGCACAGTCTGGCCTGTGCACTGATTGAAGCAGGGGTCCTGTGGGAAAATGTCCCTCCCTTCGCCAGCTCCTTCCCATGTCTCCTCCTCTCCCACCATCCCCTATCCTCCCTGGCGCTGTCTCTCCCAAGACACACACACACACACACTCTGTTCCTATCACACTGCGGTCTTGTGCCCCGTCTCCACCCCCAGACTCCTGTCCCACCTGTTTACCTGGACACAGCGCATAGGAGAGAGACTCTCGCTCTTCTCATTTTCTATGCCTTGTACCACAATATCCCTCTGCTACCAGAAGCAGCAATTTCAGGGACAGTCCCTGCAGCCCAGGGATGGATCGTGCTCAGCCACTCTGTGAGGATGATGCCTGCACAGTACAGTCAACATATAGGAGCTGTGAGGTGAAGCATGCTCAGTGCAGATGGAATTTTTGGAAAATTTAGCTTCCAAGACTCTACTGAGGACATGTGAACTGTGATTTTTCAGAGGCTTAAAACTTGGCTAAATTTGGGTGGATTTTCAGTGAGAACAAAAGGCACATCCCTGACACCCCCCTGCCAAATTTCAAGTTCCTGTTCCAAAGTGTGGTAGACATTCACAATAAGGAGAATGTTGTTATTTTTTTAATTTGGGCAAAACATATTTTTTCCCCTAACCACGTTCTTGGAAATGGCTGAACCATTGTAGCTGAAACTTTCCAAGAACAGTCAGCCTGAGGCAGACACCTAGTATGGAGAATTTTGACCCAAATTGTTTGTTTGACAAAATTATAAGCAACTGAAAATGTGGTCTTATAATGGAAAGTCTCAAGCAACCTTAACTGTGTGTGTTACTACCTGTGCTGCCTGTCATAACAATAATACATACTAGCCAGGTTCAGCTTATTAGCTGATTCAAAGCCCATTAAAATCAATGGAAAGACTGGATCTTCTCTCAACGTCACCAGAGATGGGGATTGGGGATGGTAGAGAAAGTGAGACAGCTTCAGTCTGCCTTGCCCTGAAACTCCTACTGTAACCAAAGGGGAAACAGGCTTCCATATATAAAATCACATATTTTGTTCCCTAATCATTAATTAGAACTACAGATTGTAAAGCTAGGCCTGCCCAGCTGGGTGAGCTATGGGTGGCTCTCAGAGCATGAAGAGGATACAAAGGTGTAAAATAGCATCATCGGAGCTGGGCATATCAGCCAGCCTGGTGCCATTTCCTAAGCTGTTCTGCAGCCTGCTGTAAAGCTAGGCCAAATACCACTGCTGAAAAAAAGAACAGTCTGGAGCTTGGCATGGCAGGTCAGTAGCTGGCAGGTTTATCCCATGAGAGGTCACGTTGTGCTCTAACAGGGCAGAGAAGAGGCCCATATGTGATAGTGGCGTTTTAGTGATATGTAAATCCCAGGGCTTTCATAGTGAAATAATGGCCCTGTCAATTTTTAATTTGTTCTTTCAATAAAAAGACGAAGCACGTGATCTCCAGGTGTGTGTGTCTGTCTGTGTGGTGAGATAGCAAGAGGAAAAACTGGCGTGGCGACCATAATCCTCTATGAGCTTTCCCTGCTGGCATGGCTACATAGGCAGATACGGTGATCTCAGAGGTGGCTGAATGCTCTGCCTTTCTGACTGGAATGTTAATGCCAATAAAGGGATAGCAGTTGAGATGAAGCATCCAAAATGCCTTGTTAGCGTTATGTTCGTGGCACACACACACAGCGGGAGAAGAAAAACATAAATTCTCTTTCGGAAAGGTTGCAATGGGCCACTAGTTTTTTCTTCAGATCCAGAACCCTAGCGCACAACAACCAGTTTTCAATACACCACTGTCCGGCTTTGATGCTTATTGCACAAAGGTGGGGGCTGCCGGAGAAAGCAAAATACAGATGAACTGCATTTTTCAGCGGCAGCATGTGTGTGGCTGTGTGGGTCTGTAGTGGTGGGGTGGGTGTTCATCGATTGATGCTCTTTCAGTATGCCCGAGTGGGGGCAGGAGGGGGCAAGGCCAGAAAAGAATTATAGTAGCCGCTCACTTTTTATGTGTGATCTTCTCTTCAGTAGGCTTTTAGTTATTTATTTATAATTCTGTTACATTTATCGCTGGAGGTCCTTGCACACAATCCATGAATTTTGAATGAGGCCCAGGTATTTTGCATTCTCCCTTGAGCATCCTTTGCTTGTCTTCTATATTGCATGATCTATCGACCTAGTCTGAATAGCTTCAGTATGGTGGTGCTGTTAAACGCTACAGGCTCTATTATGGCTTTAACACTCTGACTCCTCACTTGCTCTACTACAAATCAAACAGTCAAGAGAGTGCAGTGAGCACTTCTAGCCTATGCGCTCCACTGGCTAGGTTGGGGGCGGGCAGGGCACATAGCCAAGCTTCCTCCACACCCCTCGTTGCCCCCTTTGAGGAAGTACTAAGTGTAGGGAGGTGAACACAAGCACTTCAGTTGGGCTTGGCTGCAGGCAGGGGATATAATGGGACGGGATACTTGTGCCACTTTTGGACTGCACAGTGCCCAGACCCACTGTGGCCTTACTTATAGCTCCTGTATTTTAAAATAATACTTATACAGTGACAGTCCCCCATATGTCCTATTAAATGTAGGAGGGGGAGAGACAGGGTGCTGGTCCTGGAGTGTATGTGCATGTCCTTGCAATGTTCCAAGGGTCACAATATTGCCAACCCCAAGTGCTAAACACTCATGAGTCAGGCACTCAAAAATCACGAGAGTGGTTTAAAAATCATGAGATTTTTTAAAAAAATACTTAGGGGCGTGCTTATTATTTGCCTGATGGTGTTTGAACTTTTAAGGTGCACTTGGGTCCCATTTTCTAGCTTTTTTCCACAACTATGGACACTAGAAGCATGCTTTTTTTTTCTTTTTCTTTTTTTTTAATGAAAGCTCAGATTCTCCTGGATTAACTCAACTCTGGCAGCTGGGGCTCTAAGAGAAACACCAAATCACAAGTCTTGACAACACTGGACTTGGCCCCTTAAGACTGAGGGGACTGAATTCAGGGAGATCATGTGACTGCAGATGGCAAGTCACACCTGCTATAAATAGAGAGAGCCTACACTTAGTGGTGAGAGACCAAACATCAGAGTAGGATCTGGGAGGAGCTGTTGTTATTAAAAAGAGCTGCCTGTCAGGCTAAGGATGTGCCCTCTCCCTTTCATAGCTGACAGAAAGTATCTGCTCTAAAGTGTTTTGTATTATTTTGATGCTTAGTATCTTCTGTTGATCAACTTGAACTTGAGCACATGGGCTTTATTTGGACTGTCCTGCTCGTTGAAACTGCCTTCCGCATGCAGAGTTAATCAATTTTTTGTAGGCTAATCATCTCTTTCACATGCATTCTCATCAAGTCATATTTTTTATTAAACAGCCATATTTCTCATGGCTTTAGAACACTGTAACAATTCAGTGTAGTTGGGTTTTTATATAGACTAATTTAACCACCTAAACCAAATGCCCTAGAGAGAATCTCTTGAACAGGATGTGCAGTTGAGTTAGTTTTACAGTAAAGTATTCAAAAGGAAGGATTCAATATTGATGGATTATTTAGGGTTGGCATGACAGAACAAAAGAAGGGATTAAATTAAATGCACTATTTATTAAAATGTAGCTCAGCAACGTACGTTCAAAATGTTCCATCACTATAGAATATGCTCCCAAATAACATACTTTACACAGACTTTATATAAAATTGTTTCCTCTATGTTCATTTTTGTTGCCGTAGAAAGTGTGCAGAACAAAAGAGTATAGATCCTGTACTAAAACAGGTGTTTAGCTAAAGTAATTTACAACTTTCATTCCAAAATATTTAGCCAGTTTGAAAGAGGGCAGAGGCAAAAAAAATCATTTTGCATTTCAGAGTTTTTTGCAAGAAGGTCCGTTACGGCTGCCTGAAGATTTTTCATAAAGTATGATGAGATTGCACTTCAAAAACTTTTCTGCTGCAGATGTTGCTGTCCCAAGGGAGTGAGAATATGTCAAGAATTCTATTAACCTCCCATGTGATTACGTGACATGCTTTCAAAATGCATCTTCCACGGTCAATCTACAACTGTTGAGAAGCATGAGATAAGGAAGATTAATTTAGTCAGGAGCAGATCTAACTTATGCATCTGCCGCCTACATTGGAATACTTTGTTCAGCTCTATCCATGGCTCAAAATTGTTCCTGCCTAAAAAGAACTGCATTGCCCAACATTTTCTACGTGCATTAGATTTGTATTGTTGACCAAATTTTCTTCCATTACACTACTTCAGTAAAGAAAACCATTTAAATAAGAAATTTTGGTATAGGTCTAAGAGTAAGAAAAGCTTGTTTGTTAATTGTGACCTTGACTCTGACACCTGTACTGACATAGAGTGTTGAATGGGAAAGTATAACTCAGGTGAGCAAGGGTTGCAGGATCTGACCCTATGTGATTTTGTTATTTAATTTCAAGAATTGGCACCTAATCTTGTGTCTGCACAGGTTAAAACAGACGACAACAGAAGCACATTGAGTATACTACCTCTCTCATGGGAGGTTAGGATATGTTGGACGTAGGATAAAAGAGGTCCTGAAGAATAGTGGGAAATTTTGCACTTATAGCCTAAACCTGAAAAAAAAAAACCAATGATATGACTATTTAAGCTCCTGGATCCCAGGCTGTAGTCTGTGTGATGTAAGACCAAGAAAAAGGACATAAAAGGTTGTTACAAGGAGGAGGGAGAAATATTGTTCTTCTTAACCTCTGAGGATAAGACAAGAAGTGATGGGCTTAAATTGCAGCAAGGGCGGTTTAGGTTGGACATTAGGGAAAGCTTCCTAACTGTCAGAGTGGTTAAGCACTGGAATAAATTGCCTAGGGAGGTTATAGAATCTCTATCATTGGGGACTTTTAAGAGCAGGTTGGACAAACACCTGTCAGGAATGGCCTAGATAATACTTAGTCCTGCCTTGAGTGCAGAGGACTGGACTAGATGACCTCTCGAGGGCCCTTCCAGTTCTATGATTCTATATTTATGAATGGCAGGGGGCCAATAAGAATAGATACACACACCTGGATTTTTGGCCCAGTGGCCACAAGTTTACTTAATAAGCAAACTTACACAGGATAACTCCTGAAAGCAACCTGTCCTCGAGACCTGTCATCAGCCCTTTCTCCTGGAAACTCACATACTAAACCTCCTAAAATCCCCTGAGTTTAACCTGCCCATTCTAGCCAAGGACCATTGGATCCTGCCTTGCTCTAGAGTCTCTCAAGTCTCTGACTGTGCTACTCCTTATGAAATGTCACCAAGTCTCCTACAGAAGCTCAGGCATCTCTGCCAATCCAGCCCCCTTCTTCAATCGATTGATGCCTAAAACCCGTGGCCAGGGTTAGGAGGCTCTTACCAAAGAGCCAGTCAGCAAAGTGGGAGTGATATATGTCTCAATGAAGGCCAGAGCAGGAAGAGACCTGCAGCTGCCTAGTTTTGTTTGTAATATGGCATGCCAGTGGACCAATCACTGGACTTTGTTACAAGTGCCTGGAATTGTTTGGTAGGAGGGAGAGCTCTCCGCCTGAGCACCAGATGTCAGAGTGCTACTAGGGGGCATCTTCCTTACCCCCAGATCCCTGCACGTCAGCTATGCACCAGTTATAAGGACTAGTGCATCTTAATTGAATCATGGATAACTTTAGGAACCTGGGAAGTGAACTGAAGCTAGAATCCAAGCAGACATTTCTTCAGAGATCCTTTTGATGCCAAGTGCAAGTGAAGAACGAGAAGCTTTGCAATATGGATCTCAAAATGCCTTCTTGGAGAGAGTTGGACTATATGGTCTCCTCTTAAGTACATGAGCAACTACCAGCTTCCTGCATTATAAATTGGCAGGTCTTATTAGGCGGAGTTTAAACTAAGTAAAATAAGAGCTAATGGGCTGTGGTCAAGCAACTTATGCTAAATATCGGGGCGGGGGGAGTTCTAACAGTGAAATTTATTAGAATATAAAATACTGTTCAAAGGAATTGATAGCAGCTGCTTCACTTGAATCATTTAAAATTGGATTAACCAAAGCACTGGCAAATATAATTATAGCAAATCAACCTGTATTGACATGGATACATAATGAATGACTAAATAAGTCTTTTCCATCTCTAACTGAGTTGATTCCATAATACTGTATTGCTTGATTTGGTATATATGTTGCATTATCCCATAAATCCTTCTCAGAAGGGAGAAAGGTTTGTAATAATGAACTGAGATAAAAGCATACCTTAGATTGCCATCTGTGATGCTGTATGATTAAAGATGACCATTTATATCACTGATACTACCATTAGTATACTATTACCATAAATCTAGTACAAAGTGTATCATGTAAGGTGTCAATGGAAAAGTTACAATCTATAAAGTGTGATTATCCTGTTTATATGCATGTATCAGTTTTGTATCTGAAATTACGAATATTAGCTATGTACTTGTATCTTACACATGTGTTGTATTCCTGGATGACACCCCACAGATAGAATTAACATCAAGAGTAGCCAGCTATGTGTTGATGGACCATGAAGGACACTCAGTTCTCACAATGGGTCATTGAAGAGACTCATCCCAATCAAATAGCTCTTTTTGAGGATGCCTCAGACAGCAAGGGGTCAGTGGTTACCCTTGTGAGTCAGCAAACCATGTAAGGACATGTGATATGCTCATGTGACCCTGGACTCCATCTTGGACCAGTAACTTTCCACAAACAGGTGCTCTGGGCTTTGGTTGGGACAGTAAACTTCCATGCACAGGGGAGATGAAATAAAAAGGCACCTGAGACATCTCCATTTTGTCTATATTCCCTGCTTTGTTTCTCTGGACTGGATTACTAACAAGGAAGCTCTAAACAAGGATTGATGACCCTCAATCTGTTTGGGTGATTCCAGAAAGACTTTTGAAAGATAGCAATTTATTCCATCACTGTTACAAACCTGATATAAGGACTTTGCACTCACTTGTATGTATATGATTCCTTTTAACCATTCAATAACTCTTTCTTTTTTATAGTATTAATTATTTTTTATATTATTAATTAGTATAGTTACTAAAGGATTGGCATCAGCATGATTATTGGGTATGATCTAAGTTTTATATTGACCTGGCTATATTGCTGATCCCTTGGGATTGGAAGGACCCTATATCTGATTAAATTGGTTTTCAGTCACTACTCATCATAAAGTCCAATGGCTGGGTGGTGAGCTAAGTGCTGGAATTCCTAAGGAGACTGCATTTTTGACTTCTTGTTAACCAGTGTGGTGATACCAAAGTTCACTTTTGTTACTGGCTTGGCATAGCCTTATGATAGAGTAAACTACCGGTTTGGGGGAATTGCCTGCCCTATTTCTTGCAGTCTGCCCTGAGTGCAGCTTTCTTAGCTGTGACCGACTGGGGCATGGTGACACCATCCAAAATCACTTCACTGATCAAACATTGTGAACGAGTGTATGCAAAAATGTGTTAGTGCTGAGACACTCATAACTAAGCTATGCTAGGGCATCGAGAGACTAATATACTCTAAAAGTGCTGTACTTCTTACCGGGATTTCCACCCTGAATTGAAATACCTAAACATGAATGGCTTATATCTGATTTGTTTAACTCAAACTTCAGTTCTTGAGGAAGAATTGATTATGTTCCATTATGCTGAGATACAAAACCCCAATCTGCAACATTTGAATGGTTGTGTGTGATCTATTTTCCTTCAACACATTCATATACTTTCACTCATCTAAAAGTATTTTTTTCACCCTGTGATTTTGCTCTCCTACCCTGTTCAGTCTGAGTTCTATTACATGGCTGATTACAAAGTAGGAGTTGTGTGTGGTTATAAGCACTGGGTCATGTCATAAATCAACCATGGTGATGGAAAATGCTGACAAGTGTGATTTATAAGTTTTCAACCTTAAGTCCCATTTAGATGTGCTCTGATTGTTTCACAATTATCCCTGAGAGAAAATATGTAGAACATTTATAACCAGGGCATTAGTGGGTTCCTGGCGGAGAACAATGCTAATCATAATTGGAGTACAGGAGTGTTCTTATTACTAAGTAAGCACTGGCATGCAAATGGGTTTTTTTTCCATGCAGCCATCTGTTAATCACATATTTAATACTTAACTTTGATATGGAAATATACCAACAAGTCTGATTAAGCCCTAGACAATTCTTAGAGGAAGAACAATGATAGAATATATTAGAATTATGTCAGTGTTTCCATTATAAGGCCTTTTCCCAGTGGATTCTAATGCCATAAAACAGAACTCTGGGCTAAAGTTTGGCCTACTGAATTTGAATGTTTTAAATACAGTGTGTATCTACACAATTAAGCATTTTACTCTGTATCAGTTAATTAATATACACTCCTGAGCCCTGGTTCTAGAAAGGCTTATTCACCTGTTTAAATATATGCAAGGAGTTAGTCCCATTGGCTGGAATGGGATTACTCATGGTGAACAAAATTAAGCCCATACATAGGATTTATTTAAAAAATCAGCGCCCTAATTTTATGACTAAACAAATTTATGTATGACCCAAATATTTGCAAGAAAGTGTACTGAATTTTTTTCTCATGCATTTTTTCACTTAAAAGCTGCATTGTAATATTTTATTTATTTCATTTTAAATATAGATATATTCTTATACAGGGTACACTGATACTTATACACAGTGCAAATACTATTTAAATACACACATACATTTCATATAACTGTATATTATACATATTCAAATATACAAAACAACAAAAACAATAGGAAACAGCAAAAACAAAATGGAAAAATACACAGAGCTACAGGACCCCTTGGAATCCATATTTTTCAAATTATATACATAATATATGAAATTAACAAAACAATCTCAGAATGGACAGAGGATGGGGGAAAGCAGAGTAGCATCAAGGAGGTGAGATAAAGAATATATATTTGAAATCTACAGCACTCCGCATGTAATTATGCGATATCATTTCTCTTTTCCCCCGTATGAAATGTTCTTTAACTCCAGAAATTCCTCTCAAAATGTTGTGAGATCATCATTCAGTCAGCATTCCAACTCCCCAGAAGAAGCTGTTTCGCCCATGCATGGATTTTAATTCCATCTTATGTGCAACGTTCATCTCTTCATAGTATCACCAACACAGTCTGCTTCTTGTTTGACTAGGGGGAGGGATAGCTCAGTGGTTTGAGTATTGGCTTGCTAAACCCAGGGTTATGAGTTCAATCCTTGAGGGGATCGGGGGCAAAAAAAGAAATAAAAAAAAATTGGGTATTGGTCCTGCTTTGAGTAGGGGGTTGGATCTGGGTTGGATCACTCAATCTTTAATGTATTTTTCCTCACAACACCCCTATGAGATACAGAAGTGCTATTATCCCCATTTTACAGATAAGGAACAGAGAGACTAAGGCCCAGATACCCAAAGATCATTAGGGTCCTAATTTCCACTGAAATCAATGGGAATTAAGTGCCTAAATACCTTTGGGGATCCAGGCCTAAGCAACTTGCTAGTTACAGAGGATGTTTGCAGTGGAGCAGGACCATCCTTCTGCTACAGTGTCTGTCACAACAATTACTGCACTTATATAAAGGTCTTTCTTTTTAACTACAGTTTTAAAGATTCTGAAAAAAATATCACATTCAGAAACTGTACTGCAGTGGTATTTCGTCTGGGGCTAATCCCGCCCCGCTCCAAAAAAGAAAAGAAAAATCAGTTAGTAATCATACTATGGGTGTTTTCCTCCTCTCACTGTAATCTGGAGTAACTCCACTGAAGTCAATAGTATTACACTGAGGTAAAACCAGTATAAGTGATTGGAGAATCTAGCCCTAGTTCTTAACTGCCTTATAGTGCCAGATCCCAGATCAGTGTCGAATGTCCTGAGTAGGGCTGCTGCTCTTGCCAGCTACACTGCTATTTTACCACACTAGCTCTTCTTAAGATAGCATGTCTCTCTACCCGTGCTGGGAGGCATGTTCCCAGCTGCAGTGTAGACATATCCTGAAAGCCTGGTGTAATCACATGACTCTAGGAGCTGGGGCTTTAAGAAAACCACCAAATACCACAAGAGTTGGCAGCAAAATTGCAAAAAAAAAATTCCACAAATATTCACCTGAATTTGTGAACTATTTTTTTCCCCAGAGTTTTGGAAAACTTGAGCACCCAACTTTTCTGGCTTAAGGACTTGAGCATGGAGTTTGCATTATTATCATTTAAAGAGCTGGATTGGAGCCATTTTTTTAGAATTTGATGCATAATGTCAAACTGAACTGTAAATTCTCCTCTCTCTCTCTCTTTTTCTTCAATTTGTGGCAGTATAGAAGCCATAGGGCTCTGCTGAAGCCATAACTTCAAACATGGTTTTATGTGCTAATTGGTGGAGACCAGGAAAGAGAAATACAGTGATATGCAACAGAGACATGGCCACTTGCTCTTGTATTCCTGAGACAAGTAGAATTGTAGTAAGGATGTGGGGTCCCCACTGGTCTCTGCACTAGAATTCCAACACTCACCATATTAATGGGGACCTTTTTTTCTTTGGATAAATCTGATTTTTGATTTTATGCTCTTAAAACAAAGAAACAGAAACATTTTTGTAAATGATGGGCCCAATTCTTCTACACCTACTTACATTGAATTAGATTGAATCTCACCTCCATACAGAATAGCCTGTAAGTGGTGGGTAGGCCTTTCAATAGGAGCAAATTTCACCCTCCATAAAATGTTCCACTGAAATTAACAGGACTATCTGAGGAGTGAGGTGAGGTGTTGCCTAACAAGAGGAAGGGTTGCAGAATCTGGCTGCAATGAAAGTATGGATCCTATACAAATGCACAGGTATGCACATAACATGGCGCCTTTGTTGCATTTGTATGGGTACCTTCTGAAAGGTACATATAGTGCACATGAAGGACACTTAGCAGAGGAGAGAGTAAAAGGAAATACCATGGTCTTTTAATCTGGATGCTGCTAAAGGTATCATCTCTTGACACCTTTTCTATTAGCATAACTGCCATCCCCCACTCCATCCTCAAAAAAGCGGTGTACGGGGTATAGGCCAGGTCCTGCTATTGGATCCATGTGGGTGGACCCTCACACGCACACAGAGTCCCCTGGATGTCCGTGGGATGATGATCTGCACACATGCAGAGGTCTGGCTTGGGCAGATCCTATTGCAGAGTTAGGACTGATTAAGAATTTTGTTCTTGTTTATTCAAAATATTGTTGATAAAATGAGAAATCTCCTCACTAGCTGAATCTCTTGCTCCGGCTCCTGTCATGACTGGAAGAACAAGGAGGGAGGGCTGAGGAGAAAGGGGTGTGGTCTATCACCACCCAGGGTGTAGTGGGGGCCCCATTCCAGCTCATGATCCTCTCCAGGGGCTGATGGACATGTACCCACACAGGCTCTTGTGCATGCATGCTGGGGATTGCACCAAGGCCAGAGGAAACTGCAGCCTGTGAGCGATTTTTGCGGGGTCCCAGGGCTGAGGACATGAAGAGAGAGGCACAGCCTGGCTGTCTGAGTCCTGCTGGGGCCACCTGCCCAGAGTGTCTGGGGCAGGGGATACTTGCTGGCTGGGGAGCAGTGGGATCCTAGACATCCATGAAAATATTGTTTCTTAGAAAAGGGGAGTAGGCACGGGACATGAATCTCCAAAGAGGGAACACAGCAAAAAGAGTTTGGGGACCTCTGTGCTCAGACACTTCATTGGCTGAGATTTATCATGTCGCTCACTGTAACTGGCGACTTCTCCAGAATATCAGGGTCATGAGAATTCTAAGCAGGAACGAAGAGCTGAATTCAGTTTCTACGATATTGCTGAACAGTTGGTGTTGGCTGTGGCCTCAAATGGGCAGCCAAGTGCAACGCCAAGAAAGCCCTTTATAAAACCTCCCCTGTGGCAGACAGGTGGCAGCTGCAACGCAAAGGCCCTTCTCTCAGCTGAGAAATAGACCACAGGGGAGCATATATTTAAAAATTGTAAGTGTCTTTTTTTTTTCTGCCTCAGCGGACTCCGTCGCAACAGCTGCTTGAACCGAGCTGCTGCGTTCAAAACTCTTAACATCCTTCTCATAATAACAGATGCATTATTGAACATTAGGAAAGCGCCTCTCCAGGGACATGGGGCCTGCTCGAGAGGTGCCAAAACCTACAGATATTAGTAAAAAGACAGATGATTTGTGAATGTCTGACTGCTTGGTTCTCTCTCTCTCTCTCTCTCTCTCTCTCTCTCTCTGTTAATAATGAATTCATTACAGGAGACCTGTCCTTCTCTCAGCCATCAGAGCAAATCACATTTTTGGTCTGGCATTCCAGTAATTCATCTATGCCGTTCCGGTCTGATATCAACTCAAATCTTAGCGCTATTTCTCTTTGTTTGTGTATGCAACAGTAGGACCCCTTTGCATGAAGCTTTCAACGTGAGAGTTTACAGGGAACCTTCTACGTAATGGGCTATGAGCAGTTCCTGCTTCGTTAGCCTGAGATGAGAGAGGAAATGTGAACAGTTTACTGACAGCTAGGGCTTCCCAAGCTCAGCTGGGAACAAGGATGCTCAAACAGAAGGGGCAGGGAGTAAGAATTATACTCCGGCTAATCAAGCCTATGTTCAGTAGTGGCATAGTTTCTTTCCTAATAAACTATGCTGAGGCCTCTGTTGCCCACCTGGCACTTCCAAGGAAGACTGTTTTTCCCCCAAGCAGTTTCCGGGGGATACCTTAAAGCTATTCAGTCCACTCTATAGGGAGGCTAATGGGCCTATTTATGTGAGTAAGGGCTTCATAAACTAGACCTCACTTACCTACTCCCACTTGTTTGCTTCTCAGTCTCAGTCAGTTAAGAGGCCATATAGCGAACACACATTTGTGGCAACATAATGCCTGCACGCAAGTGTGTCGATGTTATACACAGCTTATATTTGAAATGAGAGTTTACATTTTTCCCTTGCTTGTGTCTAAAAGGACACATTCCAAGTAGTTATAGCCAACTAGCAAGGCCCAGATATCCTGGCTGAAGTTGTAGGTATGTTCCAATGACTGCAAAGGAGACCTCCTTCTCCATTACAGAACTCAAGATGCACCATCCCATGCTCTAGTGGTACACAGGGTATCCTCTTATACTTAGAATAACAGATACCCCCCTCCATTAAGAATGGCGTTAGTTAAATTTTTAATGGCACCCGCAGACACTCTGTCAGGGGACCCCCTTGGTGGCCATCTCATTAAGAGTAGTAATAATCTTTATGGGAAGTTGCTTTAATGCGTGGATCATCCAAGTTTATATTTAAATTCTGAGCACAAACACCTGCAGATGAGAGCAAATAGTTACCAGTGTACATTGTGTTAATTGCTCAGCAATTAATTAATTTATTACTATGACTACCATAATACCTTGGAACTCTGGTCCAGGATACCACTAGGTGCTGTACAGAGAATGCTGTGAAGAGAATAATAAAACAGATTTTAAATTCTTTGGGGCAAGGACTAAGTATAAGACAAGCGCCAACGGATTAATCCAGACACACAGATGGGGGAGCACAAGCGAACAATGAGACAATACTGGTCAGCATAACAGGCTGTGATCTTAGCACACTAGCAGCCTAACTGTTGCCAAGTGTTTTCTAGTCAAGGTGCGTTTTAAGGGGGAATTTGAATGAGGAATGAGGTAGCTTTGTAGAGGTTTGCAGGAAGCGCCTCCCACACGTGAAGGGCAGCATGGGAAAAAGCACGAAGATGCTTGTTTGAAAAATTGTACAAGTCAGCAATGGAGGCTAATATCATGAGCCAGTCAGAGGTGGAGCTTGACCTTTCGTTAGTGAATGAGAGATGATGGGCCGGTGGGAGATAAGTAATGAAGGGCCTTGAAAATGAAAAAAGCAGCTTACGTTTCGTGCAATAAAGAGGCAGCCAAGGGAGGGATGCAAAGAGAGGGGTGATGTGGTCAAGGCAACAGGCTAGGAAAAAGGTTCTTTGCAGCAGAATTTTGAATGGGTATGAGCAGGTCAAGGTTGCATTTGCCAAGACCAGAGAAAAGGATGCTGCAATAATCAAGATGTGAGATAATGAGAGCCTGCACGAGCGTGTTACTGTGTGGATGAGGAGGAAAAGTCCTATCTTAGAGACAGTATGTAAAAGAATCAGCATGATTTAGAAACAGCCTGGATGTGAGGACCTAGAGAGAGGTCCAAGTTGAAGATGATGATCAGGTTGACGGGCAGGATGGTGGTGTTGTCCAGTGATTGAGAAAGGAGGTGGTTGAAAGAAGCTTGGGGGAAAGATTAAAAGCTCTGTTTTATCCATGTTGAGCACAGGCTGACAGACAGACATGGGCAGAAATCCACATTTTGGGTGTGCATTTATATTATATGGGCATTTTGTTAAAATTTCATACAAAGCACAATTTGGGGATTGGCAGAGATGGTGACAAGCCCATAAAACTGAAATCAGAGCCGATGCTAGGCATAAGCAAACTAAGCAAATGCTTAGGGCCCCAAGCAACTCAAAGGGCCCCCCCATTCACTTTTTATTTGAGTTGTATGGGGGGGGGACTCCCAAAAATATTCCTGCTTAGGGGCCCCAATGGGCTAGCAGTGCCACTGACTGAAATGACCAGGATTGTTGTGCAGATTTCCACAGAACAAACATTTAAATATTTGCAGCGCTCTGGTTGTGAAATAAAAGTTCTATGTTGACTCCCCTAGTAATCAGTGGAAAAGCCCAAGACTCTTCCAGCAACCACCTTGTAGGGTCCTAGATCCCAGGCTCTAGCCTGGAAGTCTACACAGCAATGAAAGAGCCCCGCAAGCCCGAGTCAGCTGGCACGGGCCAGCCACGGGTGTCCAGTTGTTGTGTAGACATACCCTGAGGCTATTCTTCAACTACTTTACAAAACAGCACTTTGTGTAGCTTTAATGTAGCTTATCAGTCTCTTGGAAATGGACTTTTTTAGCATTTTTTAGTGAAATGGCGTTGTCATCTCCCTTTTATAAGCAGAAAGCTGCAGTCAGAATTTAAAAAGATACCCTAAAACAGAAGGGTTTAACATCAGGAAAGGAGTTTGGCACGGCTGTATTGTGTCCCTCTCTTCAGCTGATCAGTCTGTATCATGAAAAGGTAACATACATTGCTCTTGATAGTTAGATTGTGGAATATGAATTTGAGGAAACAGATGCTGCAGTCCAGGGAATGGCATCATGATGATGATGATATCCTTCCTAATTGCTAAGTCTGAGGAATCAGTTAAGGTCCTAGTCACAAGGGTGGCTGAAGTTAGTGTTTTTTCTGGACAACTTTCGAATGTGAACTTTTTCTTCTTCTTCTAGGGAAGCAGCAGAGTCCAACAACAATAGAAACTGGTAATGAAGAAGCTGTGCAAGAGAAGGAATTCTGCTACCTAGGCTTCACAGCATATGAAGATAAGGGCTGTACCAAAACATCTGGGAAAGATTGGCAAAGACCCATAAAAACTAAGAGCACGCAAAAGGGAGTGACACAACTGTAAAGCTAGCACTGTGGTTTATTGTTGTGTGTGGAAAATAAAAGATGCATGAGAGCAGTGTGAAAAGAGAGAAAAGGGAAAGCTGGGTGGCCAATGTAAGGCTTAACTTGGCAATACAAGTTACTGCATAACATATATGTGTGAACCAGTGGATCATGCTACAATGCTGTCTTTCCTCACGAGTACAGCTGGCATAATACGGTGACTAATGTCAGTCAGGCACTATCCTTTTCGAGATACTTAGATTTCAGGTTGAATATAAGTGTTTCGTTATTACCTGACGTTAGTAATTTCTACTTTTTAACAAACATAACTGTGATCCATTGACTAAAGTGTTGTTCAAAAGCTAGGCATCTGTTTTATTTACATTCACTCTTAACGCTCATTTGGAGCTCGTTTAAAACCACTTCAGACTGGCAAGTATTGCTAGACATTGTTGGCTGAGTTGTAGTCTTCAAACCAAATTCTGGAGCACAAAGCAAAGTTAGTCTTCTGAGCATGCCCAGTATGGACTAGATGGCAACAGAAGCCTGAGTTGAACAGATTAAGCTGAGTGCTGAGGAATTAATAAAGTGTGCTTTGCCTTCTCTTATGACTATTTTGAACATATTGGCCATTCTGTTTCCTGAGTGGCTATTAAATGTTTCGAGACACTTATAACTGGACATTAACATATAGCTGGAGGTAGTTGAAAGTGGGCAATATTAGTATAGGTAGTTATGATGATGGTTACTGCTTCATTACTTTTTTATGCAGCATTTTTACTTGCATTTTAAAATGTATGCCTTGCAACTTTAAAATTGAACACTTTTTTTTAAGGTACCAGTTTTCAAAAATATTAATTTTGGAAAAACCTCCACTAATCACAAAAAGGAATTGGCCCTGATAAGATGCAGTACACTATGTATTTTGCATGCAGCCTGGAATAGTTTTGCTTCACAGTTTTAGACAGAAATTCTCCTCTCCACAAGTAATTTTTTCTTAACTCCCTTTGGAGGTCATGCCAGCATGGAAGTAAGTCAATCTGAGTCAGCACAGATAGTAGCTGTATCGTTATTCACACTTTAAAGCAAAACTAATATATTTTTTCAATTACGGACAAAGAATTCACAACTGCCTTTTCAACATATTGAGTTTCAGCTGTTTAAAATAATCCGTTAGATAAATGCCCTTTTCAAAACAAGAAAAGGAGATTTCAGTTCACAATGAAAAACCCATCATTTCAGTTAATAAAAAACACTTGTTAAAGCAAAGATGAGCCGTCGTGGAAATGTAAGTTTAAAATTATCTGGACTAAATGTATGTGTAATAAAAAACCTCCCAACAGAGAGGATACATTTTTACAATTTATTCCTGTCATTTCTTCTTTTCTAAACTGCAGAAGCACAGGTACTGTAGTGCATAAAGCAACCCCCTTCCCCACCCCCTCCCGACAAGCTGCTGCATACAAACATGCTGAATGCTGATGCAGCACCAGAGAGTTTTCTCAGTGCAGGGAGAACAATACATTTCCAGCCACTAAGCCAGAGTCTCAAACCATTTCACTTATATTGCCATCTTGCTGTTTAGAACTGTTTATATTTCTAAGAGGACTAATGTGAATGTGGTTGCAAAAAGCCACAAATTCCAGTAAGAATGGCTGAGTTAAATTCTAAAGAAGATTTCTAACAACTTTAGTTCAAATATGGTGGTGTTGTAATAACACATAGTGATTTACTTAAAAGTTTATGCTGGCATGCAATCTGCTAATGTGTTTTTCCAGACTTTGACTCATGACTCATATAGATTGTTTATTTGATTCATTTTTCTCATTAGGATGAATTAATTTAAGTGCCATCTCATTGACTGTATATTCAGCAGTTGATGTACAGTACTCACTACACCATCTCACCTCCCACCTTTTCTTTCCTTTCCCCACCCCAAGTCAGATTAAGGCAACTGCACACCATGACATAAGGACCTCAGTAACTCCACCTCCAGATCTCTATCATGGACCCACCACTCAGAAAAGCAGAGTGGTATAGGGGCCTATAGAAGCAACAAAGGGTCCTGTGGCACCTATAGACTAACAGAGGTATTGAAGCATAAGCTTTCATGGGTGAATACCCACTTCTTCGGATGCAAGCAGTGGAAATGAGACCCTTTGTCGCTTCTACAGATCCAGACTAACACTGATAATAGGGGCCTATGTTCTTCTCTCCCCAGGAGAGGCAGCAGGGGCCTTTCCCTTTGAGAGGAGCTTGGACCTTTCTCCCAGTCCCAGAGAGACAGAGATAGCAGCAGGGAGCCTCAGTGGCTCCCGGGAACTTAATAGCTTATCGAGAAGAACGAGCCCATCTGCTTTGGGTTCACTCACATTTGCAAGCTCTTCTTCACAAACATGAGAAACTTACTTTTCTTTTTTAAATGAAAGATGAGATTCTGACTCCAGGAGCTGGATCTTATGGCTTGGGTCTATAATGGCTATGCCATAATTCATCCCAGGAATATTTCTTGTGCAGGGACAACATGAGCTGCATCCTTTGTACCCTGTGTCATGTGGAAAAGTGTGTCGTGTACTTGTGGCTGTCATGCTTGTATTTATGCCCTTCTGATCATACTGTGCAGTTGGCTTCAGATGCTCTGCCAGGCTCATCCATTAATGGCTCTTCTTTCTGCCGCACAATGTCCTTGTCTCACCGTGAGTTGTTTATGTACATGGTGACACAGCAAAATATTCCAGAAAACACCTAATTTTAAAAAAACCAATAGAATTAAACAGCATTTCTTTACATTCTTCACATTCTAAATGACCCAGCAGAAAACAGTATCCAGTATTTGGTATCTACATCAACTACTAGTTTTCTTTAGCACAGTTCAATGCGTCATTAGTCAAATTAAACTGTGGCTCAATCTCCCAATGGGAAAACAAAGCTATCTTGCAGTGGAAAGAATCAAAGGGACAGCTAGGGAAGTGTATTGTGGTGATGCATGTCGCAGTCTGGGGGAGACAAAGATGGGCCTTGGACCCTTATAGAATGTGGGGCATGGATATCCATTGACTTCAGTGGCTTTGGATAAGGTCATAGCACTCCCCTATTTCAATTCTTATTCAAAGGGAGATGGAGCGGACCCTACATGAGGAACTAAATGGGTGAACAACAGGTATCTCATGGAGCTGGAATATATATGGGTTGTGACAAAGCAGACAGTGTGGGTGTTTCTTGCTGGGAAGAGAATATGGAGCAGAGAAGTGAGGGTCATATCGGGGGGGGATAAGCTTCCCACAGAGAAACAAATACACAATAGGGTTGATTACCTGGCATGGGGTGGTGGGTGACTATTGATACACAGGGGGGGAGGAATGCATGGGGCTTGAGTCTCACCGGGGAAGCATAGAAGGTAGGCTGCTATCTGCCTTGAACAACAACATTTTTCAATTTGAATCTTATCAAGAATGTTTCTATAAAAATCCCTTCAATATCCACATTAATCCAATTACTCATTAATTAACTGTTAATTACTCATTAATTAGCTTATGACGGGAGCAGATTAACACACAAGAGGCTCCACTTCTGCTGCAATCGCTGTAGGCTGCCACTATCTGGCATGGGATATGCTGGCGGCCCACTGTCGTTGCTTTGACCACTGAAACTACTAATTTATGCAAAGGTACCTGTCATTGCTGGTACCTGTCTTCAGACACGCCTGTCTTTACCCCACTTCCCCACCCCTGTTTGTCTGTTAACGTCATGTCATAAATCTACAATTTGAGTGCTCTGGAATAGGCACTGTCTTTGTTCTATTTGTTGGTGCAGTGCCTCGCACAATGGGGCCCTGATCTCTGACTGGGGCCTCACGGCACTACTAAAATAGTAATAGTAGTAGCAGTAGTAGCAGTAATAAAGAAGAAAACTGAAGTCTTCTGTCCACCAATAAGACATGGCATGAGCAACCACCACATGCGATAGCCCAAGCTACTCACCAGTGATCTGTTGACCCACCTTCACCTGGCAGAATAAAATCTGTGACCATACAGTCCTTCACTCCCCTGCTGAGCCTGCCAAGATGGGTGCCAATTAGTGCCATTTATAACATGGACACCTGCCTACCAACTAGGAGATAAATAGATACCACCAACCAAGCAGTCAGTGGGAAGGATCAACTAATTCTTTATTACCATTTGCCTTCAAACAAAAGGGAGACAGGAGATCTGATCCAAAAGATTTAACACCTGAAACCCAAGCAAAGGTAGAAATAGAGTAGAGCATCTACCTTTTTGGTCCTGTTGCAAAACATAATGATGTCAGTGGGAGTGTGTTAATTGACTTCAGTGGCTTTTGGATCAGGCCCACAAAGAAGTGATTTAAAAAACGAACAGCTATATTAGATAAGGGTTACTCATTTAAATGGTGAAGGGAAGCCAGACAGTTATGGCTAACTTGGTTTCCTTCATCCCAGGTCAGGTTTGAGGCTCATGAATCCTAGAAAGGGATCCTATTTGTGCCTTTTTTAACTTTACCATTTAAATAGCTGACCCTTTTCTACTGTGGTTTGTTTTATATACATTACATCATTTTATGGGTTAACTGCATTTTGCTCCCTGTGAATTGTTTTGGCTCCAATCCTGTAGTACTGTGAATGTGTACATCTCCGGTCACCCACCATCAGAGTCTCTTCATAAAATGCTCTTTTGTTTCATAATGCTCTTAAATTTCAAGGTTACCTACTAGGAGGGGGAAATGATAGATTCATCTTTATTTATACAAACTTGATTTATCCCGAGCCCCAGTCCATCAGTTTCAATCAGTTGGGCTGTTTTG
The DNA here is from genome assembly GCA_037349315.1 of Chelydra serpentina. Lineage (NCBI taxonomy): Eukaryota > Metazoa > Chordata > Testudines > Chelydridae > Chelydra > Chelydra serpentina. The sequence goes on from JBAIAC010000026.1 coordinate 29,029,038, forward strand.
TATTTAAATGTTTTCATGTATAGACATACTGAAAACACATTTCAAAGATTTACTGCTGTTTCTTTCTTGCTGGTCTTATAAAGATGGGTATGTATTGCCGACACCACAAAGATGTAAACATTCTGAATAAAAAATAAAGAGACATCCCAACCAATCATGAGATTTTAGCCACAAGACATATAAAGTTGCTTTGAGTGTTGCAATGCTAAAAGTATTCTTGTTTGTAGGCTTCTGAACTGGCTTTAACAAAGAAAATTGTTTGGGGGTTTTAAAGTTTATTGTACAACATCTGTGTACACCATACAGGACTGTACTCATATCCTCTGGAAAGTTAATGAATCAGTTTTGAGAAAGAAAATGTATGTAAACTGATTAAACATTACACCACTATTTTCCTCATATTCTCTTTTCCCTTCTATTAGTCACTTGCCCTCACTTTTCTCTGTCTTTGTTTCCCTCCCTTTTTTGTTCTTCCTCTTCCTTTCCCATCTTTAAGAATAATTTAGAGACCCTCTGAGATTATCATTTCTCCTCTTTCAAGAAAACTTTGGAACTCTGACTCACTAAAGGCTGGTAGCATACTCGATTGTTCTAACTGTGAGTAAAATTGGTTGTCTGTATGCTATGTCTGATGGTTATTAGTGGAGGGCAAACATTGCAGGCCTTATTTGTGAATGGGTTTACACTCCACCCTGGAATATTTATGAATGAGTTTATGCTTCTCCTTGGGTTACTTATGGATGGCTTTGCACTTCATGTAAATTGGAGAGATTAGTGAACATGCAAATGCCTGAGGGAATGTGTATAAGGATGAAAAGAGAGACATAGGAAAGAAAGGGGAAACTGGTCTGATCAATCAAAGAGAGTAGATTAATGAACAAAACCTTTACTGTTTTGGGGATGGTTGTAGGAGAAATAATTTCAAAAAGAGGAAGGGGGTAATTATCCTCTCAGTAATGTCCATGCAACTCCACTGAGATCAACAGGGTTGCATGGGAAAAGCTGGGCTCAAAATGCTTTTGAATGATCTATTCAGTGTTTTAAACACTAACATTTCTTTTCGTTTAGCATCAGCTGTGCAGGGTTTCTTCATCCCCCCAACTATTGTCCTGATGCTGTTAGAACAGTGTAGCATATTCAAGAGAAGCATCTAATTCCTCTGTTATTATCTGGCAAGCTCTTTGCCTGTCCTTCTCTTTCAAGAATCTCTACCTGTCAGAGCTTTGCTATTTCATTTAGTCCATTGCAGCATGGCTAACACGCTGTACTCAGTCGGCTTTCCAATCTTCAGTTCTATCACAGTTTCTATTTGAAACGTTTATTCTGCATATTATTGCTGTAGTTACATGAAAAGATGAGGCTCATGTTTATTAATCACTTCGGTTTTCTGGCACATGCCAACAGAACAGGAAAGATTCCATTCAAAGGTCGTAGTTGGCTCTGTGCAAATGTAGATAGTGGAGGACTAGCCTTTCTTCATGTTCCAGTGGTCAGGCCAGAGAGAGGAGCCATTGCTTCAAATTAGCATCAGCCGCAGCTGTGCTAGCTCCACGAAGGCATTAAGACTGAGGGGGATTGAGAGCATAGGGGTAGAAGGCAAACAACTACAGCTCAGCCCCTTTCTCTCCCCTTAGTGGAAAACTTTGCCTGTAAGCACAATCCAAACTTCTGTTGTGTGAGGTGTTGTGCCTCCCATTGTGTTTAATGGTTCCATTTGGAAATTTATTTGCCCAAATGTCCTCTGCTACTTGTCAAGCAAAACAAAAGAAAACAAAAATACGAGTCATCCAATACTTTAAATTAAAGACAAAGCCTCATGCAGTGTTATAATAAATAATGTCATGTGGCTGACACAGCCATTATAACATGTGACAAACACCCTGACAACATATTTTAACGTAACTTATCCCTGTGAGGGGAAAATTGCTTCCCCGCTGTTGGAAATTTCTTCTTCTTATAAAGAATTTCCTGGGCCAACTTTTCCTGCATTAAAGGGCTGATCCTTCACCTGTTAACTTTGATAGGAATAGCAGTCAACCCAACATGACAACTGTATTCTCCCGGGGTGTCAGTTGCATGCCAAAATGCCAGAAGGGTAATGTAAATGAGAGTGGGGAACAACATTAATGTACATGTTCTCATACTTTCTTCTGGTGCCTCAGCAGGTAAATTACATCAAACTAAACTCCTGTAGCTATCAGCAAAGTGGATATAAGTAGGGCAACAAAAATGTAACTTAGTGGGAGGGGGAGGGGTGAGATCTGAATTAGTGCAAAAGAGTCTAAGTTTAACATCCCATCTGAATTTGGCCCATGCGTCTAAATAAAACTAGGAGTCCGAACTGGTTTAACATTCACATTGATGGGTCTGGAAGAAAATAGACTCCGCTTAGTAACATAGGTTCCTCCTTGCTTTTCCTAGATGCCCCTCTGAATATGACACAGTCTCTCTTGTAGTGTGGACTAGAGTAGCTCCTTTAGAAAGGAGTGATGTGTGCTCCCTCCTCCGCCGGCACCGTCCCACTGGCAGATGCAGAGCCATGGTTCCCACCTCCCTGGCTGTAAATCCTGCTCCAGTGGGTCTCACCGATTCATGAGACCCTGTCAGAGTGACTAACGCTCCAGGGAGAAGAATCAGATTCCGAAGGTCACTTATCAGATTGGCCTCGGGAGTGAGAGAGAAGAAGCAAGGAGACCTCAGAGAGGAGAGTTGAGGTCCAATGGGGAGGGAGAGAGACAGGGAATTTGCCAAAACCTCCCCCTCCACTGCTGAATTCTTAAAAGATAACACCTCAGATACTTGCTTAGGAAATCACTTCCAAGTACTACTGCAGTGCAATGCAATACAGATGCCACTGCTTCTATATTCTGTTAGGTAAAGCTATTTGGACGCTTAAGAGAGCAAAAAGATTTTAAATAATAATTCAGAAGCTTCCAGTTACTAACCAGTGCACCTTGGGCAGAGAGAGCCTCATGGGAACTGAGTTGTAATTTTAGCCGTATTCTCCTTATCTGTTTTTGCAATGCGCACATGTGGTTTATGGGATTGTCCAGGCATTTGGCTCCAATGCAGGAAACCCCAAGGTTCAAAGTTACCCTCTTAATTTTGTTCCTTACACATGATTCTTGTGTGTGAGGGTGGGGGTTCCTTTAATAGTTTTGCCCTATTCTTTGTATGGCTGCTGGATGCACTGATTATTGCTAGACACAAAAGTTTCCACCCCAAAATATGGTGAATATACAAGAAGTAGTTAAAAAAAACCCCCCCAAAAAAACCTAGACAAATACAGGTATCAATTAATCACTTCAAGCCAAATTTTCAAAAGAGCTCTTGGTCAGATTTTCCAATGCTCCACACTCTCAATAGGAGTTTTAACAAGAGCTTATCTCCCAATTAGATCTAAATAAGGTCTACATTCTCAGAAGTGAATCATAGAATCTCAGGGTTGGAAGGGACCTCAGGAGGTCATCTAGTCCAACCCCCTGCTCAAAGCAGGACCAACCCCAACTAGATCATCCCAGCCAGGGCTTTGTCAAGCCTGACCTTAAAAACCTCTAAGGAAGGAGATTCCACCACCTCCCTAGGTAACCCATTCCAGTGCTTCACCACCCTACTAGTGAAAAAGTTTTTCCTAATATCCAACCTAAACCTCCCCCTCTGCAACTTGAGACCATTACTCCTTGTTCTGTCATCTTCTACCACTGAGAACAGTCTAGATCCATCCTCTTTGGAACCCCCTTTTAGGTAGCTGAAAGCAGCTATCAAATCCCCCCTCACTCTTCTCTTCTGCAGGCTAAACAATCCCAGTTCCCTCAGCCTCTCCTCCTAAGTCATGTGCTCCAGCCCCCTAATCATTTTTGTTGCCCTCCGTTGGACTCTTTCCAATTTATCCACATCCTTCTTGTAGTGTGGGGCCCAAAACTGGACACAGTACTCCAAATGAGGCCTCACCAGTGCCGAATAGAGGGGAATAATCACGTCCCTCGATCTGCTGGAAATGCCCCTACTTAAACAGCCCAAAATGCCGTTAGCCTTCTTGGCAACAAGGGCACACTGTTGACTCATATTCAGCTTTTCGTCCACTGTAACCCCTAGGTCCTTTTCTGCAGAACTGCTGCCCAGCCATTCGGTCCCTAGTCTGTAGCAGTGCATGGGATTCTTCCGTCCTAAGTGCAGGACTCTGCACTTGTCCTTGTTGAACCTCATCAGATTTCTTTTGGCCCAATCCTCTAATTTGTCTAGGTCCCTCTGTATCCTGTCCCTACCCTCCAGCGTATCAACCACTCCTCCCAGTTTAGTGTCATCTGCAAACTTGCTAAGGGTGCAGTCCACACCATCCTCCAGATCGTTGATGAAGATATTGAACAAAACTGGCCCCAGCATCGACCCTTGGGGCACTCCACTTGATACCGGCTGCCAACCAGACATGGAGCTCAGCACCCAGCAGTTTCCATTGTGACACTTGTGAGCAGATCCAGTATGCTGAGCTCTTTGGAAAATGTGGGCCTGATGGTGGGTGCTGAGCTCTCTTGAAAATTCTGGTATTAAAGGGAAGGAATATGAATGCTTTCATTTTAATCTTTTAGGGAGAAAGTGGAAGGCATAAATGATAGGTATCAGCAAAAAATCAGCCTGCACTTCTACAAGCAGCAGACTTCTCCACACTGTGATCTCATACTGCAATTAGAAAAAAAAATTATCGGGATTTCCTCCCCCCCTACCCCGCCACCCTTCTTCTAGCCATAAAGAGAAGGGAGCCATGATGCCCAGATTGAGAACTCATGAAACCACCTATTACCTGAGGGTATTTTGGCAGAATCCCAATTTATCAAGGCACTTAAACATGTGCCTAACTTTAAGCATGTGAATAGCCCTGCTGACTTCAACGGGACCACTCCTGGACTTAAAGTAGGGCACATGTCTACAAAGTACCTTGTTGAATCAGGGCCCTAGCCTTGGGTGCTGGGTAAATGCTTGCATGTCTCCAGATCCTAAGCAGATGTAAAACAGCATAGTTCCATTTACTGTATTAACTGTAATAGGTGGAAGTACACCAGCGATCTGTCTGAAGCTGAGGATCTGGCCCTAAGTATCTGGACAGGTAGATATTTAAATATATTGACCCAAATTTGATGGTAATGGGAGTTTTGCCTGAGTGAGAGTGGCAGAGTTGGGCCCAAGCCGGAATCTGAGCCTCTTTCTCTCAAACTTTGCTTTCAAAATCTTTGTATGCATATGCAACAGAAGCTCCAGTCCCTTTTGGAGCCAGAGATCTTTGTGGGGAAATAAGGAATTTAGTTGATGTTTCAGACATTTTTTTTTTGTATTGGGATGGCTTTTATGTTTTGGGATTTAAAACCATCAATATTTTTCTTGCCACCATTGAATAATTAAAAATATCAAATGGCGCCAATATTTGGTGGAATAGCGCTGTGGTGGACACACACACACACATAGCTGGGTTGAGGCTCTTTCCCCTTGAGGGCCATATAAATGGCATCTAAACAATTATATTTTTCAGAGTTGCAATAAAATCAGTGGTAATGTAGGCTGAGAAACACAGAAAGTCTGCAACTGATTAACCAGAAAGAAAGTTGCCCTGTAAGCGTTGCATTATTTAAATTGACCCACACCCTGGCTTGAGGCTCTTCAGAAACATACATTTGAAGGGATAGATTCAAAGTGGGATTCTCTTCCCCCACTTTGGCCTCTTGACACTGGATAAAAGAGCTGCTGTGGCATAAACGCCCCAGTTCCAGTCAGGTGACGATTCCCCTTGTGCAGGCACTGTTGGAGCCAGCTGTAAAGCTGCCCTCTGAGGACCACCTCACAACCCCTGGAAGAGCTGGTGGGGTGGCTAGAGATGGGAGGAACATGTCAGGGTGGGATCCCAGCATGTACCAGTGAGGAGATTCTGGGCAGCCCCACAGCCCATTAGGCAGCATAAAGCTTGAAAAAGGAAACCCTAAAAGGCTCAAACATCAGATGGCTCACTATAAAGGAGCCACCCATTTGGGGGGGGGGGGGTGACTGACTTTTGATTTTTGAATGCCTCGAATGGGCAATACGGCAGACCAAATCCCATTATTTTGCGATCAGAGCCAGTGACTGCTTTATTATTGGATCTATTATGTTATTGTCATAGATCAGACGTTATTTTCTCCTTTTGTTCGATAAGCACAGCAAATATTTTTCTGTTCACTTGACCTTTTATACTGTAAATGATCAAACTATACAAATTGTAACGACCAGTCCCAATGTTTCAATTGACAAGTCTAATCCCCACACATGCACTTTAGCTTGTCTCTCAAGTCAATCCCCATGAAACCCCAAGTTATACTTTCCCATCAATATCAATAACATGATCACGTCTTTTCTGGTACTTATCTTCACAATCAGGTTGTCATTCCTGAAATGTCTCTCATACTTTCCCACAACAAAGACCATCAACAAAGAAGCTTAAAAAAAATCACTATTTGATGAGTACAGATTTTCCTGTGTCTTTTAAAGTTAGCCTATCCACTACAGTTGTAATTAATTCTTATAGATGATTATGTTTTTTCTTCTGATCCCAGCTTAAAGCCAAATCTGTGCAATAGGACAAGCCACATGGAAAATCCCTTCGCTATCAAACTAAAAACAGCCTAATTCCATGCTTTACAAAAATGAAATTCAAAAAATGTATAGCAATTACTATACAAGCAAGAATCTAAGTAGGTTTAATTTCCAACCTGAGTAATTTAAATTTACATCTCAAGTAACCTAAATATAGAGTAGTTTTTTATCAACATATTGTTCTCTGTCCTCTTCCAACACTGCATACTCTCATTGCAACAGATACCATTAAGGGTGATATTTTGAACCCTTTATTCACATTCATGAGCAGTTACAGAATGGCCCTTATATGATCATAAGTATATATGAAATGTTTACCTTAGATTACCATTTAAGATGCTCTAGAACATGAAATCTATTGCATTCCAAATAGAATGGGCACAACAATAAATGAAAAACACTTTGTTATTTCCAATTGAATTTCTAATTGTCTGTCATCATAACTCTTCTTATTGTTTGAACATTGACTCATTCTAATACATTCTGTATTAGATGGGGAAAAATATGAAATGTGTCTCTTGCTTTATACTTGTCCCAGAAGAGCTATAAAATGCTTAAATCTAAGTACAATCATACCAGGACTCCAAAGCATTTCTTAAGCAGGATCTATGGTTTTACATTCTTTGGGTTTGCATCCTATTAAACACAGAGTTGTCTGAAGCCATATAAATCATGAGACAGGCTGAAATACCATGGCAAGGGTAAGGCTTCAGTTTAAGTACCTTTATCACACATGTAAGGACTGTGTATGGGATGCCACTTCTTAGCTGCTGGTTTCTCGTGTTTTATATTTAAGTTTGTGTTAGGCTACAACATAAACACATGAAATAAGCACAAAGGGAGAGGTTATTTTGATAGGAGAATTATATGCAAGTCATTTCATGGAGACAAAATAAAATCAAACTTTGTTATTATTTCCTGTCTTTGAGCATAAATAATGACAGGGCTTCAAAAACTGATGGACTTCTGAATGAACTATAACAAAAGTATTTATCATCTTTGAATTGTGCAAGAGTCCCTTTGAAAATTGTCCAGAGAGTACAGGAAAAGTTTATACTTCTGCAGAGTGGGCCCTAAGACTAAGAGAAGGCTGTGTTAGGCCCTTGTCTCCAATTTTCTGCCCTGATTAATTACAAAGACTGTTAATTGTGTGTTGATGTTAGTTAAAAGCATTTGGTACTTCTGCCCGGTCATTACGTCAGAATTAAAAAGTTTCTGTGTAAAGCTTAGGTCAAGGGAAGTATTACAGTTTTCCCCAAATTCTTTTTTTGTTAGATAAGCATTTTAAAAGATATATATTTTAAAAAAACATTACATAGGTGACAGCCGTGGTTTGTGAGTGCATAAGTTATTTCGTCAAAACACTCAGAGGAAGTGGTAGTTCTAACTGTCTGTAGTGTATGGTACTACAGCTATAAACATATGAAAGGTCTGGTTTTCAACATAATGTCTAACTTGCATGTACAGTTACTACAATTGTACATACAAATTAGAAGTTATCCTGCTGCCCACCTTACTCCATAAGTAGTTCCACTGACATTATTGCACATAGCATTCCAGATATTATCTAACATGTACCCTACACAGCAACAGTGCCAATTCCTGATTTTATAATCTGACCCTTTACTAGGCATCTCTATATCTTGTTTGCCCTTCCCCCCCCCCCCCCCATACCTGCACTTTTGCAGTAAACAGCTGGTTTGATGTTTATTCCACCTGTCTCCCACATCTGTGTGTTCCCTCTTAGCACATGTTCCCAGACCACAAGAGTTACCTTGTGTTTTCAATGCTGAATGGCATTTGCCCCATTCCAGACCAATTCTCTAAATAATTCAAACCCTTTTGAACATCCACGGATTGTTCCTCCTTATTTGTTTTGCCTCCAAATTTAGGGTCTGATTTCATGTCAATTGAAGTCAGTGGGAATCTTTTCAATAAGCATTGGCTCAAGCCCTGAGTATGTTTTTATAACTTGGAGATTTGGGGCCAAATTCTCTGTTGGTGTTAGTTGGTACAGCTCCATTGATGTAAATGGAGCACCACCGGTTTACATGAGCAGAAAATTTGGCCCCTTGTTTTCAAACCTTCCTTCAAATTGTGTTTGTGTTTGTATAACAGAAATGAACTAAGGGCTTAAAACTGACATTTCTGTGCTTAATAGCCATTTTCTAACATGACAGTCTGACAGTAAAGCTAATTCTAGGCATAAATAACTTAGTCCTAGAATGTTTCATAAATCCATACAGGCTGTCTGTTTTGTATGACTGAATCCAGACTCCCATGTGGCGGATTATTTCTGAGTGAATATCTTCAACTATTGATGGTGATGGCTCCAAGAAAAAACGTTAAGATGAAGGGTTCAACTGAATAATCAGGTTAGCTCTCGCTCTCTCTATCTCTCTCTGAAAAAAAAATCCACTGTAGTGCTTTGCATCCCTGGGACTCTATTCAGTCATTCAACATGCTCCTCCCATGGACTCCCTTCCCCCTCCAACTGTTGCTTCTACGCATCTGGTTTGCTTCTCCCAGCCTCCCTGGTGCCCCCTCCTCAGCCTGTTTCTGCCGTGAGCCAGACACCACACTCCTTGTTGGGCTCCCGCTCTGCTCCCTGCACACAGCGTTGATGCCATTAGAAACCTCAAGCTGTTTTCTCAGGACTCCAGATTGAGCTGGTTGGTGTATGGGGGAACAGGTCTTGCCCCTGGCGCCTGCAAAGGAAAATGCTCATTGAGTCACAGTTGGGACGATAACCTGTGGAAGTTCAGATGAAAGGGAACTAAAGTGCTGGGCTTGTGTCTGCCAGGGTGCCCTGCCCCAAACATTAATAGAGAGCTCTTTGTCTGTAAATAGTTAATAGATTAAGTGCCAGTAGGTGGTGATCAAACGATGTAGCAGGGTTTCTGGGTCATATAGGACCAGTAAAAGTTGTTGCATACTGTAATTGGCTTCTTCTGACAGTAATGAGCACCAAGGGCACATGTTTCAACCTAACCCCAGATATGGCACTAACAGCTGATGTTTGACACCTAGCTACTTGCTAGCTGACAGCAGATCTGGAAAATCCTCCCACAGTGAGGCCAGAAATACTCAGATCTAAACAGCAGAACAGAATTTAAATGAGAACCCCTGCCTGCCTCATGCTCACAGATCAACAGGCAAAGAGTGTGATCTTTGTCTGGGGTAGTATATAGAAGCATAAAGGAAATATAATCACTAGGTAATATAGCAAAGTAAATATAATATGAATTCTGTTCATGTGGTTTACACTTACTGCAAGGAGCCCATAGCATTTAAACTGGTTGTCTCTCATTATTCCATTTTAAATCATTGCTAACAAGAGGAGCAACCCAGAAGCGCTACATTTCTTATTCTTTTAAAGGCATTATTGAGTATTATCTGAAACCAAGCTAAACTGGGACTTAATACTTTGAAGCCTCTTTGTCTAAAGATCTTTGTACTGAAAGTTGCTGAGCGTCACTTAGCAGTTTTTTTAAAGTACCAAACTAAAGCAGGATAATTAAAAAAAACAAAAAACACTTAAGACAAAAGACTTCTTTGTTTTAAAGTAAGCCATGTTAATTGAATAAAAGGACTTGGATTATATTTCATGTCTCACCAAGGTGCAGATAATGGAATTCTGTTTCTTCAATTCCAAATGAACGTCCCTCAAGAAAAAAGTGGGTTAAAAGCCAGGATTATCTTTGACCACAGAAGACCTGAGCATGTTTATATGGGATGGAAATAAAATGCGTACTTACCAGATAAATTGGAGCCCTCAAACTTCTAGAATTAAGGCATAGGAACATCCCATTGTGATAGAGAAAAGTCTATACAGACTTGAATGCTAAATAAGCTGTTGAAATATATAGTATAGACCAGCCTCAACCATACCTAAATGGGATTATGTAACATAAAAGGACACATTTTTAAAAAGCTTCCATTAATTTATTAGTATATCCATCTGAGTGTAAACTCCCCCTCCCCCTACCAGCACATTGCATATTGGAGCATATTGGACAGCTGGGATTGGATCTATCTATTAGCACACACCCATGCAGGGTTTCCAACACTCATGTCAAAGTAAGCATCCTCATGGAATTTTCCCAAAGGCTATTAGTTCTAAAAACACTTCGCGCCATATGCACAAAAACTTTGCTTGTTGCAGCTGAATTGAAGGAGGAGGAGAAAAGTTGGCTTTAAGTCATTATTGCTTTCCCCTAATCCTAGGGGCTCCTAAATGCTCTCCGGAGCAATCTGAAGCTTTAAGGATGCTCCAAATTATGCCTGGTTGTAATGGCCCCCAGGATCGCAGCTGATTGTACTGACCCCCGAGCATAGCCAGATGTATGCCACTCCCTTCCCCAGTCCTGATGTAATGGCATCGGAGGCGTGTTGGGGGAGGAAATGTGGTCAGAGCACTGCTAGAGCCAGGGATTGCTGGAGCACGGCCATGGATCTGTCCATAATCCCTTTCCCCAGCACACCCCCATTCTGTGATGCTGAGACTGGGGGAAGGGAATGGCATGTTGCTAATTATACTGAGGGAACCTCCAACCAGCTGAGTAAACCCACTTTCAACCTGCTTTGCACCACCAGAGCTGGCCACAGAGTACCCCCACTAATATCAGTGTCCAGCATGGAGTTAATGTGGTGATTAATGCTCCTGCCATCTCTGTCTATGCAAATCTCCTAGCAATTCCATAGCAATGCACCGCTAATAGTGTGAACTCACATCACGCCGCAAAAGCTGCAACCTTGTAGCATTGCACTGCTTGAAAATAAATGTCTTACACGAGCTGTGGCGTAAAGAAGCAGGCTGAATAACTTTACACAGAAGTTGTAATGAATTATAACTTGTGGCAGCTACCGTGTGATATTAATTTAATGGATGTTTAAGCAGAAATGCTAAATCTCACTGAAAATGTGACAGTAAAGAGACTTCGACGCTTATTGCTGTTTAATGGTTTTTCATATGTCCAAACAGCATATAATTCAAAGAAGGGATATAAATAGTTTGGGTTTTGTGCAATTGCATTCTTATTTCCAGCACGGTCTATGATGGACCGTGCGTTTAATTGTTTAAGTGGGACTGGGAAACCTTTACTGACTGCTCAGGCAATTTATTTGCAAAGATAATATCAGTGATAATTTAGACAGGCTTGCGGGCTGGGTTGATGTGCACACGGATTAACTGGAGACACAATAGTCATTCACATCATGTTAGGGAGAACTGTCTTTAACTATCTCCACAGGACTAAACATGAAGGGGCATAGACTGTCTTGCCCTTACAATACCAGGCACTGAAACTTTATCTCTGGTTTTGCAAACAGGCCATTGTTGCGTACAAATTCATTGTAACGGGCACCTCATTCATGCAGAAAGGTACAGCAAAAATTATGGAAAATCCTTCTTTTCTGTCTCTTCTTTTATGTTGTTAAAAGCAAAACAAAGTGAATTAAGTCATTAAAGTGAGTATGCCCAGGAACACTGGTAGCCCTTATATTCCATTTTAGTTATTGATTTGTTTTTCTTTTCTTCAGAACACTCTTATTCAGAGTCTATTGAATGGGTGATATTAAAACTGTTAGTTAATGCAAAACCATTAATCCCCATCACTGTGTTACCCACTAACTTAAAGGTGGGATTTTCAAAAGCACTCAGCATTGGCCTAACTTCCTCCCTGTGATGTCAATGGGGGTTTTACCAATAACTGTACTGAGAAGTGATCACACTTTTACAATGTGCCATTTTTCAAGCCCTTATGATATTCTCTCTCCTTTCCCTTCCAAAAGGCTGATGGTACCTACTATGGAGGTAAAGCATGGCGTTCCTATGTACTTTCTGGATTTTACCCATCAGTCCATGCTCTCTGATAAACCAATCACTTTCATGGAACTTTATTTTCTGAAAATGAGGAGATCATTGATTTCATTCATGTGTGACTGAATTGGCCCCTCCGTATTTCAGTTTTATGTTCATTCTCCTTTCTTTGTGACTTATAAAAGCTGAGGAGATAAATGCTAATGACCATGAATACAGGGCAATTGTGTTTGTTTTAACATTCTGATAAAATTGAACAAAGAAGAAAAATCTTCTCTAGCAAATTCATGTGGTAAAAGATATAAACCTTATTGTCATAAACATGGTTCACTGAGTAAGTTCATCCTCTACTCCAGCCATATATCTTACCACTGTTTAATAGAATCAGAGAAGACAGACAGTGTTAATCACTTTCTGATGGTTGTTCTGTTCTGTGGCTTTGGCAAGTGAGAAAAGACAAGTTCCCATGCTTTTAAACTAAAGGAAATGTATTCTATGGGATAAAAACATCTTAGCCGAGTGGCTGTGTATTAGAAATCCCTTTTAGTTTTGTGTTTGCAACAAGCAACATTAACATGCAAATATACATTTCTGACATTGATTCAGCTATACATATTTTCACTATATATGTGTCTGAGTTCTGACTAGACCTGGAGGAATATGCAAGAAAAGACTTGTGAAAATTTCTAGGATTTTGAAAGAAATTCGCTGTGTCTTTGTTCGTCTCCCTTTTGTGTCTGCATTCTGCCATTATTCAAAGGGTGTGGCTACACTGCAATCTGAGGTGTGATTGTGTAATACCGACAGATCCTGGTCATCGGCAGGCGGGATTGAACTTGGGATCTCTGAAGTTTAGCATATGAGCCTTTTCTGAATGGGCTAAAAGCCACATTGCTCTTCGCTAGGGCTATAGCAGACTCATTAATCTCTAAATGGTCTAGATGCCACTAGAGGGGGACAGAGCGCCACATCAAGCAGGCATGGGTTGCAATTGCATCTTGGGTAGACGTACCCATGCTAGTTTTAATCCAGTTAGCATGGCTAAAAATATCAGTGTAGATGAGGTGGCAGGGGCTTTAGTGATGAGAGTACGATCATACAGCGGATCCAAAGTACCTAGTTCTATTGCTGAAGACTGCACAGTCACTAGGGTGACCAGACAGCAAATGTGAAAAATTGGGACGGGGGTAGGGGGTAATAAGGCCTATATAAGAAAAAGACCCCAAAATCGGGACTGTCCCTATAAAATCGGGGCATCTGGTCACCCTAACAGTCACATCTACACTGCTATTTTTAGCCATAGTAGTACAGGTAAAGCTGGGAGGGGTATATCTACCCAAGCTGCAATCACACCTCATATGGTAGTGTAGACATAACCTAAGTTAATTTGCTGGCAGGAATGTTTGTCAAAATACTGATTTTAAGCAAATATTGTAGCACATTTGTGTAAAGTGAATCTTGAATTTTTAATCATGAGTATTCATACCAAAAACTTGATTCTAAGAGTTAAGCTTGCCAAGAAACAGTAACATGACATTTGACCTCTGTGTGTCCAGTCAAATCGGCTGGGACATCAAATACTCACAACAAACTGTTAACTGTCCACAAAGAATTATTCCTTCAATACTTTAAAAGAATATAATGATAATAATTCTTACCGCTTGTTAGATTAATCCCTAGAGCTCAAAGCATTTTGCAAAGGAAGGTAAATACCACTATCCTTGTTTTGTAGAGATGGGGAAACTGAGGCACAGAGTGATGAAGTGATGTGCTGCAGATCAGTGGCAAAAGAAAATGACAAGCTGGTCATAGTCAATTTGTGAATCAAAAAAGAGGCACATTGGTGAATAATTTATCCAACTAATCTGTAATCCCGATGTTGGAATTCTCACCTATCCAGCTTCTCACTCACTCCCATACACTGAAACAATGCACAGCAATTTTATGCATGGCTCTATGTCCTTAACATAGACACCTTAATGCACACTGCCTGTCCCTTTAAATATTTGTTTAATTATGGAAGCCATTTTAAAATGATTTAAGTATCTGACTCTTTTTACGTGACAAACCATAAATATAGTAATGCCCCTCTGTATGGCAGATCTGGGATGATGTCATGTTCCCAGATAGACAAGTGTACCATGGGATGCAGTGCCAGCACACATCCCAGAGTTTGTCCTACTGAGGGCACACATAGGGACTTGATTTTTCCATCTGGTTCAGTTTGAAAGTGGTATGTTTTTGTCCTCTTCAGAGCATTGTTCCGAGACAAAGGAAAATATAAATGGGAACTTATGTGAGGAACAATTATATTTAATGTCACAGACCGCTTTCTTTGAGTGCTTAATCTACAAACTTCAAGATCACTTGGATAAATTCCTTCTTCTAGAATGTCATGTGCATATGTGTTATTAATTGTGAAGTTCTCATAAGAATATAACATTTTTCCTTGCCCTGTTATTGAATATGCTGTATTCATTGCCTTTGTACTTTAGATTTAGATTTTTTTTCATTTTTAAAAAGGATTTAGATTTATTTTTCATTTATTTCTTTTCATTTTGGGGTCAATTCTGCAGATCACCAATAGTGGGATCAGATATAGGGCCAAATCTAACTAGCTTCACTCAGATGTGTACTTCCATTTGAAGTTAATGGGACTACTACATTGAAGATAGTGGTACTACTTGTGTGAATAAGGAGAGCTGGATTTTGCTGATACTTCAGATAGACATTGGGGAAGCTTCTTCTGTGACATCAACAACAAAGTGTTCCGATTATGCAAGCTCAACACACATCTCCAGTTATATTAAAGCTGTCCAAGTGTCAATGGAATTTTAATCAAATGCTGCACATTTCTCCAGTTGATCCTGCAAAATCTTCTAAATACCCACAATTCGCACCACACATTTAGCTGATGATATCATGGGCTGCTTTCTCATCTCACTGACATTGACGTAAATTAGGAGTAACTAATGGAATTACATCAATTTAAGCAGGATGAGAAGCAGGCTCAGAGTGTGGCTCTAGCAATGAGCATGAACTGGAACACCGTTGAGCAAAGACTACCAAACAGGTATGCATGTGCATTTGGTTCCTTTATAAATAAATTTAATAGATACATAATAATATAATGGGTGATTTTTCAGATGGAGCTAAACAGCCTAGATTGAGACAATGCAATTCATTGCTTCTTGTGCTGTGTGGAACTCAGTTGAAATCTTAAATTGTGTGGAGTGGGTGAAAAGTGTCACAAAGGACATTTTAACTTATAAACATGTTATTTAAAATGCTTGAATAATAAGAACATAGCAGTATCGATATACTACCAACCACCTGACCAGGATGGTGATGGGGACTGTGAAATGCTCAGAGAGATTAGAGAAGCTATAAAAATAAAAAACTCAATAATAATGGGGGATTTCTACTATCCCCCTATTGACTAGGAACATGTCACCTCGGGATGGGATGCAGAGATAAAATATCTTGACACTAAAAATGACTGTTTCTTGGAGCGGCTAGTCCTGGAACCCACAAGAGGAGAGGAAGTTCTTGATTTAGTTCTAAGTGGCACACTGGATCTGATCCAAGAGGTGAATATAGCTGAACCACTTGGTAATAGCAACCATAATGTAATTAAATTTAACATCCCTGTGGGGGGAGGGGACACCAAAGAAGCCCACCACAGTAGTATTTAATTTCAGAAAGAGGAACTATACAAAAATGAGGAAGCTAGTTAAACAGAAATTAAAAGGCACAGTCCCAAAAGTGAAATTCCTGCAATCTGCATGGAGACTTTTAAAAAACATCCTAATAGAGGCTCAAATTAAATGTATACCACAAATTAAAAAAACATAGTAAGAAGACCAAAGTAGTACCACTGTGGCTCCACAAAGTGGTTAGAGGCAAAAAGGCATCCTTCAAAATGTGGACGTTAAATCCTATTGAGGAAAATAGAAAGGAGCATAAACTCTGGCAAATCAAGTGTAAAGGTATAATTAAGCAGACCAAAAAAGAATTTGAAGAGCAACTAGCCAAAGACTCACAAAGTAACAGCAACATCTTTTAAGAACATCAGAAGCAGGAAGCCTGCTAAACAATCAGTGGGGCCAGTGGATGACTGAGGCGCTAAAGGAGCACTCAAGGAAGATAAGGTCATTGTGAAAAAAACTCAATGAATTCTTTGCATCAGCCTTCACTGCAGAGGATGTGAGGGAGATTCTCACACCTGGGCCATTCTCTTTAGATGATAAATCTGAGGAAATGTCCCCGTTTGAGGTGTCACTTGAGGAGGTTTTGGAACAAATTGATAAATTAAACAATAATAAGTCACCAGGACCAGATGGCATTCACTCAAGAGATCTGAAGGAACTCAAATATGAAACTACAGAGCTACTAACTGTGGTATTTAACCTATCATTTAAATCAGCTTCTCTACCAGATCACTGAAGGATAACTAAAGTTACACCAATTTTTTTAAAAGGCTCAAGAGCTGATCCCAGCAATTACAGGCTGGTCAGCCTAACTTCAGTACCAGGAAAATTGGTTGAAACTATAGTAAAGTAAAGAATGATCAGAAATATATAGAGGGACACGATTTGTTGGGGGAGTTAATATGGCTTCTGTAAAGGGAAATCATGCCTGACTAATCTATTAGAATTATTTGACAGGTTCAACAAATAGGTGGACAAAGGTGATACAGTGGATATAATGTACTTAGACTTTCAGAAAGTCTTTGACAAGGTCCCTCACCAAAGGCTCTTAAGCAAAGCAAGTAGTCATGGGATAAGAGGGAAGGTCCTCTCATGGATCAGTAATGGGTTAAAAGATAGGAAACAAAGGGTAGGAATAAATGGTCAGTTTTTAGAATAGAGAGAGGTAAATAGTGGGATCCCCCAGGGGTCTGTACTGGAACCAGTGCTGTTCAACATATTCATAAATGATCTGAAAAGGGGAGTAAACAGTGAGGTGGCAATATTTGCAGATGACACAAAATTACTCAAGATAGTTAAGTCCCAAGCAAACTGCAAAGAGTCACAAAGGGATCTCACAAAACTGGGTGACTGAGCAACAAAATGGCAGATGAAATTCAATGTTGATAAATGCAAAGTAATGAACATTGGAACACATAATCCCAACTATACATATAAAATAATGGGGTCTAAGCTAGCTGTTACCACTAAAGAAAGAGATCTTGGAGTCATTGGGGATAGTTCTCTGAAAACATCCACTCAATGGGCAGTGGTAGTCAAAAAAGCTAACAGAATACTAGGAAAGGGAAAGATAATAAAATGGAAAATAAGATTCCTAGAATCCATCCCCTCCTATGTGTGCCAATTTCCACTCCCTTCCTTAGTCCCTAATTAAAAATGTTCCTAATGTTACATGTCATATCTTTATCTTTCATCCCTGAAGATACCGAAAGCATCCATATTTCTGCACCTAACTAAAAATGGCCTGATTTTCAGAGGTGCTGATTACCCACTAATCCCAAATTAATATCACCACCAAGAAATATTTAATCTCCAATCATTTATTTATATAGAGGTTAGAGTTTATTGAATTCAAATACTGTATCTGGGAATATGGGGATATTTTTCTTTTGAATTGTATTTACATTTGATGACAGTAAAAGTGACATTGGAGGGCCACATTGATAAGGCCCTAGCCTATGCCAAATAGAGTATATGGAAATTCTGTTATTGACTTCAGAAGCAGCAGGACTAGACCCAAATTGTCATTAATATAGTGGGAGCAGAGGGTAGTTAATTACTGCTGTAATAAATTCAAACAGAAAGCTATGTAGTGGCTATAGTGGAATTTATGCATCTTTTGGCATGTTCTACCATTGCAGTC
The DNA here is from genome assembly GCA_037349315.1 of Chelydra serpentina. Lineage (NCBI taxonomy): Eukaryota > Metazoa > Chordata > Testudines > Chelydridae > Chelydra > Chelydra serpentina. Next base: position 29,047,327 of record JBAIAC010000026.1, read on the forward strand.
AACCAAATTAGGACCCGCTTTCAACAACCAATGGCTTTATGTCTACTGTGTTGATTCAAAGCCATTCGGAAGTCAAACAAAGCTTGTACAATATGTGATATTTATAGATTTCTTCTGTCTGACAAGATCTATTAAAATATAAAATGAATGTTCAGGAATATGAACTGCTATATTAAAAATATATTTAAAACACATTTAGAAGGAGTAGTTTAATGAAACAAACGAGGTAATTTTTTCTATACATGTGGCATTTTCTAATTTATAGTATGAAAATATGACTTTGATAAGATTCGGTTCTCAAAAGGAAAATCAGAATGTGGCTTTCTACACTTCTTTTTATTTGCAGAATAAACCACATTTTAGGTAACCTCAGTTTTCTAAAAAAAAAAACCCTGTGTTTTAATAAATGCCAAGATTAAATAGATATATGTTCAGTCCCATGACAAACATTATACTTTAAAGCAAATAATCCAAAATCTAAACATCATACAGTTCACTAAATAAAAGTAGTCTACGTTCTAAAAGAAAAAGTATACTACACACTGAAGATTTCTTTTAAGATTATGGGCTCTGTTCTATAAGTAGGCTGACCATACGTACCGTTTTAAACGGGACAGTACCGTTTTTTTCATATTTCCCGACCGTCCCGTCGTTTTAATATAAATGTCAATTTTGTCCCGTTTTTAATAAACTATATATAGTTTTAATTTTTTTGTAAAAAACTGAACGCTGGCTTGTTGCGGCTGCCCCTCGTCTCCCCGCTGAGCTGCTGAGCGGGGAGACGAGGGGCAGCTTGTTGTGGCTGCCCCTCGTCTCCCCGCCGAGCTGCTGAGTGGGGAGACAAAGGGCAGCTTGTTGCGGCTGCCCCTCGTCTCCCCGCCGAGCTGCTGAGCGGGGAGACGAGGGGCGGCTTGTTGCGGCTGCCCCTTGTCTCTCCGCCGAGCTGCTGAGTGGGGAGACAAGGGGCGGCGGCTTGCCGCGGCTGCCCCTCGTCTCCCCGCCGAGCTGCTGAGCGGGGAGACAAGGGGCGGCTTGTTGCGGCTGCCCCTTGTCTCCCCGTCCCGTTTTTGCCATCCCAATGTCCCGTTTTTGTCTCAAGGAAATATGGTCAGCCTATCTATAAGTCATCTTCCATCCAGTGTCATGTTGGTGCATTCGTTTTTCCTTGAAGGGAATGTACATTTATTATTTATTTATTTATTTATTTATTTATTTATTTATTTGTATTCATTATCCCTCAAACTCCTTTCCTCATTGTAATATTTACAGATAACCTATAACTACTGAAGCTAGCTTATAGAACTCTAAAGGGGGATTGGACATAAAAGAAAAATGATCTATACTAGAATGTATGTGCTATATTTGACAGCATTGGAATATGTGGAAATTGGGTAGCAGGAGAGGTATGTCAAGCTGATTCCATTCTTGCTTTGAACAATTTAAAGGTGTTTTCTGGTCCCCAAGTTGATAAACAAGGTCTCTTCATAGACAGACTGGATCTCCCAGAGACTCTGTAAATTAAATACTCTGGAAAGAATCTTTCCAGATAAAGCAAGCCTCTGGAAAGTCTCCCTTCATTTTTAGCAATGGAGAATGTATATTTACCTGGTAGTTCTAGCTAACATTTTCTAGAAGCACTTTTATGAGATACAATAATATGGGATAATTGCTTGGCATTGCTGATGCAGACACAAAGCCTACTTCTCAATAGAGCTCATTGAAGCATTCATTGTGAATAACCTTCATTATGAATTTAGGCCTTATCTTTGCTTGAATCATCAGTATATTGATTCTGATTTTTTCAGTTGTATTTGTTATTTATAAAAGTATTCACCAAATAACTGGAAGAATGATTTTTAGGGAAAGATATTCAGCTAGTGTAAATTGGTATAGCACTAATGGACTCAATGGAACTATGCCAATTTCCACTAACTGAGCCCCTGGCCCATAGACTCCAACTTGTCTTGTGAAGACATCTGTGACCTGTTCACTTCAACTGTTCACTATTTGTGTTGTGTGGTTAGTCACCAATAGTAAGCAACATGGTATCTCTGATACCTGATTGGATAATGGGAACTTTTCAAAGAGGTGAATAATGAATAGCAAACATATCAGGAGGGATTGGACCCTTACTGTTTAGGTCTGATCCTGCCCCCATTGAAATCAGTGGAAAAAATCTCTCATTGTGAGAGGATATGGTCCTTACTATACTGCTCCATGACACCATACCGTACTGTTATCCTGTGTGCCAGGGGTGCCCAACCTTCAGCCTGCGGGCTATATACTGCCCATCAGAGCATTTAATAAAACTGGGGGCCTGATTCAACACAATATACTAATTGCCAGTTCTTTCACATTTTGTTGTCGTGTTGACATCATTTTAGTTTACCCTAGTGTGTAAATAGGCAATACTGTACATAGAAACAATCTATCTAAATATGTACGAAACAAGCTGAACTTAAAATATCAATCAATACAGGTGACTTTACAATCTTATTAAAAAATGTTGAATCTGTTCGGCCCACACAAGGTTGTGATTAAGTTTATGTGGCCCTCCTGTGTAATATGGTTAGGCACCACTGCCATACATTATAGTTTTCAGACTTATGTGAACCTTATTAAAAGAACAGCATAACCATGTGACCCTCTGTATATCTTGGACCTGATAGCGTCTGGCTCTTCATGGATACACAAGGGTCAAAGTTAGGCAAGGACCCCCCTCACACATACTCCTTAACCCATAACTGAGGGGCCACCCATAACAAAGTCGGGGAGGCATGAGATAAGACGATAAGGGTGAATCACGCCTAGTGCAGTGAAGAGTGGACAGTGCACCCCTCCTCATTAAAAATTCCAAACCCCTGCAAAGTCATCTCGAAGAAAGTGACAATAGCAGGACTGGGAAACTTTCAGTGCCAGAGAACTGCAGAGAAAGCATTCTAACTATAAGGTAATGCAAATTATCAGCGGACTGTACCCTCTATTTTAAAAAAATCATTTGTATCCCTTTGATTCACGAAAAGATGAAATAAAGCAAGCAACGTTATAAGGGAGAGCCCAACAGCACAAAAAAACCTTTACAAGCTAAAGAAATCTCAGAAAGCATATTAACAGGTACTACTCCTCAGACTAGGATTGGTGCCCATATGCCATCTGTTCCTTCTGTTTGCAGTCTTTGACAAACTTTGTATTTATGTCTCTTTACTAGCTATGTTGCACTTCAAGTTTAGCAGAAGTTTGTTTTATGAATGTGTTTTAAATTAGTACAGTGTGAGCTGTAAAACATCTGAAACCAAATTAAGCTAACAAGCTCCTAGGAAAAAAATGAAATTGTTTTTCAGTTCAAGTTAAATATTTCACTATTTTTATATGTTAGATACAGTACTTGGTAGAAAAGAGCATTTTCTATATATATGAGACATGTCTAAAAGGTTTGGCAAAAGCTTGTACAGAAGCTGATGCGTGCACTGCTATGAAGGGAAATCTCCAGAGAGGTGTATACTGGGGGAAGGAGGGCAAAATTCCAGTCTTGTATTGACCATATGATAGCTCTGTATGAAAAGCATGATATAATAGAGACTGTGATCATTAGATTTACTGAGCTCCTGTTACTCCCAGTGAAGTCAGTGGAATTTGTGGGTGCTTCTTTCAGATTCGTGCCCAAAGTCTGCATTTCTGTCAGACAGTATAATGACTCCCTCGGTCCCTGATCCTGCAAATGTGCATGTGCTAATCTGTCAGAACATGAGTAGTCAATGTACATGTATGACAGCCACTCGCTTGGATCACACACCAGGGATTAAACAAGGGGCATCTAGAGCTGAAAACATGAGCTGCAACAGTTTGAGTTAAAGAGACAAGGCTCTGTAGCACCTCATATCCCCCAGAGATTGGCACAGAGGGGGAACTGTAACATACACTTACCAGTGGGTTGCCCATGCATTATAGTTAAACATTTCTGTGATAAACTGGGGAATATCCATATTATTTTTATGAACATGGCACATGTTTCTGTGTATTTGTTTATGCTGGATTACTCGCTATGGAGTTAGATCAAAAGGGGTCATTAGAGGAACCAAGCAGAAAAAATTAAATAGTAGCCTAGATAAGGAAGGCCCCATCAAGCACTCAAACACAATAGCCAGGTTTATAGCCATGACAAGGCATCTCCTTGGTCCCAACCCCAGCAGTTTAGCTGTTTTGCCATGGCTGAGAAGAGACAGATCAAAAGAAACACTCAACCATTTAATCAGATGGACCCCCAGGGCCTAGAAAAAGGTGAAGGTTGAGGGAGGGGCAGAGGCTGCCCTGAGAGTATCAGTGAAAGCTGACAGGCTGGCCAGGGAACACCCAGAGACAGAGGGAACTGTGCTGGGAGCAGGACAGTCTACTTTCTCCCAGCCAGAGATGGAGATAGTTACCAAACACAGATTAACAGAGTAGGGGAACAGATACCCTGTCCCTCGGTGATCAGACCTTGTAGTTCTGCCCAGAGAGAAGTGAAGGAAGCCAGGCTTTTCACCTAAGGGGTCCACCTGAGAGGGACTAAAGGTGTCCAAAGCACTGCTCGCCCTGTAACCATGACAGCTTGCATAACTGCTTGCAGGACCAGAGCCTTGGCTTGGTGTCAACTGAGCTCCATGAAATGTTCACAATGGACCTCAAAATCATAGAAAGCACTTCCAGTAATCAGGTTCATAACAGACATAGAACACACTAAAATGGCATGCTGATATCCATAACACTTTCAAGCAAATCTGAGCCAGTTCACACTTCTGTATTAAAATCAGGCTAAGTTCCCAAGGGATTATGGTTTTTACATAAAAGTAGATGAAGCTCATTGAGTTTGACTTTGAGATTTTGCATCCATTCTAAAGCATTTTTCTAAAAAAATTATTAAAGCTGGTCACATCCCTCTAAAATACTACCGTACTGTTTGAAAATTTTTTTCTCAATTTCCTGTGTATATAAGCTTCTTTCAGATATAATTAAACTACAAATCAAATTACTTAGCTATAGCTTAATCTTTTGTGGTTATAAATATAAAAGATCAAGTCAAAGAAAGCATCTGTTATAGTTTGTGGATGGCAAAATAGATGGCCATACATCTGATATAATATTGCTATTTTCACTGAGATCCCTTTTATGAGGTCTAATCCTTATCAACTTTCTACTCTAAACTTGTCTTCCTTTGTGGGAGTCAAGTTGTCTGATGTCTGAATTCTTTGACAAAACTAAACAAAAAATAGGTGATACGAATTTAATGTATGATAGAAATATGATTTGTGCTTTTCCTGAGACTCACAAGTATGTTCACAGACCTGAAAAAACCTTCAGTTTTCATGGATTTATGAACCATTTTCTACCCAAACCACAATCTAGAATCCCATCCTATACAGTTGCCAATGTCATGCAAACAGATCAGGGAAGCGTTAGGATTCTTATGGTGAAATTAGTCATAACAATGCTGTGATGGTCAACATTTTCAAACTTCAGTGTCCATATTTGGGTACTTGAATGCCGGGCTCATTTGTAGAGGTAGTGAGCTCCAATAGGTAAGCACTTTGGTCTGAACTGGGAGTTAAAATGGACCCTAAATCATTTCAGAATCAAGATTAAAGTCCATGTAAGATTTCTTGTTGGATGGGGAATGGAGATGACATCTTTTATTTAGCAATGAGAACTTTAACATTAAGGAATTGATATTAAAGCTTTAACATGAAGGGATTGATATTATTCTAATGAACCAACCATGCATTGGCTCCTTTTGCAAAGAACATAAAAGTCTGCTCACTTTATAACTACAATGGGTAACATATGCCATATGTAAAAAGTTTAGTAAGAAGGTGTTTTATCTTTTCTGGCTTATTCAGTGGGTGTCCCTCCTGCCCCCACAGACTCATCTGCTTTCTGTTCCCCTCATTGTATGCAATTTGTCAACTTTTAAAAAAAAATTAGCCACCAGTTAGGGCCTTTGCAAATACTTTGGCTCACTGACACAGAATATCTGGTAGTTATTATGTTAGGAAATTTAAAATGACTTTGATTTGATTTTAATTTAATGCAGTAATACTGTACCGCAATAGACTTCTATGAATTGTGACTATAAGCCATTTCTAAATACATGCTCATTTTTAGGACAGAAACTTGCTTTTAAATCAATTTTGCCATTAAAAATAATATTTTTTACAAGAATGTATGTTTATGGTGTGCATTTGAAAGCAATTATAACTAAAACACAACTGAAACAGTAGTGGATGGAAATGGAAACAGATTTTAAGTGCCCCGTGGCAATTCATGACATAACAGGCTGATGTATTTGAATGCTAAAATAAGAGCTTTGTATGAATCATAAGTTAAACAAAAACCACAGAAAGAGAGAGGAGAACGGGCATATCTTGGCTTTAAGATCCCATAGCAGATAAAGTCTTTGTTATCTATATGTCAGCTAAATTTCTATCATTATAAATTTAGCATTATATATTGGATGTGAATGTTCCCAAGTACGTAGACAATACTTAGAGGAAAACTAGCAGAAAGTGTGTTTTGGTCTAGTATTGGCTGTGAAAGGTACAGAGGCTGGTGGGGAATGTTAAAGTGTACAGGGCATATTCACTCTGGGTTACATGCCCAGAAGTCTATTAGGGCCCATTCCAAAGCCCAGTGAAGTCAATTAATCTAGACCTCACCACAGTTCTCTATGCCTGTGCCCCCTGGGCTGGATTACTGCAGTATGTTGTATTTTGGGGCAATGCTAGAAGACCATCAGGAGGCAGAGCACAAAAGGCTCCTCACTTGAGCCATACTGAGCTCACTACTTCTACTTTCAGCACTAATTTCCTGCATATTGGAGCAGAATTCAAGGTTTCGGTGGTGTTCTGAAAGTTCTGTATTTTGCTTTTATCTGTTTCCTCCCATGACATTTGAAATCAGTTGAGATGCTCCTGCTAACATCCATAAAATTCACCCATTTGAGTGGCAGAGCATTTTCTGGGGAAGGTATTCATCTCTCATACATACCTCTCTTCTCAGATCATCAGAGCCTGACTTTGTTGGCAGTCCCAGAATGATGGGGAGCCAATCTCTCCTCGGTCTTTGCCCGATGCAGATGAGCTAATATGTTTCATGGAACAATTGGGTAATTAATTGGGAATGTTATATGTATTCCGTATTGCAAATTCAGGGCTTGTGCTTTGAGGAAGCCAATTGCTGGCAATATGTTGCTGCATTTCAACTATATTTATTGACGTAAATGCACATAGAGGCTTAGGCAATGCTTCTAGAATTCCAAATAAAAGGGAATTATTTTATTTTTATGTTTGCTTTGAATCTCAGAACCCAACCCTACAATCACTTACTATTGAGCGTGGTGCACACTACCATCAACAGCCCTCATGAAGTTAATAGTGCAACTCGGAATAATAAGCACTACACTTGGTAGTAAACTTTTTGCAGGATTGTACCCTCATTCGGTAGTTTAAAACATGATAGTATTTAGCCAAATTCCTATTAAAAACCTGTTTTCCAAGATGTAGTGAACAAGTTCACTGAATTGGGATAATAAACACCAAAAAGCATCTAAATGATTTTAAATCATGCCTCGAGCAGTGCCTCCTCTAGTCTTCATGATTGGAAATAAAATGACCCTTCTGCAAACTCCTCCGTATTCTCCTCCCCACTTTAAGAGAGAGAAATCTGGCAGTCAGGAAAATTCACGGTGAGAGTTGTGGGTCTGCAGGATTCTCTCTTGATAGCAGGGGTTTCCTTAGGCTTTAAAACCTAACAAAAAACTCATGGGCTTTGCCTGCAGGACTTTGAACAATATGCCAATAAGCTAATGTAAGGTCCTTCCTTTCTCTGCACCCGTCCTCTATCTGACTTGAAGTTATTAAGGACTTGTATAATAATTGTATAACAAAGGTGTGGGTAGGTGATGATTGTACAGAGTCTATTTCTATACATAGTGGAGTTAAACAAGGGGATTCCCTTATCTCCTATTTTATGTAATATTGCTATGGATCTAGTGTGGTTAGGCTTAAAAGCTGAGCCCAAAGTTCAAGTTCCTACTTCCCGAAAAACTTAAATATCCAAGGCTGCTCTGTGTCTAAGTTCCCTCTCTGCAAAAAGGGGATAATAGTACTGCCCTAACTCACAGCGGTTGTAAATACATTCAGGATAGTTTTCAGAGTGGTAGCTGTGTTAGTCTGTATCAGCAAAAATAACGAGGAGTCCTTGTGCTAAAGAGGCCAGTTCAAATAAGGTGCCAAGAAGGGGTGAATATCAAGAGAGGGAAAATTACTTTTGTAGTGGTAACGAGGCCAATGCAATCAAGGTAGACGTTGCCCATTTCCAACAGTTGACACGGTGTGAGTATCAGCAGAGGGACCTTCTTGTCAACTGTTGGAAATGGGCGACGTCCACCTTAATTGAGTTGGCCTCGTTAGCACTGACCCCCCACTTGGTAAGGCAACTCCCATCTTTTCATGTGCTGTAATATTTATACTACTTACTGTATTTTCCACTCCATGCATCTGATGAAGTGGGTTTTAGCCCATGAAAGCTTATGCTCAAATAAATTTGTTAGTTTCTAAGGTGCCACAAGGACTCCTTGTTGTTTTTATTCAGGATAGTGAGGTGCTTAGATACCACAGTAATGGAGGCTACATGTGTGCCTGCAATAGATAGACCTTATATTCTTTGTTTAATTTAGACTGCATGTTCATCAGGGCAGGGGCAGTGCCTTTTATCATTTTGTAAAGTGTGATGCAAATATATAGTGCTACATACATTTTTGTTATTAGTAATGAGGGATACTTTCAGATGAAATTTGATTTTCCTGGCAGAGAGTAGTAATTTCAAGGATATTACATTCTTCTACTGCATTTGCAGACTTAGTGTGCTAGGAAAGGGAATATCCCATCAGGGAGGGGGAAGTCGGAATGGTTTCGGTTCTGAGTCAGTTTGGATGAGAAAGTAAGAAAATGGCAGAAATAAAGAGCTCACTAAAAGCAGGAGATGGTTTGATTAGCGGGGCTCCTGAAGGCCCTTTGTTTCCACAGTCTAGGAAAATAAACTCCATTTCACAGTGAAAAGTAAAGAATGCCACTCTTTGGACCTTAGACTTCTGCATTAGGCATGCTGGACTGCCTCTCACTTTTGGAATGGAAGTTGTGGGCCAGAGCCTTGAACAGTTTAACATCAGCATCATCCCACTGATTTCAGTGCTAGCTTCCACCATCTGCAGATCCACATACCTACCTTAGGGTTTATTCTGCCACCTATCGCCATAGTATCTGAGCACTTTCCATGCAAAATCAACAGCAAAGTCCCTAGTAAGCATCAAGGGATCTTTCTTCCTGGCATTTCTTCCTTTTCATGGACTGCTACTGTAGGATTTTTCATTTTTGTTGGGTTTTTTTAGATTTTTATTGATTTCCTCATATTGTTGGCCCTATATCTGTTTAGTGCCATAACTTGCTTGTGTTTAGGCTCCAATATAAGATATGCAAGACTGGATAACTCCAGTAAACACCTGCTCTTTTTTATTTCTCCCATTTCTCCCCCCCACCCCGCCCCAAAAAAGAACACATAAATTCATACACCCCATTTCAAAGGTGGACAGAAAGAAGTCTTTTGACTTCTTGATTTAGAGTCTAGTAGTGCTTCCTAATTATGTCCAGCACCAACTAGATATAGGCCTTAGACGAAATTGTGTTGAAAGGCATCAGGTCCATTGAACATAATATTTGCCATACATCTGACAGTCAACAATAATGCAATATAGAATGAATCTATAAATCTATGATATAATTAAACATAAGAATTCAACAGGCCAGTGTGATCTAGGGTTGCATAAACAGAGGTATGTCATGGATCGCAGAAGTAATATGCTCCTTTTATATATTTTTTCCGTGGGATTTTGAAGATGGGCCTTTTAGTCTTGTTTGTCCTCAGGCATGCAATCAATAAAGTACACAATCTGCGCTTCTCCCTGTGGTCCCACCACTCTACAGCGTGGTGCCACGTAAAAGAAAAACATCTACAAATTGTCTTTCAGAGCCTCTTGACTTTATCCTGAATGAGCCAGTTCTCTGTTTGAACACAGCCCATGCAGATGTGCACAATAAATTAGTAAAACAATGGCAAATTAGAAACATAGTTGGAGACTCATCAAATCATCTTTCACTGCCAATATATATATAGCTGAACAGCTACAGACACTTCTTTAATGGAGAATGTGAAAATAAACATATCTTCACTATCTCATGAATCATGCTCTCCTTTTCAATAGCTTCAGACATATCTTTCCTCCGTGCATTTTGATTGATAAATAAGACAATTCATAATGTTACATACCCAACAGAAAGCTGGCATAACCATTCATCACAAAGATCCTAAACTGTATTTAATTAATCTTTCTCTCTCAAACCCACGCCCTACAAATCAAATCTGTCTTGACAGTATTGTCAACCAACACTGCCCTAATTTTGCATATTGGGTATTGGAGCCTCTCAGCAAACTGCTCACAATCAACCCATAAAGTAAAAGAGGAACCCCTTAAAATGTTTGCTCTAGAAAATTGGAAATTGCAATCTGCTTGCTGACTTTCCACCAACAAAGGGATGTACGTTGCCAAGTAGATGATTCACAACAAATTATTTTCCCAGCTCTAATAATGAAGATATAGAATTTTTCTTCCCTTCTTATAGGTGTTACCCAATAAACTACAGAACGAAGTCCTGATCATGCAAGAGTCCAAAGGTTGTAGATGATGTGTGAGCTAATGTAGCATGGGGGAACTGGCTTCAGATAAAAACAGGGATGGCTCTGTGGCCTGGGAAGACTTGAGAGGAACTTACATCAGTGCAGAACAAACAAAAACTGACTAAAGAATCACAGTGGAATTTGCATGTGCTCTTGTTTATAAAGCAAGGCCTCAGCTCCTGTGCTTAACTTATACATGCATCAGGCCCAGAGTATTACATGCACCATTTTGGAATTCCAAGGCAGTCTAGTCATTTAGCACACAAAACCACCTGTTTTATAGAAATCTAGGGCTAGAAGGGTTCTTGAGAGGTCAAGTCCAGCCCTCTGCACTGAGGCAGGACCAAGTAAACCTAGACCATCCCTGACAGGTGTTTGTCCAAACTGTTGTTAACCACCCATGATGGGGATTCCACAACCTCTCTTGGAAGCCTGTTCCAGAACTTAACTACCCTTACAGTAAGAAAATTTCTCCTAATATCTAACATAAATCTCCCTTGCTGCAGATTCAGCACATTACTTCTTGTCCTGCATTCAGTGGACATGGAGAACAATTAATGACCATCCCCTTTATAACAGCCTTAACATATTGGAAGACTTCAGAAGACCCTCAGTCTTCGTTTTTCAAGACAAAACATGCCCAATTCTTTCACCCTTTCATGGGTCAGGTTTTCTAAACCTTTTATCATTTTTGTTGCTCTCTTCTAGACTCTCAAATGTGTCCACATCTTTATTAAAGTGTGGCACCCAGAACTGGACACGGTACTCCAGCTCAGGTCTCACCAGTGTTGTGTTGAGCAGGACAATTATCTCCCATGTCTGACATATGGCACTCCTGTTAATACATCCTAGAAATATTAGCTGTTTTTCTCCTTTTCCTTTCCTTAGAATCATGAAATTTACCATTTCATGATCACATTCACCCAAATTGCCTTCCACCTTCAGATTCACAACTATTCCTCCCTGTTGGTCAGCATCAATTCTAAAATGACTGCCCCCCTGGTTACCTCTTACACATTCTGAAACAAAAAGTTATCCCCAATACATTCCAAGAACTTACTGGAAATGTAGTGTTTTGCCGTATTACGTTTCCAACAGATATCTGAGTAATTAAAATCCCCGGTTATTATGAGGTCTTGTGTTTTGGATATTTCTGTTATTTGTTCTAGAAATTCCTCATCCACTTCCTCTTCCTCATTTGGTGGCCTATAACAGATCCTACCATGATGTCATTCCTATTTTTCCCCTTTATCTTTACCCAGAGATTTTCAGTTGGTCTGTCTCTCACCTCCTTCTGATCCTCAGAACAAGTATATACATAGTCTCGATTTACAATGCAACACACACACCCTTTTTCCCCACTGCCTTTCCTTCCTGGACAAACAATACCCTTCTATAGCTGTCATGAGATTTATCCCACCAAGTCTCTGTGATGCCAATTAAGTCATAATTTCACTTACGTACTAATACTTCCAGTTCTTCCTGTTTATTCCCCATGCTCCTTGCATTTGTGTATAGATATGTAAGATGTTGAGCAAATTCCCCCACTGAGTTAATTCTTGTTGCTCCTATGACCCTATTGTAATTTTCCATGTCCTGTGCCCCAACATCAAGCTCTATTATAACATTGAGCAAAACCCCGCTGCCTTTCTCTCAACATTCCTGGAGGAAGAGAAAAAGAAAAATGATACTTTGATCAGTGGAAGATATTAAACAATTTAACTGAATCTTTTCTCCCCCTCATGGAATCCTAAATGGCCCTAAAATGGAAACTCTGGGTTTTGGCACAGTTTCCCCAACCTTCACCCATGTTAATTCCACCAAAATCATTGCATATTGCTCATCCAAGATATTAATTTCTAAGGTGCATTTGTGGGAATATGAGCTTTCACATTTCATACTAGTTAGATTTTTCTTATAAATATTTAAAAGCTAGCATAGTCTCTTAAAAATATGCCTTGCAACAACTCTGAGTACAGAGACTTCAAAGCAATGCTTCTCCTGTGGCCTGAAACCGCAGAGCAGTAATGGGCAACTTTAAGGTAGCAGAGGGCCACAATATCCACTAAAACCCTTTGGCAGACCATAGAGAATTCTCTTTTTTTAAAAAATAAAGACTGAGATAGGTCACAGAGGGACACAGTCTTTCAGCAAAGCTCCTGCTCCCTCATACCAGCTCCACTTCCCCATCAACACAAGCTCTGACTCTCTGCCCCATGCCACCCAGCTCCAGTTACTGCCTCCCTACTGGCTGATTATTTGGGACCAGAGAGCCAACTAGCTTCTGGCCAAGCACCCCAGGACAAAGGTGCTCCCCCCACCGCGCCCCCCCAACCCCACTGGCAAGAGCAAGGCCTGGCCACTCATTGGCTCTCAGCTCCCAAAGTATCAGCCAGTGGGGAGGAAGTAGCCATACCTGGGGGTGGGGGTGGGGTGGAGTTGGAGCCTGTGTCAATGGAGAGCCCAGTGCCTGGGCTTCCCACGTGGCAGAATCTGTGTCCATGGAGGAGCAGAGCTGAGGCAGAGACTGGGAGCAGCAGGACTCAGTGGATCAGATCAGACGCTGCTCAAATTTGGCCCGGCTGCCACTCTATCATGCCAGCAGGGAAGGGGCTCTGCTGTTACACTACCCCACTCTGGTTACTGCCTCCCCATTGGCAAAGGTGCGCCACGACCTTCCCACAGCTGGGGAGGCCGGGCCACAGTCACAGTGGCTGGACGAGCTGGGAGCCACTGGGAAGGCAGTAACCAGAGCCAGCTTGTGGGGTGGGACGCCCTCCCCGGAGTGACAGTTTTTAAAATGAGGGTGTTGCGACCCAGCGCATGGGCCCCTGCTCCCAGTCCTGGACTCCGCTTCACATTATGCCTGGTGCTCAGATTTGGGTGGACCTGGGTGCTAATTGGGTGAGCCATGGCCCACCCAGGCCCACCTGTGGCTATGCCCCTGCTGCCTAAGGGCAAGCCAAATAAAATGATTTGGTAGCTTGGATGTGGTAGAGAGCTCACTGTTAACACCTGTTGAACAGGGAGAAGAGTGGCCCAGAGCTGCTTGAGAACTCCAGATGGGTTGGGGTGCCACGGGGGAGAGAGCTTTCTTTTGACATTTGTTGGTGAGCAATTGGAAATGACTGAATGGCCAGGCCCCATTTGCATTTCCATTATGTGACAGCATGGAGCATTTTGTTAAAAAGCTCAATGTCATCTGGCACATTAATACATACAGAAAACTGAGTTTTGGAATAATCAAGAGAATAGTCAATGTAGCAATAGATGTCAGAGGACATGACTTGATTCCAGTGCATTTCAGATTGAGGTTTGGATAACTGAGGTTTATATATCAGTAAATATCCAGAGCTAAGCAACACAGATTTTGCTATTTCTTTATCTGAAGCATGAAGTCAAAGTCTACATACACCACACTCCCAATAGCTGTATCTAATATAAGTACATTTGTGTGTTACTGCTTAAGGATATGGCCCTGTATTAGGGAAAGTTGAAGCTTTAAAGTGCTCTACCATGTATACAAATGTTCTCAAGACATTATAGTCCATGATTCATATGCTCTAGAATTATGTTTTTTGTACATTATGACTCCTGTTGACTCCCTGTACCAGTGTTTGGGGCTTCTCCATGGTGTATTGTATTTTGTATGCAGTGTTGTTGTAGCCATTTTGGTCCCAGATTATTAGAGAGACAAGGCGAGTGAGGTAATATGTTTTATTGGACCAACGTCTATAGGTGAGAGAGACAAGCTGAAGAAGAGCTCTGTGTATGCTCGAAAGCTGGTCTCTCTCACCAACAGAAGTTGGCCCAATAAAAGATATACCTCACCCACCTTGCATCTCCAGTGTTGTATTTTGTAATTCTCATACTTACAAATAGTAGAAATGATCTCAACATGAAATTTTGATTCAGATTTCATTCACCCTAAAGCTGAGGTAGTTTGGATTTAAGCTTTAGTTCAGCCTGCTATAAAGAGGGGGATTGTTATTTGCAACATTCAGATCCAGATCTAGGTTTGGATTTCAAATCTCCACAAGACTCAGGGGGTTTGTCTTCAGGGTTGTGGTTCAGGATGAACCTTATTAAGGAGTATTTTAAAGTGTTCTCTAAAATATTTCAGCATGACCAGAGAAACATTTTAATGGGAAGCTACTCAGAATGCATGCAAGGCACAAAGAAATTAGGAAAGTGCACTGTCAAATTTAACCGCCCCTCTGACCTGGAATGACTTATCTGACAAGTATTGTAAGCTGGTTTCTTAAATCAAGATAATTTTTTGAAGGTTTGGGGGAAAACTTGCTATTGGCATCAGATGAAGACTATATTGATAATGATGAAAGGTTGGCCAAATGCTGACAACATATGAAATCATCTGGCTTGTGGAATGCTTCCTGAGACATGCACTGGCTTTCCATACTTTAGCCTGAGTGTCCCATGTTCTCTGTCTGATGTAACTCCCCTAACTGCTATGTAGAAATTCAGTGAAATGGCAAAATTTGTCACCAAAGAATTTTTTCCACTCAGCATGTTTGCTCAGGGACTGGTCTCACCTTTCCCATAAACTAGGAATAACTTCAAAAGGATCCCACCCTGACCAGATCTGACCTCTGATTGATTGCTTCAGAATCTACACACCCAGAATGAGGTTATCTTCTCAGAACAGGACATGTAGCGATGATCTAAGTTCACAGGATGGGAAGGATAGAGCTGGAGAAGAGGCCAGAGGTAGTGGAAAAAGAAAATTGATTGTCTCCTTAATTGTGATGCTGGTTTCATTCACCAAATACATTCCAAGGTCGTTCAACAGAGGTTGTGGCCTGAGCATCAGAAGTTAACCCTTTAAAAAGGGGCTCAGAGCATGTAGTTCATTTGAAACGAAACAAGATCTGAATAGGCATGTTAAGTAATTCACATGGGGAACCTGTAGTTGTTAGAGTTGATGGTCTCTGATATGATCACTAAAATGAAACTATTTCAGCTATAAGATACATAACATTTTGTGACATCATTTCTAGGCAGAAATGAGCACCTCCTTTCCTTAAACATTACTGTCAGATTAACTGGATGTTTTTAGCTTTCTGTTTATTACTACATTACAATCCAGCTATCTTAAATTCATTGATAAATGTGAACTCAACTCACAAAGCTTGCTTGTTTAGTTCACGTTAATGAGAACAGATTTATCATTTTCATCCTGTCAGCCAATTTTGAAGATGAGCATTCTGGGCCAAAACCTGGTTCCATTGATGTCCGTGGCAAAAGTGTCATTGACGTCAGTTGCACCAAAGTTTGGCCTACTGCACTTAATTGAATCTGATTAGGCAACTACAAATATCCTTGGCAAGTTACCCTTATCTGAATTTTTCCTAGAAAATGTTGATTTTTGTGTATTTCTGTTGTTTTCATACTCGTCTGCAACAGGCCTTGAGTTTACAGGTGAATTGCTTCATGTCATTACGGAGGAAACTTAAACCTGAAAATTAATTTTAGTTATTGGACCAATTTGGAATGCAAAGATTAGACATTTAAACCTATGCACAACTGAACCTCCAGAAGAATGGCTTTTAATAAGCTTTCATTATACACAAATGTTTATCTTTAGCATATAATTTGTGTTATTTTGAGCTCCTCGGATTAGAGTTTTCCATTTTGTTTAATTGATGACAAGTTCTGTCTCTGACGATTGAATGACATAGCCAGCTTCTTAACCCTATGATACACCCAGTGTCAATTTCACTGAAATCACTTCACTGGAAATACTGTGGATTTATACTGGTACAACTGAGAATCTGACCACTCGACTTAAATTTGAAACATAGATATTCAAGACATGGTTGATTCATTTTATAACTCAGCAAATCTAAATACAATTTTAAAATGTATTTTCAAATAATATTTAGAAAATCTCACTTTGGGATTTTTCATGTGGCTGCTAAGCTGATGGATGGAACTGAGCATTACGGGCTCTATCCATCTCCCAGTAAAATCAGTGGAAAGACTGACATTAATTTAAGTGGGAGTTGGATCAGAGCCCACAACCAACAGATAAACTGTAGTGATTAGTATAAGGCTGTGTTTATTCATCCGCTGCTTCATACTGGAGATGCTGTTTATATAGAAATGCTTATTTTTTAAAACTCGTTCTAAGAAATTTTATCCCTCAGCTTCCATGTTTAAGGCTATAGTGTGCTTGTTTGCAAGCTTCTGAAATAAGCAACGGGGATTTTAATTTAATCCAGTGTCTGAGAATTTGGCAGTGAACCAGGCAATTTAAGGGTAAATTAAAAACAAATGGACCAAATTCTATATTCAATTTCATCAGTGTAAACTCAGGATAAGAATGCTGGCAGACAGCAGAATTTGGTCTGTTGGTATTTTATTTTCACACTTCCTATTTGTGGAAGCATCTTTATCAATAGACTGGGGATGGACATAGCTTGAGCACTAAGAATAAACACATTTTCAGAAGAAGTCTTTATCATGTAACAGCAAGAATCCCATCAAACTTTACAGAATGTGCAAATATCTCTTTGCCTTTTATTGTTAATTACGCTTAAAATACTGGACATTGAAATGAGACATAGTTGGTAACTGTAGATATGAAAATAGATCACAATTGGGTGTTTTAGACATAAAGCTTTAAATATATGAAATTCAGACTCTTCCAACCTCAAGGGTTCTTTTTTCCCCCACAAGCACTCCTTGGGTACAACGCCCATTAAACTCCAGGGAATTTCCACACATGTTGCATTTGTAGAATTGGCCCAAATGAGCATCTGTTCATGCTGCAAGAAATAAGTAAAGGAAGCCAGAAAGTATCATCTCAGCTCCAAGGAGAGTTAAATTCTTATTTCAAAAGAAAATCTTGAAAAGCTTTGAAAAGACTTTCCAAGAACAGACACACTGAGCTATTTGGGCCAAGAGCAGCTGAATTTTTGTACTTTTCCCTTAACACTTTCACTTTTCAACACCCAAAACTTATCCTTTTAATGGGGACTCAGGTCACATCAGACAGTCATGGTTTAATAGGTTTAGGCTGAATCTGGGTTATAGTTCATCTCACTTTCAGCAGCAGGTTTTAATAGACTACAGAAGAACATTTATGTGGACAGACCTTATTGCTCAAGAGATATCAATGCACCTTGCTGTATTGATCGGGACACAACAGTGTATAATGCTCTGTCATTGCGTTCTTTGCAATCTTCAGAACGGGAGTTTGGTCTAGTGGCTTAGAGAGAGTGCAAACCAAGACACCTGGAATTTAGTCTAGGCTCACTCTATACAGGTCACATGGTTTTATTAAGGAGCTGTATCGTTCCATGAAACCACACTGGCACAGAAGGAGCTCTGCTGCAATCCTTGCAGAGGTTTTCTGGTGCATCAAGGGAACATGCCAGCTGCTGTTTTCCTGTGGAGGGACCTTCTGCCTCCTCCTATTGGCTAACATCCTAGGGCAGCTAGCAAGAAGTGTCTTCTGGTCTTTGGAGTAGGCACTGTGTTATCACTTTGCTTCAGCTGTTTTAGCCTTCCATACAGTGCAAAGTTTAACCGCCATGCATCTCAGTGTTCATATTAACAGGTGCCCATCAACTCTCCCTCATGCAAAAATGGTGACATTTTTAAAAGCATAGTTGAAAAACACGACCATCAGGGAATATGTGACTCTTGATGGTAGTGCCAGAAGCCCTGCCTTATTCCTACAGGAGACATTTGTCAGATGCACTAGAAAAATCAGAAGAGCCTCACTCCCCAGTGATTTGTGGATGTAATGTAGAAAGTCAACCAGATTTGAAGGGCTCAGTTATGAACCCTGCTGCGAACCTAAACAGGGCACTAAGGAGAAAAATAGATGTTTACCCCCCTGTGCAGGCTACCCACATCACAGGAGCATGTGTGGGGGAGGGGAGGGAGTGGACACTAGGGGTGCTACTCCCCTTCCCATGGCAGCTGGTCGGGGTGTGGGAAAAGCTCTGGCAAGGGTCAGCAAGGACATCAGAGCTACCACAGAAGGAGAATAATCTGCATCAGCAAAAAGGTTGGCACAGGTTACTTTCCCTCTGGAGTAAGAGGGAAGCAAGAATCAGATTGTAACTCTTCAAATCTCAGCCTTCGTTCCTGTGGTGATGCCACAATGCATTGGCCCTCACTTGGGCTGGGTTGTAGGGTCACAATCCAGCCCTACGTGTTTAGTTTCATAAAAAATTTAATTACTGAGCTAATATTAGACTCCTTGAAAGTCAAGTATATCGGGACCCCTCAATGATTATCAGGGGGTAACAAATTTGAATACTTGCCTCATTATTATAAACAGAAACCTAGACGTAATATTTTTCAGATCTAATTGCCAAGTCTCTAACCCACCCGTCCCCTCAGCTGCCTTATTAAATGTAAATAGGCAAGGCTTATCCCATTTATCTTGATTTTATTTCCCCCAATATATAAATATATATATTCAAATGTGTTTTAATTGAGGTATTCACCATAATAGTAGATTGTGCAACAAATTGTCCTTATTTCCAAGGTTTCTCCCTTTGTCCGTTATTTATAGCATAGTTGGTCTGCTAAAATTGCCAATGTTGGAAGTGAGTATAAATGTCTGATCTGGAGTTTGAGTAACTTTGAACTTTCTTCTTTAAGAGTCCCCTACTTAACTGCTAAAGAAGTGCATTGTCAGCAGGATTTGTTTGGACCAATGAGGACATCTGCTGGTCAGTTGGACAAACAGCTCTATATTCTCTATGGGTTTCCCAGGAAATACGTACACCATACTATCCATGCTACTATATTTCTAAAGGCAGGAGTGCAATAGCAAGAAGGCATCAACTTCCCTCTCAAATTGAATGAAATTCTACATTGTTGCTGTGTGGGGAAAAAAGAATCTATATATTTTCAAAGAAAAAATGGCAACATTTTTCATTAGTTCTCTTGATCAGATTACCTTCTCTCTTCAAAAGTATCACTCACAGCTTGCCCTCCAGTTGTAATAATAATGTTGCCTGATCTAATGATGGTGTATTAGTTATATTGATCAATTAGAAATCCCAGTTATCACTCTGTGGTTTGGCAGGATCTGCCCTGTGATCAGACCCAAAAGTATTACAGTTATTACGAGGATCCCAATGTGCACAAAAGAGAGAGTTGCATTAAGGAAAGGCCTTCTGTCTTTATAATATGTTTATTAGCACATTTTTTCAAAATCATAAACACTCCAACTCAGCAAAGTAGATAGAGATAATAAAAAATGGTCAAGATGTCCAGCTTCTGATCATGTTTTTATACTCACACAATCCCCTGCAGAGACCTCTGATCGATGAGACAGATGGTCCATGAGTGATCCTCTCTCTAGCATGCCAAGAAGATCCCAACAGTTTGAGTTGTGGATAGCTCTGTTATAGAGTTCTGTGGCCTCCATGAATATTCATAAGGATGTTCAGCTTCCATCGTCCATATCTTAACTTTCTCACTCTAATAATGTTGGTGCTCTATCTTCTTTAAGAACATAAGAACAGCCATGCTGAGTCAGAACAATGGTCCATCTAGCCCAATATCCTGTCTTCCGATGGTGGCCAATGGCAGGTGCTTCAGAGGGAATGAACAGAACAGGTAATCATCAAGTGATCCATCCCCCTGCCACCAATTCCATGTTTCTGGCAAACAAAGGCTAGGGACATTTGCTCTGGAAGTACCATAACATCAGCTTGATCATGACATTTGGGTACTTCCTCTTCCAGTCCTCAGTGAATGCTGGAAGTGAAGAAGCATGTGTAAGCTTGGAACAGTTCTGATAAATCTCTAATCTTTAAAGGAAAAAATGAACCCAACTGGAGCAGTTTTTGTTTTTGCTGGATCTGGTTCACCCATCTTGTATCCACAGAGAACACGTGAGTGTTATTCAGAAAAATGAGTCTATTCACCAAGATACTGTAGCTTTCCCCAGGGAAGGGCAATAGCAAATTCTGCCCCTTCATGCCTCATTGCTATTGATGACATTTCACAATTGCAGTCTCTGTCATGCAGGAAGCACGGAGACTATTTGCTTGGTGTGCACCTCCTACAGCACCAGGTAAACCAAAGGGGGCAGAGAGAAGGTGCAACTATAGCCTTAACGCATGGTACAACCTGCCCCATACTCCCTGTTTCACAGGGAGGTGCAGTTTCACACTGCTCTCTACTCAGGACAATGGCTAAATGCCACAATTGCAACCAACATCTTCAATTTTTTTATATCTCCTAAATATATGATGTTAGAAGTAACCTACTAGGCCTCATAACAAACAAATCCATCTTTGTGGTGTCCACCCGTCCACCGGGGAGAAGAGTTGGGGTCTATCAAGCTGAAGACCAACATCCCCAAACACAGCAATTTGGGTGAGGGAAAACAAACTCATCTAAGGCTACATCCACACTACCCGCCCGATTCGGCAGGTAGTGATCGATGTTCTGGGATCGATTTATCGCATCTCGTCTAGACGCGATAAATCGATCCCAGAGCCGCTCCCCGTCGACTCCGGAACTCCAGCTCCGCGCAAGGAGTAAGCGGAGTCGACGGGGGAGCCCGTCTGCTGCGGTGTGGACCAGCGGTAAGTACTTTTGAAATCGATCTAAGATATTCGACTTCAGCTATGTTATTCACGTAGCTGAAGTTGCGTATCTTAGATCGATCCCCGCCCCCTAGTGTGGACCAGCCCTAGGTGGTCCTACTTAAGGTCCCAAAAGAGTTAGGATCTATGGAGGGTTCTTGTGGTGGTGGGAAGCTCATTTACCTGACAGCTTCACCTCTGAGCAGTTCTACACCTTGATCCTCTTGAGTAGGCATGAGTCCTCTGCATCTGCCCCTTCTGTGATGGGCTGATATGCCTCAAGACTGCCGAACCCAGTGCAACTTCTATTCGAGTCTCCAACAGAAATAGCAGCCAGGAAAGAGGTATAGTAACATTATTTGTCTTTTGGGTCAGATGGCATGACATTTTTCAGAAATGCCATTATTGGGTATTAAAGAAATTGTATTATATCATAATTTTCCTTTTGACTTTGAGTGTCAACATGTCAGAATGTCCTGGTCTCCTTTCAACTTCCATGACTAGTGGATTAATTGTTTTCATTCATCAGTTTTCTACTTGAAAGTCCTCCACTCCCCTAGGGAAGGAGAGAGAACACTTGAGGGTCAGTCTGGGGTTGAACATTCTTTGGCTATCTGAAACAAATCTGCAGGCCTAGTATGCCCTCATAGACGAGTGATGGGGAAAACTGATCAGCAGATGAAACAGGCAAATGCTTTTCCATTCCTACACATTTCATCTTGTGAAAGTTCAACACTTTTAGCCACATGCTTTCCCATAAAACATTAGCATGAACCCTTTTGGTTTTAACTGTTTTGACATGCTTTCTACTAGCGCTTTGATTTTCAGCTAGAGGCACTTCAGTGACAAATTCATACATACATAGAGAAGCAGCAGGTGTCTGTTAAGGGATATTCCATGCCCTGAATTGTTAGCTACTTCTCTTTCAATTTTCCCAATATAAACTCCCTAGAAGGCTGAGGCCTCATGCAGTAGTTGCTACATGGGAGAGAAAGAGAAAGAAGAGGGGGAGGGTTTTGATGCCAGAATGTTCAGTTTGGCAAAATACCTGAAAATATTCAAGCAACAAAAGGCACAACTTGTACATTTGTGGTGGGCTGACTTTGTATGTGAAACATTTTGCACAGCTTGATTGGGGGAATGTAAATAACGTACAGCAGCTCAGAACAAGATATTGAAAAGGAACAAACAGCCTTTCCTAGGACTATATTGGGATAATTCTCCTCTCCATCTGGCTTAAAGTGGACTAACAGCACAAGATGAATTGTTGTTGTAATCTAGTGCCGTGGTTGTCAACCTATGGAGAACAGATCCCTGGGGATCCACCAACTACGTCTACGATTTCTAAAGGGGTCTGCATCTCCATTTGAAAATGTTTAGGTGAAAAAAAGGTTGAAAACCACTGATCTATGAATAAGAATCTATGAATCTAGTGAAATTTAGGTCTCCCCTGAAAACTGGTGCCAACACAGAGTCCAGTTGCATTATACTTGCCACTCTGCTATGCTTGGAGCCAAGTTTTGAAAGGGTCCTCATGCTGAGTTCTAAAAAGTTGCCCACAATTTTTCACATCCTAAGGGCTTTTCTATATAGCAAGCTAATGCCCAGCCGGTTGTGGGTGGAAATTGACAGCACTGTCAATTAATACCCTAGCATGCTGTGCACTAATTCACCATTTAGACATGCCCTAGGGTTTTGCATATGCAGATGTTCAGCTTTGTCTATGCCAGCTTTATTGCCACTTGCAAAGGGCTTCTACTTCTACTAAATTTGAGAGTTTGTGCACACATAGATTTGGACTTACAAAACAAATATTGCATGAGCAGAAAACTGGTGCAATTTTGAAAATCTAGCCTTTAACATTCACTTTTTAATTAAAAATGAAATC
Organism: Chelydra serpentina; assembly: GCA_037349315.1. Classification (NCBI taxonomy): domain Eukaryota; kingdom Metazoa; phylum Chordata; order Testudines; family Chelydridae; genus Chelydra; species Chelydra serpentina. The sequence continues at coordinate 29,070,562 of JBAIAC010000026.1, forward strand.
AAAAACATCTATGGGGAATGGATAGATTCTATTCAGAGTGGTGTATTCAAACCCTTTTAGCCCCTGAGCATGTAAATTATACTTGTTTTTGTTTTGCACACCGGTGAATTCCAATCTGTTGCAAGTTATGTTTCTTTGCCACTTACCCCTTTTACATGATCATGTAACACAGAAAGGTCTTGGGTAACATTTTCAAAAGCGCCTAAATGACTTAGAAGCCAAGATTGGGACTTGGCTTCTAAGGCATTTAGGCGCTTTCAAAAATGTTACCTCTTGATTCTCCAAGTCCTTATACAGCACACATCAGGAAACACAATGTGCAGCAGAGGCTTTGCATTGACACAAGTAACACTAAGGGCTGGTCTACACTAACCCCATAATTCGAACTAAGATACGCAACTTCAGCTATGTGAATAACGTAGCTGAAGTCGAACTATCTTAGTTCGAATGAAAAAGCACTTACCCGGGGTCCACACGCGGCGCGCAGGTTCCCCCGTCGACTCCGCCTACTCCGTTCGTCGAGCTGGATTACCAGCGTCGACGGCGGAGCACTTCCTGGTTCGATTTATCGCATCTAGACAAGACGCGATAAATCGAACCCAGAACATCGATCCCGCGCCTCCGACCGGACGCGTAAGTATAGACGTACCCAAAGAATCAGTCTCCTGCACAGATTGCTAGTATATCTTAGTACCCTTGCACACTTGCTCCCTCCCTCTAAAGAGTACAGGACATAAAAGGTCATAGCATGGGTGGAGAATGGACATGTCTGAGAAAACATGGTCTTAAATGCAACCCACCTTGTGTTGAAGAGACTTTACTTTTGCTACAAAGCAGAAATTGCCTGGTGCCTGTCTAGCAGCACCCTCAATGATGTAGGTTTGGGTTCCCCTGCACACACTGTGCTGTGGTATTTCTTGGAGGGGTGGGGAGAAAATTCCTGTGTGTCTTCCCCACCTCCCCGCACTGCAGGGACCCTGTTCTGGTCCCTGCTCGTGTCTCCCCACCCGCACTCCTCCCGCAGGGCCCCTGAGTCTCCCTCAGCCAGGGAGTCTCTCTTCTCTCCTACCCACACAGTGCACGAGTCAGGAGTCAAGTTCTCAGGTGACTCCCCTGTGCTCTGCTGTACAAGAACAGACTCCCCATGCACCAGGTTGTAACACCATTTGGCCCAGCTGCCTCTCTGTCTGGATGAGGCCAGGCCACCTAGACAGAGGGGTGGCTGGGTCAAACTTCAGTGGTGACCACGCAGCTGGAGCTCTGGCAGCACCCATACTGAGTTAGTACAGGACTGCCGCTTTAAAGCCTGTGGAACTTTGAGCAAGTGAAGAAACCGTGAGGGGGAGGGGCTTTCACCCCCATTAGGCTGCCCCTAATTGGCACCACTGCTGTGCTTATCATCACATTTCAACCCTATGAGCACCATTCCATACCCTCTCTGTGCAGGATCAAGCCTTCACTGCACCTTACGCCAGCCTTGATATCCTTATCCCTCAGCTTTGTCCAGAGACTTCCATGGGAGCTGTATCCGCTCTACTTCAGGCTGCCTTCAGCTTAATTTGGCCCAAGCTTGGTTTGTAAGAGCATTCATTTGCCCTTTGACGTGAATTTTAAGTGAGCCATTTCTTGGGTCCTGCATGAACTTGCAAAACAAGAAATTCTTGAAGCAGACCGTGTAAACATTTCACATATGCGTAGCTTGGAAAGACACTAATTACAATAAATGGTGCCTCAGGTATGTATATGGCTAAGGGGATTACAGAAGTGCTTTAAATAAAAAGAATTTGTGCTAGTGATGATAACCTGGCTATGGAGTAAAACGATCTCATTTCTGGGGTTGGGAACCTGTCACAGGGAGACATTTGCCCTTTAAGAGGGAGCAGGGCCTGTGCCTGAAATCTCACTCCAGTTGGACTTAATGAGGGGCACCTGGCCCCTATAGGGAAAGGCCCACAGAGAAAGAGAACTGGTGAGTCAGAGCAGATGGAGTCAGTCAGTCAGGAGATAAACACTGCCAGAGTCTGATTGTGGTTTCAGGGAGAAGGCAGGAGAGCAGCAAGAGAGGTTTGCTGGCTGGTGTCCCCAAGTCAGAGAGTTTGGGACAGAGAGGGCTTAAGGCCAGGGACAGCAGGGTGGCTTACCTGCTGACATCTCCAGAGCAGACACCTGGACCCAAGGAAACAGTGAGAGGACCAGGGTGGTGGAGGATGCTCCTCTGATAAAGATGATCTTGCAGCAGAGAGGCTGTGGGGGTCCCAGTTGGGAAGAGCAGTGTTGCACTCCAGCTGGAAGAGCTGGGATGACTGTCCTGGCAAAGGGACAGAAGAGATGGACAAGGAGCCTAGGTGTGGTGGAAGACACTGGAGTGTGGTCAGGATGCATGCCCAACAGGGAGGCTGGGGGTGGTCCCTGGCAGAAAGAGCCAGGGTTTTAAGGACTACATGTTCTCGGGGAGGGGCTATATTTTGGGACTTTTGTTACGGGCTGATTTGCCCTATGTTTTGTAACAAACTGGATCCCAGGAGGAGTATTATTTAACTAAGAGAGCCTGGAATAGAACCCTTGTGCTTCCTGAGAGGGGAAACTGAGACAGGGCAGGCCTGTCATGCCAGGGTTTTGCAGAGTCACCCTATGATAGAACCCATTCCGACTTTTGGGCTGTGAGATTAGGTTCTAAGAACCAAATAAAGGGCCAGATCCTCAGCTGGCAGAACTGCAGAGCTGCAGTACTTTATGCCAGTTGTGGATCTAAAAGAAGCAGAAGAGGTAGGAGAGGGGTAACGCTATATATGGGAGTGTAAGTCAGTGGGGTGATGACAGAGATAGAACATGAGCCATGCATCAGCAGGAACAAATCTTTATCAGCAAACATCAAACGCTAGTTACTATAAGAAAAGACAAACATCATAAAAAGACTCAATGGATTTCACTCAGTGCCTGGGTGTGGCCATCTGCCATGCCATAGGCTGTCACCTCTTTCTCTCCAGTGGCCCTTTCTTTATTATGGTGATGATTGTTTAGTATTTGTAATGAGGTAGTACCCAAGAGACCCAATCATGGATGAGGACCCCATTTTGTTGGGTGCTGTACAGACAGAACAAAAAGACTGTCTCTTCCCCTAAAGAGCTTACAAACTTATAAGACAAGAGACAACGAGTGAATACAGACAGACAGAGAGCACAAGGTGACAGAGACATTACTGGTCAGCGTGACAGCACATGTGAAGCCTAGCCGTTATTGAGGGGTCTTTGTAGGCATCACAGCAAAGAGGAGTTTTAAGGAGGGCTTATTATAACCCTCTGATTGAGCATCTGAGCAAGGGAGGGGGAAATGCAGCTGGTGTTAACCTCTTGAGTAATGAGGGCCAGTATTAGCACAGGCCCTGGCACAAGGGAAGTGTATCAGGCACTGTTTTGTTGCACTGAACTCATCAGCTGAGTGTGTGTGAACAGTCACTGCATTCCGTACTCTAGATAGTGTGCTTTTGAAAATCCCTGTACTAACCTAACTCTGCTCTCATTGAAGTCAATGAGCGCTTGACCGCTGACTTCAATGGGAACAGTTAGACCAGCACCCAGTGCTTTTAAAAACGCCACCCTCTTATGATCTAGGCAAATGCAGTAGAGAAATAAGAGATGCTCTGAGCAATCAAACAAAAATTCAGCAACATGCAAACACTGGACGCTATCGATCTGAAGCTAAAGATTTATGCTTGGCAAATTTGAAATATTGAAATATTTGGGGGGGTTTTATGAATAAACACAAAACGTCTGTTCAGCTCGTTTCATTGGACCAAGACCTGGCTTTACCTGTATCCGCAGGGCAGAGCTGCTCTGAGCTGTGCAGCCCACCAGTGCTTCCTAGTTGCAGAGCGCTGCTCATATCCTAAGCAACTGCAAAACTCCATACCCAGTGCTGGACGCCCATACACACATGGAAGAAAGGTGGAATCCTGGCCCCATTGAAGTCAACGGCAAAAGTCACATTGACTTCCGTGGGGCCCAGGTTTTAAGCCAATGTTTTTGGTGATGGGTGAATAGTGATGACTCCACAGATGGAGCTGTATCTGCTTTGCCCCCAACTTTGCATAGAGGAACCACAATGGTATCTACATACTCAATAAAGTGGAGGCAGGATTCAGTCATTAGCAATAAACAGTGTGACATTGGATTGCAGGTTTGTAGAAACTGGCCTTACAGGGCAGGGATCCCAGCAGATAATTTTCTCCACCAAAGAATATTCTTTGACAATATGCTGAACCAAAGTAACTTCACATGGCATGTGGGTCTATTTTATGTAAAATAAATATGTATATGCTGAAAACCACATTTTTCAAAGAAAAACCAGTGGAACCAACCCACAACAAAGATGGATTGTTTTAAAATGCTCTGGCTGTTCCATTGCATTATGATGCGTCACTTGTGGCTGGAACATGAAGCCTTGGAGGGTATAAATAAATAGTTAAATGAATGTCTCTTTGATGTATTTTCAAGGTACGTCATGACATAGTGCCAGCGGTTGTGCATGCACAATTTTGATGACACCTGGCTAGTTTAAGCCTCCAGGGATTGTATCCCTCGTAGCAAACTAAAGATGTTTGTTCATAGGAATTCAACATCCATGAGTGTATATGCCTAATGTTTGCACTCTTAGGCCAGGATAGCAGTCCCTCCAGTAAGATATAGTATTTATTTAAATTCCTCCTTTTAAAAGCCTGCATGGAAGCTTCTGCCTTTTAGAGCAATAACCCATTACCGGCAGTGGATAGATGGACTAATCAAATTTGCTAAGGGCTGAAGACAAAGAAAGCTAGTGAGAACACTGGCATATAATGAGTGAACTAATCTGTGCTTCCCAAACATTGACTACGCTGAACAGGACATGTTTCAATGCTTTCTAATCTCACCATTCTTGAGCCATTTTTATCTCAAGAGTGGAGGGCAGAAACGTTTTTCAGCGTGAGGATATGTCCCCTTTAATGACTTTACACTACAGCTAGGGTGACCAGGCAGCAAGTGTGAAAAATCGGGACTGGGGACAAGGGGTAATAGGAGCCTATATAAGAAAAAGACCCCAAAAATCGGGACTGTCCCTATAAAATCGGGACATCTGGTCCCACTAACTACAGCTCTGGTTTTCCCCTTAAAGGAAAAGAATAAATGGAACTGCACCCATTTATGGCAGCCATGAATTTGACACTGTCACTTGAAAACTCACACCCTCTTCCCCACTACACACACACATCCCTGACTCCTTCTGAAGCACTATTATGACTAGATCAAAGACAACTCTTTTTGCTAGACTTTCCACATGGTGAACACATGTCCCTGATTCCCACTCAGGTATCTTCTTTTCACCTCCTGGTATTGCTCTAGCTGATCGGTGACCAGCACGTCTGTTCTCATGGATGCCCTTTTGTTTTCTTTGAGGTGTTGCTAGAACTCCCCTGCACGTCAGACCAACTCGGGTGGTGAAATATAGCACCTCACACCATTTCCGTTGGAAATAACATGAGAAAACAAATACCTTAAGTATTAGAATTCTTGTGGTATTTCTGCTGCTTATTCTGAAAATACCACAAGAATTTTGTGTGTGTGTGTTTGTGTGTGTGATGGTATTTCAGCTGAAAACAGCGATGGCAACACTCCGATCAGAAAGCTGGACAAGCTAATGTACGGCTCAGCCATTGCCTAGGTTCATATCTACTGAGATCACTGCCTGGGCCTCAGTCCAACATATGCTTACTTTTGAGCATGAGTAATTCCATTGACTTTAATGCTTTGCTGGATTGACGTTTTGTCATTAATGATGGGAAACCTCCTGGGCCAAATTTAGTCCAGTGGTACATGAGTGTGTAACTATAGCTTCCTATTTTGCACTATGTGGAAAATCACCTCGAAAGTAGGTGCAAAGTGGTAAGACTTAACACTAACTTTACACAGACACAGCAGCCTACATACTGCCTAGAGCTATGGATAAAGAAATCTTGATTTATTAGTTATCTAACTGAATGTAACGTGCGCGCACACAGTGCAATGCAGAGGAGACTCAACCCCGTTGCATCCGAGGACGAACAAGAAAAGCAACAGCGATACTGATCACTTTGGCGGTGGGAATTTTTGTTTTCAACTATCGTAAAAAATAATGAGGCAACAACTAAGGAGCCTAAGGGAGTTAGTCACTTGACTCCAATTCAGTGGGATCTGGGTGATTATCAAGGTTGGTGTTTTTGTTACATAACAAAAAAAGACAAGTTACTGGGGATAAGAAAGCTGTCTTCCCAAGATGCATTAGCTTGTGCTTTGATTGCCATCCATGAGTAAAGTCATGAAGTTCTTGCTCCCAATGAGATTTAAAAATAGATACATTTTAAGAAATATAACAAATAGAGAAAAGAAAGGATGCTTGATATATTTACTTCAATAAAGACAGGCACAGCAATAGGTTTTAGGTAGCGAATACAGCTGATTGTGGAGAAAGAAAATAAATTAACCCACGCATCAAGGAATTAATGGGCACTGAATATGAACATTTCATGCTGGCAAAATTTACTGCTGTGGTTTTTTGATAGGTAAGGAATGATGGAAAGTGGAGTTCACCACTACTCTGTGTGTCTGGGGTTTTACTATGGGGATTTATGGTAATTGTAATTTATGAGCATCATTCCAATACTGAAATGATTATGTTGACTGGGTTTCATTCTTTTTAACTAAGTAAGCCTTTTCTAGCGGGACTATAGTTCAGATAACCTTTATCCTATCACAGGTGGAGGGGAATATGTTGGATTTGGCCAGTTGATTTTCTACAAAAAAATAAAAAGGTGAATTCAGACCTAAGAATACCTCAGCTTGCAATAAGCTGTATATGCCTGAAAAGATTCTGGGAGAGGGTCCTCTTATAAGAGGACATCATTTAGGATTTACCTGCATAGGCCAGCCCATTTTGATGAGTTCATTTTTGAAGCTGACAAAGTATCACTTCTTTTTGGGAGGTTCTGTAGGGCTGAGAGAACAATGCTTTGCAGTCTTGCTGTCATTGCTATCAGAGGCAATGCATGAAGCAGGCTGCCCTCACTCTGCCCCTCCTCCCTTCCCCCTCATCAGTAGGCATAGCTCAGCTCGTCTCTGATTGCTTTCCTTTATTGTCTGCTCATAAAGAGGCTGTCACTGGTTACTTTAAGAAAGCACAAACTCTACTTCAGTTCACCTGTCTGTCGCTTTCCCATTATTTCTACGTTCCTACTCAGTCCAGGATAGTAAACGTTTCTGAGATAGCACTTACTACCCACCCAATCCATACAACAAGGATAACTAACTCTTCATTCAGATCATACAGTAAATCCAGCCCACTGGAAATTTTGAAATAAATTAACAAAAGCCTCCAGAGCTTGAACCTATCAGTTTCAAGCCATAGGTATTAATAAAGTTTATAATGACAGTTTTGATTTTTCTTCTCACATCTGCCAGGTGATACATTGTGCATCTTTAATTGTGCAGGGCACAGCAGCACTCAAACATGGTGTCTCAATTAGGATTATAAAATACATTAATATTTGTTAATTTTCCATAATGGGTATGCATTGTTTAACTGCTGTCTGGTATGTAACAAAATCACAATATTTTGTTTTCTGTGCCACAAAAAGAGCTGGATTATAATTTGACTTTCCATAGGAAATACAGAAAGTAGCTTCTTTTAAGAGTGTATTTTAACACCGGGTAGCTGGAGCTGTTGGAATAGTCGGCAAAGAAATTTGAAACCATGGAGCAAACTTTGGAGTCTACCATACAAGAGAAGCCAGCAAGCTTTCACTGGAACTAGCTGTTGGCCCTGTGAACCTTTCATCAAAGTTTAGGATTAAACTTTTCTCCTCTACTTGAACAGGCACTAATTTCTACAACTGAGTTGTGTGGTGTCATTGGGCTTTATAACAAAATGTGAGCAACATTTGATCATGACAAGAACTGAATGAATCATCAAAGAAACCCTCATAAGTACTTGAATAACCCCATAGAGCTAAATGATACTGTCTGGGTTTTACAGTCTCACCTTTACTCTGTTGGGTTCAATATCTTATTGCCCTGCAGGCAGAACACAGAGACTCAGCTACCTCTCTGTCTCGTGTGTTTGGCTTTTAAAACTTCAGTGGAGCCCTATATGGTCAGCTCAGTGTAAATATCTCCACTCTGTCCAAATTCATCACAGCAGAACTATTAAAATACAAAGTGCTGTAGTAAGTGATAAAAAATTAGATGTAGCCCAGAGGCTGCTAATTTTTATAGGTTTTTTAGTTGTCTCATATAATTAAAATATGTTGTTGCATAACAATACACCAGGATGCTACTCAATAATTATTAAAAACATAAAGGCCTCAGATCAATTCACATTCCAACCATTCATAAACAAAACAACTCAGCTGGCCTAAAACACCCAACCACTAAGGCCTAGGCTACACTTGCAGATGTACAGCGCTGTTAGTTAAACCCGTGTTCGTACAGCTGAGTAGGGAAAGCGCTGCAGCCTGTCCACACTGGCAGCGGCCAGCGCAGTAACTACCACTGACGTGGCTACATTTGCGGCACTTGCAGCTGTATTGGGAGCGGTGCATTATGGGCATTCAGGTAGCTGCAACGTGCTTTTCAAATCGGGGGGGGGGGGTGAGGGGGACTTTGACAGGGAGCGTTTTTTGGAAAAAGAGTGGATTTTTGGAATAGCCACAGAGTGTCAGCTCATTATTTCCACACCTCCACATCCCCTGCCTCTCTCTCAATCACTGAAAGCAAACAGCAGGGGCTTTGTTTGTTTTTAAAGAGCAGATAAAAGAGAGGAAACGGAGCCTGTGATCAGCAGCTTAAAGAATGCAGCTCTGAACTCCAACCCGGAAGTGCCGTTTCAAAACAAAGGCAACTTCGGGAGATCATTAACTCCGTTGTTCCTCGGCTATACTGACAGACCAACGTTGCACCCACTTCGCAACAGCTGTTATTCCTCTCGGGGAGGTGGAGTACATGCAGCGCTGTATCTGAGGAGATACAGCGTTGCACGTGCCTTGCAAGTGTAGCCAGTTAATGAGTTACAGCGCTGCCGGCAGTTTTATTACGCTGTAACTTGTAAGTGTAGCCAAGCCCTAAAAGCACAAACCAAAGACACAGAACAATGGTTAGCCAAAGGCCAGACTGAACAAACATTTCTAGTCGAGTGATCAGAGGCTCAATGGCATTTAGATTCTGATGGATATGAAGTACAGAGGGAATGGCATCTTGATTCATGTTAAAGCGGATGCACCCGTTTTACAGTCATTACAATCCCCAAAAAACTGCACGTTGTTTCTGTAGCATGATTCCTTTCTTTTGCCCCATTTTCTGGATTTTCGCTAGAACTACAGCACCAGTCCTGGGGACAGCAAGGTTTCGTTCAGTTTGCTTGCTATCCAGAGCTCGTTGGGTCTCTTCACATTTTCTTGCAACTCTGGCAATGGAAGATCATTTGAGGGATGCTGGAGAAGTATGAAGTTTAGCGTCATTCAAAATCTCACCAGAATTGGACATTTTTGCCAAAATAACTTCTCTCTGGTGTGAGACAACCCCTAAAGGCTCAAGCCTATTTAGAGTACACTAAATCTTTCTCTCTCAGGAGCTTTTGCTTTTCTTGGGTTAGGATCTTCCAGTCCTTGAATGTCTGTGAGTTAGGAGTGTCCAAGAGGCTATTTAGACTATCCATCCTCTTCTCATTCTTCTAGAAGCTTCAGGCCAAATTATCCCTCCACTGGTATAGATCCTACTAAATGATAGAGCCCTTGTTCTAGAAACTGGAGCTTCTGGAATCTGTTTTGCCCCCGGACACTGGTTAGGGGAGGCCATGGGGAACTTTTGCAGATACCTATAGGACAAGTGGAAGGCTGTTTGATTTGTGGATGGCCCAGCCCTTCTGTTAGAGGAGCAGGTCTCAGTTTAGGAGAAATGGAGATGGTAAAACGGAGTCTTCAAATCTATTCTCTAAAAAGCTGTAGAACACGTGCATCTTTTGTAGAAACATTTTTCCTGCTACATTATATCAGGAGAGTTTCTACTGCATCTACAGATCAAGTGACATCTCTCATTATGGGCTGCCCCTGTGGAAGCCACGTTAAAGACAGACAGAGGCTTCATTTCCATGAGCTGTTAAAGTGAGATGATGATGGTGATTATTTTCTGTCTAGTGAAATTCCCTTTTTTGCTGTAAACATTCCTAGAGGAATCCTCATATGGTGATCTTGGGTTTTAATCTATTTTCTGGCAGATCATAAGTGGAACATATATTGCTTTAACATGTATAGGTTTCCAATAGCAGAAGAGTCTATATCTACAGATTGCCTACAGCTGTCCTCACCACATGAAAAGATTGAACACTTTCCAGTAACCTTATTTTGCTGTGAATTCATTCATCAAATGTTAGATGCTAGGCAACAGACAAAGAATGAAAGCTTTGGCTTCACAGCTTCACCCTGTTGGTAAAACTTTCACAGCAACTTGATCCTTAGTACAGGAAACACAAGAGGAAATACTGCTTTAGAGAGGACTTGTTTTTGTCTTTCTGCTATTGAATTTCAAAACTATTAAGCTATGTCAGGACAATGCACAGTTGAAGAAAATGCCTGCATTGGGACTGATTTTCTAGCTTACGCTCCAGCCAAATCCCCACCGAAGTCTGTTAAAAACCATTGGGATTGGCCTCACTTCTGTACATTTCAGAAGCCTAAAGCCAACAGAAGAACTTCATCCAAAAGGCGTTCTTGAAGAGAGATTTGTAAATCTCCTATGTATTTAGGGACCTAACCTGCAGTCTTTTACCAAGCATATTTACCATTGACATCAAAGTTTTTCCTTGGTTGGACTGTAGGATTCATCCTATATACCGTATATACTCGTTCATAAGCTGAATTTTTTTAGTAAAAAAGGGAAGCATCAGAGAAGGGGGTCAGCTTATAAACTGGTATAGAGAGAGGGAGAGCTGGGACACAGCCCCTCCCCCCAACAGAGGGGGCAAGGAGAGGCAGCACGGCCAGCAGAGCCAGAAGGGAAGAGGCGAGGCCAGAGTCTCTCCACTTCTGGCCATGCTGCTCTCTCCCTAGCCTCTGAAGCAGCTGCAGCTCCAGGGCTGGCAGGCTGCAGCCGCACTGTCCGGCCCGCCTGCTGGAGCATGTTGTGGCCATGCCGCCCGGTCTGCCCACTGGAGCAGGCTGCAGCTGTGCCACCCAGCCTGCCGGCCAGGCCAGAGACATTCTCCCTGGCCCACCCCAGCTAAGGTGGGAAGGGATGGCATGGGGAGAGTGTGGGGGTCCTGGGCTAGGGATGGTGTCACGTGGTGGGTGGTCACAGGGGTTACTCCCTTGACCCCCAGCTTCTCCCCCCTCAAAAAATTTCCCCACAAGTTGCTGTCCTGGCCCGTCAGGGTAAGCCACTGGCGAGCTGAGACACTTTGTTTACTTAGGTTTACCTCCGTGCTTCGGACGCTCAAGGTAAACAAACCGTCTCGGCCTGCCAGCAGGTTATCCTGATGGCCCGGGAGCCAAAGTTTGCCGACCTCTGAATTATAGGGTTGGATTATGAATGGGTCATAAAAATTTTCCATTTTTACTTATCCATCTTGGGGGGGGTCGGCTTATAAACGAATCGGTTTATGATCGAGTATATACGGTAATTTAATCTATGTATTATCTTCATACTATAATTTGTCCAGTATATTCATTATTAAATTCAAGAGTTATATGAAGGTGATGCAAAAATTTTCAGCAATTCAGTGTATTAAAAAGTTTCAAGTTTTTGAGTCTGGGGTCAAAAGACCAGAAGCCAAATTCCTCCTGGTATAACTCCATTAGAGGATGAATCTGGTCCCTGGATTCCAGTCTTCACTCTGACACTGACTCATTGGGTGACTTTGGAAACATTTTGCCCAAATTTGAAGTGGGTCTAACTGGAGGCTCTACATTCCATTTCACAGGGGTGTTGTGATCCCCTACTAACATTTGCAAAGCACTTTGCAATACTTCAATGAAACATGGAATAAAACTGCGTATTATTTTGATTACTTGGTAACCAAACTTTTCATACCCACTTTGATAGATGGTGAGAATGGCAGGCACAAAGAGAGCACTCCTATACCAGAAGCCTGATTCACCACTTCATTACACCACTTTAAACCCGTTTACCTCCATTACTTCCAGTGGGTACCACTAACTCTAATGGAGTCATGCCAGTGTAAAGCTGTTGTGGAGTGGTGAACCTGGCTCAAGAAATGTTTTGCTTCTCTACAAGAATTCTGACCGTGGTGTAAATGGAGTAATCCATAGGAGCACCTATACTCTGGCCCCTTCGTATTTATTTTTAAATAAATAAGTTAAAACTGAAAATGAATGGTCAAACTCTCAGCATGAGAAATATGACTCTAAAACGTACCTTTGTGTACAGATCTTAATAATGATTTTAAAATGTTGCCCTAAGATGTGAGATGCTTGTCTTTGAACCTCTGAGCAAAATTCTGCCCAGCCTAATGAAGATGACTGGGGGAGAAGATTTAAAAGGCATAGGGAGCTGCTTCTGCTAGTGCATCTCTGCAGGAAAAGGACAGAATACCAAATCAGCACTCCTTTGTCTCCTAGATACACATAGAATGTCCTGATGGTGTTTCTTTTTCAACTGTAACAGTAAATTCAATTTACCATTCTGTAACCATGACTAACATGAACACTGCTTGCATGCTTTCAACCATGACTTCTCCATTGTAGGGTATGACACCTCTATTCTCCAGAGACACAGACATCCTATAATATGCAGGAACTCCATGGCACTTGCACCCATAGACAATTTGGGGACTTTTTTAAATCAGCTGAAGGCCTCCCTTCATTAACTGAACCAGCAGACACTTTGGTTATTGCTCCTCTCTCTTTACCCCCACCTTCCAATTCTGTAATTTATACAAAGAATTGGAATTCCCTTTCCCTCTTCTATGAACTCAAGTCTTCCAGAATCAAATATTTACTGCTCTGTGACGGGGCAGGCTGGCCCCGCACTGGTATTGAGAGGGTTAACCCTTCCCTGCTGACAGAGGAAGTCACGCCCCTGAGGCTCTGCTGGGCATGCTCCAACAGGGAGCCAAGTATAAAAGCCTGCAGAGCTGCTCAGTCAGGGCTGGCGGCTGAGGGAGGAGGAAGCCCAGCGGAAGCTCCAGCCCAGGAGCAGCAGTACCTCGTTCAGAAGGGAACTGAGAGACCGAGAGGTGGGACCAGAGACTGGGCCCAGGGCTACACTAGGGAAGGGGGGTCGATCTACGATACGCAGATTCAGCTACGTGAATAACGTAGCTGAAATCAGCGTATCGTAATCGGCTTACCTGACCATGAAGACGGCGGCGCGTCGATCGCTGCAGCTCCCCCGTCGACTCCGCTTGCGCCGCTCGATGACGTGGTTTTCCGGAGCCGACGGGGAGCGCGATCGGGGATCGATTAAACGCGTCTTAATGAGACGCGAAAAATCGATCCCCGATAGATCGATTGCTACCCGCCGATCCGGCGGGTAGTGAAGACAAGCCTTGGCAGCTGTCAGAACCCCAGGGAGCATCGGGGGCTGAAGAATCTGAAGACCCTGAGGCCCCAGGGACTGCTACATCCGGAGAAGGGGTAGGAAGTGACCCAGGGAAGGGAAGGGAGTGGTATCTCCCACCACTCTAAGGGCAGTGTGTTGCGGTAGGATTCCCCGCTGACCCGGGGAGGATCACGCTGTTAAAGACAGGGCCCTGGGTTGGAGCCTGGTGGAGGCGGGTGGGCCCCGGGCTCCCCTACCGGGGGTCTCTGAACCCCAGTCTCCATCATGTGGAGACGTAGTTCACCAACCCCCCCCGTACCTCGAAGGAGATAGATGGACTCCGGCCGCTAGGCCGCGCTATCCCCCGGGGAGGGGATTTAGAAGGACTTTGACCAGTGGGCCATACGCCCCTGACTACCGGGGAGGTAGTCGAACTGCCATAAGAGCAGGGAGGCGGGGTTAACCTCGTCCCCCCCTGGAAACAAAGGGGTGACGAAGTGCAAAGCCCGCCACATGCTCCAAAAGAGGTACTTATTGGTTCTTTTGTGTAAGACTGCTTTGGGAGTCAGCACTTGATACCATCTTTCAGATCATACCTCTCATCCACATTGTAGCTATTTTTATATTAACGAGGCTCATGATAATGATCAACACGGTAATTTACTAGTCAAGTCCCAACAAAACTTGTTTTCTTATCAAAAAATTTCCCTATATCATTACATAGTTCACAGAACATGGGCCTCAACCATACTGAAAAATCATTGAAACATCACAGTTACAGACAACATAATATTGTGGATTAACTGATGGTGGTAACTATAATAACTAAAGTGATCTGGTGGCTTGAACAGAGAACCAGGAATGAATTCCAATCCCAGGTCTAGTAATCAGTCCTTTAGTCTCAGGTGAAGGACAGTCTCTCTCTCTCTGTTTCCCCATGCCATTGTGAACTGACCAACGGGGACGATGCAGTCAGGGCTGGCCTTACCATGAGGCAAACTGAGACAGTTGCCTCAGGTGCCAGACTGTGTGTGGCGGGGCACCACTAGGACCCAGAGTGTATTCTCTCTGCTCTAGATGCACAGAGATGGTGGAGTGCTGTGAAGGAGGGTACAAGAGATATAACAGGCAGGCAGGAGAAAAGGTGAGAGGGAATAACAGAAACCAGCAGGAGTGGCAGGGAAATAGAGTAGGAGGAGCTTCTTATGTACCTCTCTAGCACCCCCAGGAGCCTGGACTGATTAATACCAGCTTCTCAGGGAGCTTCCTGTTTCCTGTTGCTTCCTTGAACCCACTTGAGGAGAACAGGCAGTCAACTGAAGTAGTAGGAGCCAGTTAGGCCGATATCTTCCCTCACTCAGGCCCTGCTACCAGCCTGCTTATTTCTCCCCTTCAATTCAGTGTTGACAGCCACTATAGCTGGCACAGAAGAGCAGTCATGAGTGAAAGAAGAAAACGCCCCTCTGGGGCAGCATTCAGAAAAAGAAAGCAAGCAAAGGAAGCTTTTCTCTCTAAGCAGGAAGGAGCTCTCCTGAGATACATAGACACAAATGTTCACAGTGACCCTTCCGGCCTCAGTGAAGACGTGAGTGGTGAGAAGATGCCTGATCTTCCAGTAAGTCAGAGTGCAGGTGACCTGGCAGCTACTGCAGCATCCATATCTCCATCTCAAATGGATGCACATTCCTGAAGAAAAGTGTAGATCAGAGAAGAGTGTGCTGGAGGCACAAGAAACAGCTGCTGCTGAGTTCAGTTCCTTAAGTCTAGATGATCCAGGATTGTGGCCGCACTTGAGCGGTAGCCTGAGGGATGTCCTCGTACTGCATGGGCCACAGCAAGTGAAAAACTTCATGTTCCCCAAAGACAATGAAAATAAAAGTTTCCATCCAACACATTACTGGCATGAAATCCCCAATGGTGACAAAGTAGAGAGGCCATGTCTTATGTACTCAAAAACCCAGAATGCTGCATACTGTTTTTGTTGCAAACTCTTCCAGTCTAATGTTCCAGCCACTCTTCCAGTCTAATGTTCCTGGGTTCTACAGGAACAAAGGACTGGAAAAATCTGGCTAGAAATCTGGCATGCCATGAGAAGGCAGCAAATCACCAGAGAGCATTCCATAGGTGGAAAGAGCTTGAGATGAGACTAAGGTTAAAGGCCACCATAGATGATCAGCATCAAGAGAAGATCACATCAGAGTCTCTTTACTGGCAAAATGTTCTGAAAAGGCTCATTGCCATTGTGAGAATGCTTCCTATCCAAAACCTAGCATTGTGTGGCACTTCAGATCAGCTGTATGTTCCAAACAAAGGAAACTTCCTTAAATTTGTGGAGCTGATGGCTGAGTTTGATGCTGTACTCCAGGAGCATCTAAGAAGAATCACCACCCAAGATATTACTCTGTTATTCTAGACTGCACACCTGACATCAACCATACAGAACAAATGACTTGAATGGTGCGTTTTGTAACAACAACAGAACCTAGTGAAAATGTCCCTGTAATGGTGACTGTCAGAGAGCATTTTCTAGAATTTATTGACATTGATGATACTACAGGAGCTGGTATGACAAATGTGCTTCTTAAAAAGCTGGAAGATACGGGAATTGAGATAGTTGACATGAGAGGTCACGGCTACGATAATGGTGCCAACATGAGAGGAAAGAACAGAGGAGTGCAGACATGGATCCGAGAGTTAAACCCTCGAGCTTTTTTTGTCCCATGCAGTTCTCATTCATTGAATTTGGTGGTCAGTGATGCAGCATCAGCTTCTAGTGAGGCTGCTGAATTTCTTAATGTAGTTCAAAGCATATATGTATTTTTCTCTGCATCAACTCATCGATGGCAAATTTTGAAGCAACATCTGCGAACATCTTCTCTTACACTGAAATCACTGAGTGCCACACAATGGGAAAGTCGAATGGAGGCGATAAAGCCTATCAAACACCAAATTGGGAAGATAGATGATGCCATAGTTGCCATTATGGAGGATAATGCTATAACAGGAACTGTTTGTGGGAGAACAGTGGGAGAAAGAAATGGAATCACCAGAAACATACATAACTTCAAATTTCTGTGTGGCTTAGCGTTGTGGCACGACAAACTGTTTGAAATCAATGTTGTAGGCAAGAGACTCCAAGATGTTGATCTTGATCTATCTGGAGCAATGGAACAACTGGACAAAGTAAAGTCATACCTACATTCTTACCGGTCAGATGAGAGATTTCAAAATGTTCTGAAGAGTGCACAGAAGTTGGGAGAGGAACTTCACACTGAAGCTATTTTCCCACCCATTCAAGAATACAAGAATCACCGAAGGAGACATTTTAATTATGAGGCACAGGATAATCCCATAAGAGACCCCAAACAACAATTCAAAGTTGAATTCTTTAACCAGGGGCTAGATTGTGCAATACAGTCGGTTGAAGAACATTTCATGCAGCTCAGGAAACACAACAGTATATTTGGTATGTTGTATGATATTCCAAAACTCCTCACTATACCTGAAGAAGACCAACACAAGCAATGCAGGGCACTAGAGACAGTGTTGACGCATGATGACATGCGCGATATTGATGCGAGTATTTAGGTGATGAACTGAAAGCCCTTTCAAGATACATTTCAGCAGGATCAACTCCAAAGGTGGTTCTGGAATTTATGTGCACAAATAAGATGACCACCCTCTTTCCAAATGCTTTTGTTGCTCTGCGAATACTTCCTGTAACAGTTGCCAGTGGAGAACGCAGCTTCTCCAAGCTGAAGTTAATAAAAACACACCTATGCTCCACAATGACACAGGAGAGGCTGGTCAGCCTTGCAACCATCTCAATAGAGCATGAGCTGGCCCAGACTGTGGACCTTCAGGAAGCAGTTCAAATCTTTGCAACCAAGAAGGCATGGAAAGCACTACTTTGATTATTCAAACAGATAAAAACGCCAGTGTTTACTATGCAGACCAGAAAAGTTACATTTGCTGTTCAGGCGTTTGAAAGTTAAGTGACAAAGGGTCCTGTGGCACCTTATAGACTAACAGAGGTATTGGAGCATAAGCTTTCGTGGGTGAATACCCACTTCATCGGATGCAAGCAGTGGAAATGTCCAGGGACAGATATGAAAATTAAGTATTACTTAAAATTTTTGAACAAGGCATTTTAAGTTGTTAGTTCTCCTTTATTGAGGTAGGTAGCAGAGCAGTACCATGAGAGGAGTAGAACAGGAAGAAAGCATAATTAAGACTTTTCAAAGTTTTGGCCCAAGTGAGGGGGCATGGGGGGCGTCATCTGAACTCCCCACCTCAGGTACCAAAATGTTGTGGGCCGGCCCTGGATGCAATGTAGAAATACCATACAGGCAACTGGATCCCTATGTAAATACAGTAAAAAAAGCCAGTGTTCTCAGAAGGAGTTCAAATGTTTTTCTAGTTCAAGAGATTACAAATTTACACACTCCTCATTACTGAGGAGAGGGGGTTGCTGGCTTTGCACAGAGCAAGTCAATATATAGTTATAAAAACCTTAATTAGAGAGGAAAGTCATGCCATTAAACAGGTGATTACATAGGAATGCAGAAGTGGCAGCTGACTTTTAATAATCCTGGACAGGAATGTACAGTTTATCGCTCCTTAGCCCCCAGGAGAAGAACCTTGAGACCGGGAAGAAGCTATGAGAGCCATATAAAAAGTGTGAATCTCTGGTGAAGTAATGAGCTACTGTCTAGTGTGGGACTCCCTTTCCCTATCTTAAAAACACAGTGTCAAGGTGCTGTTCTTGGAAAATACAAATTACTTACCTTCTCTATGGATGCAATCCAACTCCCTTTACAAACAATGAAAAATTCCACTTGAGTTGGCTCGGCCAATATGTGACTTTGTGTGTGATTGCTTATTCCTCTCCAGTACATGTTATGTGCCCATTTGTCTAATATAAGATTGCTTGGGAAGAAGGTCATGCAGGCAGACCATAGTAAAGCCAAGAATTGAACCCAGTTCTCTTGCTTCCTAAGTCAGCGCCTTCCTTCCTCAAAATCATTCTTCTTACTCACGTGAGCAAGGTTTACAGGATTGGACTGCTATTTTGACATTCACAAAGTTCACTATCCTTTGAGTGTTTCTAGTCTCACAAAACTGGTGATTAATAAATTGCCAAAGTACAAAGCATTCTGCTCTTGAAATATGCACTTTCAAAACAAAGAGATTTCAGATAGCCATTTAAAACAGTATTTCAAAGAATTCATGGGATCTTGCCTTGCTTAAGGGTAATCTTCTTTTTGTTCAAGGAGGATGTCTTCAAACATTTTTAATATAACCTCAGCATTATCCTAATCCATTAATGGATACAAGGATTAGAACATTCTTTCAGATATCATTATGCAACCTATAATAACTCAATCTGATGGTAGGGAGAAATCACATAAAAATTCACCAAAAGTACATGCACTTTTTACCAAGTTGTATCATACACCTTGTAATGAAGAATTTGGAAGCCAGTTTCCTATGCTGGTTTGTGAAATTCACTTATACAATATTTATCTGGTATGAATTTGAATAATTCAGGCCAGACTTTGGCAACCATCCTTGAATATTTTTAACTAGCTACACCCAGATAGAGCAGATGGAGAATCAACATACTTAGTTCAGGAGAACTTTGAACTAATTAGTAAGTGAAAAGAGAAGAGGGGAAGCTCTTTACTTATGATGTGAGGAGAGAGACGGCATATTGAACCTATAAATGCAAAGTCAGAAGAATGGCAAACAGCAGAGGATAGGGAATTACTATAGAAGGATCTGCGAACTGGTCACAAATCCATTTGATGAGCTGCACGGTAATTGATATTAAATGGAGGCTACTGGGTGAAAAATAGTGATGCTGAGAAGAAAGAGCAAGTACCTGTTGATATTAATTGATGCTGCAGAGACAAAAAAGACTGACATGATTTGGGGATGTACAAAATATACAGTATGCCTATCTGGAGCGCATTTGAGAGTCCATAGGTAATAATTCCTCTTTATACAGCCTCAATGAATCACCCTTGGAATATTTTATACAGTTTGGGGATCCTTGACATATTAAAAAATAGGCCATTACTAATTTAGTGTGTTAGTATGTACCCCCCACAATAGCCCCTGAAGTGGTTAAGGTACTTAAGGTTTAAGTGGGCCAATTAAACACCTGGGCTGCACCTGGAGGAGGAACCAGGGAGCAATGAGGACTAATTAAAGGATGAAGCTCACCTGGATAGGAATGGATAGAACTTGTATAAAGCCAGGTAGCTGAAGGCAGAAAGAGGCTGCAGGAAGATGGTCTGCAGTCACTCTCTTGGGGTGTGTCTACACTGCAATTAAGAGCCCATGGCTTGGGCTCAGGTTAAGGGGCTGTTTAATTGTGGTATAGAAGTTTGGGCTCAGACTGAAGTCTGAGCTCTGGGACCCTTCCACCTCACAGGGTCTTAGAGCAGCCCCTCCATTGCTCTGAGCATCACTAGGGCATGGGTGGCACAGATCAGCCATAAAATCAGGGCTCTGTAAGTGGTTTAATGCGCCCTGCTGTGATGGGGTGTGCACCCCACACAGGGTCTGGAAGGGCTAAGGATAGGCAGGGCTCTGGGGAAAGAGCAGCAACGTTTGAGATAGACCAAACCCCGTCCGAGGAGAGGGTCCCTGAGCCCGGACCCAGAGTAGAGGCTGGGCCTGGGTCCCCCTACCGCACACTGCCGAAATGGCACTGGTGAGGCAGCGAGCAGGAAGACTTCCTGAGCCCATTTGTCAAGAAGGACTTTGATACCCCAAAAGGGGAGAACACATATGGTGACCTGGCCAAAGGATCAAGACATGAAGAGGAGGCTGCAGTTCGTGGAATGAGAGGGTTCTCAGGGTGAGAGGACGACAGGAGACACAATGCCAGGGGAGGGCGCAATACCTGGTCAGAGCTAATCCCCAGAGTGACCAGGAGGAGGCACCACCAGTTGTGAGTGAACCCTGTGACACCTGCTACAGTAGAGCATTTTGTCCCAAGTGTTCTTGAGTGGCAGTCTTCAGTAGTGCTCAGAGCAGGGGTGTGAAAATTGCCTCTGTTCTTGACTCTATTCCCAGCATATCCAGTAATTCACTGTCCCCAAATACATGTCATTGATCCTTTTGGCCTCAGTTTCCCCATGTTCAGATTGCAACGGTCAGAGATTTACTGCCATCCTGACATGGAGTTGGTATGAGGCATAAATAACAAAAGCTTGTCAAACAGTTTGAGGTCTGGGATTAATAGCCCTATATAAGAGGAGAGAGAGTATATGTGGATTGTTTAGTGTTTTAGCCCTAGCAAATCTTTTACAATCTGGACTACATTTAGTGTTAGATGTAACATGTACAGAAGAAGACAGCCAAGATTTACTCTTTGCCCAAGGGGAAAAAATGTCAAGGTGTTTACACTCCAAACATTATCAGAGTGAGACATCTGAACATTCGAATTCTTTTTTTAGTCTTTGTTAGTCTATCAATATCAATAGTTACAAATGTGTATAATTGCATAATATTCCGTTCCACAATTTCCATGCATAGCAGAGTGAAAAATGCTTGACCTGTGCTACAATATCATCTTGCCACCATGCTCTGTCATGTAGTGTGTTGGAGTAACTTTTTCAACTTCTTTGGGAGTTGAAACTGTGTCTCAACTTCCTGCTCATTTGGATGCAATTGCAGTGGAGTGAGTAAATACTTAGGATCCTAAGTCACTTAAGCATTTTTGAAAATGTTAACCCGTATGGCTGGAGATATACAAGCCTCTTGGGCCAAGAGTATCAGCATGGAGTGAGGGCAAAGCTTGGGATAAGCCACTCCATGAGTCATGCTGAAAATCGGAACTAAATCAGCTGTAAGAATCTTCACTCGAAGACTGAGAGACCAGCAATAAATTCTGCCTTCAAAAACCAAATCAGTGAATTCTGCCCCCCAGCCTCCACTTTTGCAGAGCCTAAGATAAAAAAGTCATTTAACTATTGCAAATGAAAAAATGCCATTTTTCAGTCTGAGTCTTTGTATTAATCTTGTAGTCGTGTTACCCAGAGTTATCTGAACCCAAAGCTATGGTAACTACTCTCTTATTTCCTGACACAGCCTGGAAAACAATCAGTGGTGGACACAGCGCCTCCATCCAATAAATTATTGGTACACCCAAGAGTGCTTCCACCCAAAATCTTTTTTTATTGAGTCTAAAGTACACACCAAAATCTGGCAATCATCTAGACTCATCCCAGATAGATATAGTTATCCAAAGTCTGAGGTGGTATCGAGTGATTCAGCAGCAGGTTTCCAGTGGCCAGCTTTTCTTCTAGCCTCTGGAGAGTTAGGTGCCAGTCTCCTAGCTCCTAGAAATCCTCTTAAACTTCCCCCAAGCTTCTCCAAAGTGCACACACTAACTAAACTTTTAATAGGTTTTCTCCAGACCAAGCACATAACTCATAATAGCCCCTAATAGGCTAATAATGTCCCTAGCAACAACGAATAATAATTCATTATTCTATTTTTCAGCCAAACAACTTCAGCAAGAAATTTACAAACACAGGCACCCAAATCAAGGTCAGTTTTCCACACTCCTCCCACTTCCCCAACACACTTCTCATGAATCTGTCCTTTCACTGTATCTATCCTGTTAGTAACACTCTGCAGTTTGTGCAGCTGTTTTGTCTGTCTAAGCAAGGCCAAATTATTCCTATGTGGTGTCCTCGCTTCCAGCCCCTGGGGGCTAAGTGCACAAGATGGCTGCGAGTTATGTCAAGTCCAGTTCTCTCGTAATAGTCGTACTAAACAGACACACATTGCAGAGCAGATATAAGGGCTGTTTTAATTTTCCTTCACGAGATGCCCACCCTCCCCTCTGTTATTTGGTAAAGGGACAATTTCTGAGCCTATTCCTTCAGTCCTTACTCATGCATGCAGTTCTAATTGTGTGTATTATCCTATTGACTTCAACAGGACTCATGTAATTAAGTAAACTCATGTGAGTAAAGATTGCAGGATAAAGCTCTATGGATGTCATTTTAAAAACAGCTACTTTATTTTGCAATATCCCCTATTTTTCTTACCAAAAAAATCTGCGTCTTAAACCTATAATATACTTAGGAGAGGATGAAAATTTAAGACAATAGGTTTTGGTCTTTTTTTCCCAAACAGTACAGTATACAGCCAGGTAATTCCTTCTTATCATGCTCTATTAGTAAAATAGGTTACTTCTTTATCCATTTACCTAGTTTAATATCACCAGATGGGCCTATTATTGCATTTTCATTTGCTTTTGTGAGATGTATTGTGCTTGTGCGGGTTTTGGCTTGCTTTCCATCTCACACACCTTTGGCCTATTGACTTATGCCCTTTGTGCTCCATTTCCATTTTCAGCCATACTTTGTTTTCATTTAACAGAAAGGAATCAGAAATAGGAACGTGATCATTTTATAATCCAATTTCAGGGACAAAATCCTATATTATAAATAGTACCTTGCTCACTGAATAGTCACGCTGCCATCAGTGGATTAATTGTAAAGAAATGCATTGCTAAACCAGAGTAAGAGTATCAGAATCTGATTATTCTATTTTTTACACTGCCGTCAGCACCATAGTAGGTTAGCGTCTTCTAAAAGTACACTAATCCCCATGATCAACATTTTTCTCTTACGCTTCATTCTTTTACTCTTCCTCTCACCAAGAGGAAGCAGGTGTGTGCAGCATAGTGTTTTAGTAGGGTGCAGTGTCATGTTGTTTTTGTTTTCAGTTTTGGGTGTACAGTGCTATGTGTCTATACTAGAGAAGGCAAGGCCCAAGAAGTGTCCTTTGCACTTGGAGTGCATTTTGCCACTTGCAAGGAGAGGGATAATGAAATAACACTGATGAAATGGAAAGAAATTGCAGGACATTTTTTGAAAAAAATTCAAAATTTCCCTCAAAAAACTGTTGGCATTTTTCAATCAGCTGTAAGGGGAAAGATGCTGGAGTGGGCAGGGAATGGCTAAAGTGTTTTGATCCAGAGTCCATCAAGGTCAATCAGCATCTTTCCATTGACTTCAGTGAGCTCTGGATCAGCCCCCTATAAGATTCTAGAAGAGTTGGGCATGTGCCTCAAAAATCTAGCTGGTGTCACTGAACCTTGGATCTGTACTTTTGGATGCTCAAGTCAGCCAATCAGAAATACTTAAACTTTTAATGTTTTCCTCTACTAGAGTTTACTTCTAAGTTGTTTTCCCTAAGAATAATGCAAAAAAGCACAATACTCCATCATGTGCTGAGCTTTGCTGTTTGGTTTTTTTCTCTGCTGTTTTCGTACAATAATTAAATGCATGTTTGGGCCAAACTTCATGTCATGGAGTATGTTACAAGAAAACAAAGCAGTAGTGTCAGACACAGACTACAGTAAGCAGAGACTAATGCCAGTAGACAATTAAGGGAGAATATGGGATCAAGTGTCAGATGAACATTTTTAGTTTTAATATTTTTTAATATTTAAAATATCCCATTAATTCTGAACTAGGTCAAACACAATTTGAGCTGGTATGTACGTGATGGCATTTCCTTTGTTTTCCGAGTGAAATCATTGTTATAGGAGCTGAAATATTTTTCATAAAATGATTGAGTTTTAAGAGGTGACATTTAAAAAAGGATATAAATTATAAAGCAAACATCTAAACGTTTTCATAACGTTGAAATGGTTATTGTAAAAAATGTATTTGATATAATAAGAAGCATATGTTTTCCTAGGCTGAATCCACAGAAAATATTCTCTATAGAACCACTGGATAATCATTCACACTGAATTCATTCTACTCACCCCACAAAACATGTGTCTATCCTAGAGCTTTTCACACACAACCAACACTGTGCTTTTAAGAAAAAAAATCATGTTTCTTAAGAGTCTTAGCTAAAAAAGCTAATTTGCTCTCCATTTCTTCTGAAGATGCTTACTTTAAAATAGGTAAAATGCAAAGGTAAATAAAACCGAGTCTTATACACTCATAGACTCATACACTTTAAGGTCAGAAGGGACCATTATGTTCATCTAGTCTGACCTTCTGCACAATGCAGGCCACAGAAACTTACCCACCCACTCCTGCAATAATCCTCTCACCTATGTCTCAGCTACTGAAGTCCTCAAATCATGGTTTAAAGACTTCAAGACTTAGGGAGCGGTAAAACACAATGCTGCATCATCTTTAGTCTGTAGAGCAGGAAAAGACCAATGAGCTAAGCCATTCACAGTCTGAATGATTAGGGTATCACTGGTGTAATATCAATTAGTGAACAAAGCCATCTGAATAAAATGAAAAAATGACCATTTATTAATAATTTGTATTACAATAGCACCTAGAGGACCTGATTTAGATTAGAGCCATATTGTACTAGGCACTGTTCATCTACGATATAGGAGACAGCTCATGATTAAATAGACAAGATAGGCAAAGGGTGGAAAGAGAATGAAAGACAAAGTGATCTCTTGAGGTCACATAGTAGTTCAACGGCAGACCTGGATTCTGATCCCAATCCTCCTCAATCCTATTCCAGTGCCCTATGCATCAGATCACACTGCCTCTCTCAAATACCTCATCCCTCACCCAAAATTGTAAATGGATTGTAGGTGGGGAAGGGATTGTCTTCTCCTATGTATTTGTTTGGGGCATATCTACACTACAATCTTAGATCGATTTATGTAAGGTCGACTTACAGACACCACAGTAATTACTCCGGTGCCTGCTGTCCTTCCTTCTGTCGGTGGTGCGCGTCCTCAACAGGAGCATTTCCACTGTCTGAAGAGTGGCGGGGAGGTGAGGGGCTGAGAGCCAAGGGCAGCAGGTCTCAGAGCACGGGAGTCCAGGGGGAAGCCCAAGCTGGGACCCTGGATGGCAGCCCGGCTTGGAGCGGAGATCCAGCAGCAGCCTAGGAGCTCCAGCAGAGCCATAAAATTGACAAGACAGCCATCAGCAGATGTACTAGTCACCCTAACTATGCCTCTCGTGGAGGTGAAGTTATGATGTTGGTGTAGTAGGGCACTTACATTGATGGGAGCAAGGCTGTAGAGCAGACGCTACCATAGTTAGGTTAACATAAGCAGCCTTATGTGGACCTAACTCTGTAGTGTAGACCAAGCCTTAGTGTCTAGCACAATGGAGCCCCAATCCTGATTGGGGCCTTCAGGCATTTTGGGAATAGTAATAATAATTAAGTGTGTATGTGTTTGTTTTACTAATGCAGCACAGTATATTTTTCTGTAAAGAATCTTTGTGTGGAGCGAAGGTGAACTGTGAGCCAAATCTCAGCTTTTGGCAGGATTTGACATAAGTGTGAATACAGGGAAATAGGAATCCTGCTAAAATTCCCCTTGTGATACAGCACTGAGCCAGCATGAGCTGCATCTCTTTTATCTGTCTAAGCTGTCAAAAGAGACAACTAGTAACAATGAGGAGGGCTCAGAGAGGCAAAGTCAGTGCCAGTGAAAATGATATGTATGATGATTAAAATAACCAGTTCACTGTCATTGTATAGGTGGGACGTTGAACGTGTAAGTTGTCAAACACTTAAAATCATATGAAGTGAAATACATAAGATGGTGCTTTAAGAAAACAGGATGAGCTGAAAATAAAATAAATGGACTCAGCATTGGAAGGAGAGCTTGTTTGCAAGCTCATGCCTTCTAAAGCGATCAGAAATGTTCTGAGATGCAGAATATGAGAAGAAGAAAACTCAATGAGGTCCATTAGTCCTGAAAACAACATGTAAGCAATGAATGCCCACAAAACAGGATGGTGAGATGATTCTTAGGATTGGTAGTGCTTAGACATAATACGATGCAATCCATTATTCCTTGCAGTATTGATAAAGCAAGAATTTAGGGGCCGATCCCACTCCTGCTGAAGTCAGTGGAAAGATTCCCACAGATGTCAATGGGAGCCGGATTGGCCCTTACTAATTTACAGAATGAATAAAAAACAGGGACTAGGGAACCTCACAAAGTTCTGAAACTCAGAGAAAAATATGGATATTTATGGAACATACCTAAATGTGACTCTTTACCCTTTATTATCTGCTCTCATGCTTTGCCCAATGCCATTCACCTACCCACACCTGCATTCATTTTTCCTCCAGAGAAAATGCTTCCAGTTCTACCCTACTCTAATTATTTTCCTTATTTTCTATCTGCACCATAGCTTTAAAGAAAATTCTGTTGTCTGTCTTGCATCTGGATCATTCAGCAGCCTGCGAAATAGGCTGACGCCATTATGGACAATAAATGAGCTTAATTTCTTTCCTCAGTGCACTTAATGATGTACATATGACCCTGTTCACACTGAAGATTGTGGGCATTTTGCCATCGAGTTTGATGTGTGCAGGGTTTAGCCTTTAATTTAGCTTTCACAGGATGGTTCCCTTAAAGTAGCCCCTGCGTTTTCACAGTTTTGTTCGTAATTGTTTGAGTGAGGACCTCAGGTGCAGTAGAATTAATACCTCAGTAAACCCAAGTAATTACTTTTGCAGTCGTTAACCGGTATTAATTAAATGACAGCTGCTGATTTATCAGCTTATAATAAACAGGAATCTACTGTACTACCTGGTTGGGAAGCCTCAAGAAATGTTTCTAATAGTCATTAGAGGCCAATCCTGCCTTGGCTGGTGATGACAGAGGGATTAGAAACATTAACAGATGCAATCCCCACTCTAGGAATTCTATCAGCTAGGGCAAGATTCCACTGAGTGGGTTTGGGGGATGAAATAAACCCAGATTCCTCTTGCTCTGAAAATGCAAACTTCAGGCTGGTGCAGACAGCGAGCACAAGACTTAAAGTATGGCTTCCGTAGGATTTAGGTAATGCATAGGCCAGGTGCTGGCTCTCTACAAAGTGGCAAGTTTCACCTAAAGCAGCCCATAAACCCAGTAGGCAGTCCCTGATGAATGCAGGATATAAAGTGAGGACCTGATCCTGTCCGTTTCTGAGCCCGTTGAACTCCACTGTCGTGTAGCCAGTGGGAGCTGAAGGGAGCTCCAGCCCTCACAGGAAGAGCTCAGCATCCAAGGTTGGATCCTGATCCAGCTCCAGATGAAGCCAATGAGAGTTGGATTGGACTCTAACTGCAGGGTACCCCTCAATCAGCAGACCATACTCCCATAGGGCTGAATGGGCTGGCTGAGCAGTTCAGGCCCTAGCTTTATCCTGAGCTCCAGAGAGAGATGCAGCTTATTCAGTGGGAAAAGGCTCCCTTAACTGACCCTTCCAGCCCCTGCGCACCAGTGGGTGGCATTTAATATCTGGTATTCAGGCACTAAAGCTCTGTCTCCTTCCATCCTCATTTGAGACTCTCATACTGGGACAAGATGCCAACAGCAGCGTGACGTACAACTCCCCGGGGACTGAACCAGGCACCTCCCCAACTAAAACACGTGAGTGTCTATAGCTTGAACTAAAGTTCAGTAGTTGGTGCTGTAACACATATTCTCTGCAATTCAGCACAGAGGGGGACCTGTAACTTCCATTCACCAGTGAGGTACAGCAGCCGCTGTTTAAAAAAAAAAAAAGTAAAATAGTCCTATGCGCCTAGTAAAATGTGACAGACACGGACGACTTCATATTACATTGGCATCTCTTACCTAACATTTTACAACTCGGTATTTTAATGCAAGTCGCTCAGAGCCAGACCTAAAACCACACTGATGATTTTACGTTTCAGAGACTGATTCATGAAAAAGCAGCAATGTGGGCAAGCTGACACTTTGCCAGGGATATTTTGGTACTAAAATTGAACACTGCGAGGGTGGGGAAGGGCTTCTGGGTGGGAGTTAGGTGAGTATGTAACTGCTGCTGGAACAGAACTGGCACTGAAGAAAACTGCCACATCACACACACAGACCAGGGTATCCTTTGCATTTGTGACTTAACCCACCCCAAACCCAGCCACCTATCCACTTTCTTTGGGGGACAATTGTCTGCTGAGGAAAGGAGAGAACGGTCTTGTAATTACCCATGTGTTTACCCTCACTGTGGGAGCTAGTTCCTATGAACTCACTCTCCAGGATGCATAGTTAGGGTGACCAGATGTCCCGTTTTTAAAGGGACAGTCCCATTTTTGGGGACTTTTTCTTATATAGGCACCTATTACCCCCCACCCCCATCCCGTTTTTTCACAGTTGCTATCTGGTCACCCTATGCATAGTCATAAACACAGAAGAACTGCATGGTTCAGCTATATAATGAGATATACTGCACAATGGAACTCCACTCTCCCTGTGAGCTAAAAAGCTGTGCTCCTTAGTGGCTTTCTCCCTCCATGAAAACATAGAAGGGAGCTTGAGCAGAAAATACTGGACAAGCAAGGCTGGAGAGAGTGGTCTCACAAATCCGTTGGCCAAATCCCTTGCATAGGGAGTCAAAGATTACAGATACAACTGCAATTTCAGGACTGCAGTAATAATCATGAAGCACATCTGGTGATAGTGGAACCCTTCATCCCAGCTCTATCTCCAAGCCCTGCAGAGAACTACTGAGCTAAATCTGTGAACTCAGGCTTTGCAAGAGGTCATAGACTCGACCCTGGGGCTGTGATTCACTCCAGCCTGCCCACCTAATGAGACCAGAACAGCTCCTTCCATAATGAAATGGTTCTTTCTTGGGTAATGTCTCTGAGATCTTTGAAGAGCCTGAACCCTCAAGTGAGTCCCAATCAATTTCATTCTCCTAAGAAACAAATATAAACAACATTACATTGAAATTACATTGAAAATTGCAGGGGAAAGTGATATCCTGCCCCAATTACATAGTACAATGCTGTGTGTTGTTTTTGTACAATATACAGTACTTAATTATATAAATTATGGTTGGGGAATATGTCTGCACAACACAGCAAATTGATACTAAAGAAACAATAGTTCAGGTTTGGATTCAGCATTTGGCATTTTGCAGCGATGAAGCCAATCTTCAGTATTTTGAGGTTTGCTCTGATTTAGTTTTTTGACTGGGAATTAATTTATACCAATTCACTTTGCTTTATATCCTGTCACTTTCAAAAGGCAGCTGATAACAGCTGATCCCTTGGAATAACAAAGCAGGCTATACATTATAGGTCTAGGGTTCAGTCTAAATGCCACTTCAGACTATGAGTGACCATAAATATTTGCAGGAAGACTATCTTTTTTCTCCAAAATGGAAAAAGAGGTCTGACAAAATGCCACAGTATCAACATTGAAGATAGTTTACTGAATGTGATTCCTTTCCTCTTCTAGTAGATTTTTTTCCTTAATTTTCCCCATATTTTCATCTAATTATTTTTTCAAAACATTGGCTGACCACAGCACAAAAATATTTACAGAAAGAAGTGTCCTGACCTGGTATTATTGCGGGCAGGTGGTAAAAGAGGATGGGCACCGTGACCCAGATCCTCAAAGGTATTTACGTACTTAATTCATTGGGAGTTAGGTGCCTAACTACCTTTGGGTATCTGGGCCAGAGTCTTTAGGATTTTGCTGCCCAAAGCGAAGTACAGTAGTAATTGACTTTTGAGGCCTAATGATACAAACCTTTATTCGCTTGTCTTCTCTGTCTTCTATAGGATTACTCTGACTTCTATAGGATTACTCCACTGAAAAAGAATGTGTATGATTAGCCTTTAATTGACATTGACACTAGGTAGAAATGGCACTCATTTTATTTCCTGATCTCCTCATGAAAGATATGCCATTTCCCCTGAACAAAGTTTCCCTTTGTACCTAAGGGACTGTCCTTTTCCTTATCACTCCATAAATGCATGGAAGAAGTATCTGATTATCCATAATTACCTTCCCCCCTCCATCGCCTCTATCCTATTCAAGGTGTTTCATTAGCAAAGTGTGAAGCTGAATGCAAGATAAGTTGAACAAGTGGAACTTTACTAAACCCAGTGTGGTTTGCTCTGTCCAGCGCAACTCCTCGCATTCCCTGTTTTGCTGTTGTCCTCTGACTCCATTTCTACTGATCTTAACACACAGAGCATGCTATGTTTTCTGCATTCCATTCACTGGAACACTGACTTCAAGCCAAAGTTGGTATTTAGCCCAGTTCAGACATTAAATTAATAAAAGGGGATGTTGTGGAACATGTTTGGGGATTGGTCCTGCTTTGAGCAGGGGGTTGGACTAGATGACCTACTAAGGTCCCTTCCAACCCTGATATTCTATGATTCTATGTTCCCATCCTAACCAGGAAGGGGTTAAAATAGTTCCGCTGGGCTCACTAAGCTCTGGCCCAGTGTACCTGTGAGGCCTGTTGCACCTGGAGAAAGGTGGCTCCTTAAAAGGGAGGTTCCAAGCACAGCAGAGGCCAGCACTTAGAGGGGAACAGAGCTAGGATTCCCTAGTCCCACAGAACAGGGACTGCTTACCGGGAAAGCTTCTGAAGAATCTCTGCTGCCTGATCCCTCTAGAGAGTCAGAGGGACTATCTTTATTTTACTTTGATTTGCTTTTCATTAGAGTCCAGGATGCTGAGCCTGTGCCTCTCAGACACTTCATGGGGTTAGGACCCCAGACTCACAGAGTATGTATCTGTTACCTGGTGAGGAACTGGACTGCTTTGTGGGCTGCAAGATTATTTTGTTTGCCTCTTTTTGAAAAAAAATAATCTTGGATTGTGGTCAGGCCTTGAAGGAGAGAAACTGCTTCTCTGGAACTTACAGCCAGGAGATGGCTCCTGACACTGCCAACTGTGTTACAGCAACACTTACAGCCAGATAGGGACGTGGGGATGAGAGAGGTGCCCACCCTCACCCCAGGGGACGGAGAGGGGGGTGCCCTAGAGGTACAATCCATGAAAGGAGCATTGGTGACCAAGGACACTGCATTTTAAAATCAGTAATTTCCACCAGTTAATATTCAGTGATGTGTGAGAACCCTTGTGATTAAACTAGGAGATAACTGTACTAACCACTGGCAAATGTTAGTCCATATCATCAATACCTTAGACTTAGATATTTTGACCCTGTTTTAAGGTGGACTTCAATTCACCCGCTGATATGGTAAATGCTACATTGCACCAACAATTTCACCTATTTAGGTGACTAATTAATTGATTTGCATGGGCAATTAATTCTTTAGAATAGTTGAGACCCTCTTTTTTCAAATGTGCAGAATACTGTCATGCTCAATATCTTCAAGTCTATATTAGCAGCCTTAGTCCAGGATTTTGCATGATTGTAGAGTTCACACTTTCACTGAACTATGAGGTACGATTTACAGCAACCTCTATATACAGTATTATAAAGTAACAGTCAAGAAGCTAAAGAGAACAGAGAGGCTTCAAGCAAAGATTCATTTAGATCAAGATCTGGAGGCAGATCTTCACCCAGTGAAAATTATCATAACTCCACTGAAGTCAATGCCCCTAGATCTTCCCCCTGGAACATTTATCAGGTTCAACAGTGTTCAGATTCAGAGTTTCACTTCAGGCCTATTAAATAAATTAGTCCTACTAGTAAAAGTTTGGGAGGGGAGGGATAGCTCAGTGGTTTGAGCATTGGCCTGCTAAACCCAGGGTTGTGAGTTCAATTTTTGAGGGGGCCATTTAGGGATCTGGGGCAAAAATTGGGGATTGGTCCTGCTTTGAGCAGCAGATTGGACTAGATGACCTTCTAAGGTCCCTCCCAACCCTGATATTCTATGAAAATTTGCACCCAGACTCAGATCTCAAATTTTCCCCATTCTGAGTGGTGGGGAATACTGGAACCCTGGGCTGCAGTGGGGACCAAGGAAATATTTCTATGGGGAGAAACAACTCATTGTCTTCAAGAAAGGCTGTGAGTGAATTCCAGATTAAAAGGGCAGGAGAAATGAATGGGTAACCCCTACCCCCAGGAGTGTAGTGTGGAGGAGAGGATGCAAAGAGGAGGCCAAAAATTGATTCACTGCAAAGGAAATGTCTGAAAATGCAACTCTTTCCTTTTATTTTCCTTCGTAGTTAAGCCTTTTTCTTTGATTTCTCTAATCCAGCTTCCAACACAGTAGATGGAAAATGTTTCACATCATTTAAGGCTGTAACCAAATCCACCTGTACTAGGGGTTTCTGATTCTAGCAGGTGGCATGATTCCAAAGTGGTTCTTACAGTGCTAGGAAATATCCATGCTTGTGTTCATGAATTCCTTGTCTCATTGAGTCTTTTCATTTGATTTATGGACTATTCAAGTTTATAATTTTTCACATCTATGCTCTAGTTTGTTTAGTTTTCCCTCCCATATTTAGGTCATTTATATAGGAATTAGGTAACCTACTTAGGTAATCCATCAAAAGTTAGATTGGAGAGGGTTCCTTACAGACATACCCTTTTGACTAGTAATGTATATATGCTCCCCAAGGAACATCACCAGAAGTAGACACTGTAATAGTATGTTAAAGAGTAGACCATTCCCAATAAAACCACAACTGTGAAACAATGTAAAACTCCAAGGGAAAACCCCATTACCACTGACACCAATCAGTCTCTTAAAAATGCTGAACAAAATCAATGTGGTTTCTTGGTATCATAGTCCTTAAAAGCCACAAAAAGCAAAAGTCACCCCCTTATGACTTACCAAATAATTAGGGATGGCATAAACTTTTATGGGTTCACTGCTTGGCTTAGTTCAAACAAGCCAGAGAAAGTCTGAAGGCCAGATCCTCAGCTGATGTAAACCAACATAGTTTCACTGATTTTATAGGAGGTTCTGATTTACTCCAGTTGAGGGTCTGGCTCTTTATGTTTAGTCAGCCATCATATTTCTCTCTCTCTCCCTCCTTCCTCCTCCCAACCAAGACAGATTTCTGTCTCTTCCGCGACCCAGTCTTTCTGGTCCCATGCCTTCCAAGTAGTTTGGGGTGAAATTGTACCATTTCAACTCACACCCAGCAAACACAACTCTCTTAGTCACCTTCTGAGAAAATAAAAGAACATGAGATCTCCTGGGTTAGGGGGAAAAAAGACTTTTAATAGAAAGAGAGGATTTGTCTTGTTTGAAATAGACTGCCTACGCTTGCCCAGTTAATAGTGTCCCTTCCTCTGTGGCTTAAACTGGGGTGTGTGGAGGGTGGTGGGACACACTCCTGCAGATTATCTCAATCTGCAAACAGCGGGTCAGTCTGGTGTGCAAAAACCTCCAAAAAATGTTCCATTTTATGTTGCTATTTTATGTGGAATATTTACGGTACTATTCAAACTTGTCTTATATAGTAAAGTTTATTATGGAAGAAATTGGCGGCCTATTACTAGCATGGTTTAGCGCATGTAAATGGTTTACAGTGTAATTTCACGCTCACTTCAAAGCCTTTAAAAATGCTGCAAAGCAGTTTAGCTCCCTGTAAACCTTTCAGCTCTGCAAATTGAAGTTACTAGTACTTAACTGCTTTCTCCAGGGCTTAATTTCCCCCTAGGTTAGGTAATTTAGCCTTTTCTCCAGCGAAAAAAGCAAGATTTGTCATGCTCCCCACCATTAAATTAATGCGCACCACTTTTCCCCCCACCAATGTAATCAATTATTGTAAAAAGGCTATGTCTGAAGAAGTATCGTGATTCCACCACGTCCCAGCCTCCTTGTTTGTCTCATTCACCTATTATGTCTTGCCTTTGAACTGCAAGCTCTTTGGGGCAGAGGTTGTCATTTATTACATGTTTGTACAGCACCTAACACAATGGGACCAACTTGATTGTGGTCTTTAGGCATCACTGGAATACAAATGTTAAATAATAACAGTAAAGTAACTATGCAGGTATTCAAAGTGGGGAGACATAATAATGTGAATAGGCCTTTAACGATAGTGGTGGTACAGAGCAGTAATACTCTGAACATGAGGGGTGAAGTCCTGGCCCCACTGAAGCCAATGGGAACCTTGCCATTAACGTCAGTGGGGTCTGGATTTCACCCAGAGTTGTTTTTATTATTACCTTAGCATGCATACTGTATCTACTTTAAGAATTAAATGAGATGGTTTTAACAATTACACCGTTACATAAACAAAAGGTTAACAGCTCTTGTTGGACTATGAATGAAGATAATGGAGCTATCTGCGACTACTTTAAACCCTGTGCTTTTTATCAGCACAGCTTAGACTCGTAGGACTTGTCTACACTACCCTGCAGTTCAGACTTCAGGTGCATGACTAGCAGTGTGCACCAAAGTCCTGCACTGTAACTCCCATATGTGGACATTGCAGGCAACAACTAAAAGGTTCCTACGTTAATGTGAACTAGGAACCCACCTCACGCCCGCAGGGATTTACAGTGCAACACTTTGATGCACACTGCTATTCACATCCCCATAGTCCAAATTGCAGGGCAGTGTAGACATAGCCTTAGACTTTTCATCCAATGCTGACATTAGAGATTCTAGTTCCAGGGGTTTGGCTCCTACCCATCTTTTACATTGTTATAGTGTAAGCAGAGTCAGGATGAGCTCCACCCTGACATCTGGTGGGGAGTCATGGCAAAGCACGCCAGGGGCTGATCCAATTTGCATAGGCACACCCACCCTGCCTGGTACGAACCATAGTGACCCAAATGGGCATTTTGGGCTGCTGTAGGATCCCCAGTTTTCTGTATTGGGGCAGGAATTTCTGTTATTGGGGCAGGAAGAATAAACTGTTGTTATACTGCTTATGTAAATCATGGACAGTGGAACTGTACTTGGCCTTTTGTCATGTTAAAGGGGAACTTGCCATTAACTAAACAGCACTCACCAGCCGAGGGACATGGGTTCCAAAGCCCAGTGAATTGAGAGAGGCTGGGGACAGGTATTAATGCCTGGTGGTGTAGGGCCCCTGTGAGGGTCTGAGACACCAATTGCAGCATCTCCTCCTCTCTCCACTGTGGAATATCAGAGCTAATGTTGAGTTCTAGAGAGTCTGGTTTCAGGCTGCTGAATTGAAATCACTCTGGGCTAATAGTGCAAATGAGCACTAGGGCTCCCCTAAACTACAAGCTGAAATCACTAAAGAGCTAAAAGCATTATGAGCTGAAATCACTGAGCTGAAATCACTGAGCACTATGTTAAGTAGTGGGGGAGCCTGAAGATAAATTGCTGAGTGGCTGGTGGAGCAGTTGGCAAGACAGCTGATGGTGTGGCGCTGCTGGCAGAGCGGCGCAGTTCGTGAGGACAGTCGGAGCGGTGCTGCTGGCAGAGCGGCGCAGTTCGTGAGGACAGTCGGAGCGGTGCTGCTGGCAGAGCGGCGCAGTTCGTGAGGACAGTCGGAGCGGTGCTGCTGGCAGAGCGGCGCAGTTCGTGAGGACAGTCGGAGCGGTGCTGCTGGCAGAGCGGAGCAGTTCGTGGTTGCAGTCGGAGCAGCTTGCAGGACGGCTGGTGGAGCGGTGCTGTTGGCGGGGCAGAGCAGTTCGTGGGGACAGCTGTAGCGGCTTGCGGGACAGCTGGCGGAGCAGAGCGGCCTGTGAGACGGCTGGCAGAGCAGAGCGAAGCCCCACGGAGGGTGAGGCAATCATCTTCACGCTACGTAAGGTGCCCCTTACCCCCCCCCCTTCCCATTGCTGCCCAGGCGGGTGGCGTGTAGCACCCTGCAGATGAACTTTTGAACTCTGGGACTGGACTTTTGGGTTCTTGGACTTTTGGGGACTTTGGGTGACTTTTGGGCTGCTGGACTCAAGAACCCAAGGGACAGGGCATGGCCCAATTGGCTGTGGTGGGTCTTGCTCACAGTTTGGCTTATGGATCCTAGTTGCAATGTTTTCCCAATTTAAGGCTGGTATCGTTTACCTACTGATTAAAGATTCCTGTTACCCTGAGGCTCTGTGCTTACGAGAGGGGAAGTATTGCCTCTTTGAGGCGCCCAGGGGGTGTGTATAAGATTTTCCCAGGTTACTGGGTGGGGGCTCGAGCTGGTTTTGCATTGCATTGTTGAGAAGGGAACCCCTATGTACTGAACCTGGCCCTTGCTGCTGTCAACTTGTCCTGGCAGAAGGGTTACAATAGTTAAGTACTTAACAGGTGTTACATTTCAGGGAGGCAACCACTTTCACTTCAGATATGCACATTCTTAGCCCACCTGCTCAGGGTCTTTGCCCACATGCTCAGCATCTAACGGATCACTGTACTTGGGGTCAGGAAGGAATTTTCCCCTGGGTCAGATTGGCAGAGACCCTAGGGGGTTTTCACCTTCCTCTGCAGCATAGGGCATGGGTCACTTCCAGGTTTAAACTAGTGTAAAGGGTGAATTCTCAGTAACTTGAAGTCTTTAAACCATGGGTTGAGGACTTTGGTAACTCAGCCAGAGGTTAAGGGTCTTAACCAGTGATGCTATCATGACAGGCAGTACAAATATATCTACTGTAGGTATAGCTAATCTAGTGCCCCTTTAGATGGATATGGTGATGGTGAACTATTGGCCTATCCCACATGATGCCAGTTTATTTTCTCCTCTCAAGATACAGACTGTGGCAGGGTAAGATAGAAATTAATTAGGCTGCTGTAAGGAGACTCAAAGATTCCAAGCTAGACCTGAATCTTTAATGTAGCATGAGAGATTTTGGAAGGAGTATTTCCTCTATGGTTTGCATGGCTTGTGTGTGATCCTATAACTACTGTGCTAGAATAAATAACACTTCCTTTGCCCTTCTGTTCTAGTGTTCCAAATATTCATTTGAAACATACTCATATTAAATAAAAAGTACTGCAGGTGGGTCTTCTTTGTGACTCTTTCTTCAGGTTTATTCTAAGCATGACTTAGCAGGAACTTTTTTTAAGAAAGCAAAAATTTCCTGTAGCTTAGGTCCCCCATGGACACACACTGCCTGTGCCTCCATTCTTCCCTGCTTCCAGCTAAAAAGCACAGCTTGAGATCATGGATTTTTTAATATGCTTAAGCATAAGAACATATAATCATTTTAACTTAATGCAGAAGTGCTGTGCTCTGAGCCCATTGACACAGCTGTGTTTGCACGCTGTTATACCCTCTAGCTGTCCAAAATTTTAACTTTATTTTTTTTAAAGTGCCTAATTTATTTCTGGGCAGACTCACTAGGTCCCCTATGTCGTTTACTCTGAAGACACGTCTCCATCACTGCCTCCTATTGATGTAAGTGAGCACTTTAGCTGGATTTCCTTGCACTCAGTTTAATGTTTATGATTCTCTGTCACAGTACCAAATGTTCTAGAAGAAAAACCAAACAACCACAGCTGAAAATGTTGGATAAGAAAAGGAATAGCTGTTTTTATTTCTATTTCATGTTTCAATGTGTATTTAGTTGCAGATCTGATATCTTGTTAATGAATTTCTGTTTTTGTTCCAAAACCTTTAAACCCATTTTCAAGTGAATATGTGAAATTCTGTGCATGAGACAAAACAATGTCGAGCATTGTAATTAGAAGCATTCTTTAGAATAATGATATCTACCATCTCTGTCTGATTATCTCTAATTTGCTGTTGCAGGTGTACAGCTACTAAGGATTGCATTTTGAAGGCTGAGCCATGCAATTTAGACTCAACATTGCATTTAGGAGCAAGATTCAGTACTGCATTTGGGAACATTCAGCTAGTTACAATCCCTAGTATCTGAGTACTCTGGTTGCAGCTCTACAGTCTGGTGTTCATAGAGTGTGGGGCCATCGGCCTGCCTCTGCCTACGTGGCCCCGCTCCCACACACACCCAACCTTCTTTGGCGCAATTTGTATCCCTGGACGCAGACAGAAGGAGAAATCCCTGTGCTCCCTCAACCACAAGGACCACCACCATCACCTGCTTTTTCACACAGTGAACAATGGTGAGGGAGGAAAGTATGGAATGACCCTTGTGCCATTCCCAGCACATGTGCACTAGGGCCAGTCTCAATATGGAGTCCGTTACAGCACCTAGGCTGTGGCATGCCTATCACTGTACTGAGGGGCATGTCACGTGCCAAAAAGGCTGCAATACTCTTTCCAATACGTAGAATCATAGAATCTTCGGACTGGAAGGGACCGCAAGAGGTCATCTAGTCCAGTCCCCTGCACTCAAGGAAGGACTAAGAATTATCTAGACCATCCCTGACTGGTGTTTGTATAATCTGCTCTTAAAAATCTCCAATGACGGAAATTCTACAAACTCCCTGGGCAATTTATTCCAGTGCTTAACCACCCTGACAGTTAGGAGGTTTTTCCTAAGGTCCAACCTAAACCGCCCTTGCTGCAATTTAAGCCGATTGCTTCTTGTCCTATCCTCAGAGGTTAAATAGAACAATTTTTCTTCCTCCTCTTTGTAACAACCTTTTATGTACTTGAAATCTCTTATCATGTCCCCTTTCAGTCTTCTCTTCTTCAGACTAAACAAACCCAATTTTTTCAATCTTCCCTCATAAGCAATGTTTTCTAGATCTTTAATCATTTTTGTTGCTCTTCTCTGGACTTTCTCCAATTTGTCCACATCTTTCCTGAAATGTGGCACCCATAACTGGACACAATACTCCAGTTGAGGCCTAATCAGCATGGAGTAGAGCGGAGAATTACTTCTCGTGTCTTGCTTACAATACTCCTGCTAATACATCCCAGAATGATGTTTGCTTTTTTTTGCAACAGCGTTACACTGTTGACTCATATTTAGCTTCCTTAGATCCCTTTCTGCAGTACTCCTTCCTAGACAGCCATTTCCCATTGTGTATGTGTGCAACTGATTGTTCCTTTCTAAGTGGTGTACTTTGCATTTGTGATTATTGAATTTCATCCTATTTACTTCAGACCATTTCTTCAGTTTGTCCAGATCATTTTGAATTTTAATCCTCTCCTCCAAAGCACTTGCAACCCCTCCCAGCTTGGTATCATCCGCAAACTTTATAAGTGTACTCTCTGTGCCATTCTCTAAATCATTGATGAAGATATTGAACAGAACTGGACCCAGAACCAATCCCTTTGGGACCCCACTCATTATGCCCTTCCAGCATGACTCTGAACCACTGATAACCACTCTCTGGGAATGATTTTCCAACCACTTATGCACCCACCTTATAGTAGCTCCATCTAGGTCGTATTTCCCTAGTTTGTTTATGAAAAGGTCATATGAGACAATATCAAAAGCCTTACTAAAGTCAAGATATACCACATCTACCACTTCCCCCCCTATCCACAAGGCTTGTTACCCTGTCAAAGAAAGCTATCAGGTTGGTTTGACACGATTTGTTCTTGACAAATCCATGTTGACTGTTATTTATCACCTTATTATCTTCTAGGTGTTTGCAAATTGATTGCTTAATTATTTGCTCTACACTGGTCTATAATTCCCTTGGTTGTCCTTATTTCCCTTTTTATAGATGGGCACTATATTTGCCCTTCTCCAATCCTCTGTCATATGTCATAAAGGTAGTTTCTAGACTGAACTGAACCTGTCTTGCTGGGCTTGACAGTCATTGTCAATTCCCATGACATGACAAGGTGAATAAGTGTTGCCAAATCAGTATACTAAGCATAGATCTGATCTTGTATGCCTTTCACATCCAAAATTCCCAGGGAACAGCTTTCCTTTAAATAATATGAAAAAGACTTGAGCAAGACTATAGTGGTCACAGATAAAAAAGCGTAGGTCCAAACCTGAATTCCTTCAGTTTTTATTTTGTCTGTATTCAGGTAAACCTTTCACTGACTTCACTGGGAGTTTTACCAAAGAACCACTGAATAAGGTCTTCAAGATTTGGCCCAGTGTATCTGTCCATTTTATGAAAAATCCATTTCTCCTTGGGAAATAGGGAATGTTAGTTAAATTTAAGGCCAAATCAAATAGTTCCCATCTCAAAAATTATGCTTCAATAATTTATTTACTTAGTTATTTTGTTCTTCAGTGGAGAACTTTTTTTTTCCTCAGTGCACAATGAAGACATTCCCATTCATCCTTCCTTAAGGCCCTGCATCACAACATCATTCTAAGCTGAGGAGAAATGGATGGGGGTTACTTTGCAAACCTAACACAAGATTCTCTGCAGAGCAATGCTCATTGCTTTCTTCAAAGGCTGAGATTGCTGCCAGTCAGGGAAGCTAGAGTCCAGACATGGAACCTAGGTCCCTCACATAGTAGAGTAGAGTAACATTGGTTGACACCCCCGCCCCTCCAGACTTTAATACTTCAAGCTTGCTCTAGACTTGCTAAATTCTAACTGCATTAGGCCCTGACTAAAGTCAATGGGTCTTCAGCACAGGGTTAAAGGTAAACATGTTTAGGTGCTTCCCTGAATAAGCATAGACTTTAACACATGCTATAAGTGCTCTCCTGAACCAGGGCCCTTGCTATTAAAATGAATCACATCTGAATAGCCAAGCATGAGAAATGTTTAGCCATGTTAGCACTTATTTGTTTTAAAATTGAGGTTGTTGGGGAGGGAAACTTAATTAAAAAAATTCAAATCACTACAATGAAAATCTTTCAGCTCTGAAAATGACCAAAATCATGAATTACTTATCACAGTTGCCTTCCATGGATTTAACTTTTTCTTTTTTGTTCGTAAAAGCCAAGACATTAGGAGAGATTTTTCCAGCATTAGCATGGAGCAGAGCATTGTTAGATTTGTGGCTAGGCTGAGTGATCTCCAGCCAGTGTCTGAGCCCACAGTCTCACATTCCGGTTTCTTTGGATTACCACTACGCCATTTCTTTGCTCTGCAATGTCATCTCTTTTTCAGAAAATATTGGTAGGCACTTTTAAAAATCCAAGTTAACAGCATCAAAGGAAAAATAAAAGCAAGCTGACATGTCTCACAAGGGCATCTCACAAGAACATATAGGATAGCTCTCCTATTTCCATCTCA
Source organism: Chelydra serpentina (assembly GCA_037349315.1). NCBI lineage: Eukaryota > Metazoa > Chordata > Testudines > Chelydridae > Chelydra > Chelydra serpentina. Next base: position 29,111,844 of record JBAIAC010000026.1, read on the forward strand.
GTTTCATGTCACCTTTGAAATGGACTCAAGTAAAACAAAGCAAAGACTAGTTAAGGAGCAAAATATGCATGCCCTTAGCCTTTAGTAACAGTTAGTTATGATTTTTAATATCATTATCACACACTCTTGTGAGCTGTTTAACATGGTTACAAACACTCTTGCTGTATCCGTGGTGCCATAAAAATGTATGCAAGGCTGTTCTTTATTAATAGGCTTATAAAATTATTTTGATGACTTGCAAACTTTTCCCCTTTAGCCAAGAGGATTCCAGGAGAGTAATGATAAAGATGATATTGTTCTTCTTAAGGGACTCTATCTTGCATGCTAATGCACTCAAAATTCTCATTGAGGTCACTGAGAGCAAATAGGAAAATGTTGTCGATAAGAGCTTGGAGTGTGCGAGGAGCGCAGAATTAGTCCTACAACCTGCCAACATTGGAGCCACAAGCACAAAATGTCATGTTTTATCTTCAAATGTTTGCAACCTAGCAAGGTGACATTTTATTAAAAGTTTCAAAGAGAAGCTTGTCATTAATTCATGACAGTTTAAATGTAATTTCATTTTAATGATTCAATTAATTTTAATATTATTTTCACAACACCTAACTGAAGATTAAACAAACAGCAATACATTTGAAACAGAAACATGCAGTACAGTACTAGCGTTTGATGATCTGGTATATAAACTAGATCTTCCACTGGGGTAAACTGGCTTCAGCAGAGCTCCATTGATTTACAACAGCTGAGAATCTGGCCTTTACCTCTTAATTATTTCATAGACCTCAAGAGATTGAAATAGCATAAGGGAGCCTTTGAATCAATGCATTTCATGAGGAAACTTCTTCTGTAAATATTTGAGCAGCCCAGAAATTTAACATTTATTGGACAAGTCCTAGTGATCTACATACAACACGTGAGCAATCCCATCTTATTACCTGGGGCTGGGAGGGAGTTAGGTATCCAACTCTGACTGACTCTGTAGTAATAAAGTGAGCAGGATTTGGCCCTATATAAAACAAAGAGACCCATCAAATGTTACAGTCCTAGACTAGGATTTTTAAAGAAGCCTGGGAAAGTTAGGTGTCAGTGGAAGCCATTACGATCAGAGTCAATGGGAGTTGAATACCTAACTCCCTGGAAGCTGGTTTTAAAACTCCTAACTTGGCCCCATAGCATTCGATGGGGCTACATACAAGAGTAAGGTGGCAGGATTGGCCGTGTATGAAAATCTGCAGCTCAATTTAGAATAAATTAATATTTGTGAATCTCCCTGAAAGGAGGTTTTTACCAGTAGCATTTCATCCCTGTTACAGTAGCAGATAGTAGGGAATTGCAATCAGTGGGAATTTTGTACACATGGACAAAGCAGGGCTGGGAACATTGTTTCTGTTGCATTGACACTGGCTGATTTATTTGCTTGTTTAAATGACCTTTTGCTAATATTTAAAAGGGCACAAAAGTAAACAATTTCAGAAATATTGGTGCTGACAACTTACCCTTTTTCAGGAACTATTGTTTTTTTTAAAAAATTGCCTGAGGGGGCTTTGTGCAAAAATCTACATTATTTTATTAATACTGAAGGATTTACTTGAAAGTAATCCAAAACTAAAGCCAAGGAGCCTCCAGCATAACAGCTTTCTGTCTTGTTTCAATAGTAATTGTCAAGTACAATGAACAATCCCTGTTTAGTTTTATGCTGGATATCTATCTAATCTCTCTCTCTCTATATATATATATATATATATATATATTTAAAATCATTACTGTAACAACTGCCTGTTTTCGATATGGGTCATATAGGACTAAAGAAAAGCAATTACCTGGGTCAGAGCACATATACAGAGCAGTGATGTGATGATCCTGAACTACTCTGAGTCACAGGAGGTTTGTCTTTGCAAAGGACTGTTATAACTAACTGAATAATGTAATTGCAGCAGGTTGTATTGCATGCTGTTGGTTGCTGAAACCAAAGCAGAGATTAGATACACTACAGCAACTAAATCAACTATTATTGCAGGAGTGGAAAACGACGCATTATGATCATGATCTAATTCCCATTGAAGATTACAGCTGTCTTTTCATTGCATTTAATGGGGATCGAATTGGAGTTGGTGGGAAAACAAGAAAAATATTTTCCATATTTTTAATTCAAATTACTCCCACAGAAAGTGGGAGATGGGATGAGGAGGACCTACCAAAAGCAGCCCTGAAGGAAGGAATAGGGAGGAGGAAGAGAAACAGGAGATAATGGATTTACAAAAGCAAGATGAGATTTCGAACAGGGAGATAGGATCAGCCAAGTCAAAAGCTGCCAGGAGGTGAAGGACAATGAAGATAAAGTAGAACATACGATCATAAAAAGCCCTAAGACTTGACACCGAGGAGGTCACTACAGATCTTGATGAAAGCAGTTTCAGTGGAGGCTGGACACCAAATTGGATAGGATCCAGGGTGGAATTTGAGGAGAGGTGTAACCCAGGGACCCGTTGGTATCAACTGGCAGAGGACACAGGCATCCCCTGGAACAAAGATGCATAATAGTTCACCAAAGGATGATGTCTCTGCTGAAAGCCAGTAGCCCTCTGGTCATCATAACCATTACCAAATGTATGTACAGACAATATTTAAGAAGTTATGTATCTAGTCTATAAATTATGTTCTTAATGTTTTGGAGTTAAGGCAGGTCACATATCTTGGAAATGTTCTTTTCAGGCAGGAGGTAGGAGACACTTATTCCCCTGTGTATTGTATGCCCCACAATGTAGGCCTATTTTTGTACTGACTGAGGCAAAAGGAGAGATTGTGAAATCTACATCAGAGGAAATGTACAGGTTGAAACAAAACAGCAGGGGGTGTCATGAATAAAGACAAAGGATGGGACTGGCCTATCTTGGTGGGCAAAGAAACACATGGAATCTTTCACCTAAGAGGCAAGCTGACAGCATGTCTATCTCATGAAAGGATCCCAGCCAACCTGGCTTTATTAAATAAACTTGTACTTGATTTAATGCTAAATATATCTAAGTGCCGTGCGTTAAGCGGCACGGTGATCTGAGGTGGAACTGTTAAGCTGGGGTGTACTGTTCCTTTGGAAGCAGTGAATCTGTGAATACAAGTGTCCAGTGGACCAGCGCCTTGACACTCCAGGGAGACAGAGGGCTCAAAGGTTGGTGTGTGCCTATTCAAGTCCTGCTGTCTCTCTGCAACTTAGCAAAAGTCAAGAGAAGAGTGTTTATGTTGCCCATGGCTAGTGGAGTTGGGGAGTTGACCCCTGGCAGGCACAGACAACGCTTCCTCACACTAAGGGCAGCAGGTAGTGAAGTGCCCTCTCAACCCTGGGTACCCCCAGAAAGCATTACAAGAGGAACTGAAGGCAACATTTGGAGCAAAAGGAGGTGTGCACTAGCTGGCAATGGCGAGGGCATCAAGGGTGGCATTATTTGAATGTGGGTGACCATAACTGGCTTGCATTGTGAGGGGAAGGAATCTGATGGGAGTGAAAGTTTAAAGGGCAAGATTAGGAAGTCAGGGAATAAGGGCAAGGGAGGTCACCATAGGTTTGCTGGGGCAGGTGGAAGGTTAGAGGAAGAAAGCAGGAGTGAAACCTCAGTATTTGTAAATAGAGAGGAGTGCAGGAAGATGACAAATACTATGTGCTTCTTTCAATATTATTGAGACAGCCACACTTCCATTATGGTTTCATTGACTCAGTAACAATGCATGCTTCATACCATACATGCAATTTGCAATAGCATAGACACATCAGATTCAGACGCATCAGATGCAACTAGCAATTGAACTTATCTCCATACTGATTCTAGAGGAGAACATGAACAGTTGGAATCACTGTTAGCTTTCCAGGGGCTCTCTCTATTGTCCCGTCTGCCAGTCAGAGACCAGCACTGATTCTGAGTTGACTATCTACCAGTGGCAAGCTCACATGGCTTAGACACTCCAGCAGTAGCCTTCACATTAGTGAAGCTGCAACCTGCAGAACACCAGAGGTGTGTACCAGAGGTGTGTACCAGAGGTGTGTACCAGAGGTGTGTACAAGTAAATGCAAGCTGCAGCGGCAAAATTGGATTCAGGAAATGCACACAGAAGTGACAGTTCCATTAAACAGCAGCTCAGTGAAAGGCAGCGGGAAGGCTGAAATGGCTGGTTTTATAAAATTATGAGATTTAAGGATTAGCTGTATTTATTTAGGTGAACAAGGTAATTGCATGGTGCTCTAAAAACACTATATTTTATTGTACCAAAATGCATTTTCTACATTTTTCTTTAGGTGTTGTAAGGGGACGATAGCACTTAACTTTTCTAACAATTGAACATGGCTTTTGATGATTGGAAAAACCTGCTGAGGGCAATAGAATGAAATCATTTGAAATACAATCATACAAATAATGGGTATGTTTTTACACTGTTTTCAGTTCCCCATTAAATGTCAGCATAATGTAAAGGTAATAAAAGTAATTACAAATAGATATAGACATCGATCCAATCCTATTTTAACTTTTTCTTTGCAAGTCACAAAGAATTCTTTCTTGACAATGCACTGAGAACTACTTCATGAAAATAAATAGCCAAGGAGGAATATGGATTTAATTGCTTGCATGGCCGCATTGCTAAAGTAAAACAGCTGTGATCACATACTGAGATAAAACCATTGTTCAACAAATAGTTTTATTAAACATCTCTGTGGTGATGATGAGTCCAGCTCTCCAAAAAGCAGAGCAGACCAGTTTCTGGACCACCCATTGCTCTATGGCTATAACAGTGTGTTCAGTTTTTGGGAGAGTTTGGTGGGAGGAAAGTTGCTTAGATGTAGTGTACTGTACAGTATTTATTAAATGAAATTAATACTGTAGCTCACTGATAGATTAAATAGTTGTGTAACCATTTTATTTTAAAGTTTAAGTGAATTCTTTGCTAGGAAAATATCCTGGCCTCTTTGATCATTACCTGATGACAGTGGCAGAATTCCTGAAAGGGCACCATCATCTCAACAACAACAGACTCCCCAGCAGTGGAAAGGAGGACCAAAAGGAAAACTAGGGTCAGCTGATGACAAGGGACCACTGAAAAAAGTAGGTACAGGGGTGAGGTCAGAGGTACAACAGGAGCATCCAGGGAGACAACTTGGCTATGGTCACACAGCAGATTAGTGTCAGGGCTGAGAATAGACCCCAGAGGTCTTAGCCCCCTGCATTAACCGACTGTACCCCACAATCTTCCCAACAGGAGAATCCAGGATTGAAAGTCCAGGAGAATGAAGTCCTCTCTTTATCTTCCAATTAGCTGCAAAAGCAAAAGTAGTACAAGTTTTTCCAACACTTAAGTTCTGACTTTGAGAGCTTTATTCACAAACGCTGTACCTGTGTTCCAGGTTTCAAACAGAAATGTCTGTGAGACTGAACATTTTGACCCAATTGCTTATAAAAAGAACTGGCATCTAACTCAAGAGATATATGGACAGGCTACCATGGAACATGCAGTTTCAAATAAAATCACATTTAAGTCAGTAGCGTAGCCAGGGGGAGAGCGGGGGGAGCGGCAACTCCCCCATTGAGCAGAAGCGGCACCTTTATTTGCTCCCAGCGCCTTTTGCTCCGGCGCTACTGGGGGCACGGAGCTAAAAAAGTACTCACCCGCCGGAACTCCAGCTGTTTGGCGGCACATCGGTCCTTCACTCGCTGGAGGTCTTCGGCAGCACTTCGGCAGCGGGTACCACCAAAGATCTGGAGCGAGTGAAGGGACTGGACCTGCCGCCGAAGTGCCGCTGAACAGCTGGAGCGCGCCGCCGGGTAAGTACAGAGGGAGGTGCCTTTTTTCAGCTCCGCTCCCCCTGTACTTTAAACCTGGCTACGCCACTGATTTAAGTCTGGGACTCTTGCAAGTACCATGCTTAGTGCCTAGGGCTGGAGAGTGTTGGGGGTGAGAGAAGGAGTGCAGAAGCAAAGAGCCATTGCAGAGATAGCCCTGTTCCTCTGTAGAGCCCCAAAATCTGCACGGGCCCAAATCTCTTGCATTTTCTTCAGAGAGAAAACCACCTCCCACCCAAATTTAAAAAAGGCAAGAAAATTCTATAGGTGCAAACTCATGTTTTCCATTCCCTGTGCAGGAGTAGCCTGTGTAGAGGACAATAGGGCCCTAACACTCTGAAACTGACTTACCGCATGTTTTTAAGTATATTAATTAAAACAAGTACGCAATTTCCAAAGTGTGTATGTGCATTATTTACGATAGGAAGGGGATTGTGGTTTTCAAAAAAAAACCTTCCTAGGATACGCAAATGGGCTTGTTTGAGCTGTGATTGCTGATGCCAAACGAAGAACAGATTTAGGATGTGCTGGGAATTATTGAAATCAAACTCATTCCACAGCCTATTGATCAGGGTTTTTTTGGTAACAGATCATCCACTGAACAGCTGCATGTTCCTCCCAGAGCTCATATTTAGCACAAAACTTTATAAATCATTTGGATTATACAGACAAAAGGCCAAGCCCTCAGCTGATGTAAATCTGCATAGCTCTATTGTAGTAGACACCGGTTTATGTTAGCTGAGGAACTAGCTCAATAGTATTTAAGATGCTTGTATTAAATTTCCCTATTGCATTCGAGTTAGTGAGGGCTCTGTGTACTTTTCTTCAAATGAACAGTGATTCTCAGCCTAGAACATTTAATAATAAGGAAGGCTTGTTTTATTTCCCTTCAGTGAGTATTGTCAGCTGTGGTGGAGGCTTCCCTCTAGTGGACATTTGCTCTGATGATTTATTTTCAAAGCTAATAATCTCATCTGAAAGAAAATAAGAAAGAAATACTTGTGGCACCTTAGAGACTAACAAATTTATTTCAGCATAAGCTTTCGTGGGTTCTAACCCACTTCTGGGTTCTAACCCACAAAAGCTTATGCTGAAATAAATTTGTTAGTCTCTAAGGTGCCACAAGTATTTATTTATTTCTTATTTTCTTTTTGCTGACACAGACTAACACGGCTACTACACTGTAATCTCATCTGAGTTGCTTTACCCATTAGGTGTTTGTAGTTTAATTTAAAACAAAACCATTAGGAGAAGATGCTTGAGTTGATGTAGCATCAAGTGCCTATTATAAAAGGTCTTCAGGAAGCATTTTATTATGCAGCAGGCTCAAGAAAAAATTGCTTCAAACTGTGAGAAACTGCAAAAACAGCTAACGTAGTGCGAGATGGGTACTTGAGTAACCAGTGAATTCGAAAGAACTAATGGGGGACTGGCAGGTTCAGAGAACTGGTACAAGGAGAGGAGCCCCACATCTCTGGGGTGACTAGTCACTCTCTGGCCCCAGTTGGTAGTTATTAGGGCTGAGCAAATCTTACTGTATCTTGTTTATACCTCTGTTTATATAGTTTACATTTTCCAGATCCTTCAGGGTCCAATTTTGCAGGTGATGGCAATGGACCATCTTCTGCAAGTTTACTTGGTGCTCTAGGTTCTTAATCAAAACCTTTACCTTTAAGAAAACCCTGCACCTGGCCCAAGGTGTTATAGGAAACACCCTGTCACAGGCCTACACACACTTAACTTTGCTTCTTCTTTTTTTCTGGGGATGGTAGCATGACTGCCCCAAGTGGAATCTTCCGGATATGCTAAGTAGTCACTTTCCTCCCTGTCTTCCTTATTCAGGGTGGCTGCCTAATGTGGGCTATTTCCCTGCCTCTTTACCTGTGAAATTGTGGTGTTCCTCTTTGGAGACTGACAATAAAAGTGATCATTTTGATTTTATGGTGCAAACCCCCATCCAGTAGGAACTGAGACCACCAACCCATTCCACATAGATTACCAAACAGCCATCAGGTGTTAACTTGAGGTCACTGCTAGCCAAGGCTGTGTGAAAGATCCTGATTTCATCCAATTGAAGGTGGTCAGAGGTTTGAAATGGGACTATGAACATCTGCCATAATCAGTGGATGTATGGAGGACCTGGGTTAATGAATTTTGGACAGTCCTACTTCCCCATCACATGTACTAAACATTTCCATCCACAATCCCCAAGGGTTCCTGGGTCTACTGCTATATTTTTCATGAGGTCTGGTGACCTGACCCTGCTTCTGTACTCACCTAAAGCCTCTTAGGGTTATGTCTACACTGCAATGAGACACCCGTGGCTGGTCCATGCCAGCTGACTCAGGCTCACAGGGCTCCGGCTAAGGGGCTGTATGATTGCAGCTGCAGCCTGAGATCTGGGACCATCCCTTCCAGGGTCCTAGAGCCCCAGCTCCAGCCTGAGCCCAAACGCTGCGAGCCTGAGTCAGCTGGCACAGGCCAGCCGCAGGTTTTTAATTGCAGTGTAGACACACCCTTTGGAGATTCTGGGGTTCACATAATAGCCATTCCCGTGTTTTTCTTCTTCAGGAATTTCACCAAAACTGGGCTAGTTCCCCAAGCCTAGATGAATCTCATTCCCTGTTGGGCAGATGTCCACATCACAAACCAATGGCACCACAATAGTCTCTTTCATTGTCAGTCTCCGAAGAGAAGCCAATGTGTGGTAAGTAAAAAGACTAAATCAACTTCTCACTCCTACAGCTGGCCCACACAGATACTTCTGTAATATCCACAATCCAGAATTATAATAAAATAATAATAATACTTAGCTTTTACATTATATATATATATATATATATATATTTCTGACTCTGGCATTCTGCTCTTTCCTAACATGGAATCCAGTCCTAAAGTCCATACTCAGGCCTAGTTCAGACAATATTCCCATTGCAGTCAAAGCTCAGGAATAATTAAAATCAGTGGGAGTTTTTCCTGATTAAACAAGGACTTTAGGACTGGGTCCAATTCAGATCAGATCCAAAACAGTACAATGTCTAAAATGGACACAGACATGCAGCGTGCAATGCATAATATCTAAATGTGTGAGTAATATACAGTCAAACCTGTCTTAAGTAACAACACCAGGGACCTACAAAAATAATGTACATAACAGAAGTGGTCTTCTAATAAAGGTGGAACAACATTATACTCGATACATTTGGGGATATAGACCAGAGGCTGCCTAGCAAAGGTGGTCTATTACAAAGTTTTATAACTATTTAATAATGCAGGATCTCTGAGCTTCCAGGTGCAGTTTAAGTGATTGCATTTCAATGAAACTTGTGGCCTGCCTGGTCCATTAATCCAATTATTAGGATGTTGTTTTTTCTTTCCACATCTTCCCAAGTGACATCAGCAGTGATTTGATGAATGACTGAGGGAAAACAAAGTAATTCAGGAAAATAGTTTGGCCCTTCTCCCTTTCCACCCCTCCCCACCAATAAAAAAAGCTAAATTAGTCAAACAAATAGTTATTTGTAAATAAGCTTCACCAGTTCTAATATCAACATTTTGTAACATGTTGCATGTGAAATGCCTTTAATTCATTTTAGGGAGGATTTATTTTTCTTTAAATAGTCTAAAACAAAGCCTAGATAATATTATAGTTTGGAACATTTTGATAATCAGATAATGGTATATGCAAATGCCATTTGATAGTGAATGATCATTAAATGTAGAGTTATATTACTGTAATTTTTACAGCTCTGTTTAAATAATAAGGTGTCATGGAATTTGGTGACACAGCATTTAAATGTTTCAATAACTGCAATCTTATTTTTCTAATAATGGTTAAAAACTCCTGTTTAATTAGTCCCAGTAATGATTCTAAACTGCAATTTAGAGCCTGAATTTCAAAAAGGAGTGGAATTTAACACATATACACATGCTTGTACAAATAGTGTATCAAACTGATGTGCACAAACACCATGAATATGCATGCAAGTGTGTGTGTCCAAGTGACCTGCGATGCCTCTGAATCTGTCAGTTTAGCAGCATCCTGCCTCCACCTGCACAAATACAGGATTTGTGCTTGCAATGGTAAAGCAATAGTAACCCTGCTGTCCTAGCAATTGCTTCTAATGTAATTCACATACTTCCTTTGTATATCTCCTTCTTTAGCTGTTTTCATTATGCTGATTGGTTGCAGCAGCGCCAATGCCTATTTCATTTTATGATTAATCCGATTAACTAATAACATGGGATTGTGATGTCAGTGTACTAGTATAGGGAAGCAAGGCTTGTTGCAGGGAGGATGGCAGAATAGACCTGTTAAAGGTAGGCCACAGGCTGATTTCCAGATGAAAACAGAGCAATACAAACTGTATCAATAGTACAGAGTCATTCTCAGCCAATATAGTTTGGAACAGGGTGGTGGCTTGTGGCCTGCAAGTAATAATAAACTATTATTTGCCATCATCAGATTTTATCTTGTTTTAGTAGAAAGAATGAATGATCAAACTGTAGAAAGATTTGCTATTCAAATAATTTGTTGCATGTGCTTACTGAAAGAGGAGAAATCAGTTTTAAAAGCTGTCTTAAAGAAACAAGGATTTGTACCACTTATGAAAAATAGTATACAGTGTTGAAGACTTTAAAATACGTTTTCAAATTCCTCTTGATTTGTATACATACAACATTGCAGATCTCACTATAACTCTATTTAATATGCATCAGTTCTTTATTTAAGAAACCAGCTTCAATAATGATAGGTTACAGTGTAGTAGCCGTGTTAGTCTTTCTCAGCTTCAATAAATTAGCAGCAGATGAAGTGAATCCAAATTAAGCAACTGATTCCTAAAGTCATAAGCTTGTGATTTTAAATCTTTAATTGGTCTGTGCTGTGGTGATTTAGTAGATTGCTTTACGGTAATGGGTTCCTGTATTATTTAGCATTAGCCATCCTGCAAAGGCTTTTAGGGGTCTGTAAGGTATATGCAGCAGGTCACTATGGTGATCTAGTACTTAAACTGACATGCTCCTTGGGGTTCTGTTCGTGTCTTTTACTTTAGAGTGTAGTTGTAGCAGTGTTGGCCCCAGGATATTAGACAGACAAGGTGGTTGAGGTAATATCTTTTATTGGACCAACTTCTGTTGGTGAAAGAACTTTCGGGCTTACACAGACCTTTTTTTCTAGTACATTTAACAATGCTTTGAATTTTATCATCAGGTAGCAGACAGGGTGTTTATATAGCAGAGAGGATTTTTTTTAAAAGCTGTGCTATTTATGTGAATGGCTGTATTTTGTTCATCACAGCTTGGCTCTAAAGGCTTGCAAAATCCCCACATCTCAAAAAAGAGGCCAAGGATATTATGACTATGTCCTAGAGATTATGTATGCAAAAGAGCTGATTAAAAGCCTCTAAAGTAGCTTTGAATACAACTATCTGCTGACTGTCACTGCATAACATTTCCAGGCCTTCCATTATGTACTATGTGCACAAAACCTGTAGTTGACCAGAGAACAAATGGGTTGCATGTACATGCAATATTCTGAATTAGAATGAGTATAGTTTATTGCTCAAATAAATGTAACATAAGGCTACAGCTGGTCTGCATAAGTAATAATCACTGTATTATATGTAGTCATGCATTTGGTGTAAGGACTTCGGAACTTATACCTGAATATACTGTTCTAATTGCAGCAAACAACATTCTTGTTAATGAATACGGCCAAAATTCAACCCTGATTTAAGCAGAATCAACTCTATTGCAGTTCATTATAGTCAATTGTATTATACCCATTTACAACAAGGCTACATTTTAACTTGATGGTTCCAGTTGACTCCAGACAATTGAATCCAACATTATCATTGCAAAAGTAAATTTTAAAGATTTCAGCGCATTCAGAAAAAATGTCACTCTTTGGACCAATGGCATCATAAGAAAACTGCACAAGCTACAGAGAATTTGCTCTGACAAAATTTTAAACTACCATAAAGATCTTAAACTTTGCGAGTAAAATCTTGGCCTCACTGAAGTTAATGGGAGATTCATCATTGCCTTCAAAGGAGCCAGGATTTCACCCTGTATATTTTTCTGTTCTTTTTAGTCAAACATGACTTGTACACTCGCAGACATTGAAACATACAAGTCTTTGCATGGTGTGCAGCAGAGTGCTCAAGGTTCTTTGATTCCTCCGCCTATGTGAGCCCAGTCTGTTCATGAGTGCCAGAAAGGTCCAGCAGTCCTCAACAGTGAGAAGTAGTAACACGTGTTCCATGCATAGGCGCCGACTTTAGTTGGCACCGGTGGGTGCTTGCGCCCACGGCCCCGCCCCAACTCCACCCCCATTCCACCTCTTCCCCAAAGTCCTGCCCCCGCCTCCTCCCCCAGGCGTGCTGCATTTCCCCCCCACCGCCCGGCTTGCAAGCCTGGGATGGAGAGGGGAGAAGCAGCCGAGGACCCACCGGCACCAATTTTTCACCAGCCCCGGAGCACCCACGGAGTCGGCGCCTATGGTTTCATGTGCTCTTGTTCCCTCACCTGCAAGTGCATAGGATAAAAAAGGAACAGCACATGCATAGAAAAGTGTGTATGCCTTCACCCTCACCAGCCAACAGGTCATCCTGAGAGAATATCCCAGTTCACATGCATGTATGGTACAGGGTTAGTGTAGCAAAATCCTGGGTCACATTTTCAGCAGGTATAAATCAGTGTAGCTCCTTTGAAGTCAACAGAGCTATGCTAATTTGCACCCATTGATGCTCAGGCCCCATATGTACAGCACATATCAGACAGGCTAGACACTTTCATTGTCTCTTCTAAGATTTGGATAGAGCAAATTTAAACTTAAGGTGAAGCCAGTTTTGTTTCATCCCAGCCCATGTCTTCGGCTACTAAGAAAGCAATAGCTAATAACATATGGAAACTAAAATGTGCCACTCTTTCACACATTGAGTAGTTCTCCACTGCACCAACAGGCCTGTTGGTTTGAATGTGGGTACTTGCACGGAATAAGACCCTAAATGGGGTACTCCAGTGGTTCTATTTCAAATCAGAGTGTTGATTTCAAAGAAAAATACTTAACACCTTGTTGTATAGCTCTGGCCTTAGAGGAAGTGGGGTCCATTTGCAGACAACTTAAAACAAAACCTGCTAATTGATTACTTTATTCTGTGGCTGCTGCTTGTTTTGCGAGCAATATCCTATTCCGGTTCCCTAAGGTCTACTTTTCCTTCCTCTTAAACACTCAGCTCTCCAACTGCCAAAATGCCGAGTAAAAACAAGCCTATCTAAAGAGTTTGCAGGTGTTAATCTGTTTACACACAATGTGCTGAGCACTCTAGCTCTGCCAGTTCCAAGCTGACAGTTATTCAGCCACCAAATGTGCCTATTTAGAGAAAACAACGGATGTCTCACAGTTTGTAGGAGAGTGTTACACATGCCAACTCTGAGGGAAAAGAGTTCGAATCACAGCAAGATGCTGAGAGCAAACATACCACTGAAACTTTGTCTTCCACTACGATAGTCACCTGCTTTGTTTTTGAATAAGCAGACTATGCAATATTAGGAACATATGTTGCTCTGTACTTGCCCACCTTGGATAGTTAGCTGTGTATTCCTATTGCTTCTGCAAATGGCGTTGATATCCACCGAAGAAAAGCAAACAAACTACAGAATATTAAGCAGGCTTTTCCAAAAGTAAATTTTAAGAACTTTGTTACATAGCAGATTTTTTGGGCCAGAACTTCAACTGGTGTAAACCAACCTGAAATATTCAAAAATCATGAGTCAAGCTCACCACAAATCATGAGATTATGTAAAAATGTTAGATTTGGTGTTCTTTTTATTTGCTTTGTGCTTTTTGAGCTTTTAGCATGCACTGGAGTCCCATTTTGAAGCTTTCTCCCCAGTCACAAGGACTAGAAACTTACTTTTTGTTTAAGAATGAAGGCTGAAATTATCACATATCCACCTGACTCTAGGAGCTAGAGCTTTAATGAAAAGAATAATTATCATGAGACTCGTGACAAAATCATGAGTTGGCAACACTGACATAACTCCATTGACTTCTGTTAAGAGTCTTCAGTAGAGTTCAGTTGAAGATCTGTTCAATTTTATGTTGGGCCATTATTAAAGGAACAATTTAAAGAGAATTCTAACTCTTAATGGCAAATTTAACATGCAGACTTTAACTTGCATGTAAACTCCATTCACGCGCCAAGCCTATAGTTTACAACTGTACTCTAAATGTCCATTTCTCATAATATTTTGCTTGCTTCTTTAAAAACCTCCCATGCATGTGAAGCGATGGCACAAAATGTAAGGAGGGGCTGGAAGACATACATGTGCTAATATATGTGATATGGCTTCTGACGTTCCCCGTGATTAAGAAAAGATGGATTTGGCCAACGCTGGAGACTTTTGGCTAAAATCTGATCCAACGGACGTTTTGTCATTGACTTCAACCAGGATTTGGCCCAATGTGAAGTGGGGAATTTTTATGCATGTCTATGGCAATTGCTCAAAAATGTAAAGGGTGTGAGAAACTGCTATAAAACATGATAGAACGATACCTGCCAACAAATTAATTACTGTTTTTCCTGCTGAGCTTGAAGGAAGGGAAAATATAAGAACAGCCATACTGAGTCATGGCCCATCTAGCCCAGTATCCTGTCTTCTGACAGTGACCAATGCCAGATCCTTTAAAGGGAGTGAACAGAACAAGGCAATTTCAACTGATACACCTCCGATTGTCCAGTCCCAGCTTCTGACAGTCAGAGGCTTAGGAACAACCAGACTCAGAGCATGGGGTTGCATTCCTGCCCATTGATGAACCTATCTTCCATGAATTTATCCAATTCTTTTTTGAATCCAGTTATACTTTTGGCCTTCACAACATCCCTGCCGATGAGTTCCACAGGTTGACTGTGTGTTGTGTAAAGAAGTACTTCTTTTTGTTTGTTTTAAACCTGCTGCCTATTAATTTCATTAGGTGACCCTTGGTTCTTGTGTTATGTGTAACGTTACACCCCATATTCTTCATGGAAATATGGTTATGAGATGAATATGGTATAACTAAGATATACTTTCTGCAAGATGGCTCATGTAAGGTATCACTGGAAAGGTTATGATTTACTGAATGTGTTTATCCAATTGTATGCATGTATCATTTTTGTATCTGAAGCTGGGAATATTGACCCGGCCTCTGTATTTCAAATGTGCTACGTTGGATAAGGCCAAACAATGTTAGTGGCTTATTGAAGAAATGCACACAAGCATAAGGGTTACCCCAGAAACTGTGTGCAATAGAAACCTCTCAGAGATAGCTCTATACAATGGGAACTGTTTGACCCAGGTCACAGCAAAAAGCTTTCCAGCAAGTGGGGGGAAGATATAAAAGAGGGACAATGACAACATGAGGGGGGCCTCACTCTCCCTACAACAACATGCCTGAAAACACCTGAGGAACAAAGACTGAACTGTGGGAAGTGATGGTCCCAGGCTGGAAGGATTTTTAGCCTGTCTGTGAAAGCCTAGGAAAGCCAAGGCAACTTTTGAATTTGTCAGCCTTTTATCATTCAGGGTGAGAATTTGATAATTTGTATCCTACCTACCTAGTGTGTTAAACTCAATTTGCAGCTTTTGTTTATTTACTAAGGTAATCTGCTTTGTTTGTCCCTTTAACCACTTAAAATATACTGTGACAAAGTTCCTCCTGTACCTCAGTGGGTCCTGTGCTTATTGGTGTATTTTGCTTGCCTCAGAGATCTTCCCCTCTAGTAGAATCCACAGTCCAGGTTAACTCCTCCTGTGTCTGATCAGGAGTTGGGGGGGAACCCGGGCCCGCCCTCTACTCCGGGTTCCAGCCCAGGGCCCTGTGGATTGCAGCTATTTAGAGTGCCTCCTGGAACAACTGCACGACAGCTACAACTCCCTGGGCTACTTCCCCATGGACTCCTCCCAACACCTTCTTTATCCTCACCACAGGATCTTCCAGCAGTACGCCCTCTTACTCTCAGCTCCTAGTGCCTCTTGCTCCCAGCTCCTCACACGCAACCTCCTTCTACAGCTCCTGACATGCGTCCCTCACTGACTCACTGGGAGGCTTTTAACTAGTTTCAGCCAGCCCCTGATTGGCTGCAGGTGTCTCAATCAACCTCCCTCCTTCTGGAAAGTTCTTAATTGGCCCCACGTGTCTTGATTAACCTGGAGCAACTGCCATAAGGTATCAGGGATTTGTTTAGCCTGGGGCTAACATACTGGTTCCTTACCACTTTCCTATAGCCCTCTGGCCGGGAAGGAGGTAGAGGGCTGCTGCTCCTGCTCATCTTTCTGGGGCTGCTGCTTGGCCCTGGGTCCTCCCAGCTCCTGTTTGCTGCTACTGCTGCTCCAGCTTCTCCCCTGGCTGGGCCAGGCACCCCTCCCACTACTCTACTCTCTGGTTGCTGGCTGCCTGGCAGCTGAACCCCCTCCCCCCCAACACCTTGGTTGCTGCTACTCCTGCTGCTGCAGCAACCCCTTGGGGGGGGGGGGGGAGAGGGGGCCTGCTGGCCCTCTCCCCAGAGGAGGGGTGTGAGGGACCCCTGCTCCAGCCGCTGCTGTGACCACCACCATCTGTGAGGGGTCCTGCCTGACCACCGGACCACCGCCTGGAGTTGCTGGAGCTGCTGCTGCTGCCCTGTTTGCTGCCAGGAAGCTGCTGGTACCCAGAGGAGGAAGACCCGGAAGACCATCGGCGGAGACTCTGCAGACCACCGTGGAGGGGGCCTCCAAGAACTGAGTAATTTTTCGAACTGTGCTCTAGTGGTGGGGGTATTGACTGTGTTTGTAGGGGCACAGGGGGTAGAGCCTGCCCCCTGGTTCATCTGTGCCCCTCCAACCCCCACCACCACCGCTGCCCCCTCCTCCACCACCACCACCTCTGCTGCCTGCTCACCGTCTGTCCTGGTTCCTGCCTCTGGACTCAGCCGCTTGCCTGGCTAGCCGAGCCCGTTTCCACCTTTTGGGCCTGAAGCAGCAGCCAGCCCAACAATTGACTTTGCACAAGCGCACGTGGGTGCACGTGCCCCTCCCCATTCCCCTTGGACTGACCCTCCCCCTCCATCAGCACGCCCCTTGCTTTGTCCCTTGCCACCTGCCCCATTTCCCCTTGCAGCTATCTAGGACCCTCTCCTTTTTTGGTCCCAGCCCCTTGCTAGTTTCAGTTTTGCCCGCCCTGCCCCTCTCCCTCTGCAGCCTTGTTTGTCTGCCCTGCCCTAGCCCTGAAACTAGTCCCTTGGTTTTCTGCCCCATTCCCAGTTGGTTGTCTCCCTCCCCCTGAAACTCCGTTTGCCCTGATTAGCCCCCCGCTTTTGTGAACCCACGCCCCCTCCCATGCGCTTGTGCCCCTCCCCTGTTTAATTTTGACCCTATCTCACTGCACCCCCATGCTGTTATATCATCCCCTCCCCTAGTGCAACAAGAGGAGCCGGATTTCCCAGCTTGAGTTGGTGACTGAACCCTATCCCCGCACTAGTCCGAGACAACCCTGAACCCTGTCCCCACTTTTTGTGCCCTCCTCACCTGCCTGCAGCCTAGCAGGGAGGAGTGGTCACCCCAATTCCTCTCCCCAACCCCCCTCTCAAGAGTTTTCCCTTCCTCCCCTGCTCATCATGGCGGGCGATATGGAGGGAGAAGCCCCTCCAGACGGCACGGCCTCCCCTCCTCCGCCTGTTCCCCCGTCACCCTCCCAAGCCTCTACCTTACCCGCCGCTGCCGAACCACCTGCTCTTGCCCCCACTGGGGCACCGGCAGCGGCGGACTCTGAAGAGACCTCCGCTGCTGCCACGTCCCTCGCCCCCCATGATCCTGGGGGAGCCCCCCCAGCCGGCAGGAAGGGCCAGGGTAAAAAGAAGGGTAAGGGCCCCGCGACAAAGGCCAAGCCCTCCATGACAGAGGCAGCCACTACTGCCACGGCATCCTTCCCTGCTGTTCCCTCTACCAGCTCTGCGGGTGTCCCACCCCCAGCCCCCAGAGCATACGCCCAGGTGGCGGCAACCCCCCCACCTGCCGCAATGTCACCTAACCCGCCCACCGCCTCAGCTACCATCTATAGCGGCCGGGGCCCCTTTCCCACCTTGACCAGGAGGCACGGCGTCCGTTGCCTCCTGGTACCCGCCTCGCCCCACGTAGAAACCTATGTGCGGGCGTTGGCGAGGGTGGTGGGGCCCACAGCCATCGTAGCGGCCTCCAAAATGTACGGGAAAGTAGTCTTCTTCCTCGCATCGGAGGCCGCGGCCCAAGAGGCGGTAGAGAAGGGCCTGGCGGTGGGGGGCGTGTTCGTCCCACTAGAGCCGCTGGAGGACTTAGGCGTCCGCCTAGTCCTCACTTCCGTCCCTCCCTTTCTCCCCAATGCCGCCCTGTTACCTGCCCTCTCCGCCCTGGGGAGACCCATGTCTGTAATCAGCCCTCTCCCACTGGGCTGCAAAGACCCCGCCCTCCGTCACATCCTCTCGTTCCGCCGGCAGGTGCAGCTCCAAATGCCGCCGGCTGCACGTGACGGGGAGGCGCTCGAGGGGTCCTTTATGGTCCCCTATCACGGGGCCCGTTACCGGGTATATTATTCCACGGGGGAGGCTCGGTGCTACCTCTGCCGGGCGATGGGACACGTCCGGAGGGACTGTCCCTTGGCCCGGCAAGGAGGAGCATCCGAGACCCCCGAGCCCCGGCAGGGCGTCGGCCCTGTCATCGCCGGCGCCCCTGAATGCCCGGTGCCCAGAGCCGCCCCTCCTCCTTCCCAGTCCACCGCTGCTCCCACTCGGGCCCTGGGAGTACCTCCCCCAGTGTGCCCAGACGAGTGGGAGAGGCCCGCCGCGAACAGTCTCCTGAGGCCTGTGGAGGAGGGTGAGGCAGGGATACCGCCGGGCGTGGGAGAGGGCCAGCCCCAGAGAGATTTTTCCCTCCCTTATGCTGCCCCACCACTACCTCCCCGAGTCCCTAAGAAATTGCCCCTCCCCCTTGACCCGACCCTTACTAGCCAGCCCCCAGCTGAAGCCATGGAGGACTGGGCCTTAGTACAGGGGAAGCGGGGCAAGCGGAAGGCTCGAGCCCCGCTCCTTTCCACCGATGCGGAAGCCCCCCGGAAGACCAGGAAGGGGGGCACTGATGCCGAGCCTTCCGCTTTGCCCCCGAGCGGCTTTTGTCCGCCAGAACCGGCTGGGAAAGACGTGGCAGCACCGGAAGGTATTACCGCCCCTCCCTCGGAAGCCCCCGAAGGAGCCCCTTCTGCCCCCTTTGTCGACCCTGCACGCCCTGACCCGAGCATCGCTTCAGGTGCCAGCGGAGAGAACCCCGGGGTGGCAGAAGGTGACCTGCCCTCCATCTACGAGGAGATCGAGGCCCTGGGTCTGACCCCAATCACCCAGGGGGAGGACGACCCTTTAGCAGCAGGCCTCGATCTCAATGACCTCACCCCGGTGCCCCTTTCCCCCCTCTCCCCATGCTCCCTCCCCTTGACCGCCGGTTCCGCTCCCACCTCCGAGGATCCCCTGGGCTCTTCCACCTGCCCGGTCGCAAGTGACACCTCGCTGACGGCCGCCAAACCTCCTGAAGCGACGGCCGGTGCCCTGCGGCCGGGACCCGAATCCCAGGGGGTACCCCTCATTGGGGTGGGACAACGGTTTTCCTTCCCAGGCGGGGACCCCGCAGATATCTGTCCACCTCCCGATGCCGTGGCTGTAACACGAGCCATAATACCAGAGCCCGGCATCGTGGGGGGTCCCCTTCCCAATTCCCAGATCCCTCAGCCACACCAAGAGAGGCCACCTCCCAGTGGCCCAGCTCCTGCGGCTCAGGATCCTCTACCCGTTCCTCAGCCCGGCCCTGCTCATGTCCCTTTCCCTGCCCCTACTTCTGATCCCTGCCCTGCCCCTGATGCCGTCCCACTCTCCTACACCTCCCATGGTGACACTGCCGCCCCTGGGACTGTCTCCCTCCCCTTAACTGAGGATGACCCTCAGGGAGCGGCTCCAGTCTTTCCTCGTCCCGACCCACCAGAGGCTGCTCTTCTCCCTCCACCACCTCCCCCAACTAAGCCGAATTTTGGGTTGGGCCCTAAGGTGCCGGCCCAGCGGGAGCTGCGTCGAGGGTCCGCCCCTTGCCTGTCTGTTTCGGTGGGCCATAGGGCTGTGTCAGGGGCCACTTCTTCCGATAGCCGGGAGCCAGTAACCCCGGCCCCCCATACGCTGCGAGAGGAGTTGCGGGAGTTCCTGGAGGACGTCCGGGGCTCCCGCAACAAAGTACAGCTCGCTCTCCAGCGATGGGGGGATTTCCACCAGATCCTCCAGGCCGCGAGGGCCCTCATGGGGGAGGGTAAAGGGACTGGGAAGCAGGCCGCCACGGCCTACCAACGGGTCCGCCTTTTCCGTGACTCACTACTCAGCTATGGGGTGGGTCACGGATTGTTACGCGGCCCGATGGGGGCCGTGAGTGAGTCTGCCAGCAAGGATCCCCCCCAGCCCTCCTCATGGCATCTCTCCTCTTCGCAACATTAAACACCCGGGGCTGTAGGATGGGTCTCCGCAGGAGCCAGGTGCTCTCCTTCCTTCGGGAGGGGGGGTACTCTGTAGTGTTCCTGCAGGAGACCCATACGGATCCAGCCGCTGAAGACAGCTGGCGGCTGGAATGGGGGGACAGAGTCTACTTCAGCCATCTCTCTGTTCGCCAGGCTGGAGTGGCGACCTTGTTCTCCCCCGACCTACGGCCTGAGGTGCTGGGGGTTGCCGAGGCTGTGCCGGGCCGCCTGCTGCACCTACGGGTCCGTATGGAGGGGCTCGTGGTCAATCTCGTCAACATCTATGCCCCGACACCGGGCCCGGAACAACTTCGTTTTTATCAGCAGGCGTCCACCTTCCTCGGCACCTTGGATCCTCGCGAGTGCCTGGTCCTGGGCGGGGACTTTAACAACACCCTTGAAAAACGGGACCGCTCGGGGATCGAGCAGTGCCCGGCCGCCGCGGACGTCCTCAGGGAGATTGTCGAACATCACTCCCTGGTGGACGTCTGGCGCGACCACCACCCGGGCGACAGCTCAACCTTCACCTTTGTCCGGGTGGAGGCCCATCGGTCGCACCACTCCCGGTTGGACCGCATCTATTTATCACGTTTTCACCTTTCGCGGGCCCACTCCTCCAGCGTCCGGCTGGCCCCGTTCTCTGATCATCATCTCGCTACCGTGACGGCCTCTCTCTGCGCGGAGAGGCCGGGGCCGGCCTATTGGCATTTTAATAACAGTTTGCTGGAGGATGTGGGTTTCGTGGCGTCCTTCCGGGAGTTCTGGCTGGCCTGGCGTGGGCAGCGGCACACCTTTCCCTCGGTGCGGCGATGGTGGGATCTAGGGAAGGTACGCGCCCGGCTCTTCTGCCGTGACTACACCCGGGGCGCCAGCCGACGGAGGGATGCGACGATAGAGCAGTTGGAACGGGAGGTCTTAGAGCTGGAGAGGCGTCTGGCCGCCAGCCCTGAGGATCCATCCCTCTGTGGGGCGTGCCGGGAGAAGCGGGAGGAGCTCCGGGAACTCGAAGATCATCGGGCCCGGGGCGCCTTCGTTCGATCCCGCATCCGTCTCCTTCGGGAGATGGATCGCGGCTCCCGCTTCTTCTACGCCCTGGAGAAAAAGAGGGGGGCTAAGAAACACGTCACCTGCCTCCTCGCAGAAGATGGCACCCCCCTCACGGATCCGGTGGAGATGTGCGGGAGGGCCAAGGCCTTCTACGCGAGCCTTTTCTCCCCGGATCTGACCGATCCTAACGCTTGCAAAGTGCTCTGGGACGAACTCCCTACGGTCAGCACGGGCGACCGAGACCGGCTAGAGCTGCCTCTCACTCTGGCCGAGTTCTCGGAAGCCCTCCGTCGCATGCCGACTAATAAATCTCCGGGACTGGACGGGCTGACCGTGGAGTTCTACCGCGTGTTCTGGGACGTCCTCGGCCCAGACCTTGTCACCGTCTGGGCCGAGTCCTTGCAGGGCGGGGTCCTCCCTCTCTCGTGCAGGCGAGCTGTGCTCGCCTTATTGCCGAAGAAGGGGGACCTCCGCGATTTACGGAATTGGCGTCCCGTCTCGCTCCTCAGCACGGACTATAAAGTCGTAGCAAAGGCCATCTCGCTGCGGCTTGGGTCCGTGCTGGCGGACGTGGTCCACCCAGACCAGACCTACACCGTCCCGGGCCGCACCATTCTCGACAACCTGTATCTGGTCCGGGATCTCTTGGAGCTTGGGTGTAGGGATGGTCTGTCGTTCGCCCTCCTGTCTCTGGATCAGGAGAAGGCGTTCGACAGGGTGGATCACGGGTACCTCCTGAGCACTCTGCGAGCGTTTGGCTTTGGGCCCCAGTTTGTGGGTTTTCTTCAGGTGCTGTACGCCTCCGCAGAGTGTCTGGTCAGGCTCAACTGGACCCTGACCGAGCCGGTCAGCTTCGGGCGAGGAGTACGGCAGGGGTGCCCCCTCTCGGGCCAGCTGTACGCTCTGGCGATCGAGCCCTTCCTCTGTCTCCTCCGCAGGAGGTTGACGGGGTTGGTGCTCCGAGAGCCGGAGCTGCGGCTGGTCCTGTCGGCGTACGCCGACGATGTGCTCCTCGTGGTCCAGGACCCGGGCGACTTGGTGCGGGTGGAGGCTTGCCAGGCGATCTACTCGGCGGCCTCCTCTGCCCGGGTCAACTGGGTCAAGAGCTCTGGCCTGGTGGTAGGGGACGGGTGGCAGGCGAGCTCCCTCCCACCCGCGCTTCAGGCCATCAGGTGGAGCGCGGGTCCGCTACTCTATCTCGGCGTTTACCTTTCTGCCACGCATCCATCCCCGCCGGAGAACTGGCAAGGTTTAGAAGGCAGGGTGATAGAGCGGATCCGGAAATGGACAGGACTACTCCGGTGTCTCTCCTTTCGAGGGAGAGCACTGGTAATCAATCAATTAGTCCTGTCCATGCTCTGGTACCGGCTCAACACCCTGGTCCCGGCCCCGGGTTTCCTGGCCAACCTCCGGACGTCGATTCTGGAGTTCTTTTGGTCAGGACTGCACTGGGTCTCTGCAGGGGTTCTCCATCTTCCTCTGGAGGAGGGTGGGCAGGGCCTGAAGTGTCCACACACTCAGGTCCATGTCTTCCGTCTCCAGGCCCTGCAGAGGCTCCTTTATGGTGCAGGTAGTCCGGCGTGGAGCGTATTGGCGCACGCCTTCCTACGCCGCTTCCGAGGGCTCCGATATGACCGGCAGCTCCTTTATCTCCATCCGAGAGGTCTTCCGCGAGACCTCTACGGGCTGCCGGTCTTCTACCAGGACCTCCTCCGGACCTGGAAGCTATTCTCAGCGACCAGGTCCGTGGCGGCCACCGAGGGGGCAGATCTCCTCGCGGAGCCCCTGCTACACAACCCCCAGCTCCGTGTGCAGGTGGCGGAGTCCCCCTCGGTGCGCCAGAGGTTGGTCCTGGCAGAGGTCACTAGGGTCGGAGACCTCCTGGACTACGACCGGGGAGACTGGCTGGATCCCCTGACGCTTGCTCAGCGCATGGGGCTCTCCAGACCTCGTACTCCCCGGCGCGTACTTCAGGAGGTGAAGGCTGCTTTGCCGCCCGCTGCTCAGGTTTACCTCGACCGGGTCCTGCAAGAGGGTACGCCCCGCCCTCCCTTCACCCCAAGCCCTCCGGACCTTTTTATTGGGCCCCTGCCCCGTGGACCCAACCGGGTCCCCTGTCCCTTCACGGTGAGCCGGCTGCACGAACTACAGCCCATCCGCTTCCAGACCGCGCCAAGGAAACATCTATACACGCTCGTGCTCCACACCCTTCATCTCCTCGCCCTCACGTCCCGCCCCGATACGAAATGGCGGGACCTCCTGCCACCTCTAGAGGGTGAGAAGCCCCGGTGGGCCAGCCTTTACTCCTCCTTAGTCCCAAGGCCCGCCGGGGACGTCAGTTGGCGGCTCCTTCACGGAGCCGTGAGCACGGGCGTGTACTTGGCGCGGTTCACCCCTATCCCCAACACATGTCCCTTCTGCGGTGTGAGGGAGACCCTGGCGCACATTTATCTGGAGTGCGTCAGGCTTCAGCCCCTGTTCCGGCTCCTCTTGGACATTTTGTTGAGGTTTTGGTTGCACTTTTCCCCTCACCTTTTTATTTATGCACTTCCAATCCGCGGCCCCACGAAGTCGCGGGACCTCCTGGTCAACCTCCTCCTGGCCATAGCTAAACTGGCCATCTACAAAACCAGGGTGAGGAGGTTGGCCGATGGAGGCTTCTGTGACTGTGGGGCCTATTTTCGATCCTCTGTTCGTTCACGCATCCGGGCAGAGTTCCTCTGGGCAGCATCCACTGGCTCCCTTGACACCTTTGAGGAGCAGTGGGCGCTGTCCGGGGTTCTCTGCTCGGTGTCCCCTTCTGGTACACTTCGTTTGACCCTTTGACCACACTCCCATTCCTGTTTTTTCATTTTTTGTCCCCCGGAATTACTTGGTATCCAGGTCCTGTGGATCCCTCCTCTTAGGCTGAAGGGGGGGATCCTTTAGCAGTGGGCGGGCTTTGCCCGCCCACTTCCCGGATCCCAATAAGAACATACTGGTTCCTTACCACTTTCCTATAGCCCTCTGGCCTTGCCCCGTCACATAACCTTTTGTAGTTAAACTGGGTTTAATAATAAACAAAATACATTTATTATGTAATTTCTAACTGCGGGGGGGGGGGGAGAAGTCGTACATATCTCTCTTCACATTGAGGAAGAGGGCGGATTTTTATGAGCTTGCGCTGTGCAGATTTTTCCATACGGTGCAAGACAGTATTATTTTAGGGTTATCTCCCAAAAGGAGTGTGCACATGAGTGCTGGGGCAGTCCTCTCACACAGAGCTGACTTCAGTCTGTGGCTGCAGCTGGCTGTGGCCCTACCTGTGTGTGTGCACGCTGCAAGAGGCCAGAGAGCCTAAATCAGCAAAACAAGGAGTGGGGACTCAGGCCAGTGGAGCAGAAGAGGCTCAATGAAATCCCAGTACATCAGGTGGCATCCCAGAAAGGGGATCCAACCCATCACAGTGGGTTATGTGAAGGGGTAAAGAACACTCACTTTCGCCCCAGCATTCATGATTGTATAGACCTCTATCATATCCCCCTCCTCTGAGTTGTCTCTTTTCCAAACTGAACAGTCCCAGTCTTTTTAATCTCTCCTCATATAGAAGCTGTTCCATATCCCTATTAATTGTTGTTGCCCCTCTGTACCTTTTCCAATTTTAATATATCTTTTTTGAAATGGGGCGGCCAGAACTGCATGCTAATGCAAAATTTTGTGCCTGTGATTAATGGCTTCCTACACATATTTTATGTCCAGTTAAATTTGGTTAAATAAAGTTTATTTTAAAAACTCCTCCTGTGCTTATTGAGAGATTATTAATTATCTGCAGGTGAGGTTACTTGTCAAGGTCTACAACATGTAATTCCACTCCTGCTGCTTCAGTGAAGAGAATTAACCCATTTGTTTGTTTTTGGTTAGTTTCACTTGTTGAAACTCAAACTTGCTTTTAACAGTGATGAGACTAGTGGCGCTAGAACACTTTTTATAGTGAGGGTGCGGCACACCCCTTTACCCCTGTCTGCATCCCCCCCTACCGGAGCCACTGCCATGTTCCCAGCCCGAGCTCTAGGGAGTGGCAGGGGTCACAGAAAGGGGTAAAGGGGGCTGAAGCTGGGGTCACAGCTTGGGGTGACTGCAGAGCCCCAGGCATGGGGCTGGCAGCCAAGGCCTTCAGTGCAGTGCTGGCAGCTGGGACCCCAAGTGTGGGGCTGGGAGCAGAGCCCTATGTAAAACCTGGGGGTGCTGCAGCAGCACCCCCTGCACCCCAAGTAAGTTCCCATGCCCATGGATCAGACTAATATGAGGAAGTCAGGAACAACCAGCACATCTTTCTCAACATAATACAGCCCACAAAGTCATTGCATTCACCCACAGCATCTCGTAGTTCTTGAGAGGCGCTACCCTTTGCAGAATAGTAGCACCACTCACATAATGAAAATAGAGAAAAATGGGTAGCTAGGGTGGAAGCAGTAGCCATGAAAAACCTTTAGTGTTCAAGGTTAATGTAAAGGCTTATAAGAAAAATATTCAACCCAGTGTTCTGCAGTAATTTAGTCAATTAATTCTCCTGTCATATCTGTCACACACTAGAAGACGTGGAAGTTAAAATAACATAGAACTCTCTGCTACCCTCAGGCAATTAATGCAATTTTAAGTTATTCAGTTAAATGCATTCCTCTTTTAATAGTTGAGCTTTCCTCACTGGCCACTTGTCTATTTCCATTGGCACATTTTGAATCCACATTAATCAGCTGCTTTACGTGCATTCTATCAGGCATGTAAGTGGCTATTCGGTGCTAGTAATTGTAATGTTCCTTTGAAACTGTGGGAACATTTAATATGTCAGTATTGTATTTTGTTGAAAGTAACAGAAATAACTCAAAAATGCCATTTTGGTTTCTAACATATTGAAGTTACACTGTAATGTGCATTTTATCTAAGCTGCAGTGATGCATTGTTAAACAACTAATTGTTTGTGCAAGCATTTTAGGGACTGCAGGTTAATTGAGTCTACTGTATAAAGTGTGTACAGTACACAGAACAGAGCCTGATATGTTAATTTATTTAACAAGATTGTAAAAGGATGTGCATTGCAAGCTAGTTAAAGGTTTATTTATACTCTTGTCTTCAGAGAATTGTTTCACATGTGTGTGAGATGTCATTTGGATTGCAGATGTCAGAACAAGGAGCAATGGTCTCAAATTGCAGTGGGGGAGGTCTAAATTGGATATTGGGAAAATCTATTTCACTAGGAGGGTGGTGAAGCACTGGAATGGGTTGCCTAGGGAGGTGGTGGAATCTCCATCCTTAGATGGAGACAAAGCCCTTGCTGGGATGGTTTAGTTGGGGTTGGTTCTGCTTTGAGCAGGAAGTTGGTAATCTTCTATGATTGTAAGACAGGATGAACCGCTACAGAAAGATTATTGTCCAATGAAGTGTTTATACATCACTAATCAGTATTTGAAGCTAAATCTAACGGTGTATATACACAGTGTAGAAATCAAAACCCAGAACAGACCATAAGGATAACTGAAAAATGATCAAATCTATTTTGTAACTCTTTGGAGGTTGTAAACCCAGGACCAGAAGATTTAGAGCATGGATATCTCTGCTCCCTCTACTGGGGAGAAGGGAAAAAGGCAGCTCTGGACAACTTGGTTTACAGACATCATTTTGTTTACCCATAATTCACTTACTGAGTTTTATCAGAGGGGTAGCCGTGTTAGTCTGGATCTGTAGAAGCGACAAAGGGTCCCGTGGCACCTTATAGACTAACAGAGGTATTGGAGCATAAGCTTTCGTGGTGAAGTGGATATTCACCCATGAAAGCTTATGCTCCAATACCTCTGTTAGTCTATAAGGTGCCACAAGACCCTTTGTCGCTTTTACTGAGTTTTGTTCCTTTGGTGGGAATTTGTTTAGTAAATGTGATAATAGATTATTGTCATTACTGTATTCGTGAAAGGACATAGGCATTAGAACATAAGAATGGCCCTACTAGGTCAGAGCAAGGGTCCATCTAGCCCAGTATCCTGTCTTCCGACAGTGGCCAGTGCCAGGTGCCCCAGAGGGAATTAACAGAACAGGGAATCATCAAGTGATCCATCCCCTGTTGCTCATTCCCAGCTTCTGGCAAACACTGTAGGATATGCCTGGTTGAGGGGCACCCTGACTGTACAAATAATTGATTTTGGCCACATATCTTTATCTAAGAGAGTCCAACTTTATCTGCCGGAGGAACCTGTTTTGCTTTGGCTTCCCCACCTGAAGCTTCTGTGCCCTGTATGGGGACAGCTGCAGGATCGGATCAGTAGTAATAGGGCTGATGGGAGTAGCAGCAGCAGCGCCTAGCTGTCTTGTTCTCTCTCATGGGCGGGTTATAGCGCTTACATGGCCTGTGCTCCTGCACTGGAGTGTCTGGCACTAGCCCGTGGAGGGGGCTGAGGGGTGGGCTGGTTAAAGGTGGAGGGGAGTGGCACAACCCCATAGAATCATAGAATATCAGGGTTGGAAGGGACCTTAGGAGGTCATTTAGTGTCCAACCCCCTGCTCAAAGCAGGACTAATCCCCCATTTTTGCCACAGATCCCTAAATAGCTCCCTCAAGGATTGAACTCACAACCCTGGGTTTAGCAGGCCAATGCTCAAACCACCAAGCTATCCCTGCCCCCCACTGTGTGAGCCTGCGACCCTAACCCAGGCTTTGATGGGCTCGGGAGCTGCAGAGCCTCGCCCAGGGCACTAGAGGGTCGAGGCTTCCCAAGGGGTAAGAGGCTGAGCTACGCGCATTCCAAGCTCTGCCCGCAGGCTCGCGGAGCATGGGGGTTTATTTACCTCCCCCTCCCGCTCATGGACTCGTCCCACCCGCCCCTCTCCGCGACGCTAGCCAATGAGAAGCTAGCGCTGGGCAGCTTTGCTCGCTGATTGGGGAAACGCAGCCGCCAACCAATGAGAGCGGACGAATTGCGCGGCCAAGGTGGGGAATGGTCCCGCCTCCCTCCCCCAGCTGTTTCCCCTCAGGACAGGCAGCTGGGGTGTGTAGGAAAGATGGCGGCTCTGAGAGACGCTGAGGATGAGCGGGGAAGGTAACAGGCCCCCGCCGTTAGGGCGCCGGCTACCGCACCGGCCCGGGGGGCGGGGGGGGACTGTGGGGCGAGGCGGATTTTTCCCATCCCCCGCTCAGAGGCCGTGAGAGCGCTCAGCCCCCCGCTGCCGGTCCCTGGGGCGCGGGAGTGCCTGTCACAGCACGGGCTGCACGGCGCTGTAGTTAAGCGACCTGCCCGCCCGCTCAGCGCCGTCTGCCCCCGGGCGTGGGGGAGGGGGTGTGTGTGAGACACAGCGATGTCGCGTAGGTGAGGCCTTAGGGCCGGGTTTTTAAAGGGTCTCAGGTGCCTAACTCCCCGAGGCGCTTCGCGGGCTTGCCTGGCTCGCTGGCACCGAAATCGCGGCTGGCTCATACATCACACGCTCGCACCAGCGCGAGTCGGGGGTGCGGCCGTTTATGTCAGTACCAGGGTGCCCTGTTGTCTGGTGATTGATATACATACATATATATCACACACACACTCCTGACCGCCAATAGCTCACGGTGTGAACCGCACAACTGATGTAGTGACTCTGATGCCCGTTTCTGGGTGCACGTGCATACGGGCCTCTTCTCTGTGGCACTTGTAACACCAGTCCCGAACCGAATTAGGGCACTTCAAGG
Source organism: Chelydra serpentina (assembly GCA_037349315.1). Lineage (NCBI taxonomy): Eukaryota > Metazoa > Chordata > Testudines > Chelydridae > Chelydra > Chelydra serpentina. The sequence continues at coordinate 29,140,941 of JBAIAC010000026.1, forward strand.
ATGTTCCTTTGTGATGATGGAGCTCCTTGTATGTCTCCCTCCCCCTGCCAGTCTTTTAATGTATTTATCCTCACCCCTGTGAGGTTGGGAAGTGTTATCCCCATTTTACAGATGGAGATGAGAGGTACAGAAAGACTATGGGTATGTCTACATTGCAAAGACAAACCCGCAGCTGGCCTGTGCCAGCTGACTTGGGCACCTGGGACTCACAGGGTCCTAGAGCTCGGGCTCCAGCCTAAGCCTGAAAGTTTACATTGCAATTAAACAGCCCTTTAGCCTGATCACCAAGAGCCGGAGTCAGCTGGCATGGGCCAGCTGGGGATGTCTGATTGCAGCGTAGATATACCTTGGCCTAAGGGTACATCTATGTTGCAGGTAAAAGTGCAATTTCCAGCTCAGGTAGATACTCATGCACTAGCTTTGAGCAGGCTAACATGCTAAAAATAGCAGTGGACTAGCTGTCTCAGTACAAACCCATCCAATACTTAGGTACATACATGGGCAGCCAGCTTGTGCCACCACCCGTGCTGTCATGGCTACATTGCTTTTTTTAGCAAGCTGGTTTATGTACATCTGTGCCAGCTGGAAATCACACCTCTCGCTTCAGTGTAGGCATACCCTCCGTGACTTAGAATTATAGGGTTAGAAGGACTGCAGAGGTCATCTGGTCTTAACCCCCTGCCAAGATGTAGGATTTGTTGTCTAAATCTTATCTAAGACCACATAGAAAGCCTGTGACAGAACAGGGACTTGAAGCCAGTTTTTCCAATTCCTAGCATCTTAGCCACTGGACCGTCCATTCTCTTGCAGGGGTAGTCAATTGTTTTTTGTCAAGGTCCAAATTTATTTGTCAAGTTATAGTCAAGGTCCAGACTCCAGAGAAGGAAATAATAATAATAATAAACCTACGATGATAAGTAAATAAAAAGATTTTGATTACCCCTGCTCTATTGTATGTGCCTTGGTGTAGGGACTATCTCTCTTCAGGTGCTATCTCTCTTCAGGTTAATATAAAAAGTTTACTGCGTCACCAACCTTTTCCATAAAGATAAATATAGTAAATTCCCGTATTGTAGCAGGTGAAAATATTCACAGAATTTACTGCAGCATGTAAATACAATTTTTTTAAAATTCTAAGTAATGTGTTTTGGGGCAATCAGCTTTGTGTCATCCTTTCTTAACACAAGGGAGGAGGGTCTAAAGTAAAACCTTGTTACTCAAAATGTATTTGACTAGTTTGAGCAGTCTAGTTTAAATTATTTAAAATAATTCATAGTATACTAATAAAAGTATTGTAATGTATTTTTGTACAAGAGTAATAAGTTCTTCGGAATAGACTGCACTGCAGTCCTTTGATATTACATCTTGACTGAGAGGCAAGACTGTGTTTGCGAGTAACTTTGTGCTTGCAAGTAATCCCATTGAGTTCTCAAGTGTGTAAAATTACTTGTGTGAGTTTTCAGGATTGGGGCTTTCTTTCATTTCTTTCTTTTGTACTGTGCTTTATAAGACAACTCCCTAGCTGACAGTTAACAAAACATAAGCATCATAAATTCTTCTTAATTCAAGGTGCGTTCTCCATGACTGTCAAGTAGTCTTGAGATTGTATGCATTAAGTGCAGTACAATGTGCCCAATCCTAGTTTTGGCATTTATTTCAGTGGCAGTCAGGATCAGGCCTATTAACTAATATACCTAACCCTCATGGGGTGCCATTATTCCCATTTTGCATATGGCAAAACTGAAAAAGAGACATGAAGTGACTTGCCCAACGTCAATGACAGAACCGGGAATGGAATCCGATTCTCCTGGCTCCAAGTCTAGTATCCAATGAACCATGCTGCTTCCTAAATGAAGTATTTGACAGACGGGAACCTGAGGCAGAGAGATTAAGTTATTAGATGAAGATGTCATAGGATAGTTATGGCAAAGCTGGGAAATGAACCCAAATCCCCTGAGTCCCAATCCAATAGCCTATCCACAGAACCATTCTGTCTTCTAAATGAGGCTGTCAGGTGTGACAGAACACAGACTCATCTTCCAATCATGCACCTTTAAGATTTTCTTTGGTAACTACTATTTCATTAACTGTGTCGACTATGTTGAGCAATATTTTTCCCATAAACACTGAGCTGGGTGGAGTCTTATCTTAAATTGAGTCCAAAAAGCTTTAATTATATAAGTGTACAATCATATGCAATTTAGAATTATCAGTGGGGGATGGGAAGTTAATTCTCACTGTATACACTTTTTAATGAATATTTAAGAGGGTTTTTTTAAGTGCTGTAATATAAAAACACACTATGCCAGTGCTATATTTGCTAATGTTGCTCTGTGTATGTAGCTTATTTATATTATTATATATCTGGTATAATGTGTTAATTCAATTAATAAGAACTGATTGCGTTTATATGAATCTGAAAAATTCAGTCCATGTTGCTTTGGGAATGAGATGATTGATGATCAGTAGGTTGGATTCAAAATAATTGCAGGCTTATATGGGCACAATATTTAGTTATGTTTACCTGATAATTTTAAAAAACATGACACGCTATTTTTGAGAGCTCTGGTATTTGTAAATCCTAAATTATAATCTTTCCTATATTCTTAAGTAGTAGGATAAGCATTCTGTTTAGTTATGGAGCACTTTTGTTTTTGTTTTTTTTAGGAGAAGTATAAAAGATAAGGCCAAGATCAGTTTAAGAAAATATGATGTTGGAAACAAATTCTCCCATTTGCCACTGGCCAAAGCATCTGTTCTTATGCCTCTAATGGTTAAAGATGGAAAGCTGCATGTGCTATTTACTGTCAGATCAATGAAGGTATGTAAACCAGAAGGTCAAAGCCAACTGCATAACATCACAAGTAAAATGAGAAAGTGTGTTGCAAGACTGGGCTGTGTGAAAAGAAAAAGCGAAGGAAGTAAAGCACTCAGCTGATACTAACATTTACTTATATTCTTATCCAAGTATTAGTCTCTATGTACAAATCTTAATAGTTAATGCATGGTTTTAGAGTCTAGTCTTCACACTTGCATGCAACCAAAATATCCATACACACATCTTTATTTGCACATGTAAACAGGTATTGATCATGTAAACATTGATCACTGATATTTACTTTCCAGATACACAACGATAATTTGGATGTTTCTGTAAAGTCTGATACAAGTTTCCAGGTCAGAATAAAGGGACTATTGATCAGTTTCCTACAGAAATTAATAAAAACAAAAATTTGACCTGTGCAATAAAATTTTTACTAATTTGATTCCTAAGTTTGTATCTAACATTACTTTTCCAGTCTCTTCCTTCACTTCTAGATGTGAGAGAACAAATCTACCTTCCTCTCCATTTTGTGCCCGTGGTATCTTTCTAAAACTATTATTGTTACATATTGTACCTAGGCCTACTGTCTGTACTCTTTGATAAGTAATTTACCTGGCTGCTTTTTCTGCTTCTGAGAGATGCAACATCTCTTGAAAGATGCAATAATAATGTTCCTACTTAAAAATCTTGAGACACTGTAATAACTACGCTTACAATAACTGAGCAGACACACTGATGGTAAATGAGCTTTTTAACAAAGGCTCTGTTTGGTTCATAGAACTCTCTGTTATTAAAGTGAAACTTCTAATAAATATAATATAGAGACATTACTTATTCAGAGGTGTTTTTCCACTGTTGATTTTGGGTTTTTTTAATGAATTCTGTACCTTGCATATTTAATTCGTTTGTTTGACCATGCAAAAGTAACCATTTTAGTGACAGAGATTGAACAAGCTCTTTGGAACTATCTCTTATGTGAGGGAGAGATGGCAAAAGACCTTTCAATTTGGATATAAATTTTAAAGGGAAGTATACAATATAAAGCATATGATGATAAAAGTAACATGTTACTATAAAAATGCCTCTTCTTTTGTGTGACGCTGAAAGTGAGGGACCTAGACTGGGTAGATATAGACACCGTGTTCAGATGTTGAGAAAGCTTCCTCATACAGCTCTGACTGTGCATTTCTCTTCTCGCCTGTAGAGCTCTTGTTCCAGTTCTCAGCCTTGTTGATTAGAAGGATCTACAATAATATGGAATAATTTTGTCGACACAAGGATTTAAGATGAAATCGGCAAACTCATGATACTTATTAATTCTCCTTTAATTTTCAGTTGAGAAGATCACCAGGGGAAGTGTGCTTTCCAGGAGGTAAAAGTGAGCCAACAGATAGAGATGAAATAGCCACTGCTCTCCGAGAAGCTAAGGAAGAAGTGGGACTCTATCCAGAGCAGGTGGAAGTCATCTGTAGGCTTGTACCTGGAATTGATAAAGTAAGGTGTACCAAAAAAAAAATCAAACAAATCTGAATATTATTAGGAAACAAGCTGAAAATTGCATTTCACTTATCACTCACATTTCAAACCTGTAGCAATGAGTGACCTTTTACTTTGTAACAGGAATGCAGCCAGTACACTTCCTCTGTTCTGGAGCTGTCTTTTGAGCCGTAAATCAGGCTCTAGCTATATCTCTCATGGGGAACAGTTTTCACATACTGGAGAAAAGATATAAAGTGCTACATTTTCAAAGCAAGTTTTTTCATATTTTTATGTATAGGTAACAATTCTCTTTTATTAATGCTCTAATTTTTGTTTCTGTATTTATATATTAGTTTCCTTACTATTAGTTTTATCCTGCCAGATAAGAAAATGAAAGTAGTATCTCCTAGGAGTACAGTGGAAACATCCATTATCGAATATTTTGAAACTTGAAGTATTCAGGTAAAGGTAGCTTTAAAGCACCAAAATTCATAGAAAGGACAAATATAGCTGTTATGACAGTTTTCTTAAATATTTTCTTGCTAAGTGCGTCATTCGGTATATCATTATGCATTATAATAATTTGAAATATACATATACATTTGAGTATACCAAAAATGTTAACTTTTAATGCTCTCTGTTACAGCACTATCTACTTTTGCAGTGTCTCACAGCCAATTTCATTTTGAGAATTCTTAAGGGTGATATAAAAATGGTGTGATGTAATCAATTGAATAAAAATATACTTAGATAAAGGTGTTTGTAGACCAAGATCCACCAGGTAACTGTCTTATTCTGATCTGTTACCTTGATATACATCCAGAGTGATTTGATTTAAATAAACTATCCAGATTTACACTAGAGTAATTGAGACCAGATTGTGACCCTTGTGTTTGTAACAGTGACATTTCCTTGCTGACTCTACAAGTGATGATGGTTGGCTTTCATTGTAACAATATATGTCAGGTTTTCATATTTATAATCTGTATGAATAGGCTGTTTGTGAATGCCTTACAGTTTATCAGTGACCTCTACTGTGTGGAATATCAGACTCACTCATGTGTGTGATTGTTGCCCTGTATTGGGAGCAGTGTGCAGAGAATATAAACATTGATGTGTGTCCCAAATGAGCAAGGTACATAAGCACCTGTGTAAGTTGAAACACATACAGGCGAGTCGCATCTTAAGCACATTTAACATGCGCGAATTCAGCTTTGCGCGGTCACCAAAAACAGGGAAAAAAAGAAAAATAACCATTTTAAAACGGCATCGGTACTGCGGGCAATTCCGTCCGCCATTCAACTCAATGGAGTCTCAACATACGCGGTTTTTCACTTTACGCACTCAGCGCAGAACGTAACCCCCGCATAAGATGCGACAGACCTGTAAGTAGTTCCATTGATATCAATGCTAAAAAGTGCATACATGCTTAAGTATGTAATTTTTGAATTAGGGCCTGAAAGTGCTTCACAAGTATAATTGTTTCATAGGTTATCAATAGTGTTGATTTTGTTATACTGTAGATAGATTATATCTAAAACATTTGAAAAATACAGGACTTTCTTTTAAGTATTTCAAACAAGTTGATGTTTTTTTTCCCTTTCAGGTAGGTTCTTTGGTAACACCAGTTGTAGGATTTATAGAGGACACATTCCAGGCCATACCTAATCCAGATGAAGTGAGTGATGTGTTTTTGGTGCCGTTGGAGTACTTTATTGATCCATTAAAGTACATGACCTTGCCTTATAAAAGAGCAGATGGTGTTGCAAGTTGGCTGCACAGTTTTGTATACGATGACCCTGAGCGTAAAACATCACTTAGGATATGGGGACTCACTGCGCACTTTGCTGTATTTCTTGCTCTTGTAATTTTTGAAAAGAAACCTACATTTAACATTCAGTATGATCTTGACAACTTAATTTCATCCTCTGAGAAGAGTTTCATGGAGCAGTATATGTCGCTATACAAGGGCGGAAGCAGCAAACTATGAACTGTGGGACTGGCACATAAGTGTAAACAGTTGGTTTAAATTATTTTTCAAAGTTTACTATTTAGTTTTCTGAATCAGGAATTGTCCCATTTTAATGCCTTTATTGGATTACAAAAAATAAAGTTCTGATAGGTTAATGAGCCCTAAATAGACTAATTTCTGTATTTATTTTACATGTATTTAAAGGTTCGTTATATTTTTCAAGGTCTTTGTGGTTAAGGCATTGGACTGGGACTCAGAAGACTGAGGTTCAGTTTCAGGCTCTGTCATGGATTTCCTCTGTGACCTCGGATAAGTTACTTACCCTCTGTGCTTCAGTTCCTCTTTGTAAAATGTGGATAAAATCCTTCCCAACCTTTGTTCTTTGATTTAGAATATAAACAGTCCAGGGCAGAGCGTGTATCTTACTATGTTTTGTACAGCACCTAGCATAATGGGGCTCTAATATTGATTGGGGTCTCTCAACAGTATTGTAATACAATAATAAGGTGGCAGTGCTTTAACAACTTGTTTTTTGTTTTAGTTTGTGGATATTGGAGCTTGTGCTCAGAATGACATTCCTCAAAACCAAATTCCGTTGCCCTCAGAAAGTGTAAAGTAGCAGTGACACTGAAATATTCTCCACAGTGTTCTCATCTTCTGGAGGGATCGCCCTCTACGGTTCAGTCATTTTTTATCTCTACTGAAATAACTGGTATAGGTTCCAAGTAGTGCCAGATATAGTGCTGCTGGTTTTTGTGATGTTATAGCAAAACTATAACTGGACCGAGACCATCAGTTCATTTCATGTAGGCCAGTGAATAGTTGTCAGATGGTTAAAGCTTTTAAAGGCACTATTAATTTAGGCTGGATTTGAACTTGCAATTTAGAAGTGAATTTATCAGTCTTCAGAGCCAGCCAATTTCCTCCAACATGCATTGGGAGTTGAGAGCATTTAGGATTGAGCCCCCCTTTTCGCTAGCATAGTGCTAGATTTCTGCTGAACAAAGTCTCAGTTCTTCTAATATACTGGGTGAGCATGTGATGTGGACAGCTGGCCTCTCTCCTGTACTAGTGTTTAGTCATGTCCTACTGAACAAGAATTGAGTTGGACCCCAGGTCTCTGCTGTCACAGCTCAGGGCAATACACCTGTGTTTCCCCTCAGTGGTTCAGCAAAGGCATCCATTCTCAGCTTCCAGCTCCCCAGCCGTTGCCTTTCTGATTGGAGGTCTCTCCCTTCTGACAGGAGTATTTCCAAACTGCCATGCCACCTGCCAGCCCCGGAGCTGCAGTTGCTTCGGAGGCTGGCAGGAGAGCAGTGTGACCAGAAGCGGAGAGACTCTGGTCCCGCCTCTTCCCTTCTGGCTCTGCTGGTTGTGCTGCCTCCCCTTGCCCCCTCTGTTGGAGGGAGGCGCTGTATCCCAGCTCTCCTTCTCTCTATACCCGTTCATAAGCCAACCCTCTTTTCTTTTGCTTCCCTTTTTTCAAATACCAGCACTAATCAAAGCTGCAGACACTTACTTCTCCTGTCCAGGTCTTGGTCTTGATTTAGCAGTTAGGGCCAGTTTCTCTTATCCTCACCGTGGAATTTAGAAATTTAGAGAAAGTTATGAAAATGAGTATCCAAGAGTAGACTCAGAACCAATTGGCAGCTTATTTTTTTCTGCCTTCTCTAAAATGTGCAGTTCCAGCCATGTGCAGAATTTCACAAAAATGCATGGTTTTGTAAATAAACTATTCCCATTCTACTGTCTGACACAGACCTACCTAGAGGTAATTTTTTAATATTAATCTGGGATGTGCTCTTTATGAGTAATCCAGCCATCCCAAATTCATTCATTCAAATCTTCATTCCATGATCTTGAGATCTGGTAAAAATGCTTCTTCAACATGAATTTTACCATCATATGACTGGCAAAACCACAAGTGATGCACATAGGTCATCCAAGGTTGATCTAGGGGGTAGGGCACTGGACAGGGATTCTGACCTGGGTTCTGATCCCAGCTCTGCCACTAACCTGCTGTGTGACTTAGGCACAGGAGTGTAGTGACTTGCACTGTTTCCTCTTCTACCCTTTTTCTTTCTATAGACTGTCCGGTTTTCAGGGCAAGTCCCTAGAGGTTTGGCAAGTCAAAAGTAGTCCCTGTAGAAGTGGAATAGTGGGCAGAGTGAAGAAGAGGGGATCAAAGGCACATGATGAATACAGTTTATCACATGATATACTGTGGGGGAGGCGCTCGTGCATTTGTTAACCTGTACTTAGAACTGTAAGTGTACTCTTTATTTTACAAAACGTGAAAGAAAGAAAGTCACAGTTTCAGCACAAGTATGGTAATATTTTAGGCTTGTTTATCTTTTTAATTTCTGTCCCCTTCCCACTGTGTTCCAGGTCATTCAGTCTGCTGCAATCCTCCATTCATACCACTTAGTGATGTTCATAAGATAGCATGAGACTAAGAAAAGGGCACCTGGAGGAAAGCAGTTACATTTATCTCTGTGCATGTTTTCAATAGTATTAAATAGATTTAAATCTGAGTCAGGGTCTCAGGTGTTGCAAACCAGTGTAGCTTCATTTAAGTCAATGGAGCTATGTCTGTTTACAACCATTGAGGGTCTGGCCTGTCTTTGTATATCCATCTATTCACAATTTCCAAGGAGTTATGCAAGGTTGCACAGTACTCTTACAATGCTGTAGTATATAAATCATATTTAAATAGGAAGTACCCTCTCCATGGAGACTTCTCTATTGAAAGTGAATTTGATAAGAATAAATCAGTCTGGTGTGATTAAAGTAGGAGGGCAGTCTGTTTGGTGATGACTTAAAATATGTTTAATTTAGTTTTGAGTCAGAAATCCATCATGTAAATGAAAACTAATGATTGGAGTAGTATCAAAACACATGCAATGTTTGGGCACCTTCTAAATACTGAAGCACAGAAGAAGAAAACTGTCTGATACCAAGCAGCCTCTAGGTTGCATGTTATGTATCTCAAATGATTACTCAAACATGAAAGCCCTAAGTGAAAACAGATATCATTTTGCCAGAAATTACCATGACTGTCATGTGGAAGATTAAAAGCAAACCCGGAACTGATGAAGCAAGAGAAACGAGCAGTGAGAGAGAGAGAACAATGTTGTTTCTCAGGAACTCAGCCATTGATCTTCCTATTATTATTTTATATTTATATTACAGTAGCATTCACAGGCCCCAGTTGGGATCAGAGACGCATTAGGCTACATGCTGTGCAAATACATATGAAGACACTCTCTCTGGCCCCCAAATCTTATAAACTTAAGAATTCTGGAGAGTTCTGCACATGGGTTACAAAGATACAAATGTAGGTTTAGGCATGCTATTTTGTACTATGGCCATTTTGTATTTGGCAGCTATTCAGCCTGCAGCCAATTTTTTGTAAACTTTAATGTTTAATATGCAAATAAAATATTTAAAGTTCTTCTCTTTGATAAGCAGGATAAACAGCTGGTTCACATTTTCTTATTGAGCTTCCATGTGATTCCTGATGCTGTCTTGTATTTGGCAATCATGCTGGTATACAGAGATGTTTTAGTCACGGTAAAGCACTGTCAATCAGATCTACAGCTGATGTAAATCAGTACAGCTCCACTGATGTTGAGGGTTCTTTCCCTATTTTGCCCATCAAAAAAGAGGCACATCAAGTTCCAGTTTCCTTCAAAGCATGAAACCTTCTTTGTTCCAAGGCCTAAGGTATTTCCATGCCTCTCTGGGAGACTCATCAAATAAATGCCAACTACTTTAGGAGAATTGTGACCTAGGCTGGATTTGAACCAGTAACCTTCTTATCCCATTGTCCAATCCCCTGAGTTATCCTATCTTCCCTCTTGAAAAATCTTTTTTGAGTATTCTTCTAACATTTAACCTCATTTGTGTGCTTTTTAAAGCAGGAAAAAATATTGAATGTTAAATATTTTCCTTTAATAATAAAAAGAAATATGCATACACCTAACTGGAGGTATGTCACTCTTACTCCCTGTGCATCCTCTCTGTGATAGCCTTACACTGTGAAGCACGGGTCCAGATTCAAGAAAGCATTCCTATTCAAAACAAAAGCATATAAGCATGTGCTTAAAATTAAGCACTGCTTAAGTCCCATTGAAGCCATTGGCACTGAAGCACATCTATAAGTGCTTTCCTGAGTCAGGACCTAGATAGGGAAATACTTTAGGATGCTACAGAGTACCTGTCTCATAAACCATAAAGTAGATGTGCTTCCAGATCTACTGGAAGTGAAATTCACCTCAGTGCAGCTGTTCTGCCCAAGGTCCTGTGCACCAAAGGAGGCCCACTTAGACCCCATGTTAAAATTTAAACGCATTCAGCAGAATGTGGACCTTCTGCGCAGGCATAAATTTCACAGAGAGGAAAACTTTCTGGAAGCAGGAGCAATAGCAAAACTAATAGGAAGAGACCCCCTGGGTCTAAAGTGTTCTAAACCTCTTTTGATGGTACAGTCCAGTGCAGTCTATAGATGAACTAGTGACATCCCAATATATAATGAGTTTGTTTGACCTTTCGTTTCTGTCCTTTTGTGTGCCCAACTCATCTTGGATCTGTTTGCTATTGTTCAGTCTATAACAGTAATTTTCTTTGACAGATAAATGTACAGTAGCTGAAGTTTGGAAAACATGAAAATGGATATTCTGAATTCAATAAAAGGCCATTCATGATAAGTGATAGCAGGGTGGATGTTGTCTGACTTCTTTATGTGGCACTTAACCCTTTTTTTTCTTTTTAGTCCATCCTTTCTCCTCGGTGTTTTGATTTTTATGGAGAAATATTACATTCACTTTGTGAAGCTTGCTGTCAACTAAGACTTTTTTCCCCAGCTGTGGCCTAGACATCAATTCAACTCCACTCTCCAGAGGTGCATAATCCCCAAAGTAATTGACACAGCCACATACTCAGTACTGTAGGTTGCTGTGTTATGTATTCTCAGAAGACTCTCCTGAATAGTCCAGGCCAAATTTTCAGCCAGCCCCAAACTGGCTTCTAGATTTGAGTGTGCAAGATCTGCACAAACACTAAATTTCATATGTCACCAGGCAGTTAGGTGTACAGTTGTCTCATTTTCACACCCATGTCCCTATGGGTGCACAGGTGTTAGATTTGTGAGGGAGAACTGGTAAGTGCGTTAATTTGCACCCATCTTGTGTCTCTGATCTCCTGGGACTAACACGGCTACACCAACACTTCAAACAACAATGGAAGATATTTAATTTGCCAATGTAACTTACAATTATTTATTAAGGTAGCACCCAGAAGCCCATGCTGAGATTGGATCCCATTGTACTTGGCACTGTGCAAACACATAGAGACAGTTCTGGCTGAAAAGAGCTTACAATCTAAATGGAAAAGACAGTCAAAATATGGGAGAAGTGAAGTATTATCCTCATTTCTCAGATGGGAAACTGAGACAGAGAGAAGTTGAATGGCTTGCCCAAGGCAATGCAGGAAGCCTGTGGCAGAACCACAAATTAAACCCAGATTTTCGGACTCCCGGTTCAGAGTTTTGACCACAATGACCTTCTTTCCTTAAAGGGGCAAACTTAGAGGCCACTCATGAAAAGGTCCTATAAATCCATAATTTGTATGTTTAAAAATATTCAGACAATGATTAGAGAAGAGTCAAGAGTCAAATCCTCCTGCAAACAAAAAGGTATTGAGTCTGTTAAGCAATCGGATCCATTCTGATGGTTCCTGGGTTCTGCGTGGGTTCCAAGATCTGCAGGATCCAACTACAGGATTGAGGGCCTTTCACCTTGCTTACAGGCTTTGTTATCATGCACCACAACATTAGCATTATTTAAGGTCATATTGTGAACGCCTTCTTCATCCTGATGAGCAGTTATTTGAAGTCCACAAGAGCTGTTGAGACTTTCTGAAAATCAGGCCACTTATTTAGGTGCCAAAGTTGAGTTCAAGAGTCTAAACTCTTGTTTTTTAAAAAATATCTTGGCCGTGTGTGTATCTGATCCTGATCCTGGTCCTGCTCTCATTGAAGTTTGGTCGTTGACTTCAGTGGGAAAGAGGAGCAGGGCCTGTATTTGTACACATATAAAACTGTTGGAGGAAAACATTTTCCCAGGGTGAGCCCTAGTACTACATGTCAGATTTCAGCCTCAGATGATTTTTACGGGCATATTAGAATCCCTTGAACTAAAAATGGTTATAAGGGAAAAGAAGATGCCATCTTAACTGTAGAAGCGACAAAGGGTCCTGTGGCACCTTATAGACTAATAGACGTATTGGAGCATAAGCTTTCGTGGGTGCATACCCACTTCGTCGGATGCATGCAGTGGAAATATCCAGAGGCAGGTATAAGGTATATCCAGAGGTATACCTGCCTCTGGATATTTCCACTGCATCCATCCAACAAAGTGTGTATTTACCCACAAAAACTTATGCTCCAATATGTCTGTTAGTCTATAAGGTGCCACAGGACTCTGTCGCTTCTACAGATCCAGACTAACACGGCTACCCCTCTGATCTTAACTGTAGTAGTGCAAATGGTGTTAAAATAATGCTGATATTCCTTTCTTTGGTGTGATGCAATAGGCCATGCCTGAATTTCCCATTGACTACCCACTAGTGCAAAGTATTGTCCTACAAACTCTGCACTAGCAGCAGGAAGAGGACGTTGACAGTTTGCCCACTCCTCTTTGCTAAGGCAGAACTCCCATTGAAGTCAATAGGACAGAGTCCGGGAAGCAATCGGGAAGATGAAAACAACCTGAGCTGGGTTTCAGTGCCTCCAAAGATGGCCTCTGGCTATGGTCCTGTTAATGATGTCAGGGGAAATAGACTCAAGTTTGCTCACAGTGGGCAACCTCATATGGTACATCAATATCCCTTCAGTCCAAAGCAAAATGTGCAAATTCCTGTGCACGGCTATTCAGAGTTCTTGGGCTGAGATGGAGATGATGCACAGGACTGGGTCTGCTACTGCACACAGCTATGTTTGTTTAGTTAATTGAGTTGTCATGACAACTGCTTCACTAAACTGCTACAGTGTATAGGTTGCCATTGGCATCTGATGAATACAAGCAAATCTTAATATTTTCTAGCAAGGTCAGCAAAGTCTGAGAGATATGCTGTACGTTTGCACGAGATAGAGACGGTATTTTTAAAGGTACATCACTAAGAACCCAATGCTGCACACATTTGGGTGACAGGTTTCAGAGTGGTAACCGTGTTAGTCTGTATCAGCAAAAACAATGAGGAGTCCTTGTGGCACCTTAGAGCCTAACAAATGTATTTGGGCATAAGTTTTCACAGGATAAAACCCACTTCATCAGATGCATGAAGTGAAAAATACAGTAAGCAGTATATATATGAAAAGATTGGAGTTGCCTTACCAGGTGGTGGGTCAGTGCTAATGAGGCCAATTCAATCAAGGTGGAAGTGACCTATTCTCAACAGTTGATTACTTTTGTAGTGTTAACGAGGCCAATGCAATCAAGGTGGACGTCGCCCATTTCCAACAGTTGACAAGAAGGTGTGAGTGTCAGCAGAGGGAAAATTACTTTTTGTAGTGACCCATCTACTCCCAGTCTTTATTCAAACCTAATTTGATGGTGTCCAGTTTGCAAATTCATTCCAGTTCTGCAGTTTCTTGTTAAAGTCTGTTTTTGATGTTTTTTTGTTGAAGAATTGCCACTTTTAACTCTGTTATTGAGTGTCCAGGGAGATTAAAGTGCTCTCCTACTGGTTTTTGAATGTGACAACTCTTGATGTCTGATTTGTGTCCATTTATTTTTTTGCGTAGAGACTGTCCGGTTTGGCCAATGTACACGACAGAGGACATTGCTGGCACATGATGGCATATATATCATTGGTAGATATGCAGGTGAACAAGCCCCTGATGGTGTGGCTGATGTGGTTAGGTCCTATGCTGGTTTCCCTTGAATAGATATGCTGACAGAGTTGGCACCGATGTTTGTTGCAGAGTTTGGTTCCTGGGTTAGTGTTTTTGTTGTGTGGTGTGTAGTTGCTGGTGAGTATTTGCTTCAGGTTAGGGGGATTCCTGTAAGCGAGGACTGGCCCGTCTCCCAAGGTCTGTGAGAGTGAGGGCTCGTCCTTCAGGTTGTAGATCCTTGATGATGCGCTGGAGGGGTTTTAGTTGGGGGCTGAAGGTGACAGCTAATGGCGTTCTGTTACTTTCTTTGTTGGGCCTGTCCTGTAGTAGGTGACTTCAGGGTACCCTTCTGGCTCTGGCAATCTGTTTCTTCACTTCACCAGGTGGGTAGTGTAGTTTTAAGAACGCTTGATGAGAGATCCTGTAGGTGTTTGTCTCTGTCTGAGGGATTGGAGCAAATGCAGCTGCATTTTAGAGCTTGGCTGTAGACCATGAATCATGTGATGTGGTCTGGATGAAAGCTGGAGGCATGCAGGTAAGTATAGCGATCAGTAGGTTTCCGGTATAGGGTGGTGTTTATGTGACCATTGCTTATGTGCACTGTAATGTCTCCAGGAAGTGGATCTCTTGTGTGGACTGGACTAGGCTGAAGTTGATGGTGGGGTGGAAATTGTTGAAATCCTGGTGGAATTCCTCAAGGGCCTCCTTCCCATGGGTCCAGATAATGATGTCATCAATGTAGCACAAGTAGAACTGGGGGACGAGAGCTGAGGAAGCGTTGTTCTAAGTCAGCCATAAAAATGTTGGCGTACTGTGGGCCATGCGGGTACCCATAGCAGTGCTGCTGACTTGAAGGTATAAATTGTCCCCAAATCTACTCATGCAAGTAATGGTTTGCAGGATCAGGTTGAATTCACCTAAAATATTATCAGAACAAGAGCCTGCTCCTGCTCCCAGTTAAATGAATGGAGCTTGTTTACACAGCACAATGGGAGCAGGAATTATAGGATATTTACAGTGTTAAGAAAGAGAAGCTTGAAAAAATAAAGGTCAGTGGTACACTTCCTGCATAATTGACTAGTCCTAAAGGCAAAATGCCTTGAGAATGTGAGCTGTAAATAAATAAAGTTAGTATAAAGTTTGCAATGCAAGTGTTTGACAGGCCAGAACTTTTTACTGTGTCACGTTAAATAGAACATTTCACCTTTTTCTGTGTTAAATGAATATCAAGACTAAAAATGTAGTGGCTTACTGCTCTGACTCTTTAAGAAGCTGATTTCTCTTCTTTAGGCATGTTCCAATTTCTGCTATATTTCACATCAGGCTCCAGGCTAGAATGGCTCTTCCATTTTATCCAGGAGAGTTGGCATTTCATCTTGCAGCCCATGAAATACAAAACACTTGAGCAGGGATGTTCTTAACAAGAAGATAAGCTAGTAATGAATCTTAAAAGATTGATGTACTTATACAGACATCTGAGTATATAATATGAATGACTGCTCAATGTTATATGTACTGTAGCCTGAAGAAGATAAAGATGCCTTTAAATTTATGATGCAAAGAATAAAATCTCATCATTGTTCACATTAAATGAATATTATTTCATTTTTAAAGGGCACTAGGAATTATAGTGGTAACACTTCACCTTGAATACAATGCAACTTATATATCGTTGTCTTGGCACAAGTGGGCATGTATCTATATCTTGTAATTCGCATTCTTCATAAAGCTCAGTCCCACTTTTGGATATCTACATATCAAGTCCATAGCTAGAATGCTTTAAAAATTGGTGATGAGGACACTCCTTTGTTAAGGCTGTGAAAGGAAGCAGCACGCCCTATTGAGTAAAGACTGGGAGTCAGGATTCACAGGTTCCATTTCCAGCTCTGCCACTGACTTGCTCTGTAGGTATGTCATGTAGCTGGAAATGTTGCCCTACGTCTATGGGTGTGGAGGTCGCATCGGCAGTAGAACTGGTGCAGTTCTGCTGTGCAAAATGAGGTGTACATCTCTGCATGGCATGAAGTCCAGCTCCACAGGTGCTTTCTGCCTGTGCAAGTGCAGAGGACAGTGGGTCTGCCATAATGCGTATTCTACAGTTCTTTCCCTTTTGTTCCCTGGAGGGTGCATGCTAGGGTTACAGAAGCTGCAGTTATTCGGGTAGAGTACCCCCCACAGAATTGCTCTGCCCTGGAGGGAGAATTCCTCTTCTCCCCATTCCTCTGACAGAGAACCCCAGCTGAGATACTCAGGCTGGGAACTGGGGACTCGATGTGGACCTTAATCTCTCTGTGCCTCAGCTCACTCAGAAATAAGATAGATGTGACAATACTGTGTCGTGAAGATTATTTTTCTGTATAAAGCATCAAGAGATCCTTGGCTGGGAAGCAGTGGCATAGGCACAAAGTTATTATTACTTATTGTTATTGGAAATCGTCTCTCTTTCTCATTAACTTTTGTTATTCCATTTTTGGTGTCATCCACTAGCAATATGGGCTGTGACTGATGTGACTTTCCCTCAGAACCTTTGCTAAATTCTTTGAGGATCCTTAGGGTATGTCTAGATTGCAGCTGGGAGGTGAAATTTGAGCACAATCAGATAGACTTGCACTAGCTCAATTGGAGCTAGAGCACTAAAAATAACCGTGTTGATGTTGTGGCACTGGCGGCAGCTCAGATTAGCCACCCAAGTCCAAGCCCACCCACCCTCCTGCATCCTAGCTTGGGTGGCTAGCCTGAGCCACTGCCTGCACCATAAGATTCAGATTGCTATTTTTAGCACACTAGTTCAAGCTGAGCTATCACCAGTACGTCTGCCCGAACTGCAAATCACACCTCCTAGCTGTAGCGTAGACAAAGCCTTGCAGATTTTGACAGTTGTCTCATTTTTTCACACTCTATTTTCATCACATAATTCAGCCATTGCCTGACCATTCAGGAGTCCTAGTAACAGCTGCTCTGTTCAGTTATTAATATATAGCTTTTGAAGTCTGCAGAGAATGGCTATGGTAACTAAACTTCCTTTGATACAGTTTGCACCTGGGGCAGCACTCAAGAAAGCATTATTCAGTTTCTCTGATTGTTCTCAGCTGCATCACCTCGGCCATCTGAACTCTCATCCTGCTATTTATAGGTCTCTGGCATGCCTTAGAAGAGCTTCTCCTTTGGATATAAAGACCTACCTTTTCAAAAGTCACTAGTGATTGTTCTTTGAGTGCTTGTCTACTAGATTCCACTTTGGTGCATATGTGCCCCATACATGTGCCCCATGTGTGAGATTGGATTATTTTGGCCAGCAGTGTCCGTTGGAGCTGTGCTGCACCCTACATGCCCTCATGCCCCTAGGATCCAAGGATGCACCCAAGGACATAAAGGGTAGAGCAAGCCAAAGCACCAATCAGTTCATCCTTACTGCCCATGGCAGTGAGATGGAACTCCTGCAGTGTCCTTCGCTGTGCACTATGTATTTTTTCTTAGGGTAGTTAATAATATTATATTATTATACATTCATTGGTATTTACAAACAAAAACAAAAATCACCTTTTTTGATCAGATCCCCCATACTGGGATTTAGATACTATAGCTGAAACAAAGTCCCCAGGGTTCACAACTTGCTCCTCTTGTGACATGGCTATCCTGCTTAATGATGGGCAGTCAAGGTGCCTTTTTTGCCTTGGAGAGGGGCACATCCCTCATCAGTGCTAAATCTGTTGCTCCTTCTCCAAGAGGACACAGAAAGTAAGAGAGGCCCATCTTAAACTTTGTCTCAAAGAGAGCCTCAGAACCTGATACCACCTGACCTGCGGCTCAACTCCAAGGCAAAAAGGGCACCTTGACTGGGCTAGTTCACCCTCTCAGGTGCCTAATCAAATTAGGCAACGACCTCGTCAGGCTGCTGTTTCCCCTCATGATCTTCAGCCAAAAGGTAGTTCATTGTCCAAATAAAGTCCTTTTTACACCTCAGCATAGACTGGTCACTGGGTACCCAAGGTACTGCCTGAAGCCATAGTCCACATTGCCCCTAGTACTGACCTCTCAGTGCTGATATAAACACGCTCAGTGCTGACAACTCCAGTGCCAATGGGTCCAGCCTCTGTGGTGCAGAAGCTTTTGGCAGTGACTTTCTCGGCAATGAAAATGTCCTCAATACTGAATGATGTTGCAGTGACACATAGCCAGAGTCACCCTTGCTCTCCTCTTCTGCCATTAGATGACCTTCTACCTCAGTATCGCTCACTAATACCATTCTGACACCAGTGAGCTCTTCGGCTCAGGTTGTATGGGGGATTCAAGATCAACCTAGGACACCAGATGGTAGATCCCTCTGTGGAGAAAGAATATGCATTTTCTTCCTTCCCTTCTGAGCATAGTAGGGAGCCTAGAAAATGGTGGGGTGAATTGTCCATCTCTGCCTTAGGGAGCAGCCTGCATTGTCTCTCTCTGTGATTGGGTTCTTGTGTGGTATTCTTCTGAATTCTAAGAAATAAAGCATGGTTACATTGCAACCTTCTAACAAGAGTATTTTGTTTTTATCTGACTTCTCTGTGTATCTGTGAACATTAGACTCTAATGCCATCTCAGTGATTGTCTGACATTTACTTGGCTAGTACAGATGTCAACATGCCTTGGTAAATAAACCCATCATTTCTTCAACACACCGAAGCCCTAAAGACAGTGAGGCAGAAAAGGTGACACTCAGTCTTCTCCTTTCAGCATGCAGCATGCATTGCTGTCAGCAAACTAGCTCCATTTCTGACAACGTCAGTTTCAATTACCTTTCTATATGGTGAAATAAAGCTAGAGATGCAATGTATAAAAGACATAAAAGTCCAAAATGTATACTGGCAATCCACAGAAGTATCATAAACAGGTAGAGTAAATAATACAAGCTTCCACGTGATTCCTTGCCAACATGCATTAACCATAGCCTGAAGGGGTCACCTTTGTGTATAGGAGTAGTTCATAATCATTCAATTCTAGTTCATGTCAATTAACTTACCAGTCTGCTGAAACCACTAAAAAGAAGGCCAATTTTAGAAGTGATGTAGGCACGTGTCCACTGTCATAAACTGAACCCACCAACTCGGTTGTCATCAAACGCTGACAGCTTTTGGTATTACTAGTCTGGTGAAAGCTAACCCAGCAGCCGAAAGGTTAAAAAAACTCCATAGCAGGTTACCAGTTCTCAGAGCAATCCAATCCCCTAAACAAAAATCCTTATCGCCTGTCTGGATGTGAAGAAGAGTACACCGACATCCACAGCTACTGTAGCAAAACCAATGGTACATGGCTGAGTTGTGAAGCAGCAGCCTACTATAGAGCTGAGGCAAACACATTGTTTAAAGATCGCAGGGAAGATTGTCCCCCTGCTAGCCTGACTCCCATTCACCAGACGGGTGTAAGGGCTGTAAGGCATCAGAAATACCCATGGGAGATGTGACTCTATATGTATGGGACACTTTATGTTATCATTGATACCATTATTGTAAAATTGCAAGGAATCTAAACAGATATGCCATGTAAAGTGTCAGTGAAAATGTTATTTGCAAAGTATGATGATCTTGTTTTTTTATTTGTATCACCTTTCTATTATGAGTTATAGATATGTAGGGTATATCTGTATTTCCAAACTTGTGCTGTGTTTCTGGGTGACACCCCCAGACAGAATGGCATCGGCACTAGGCCTGCTTGATGGCCCATCCAGGGACATCAGCTGTACAGTGAACCCATTGAAAGGAGCCAAGGACTACACCTTATGACTCAGCAAGGCATGCAGAGGCATGCCTATGGAGATAACTCTAAGGCCTTTCATGTGCTGGGAAGCTTGTGTTTGAAACAAAGGAAATACCAGACACATGTCAAAAGGACTATAAAGGGCAGGTGCATCATCTCCATCTTGTCTTCAATCCTGCTTCTTTCTTACCTCTGGAGCAACTTCTCTGCTAATTGAAGATCTGAACAAAGGACTGAATAACCCATCCAAGCTGTGGATGTGTTCCAGAGGGACTTTCAAGCCAGCAAACTCACCAATACTGCTAAGAACCTGATAGATGGACTTTGAAGTCTCTGTATGTGACTGCTTTATCATTTAGCAACTCTCTTCTTGTTCTTTATAGTAAACCTTTAGTTTTAGGCACTAAAGGATGGGATGGCAGC
The DNA here is from genome assembly GCA_037349315.1 of Chelydra serpentina. Classification (NCBI taxonomy): domain Eukaryota; kingdom Metazoa; phylum Chordata; order Testudines; family Chelydridae; genus Chelydra; species Chelydra serpentina. The sequence continues at coordinate 29,161,266 of JBAIAC010000026.1, forward strand.
ATGGTATTTTGGGTAAGATCCAACCTTATATTAACTGGCAATGTGGCTGGCCCTTTGGGGTCAGAAGAACATTTTGTATAGTGAGCAGTGTTTTAAATAACTTCTCACTGAACTGGACCTAGATGCTGATTGGGAACCAGAGAACTGGAATATAATAAGGGGGCTGTGTGATTTAATTATAATATATGGAGATATGGCTATCTCATAGAACTGGAAGGACCTTGAAAGGTCATCGAGTCCAGTCCCCTGCCTTCATTAGCAGGACCAAGTACGGTCCCCTGACAGATTTTTGCCCCAGATCCCTTTTCTTTTTTTGCTTCTTGATAACCAGTGTGGTGGGGATCAGAAGCACAGTTTGTGACTGGTTGGGGAATTTAACTTCAGTGTTATCCACCAGTCTTGGGAGTATCTGCTCTCCTTTTTGCAGCCTGCCCTGACCTAGGCATTACCAGTGAGGGCTGCCCCAGGCACACTGAGTCACAAGAGAATTTCCCCAGTACAAAGCACAGTAGGGCTTACATAAATCCTCTCTCTCCCCCCCACACACACACACCAAATTTGCACCATGGGGGGGGGGGCATACTGGAGATGGGAATAGGGGAGGAGGAGTGACTGTACCCCATTTGGCTAGAGAGTCTGCGCTGTGATATAGCCCATGGGAAGCACTCAGGTGGCTGCTGTAAATTGGAGCACATTTAAGCCACAGTCTTTCCCTGGGGCTCCTGCAGCAAGGATGTATCCAAGTCTTTCTCTGTGACAGTGAAGGGATCCAGGAGTGGGGAGCTAGCAGAGCTTTCCCCCATGCTGGAGTCTTTCACTGCGACATGGAAAGGCTCCAGCAGTGGAACACTACACTGCTAAAAATAGCAGCATAGACAGGAAGACCTTGTTCCGGTGAGCAGAGAGCCCTTCAGACGTGTCCTTACTCCCCTAAGGCCGGCCTTACAAACGACACCACTATTTATTCCCATTTTAGGGGAGCTACACGGGTATGTACGCTACACGGTGCCAAAAGAAACATGCAGTGTAGATGCACCCTTCTAAACCCACTCACAGGTTAATCCAGCTAGTGAACATATATTTGTAAAGTGTGCATGTATGTTTCCTCTGCATAACGCAGAGTTATCAGAGAAGTACAGGTATCAAGCAACAGCATGTAAGTAAAGATGTTTTGATATGATAAGGTGCTCTGCCTTTTAAAAATTGTACAGTGTAATTCCATTTAGCCAAATAGAATGGAGGATGTGGCATATTTTTAACTGCATGATTTCGATCCATAGGTATATTTCAGTGCAAAGGATAAAAGACAGACATATCCCACTTTTGGATAGTGGAGTTTGACAGGTAAAACAGAGTTAGCTCTATCTATGCATGTACTTATATGATTTCCATCACCATGATATCTGGTTCTGTCATATTTTGCTAAATAACAGCAGCCTTATCCATTGTAGATCTAGTGTAAAGAATAAAAAGCAACAGAAAAGACAAATATGGAGGAGGGAATATTTTACCTCCTTAAACAAAAGCATCCTTACAAAATATTTTAAAATGAGTGTTTTTTTAAAAGTGATCTATCTAATTTCAATTGCACACATCACTGTGTTGTCTGGGCAAAACTTATGTACAAGACTATTGAGAAAATACAATAACCACACAGTCAACCAGATGAGTCATTCTGACATCTCTTAGACTTGCTAAATCCAGAATGCTTTGGTTTCTTTTCCTTCTTAATTTAAAATACAACACATTTTCATTATTCCAAATGACTCCGAAGTACTTTAAACTGCTTTTTTACACTAAAGGAGAAAATACCGCTCTCTGCAGTGACTACAAACAGAGAATTGATTAATTGCACCTCTGATTCATACAAGAATTTATACACATTTACGCAGATAAGAAAAATCCCCCAGCTAAGATTAAAAAAACTCTGAGTGTAACTCAATATTATGAAATGTAAGATCTCAATATCAAAACCTGATATACTTTACTGTTAAAGATTCTCTTGTCTTCCCTTTGTTTTGATGTATTATATTGATGGGAAATAATTGCTGAGATCATCTCTTCACGGATAAGTGATGCAATTATGGACAATGGGTTATAATAATTGACAAAAATAAGTGGTACACAGACACATACTGCATCATAAATAAAATGCATTTTTCATCAGGCACCATGGACATTTTATAGGACAGAAAAGATGAAGAATGAAGAGTTGGCCCATTTAGAAATAAAATGAAAAAGCTAAGAGAATTGTGTGTTTTGTTATTTTTTCTTTGTCTCCAAGCTTTGGACAGTTTAATAAAATTAGATTGTAAAAGAAAATATTATATTTTGGTAGAACATTCACATTAAAAATTGCCTAGGTTTAGACAATAAAGCAGCCCACCTAAACATACAGTTGATTTATGTCTGCTGAAGACCGCTATATTATTTACCACAATTTGCAACGTGCAATTCCTTAAAATAAAAATTTCTCTGTGCTTTGACTGCAAATGAGATTTAACTCATTGATGCAACAAAGAAAACGCTATTGGCATGATCTAAAGAGATCTCATTCCAATCATTATATCAAGGGATTAAGGCCAGATTGTGCCATCCTTATGTTACCCCTCTTGACTTGAGCAGTTGACCAATATTCAGGGTCTTGCAGGTTGTTTCCATCATGGGGAGAAATTGATGATGGAGGTAGGTATTTCTTTGGTGCAGTCATGTTTATTTACAAAAAATGTACACACAGTCCTGTTTCTATGAACACAGTGGGAATCAAAGAGTAGGAAACGGTTTCTTTGCTCACAGTTCCAAGCCTCACAGACAGCACTCTACCCAAAAGCTCTCTCTGTGTCATGGTACAGGAGCTTCTCTGGCTGCCCTTGACTTTCTGCTACCTTCTATGGCTGCTTGTATGGTATTTCTGGCTGCGTCCAATCACACACACACCCCGTCACTAAAAAAATTCCTAACCCTCCGCATTTTCATTCAGCCCCCAATGAAACCCCTCCACCCACCTAGCTCAGATTCTGACTGGCCTAGTGTATGGCCTTGCATGTGTTTTGGGGGGTGGTTCCTATTGTTTCAGCTATCTTACTCTGAAAGAAACGTAACTGCTTCTTATAATTACACTGAATGAAATGCCTACCAACTGCAGTGAGGTCTCACCCAAGCCCCAGGATAACATTTATGATTGATAGCACCTTGCCCCTTGAATGATCAAATGGATTTAAATGGTACTGCTTGCAGAGTATACACACTATGAATAACAGTAGCAGAAAATGGCCCTAAATAAATACAGCATAGAGATGGTTGACTACCAACTGTCAGGATTTATCCACAGATAATATATTGCATTTATAGTACTTTCCTGAAAGTACACCTTTTAAGCACCACTGTTACAAGGAATGACAATGGAAAATATATCATTGACTTGACTTGTAGATTATGGTGGTGATCAAAGAATCAGCCTGTTCTGTGCAGGTTCTTATACCATGCCCACCAATATGTTATCAAAGTGCCGATGCCCATCAGATACTTGAAGGCATCTGCATTTTTATAGGGGATATCTGTAGCATCTGTATAAATGCTAATTTATGGGCAGAATTCTGAGCACCTTCTAATTTTTATGCTAGTTCTTGTGCTAGTTATTGTACAGTTCCAAACCTTCACATATCTGTGTCTTTAGGGCTTGATCCAAAGCCCACTGAAGTCAATGGAAAGATATCCTTTGACTTTAATGGGCTTTGGATCAGGCTCTTGATGATTTGCATAGGCACTCCACAGGACCAATATGAAACCAGGGTAAACTAGCTCGGAGCAGTACAGGCCAGTTAACATAAGACGTATAATAAATTGTCAGAACAAATACTCGTATCACTTCCTAGTGTAAACTTCAATAATGTATGATGCAATCTAATACTGTTACAAAAGTGGTTATGAATCAGTGTGTGACAGAGAATTTCATATAATTCAAGAATATCTATTTAGCTTTACATTATGTTAAGCCTTAGAACACATAGATTTATGTAATCGATGTGGGGAAAACATTTGTTCTACCATAAGCCAGACATTATGATGCTGTAAAATGGCCATAGTATAAGATATCCTTTAATCTGTTTTGAGGTGCAAACTATATAGGACTAGACCAGTGGTTCTCAAACTTCATTGCATCATGACCCCCTTCTGACAACAAAAATTACTACACAACCCCAGGATGAGGGACTGAAGACCAAGCCTGCCCGAGCCGTGCTGCCCAAGCCCCACCACCCCAGGCAGGGCGGGGGGGCCGAGGCTGAAGCCCAACGGCTTCTGCCCTGGGTGGGGGGGCTTGGACTTGGGCTTTAGCCCTGGGTGGTGGGGCTTGGGCTTGGGCTTCAGACTTGCTTGGGCCCAAGGCAGATGCCAGCATTAAAATGGGATTGTGACCCACTTTGGGGTCCCGACCCACAGTTTGAGAACCCCAGGGCTAGACCCATCAGTCTGGACAAGCTACTCTTGATACAGGACAAAAAGGAAGCTTTATGTTCTCCCATTATTCAGGCAAACCAGGGTGGTCCCCAGCATAAATTAGTGCTGCTTTGCAGCCCTACCGAGGATTCCTCCAGGTAAGGGCAAGCCCCAGAGGGGCCAGATCTATTTGCTGTGTGGCTGCTTTAGACCACCAGAGTGATGCACAGAAGCTGGAGCTGCTCCCAAAGTCTCTCCATTATGCTGGATTTCACTGAGCTGACATACACCATCTGCTCTATTTTCTCCAATCATCCTACACTTTACCATTTGAGTTAGAATTGTACTAAAATGTCAGCTGGGTGAATCAGTTGGACTCTAATGTATGATGTTCTTTATTTAGCTGTTAGTTGCCTGGTCATTCATTAAAATGGACAGATCTAAAGTGACAGAACTTGGTATTCTATTTTGCAACATCTAGCCAGCCAAGAATAGCTAGCATAGAAAAGGAAGCATTCAAATTATAACCAAGGGAGCAGAATGGAGAAAAGGGAGCTTCCTGACCTCTAAAATGGTTATGTGCCTCCCAGTGCTGATATTCAGGATGAGCAGATTTCCTCCCTTGTGGCATGTCACTTTGTCATCCCTTGGTAATGTTCCCTTTCCTGGTCTCTCAGGTACGTAGATAAAGATATACCTGCCTGAATATCGTTAAATTGACTTATAAAAATATGGCTACATTTAAAATGTCTGTACAAAATACCCCTTAAGGGAAATGCATGATGGATAAAAAGGCTCAGGCTGTGCATGCAATACAATGATATTCTAGGCATGTAAGCGAAGCCTCATTGTGACCTGATAATCACATTGACTCAGATCCTCCAAGGTATTTAGGCATCTAATTCCTATTGAAGTCAAAGAGCGCTAGATGCCTAAATACCTCTGGAGATCTGGACCATTGTCGTGTGCTCATATTATGTATATTCATTAGTTAATGTTTGTATTTGCATCAATTAAAATTGATTAATTCATAATCAATTGCAATTACAGCTACCTTAATTCACCACTTCTAACATACTTTGGGATCAGCATTTCTAAAAGGAGCACTTTTAAATAGGTCCTCTGCAAACATTAGTAAATATTTTATTTGAAAAGTATCCTCTGAAGAGTTATTGAGGTGGATTTGAAGACTAAAATCCAACTATTGTAGTGTGAAAAAAGGGAGTTTGGTCTTGCTTTCAAAGATTATCTAAACACAGCCTAACTACCAATGCTCTTTTCATTTCCTTAAAAGAATAACTCTGGAGCAGAACTTTCAGTGTCTTATATTGTCATTCATTGCTGTAGAATGTGAGTGCCAATATCTTATACCAACACATTACTAATGATAATTTGATGATTAGCATCTTTTAAAGTTGTTTTGCATCCTTTAAATACTGTGTGCTAAATATACAGCCAGAGACACATAAATGTGCATTTGAGATGTTAAGGAACATGAATGTACTTTGAATTAATAAGCCAGAGTCCTGACAAACTTTGTACCACAATATGACCACTGTACTACCTCCATCCCTGGTATGAATTGAGATATTTTGAAGCTAACTGAACAAAGTTGGTAGCTTTTGGTATTAACATGGATGTTTTTCTATTTACAAAACGAAAATAAGAAAGAAAAACTTGTAGCACCTTAGAGACTAACACATTTATTTCAGCATAAGCTTTCGTGGGTTAGTACCCACTTCATCGGATGCATGGAATGAAACATACAGTAGACAGATATTTATACAGTCAGAGAAACATGATAAGGTGGAGGTGCATAGACCAACCTTAAGAGGCTAGTTAATTGAGAGGAACCATAACAGCAGGGGAAGAAAAACCTTTGAAGTGATAAACAAGATGGTCACACAGGTGTGAATGAGGATCGTTAACTTAAGGGAAATAGATTCAATTAACGTAATGGCCGAGCCATTCCAAGTCCCGATTTAATCCTGAGGTAATGCAATCTAGTTTGCATATCAATTCGAGTTCAACAGTTTCTCTTTGAAGTCTGCTTTTGGAGTTAACCTGTCGCAACACTGCGACCCTCAAGTCTGTCACTGAGTGATTAGGGAGGTTGAAGTGTTCTCCTACTGGTTTTTGAATGTTTTGATTCCTGATGTCAGATTTATGTCCATTTATTCTTTTGCGTAGAGACTGTCCGGTTTGGCCAATGTACATGGCAGAGGGGCATTGCTGGCACATGATGGCATATATCACATTGGTAGATGTGCAGGTGACTGAGCCCCTGATGGCGTGGCGGATGTGATTAGGCCCTGTGATGGTATCACTTGAATCGATATGCGGACAGAGTTGGCATCGGGCTTTGTTGCAAGGATAGGTTCCTGGGTTAGTGTTTTTGTTGTATGGTGTGTGGTTGCTGGTGAGTATTTGCTTCAGGTTGGGGGGCTGTCTGTAAGCAAGGATTGGTCTGTCCCCCAAGATCTGTGAGAGTGAGGGATCATCTTTTAGGATAGGTTGTAGATCTTTGATGATGCACTGGAGAGGTTTTAGTTGGGGGCTAAAGGTGACGGCTAGTGGTATTCCGTTGTTTTCTTTTTTGGGCCTATCTTGTAGTAGGTGACTCCTGGGTACTCTTTTGGCCCTGTCAATCTGTTTTTTTCACTTCAGCAGGTGGGTATTGTAGTTGTAAGAATGCTTGATAGAGATCTTGTAGGTGTTTGTCTCTGTCTGAGGGATTGGAGCAAATGCGGTTGTATCTTAGAGCTTGGCTGTAAACAATGGATCGTGTGGTGTGTCCAGGAAGCATGTAGGTAAGTATAGCGGTCAGTAGGTTTCCGGTAGGTTTTCTATTTACAGTACATTGGGGAAATCTGCAATGATCAGTGGGTCATATGCCCATCTGTATGAGGTGTTGCTTTAGGCTCTGAAAGCACTTAAACATGTTCATAACTTTAAGTATGTGAGTAGTGGACTTCTCATATTGGATACATTCAGTAAGAACCTGAGTCTCATTGAATGTGAATGGGACTTAGGCTCTTAAGGCCCAGATCCTCAAAAGTATTTAGGCTCTTAACTTCCATTGAGGAAACCCCTTTGAGGAGCTGGGCCTAAGTTGCATTTGAAAATGGTTGCTAAGTCACTTAGGCATTTTTGAAAATTTTCCACTAGTGCCTGATGGGCTTTAATATAAACCAGGCAAAAATTGCGGATCCACTAAAAGTGCTTTCTTTTGTCTGAGATGTTTTCCTTAGATGCGTTTCTTTGTTTATGTGTGTGCACAGGTGTGTGTGTTAGCAGGTGAAATGGGGTTTACACAGCTTGGAGATTCCCCACCAGAATGAAGAGCAGCTGGAAGTGAAATGCCACAAAAGCATAAGGTGCTAACTGGCGGGGAGTATTCCCTGCAAAGGGCTGTCCTTGGGTAGCTTGGTTAATTTGATCTAGGTCTGTGTTTGACTCTGTTTTTTTCAGGTACTTAGGCAGGCGAGCCTCTTTCCCAAGGAAAGGGAGCACAGCGTGTTATACCCATCAGGGTGACAACAAGGGGTAGGATAATCTCTCCCCCCAGCTCTCATTTCAGTATGATCGGAGGGGAGGAATCCTATGGGAATACTGTCCCTCTCTTAGCGCTCTCTGGGCAGGTCAGTGTAGAGACAGCTGACTCACCCCTACCCACAGCCAGCCCTACATCACCCACTGTCAGCCTGTCTGAGAAATGCGCAGTAAGCCCATATATCCTGGGCGGAGGTCACCTACTAATGGGTAGAGAATCTCCGCCCGGTCAATAATCCCCCACTCTCCCCGCCGGCCCAGGGCTTCCCCACCAACCCCTCCTGCCCGTGTCAAGCTATGCAGCCGGGGACCTGGCACCGGATCAACTCGTCGTCATAGATTCACTGGGAGAGGCGCTCACGCGGGGGCTACCTGCGGGGCTGGTGGATTCGTGCTGCGCAGCTACTCCGTGCACTGCGGTAGGGCTGGAAGGACCAGAGCCCCATTCAAGCAGCTGCAGCCATTGCCCAGCCCAGCATCGCCCGCATTCAACAGGAGGCGACGGCTGAGCGCAGCCCCCCGCCGCCGCCGCCTTGCAGCCCGCTCGCCCGCCCGCCCAGCGCCATGGCCAAGGAGGGCGCGGAGAAAGCGGACGAGACGGAGCAGATGATCGAGAAGGAGGGAGGCAAGGACGCTGCCGAGGGCAGCGGCGGCAGCCTGCGGGCTGGGGACACCAAGGAGATGCGCGCCGTGCTGCTGTCTGGCTTCGGGGGGCTCAACAAGCTCAGGGTGGCCAAGAAAGTCATGCCGGAGCCTCAGGAAGGGGAGCTCAAAATCCGAGTCAAAGCCTGGTCCAGTATCGCCTCTCTCTGCCTCTCCCCATCCCTCCCCCGGCAGCGGCTGCACCCCTGTCCCCTCGCCAGCGTCTTGGGGTCGCGGCGGGTTTGGGACCGTGTCCGTTTCAGGAGGGCAGGAGAGGGGGAAGGCTCTGTCCTTGCCATGCAGGGGGGAAGGGAAGGGGTCGAAGAGGGGTAAATAACCACACACCTCACTGGAACAGGGTTCAGTAGGGGGAGGGGTAGCTCAGTGGTTTGAGCATTGGCCTGCTAAACCCAGGGTTGTGAGTTCAATCCTTGAGGGGGCCATTTAGGGATCTGGGGCAAAAATTAGGGATTGGTCCTGCTTTGAGCAGCTGGTTGGACACTAGATGACCTCCTAAGGTCCCTTCCAACCCTGGTATTCTATGAGTCTATGAATGGGCATTTCCAGCTGTTCTTCACAGCCACTTTTATTCTCAATCCCGCTCCCTCCCCTTGGGTCTGACAGTCTCAGGGAGCCTCTCGCAGTAGAGCCGCTTGTGGCTTGGCACGCATGCATGGGTATGTTTCTGGGGAGTGATTTCGGCATTTTGGAGCACTCCTTTTATCCACCGCGGTGCTTGCTGTGAAACTGGTTACCCCTCCCCCAGGCCTGTGACTTTGCAGTGTTTAGTGTGTAGCAGATTTTTGTGTTGACCCTTTATCTGTAAAGTTTAGCTTCAGGTGTTACCGTTTTGCAGGCTGTCCTAAGTTTCCCTTTGTCAGAGATTGCAAATTGGAGCTCTCTGTGGTTGGTTGATTTGGTTTCTCTCCCCCATCTGAAGTCAAAAGTCAGTTAATTATTTCATTACCTTCCCTCATTCACCATTTTCTCTCCACCCCACTTCTGAGCTGCTTTAGCAGTTTCTCTCTCCCATTGCAGGTCATCTTTCCCATCTCTCTCTCTCTCTCACGCCAGCAGCTTACATTTTATTTTCATTTGACAGCTCCAGAGAGCAAATCTATACTGAGAACAGTTTGTACCAAAATATATTTTCTCTAGACAAGCCAAGGATAAAGGCAAAGCCACGGGTGTTTGTGCTGCAAGTGGTGGTTGTTGCACTTCTAATGCCAAAAAAGAGAATAATATTGCTTTTAATGTCTGAGTTTCTCGGAACTGATTGGAAGAATTGGAGATATTTGGCCAGCTACATTTGAGGGTTGTTTTTTATCTGAGAAATGTTGGTGTACCTCTGACTGGTTGCTATACTGCTGAGCAGCATGACCTTTCCTTTTGATACTTGCCATTATTTTTCCTCACTCGACACTACCATTGCCATTTTTTTCCAAGCTTCTCTTTGAACACTGGCAGCAGATCAAGATAACTTCCCCCCTCCCCTTAAAGTTCTTGTGAGGAATTTGTGGGTGGTGGTTAGTGACCAGTCTGGATCTAAAAATGTTTGGTCCAAACCTTCCTGTTAAGAACAGTCTTTCAGACAATCTACGATAGATTTTTTGCTCTTAAGTCTCATATTTATAATTAATAGAGGCCAAAACCTAGAATCTGTCTGTGCACAGAACATCCCTTGAAGTCATGGATTTTTCAGGCCGGAAGGGACCGTTATGGTCATCTAGTCTGATTTCCAGCATAACAAATTCCAAAGAATTTTCCCCAGATGTCATTGAGAGTTAGGTCCTCTGTGCACACAGTCAGAGGAGTAGAGCATTGTGATCACACAGTGGTAATCTGCTGCTATGTAAATGCTCTGGCATTTGTGGAAAATAAATGTGAAGGTGAAGGCTGAGCTGTTTATTTTAGAAACAATCGACACTGAAAGTGACACTGGTTTATGGAAATGACTTTGTTTTATATGTGTATCCAAAGGGTATCACTGAACCTGCTCTGTTCGGTTAGGTTTGCAAAACAGACACATTGACTGTAGATCTCAGTCAGTTAGATGCTGGCGTTTCCATATTCCATTTTTGTGAATCAGCTGATCTATTACTTTGATGAGAGTATGTTTTCCTCCTCATTTGCATCAGTGAATTATGGTCAGCTATCCAGTAACCTGAATGATTAATATAGATGCAGGACAGGATTTTGCCTTCCCCCCCCCCCCTTTTTTTTTTTTAAAGTGTCTTGCAGATTACGGGCACTATGGAAAATAAATGAAAACAAGTCCCTGTTGACTATATTGAATATAGTGAAACCTGCTTGGTGGTTTATGTCTGTAAAATCAGGGTTTGGTTAATATTGATCAGAGCTGTAATGTCTTTTCACTGTTTTTTCAATCATTAAATATTTAAAAGTTAACATTTGTAATTTTGAATGTGGTGTGTGTCTGTGTTCCTTTTAAAATGCATAAGTGATTGACAGGACTTACTTCCATGTATGCACATGAATTTCTCTTCATCAAGAATGCAGACCTCTATGTGTTACAAATAACAGTAGTTACCTGTGTAGTGAATACTTAGCTGTAAAAGAATACGTAGCTTTTCAATAGACTCCACGGGTTTTGTTACGGTTAATAAACTGTTGGAGGTGTACACCCACTGTTTTTGTATCAGTGGAGCCACTCAAGTAAATTACTACTTTGTAGTTATGCTTGGATCAGTTATTACGCTATGTATTTTTGAAGCTGTAGCACAGTTCAAGGTGAAGGAACATGCAGATTGGTGCCTATTTAGCCTACCATAGCGAATGTCTGTTCTCAGCTGGAAGTAAGACAGAAGGGGTGAGATCAAGTGGCCAAAACTTGTTTTGAGCAATTAGTGGGAAGGGATTAGGCCATTGACCCTTGTGTTTGTAGCTGGTAAAGAGAGAACAGGGAGTAGAAATGGGGCTGGCTGCATGGGTTTGGTTGGGAGATTGGTTGAGGAAATGATGACAATGCCTGTTGTGGCCATTGTAGCATGCTCTTTATAATATATAAGATGCAGAATGCATCTAGGATGAGCTTCTCTAGCATTGCCTACTCTGAGTAATACATTGAGTTATGTCAATGTAAAGATAACTGCCTCAAGCAAAAGGCATTTTATAGCTGGGATTTGGGGGGAGGGGAGGGAAAATCAAACCAACCATACAGCTTTTACTAAATATTAGTTAGAAAACATAAGAGGCGGCACATGTACCTGTACAGTCTGTACATACTCATTGCAGGAATCAAGACAGTTACATTTTACCTTCCTGTTTCAGAGTACTATAAATAGGAGAAACTTGGGACCCACTGTAGTGTTGCTATTAGCGCTAAGCCAGATGAATAACTTTTTTTCGTTTTAGTCCTGAAATATCAATGATTTGCCTGAAAGTTTCTTTCATTTGTGATGAGTCATATGTTAGCCTCATTCAGTGACTAAGAGATGGAGCAATAGTCAGTGCCCAAGCTGAATCACAGCTTTTGCGTATTCCCTATAATTATTTCTTGATTGGTAATGATGGAGCAGATCGGCACTGCTATATTTACTTGTTTGTTTTGTCTGTGTCTAACAAAATGCCTGAGTTCACACTGTTTTCAAGATCAGATAAACAGCTAGAACAAACCTACCCCAAATACAGCAGTGAGTGGAAGACAGGTAATGATCTCATATAATTGCCTCCCTTTATTTATTTTTCATCTTGATATGGTCGCTGTTGCTGCTGTTCCTCATGATGCATAGCCGTAGATGGGAGACAGAGGTGACCCTTTTTGCCTTCTTGGCATTTGTGCAAGAACAGAGCTGTCTCCTAAATTAGAAGCAAGTAAAAGAAATCCCTTGTGTAACAGAGTAGCACATAGTGTCAAATGTACCCTTAAAGATAGTCTTATTCATATTTCATGTGTTTCTCTAAATAAAAGGAAAGTATGAGCTCGCCTCTTAAAAAAAGAAGTTGAGAGATTTCATGTTTTCTGGAGTCATTTTAGATCAGCGGTGGCCAACCTACGCATGCGGCCCGTCAAAGTAGTCTGTTGGTGGGCCGCGAGACAGTGTTCATATTGACTGTCCACAGGCATGGCCGCCCGCAGCTCCCAGTGGCCGCGGTTCACCGTTTCCAGCCAATGGGAGCTGCGGGAAGCGGCAGCCAGCACGTCCCTGCGGCCTGCACTGCTTCCAACAGCTCTCATTGGCCGGGCGTCCAAGCCTGCAGATGGTCAATGTAAACACTGTCTCGCGGTCCGAAGGTTTCCCACCACTGTTTTAGATAATGCAGGCAAAGGGAGGAGGAATACTTGGAGGACCTGGACCCATATTCCTAAAAGGTATTTTGGCTACTACCGTCAACCGATTTCAGTGTAAGTTAGGAACCTACATATCTTTGAGGATCTGGGCCGCAGGGCCTGACTGTGTCTTTCCTTGCACGGATATAAACCCAGTGACTTCAATGGGGTTACTCCTGAGTTACACCAGAGTAAGCAAGGAAATCAGATCCATAAGATAGTACCAGCCCAACTTGGGACATAGCGGTCACTTTGCAGCATTGGCATTGTGTTTAGATAGGGGCCAGGAACTGGGCAATTCAGAGTCCTGGAGTGGGCAGCCCTGCACTGGATGGGGCAGGGTAAAGAAAACATATTTGGTCTCCACCCCCAAGCCTGCAGAGATTATCCAGGAAAAGTAATTCAGCCACAACTCCCCATGTTAGGGAGCCGACAAATGCCACCCTCCCCTAGAGGTGGAAGCCTCAGAGTAGTTGCAGTGGCACTGGGTTAGAAATTCAGATACACCACTGACTCTGTGGTGGGCAAACCCCTGCCCAAAGATGGAACAATCAAGAAGGGGGTGATTTAGCCCATGAAGTTCAGCTTATATGACATGCTTGTTAATATCGCTGCTATTTCACAGGCTATCCGGCAGAACCCTTGCCTGAATACTCTGTTCTTGGGGATTAGTTACTTGGAAGGCATATAATGACTCTCCTCAGACTCCAGTTGCATCCAAACTTTTATTTAAAAGGAAAACTACAGTTAGAACAGAACTATGCGCCGATCATTTCCCCACTGCATTACCTACAGTCCACCCTCCTTTAACTACTGCATATCTCTTAAGCCAAAGTCAGGAGTGCTGTCCTTCCATCAGGACACGAAAGCAAGCTATTCTGTAAAGCAATCACTTATTTATCAATAGTTCATCTTCAAACCATGTCCCCAGTGTGCCATTCAGGTAGTTCACTGGGGAAATTAAAATTCCCCATAATGAATTGTCTCTGCAGACTTGAAGTGTCTTCCATCTCCTGTAATATCCTCTACAGCTATGCTAATATTCCTTTTACCTGAGATTTTTAACCAGAGATTCCACCATATGCTCAGCTCCTAAATGCTAAAAAAAACCCCAACAACAATCAGTTTTCTGCATTCCCCAACCTTTGAGGAAGTTTGAATTGGAACTTGGTAGCTCTAAAGCAACACCTCCCCTGACCCCCTATGCAAGACAACCTCTGCTTCCTACATATATCATAAGCAGGGATTGTCCTACAAGTAGTAATATAGGACAGTATTAGTATCCCTTTGTTCATTGAGGGGAAAGTGATTATATATTTGTGTGATTATTCTTAGTATGCCCTTTAGTCACTGTCCAAATTACAGCAAAAGCATCCACGTCTAACAAAATGGAGGTCACAGCTTTCAAATATCAGAAGTTTGTAGAGAAAAGGCTGAGGAGGCTGTTCTCTTGTGCCAGACAATGACATCAACCTGTCCCTTTCAGATTAGAGCAGGCATAAGGAATTTTGACGAGGGATTCCATGAGCCCTAATGTTGCACAGATAATTAATAGACTAGCAATTTAGCTCTGGATTCTCACGTTCAAATGTATTTTAAGCTTATTTAAAGATTAAAAATGAGTTTGCTTGTCTCATCGAGCCCTGTTCTGCTCTGAGTTACCTCATTGATGTTGATGAGGATTGTACACATGGCCTTATGAAATGGAAATAGAAAATGGAGTTTCAAATCAGCCAGGAATAAGTCAGAGAAATAAAACTTTGCCCAGATGCCACTATTTGGACATATATTATACATGCCCTTTTTGATAAATGGCACGTAGCCAAATTACTTCTCCTGACACAGTACCAGGAACATTCAAAAATATATGTGAACAAGGCATATACAGGAGAATAAAAATATGATGAGGGGGGAAGAAGCCAGATAGTGTGACTGAAGTATTTAAATATCAGTGCCAAAATCAAACTTGATTGCTCAGCTATTAATTAAATAATTAAATAAATTCAAAATTTGTCATTATATACCCCAATATCACAATTATTTTATGGCTGTCAAACAATTAAAAATAATCACAATTAACAGTGAGATTAAAAATAGTTGTAATTAATTTATCTGTTAAACAATAATAGAATACCAATTTAAATATTTTTGGATGTTCTACATTTTCAAATATATTGATTAAAATTACAACACAGAATACAAAGTTTATAGTGCTCACTTTCTATTATTTTTTATTACAAATATTTGCACTGTAGAAAAGATTTTAAAAAAAGACCTCCAAGTCTAAGCATGAAGGGGCATATGAATGTTTAGCACATCTGGCACATAAATAGCTTGCAATGCCAGCTACAACAGTGCCATATGAATGCCTGTTCTCACTTTCAGGTGACATGGTAAATAAGAAGCAGGCAGCATTATCTCCTGTAAATGTAAACAAACTTGTTTGTCTCTGCAATTGGCTGAACAAGTAGGAGGACTAAGTGGACTTATAGGGTCTAAAGTTTTACATTGTTTTGGTTTTGAGTGCAGTTATGTAAAAAAAAATTCTACATTTTTAAGGTGCACTTTCATGATAGATAAATTTCACTACAGTACTTGTATGAGGTGAATTGAAAAATACTATTTATTTTGTTTCTTTACAGTGCAAATATTTGTAATACAAAATAATGTAAAGTGAGCACTGTACACTTTGTATTCTGTGCTGTAACTCAAATACATATTTTTGAAGATGTAGAAAAACATCCAAAAATACTGATCATAAATTTAAGTTGGTATTCTATCATTTCAGTTTTAATTGTATTGTTAAACAATAAATCAGAAATATTCTTAATCTAGTTAATCTTTTGCGTTAATCGCTCAAGTTAACTGTCACTGACCGCCTTAATTTTGTTTTAAATTCTACAGCTTTGTGTTCCTTCCCAATCCCGTTCTAGTAACAAGTTAATGTTAATAAAGATGAAATTTTGTATTAATGCTGCTGCTGTTTCCTGGGGATAAAGACAAAAGGCAAGCAAGGAATTGGTTTGCTAGAGTTATGTAGTCAGGTTCATAATTGAAAACATGTCCATTCAAAAAATATGTCTGCCAAGTAATTGCATCAGAATGAGTAGGTGCATATGTGCTGGTGCACTGAGGTGTGATGATATATACATAAAATCATATGTCTTTCTCAAATAGCCACAGTCATAGCCATGTCTGTCTGTGTGCCCCTGCCTGCTCTAACGTCACAACCTCGATTCCTCTGCTTGCTCTTACATCACAACTCCACCCCCAGTTACCTAGCGGGAGAACATAGGAAAGGTTAATTAAATAACTTTTGTAAAGCACTCGAATTGTGGAAAGATCTAGACAATGGTCTCCAATGAAGTCAACATTTGTGAGCAGTGTTGCCTACCATGTGTGTAAATATTGTTTTAAAATGGTGATCGTTGTGTATGTCATTCACTTTCTCTTAAATAGTCCCAAAAGCTCTTTATCGTTCAGAATTTTCCTACCCTATACATAACATTACAGAAGGTGAATTGCCTTGATAGTTTCCACAATCATTTTTAAGCCTTGAACTTGCAGTGTGCTGTGCCCCTGCTAACCATTCTCACTGTAGGCTTAGTGCAGTCACTGCGTACAAGTGTCTTTTTATCTTTCCCCTGGGTCTTCAGGGAGGACAGATGGCCCAGTGGTTTGGGTACTGGCTTAGAGGATGGTAGGACCAACGTTCAGGTCCATGCTCTGCTGCGAGTTTCATATGTAACCTTGAGCAAGCTGATTAGCTTCATTTCCCCTTCTGTACAAAGGATATAATAATGCTTCCCATGGGGGTCCAGGAGAGGAGATGGGCACAGTCAGGATAAAAAAACTTCCCCTTGAAATGTCATGAAAATGATATCCCTATGACTTCGTCAGTCATGAGACACACATGTCAATTCTACAACTTAGGTGTTCAAAGTAGTGTTTTCCAAAAGTGGCCCATAATCTTTCTTATGCACAAATCAAGGATGGGTTGAGGGCACTTTTAAAATTTTATCCACAACTGCCTGCAATGTTTACATTACTGCCTGCAATGTTTACATTAGATGGAATTTCCACTGAAGTTCCCAGTGCCCTAGATCTCACCATGAATTGTCTTGGTTTCATGGTGTCACTTTGTCTTTATCCTGTTTTAAGTTTATCAGGTTTGTCCATGTCCTTGTTAGTATCCAGATGAACACCCTGGTCTTGCAAACATTTATGCATGAGTGAGTTTGTGTGTGACCAGTCAATGGTTCTATTTGTGTGTGAGAGATGACTCATGTGCATAACTTTGCAGAATACAGGGCCTCGGTATACATCTCTTCCGGCTGGCAGTAATTATGGGGCTGTTCTCTGAAACAATAGAGTGAGGCTGTAGTATATTCTAGCTAGTTATGAATGTAAGGAATCTTCAAACTGTGTGCATGGTGTTTGATGTATCCGGAATCTATACAATGGGGCACTGGGTAAACAAAATACTTTCCCCCCCCATTGTATCTTTTTTTTTAAAAAAAGGTACAGGTATTTTATTTTAATAAAATGAGATGAGATACAAAGACAAGGTAAGGAGGCCTCATGATTTTCACAAAGTTGAGCATACAAGGAAAGGTCATCAGTGATTCTTCTGAGCAGCCACCCACATAAGATTTCAAAGACCTAAATCAATCATTTGCAAAGACTGTTTAAAATGATCAGGTGCAAGAGCATCTATCATGGTTTATTGATGATCACATCCCATTTGATGTTTAATAGATTCTCACTAACGATTCTGTTCCTTGCTGAGATAACAGCAGGTACTTCCCTGGTGTAACACCAGTAATTTAAGTGCAGTTACACCAAGGTTGCGTCTGGCCCAAAATATCTATAGCAAATATCAGTAGATTATATATAAACTCCTAACAAATATCACTTCACTGTTTGCATTTTTGAAGTCCTTAAAGAATATCTCCAATCACTGCATTGTCCTTTCTCTGAAATAAACCGCAGTTTATCAATGCATTCTAGGGAACTTTTAGTGCTCATCAGCAGGATCCATATGGACAGTTAGGATGCGGCATGTTGGAGTGTTATAGATTTACACTCCAGCTTGCCCCACGGTAAGTGTTCAGGTAGACGTGTCCCTTGGCTCACACAGAGATGTACAACAGTAATGCTGAGACCTAACCATGCCAACCTTGCATGTGCTGTATGTACCTTGAATAGCCTAACCATCCTCATTTACAGAAATAGTCTGCTTTTCACAGAGCTGCATATTTTTAATACTGAAAGATGTGTGCATATTTCACAATAATTCGAAATGTCTTGTAAAGGGTCACGAGATATCTCAGGGGATTAGTAATGAGAAGGAGCCTTTTATCTTTAGATCACTGCTCTGACTCTGATCTGGGTGGTAATGATCTCTGGTCTGAAACAGTAGTTATGACTCCAGTGCAACCTCTAAGCATAGGAGCTCTGTGTAATCACAGATCTAGTAGCCCTACCTCCAAGACAGCCCATGCAGAGCTAATGTGGAGCCAAGTTGTTCCATGAGAGAAGATGTGAATTCCCTCTGCCCACCTGCTCCACATTCCCCACCCATGTGCAGGAGAACAACGCAGCATTAAAAACAATGGAAGCCTTCAGCATCTTTCATTGTTCTGGCTGAGTTTCTCCCCCTCCTACCCCCCATGTTAGTGTTTTGATTTTGTGTTTTTCTTGTGTTTACAGTGGTTTAAACTTCATTGATCTGATGGTGCGGCAGGGGAATATCGACAATCCTCCCAAGACACCACTCGTTCCTGGATTTGAGTGCTCTGGGATCATAGAAGCTCTGGGGGACAGTGTGGCAGGATTTGAGGTAATATTTCCTTTATCTCGTGGTGTGATCAAGGACACAGCATTTGACTAGGACCGGAGAAGAAAGGATTTAAGCCAGATTCTGCCACCCTTGCTCATTTTGAGTAGTATCTGAAAGCTTGTCTACCCAGTGAGTCAGTGGTCAACAAGCCAGGGTGGGATTCTACAGCACACTAGTCTGCTGCACACTGATTGGCCCTGTGGACCCTCCTACAGTGCAGCAGAAGTTCTGCAGTGGGCTTTGCCACATTCCTGTTTGAAACATTAAAAGTAGTTTGAGATGGGAATATGTCAAAGCCCACTAGGGAACTTTTAGTGTGCTGGAGCAGGGGCCACATGGCTAGTTAGTGTGCAGCAAGCCAGTGCGCTGTAGATTTATACCCTGGCTTCCCGCACACTAACTCACAGCGTAGACAAGCCCTTACTCTGCAAGTAGCCCCATTGACAATGCAGGGTAAAAAACTATCCAACTAAACAGGGAGTGAAGGGACAGAACTGGACCATTAACTAGCAGCAGACACTTCCTACAAGAACAATTTTCTTGTCTAGTAAGCTAAGATAAAACCACACTTATCTGAACCTTGATTAGTGAAGAACTGTATTTAATTATAATGAGAGAAATTTCCCCAGAGGGGTATTTAAATTCATGGAAAAAGTTCCCCAGCTTATCCAAAACCTTATGTATACATTCTGTTCAACAAGATCTCACTGCAATCTTCCTTAATGGGGAAAAATTCTATTACTACTTGCTTTTAGTGCATCAAGGGTCTTTTTATTTTTAATCAGTTTATTCCATTTCTAGAAATTCCTTTAAACACAATATAGCAGTCTAAAATCTTTTTAAAGACCTGCCCAGATTAGCACTTCAGGGCAAGTATCCTTTAGCATGCAGAAGTTTAAATAAGTTTTAATGTATCCTCTGGTTTCCAGTTCTGAAAGCTCTATTGCAAAGCAAACCTGACTTCAGTGTTTGCCCAGCACCTTGAAGATGGAAAAACCTTATACAAGTGCTAACTCTTGTTAATTATCATTGTTGCATTCCGGAAACTTGCATTTTAGATTTCCCCTTGGTCCAGCTAGCCAAAGTTAGTTAGTTAATAATATGATCACAGGCCTTCAAGATTTTTCTGATTCGGATATTGGCACCGAGTGTGACGAATGCTATAAATGAGACTGCATTTTCACCGAGCTGTAATTCCTGTTATAGAAAACAATAAGACACGCTGCATATCAAATTCTCTGGGGTGAAATTCATTGATGTGCCTGGCAGCCCCCTGTGGGACCTGATGGGATATATTAGTGTTGTGGAGGCAGTGGGCAGAGCAATCTTCACAACTTGGCCATTCTTTCATTATCTACCCATGTAACCATACTGCCCTGTTGCCTCCTACTCTGCCAATGATGGCAGCCTCCATTACCCACATGTCTGTTCCTCCCACAGGTAAGGTTGTGCTTCCTTCCTTGCTGCCCCTTATGCATGAAAATTCCCTGCCGGACCTAATCCATAACACCACTACTGCCACCTCCTCCAAATTCCTCTTAAAGACTCACTTCTGCCGTGATTCTTATGATATGCTGCCAACTGGTAATGACTAGGCAGGATGCCAGCAGACACGGCTGAGATAATTTATATTCCCTTTTTATTTGTACATTAAAAGAGTCAAAATAATTGGACTAGAAATCTGCTAATTTTACACATAGTCCATCTGTGTAACCATATTTCTTATCACTGTTACCCTCCTCCCCCCTCCCCTATACACTCCCACTGTTGCTTCGTCCCAGTTGTTGGGTCTTGACTTAAATTAGATTGTAAATTCAGGGACTGTCTCTCTTATGCTGTGTTTGTACGATGACTAAAATAACGGAGCCCTCATTCTGCTTTGAGCCTCTAAGCACTCCGGTAAGACTAATAATAATTTACTCACCCTTCATGCAGGGAAGGGTGAATTTCACCCTAGTTGTACAGCGTTAAATGACAAATAATGAAAATAACAGGGATCTCATATGATCTCATCTCATAGCTGGCACCAGGTATTTTAAAGCACCTGTGTAAAATGTACAGCATCCCACTCTGTTTTCCATCATTTATGTTAAACACCTCTCTTAGCTGAAACCTTCTGTTTTAACTTCCCACAGTATTTTCTTGATTTACGTGCAAATCCTGCTGAACTAATGTAACATGGAGGTGTGAATCTCCTGAAGTAGGATTGCTGGGCATGTGTCAATTATTGTATCATTCTTATCTCCGCAACATGTTTTGTCAATGTAATTAAATGATCCTGCCCCCCCCTTTTTTCCCCCTATTGTATATTTTTTCTCTTTTTTTAAGTAGATATTGAAAAAGAGAGCTTTATTAGGCAGCATTATTGTTCTTCCACAACAGCTTTGTGAACGGTGCTCAGTTACATGACAGACCACAGTCCGTTTGGTTTCTAATAGGGTCTCATTAGGAATGAGGCTAGTATTGCTTAGAACTATTTTTTCCTTCAAGGAATCGCAGCTTTTCAACTATCTTTTTCCTATCAACCATAATTTCATTGTCTGAAATGTGCTTTCAGATGTGCAGATCTAGCATTCTTACTGTTTTTTTTTTTTTTTTTTTTAAAGAGTTAGACTCTGTATAAGGCTGAGGAGAAATAATCCAGTGTATACAACTAGTATAATGAGATTCTGTTTTGGATTAGATTTTTGTCTGCATTTTTGGTCTAAACTTCTCTAATCCTTTTGAAATGGAAATCATACAGCTATAGGATATGAATGTTTGCTTGAATACCATTATGCCTGACTGATTATACTCGGTCTCCTTTAAAAGTTGTGATCAAGGGCCTGATATGAACAGGGTAAATCATGCTCTCTCTGGTAGAACCATCCTCTAATTAAAACAAGCCTTTGTAATTTTTAGACCTATTTTACATAACAGCAATGGCTGGGTTATCTAGTAGAGAGACCTGAGACCATAAAGGAAGCTGAGGCACATGTATATGAACACACTGATCAGGAAATGTACCGTTCAGGTCAAAATCAGTATATGAAAATTAGAGAGAGCTAATGTTTGCACCACACTTGTCACAATCTGGCATCCCTGTGTGCAGGGTCAAAAAGGCCAAAGGTTAAAGCCCAAATCTTGTACACCGCTCCCCATAAGTGGACTCCATTTCCATGCAACGCCAGTGAAGTCATTGGGACTCCATGCTGTGCGGGATTAATGTGAGCAGGATTCGGCCCATGATCATTAGTCTGCAACTGAACTGAGCCTTTCATCTCTGGCATAGCCAAACTGGAATTTAATGGGCTTCTTCGTTGCCTGAGGATATGACAAATCCAGGCTTCTAATGGCAACCCTCATTGATAGAGGTTTCTAAAAACGTTCTCCGCGTTGAATAAAACCCGTCATTTAGCACAGCAGTTGAAGGGCCTGTTCCTACTTCCCCCTGAAATCAATAGTTTAATTCCTATTGACTTCACAGGAAACAGGATCGGGCCCTTACTGTTAAGACGCTCTTAATTTCAGTGGCGGTGCTCAGTTGCAAAGATCTGAAGTGACATGCTGGTTAAACGCTATAAAATATAGTAAAAGCATCCTCAGTAACTGCCAGGAGGAACCTCTGTGCTCTACCCCTTCAGTTCTGTAACTATTTTTTTTTTTTTTTTTTGTAATGGAGTGTATACTGTAAAGTGATAAAATCTTGTGCCAGCTAGTCTTATGCAGAAACTGTATGTTTAAAACATAGGTACAGTAACTCCTCACGTAGTCGTCCCGGTTAAGGTTGTTTCGTTGTTAAGTTGCTGATCAATTCGGGAACATGCTCGTTTAAAGTTGTGAAATACTCCCTTCTAATGTCCTTTGCAGGCTATCAATTGTGTCAGTTCAACTATCCCTTCCCCCACTGCCATGTGCTGCTCCCCGAGACTCCTGCCTGCTTGCTGTGTGCTGGGGGAGGGAAAAAAGAGGGGAGCTAATGTCAGGGTACCTGCTTGCTGTGTGGGGAGGAGGGGAAGAAGAGGGGGGCTAATGTCCCCCTGCACCTTGCTTACCCCATCTTCCATAGAGCAGGGGGGACATGGGAGGGAGGGAGCTGCTGCCTTAGGCAGAAGCTGCAGCTGCCCGGCTTGCTGATCTAAATAAAAAGGCAGTGTACTTCTGACCCCTAATTGGAAATGCGCATCTCTATCTCTGAAACACATCTGCCCTCCCTCCTTTCCTGCTAGCTTGTAGAGTGTGAGAGGTAACCCTTGAGGGCTCATCCAACTGCTTAGTTCATTTAGCAGTAAGACATTCCCTGGGAAATATCCCACCCTCCTCCACCTCAACCAAGCTTCACTATCGTCATTGCTGTGTACCAGTTGTGACAAAGTTCCTCCTCTACCTTGGTGAGTCCTGCACTTATTGACGGATTTTGATCACCTCAGAGATCTTCCCCTCTGGTAGAACCCACAGTCAAATTCCTCCTGTGTCTGATCAGGAGTTGGGAGGTTTGGGGGGAACCCGGGCCCGCCCTCTACTCCGGGTTCCAGCCCAGGGCCCTGTGGATTGCACAGCTGCGTGACAGCTACAACTACAACTCCCTGGGCTACTTCCCCACGGCCTCCTCCCAACACCTTCTTTACGCTTACTGCAGGACCTTCCTCCTGATGGTCTGCTGATGCTTGTACTCCTCAGTCCTTCAACTCTTCTCCCTCTCAACTCCTTGTGTGCTCTTGCTCCCAGCTCCTCACACACCACACCACAAACTAAAGTGAGCTCCTTTTTTAAACCCAGGTGCCCTGATTAGCCTGCCTGTCTTAATTGATTCTAGCAGGTTCTTCTTAATTGGCTCCAGGTGTCCTAATTAGCCTGCCTGCCTTAAATTGGTTCCAGAAAGTTCCTGCTTGTTCTAGTGCAGCCCCTGCTCTGGTCACTCAGGGAACAGAAAACTATTAATCCAATGGCCAGTATATTTGCCTTCTATGAGATTTCTGTATCCCACTTGTCTGGGTCTGTCACACAGTATTCAATTGTTTGTTTAAAATGGGGTGTGTGTGTGTCTATATATATGTGTGTGTTTGGTGAAAATTTTTTCCCTGGAACCTAACCCCCTCATTTACATTAATTCTTATGGGGAAATTGGATTTGTTTAACATCGTTTCACTTAAAGTCGGATTTTTCAGGAACATAACTACAACGTTAAGTGAGTTGTTACTGTACCTTTTTAACAGTGAAAGGGAATCAGCAGAACTGTTGCTGGTGATACGTTGTAAATATGAAGGACTCGTTCAAAAAGAGGAGGAATTTCAGTCAAATTGGAATGACAGTTGTATTCACCTACTTCATCCGACAAAATAGAAACCTTTAGGAACTGTCACCAGCACTTTAAATTTTAACTAACCTACAGAATCCCGGGGCCAAAGAGATGGAAAACATCTGGAGAGGCCGAAATGCTTTTGCACTGTAAAAAGGCTTTCTAGGGCAGCTGTCTCAGAACATCAGCTGCCTAATCATTGTCAAGTTTTCTTTTGTAAGCATGACAGCAAAGGAGAATTAAATGCATAGGGGCAAAACTTTGCTCACCTTAGTCACATGAGTTGTCCCGTTTGACCAATTTCTGCTCTCACTTACCCAGGTGTAGTCTTCTTGAAGTTTTCCTACACCCGTGCAAGTGAGGAGAATTTGCCCTACATTTTCAAACATTCATATTATTATTCTTGGCTATCTGTAGGGAATTGCTGTCTGAATTCTCAGAATCTGAAACTGCAATGAAGGCTGCTAGATAAATGTGTGAAATTGATGTGCCTGCACTTCAGTCCAATCCCCAAGAAGCACTTAATGTGGCTAATGTAATCTCACTCCATCTTCAAATTTATCTTATTTCCATTTTGTATTTGAGAGAAGGCGGTTTTCACTAGTGTATATCTTTTTTTCTATCATAATTGGGTCTTCAGTTGCAGGGGAAAAAAAGTTTGCATTGCTCCTTTAATTCCTTTGGACAGGAGCTGATTGATTTAGAAGCTGGCATAAGAACCGAGGGACACAAGGTTGATGTTTTGAAGACCTATTTTAAAGTTATAGGATCAAATTCTGTTCTGTCACACAGGTCTAAACCCATGGTAGCTATACTGACTTCAGGGGAGTCACTCTGGAAATACATTGATGTAGTTCAGAGCAGAATGTAGCCTCAGTAGTTAAGATCCATGTCACATATTGATTATCTCCAGCAGGCAAAGGCAGTTTAAATATCTACTTAGAATAATATAACTACAAAGTAAACAGGTAATGCTAGCATTAAAAGGCTAAATCACTGGTTCTCAAACTTTCATATCGTGGTTTATTTCTTAAAATAGAAGGCCTCCCATTCCTATGTCCACACCTCCCCATGCAGCAAATGTATTGCCCGGAAAAGTAGCTTGTGAAAAATTCTTAAGATTAGGAAGGCCAGGTGAAAATAAACTCCCTTTTAGATGGGGTTGCTTAGTCATGTCCATTCACTTTGTGTTGGTGCTCTCCTAGCCCTGCTCCCCCAAGCGGGACTTGCTTTCATTAGTAGCAAAGCTCCCCTCGCAGCTTGGACACCCCACTGCTCAAATCTTTGGATGTCACTTTGTGGTTTGGTCCTCCTGTGTTAGCTACCTTTCCAGCATTAGTATTGCCTGCAAATTTAATCCTGATTAAATTTTTACCAAAGAAACAAACCAGCAAAGAAAGACCTGAAGCAGAGTTGTGGTTTTGTTTTTAAGTAAAAGTTTAATTGATCCCAAAAGGCTCTGGAAATCTTAGAGTCCAAGGCTGGGCAGCAACAAGCATTGCTGCTTCATAATCATTGTGGCAGAAGCAGTTCTGTGGACAACCCGTCATCCCTAAAGGTTGGTGGGAGAACTTCTGGTCATGTCACTTATGTTCTAATACGTTGAATCCATGAATAACTGTGTGTGGCATTTTGTAACCATTCCGAAGTGCGTGCTTACTATCCTAATAATCCCAATGCCATTCTTTCTATTGCTGCAGATTGGAGACAGAGTAATGGCTTTCGTAAACTACAACGCATGGGCTGAAGTAGTATGTACCCCCGTAGAATTTGTCTACAAGATTCCTGATGACATGAGTTTTTCTGAAGCTGCTGCCTTTCCTATGAACTTTGTAACTGCCTACATGATGCTCTTTGAAGTGGCCAACCTAAGAGAAGGCATGTCTGTGCTGGTTCACTCTGCAGGTGGTGGGGTGGTAAGTTGGTGCATTTAACTCTTCTTGTCATATGAATAACTGAAATGGTCTGATGTATGTTAATACTCAAAAGGGTCTGAGTCTCGAAGTTTGGATTCAGATCTACATTTTCCCATGTCTTGAGGGTTTTTATCTGTTTCCCATCTCTATCTAATATTAAACGTATTCAAGGCTTGATTAGATAGGAGCTCTAAGCCTAGGGTGACCAGATGTCCCGATTTTATAGGGACAGTCCTGATTTTTGGGTCATTTTCTTTATATAGGCTCCTATTTCTCCCCCCCCCCCCCCTCCCGATTTTTCACACTTGCTGTCTGGTCACCCTGTCTAAGCCAAATAAGAGGCTATCCCAATAAACAAACAAATTGAAGTGAGAAGGCTGAGTTCAAAGAGCAGATATTGATTAAGGGATAGAAATTTTGCCTGTGGATCTGTATTTAGGGAGTAGGTGATATGCACAGAATGTTCTCTCTGCTTCTGCGCACAACCTGGAAAGGGGGTGCTACATCTTCCACAGCAAAGAAAAACATTGCAGGACTTTCTAAGGCCAGGCCTGAAGTCAATAATTACAAAAGACAAGCAGAGTTGGAGTGAGCAGTGGCTACTGGGTGTTACAGTCTGACACCTGCAACAAAGTATACATTGCCTGAGCAAAGCACCAGCTGGCTGGATTCAGGGCAACACGACACTGGCCAACCAGCAAACAAGGAGTAAGCAGGTCTGTATTACAAATCATGTAGGCTCTGATTCAGGAAAGCACCTAAGTATGTGCTTAAAATTAAGATAGACTCAGGAACTGCAGTAGATCTCTGCCTTCTCAACTGGAGTTCTCGCCTTTATCCTTCAAAATTGTCTTTATTTATTCTGAGTCTACAGAGCCATTGGCCATTATCTTTGACAAATCATGGCAATCAGGGGAGGTCCCGGATGACTGGAAAAAAGCTAATGTAGTGCCCATCTTTAAAAAAGGGAAGAAGGAAGATCCAGGGAACTACAGGCCAGTCAGTCTCACCTCAATCCCTGGAAAAATCATGGAACAGGTCCTCAAGGAATCAATTTTGAACCACTTAAAGGAGGGGAAAGTGATCAGGAACAGTCAGCATGGATTCACCAAGGGCAAGTCATGCCTGACTAACCTAATTGCCTTCTATGATGAGATAACTGGCTCTGTGGATGAGGGGAAAGCAGTGGATGTGCTATTTCTTGACTTTAGCAAAGCTTTTGATACAGTCTCGCACAGCGTTCTTGCCAGCAAGTTAAAGAAGTATGGGCTGGATGAATGGACGGTAAGGTGGATAGAAAACTGGCTGGATGGTCGTGCTCAACGGGTAGTGATCAATGGCTCCATGTCTAGTTGGCAGCCGGTATCAAGTGGAGTGCCCCAAGGGTCGGTGCTGGGGCCGGTTTTGTTCAATATCTTCATCAACGACCTGGAGGATGGTGTGGACTGCACCCTTAGCAAGTTTGCAGATGACACTAAACTGGGAGGAGTGGTTGATACGCTGGAGGGTAGGTATAGGATACAGAGGGACCTAGACAAATTAGAGGATTGGGCCAAAAGAAATCTGATGAGGTTCAACAAGGACAAGTGCAGAGTCCTGCACTTAGGACGGAAGAATCCCATGCACTGCTACAGAGTAGGGACCGAATGGCTGGGCAGCAGTTCTGCAGAAAAGGACCTAGGGGTTACAGTGGACGAAAAGCTGAATATGAGTCAACAGTGTGCCCTTGTTGCCAAGAAGGCTAACGGCATTTTGGGCTGTATAAGTAGGGGCATTTCCAGCAGATCGAGGGACGTGATTATTCCCCTCTATTCGGCACTGGTGAGGCCTCATTTGGAGTACTGTGTCCAGTTTTGGGCCCCACACTACAAGAAGGATGTGGATAAATTGGAAAGAGTCCAACGGAGGGCAACAAAAATGATTAGGGGGCTGGAGCACATGACTTATGAGGAGAGGCTGAGGGAACTGAGATTGTTTAGCCTGCAGAAGAGAAGAGTGAGGGGGGATTTGATAGCTGCTTTCAACTACCTAAAAGGGGGTTCCAAAGAGGATGGATCTAGACTGTTCTCAGTGGTAGAAGATGACAGAACAAGGAGTAATGGTCTCAAGTTGCAGAGGGGGAGGTTTAGGTTGGATATTAGGAAAAACTTTTTCACTAGTAGGGTGGTGAAGCACTGGAATGGGTTACCTAGGGAGGTGGTGGAATCTCCTTCCTTAGAGGTTTTTAAGGTCAGGCTTGACAAAGCCCTGGCTGGGATGATCTAGTTGGGGTTGGTCCTGCTTTGAGCAGGGGGTTGGACTAGATGACCTCCTGAGGTCCCTTCCAACCCTGAGATTCTATGATTCTATGATTCTAAATTAATATTCCATAGTCTTCTACCATCTGGCAGCCCTCAAACACCTTATCCTTGATTTTATGCCCTTACCTCTTCTTCCAGAGTCTTCTAAAAGAGAGGCTGTAATTAAAGGAATACATTCTTCAGCTCTTTACACAAAATATTTGTAGCCAAAGATAATCCTGCTTGCAATGAACAACCCTCTTGGAATACTCCAGTAAATGACTGGAATTTATAATCTTATTACAGTTCAGTGCAGTACAGACTAGGGAATTATGGCCTACTTTGTTTTATATTAATCTTTAGTGTGGAATTTGGAACTGTTAAAATAACATGGGGCTGCATATTAAGGGAAACTGCATTTTGCTGTCATTATAATAACTTATGACAGGTTTTCATTGAAGGCACTAGATTGTACTGGGTGGGTGGTGGGAGGAAGGGGCAGAACCAGAACTGCCTACTGAGGCTCAGCGAAAAGCCTGAAAGAAATTTCCATGTTGACATTTCTGTATAAATGAATATGCACATTTGCATAGAATCCCAAAGTGTGGTCCCTCGGAAACAACAAATCCATTGTCTCCTCCTCCACCCATCAGTTACCCCATGCAGATGTATAAAGCCTAATTTTGGCAATTAATTGATCTTTGACTATTAGCAGTAAATATGCCCGATGGGATGTTAGATGGGGTGGGATCTGAGTTACTGCAGAGAATTCTTTCCTGGGTGTCTGGCTGGTGAGTCTTGCCCACATGCTCAGGGTTTAGCTGATCACCATATTTGTGGTCGGGAAGGAATTTTCTTCCAAGGCAGATTGGCAGAGTACCTGGGGTTGGTTGGTTGGTTTGTTTTTTGCCTTCCTCTGCAGCGTGGGGCACGGATCACTTGCCGGAGGATTCTCTGCGCCCTGAAGTCTTTAAACCATGAGTTGAGGACTTCAGTAGCTCAGACATAGGTTAGGGGTTTATTACAGGAGTGGGTGGGTGAGATTCTGTGGCCTGCGTTGTGCAGGAGGTCAGACTAGATGATCATAATTGCTCCTTCTGACCTTTAAAGTCTATGAAACCTTCCTGCTACATTTTATCAATTCTCCATTTCATCCTTGCCTTCTCCGTCTCTCCTCCCCACCCCCCACCCGCTCCCATCAGTTCATGTTCTCGCTCGCTCTCCTTTTCTCCATTAACTCTCCCTTGTTCCTCACACAGAGGCTTCTTCTCCCATATATATTGTCTGCATGCTGGGTTCCTCCTGTGAGTGTCTGCTGCTGTTAGGCAGGTGGCTGCTTCCCTGTCCTTCTCCTGACAGTTGCTCAGTGCTCTCTGGGTCCGTCACTAGAGGAGCTAAAGGCAGGGAAGATGCTGACTTGCGGTTATGAGGGGAGGGAAGGAGTCTGTCACCAGCTCTGGTTAAATTACCCAAATACACAGGCAAGGAGGCCAGAGGTTAAGCAGGATTTGCAGATCTGCACTGAGCCAGTGGGAGCGCCAGGAGATACTGCACCTCCAAGGCACACAGTGATTTCCACAGCTAGCTGGCCTGAAGGGAATGGCTTTGGTCACTATATCTCCACAGGTGCTGTGTTGTGCATTTCCCCCTGTAGCCAGCCAGCTCTGTTGGTGGCAGGGCATGGAGAATTACAGACTTGCCTGACTCCCAGTCCCATATCCAGACCATGTTGTCTCTCCATACCTTACAGGTAAAACTTCACTGTGGAGTTTAGTGGGGGGTTTTCCACCTCACTAACTGAAGCTGAGTCTTACAGTGAATGTGCTGACAGACTCAGATTCTAGTGGGCCCAATTCTAATACTCCATATATTTAAACCGCTGAAAATTTAACAGTATCCACTGAGCAAATGATTCCCAGGAAGTTCCTCATGTAATAATACAGGAAAACCAGCATTCAAATCACTTTAAGAAAAGATATTTTCTGTGCTCTTGTATTAACAGATGCAAAGCCCATTAACGTTGACAGCAAGTGAAAAGATTATCCAGTTGGTTTCTAAATGTCATAGAAATTCCTGAATAATTTAATGAGACAATAGACCCCTGTGGTACAAGAACTTTGCAATTGTTCCTCTCTCAGCAATGCTAGTTCATTATTCTAGTTACTTCAGGCATTTTATATAAGAAAACTTGTTGATTGTTAAGTTCTTGCCTGTTTATTTTTGGATTTCCTTCCGGGACAAATCCTGCAGCCCATTCATAGGAGCCAGAGAAAACTCCCATTGACCTCAGTGTCTATATTGCCTGTTTGTTTTTTGTTGTTTTTAAATAAATCCTTATGACATTTAGAATAGCAGGTGCCCTTCTGCTAATATCTGTTTGGGGATATGCTCACTGTGATTAGGTATGCTGTCTCTTTAAAGGAAGAGGGGAAGCT
This sequence comes from Chelydra serpentina, assembly GCA_037349315.1. Classification (NCBI taxonomy): domain Eukaryota; kingdom Metazoa; phylum Chordata; order Testudines; family Chelydridae; genus Chelydra; species Chelydra serpentina. Next base: position 29,191,938 of record JBAIAC010000026.1, read on the forward strand.
TGAGGGCCAGGTAACCCCCATTCCAGGAGTTCTGGGGCAGACAGGCAGATACCGGAAGACAGCAAGTGATCACAGGGTAAAAATTAGTTTCTTGAAAAATCTAAGGTTACTAATCTTTCTAGGGCCTGGAACCAGGAGCTTTGTAGCATAGAACAGGGCAGCAATCTGGGAAGGAGGCCAATATATAACCTATGTATTCCTTCATCATGGGAAGGACACTGGTTGGAAGAGAGCTACTTGCCTTCTAGCTTCTCCAAGGCTTGGAAGAAGATGGAACTTGTTTGACTATGCTTCTAAAATTTGGCATAAAAATTGAAAACCCCACCCAAGTAGGAATGGCTGAGCGGAAGAGACGGACAAATGCTGTAGAGCTTTTGTTCCAGGTTGTTGGGAGAATTCAGTTTGCTGCTAGTCTGGGCAGAGTTGGGTGTGAGGAATGTAATCATAGAATCACAGAATATTAGGGATGGAAGAGACCTCAGGAGGGCATCTTGTCCAACACCCTGCTCAAAGCAAGACCAACTGTAATGGAAGAAGCTGGCTCAGGGTTGTTGCCTAAATGAGTGAAAACTCCCTGGGAAAAATACTGTGTGTGTTGGGCATGTTGCAGGATGCCTAGTCAGTCATGATCAATAACTTTCAAAGCAATTAAAAGACTCCAAGGAGAAGGCTTGTTATGCTCCCTATTTTAGGCCCCCATTCACCAAGGTACTTAGGTATGTGCCTAGCTTTTAAAAAGCACATGAGAAATCCTATTGAATTCAATGGGACTATTCATGAGTTTAAAGGTGGGCAAATACTCAAAAGCCTCGCTGAATTAGACATTACACAGCTTCTTAATGCCCCAAAAATGCAACTTAAATATTCACCTTCGTTTTATTGATACATGCATGAATCTCCATGCTGGGGATAAAAAAGGGGGAGTTCTTTGGGGGGTAAAAAAAACAGTGGCGGAGTGTAATCACAATATGCAGGTCCAATTATAACACATGGACCCTAGAAGGGTAAATCTTCTACTTCTGGTGGTCTTTGAATGAGAAGTCTCATGGTGGGGCTTCTATCAGCCCTAGGAATGGCTGTGAGTGTTTGATTCAGCACAGAGTTGACCCCCTCCACTCACTTCCCAGGATAGCATTGCCATATCACTACAAAAGATACTCATCTGGCAAACAAATTGAATAGTAACATGAACCCTATTGGGACTTTTTGCCTCAGTATAAAGCATGTAACTAGTTACTTGAGATGAAGGTTCCTTAGTGTTCAGGTACAGCCTGAGTGAGTTCTCTTGCTCTTGAGTCACACAAGAAATGAACATTTGAAAACAATTTAATAGGGTTAAATGTTTAATTCTGGATTATGGGAGATTCAGCGTTGATTTTAAAAAAATTGTTTTCCCCACTTTCAGCACCAATGAGACCAGTCCTTGTCATGTAGGGCTTGTCAAAATGGAGACATCCAGGAAAGTTAACTCAACTGGACTAAAGTGGATTCATTAAATTCCTGTGTGGTCACTCTCCTTCAGAATTAAATGAGGGTGTTCATACAAAGGTTTAATGTAATTTAACTGATCCACTTCAAATTCATACTTTTAGTCAATTTGAATTAACTTTGTCTCCATGTGGACAAACCCTTAGATATCTAATTGTTTGAAATGGGCTCTTGTGGGTTTTCAGACATCGGAGTAACAGCAATTATGCCCCTGAATTATTGAGTGCAAAGTTGCACCTTCAAAATGGTGGACTTCAAAATGAAGGCTGGGCTGAAAATGAAGTGCTATGAGAATAGTGCCGTAAGGGATACATTAAGAAAAAAGATTTAAAAAGAAAATCAATCTAGTTATGGTTTGTTAGGTTTATTTTATTAAAGGTAGTATTTTTCAAAAGCACTCAGCATTAGCCTAGCTTTGCTTATTGGTCATAATTTAAATGGGAGTGGAACTATCTCCACTTCGAACTCTTTTGAAAAATCCCACATTAAATTCATTTCTGCATTAAATGCAGAAATGAATTTAATGTTCAGACATAAAAAACAGTGTTGATCTGATTTTCCATCCGTGATCTATTTGTCCATCTTGGAAGAAACTATGCCCCTTTTTTCTAAACTTGAATTTCATCTGTGATGAATTTATTACCCTCAGATACTTGTTGACATAATAGGCACTTGCATTCTGCTGTGATGAGTATGCTATAAGTACCTAGAAACTCAATTTGCCCAGATAAATATAAAAATGCTTCCATGTTAACAAATCTTAGTTGACTCCGTTATAGACAGTTGGGAAATCCTTTTAAATTGATGCATTATGGTCCCACCGGGCCTTTTCAGAACATTTGGTCATTTTTCAGGGTAAACTCATCCTGCAACTGTTTATTAAATCATTTCCTTGATGTATTACATAGATTAGTATGGTTAGACCTCAAAGTACAGCATTTCATCCTCTACACCCATAGAAAGAGCTGCACAACGTGACCACGGTGAGCTCTTAGGTATTACCATAGGAAGTGTTGTGACCTTCACTTTCAGGCTCAACATCAGAGGACGTGCAAGCAGCATGAGTAGGTTCCGGATGCGATCTCATACATTTGAACTTGAAGGATAAAACTGGTAGGACAGCTCTTTTAGGTCATAATTGACAGCACTGTTTACTGTTTGTCAGGCACCCTTTATTTTAATTTGTAGACATTGCAGCACACGTTTGCCAAACAAACCAATCTAAGTGAGCAATGATGGCTTTTTTTGGTTTAGCTATTGATAACTCCTCCGTAACCGTAGTAATCTGCAAGGTTTTATTTTTGGGGGAGAAAAATCCTATTTTTAAATAAGTGAGAAGAGAGCAGCAGAATGAGGAGTATATGGCAAACATAAGCAGTGGCATATTCTTAGCAACAGAATTTGTGCAAAATATTAATGAAGAAATGGCAAGCCCCAATTAAAGTGTGAGGAAGCATGTCACCACCCCAGGAAGGAACCAGTGCCATGCAAAAGTCTGTCTGAGGCCATTGCCTCAGTGCACAAACACACAAACTCAAGAAGTAACAGAAAACAAAGCAATTCCCCTGACCATAGCAGGCTGTAGTCCCCAGAGGCCGCAGAAAAAGCCCTTTTCAGCCAAGCCTCCCCAGAGGACAAGTCCTTTCCTTAAATCCTCTGCTGAATCATGTGAAAGGTGGCGGCCCTTATTAGTATTTATTTGTATCCTGTCACATGGGGACTTGCATTTTTGTTCTGGAGTAAAATGGTATAGTTCCCTTGATGTTCATAGAGCAGTGCTGATTTACACGCTTTATTTCAAATTGAACACAACTGTCCAATTTTGCAGGGGGGGAAACATTTTGCAAATTTCTGCTTTAAAAATAGGCCTGCTTTTGGGTAAAAATAGGCCATTATCACTCTCTGATCCCTGTTTTGATCAAAAAACTTTCTTCTGGTGTAACTAAAATGAGACTTGCATCCCAAATCTGTTCCAGTGTTTGAATTTCTCCTATTCCATTTCACTACTCAGCAATGTTTGCCTTTTCTACTGGCTTCCAATTTCCCTGTTTTAATTGGAAAATGACACCTTCAGGAAGTGGGTTATTGTGTAGGTTGATGTCTCCTTGCACCTCAGATATCTCATTCTAGATGCTGAAAGGCTATTACACAATCCTCACCCACAGTCCTCCCATTCAGTTTGTTTAACACATGTAGGGTGACCAGATGTCCCGATTTTATAGGGACAGTCCCGATTTTTGGGGGCTTTTTCTTATATAGGCACCTATTACCTCCCACCCCATCCCGATTTTTTTACACTTGCTATCTGGTCACCCTAAACACATGTATCCCGTAACATAGCCTGAATATAGGCATTGCTTCATGTCCACCTTTAAATATGAATATACCAGGGGAAAAATCTGATAATTAATAATAGGTTCTATCCACATTCAGTCCCAAACAGGAATCTAGTACAAGGTGGAATCTGAATGATTAAAAAAAAATTTAAAAGAATTGATCAGTGTCTCTGGACTTGACAAAAATGAGACTAATGAAAGGATATTTTGTTTTTTTGTTGCTGCTCATTCTGAGATATTAGCTGTACTGTGCATTACCTTTTTTAGATGGTTTATTGACTCAGGTTTTAAAGCTGGACTCCATTTATATCTTATCAAATAAACAAATTTCTTACACAGAAACCTTGCTAAAGGTATTTTGGGTCAGAGTCACAGCTAGGGCAAGTTAGCAAGTCAATGTAGCTATGCCAGTTTATGCAAGCTGCAGATCTGGCCCATTTTGATCAAAAGGGAGGGTGTCAAGATAAAAATCTATTAAAAAAAAACAAAACAAAAAAACTTTCCTGTGGTCCTAGTAACACCTTAGATTGTTAAAATAAACTTACTTAAAAATATAATTTACTTTTCATCATGTATGCTTTTTCTCTAAATTGAGTGAAATTCATAAGCCATGGAACTAGACTGTCAATTTCAATTTTATGTTTCTTAAATTTCACATTTTTGGTTCTCCTGTATGACTAGCAAAACACTACCGGTTTCCAACTCTGCAGGTGAGTAGCTGAACTTTGAAAAACCCAGGCCTTTTAACTGGACTTTAAAACATTCACACACAATATTTCTATTTATATTAAATTTTTTAGCGACCCAACATATTGGTTCTATAAATTGACGTTCATGTAAATAAAATCCATCAAATAGTCTTTGAAACTTGCTTTTATGCCAAGTACAATATTATGAGAGATTCCTTATATTTCCATAGAAGCACTTTAATCTGAGTCACTTATTTCTCTGAAGACTCTTACTGTGGTGTTCTGCATGATAAGCAGTATAAAAATTACAGGTTTGGGAAATAAGATTAATTCTGTTACAAGAAAATACTTCTTCATAACATTGATTATTTCAATGAAACAACTGATCACTTTATCTAAAGGCGGCTAAGTCTTATTCAAGGTAAAATTAGTTGTGAAAGAGATTTGGATTTCCATGTTTTATTTTCTCAATTTCAGAAAGCAAGAACCTGTTTTGTGGTTATGCTTATCCAACCACCCTGTTCCCTGTCCCCTGACTGCCCCCTGGAACCCTCTGCCCCTTATCCAACCCCCCCAGCCCTGCCCCCTTATCATGCCGCTCAAAGCAGCATGTCTGGCAGCCGTGCGGCCCGGTCGGAGCGTGTGGCCCCGCCCCCCAGAGCACTGCCTGCACGGTGGCGTGGCTCCGAGGGAGGGGGCGCAGAAGGGGAGTGGGGAGGAGATAGCCTCCCCAGCCGGGAGCTCAGGGGCCGGGCAGGATGGTCCCGTGGGCCGGATGTGGCCTGTGGGCAATAGTTTTCCCACCCCTATTGTAGAGAATGTGCAGCAGTTCGTTACCAGGGTTAGTTGCCAAGTAGTTCCACTGCTGCTCCAGTGCAGGAAAGGAGAGGACTTTGTTCTCCCCAGTCTCTGCAGAAGTCCTCCATGCACATCCCATTTATTCAAGTTCTGCAAGGGGCCCGGGGCTGGACCCTCAGGTATTTGTAATTAAAATGTGCAACCTCATAAACATGAACTCTTAATCTGAACTATGATGAAAGGTAACTAAATGAGTTAAGGGATTAGAAAGGAGATTTAAGAGAGATTTGCATAGCCACAGCACTGTTTTGGCATACAAACAAATTCTACATGTCTTTAGTTAAGTATTTGAGTCCACAGGTACTTGACTTCATTGGGAAAAGTATGTAGTAGGGTTTCAAATCAGGATCTGGCCCTATATCCTGGTCTGTGAGGGTTGCAGGTGTACGTATGAATTACATCTCCAAAGGAAGGGAGAAGGGATTTTAAGTTAAGGTCAATTGTCCTGAGAATGGAAGAGTAGGGGGATAAGAGAAACTTACGCAAGAGTCCTTCTTAGAATTGCCTCCAGACTCTTCAGGGTTCTTGTTTCAGCCCACTATCAAGGTAAGGATGGTCTTGATCCAGTTTGGACTTGGAACACCCACAAATGTCAGAAGGATCTTGTAGCCTGGAGGTTTGTTCAGGTTTTAATCTACCATGGGTGCACCACCCAATCTGCAGCAGGTTTGGCACCCGTCATTTCTTCTTGTGCATTTTCCTAATGGCCTGGCACTCTCTTGCAAACGTGAAACTCTGGGAATTTTTACATCATGTACATACCCTGTATAAAGTGGCTTTCTACTATAATAGTTTGACCTTTTCAGTATTTAGTGTTTTTGATTCAGGGAACATTTATTCTCCCCTTTCCTCCCAAGTTAGAGGGACTGCACACAGAAAACGAATTATACTCTAGAACAATGAGAAGGTCGGAGTTTTACTTCACTAGCGTCCTTCACAAAATATCCATTTATCATCATGGCTCATACTGGCCCAGTCTGGTTAGGAGGCATCAAAATAGAAAATGGCACCAAATGAAATGGTCCCATAGCAGAAGAGTGGCTACAATGAGAGAGGTACAAAAGCCAGATCTTGTTTCCATTCTAAGCTCATGGTGTAATTTTCTTGCAAGGGGGTTAAAATTGAATTCAAAACAATATAGACAATTGCAGGTGGAAGTGAATGGGAGACTAGTAAAAGAATTGGGTTCCCTGTGGTTTCTAGGGGAGAGGGAATTCCCTCTCAAGCAAAAATGGCAGATGACCGCAAGAAAAGATGGCCTGTGCTTTGAAACACTGGACTGGGATTCAGCAGACTTTGGTTCAGTTCCTGGCTGTGCCACAGTTTTCCTGTGTCACGTTCAGGCACGTCATTTAATCGCTCGGTTTCGTCCTCCATGTCTCCCATTCTTTGCGTCATTGTCTGCTTAGTTTGTAAGCTCTCTGGGACCAGTGCTATCTCTTGCTGTATATTGGTACAATACTTAGCACAACAGGGTCCCAGTCTTGAAGCTTCTAGGAGTTACCATAGTATAAGTAGTAAAAATGTCTTTTCCTGAAAATCACCACTGAAAGGGCTTCCAGTGAAAATTACATTCATCATTATGTGGCAGGATGCCAAGGCTCACAGGGCTGTCTAGTTATCCTCGTGTAAATAAAAGCACTGATTGCTGATATTTGCTTATATATCACCAGGAGTTCTGGTTGGAATGAACAATAAGTGTGTTTTATCCATGAATGATCTTACTAATCATGCAGGCAGTTTACAAATGCCAACCTTTGGCTAGAAATATAGCAAGGGTCTGCTAAATTCAGCCAGACATTATTAGAATCCCAGTGCCAGTTCTTGCCTCCAGGTCTCAGTGAGATTACACAGGCGCAATCAGAGGTTGAATGTGGCTTATAACTATGTCTTCTGTGCATCTGTTTTAACAAAATAACTGTAGGGATAACCTATACTCTATTCCAAATGTAAGCAATTCCGTGTTTGTGCAATATCTCCTTCCCCCAGCCTCAAGCAAATACAATTTTCCCATGTTAATTCAGAGCATTTAAAGCCCACTGTGACTCGAGATGTAAAACTCAGACAGTTTAAGGCACAGATCCTGCAAATGGCTCCCCACAGCCAGACTCCTGCACCCACATAGTGCTCCATTTCTATGGAATTCTGCCCAAGTCCAGGAGCTTCCATCCACAAGGAGCTGCTTGCAGGATCTGGACCTTAGTTTGCAAGGGGTCTTGTGTATTTTGGGCCTAAGCCTATGAGACCTTTGGTTTCAATGGGAGCCCTACGTACAGAGGCCTTGCAAGAGTGGGTGGTTAATTTTGTTTTGACTCACTCTCCACATCTTGCTTGTGAATAATAATAATAATTAATAAAAAGCTTAATGAATACTACACATAGTATTGTCACAACCATCTGATGGAAGTGAATATCCATCACTCTTTCCCCCTCAACTTACAGAGTGCATTCACTCATAACTTTTCCCAGCTGATTAGAAATACTTACAAACATCTCACCCAGCCTGGAGAGAGATTGTAATGAAATCAGGCAAAAGCTGATCTTAATATGAAAGTTTTGCAGAGCTCTGCTTCTGGCCGGATGGGTCTGCTTTCAGTGGTACTGGGTGCAGGACGGTAATTCCATTTCACAGGGGATTTCAAGACTTCCAAATTTTGGTTTTGCTCCTATTGAAAACAAAACATCATAACATTTTCAAAATTCTCTGTGACACTGAAAAACGGAAACGTCTCCTGTAGATAACGTCAGAATAAATTCTTCCTGGTGGGAAGAAAAGGAGCCATGAATCTGGATGCCTTGGGAGCCGTAACTGAGCCGGGTGCCCTAGAACATGAGACAGCCGGCAGAGCTTTCAGGCTCCCAGCTCCCCTTCAGTTGACCAGGTGGATTACCCCAGAGCAGGGGAGCCTGGAAGCTTTGGAGTCTGTGACTCTGGAAGCCTGGGCATGTTTTGAAATCTGCCTGGGTTTCGGAGGAACTTACTCAGGAATGAGCTATCTCCACAGAATGTTTCGATTGTGATGAATCAGCAAACTGAAGAAAAAAATTTTTCCAACCTGCTCTAGTTTTCAGTTAGATCAGGAGTAACTATTGAATTTGTCTCATTTTAAGTGGGAGGAGAATCAGGATTCATTTTGTGTCTCACTTGCTCCTTGTTCCAGGCTCTACCAGAGAGCAACATGACTTTTCTTTCTTAAATTCAGACCGTCATATTATGAACGTCAGCCAGAAGCAGCGGCTGCAATTGTATTTCATAGCTCAGGAGAGCTTAAGCAACATGACCAGTTCAAAATACTGCAAGATATTTCATACTCTGCTGGATCATTCTAAAAGGAACACACACACACACAAAGCTTTCCAGATTACAGGGGCTCAAGTCCTCTTCTGTAAAATGGCAAAATTACCTTAAAAAGGCGTTTCAGTGAATGGCACAAACTAACCTCAACCGTTAAATGTCTTTGAAAGTCCTTCCTCATCCCTCATTTAACAGGCATCCAATCCTCAAGTATAGTGTTACTAATAAAACAGGTAGAGTAGGCATGTTTAAAAATGTTATATTTGTCTCTCACACACTTATCTCCTATTGTAAGCATAGCAAGATGCCATGGTTATTGCAGGTACACTAGGCCAGATAGTGTATTTTGAATGCCTCCCACTGTGACTTCCTCACTAGAGCTACAAAACCCTGAGATAGCAGCACCAAACTGCCCTAGTTGTTTATCAAGATCGAACATTTGCAACCTACCATAATTCTTTTTTTTTTTTTTTTTAAGGTAGGCATAACATGCTGCAGAACTTTCCCTGTAGAAGAAGAAATGTGGCACATGATTAGCCCAAGCCACCTCCAAACATTTTCAGAATCTTTAAAGAAGATGCACAGATTTTAATGCCATGCTCCCAGACCATACTTAATAAAATTAATGCTCTCCAGAACCCACATGTTATGCCCCTCCTGGGGAAAAGATGTCAAATACAAGTAGCAAAGAGTGTGCTAATCAACTTCCTTTTCAGTATGGTATTTATTTTTGTGTTGCATGTGCCCTTGATCCTTTGGAACATAGTTTTGGCAAAGAGGATTGTCAACATTACTTATAGATAATCATATAGAGGGTGAAAGTTTGCTTATTAGAGACAAAAACTTAGGGAGCCAATTATGTAAAATCTCCAAGCTCAAGCACATGGCTGGAAGCATATATTTTTCATTGTACCTTAGGGTCTCCTAACACAGTTTGTCAAATTAGGTTGATCCCATTGTCAGTTCTCCTTTAAACTGGAAATGGTGAAACTGAAAAGGAGATGGTTACTTTTCCATAGCTTGACTGCAGCCTTAGTAAGATGAATATCTACATATAAATGGTGAACATAAGAATGGCAATACTGGGTCTGATCAATGGTCCATCTAGTCCTGTCTTCCAACTGTGGCCAATGCCAGATGCTTCAAAGGGAACAAACAGAACAGGGCAATCCTCAAGTGATCCATCCCGTCATTCAATCCCAGCATCTGGCAGTCAGTGGCGTAGGGACACCTAGAGCATGGAGTTACATCCCTGACCATCTTGGCTTTTCAGCATGTGTGCACTGTGCCCAGTCATTTGATAGCATCATCATCAGCCAAGTGAAGAGCCGGTAGTGCTCCCCTTCCCCCGCCGTCAATGTAAGTCAGCAGGCACTCATCGAGGATATGCAACATAGTCTGAAGTTGACTGAACCCCATTTGAAGAGAGTGGCTGCACAGTTGCCCAATGCTGTTTGAAAGCGGTTCAAGGATGACCACAGGTTGTTTTTGACAAAAAGACCAAAATTGGAAAAAGAAACACTCAAAATTCTGAAAAGCTCTACTGCATCCTCTAATCCTCCTTTCTTTATTAAGAGATACCATTAACTTTAAACCATGTTAATTTCTTCATACATAAGTTAAGTAATTTCAGGTATTACACTAGCACTTACAATTTCATATCCTATTCTAATAATAACCATTGTTCTTTCTTTTGTTGCTATGTGGAAAAACCCACCCAAATGAAGGAAAATGACTGTACCAGGAAAACAGTGATATCCTGTTTGTTCATAAGGGCCCAGATCCCTAAGGTGTTTAGGTGCCTAACTCCTGCTGGTTTTAATTAAATCAATGGAAGGTAGGAACCTAAATACCTTGTGAGGATCTGGGCCTTAGAATCCTAAATCTCATTGACTCTCAGTGAGACTTTAGCTCTTACTTAGTGCATCCAACATAATTTTAAGTAAATGAGTTCTCCACTGCTCACATGCTTAGAGTGACATAAGTTACAAACGTGTTTAAGAGCTTTCAAAGCCTAAAGCTGCACATCACACAGGTGAGCATAAGATCCACTAATCATTGTGGATTTCCCCCAATGTACACTCAAAAATCTGGCCTAAGATGCTGGCAAATGCTCATAGTAAACAAACTGGGAAAAAATAGAAATATTTTTCTGGTAATCCTTCAGTAATAATCATTTTAGGTGTTACCTGTAGCGGCTGTATATAAATGTCTTTCATGCAAAAGTATCATTTTAAGTGGATGCTGTCCCTTTAATTTAATTCTGTTATTGTAAAATGCTCCACTTCAAAACACCACTGTGAAAGGGATATAAGTGTAGTAGTTTTTCCAGTATAATTTATCACTTGTTAAAGTAATTTTATCCCCAACAAATATTTTTCTGGATATGCGTGGGTTTACATCTGTTTTACTGTGTGACTATGAAATGTCTGACCAGGATATAAAGAAAGTTTTGAAAACTGCATATGGCCAGCCTGGGATTTTATTGTATTATGAGTGAATTGGCAGGCAGAAATCAAGTAACCGACGATGTCAGTGGAACTGATATAACAATATATTTGCAGGGTCAAGCCGTTGCTCAGCTCTGCTCAACAATCCCCAGTGTTACTGTTTTTGGAACAGCTTCCTCTTTCAAGCATGAAGCAATCAAAGATTCAGTAACTCACCTGTTTGACAGAAATGCAGACTATGTCCAAGAAGTAAAGAGGTAAGGGTTTTATTTAATGATCAAGTAGAAGCTAGCAAATTACTATGAAAGCAGTGAGTTAAGCATATCTATGAGAACTGATTGAACAGGTTGGTTTTGGAACAATCACAGATCTAATCTAGATATTCTCTGTCTTTCCAATGAAAAGATAATTTATAGCAAATCCTTATCTCCTTCTTTTATGATCCAACATGGGCTTTATTGACCATGTTCACTTAGATGCCTGCCACAAGCCAAAGGAATTAAATGAAAGAGAACAAGAAACTGACGGGGGGGATCTAATCTCATTTTCCTGTAGGCTGATAGCCTTTCATTATTGCTGTTCACTAAGTTGTTAGTAGATTTGGTGCAATTTATTCAAAATGTTTAGGAATTCTCTTGTGTGATTCTGTCTGTCTAGATTCTTATACTGTGCAAACCACTAGTATCTTGAGTTCTAGGGTGTCTGGTTGGATTGTGAATACTTAGATTTTTTTGTTTTGCTTTAAGGTTAGGGTCATTTGGTAGCCTCCTGAAGTTGTCATCTAGGCTTCAGTTTCTTCACAAATGCTTGCAGTTTTGGGGGTTAGTCTGATTAGTCTTGGTTGCTAAGGGATATATTTGGCAGGGAAAGTAAAGAACATCTTCTCTAATTCTAAAAAAAATTTTGATGTTGCTGTTTTCTAATTCTACTTTAAAAGTAAAGATGATTTGTTGTTACATGTCTTGACTGCACTGATGCACTACCTCAATCAGCTGGAGGGAACAACAGAAATTTCTACGCCCATTGCACATCTTTTTGTAACCTAACCTATTTAGGTTCTTATGACAACTGAGAGTGCCTGCCATCATTGTCAGGAGTTACAAATTTAATATTTGTTTCTAGTGTAGAAACTATAGATTTCAAGTTTCCCTCTGAATCTGCATGGGGGATGAATCAGAGTGTATCATGTAGAATTATTTGCTTCCCTGAAGAAATTCACGCCTAACAGCTGTTTTTATAAGCACCAATATATCCCCATGTGTCTGACGATAGATTCAGCCCTTAGGATAGACTCAGCCCCGAGTAGTGTTTTTCCACTGACTTCCCGCTAGTGTAACTATTGACCTCAGTGAAGTTACTCTTGATCTACACTGGTGTAAGAATTGAGACTGTTGACTTGAATGACACATGAAGAGGATTGGGCTGTATTGTGAGCAAACACTCCCACAGCACGTCTGCTGCATGGTCGATATCTTCTATGAAGTAGACCAATGCTGTTATTACAGTCAGTTGTCAATTCCCATGATCCATAGGGCTGGTCTACACTAGCCCCGAAATTCTAAGTAAGATACGTGACTTCAGCTACGTGAATAACGTAGCTGAAGTCGAAGTATCTTATTTCGAACTTCAAAGTACTAACCCCTGGTCCACACCGCGGCGCGCAGGCTCCCCCGTCGACTCTGCCTGCTCCGTTCGTGGAGCAGGATTACCAGCGTCGACGGGGGAGCACTTCCTGGTTCGATTTATCGCGTCTAGCCAAGACGCGATAAATCGAACCCAGAACATCGATCCGACGCCTCCGACGCGACGGGTAAGTGTAGACCTACCCATAGTCTTTCACCGGCCTCTCTGTCCTGCATAAACACTGCTTGATTTATTTTCATAACCTCCCTATTTTAGATTCTCATCTTGCCCTGTAAAATAGTTGTTGTGATAAATAATGATTTTCTCTCTCCCCCCTATCCACATAGTCTCTGTGCCAGAGATTAACAGTATATAATTTCTACCTTCTCATGTTCTGCTTCTTTCCTTCAGTTGTTCTGGTTACAACACTGTTGCTCAGATAGATAAACATATTTTTATCATCCTGTAATATACTATCCCAGTCGAATCTCAATTAAGCCAAACCTCTCTTTCCTCCATAATTATCTGTACCACCTATAGCATTCTGACCACTCCACTGTACTCTTCTTCCTCATTTATTTTTCCAGAAGAAAGAAATAAAAATAGTATAACTAGCCAATCATTTACTAAACACTTGGCTTTTTTTGCTGCACTTCCTTTCCCTTCTCACATATGTATGTTTAGTTCAGGCCAAATTCTGATATCTTTACTCATATTGGGTAGTATGTTACTCCACAAATAGCCCCATTAATGTCAATGAGATTGATTGTGGAGTAAGCTACTACTTAACATGACTGTGTGTGGCAGGGCTGAGACTCTAGGCCAAGTTTTTTCGAAAGTGACTATTGATCTTGGGTGTCTCCATTGTTGCTTACCCAAGTGGAGATGCCTGGTTTTCAGAGGGTGAATGCTAAGCACTTTCGGAGAATTGGGTGTTCTTAAAATGGCTCCAGTTATGTACTTTGTAACTGAGATGCTCAAAATCACTGGTTGCTTTTAAAAATCTTAACATTAGAAAGGAGTTGGAAGAGTTTATTATCTAAAGTGCCTTTCAAACGGTGGGTGCTATGTAAACAATAATCCTATAGTAGACAGGTTAAAAAAATGAAATCTTGAGTCCTGTTGCAATGTGAAATTTGCCCTCCTTGTGTCTTAGAATCTCAGCAGAAGGAGTAGATATCGTTCTGGATTGTCTGTGTGGAGAAAATACTGGAAAAGGCCTCAGTCTTCTCAAACCACTTGGGACTTACATTTTATATGGTGAGTAAAAACAAAACAATTTAGAAGTTTATTTCTAAAAATACCAAGTTGCCAACCTCTTCTAGCAGCATGGGGACACCCTTTAAAATATCCAAGCTACTAAGGTCTCCCTGGGGAGTATGAAGAATGTATCTGTCATGTTACACTTTGTCAGTTCAATCATTTCTAATCAAGTGTTTCTGAGGATCTGATTCAGAGGCTAAAAAATTAGGAGAAGCTAGTTGCTGCAAAGCAAGTTTCCTTCCCCCACCCCCCAAATATCCAAAGGCGGAACTGGTTATATGGTTCAGATAGTTGAACATCAATTGGCCACATAGAAGGAATAAGTTTGGGGAGCGACTTTGGATCTCTTATTCCTCAGGCCACAGGAAGCTAGCAGTTTGGCAGAAGTAACTGTAGTATGATGCATGGAACTATAGAAAGAGTCATTCAGGAATTACTTCATTTGGTCTGATACCTAGCATTGCAAGCTGAATCTAGACTTCTAAATCTCACACTTCAGAGCCTTAGCATGTACCACTGGCCACTCAGCATATTTAATAATGGAAATTGCTTCCCTACAAATCTGCCTACCTGCCACATAACTTACTGCTAATGAAACGGTAACATCCCCAGCCCCTATGAGAGGAGAGTTAGAGACTACATATCTCTGAAGACTGAGAGAGGGAGGAAGTCTATATGGTTATAGCTACCACCTAGCTGCCAAACTATAGTGGTAGAGAGGAAACTGTAATGGAGAGGGAGAGATTTGCTATCAAAATACCTACTATTATCTATTCTGCTTGACTATGAACGTCTGTCTGAGATGCGGCTGAATGGGTGGTGTTTCTGATCTCCGAAACAATGAAAGCTTCTCTGTCATTTGATATGAACGAATCTTTCTTTTGTTCCTGAAATGTGTAGGATGCTATCAGCTTGACTTCTTTGATTGCTGGACCAATGATGAAAGGGAGGGCACCATCAAATCTTACGTAATTTGGAGAAAAAAACCGAAGAAGAATTTTTCCAAAGCACGAATGGAAATGTTTTTATTTTTTCTTGATTTATTTTTTAATGCAGACAATTAAATGGCCTCATTCGTTGGCATGTTATAAGGGGTGTTTACATGTATGTGATCTTTTTTTTTTTTTCAGGTTCATCTAATATGGTAACTGGGGAAACAAAAAGCTTCTTTAGCTTTGCAAAATCAGTAAGTATAGTACTCCTGTGGTTCTGTTATACTGCACGTATTGGCATTTATCTCCGAAACCCATTATTTTTAGCAGCTTAGTTCATCTTTACCAACACCAACCTGATTTGTCTCCATTCCATTGTTTACTAACTCCAATATATAACATCACACTGTGCAAATGAAGAGTGGTAAATGTAACGTGACCTGGTATGTTTTTCTTTTGGTATGACTGCTAGACAGGAGTCTGCTGAGTTGCCAGTAATCTGTGTAAAGTCATTTTATATCTTGGACCAAAACTAAACCTTCAGTTTATTTTCTGACCTGGTAGTAGTATGTCATATTCACTATATAACTGTACTCCCAGGGGATTCTTTCCTCCTTTAATGTGAATGTACAATGATGAGAATTCAAGGATATACTTGACTCTCAGGGCTCAGCTGATGTTCCGTCATCTCCAGGTTTACGGAAGAGTCTTAAGAATTAATTGAGCCATACAGGGTATGTCTACACTGGAGTGTGGTGACAGTTCATGTAAACATACCCAAGCTAGGTTTAATGTAGCCTACTCAGACACAAGAGCAGTGAAGCCGCAGCAGTGCATGAGTAACTGCCTGGCTTCTGGGTGGGCTTGTTCAGTCCACACTGAAGCATGTGGTACCATGACTTCACTGTTTTGGTACCCCAACTGAGATTAATGCTAGCTTGGGTGTGTCTACACAAGCTGCAATCACAACCCATGATTGCAGGATAGACACCCATTGAAATGTATGCTTCAATTCTTATGGTGCTGTCTTACCCTTTTCACTGATGTGAACAAACTAAAAGCTGAAGTATTAATCAGCTATTCCCTGGCCTGTTACGAGTAATGAACAAAACTGTTCAGACAATTCACTGACATAAATTGTTTGCAAGGAAAAGTTCAACTAGCTCAAAAAGTGATTCCTTCAGATATGAGAAACAAGGGGACAAGCTACTAATCAGAGATCCACCACATACAATTTATCTGCTAAAAATTCATCAACACCTCATACCAGCAACCCTTTTCCCAGAAGAAAATTAACTTCAAATATCTCTATGCAGCTAAAATGAGGATCTATCAAAGTCCCCAATAAGAGACACTCAGAGACTTTACCTCCAACTTGTTCTATCTCACATAGTGGCAAGAGCTAAAATGTGCAAAGATCCTTATAATTAGATACAAACATAGAGCTGAAATAGTCTGAAGAAATTCCTGTCACCGATAAAATCTATATTATCGTCAAAGAAAATATCTACATGCGAACATACAGAAAAAAATATTGTGGGTGCTGAAACAACCTGGTCTGGCCAGTTTGACATAATGGGGACAATTGGGAGATGCAAGAGCCAACATATACATTAAGTTATTCTATTGTCTCTGATGCTGCCTTGGTTTGTTTTTGAGCCTAATACTAGGCAAGCTTCACGCTGCACATGTAAAATAAGTCATGGACACAGGTCACCACATGTTTTTCAATTGGTAGTGTAGACAGCCCTAGTAGAAACTGAAATTGGCTCCCACAGGTCCCATCTAGAGCAGCTACCACAGGTTTTGGAAGAAAGCAAGTTACATTGGTTCCTCAAGCTACTGGTTCGCCATCTGAAACCAAGAGAGGCCCAGGAAATGAGACTTGTTGAAGGATACAAATGCAGTCCACTAGAGGGGGCTATACTGTTCCGTAAACAGATACCAAGGTTTTAAGTGTGCTGCACATTGCAATTGTCTTGAAACCCGGTTCCCTGGAGCTACTGTGATCACTAACTGTATGGAAGTTATAGGCTAAAACAAAAGCCTTGATCAACATGTCCAGGCCTATGTTAAAAAGCCTTAAACCAGAATGAGTCAATAGCTGCTTTGTAATGGATACTGGAGGGAATAATGCCACCTCTGGAAACTGAAAAGGCAATCAAAGGGAATATTTAATCAAAATATTAAGTAGTGCATTGAATTGTTCATAAAAATGTAAACTGCTTTTTTACACTAATCTAATTAACCGTGTGAAAATTAAGTTACCAAAAAACATAAGAATTTTTTTAATTAAAATTTTTCCCACTAGAATAAAACTCTCTAAGATGTGAGATCTCACTTACAAGGTTGCCTTGGGGCTACAGTACACAAAATAATGTCATTAGAGAGAATACAAGACTCCCAAACCATATCAGTGTACAAGACTTCAGCAGGAGCTAGACAGAGAGGCAAGAGCAGCAATAAGGTTTACATGGGATTTTTGGTGGGATGGGTTATAGGGAGGGAGTAGGGTTAAGGGGTTTTACAGAGGAGTTACATGGCTTCCCTAAAGTAACAGAGCAGAGCCACAAATAGAATTCAAGACTCCTGAATCCTGCCCCTTAGTCACAGGATTATCCATCCTCCCAATTGTCTATATTTGCCCCCAAAAACCTGCATTTGACCTTTGCATGCAAATCAGGTAGCTACATGTCTGTCTACCCCATTTCTTTGTGCAAACCTTGTGGCTAAGATAAGACAGCTCTGGAAATCTTTGGAATTTGGGCACAAAAAACAAACAAGTGTATTTTATGCCCATTATTCTACATATGACAGTTCAGTTTTCCATGCAGCTATTTCCTCATACTGTGTCTTTCTGCTGCTTTTGTTCACACTTTTATTTCATGAATCTTCTCTCCTTCACCCTAGCCCTTGAGCTGTCAGCAAAACAACAGTGCCTCTGTATTTTTGCTTTGTTTTTTCTTAAAATCCTTGTAGTTAATGGACTTTTGATCAAGTCTGTGTCCTGTTTGCAGAGAACCGTTATTCTATGTTTGTTTGTTCTCCCATGGGAGATGTAACCTCATCTAGATCCGTGATGCATACATTGTAGCATTGTGAACCCTTTTGCCTATGTGTGTGTTTGTTCTTGTAACCTTCATGCCATTTGTTCCTCTCCAGTGGTGGCAGGTTGAGAAAGTGAACCCTATCAAACTGTATGAAGAGAATAAAGTCATTGCTGGATTTTCTCTGCTAAATCTACTTTTCAAACAGGGCCGAAGTGGCCTAATTAAAGGTATAATGGACAAACTCATAACACTGTACAATGAGAAGAAGATCAAGCCTCTGGTTGATTCGTTATGGGCCCTGGAAGAGGTAGGAAAATGGCTCCTCCCCCTTCTTATTTCTTAAATTCTAAAGTAAATGATTATTTTGAAATATGAAATCAGAGTGAGTAACTATTTATAGTAATTAATTTATCCAACACATTTTGCTTTACTTCTGTGCGTGAATTGTTTGCAAAAACCCTGACGGTCTCACATTTCTTTGTTATTAAGAGTTATGCACACATTTCAACAATGAATAATTGCTGGTTTGCAGAGGATCTGTTCCTAGTTTGTTGCAAATACTCATAATATATGAAGTGATGGATAGTCGCATGGTATTCTTTCAATTTCATGATTGGGTGAATTGTCTAACTAGCCAATGCAGCATGAATTGCAGATGTTATAGTTGAATACAACTCAAAATATGCCTTCAGTGAATAGTTCTAATACATTAGAATGAGACTCATTTCTTGCCTATATTTGTGCTAGATTAGTCTAACCCCTCAAATGTTTGCAGAAAGTGAATGCACAAGTGTTGCTGATCCGGGCAGATCAGAATTCTCTTCTGATTTGAATGTATATTGCGGGACAAATTTTTCTATTGCTTGTTCAACTCTGTTTAAAGGATTGCAATCAATCTAGTTTGCTGATAATAGGATAGTTACACACCCCTTCTTAACCACGCCACTGCTTTCTGAAAACTCTGCTGTCCCTAAAATGTTGTTTAAAAAAATAACTCTGGTCTTCTTAGTGGTCTGAACAGACATTTTGTATTATTTATTTGTATTACAATAACACCTGGAGGTTTAATTTTGCTGTGAATTTGTTTGTGAAATGTACCAACTTTGACACGCAGCTAAGATGATTGCTTCCCCCAGCTCCGCTGAATGTGAATTTTAGTTGTACGGTTGCTATTCAGAAGGTACGGACAGCGTACGTTGGCTGTGATTGTGCTGGTATTACCTGGCATCCACAAGAAAGTAGTAACCACCAAGCTCCATCAATGTGTGACATCAGCCAAAATCCTGGATGCCTCATCAGAGTTCAGACCGCGCACAGCACAGAGACTGCTCTAGTAGCACCAAAAGACTTCCTCCTCAGGCTATGGTCACTGGTAAGATCCTCATGTTCACACTGCTGGATCTCTCTGCAGCCTTTGACTCAGCGGGCCACAAGGTAGTGCTAACACACCTATGTGACTTAGCAGGAGGACTTGGCCCAGCACTACATTGGCTCCAATTGTTCCTCTCCAGCAGAACTCAGAGAGTGGTGATGGGTAAATGCTCCTCCTCACCTACAAAGATCCATACTATCCCATCTTCTCTTCAATGTCTATTTCAGACCACTAGCAGAGCTAGTGAGATGCCATGGTGTTGGAAAGAATTTTCATAATCAGTTCATTCGGGTTTACCACAGCTAAGTTTCCACGTGAGTATTCCTTTATTAGTTCAAAGGCCACTTGATGTTTGTTACATCCAAAACACAAATATAAGCATATGCACACACCTCTATTCTGTACCCTGGCAACAACAGTTACAAGCATTGGTCAAAATACTTACAACCAGATCAGACTCAGGAGACACCTTCCTGCCATGACGTGACTCCAGATGGGCAAGGGAAAGCGCTCACAAAGAACCCCTAGAGAAACCTTGGTTTTTATACACTATTACAAACAAGTTAAGTCATAGCTGGTTATGGGACTTTAGCTAGGGCCAGATGAAAGCTTAGGGCTGAACCCCGTCCTCTGTTCCAGTGCAGAGAAGATTAAGGACTGGGCCTCTTTCTTCAAGGTTTTCTAATCTCATTTTGCCATATTTCTCCCTAACTACTGGGCCAAGCATGTCTTTATAATAAACTAAACAAACCAGTAATTTACTGCATCCGATACCCAATTTTAAAAACGTTTGATAACCCCCACCCAAATCTTAAATAACACTGATCTTTCAATGGTCACTACAAGTTTAACACAAACATCCCGCCCCCCCCCTTCTCACGATTTTATTCTCTTTGATTACATTCCTTGGGCCTGTTGCTCATACTACCATCCAAACTCAATTTAAAACTATAGTTCACTCACGCCCAATGTGGGCCTATACTCCTATATGTGGGCTTAGCTGCCGCCAGTATGCTGATAACACTCAGCTACATATCTCATTCTCAACTGATGCGACCACCGCCACTACTGAACCGTCAGAATGCCTACAGGAAATTGGTTCTTCGATGAAGAGCGGCTGGCTGAAGCTGAACCCAGGTCAGACCAAAGTGATACTGTTTGAAAGGGGAAACACTTCAAAGAACTGGCCAAGTCATAGTGTCCTCCTTCCAGTGACAGTGCACAGCCCCCATTCATCAAAGTCTCCCTTCATTATGCTGGGATGACCAGGTAGCATCCGTTCCTTAGAAATGTCTTTTTCCACCTGCAGCTCACTAGGAAACGTTGTCCTTTCCTCCTGGGTGCAGACCTGGCCCCAGTGCTCCATGCCTTTGTCACGTCTGGGCTGGGTTACTGTAATTCATTGTCTCTGAAGCGAAGGTGACGCACAGGCTCCAGGTGGTAAAGAAAGCAGTTTCCTGCTTTCTGCAGGGCTCAGGCTGCCATGAGCACATCGGGCCTCAAGTTTCTCCTCCAGCTTCTAGTCCACTTCTTAGGCCAGTTTACGGCCTGATTTTCAAAGCAATTAATGGATCAGGCCCCAGCTACATCAACACCAAATTCCAGTCTATGAACTCCCATGACAGCAGCCCTTCTTTGCGACAGTGCAGCTCACAAGGCCCAGAACGAAGCATGTGAGATCTGGGGACAAAGCATTTTCTGCCGAGGGGATCCAGCTATGGAACAATCTTTTCTGAGGAGCTCAGGCAAATCTAGAGTCTTTTGGAAATAAGGCAAAGCCTCCCTCTTCGAGAGAATCTCTCTGCCATATTTCAAACACCTCTTTTATTCCTAAACTTTTCCCAACCCCTCCCCAAGGAGAGACCTATCTCAATCAGTTCTGACCCTACAAAGGGAGACGTGCCAGAGACTCTGCTTTGCTAGTGATTTTCTAGGGAAGGTGATGAGATACAACAGTGATGGGCAGCAGTATAAAACTCTAAGGGTACGTCTATACTCACGCGTCCTGTCGGAGGCGCTGGATCGATCTTCAGGGTTTGATTTATCGCGTCTTGTCTAGACGCGATAAATCGAACCAGGAAGTGCTCCGCCGTCGACGCTTGTAATCCTGCTCGATGAACGGAGTAGGCGGAGTCGACGGGGGAGCCTGCGCGCCGTGTGTGGACCCTGGGTAAGTACTTTTTCATTCGAACTAAGAGAGTTCGACTTCAGCTACGTGAATAACGTAGCTGAAGTCGAACTATCTTAGTTCGAATTGGGGGGTTAGTGTAGACCAGCCCAAAGAAAGATATATGCAGAATCTGATTTGTTTTTTATTAAATGGCATTGCACAATATTTCAAAAACTCTTAAGTGACGTGAGGATGTAAGTGATGGAACTGAGCATGCTACTGTTTCATTGTAGATTTATTTGTGATATATAGGCATTAAAATATATAGGCACTTAAAAACGACAATTATGAGCCTAAGCAATTTTGGACCAAGAGAAAACAGTGTAAAAAAAAAAAGATTATACATGGCAGGATAATCTTCTAGTCAACATGATGGGAATTTATCGAGGGACTTTAAGCAATGTTCTTTCATTTGTTTGGTAACATTTCATATAACATTTGGCAGTACGTGAACTCTCTCTCTGACATTAGTTTGTGGAATATGTAAATCCATCTGTTCAAGATTGCAGCCTGGCAAAATATAGCTCATTTATCAATCCTGCTCAGTTTGCATGATCTAGGAGGCAATTTACAAAATGTGTTACTGGCTGGCATCTGCAGGAATATAATGATCCTGAGGTTGTTGGGATTTTAATTGATTATAAAGAATTACTCTTCATTCTAAACATTAGGAAATATGCCCAGGTCAGTTTTCCAGAGCAAAATCAATATGATGAACCTAGGGATGGGCCAGAGTTAGTGCCCTAGAATCATCAATCTTGGACTATGCGGAAGTTTTGTTTTGTTTGTTTTTTTGGGTTGTTTTTTTTTGTTTTGGTCTCTGAACTTCATGGATTTGGCCCTTCTCAGAATGCATCATGAACTTATTTTGATTGCTTCTCATTTCTCAGCAGTACTGGTAACCTTGATGCAGAACCTCACAGGCTGAATTCAGAAGCTCTGATCAACTCAGTCATGATTTTAAAATGTATATTTATGCACTAGTTACCATTTGTATGGACACGTGTTCATTTTACTGTTGATTCTTAATATGGGCTGGAAAAAATACCTAACCTTGTCCCCTCCTGCCTTGTGACAAGCCTCTAACAGCAATGGGGGCTAAGGAGAGGGTTGACTTGCAGGCAGAGTTACTGGTTAAGCAATACTTGTAGCTCCCTATGAAAGTGCTTCCTTTATCTGGCAGCTCTCCTGTTGTTCTCCAGAGAGAAGCCCTATTTTGATGAAAGTTAATGCCCCAGGACTCCTGTGGGTGAAACTTATTGGTCCTCAGGGGTGTATACCCGTGCAGGATGGGAGAAATAAACTTAAGGTGGTTGGCTTTCTATTGATATGAGCAGCCTGCTATTGGAATAGGGAGCAAGCCAAAGAAATGCAGCGGAGTTGGGGGTGGTGGTGGTAAGGATAAAGCCTATAGAGAGAGAGGATGTATGTGGACTGGGCATCAGGACAGCACACTGCCCCGACTTGCCTCCCCAGAGGTGGAAGTGAGGAGACCTTGGGGCGGGCAGGGGACTGGTAGTTCATGGTAGATGTTGACATAGAGCTTGGCTTTTCCTACCATATATGGAGAAGGTTGTGACCAATAAGGAGAATTACTCCTCCTCCTGTTTAATTGTAACATAAGACATGTGGCCTATGTATGTGGTGAAACCGTGTATGTGTGAGTGAAACCCTTAGTTAGTGGTGACTGTCTTGTTAAGTAGAGGGATGCAAAAAAAAAAGAAAAGGTGGGACTCTGGTCCAAAAATTTAAAAGTGAATGATCTGAAGTTTTCTCTGGAAAAACTTAGTAATCTCCCAAATCTCATGGAAAATTCACTTGTTCACTGATCAGTACCTGTCTCCAAGTTTCAGACTAGTAGCCGTGTTAGTCTGTATCAGCAAAAACAACAAGGAGTCCTTGTGGCACCTTAGAGACTAACAAATTGATTTGGGCATAAGCTTTCATGGGATAAAATCCACTTCATCTTTGTTAGTCTCTAAGGTGCCACAAGGACTCCTTGTTGTCTCCAAGTTGGAAACTAAATTCAGTTGGTGACATCTAAAGTGTGAAGGGGTTTTAATCTTCTTCCAAGCACTCAATGCAGCCTAAACTACCATGGCCCTGTGCATTCCTTCTTAACAGAGACCAAATTTTTCAAACCTAGGTCCTTCAAATCAGCTATTTAAATCTATATTCAGGCACATAAGTGGCCTGATTTTTCAGATGTGCTGAGCACTCCCATCTCCCACTGCAGTACCACTTTTAATCATTTTGCCTACTCGATATCTGCCTTTGTCTTCATCGCTTCCTTCCTTCAGCAGATATGAATCTACAAATGAATAGATTGTGTGTGCACCTCTGTCCTCTCTCCAAATTCAGCCTAGCGATATAGGAAGCAAAGTGCTTTATAGCAGGCATTATCCATACAACTCCATTGTATTGCTGAATTAATACAGCGATTTCTAGTTGGTTGCTAAATGACTTGCAGGATATTAGACTGACATACTTGCCTTGACTCTGCTCCCATTAACATCAATGGGGGGGTTGCCACTGTCTTCAGTGAGAGCAGGATTGGAGCCACTGCATTCACTGTCTAGCTGGGGTGGAATCCTTTCCATTGTTTTGAGCCCTTCGTTTTAGGGCCTGATCCAAATGCCACTGAAGTCAGTGGAAAGAGAATGCCACGGAGTCTTTCCATTGATTTCAATGGCCTTTGGATCAGGACCTAAGCATGCATTCTTAATGCAGGCTGCTTAAATGAATAAAACAAACTGTTGAAGAGTGGGCTGGATTCTGATCTCAGTTATACTGATGTAAATCTGGAATGACTCCATTTTCTTCAGTGGAGTTACACTAGATTATGCAGATGTGAGTGCAATCAGTTTCTAGGTCACTGACTGTAGGAGTATATTTTTACTGCTGTAATATCTGTTGATGCTGACTCATGAAGATTCATTCTTTATTGCAAATCCCCATCCATAAATCCGAGTTAAAAGCCTGTTCTCAAGTGGTTCGGATTAGCAACATTTTATGATTTATACACAGAGGTTTAGCCAAAAGAGATTCTAACAAAACCCACCGTTTGTAAAATGGAAGTTTAGTTGGAATTATTAATCACTAACTAAGCAAAACTGAATGATGAATTAGTTCCTCCAAGTATTTTGCAGTTATTTGCATATTCAGTGGAGTATTTAAGCAAGCAGGTAATTTGGTGCTGGTGCATGCTAAAAATATTGTTGCAGCAAAGGGTTTATTGTGTGGCAAGATGACACTCGAGTGTAAACCTGTAAATTTTAGATCAGAATCCCAATTAATCGGTTATGTGCTGAGCTATATGTTTGTCTTTGTTGGTAACTAATGATCAAGTCTCTGATTTGGTTTCATTAAGTTGCTTTTCCCCATTTTGATTAGTCTGCAATAAGCATTTAGTGAGTTTGCATTTGCCTTACCTTTTATGAAGTATGGCCGTACACCATAGATGACTCCAGATTATCATCCAAGGTAAATTCTGAAACCTGTTCTCTTTAAGATCCAGCACATTAGTAAATCATGTATGTGCTTCACTCTCTAGTGAAAGCTAATTTTGCAGTTTACCATAGTTGCAAATGTTGGGGACTGACATCAGAGGCTGGTGATTGATATGAATAAGGGGCAGATGCTTACAATCCTTTTGAGGTGAAAGGAACGTATGGGGCCACCTAGTTGTCTCCATGAATCTATTGCAGCATTGAATTCATTTTTCCTGAAACATCCTGAATCAAACTGTCTTTGAGAACCTAGCACTGGAGCAAATGCATTAAGATATTT
Source organism: Chelydra serpentina (assembly GCA_037349315.1). Lineage (NCBI taxonomy): Eukaryota > Metazoa > Chordata > Testudines > Chelydridae > Chelydra > Chelydra serpentina. The sequence continues at coordinate 29,217,253 of JBAIAC010000026.1, forward strand.
TAATAGAATTACAGAATCCATGCTAGTATCACGATTTCTTTTAAAAGGAACAGTTTTTTGTATATTCCCATTTTTATTCACTTTCCCGTCTCTGCGCCAGGTTTTGTTCTTTCTAGCTAGCTACAATGGCATACAGTTGCAACCTTCTTCCCTCCGCAACCAAGTTTTATGTCCCAGTGATGAAAGAGTTCTAGAACGGCTGGTGGGATGGGGCGTGGAGAACACTTTCCAACGAGAACAGCAACCCTGATGCAGAAATTTGAACTGTATGGTAGAGAGATTAAAGGCATCAAAGTATATTAGTGTTTTAGGCAGTATTGTCTGGCTTCAAAGAACTCCTCTGTTGTAAATCTCGCTGCTTTTCCACTGAAAACATCCTCTGGCATAAATGACCTTATCAGTGCAGGTAGTTAGAGATCACAACTGTTCTAAGGGAAAAGTTCCTGTAATTGATGTTGTAGAATAATGAAAGAGGGAAACCTCCAAAAAGGGGGCTATAATTTCAGCAAAACCTCTCTCTCTGTCTGTCATCAGCCTAAGCTGTGAGGTCAGGAGGAGCATTTGTACTTCAGTTCAGTAAGATTCGTATATTTCAGCATGGATGGTGTCTTCCTGCTGTATGGAAGCAGCCTCCCCAGCTGAAGACACTACAAAACTTTCCTGCCAACATTTGAACTCCATGAGAGTTTTGCTGTTGACTTCAGTAGAAGCGGTTTGAGCCTATATTTGTCCTTGAAGGTGTACCAAGGGACTAAAGAAACATTCCAAGCACTGGAAATGAAAGTTCACCACAACTTATCGCTCTTCAAATTGCTTACAGTATAGTAGACATTAAAATAGTCATTTACCTTGTCCTGATTTAAAAATGATCACACTGCAGTATTACATTTAAAGAATAGGAAAATATTTCAGTTCATTGTAATATAAATGCTTCCTTTCCTAATGTCCATCCCTCTCGCACTAGAGTATGATCTCTGCTGTTCTGTCACTGGGAATATTGCCCTGATGGTACTTTATGGGCAGTTGGTCATGCAGAGGGGTTTCCTAATCCAAAGTTATAAGACGTTGGTGTACACTGTTCTGCTAGAAAGATGCCTTGCTGTTTTCTTGAAGTGTAACATTCTGCTTGCTTTGATGACTGCATAAAATAAAAACCAGCAGTTCAAAGTCTATTTACATTGTTTATCCTGTAAATCACTGCTGTTTGTCTGAATACAGATACTGTTTAATGTAACAAGGTATGTCTCATGCAGATATCAAAGCTAACAAAACTCCAAGAAGCTACAGTCCATCAACTGAGTATATTTTGGTATGGCAATGTGGGAGGGAAAGACTGAGAAACAAAAACAAAAGAACACAAGCATGGGAATAACCTGCCAAGAAACAATCTCCTAATCCTAGGTGCATCTAAAGAACAATTTCTCTCTTAGATTTTGTGTAGGATAGATACAAAGCTTGCATTCCATATTGAAGTTTACTTCGGTAGCATAACGAGCATAAATTCTAAATGGATGAAAACAGAACATGAGTAAGGTGATTTATTTATTTATTTTAAAGGACCTGTCAAGAGAGTGTTTCCTAGAGATTCTTAGGCAATGTTAAATTTAATTACTTGAGCTGAAAAATTCAAGTGTTAAACACTTAAAAGAATAGACAATAACTTTAAGGTAATGAGATGATTGTCACTTCTGGTTGCCATTGTATACCATGGAAATAGCAGCTTCCACTTACGGCAGGCCACATCAACGCAGCATGCAGATTTGGTTTCTGGATTGATAAAGTGAAGGAGAACAAGAAACATAGGGAAAAAAATAAAAATAATGTAGTTAGCACTAATAGATTCTGGTGTGAAAGGGAAGCCAGTTCTATCCAGCCAATTAACGAAATTACCTAGAGATCAAACTGAGATGAATTATAAATTGGTCTAATTAATCTATTAGAAAATCAGAACAAACCTGTTGTATGGCATGAGCTGCTGATTAGTTACTGTGAGGAAACAACACTTAACAAAAGGAGCCAGGGTACTAAGGTGAAATGTCTTTAAGTAATTTTAAATTGGCATGTTTCCCCTCTGTGTTAAATACAGAGTGATGATAGCATCCAAGAACAGCCTCCTGGATAAAATCAGAGAGAGACAGGGTTTTTGGAGAGCATTACCATGGGAGACCTGATAAACTTAGGTAAAAATGCAGACTTGAGTGCAGGAATATTGGCCGTGGCGGGGGAAAAGAGGATATCCAGTGTGCTGTAGTTGGGAGACTGGCTCCAGTGACTCTAAATTGTACTCTTCGTTTTTATTATTTGTGCCATTAAATTTAACCTATTCACAAAAGTTAAGGAAACAAAATATTTCATGGAGTCATTCCCCCTTTGAAAACAGCTTTTAAACTTTTTATTTTATGAAACGTTAGAGGGCCCTTCCCTGAGCCATGCTGAGAGGCCCCTGGGTACCACAACTACCAGTTAGTTCTGTGTCTTGGTGCTCAGATCCGCACCAAGTGGTAGATGGAATACGTGATGCACACCTTAGAGGCAGCTCATCTAGTCACTAATTTTGCTGCTGGTGCCAGTGAGGAAAAATGAGTCAGAAGAGAAGTGGAAAAGGACAAGACTCTTGCAGGAAATAATTGTAAACGTATCATACAGTTAAGAGGTCTGAAGATCACTGCGTTTGGGGAAGTTAAAGGAAAGGACTTTGAATAGCTAGTCTTGCCCAGGGCTGCTACCCCTTTAATGCTCTATAGCCAGGAAACTAACAAACTGCATATTTTGTGCTCCCGATGCAAGCATGCAGAGATCCATTCATCCCGTTCTTTCGACCTGGTAATGCAGCTGTCTGTGTTTCTTATCCCGATTTTCCATAGCTTTTGATTAAATATGATACAATCAATTGGATCCATCTTGTAAAAAGAATTGTCAAATAGACCCAAGATAAAGAGATCAGCTTTTATTGATTTCTTTTACTCCACTCCATAGAACTGCAGTGGCACTAATTTGCCATCAGAGGCACTTTTAAGAATTACCACGTCCAAGTTTCTTGTGCAACCCAGCACAACAGTTATTGGAACAGGACTGTAACTGAACAGAGCCAGGCAGCTACCAAGGAAAAATCTTTAAGATGTGTTTGTTTCGAACTGTCTTTTAAAAGTTTCAAGGATGCAGTTGGACTCTTGTGCTACGCCGCATCAATACGCTCTCTTTAAGCCACACAGCCTGTAGATGAAAAGTAGGATTTTCCTCTGTGTCCAAAAATTCCACTCACGCTTCTTAGTTGATTGGCTCAGAGAGAGAGCCCTCGATTGTTCAGGCTGGACTGGCAGGGATTCTTAATTCAACAAATCCAGTTTTTCTCTGCGTGTCATGAAGGAGAGACGCCAGCTCCTCAGAAGATTGGGCATTTAGTGCTTAATAAATCAGGGTAGTAATGCTGGAGTCTAACTGGTGGTATGGAAAGAACTGACAGCAAAAGCACCTCCCAAGTATTAAAACACTCTGTAGGCATAGAAATAATCCAGTTTTGTCAGGACCCTATCTTTCCTTTTTCAGACTAGGGGCAAAATTCACTGTTGATATAATTGAGCTGTACTCCATTGAGGTCACTTGGGTCAATTGACTTTGAGATGACTGGGTGAAGTTCTTTGGCCTGTGTTATGCAGAAAGTCAGACTAGCTGATCATAATTGTCTCTATGGCCATTAAAATATGAATCTGTTAATGTAATACTCATGATGAGGCTGTGGCTTAGTTCTATTCATCATGCTATCTGAGGAGTTCTGAGAGACCCAAAAGGCATTGGGAGATCTGAATGAGAGAAAAAGATAACATGTCCCTAGTCATAGTTTGCCTAGAATATGCCACACTAGTATTTAATGTCCTCTGTGGCCATCTAAATGACTGAAAAACAGGCAGCTAAGCCAGGTCAGTATCTGGTAAGGCATCAGGCATGGCTAAAAGAAGAGACAGGTGCTAACCAAGTTTGTGTGACAGAAAGTTAATAGAGTGGAACAAAATGCAAAGAAGACTTCCAAGAGGATGTAAAATGGCTATGGTGGGGAAACAATACTGGAAAGGATATCTTAAGTGTTTTTATCTGGAGTCACAACTTTATGCCCTCTGAGTTCCATTTGCTCAGATAATGTGAGGATGAGGATCAAACACACTGTGTACTGTAGAGACACTTTTTTTTATGAGCAGAAATATAGGTGTCTGATAAAGAAAAGAGATCAGACCCTTTAAGAAGCACCTTTCTAAAATAATAACTCTTGTAGAATTAGCAGTTTTCCTAGGATCAGTTGTCAGTGTCTCTGGGCAACAGCAACCAAAGCAGAAATATGTTGCTAGCTACATTAGCAAGAATGAGTTGCTGTCTCTCAACGGCAATCACACTGATGACTGGTTTTGGCAGGCTGGTGGAACTAGAGGGAAGTCTCTAGAGCAGTAGTGCAGAATTCGTTCTTTGGTTTTTGAACTTTCATACTGGCTCAGTGATGTAGATAGTAGTTATTTTTGTTGTAGAAAGGGGACAGACTTCTGTTCCATATTATTATCCTGACGCCTGCAAAAATTGCACTCATAAACAGCAATGCACACTTGAATACTTGATCAACAGTATTTAGCCCAGAAATTTTACATTAACTCTGTGATCAGCTGTAGGGGAAGCATAGATGCAGATTAAACCTTGCAGCTTCAAATCAATCCCAGCCTGTCTTGTGGTGCCACGCTAGACTCCTCCTCAGGAGTAAGCTAGACCATCCCAACAGGGAGCAGGAGAAATGCCTCCTGCGGCTGAGGAAAAATATTGTAGACCACCAGTTGGGACCAATGATTGTTACTTTTTAGTCATATATTTTTGCCACATACCAGACACACTAGAATCTCTTTTGATTCTACTTAACTCAATAGAATACAGTATTCTAGTATTGTATAACAACTGTTAGTCAAAGTCAGTGTCCTCACCTAATGAAATGGCTCGTATCATTCCCCCAAATAATTTTGTGCAAGAATAGTTTTGAAAGCAAAATTACTCTTGGGCATCTCTTAGGCTAATATAATCAGACACTAAGATGATGATTGAGATTTTTATATGGTGCTGTAGTGTTGGAATGACATAATTTATATCATTATCTGTAATGAACAATAAACATCTGATGTATCCTCAATACTAAAAGGTTCCTATATGTATATTCTGCTTTGACTGAGCACAAAAACGAAGATGTTTTGTAGAGCAAATCAATGTTGTGCATCTGCTGACTCAGACAAAATAGCAGAAATAGAAATCTAAATAGTTTGATGGTGATTTCTATCATGTTTTAGAATTAACACTCCAAAGCACAAGTTTCAAACCTGAGCATCTTAACAAGATATCTAAAATCTGCACCGGGACCTTCAAATTAGCATGTAATGTAAATGTGCAAATCCCTGCTCTGTGCATTTGCTGTCGGTGCCAGTTTGAGCATTCAGTGGCAGGATTTGGACATGCTATTAAAGCACCAGCAATTTGGAAATATGGGTGACGGTCTATCTTGAATTAGGCCTGACTTCTTAATGCCATTCCAAGTCCCTTCTCATATGCATTTTGTTTTTTGAAATGAAGTTCACGTTAAACTAGTGAGAAACTCCTTCAGTAGATGCTGAGCGTTCTCCTGTACTTGGCTGGGCTGAATCCTAGGGGGCCTTACCATTTGCATCAACATTACTGGGAGCTTTGCTTGAATGAGGGGAAAGGGCCTCAAGATTCTTCCCTGGAGGAATAAGTAAGAGTTCACATTAAAGCTTGGGTGGAACAATGACATTTAGAAAAGGGTGACGATAGCTGTGACAGATCATTGCTATTGCACCTCTTAGCAGGCGTAACCCCTGGAGTTCTGGGGCAGAAGTAAGACAACATTGTGGCAGACTTCAGTAAACTATGCATCACTTCTTTGGCCTTAGCAACATAACTGTCTGTCCGCATTTCTCCACCTGGGCAAGCCATTGCCTACAGACATATCCTCAGCACTGGCTTTTCACAGTTCTGTGCCCAAGACATCACTCATTGTTTTTCTCTTCTCTCCTTTTCACTACTCTTCCTGCCAGACAGCTGGTACTGGAAATATCACAGGAAAGAGACTGTTTGAATGTTTCCATTGTATTTTGGCCAGTGGACCTGCTGAGAATTCTAAACAGTGGTGCTCAACTCCAGTCTGGTTTTAATCTATGTTGCAAGATCCATGGGAAGCCAAATGTCCCGTAGGGCCACTCATCCATTCCTGCTTGTTTTGGAATGAATTCATATGTGCATTTGGTGTAATAGGATGGAAGGATTCTGATATTGCCCCACCTTGCTAATAGGTGTTGGAACCCTGCAAGAAGCTGCTGGTTAACTTTTATCTTATTGGGCTGGTATGGCTCAATAATCCCTACCCTAGATATAAGGAAAGTGAGAGCAGCAGTCTGGCAGAATAGTAAGGATCTGGGAGCAGTGAATTAAGGTGCCAATCACCAGTGTTCACTTCAGGCATGTGAATACTCCCATTGAATTCAACTATCATTCATATGCTTAAAGTGAAGCATGTGCTCCAATACTCTGCTAGATCAAGGCCTATGGTAGGAGCTCTAAGGGCAGTCTAGCCAAGGAAAGGCTTAGGTTGTGATTTATCTTGTGTTTATTCTGAGTTACTTTGGTAACAAAGCCAGATCCCCAAGAAGGTCAGCTTTCTACTTGATAGGGTATGCATTAGCCTTAGTTTGGATGCGGGTGGAGAACTGGCACATGGATTTACTCAGCCACACAGTATATGATAAGTAACTAACTGACCTTTCCTCTAGTTTCTTTCTTTGGCTTATTAAATGCCTTGCATACTTACAGTGGAAATGTTCCTGAAGCAAAGCAAATATGAAAGAGACTACTTACCAGAATGGCTGTTAGTTCCCCTCCCACTGAGCTAAGGTGCAGAAACATATACGATTAATGCTTCAGAGATAGCGACAAAAGAGGCAGAACTGGGCTTTTTCTTTTCTTTTCTTTTCTTTTCTTTTCCTCGATGTTCATTCCAATATTGTAAGGTACAGTAAGTTCCAGGCCCAATTCTTGCCATTAGAAATTTTGCCTGTGCTTTCATTTTCTTTAATTTTCATGTTTGAATAATCAGCCGTATGTCCCTAGAGTTAGAGCAATTAAATTCTTTTCACTTAAAGGCAATAGTTCTGAGTCAGCAAAGTGCTTAAGTACAGACTTAAGTACTTTCCTGCACTGCGGCCAAGTGACTGGACAAGTCATTGGCGTCAAACTCTAGTTGAATGTGTATCAGATGGGAAGAGAGGAGTGTTCTTTCTGAAGAGCTCTTTGTAGTTCTTAAACCAAAACAAACCCCCTCACTTGATCAACACACAAGGAACTTCCTCCTCGATACAAAAGAAATCACTTTGCTGTCAAATAAACAAAACTCTGAACAAATGGCCAGTGATGGAAAATGTAAGGAGAAGCAAGGAAATGACTTTGGGGTTTTCAACCAGCCTCTTGGGGAAGCTCGCAGTTGAAACATACAATTGTAAAAATAGACTATTCGTTGTCGTCATAGCAGCATAAAATAACTCTACAAATCCCTCCCCCGCATCAACACACACACATGCGCTAAAGGGAAATGTGTGGGTTTGTATCCTTTGGCAAAACTGACTAATCAGCATAATTAATAAAATAAGTGAAACATCTATCATCAGACATTTCTTTATGCTCTGATTTTTTAACCGTACTTCACACTTTGATACCATCTTTCATAGGACAATCTGAGGTTGCTTGACACTCATTAGATTATATGTATTTTTTTGGATTGGATAATACAGGTGCCTATCCCATATGCTTTAGTCAAACTTCACATAGTTTAAAAAGCCAACAGCACGAACAGCCAAGCACAACTAAAGCATGGCAGCACAATGCAATATATTAAGTTAATTATGCTCAAAACTTCTGTGAGGTAGGTAAACATGATCCTACCAAAAATAAAGAAGCTGAGGAAGAGAGATTAAATAGCTTGCCTAAGGTCACGCACTGAGTCAATGGTGGAACCATGAATAGAATTCATGAGTCCCGAATAACAGTTGCATGTTCTACCACTGCACCCTACCTCTACAATATTATTACATGTATTGTGGTAACACATAAGAATCCCAGTGGTGGACCAGGACCCCATTGTGCTGGATGCTATATAAACAAAGAACGAAAAGTCCCTGCCCTAAGGAATTTACAATCTAAGTAGCGAGATTATATTCTGCTACATCTGAGCACACACCAAGAAACTGAGTGGGATTAATATTACTATTTGACAAGACGGTGATGAAAAATTCACCAGCTAAAGAGTGAGGGTCATATTTAGCAAGTTCATTTCTTCCCATTTAGAATGTTTGCTTAGAAACAGACTATTCATGAACTCAAAACGCCTTCAGTGGGTTAGAGTTGAGAGGGAATTCAGAATAGATTGTCAGAGAAAAGCTTTTGTTGTCTTTTAAAAAGTGTCCTGCAAGCGTCTAGACACTGTGTGTGAAAAGCTATGGTTCTGGAAGTGTTTCAGACTTGGAGCTCTCACGTGGCTGCCAAACCATATGATTCAAGAAAGGCTGTTTCTGATCTTTCACTTCTTCTGTGTAAAGAGGGATCACTACTTGCCAGATTCCCACAGAGAAGTTACCAGACAGAATTACCACTGCAAGGTTTGGGGGTGGGGAGAGAAGATGGAGAGGAAAAGGGGAAATCAAGAGCATTCGTCTTCTATCACCCGAATATCGTAATTAGAAAGCAGTAGTAATCTGTAGGATGGTACAACAGAATCAAACTAATAAGAAAAGCAAGGTATGCTTACTATTAAATGGCAGTTTTGGTTTGGTTTAGTTTGAGTAGGATTTTTTTGTTTTTTGTTTTTGTTTTTATTTAAGGACTTTAACTATTAGAACATGCTTATATGAAATAGTGACATGTATTTGGCATGATGCATATTTTTCTTGCATGATCACAAGGATACATTGTTTAGGCAATATTTTAAAAAAACTGATGTCATGGGTTTTGCTAGTCAATAACAGCATAAAATGTTGTATTTTAATTACACTGTACTATCCTCTTATACCATGCACGTGTTAATTCATCAGAAGAACAACATAAACTTTATTTCCTGCTATAAATCCTCCCAACAGTTGTGATGTAGATTCCGTAGGAATAGTCTAAATGGTGCTTCAAATATGCATTTAATTTTGCTGCAAGGATTAGTTCATGTTTACTAAATACAAAGGGCCTGTTCCTTCAGGGTGTGTGCCACCAGAACTCCTACTGAGGTCAACAGGCGTTTTATCTATGATTCAACCCCAAATAGATTATCATTGGAGATGGAGCTGAACCATGGACCAATTTGCTGAACATTCCAAAGTCCAGGAGTGTTTGCACTTCATGTCCCATATACTTGGCTACCACCAAGAAGTGTCCACCACAGCTCAGAATGGGTAAGGAAGGTCCAAAAGTGACCTTAAGCCAACTCTGAGCTCCCTACATCCTGGGGATGATATGCTTGAAGGTGGACTTCTGGTGTGAATTAGGGCTGGTCTAACATGCCAGCTGCCAACAACCACAAAAAGTCAATACAGCAGGCAGTCATCAGCACACAAGGATGTTCCAGCCATACCTCCTAGTGCAAGAGGAATGGTGCTGTAGGAAACACTGTAACAGCTCTACCGGTGCCACTGGTTATCTGCCTGTAACGCAGTTGAGTCTCTTCAGGCAGGCTATATCCGCTCTAGGGCTGCATTGTGCGCTCACTCGTTCTCTCATATGCAGATGTTGTTGCTTGACATCCAGGTGTGTAACCACAGGATTGCCTGCCCTATATTAAGGCTAGGCCTTATAGACCACCCTCCAGATTTTGAGTTGGGTGATCTTCCACCACATGAGCGATTGTCTGCGATGCTGCCCTGCAGTCACTGTGTGGGGAAGAAACCAGGTCAAGCCAGCGCATGGTTGAGCAACTCTGGTCAAGCTGGTGAGTAACCTATTGAGCCTGGTCCAAGATCTATGCAGACAAGGAGGCAGGTTCAGTGGTAGACTCCTGAATTTACTTATTGTGTTAGACTGCAAAGAGTGTTTGGTACTAGTAGTGTGGCACCAAGCTGCCATACTGCAGGGGACAATCTGGACTCTATGGGTTCTGGATTCTAAGAGCTTTCTAATCTTAACAAGGAACCTGCATGGCTGCTCTGCAGGAGCTTGCAGCTTAGAGTCCTTCAAAACTTCATCCTGGTTCCTGAGAGAGTTTTCATGGCTACACATCTCAGGTGTTTTGGGGGTTCCCCCCCCCCACCCAGCCTCACCTTCAAAATTGCCTTTACACTAAGGAGGGCATAAATACATATGAATTGTATTAATTAGCAATACACTTTTTTAAAAAACAAAAATAGACTCTTTGTCTTCTCCAAATGTATGTTAATCACTTGGGATAATACCATGTGCTGCAATGGCATGCATGATACTCTGATTAAAAGTAGTGCTGGGAAAAGTTTTTTCTTCTCCACTGAATTCCCAAGGAAGTTATGCTATCTTTAACCCAGAAGGAAAATCAAATGAGTTGCCCTTCTCGTTTTGTGTCAGGATTTTCCATGCTAGGAAGCTGAGAGACCACACATGGTCTCATCTAAGAGTGCTCTCTAAATAGCAGTCATGGTAGGTCTATATTGGAGCTAGAGGTGTACTTTTCAGCATGGATAGACATGCCGCTATTAGCTCTGATCAAGCTAGCACACTAAAAATAACAGAGTAGCTGTAGCAACATGGCTGGCAGGATGGGCTAGCCGTGCCAAATACAATCCCATCCAAGATCCTAGGTATGTAGGCAGGGCAGCTAGCCTCTCCCTCCTGACACTCGTGCCACCATGGGTACACTGCTATTTTTAGTGTGCCAGCTCAATCCGAGCTAGTGTGGGTATGTCTGTCTACGCTGGTAATTGCACCTCAAGTTCCAGTGTAGGCATGCTGTACATCTACCAAATTGCTAGGATGTTACTCTCTAAAGTGTTGAATGCCTTCTGAGACATGCTACTCTCTCTCACTGACATCAATGAGTCAAATCTTGAGATCCTTTCCCATTTTTCCTTGGTAGTATTCAGGCAAATTCCCTTTGAATTAATTAACCAAATGGCTAACTAGGTGCCAAATCCTGCCACCTTTATCTCCTGTTCACATAGGTTGTCCCATTGACTTCAAGTTGCCTTAGTAAAGATTTGCAGGTTTGGGCCCTGTGACAGTTCTATTATTGTATAATTAAAACCCTTTACTCTGTTTCCTCTGGATTTTCTCAAGCAAACACCCACTTACTTATAGGAGTAAGGAGAGAGTAAAAGCAGAGTAAAGCTCTCAGGATTAACCCAGTAGCTGGAAGACATGTCACTTTAATAGATGGCTTTAGTAACTGAGGGAAGAGTTGGAAAGTCAGAAATTGACCGTAGCATCAGCGTCTAGTCCTTTGACATTTTTCTCATCGTGGGTCTGTTTTTAGTCTTGCTGTCATGACAATGCAAGACCGAGGTTGAAAGCTATTCCTCAATCCTGAGAGAAAAGCGCTTTCCTAACTGACCGGCACAAGGAGAAGGGTGAAGAGGCCAGATCTTTTTCAATGCAGCCATGAATGGTGATACATGAATATAAGTGATTTTAAAATTACTTTATATTCTCACACATGCACGGGCCAAACCATCAGTGTGAAAGTTCAGAGTAACAGATCTGTGCAATTCTAACACTAATTAAAACAAGGGAATCAGGAAAAGTTTATTATTTAGCAGATAAAATGATCTTGGATCTCATACATTCACTTGCAGGATCATTTTTATATAGAAGATACCTACTAGTATCACACAGAAAACAAAACCAACTGCAACCATTTTCAGAATTTTTTTTGTCAAATATTTTTGATTGGATTCATGTACCAGAACTTTTTAAAAATTAATGTTTGTGTAAACTCAGGGCAAAAGTTTCTACAGCCCTCAAGAATTTTTGCACAAGTGAAAGCACCAATGATGGTGCACAATCTTTGATTTGCATGTCGAAGCCACAGATTGTGTATGCCCCAGTTGGCCTGAATTTCTTTTCCTGCCTTTTTTTTTTTTAACCATGCTCCCTACCCCCCATCAATCTTATGAGGCGCTGAGTGTCCTCATCTCCCACTGGAGATGGGATACGAGGGTGCTCATTAGAATCCGTGCATTGGTTGAGGAAAGTCTTTCTAGAAAGGAAGGGGACAGGCCAAAGCAATCATAGTTATGGGATGCTAACCCTCCCCATTCCTCCCCCCTGCCCACACACAACACACACCGTATTTCAGTGAGTTAGATTATGGCCTGGTCTCCTTTGCCAGTAGAGCTGTCCCACTATGCCTCACCAGCAAAGCTCCTAGTGTGAATGTAGCTTATACCAACAAACCTATGCTTTTGCCAGTAGAGCTTATTCCATCCCGTGAGCAAAATAAGCAAATGCACAGTTCTGCCAGCATAACTGCATCTGCACTAGGGGCTTTTAGGCCCATAGCTATTCTGCTCAGAGATCACATCCCTGCTCAACAGAACTATGCCAGTAAGAGTCTGTAGGGAAAACCTGGCCTAAGAAAGTCAAGCATTCCTGTAAACTCCCAAGATAAACGAAGAGCTTCCTTTTTTTTTTTTTTTTTTTTTTTTTTTAATTAAGCCAACACGCTTCCCAAGAGAATATTAATCTGATGCATCTTGTTGCACAAATGTGGAAGGTGCCCATCAAAATCTGTGGGACAGGGAATACTCAAAAACAAAGGGCCGGAGGACTGTGGAAAATGTGTGGGAGGAGACAGGCACAAGAAAAGCGTCCTTGTACCCCAAGGAATGTAGTGCATCCTGACCATCCCACTGAGCGGCACTGTCTCAAAGGGACCAGGTCCTACTAAGCAGGAGAATAGACTGCACATTCCTTAGGGGTGGTTCACTCGGGGCACATGCACACCCATGGCCCCAGCCTTCCCACAAGCACCCCTGGACCAGGCAGCTCTGCACTGTCCCTCACTGAAGCCAGTGGCCATAAAGAAAAGAAGGCAGCATTGCCCTTTGGCTTTTTGCGAGCCTTCTGTTGATCTTGCAGTTACAGAGCTAAACTCCTAAACGTTCAGGGCTGGAGATAGAGGGGCCAAGCGTAAGACAGGAGCCACAAGTGATGGCTCCTTTCTCATGCTCACAGTAGCTGCTTGTTAAAACATCCCCAATGTCTATCAAAACACTGACACACTAACCTTTCTATTAAAAACCTTAGACTCTTTCCGAGGTAACGAAGTGAAGATAAAACTCCCTTTCTGGCCTGAGCAGAGCATCTGCAGTTATAATGCAACCTGCAACTCTTATTAAGGGCAACATAAGTCTGTAATAGACCAGGGCAGCTTTTCTGATCGTAAAAATCAGGGTGCTTTTATGATGCTCCTGAAAGCATAAGCAAAGTACCATAGCTTTGCTTAAGAGGTATCTCCGCTAAAATAAACGGTGCAGCAGGTTTTTTCTTCACTGTTGCATATAAATGATACTTAATTAAATATTATTGATATTGGTGTAATTCTAACAGTGATAGCTCCTGTCTGGCTCAAACAGTGACTGATATTAACAGCGGCAAAATAGGACCAGCCCTAGAATATAAAATGGACAAGTTTTATTCAGATTATCCCTTCATAAATCTGAACAAGATCTGGATCATTACCTGTGCCACTCGGGTTGCCAAAGTAACCTTGGCCATCCAGCTCATATTTACATACCACATGATCCTGTCACCATGGAGATGTATCCATGTGATTTGCAGACATGATTAAGCTGCTGGCTCCTCAGGCACACCACACCAGGGTAGGGAGAGGAATTAATTATGGGTAAGGAATGCTCTTCCCGCTCTTTTTCTGTGATAGAAAGAGCCTGCATTGACTCCTATGACAGAAGCATAAACTTGTGCTGCCTTACTGTTTTGCTGCACACACAGGATGAGGATGAGGAAGAGATTAATAAAGAGAAGGTTTTTAAAATCCTCCCAGTGAATAGCATTTGCCTTTATTGGAATATCAGGAGTGGCAAGCAAGCTCATCTCAGTATATGTTCTCTAAGAGAGGTACCCTTGAGGCATAATATTTATTAGCCCAATAGCCCTGCAAGTATAATCTAAGCATACCAGATGGCAACTTTTGCATCAGTCCGGAAACTCATGAACTTCTTACCCCCTCCTACATCCTTTCCTTCTGTCACACCCATGTGACCTGACTAAGTTCAGTGAAATTGGATGGGTGTAACTGGGAGCAGAATTTGTCCTTGTATGTTAAAAATGAGGACCTCCCCTAGTCAAGCAGCTGACATTTTCCCCTCTGCACATAACACATCCATTCCACCGTCCTGGAGAGTCTTACAAACCTTAATAAAGCCTCACAGTGGCATTCTGAAGTAGGTAAATACTATATCCGTTCTACAGAATGAGTCTTGGAGTGGTTAAATGAATACCCCACCATCACCTAGTGAATCAGTGACAGACCTGGAAACTGTCCTAGGCGCCTTCTCCAACCACACAGCAGAACTCCCTTTCCACAGAGCAATAATTCCCACAAAGCACTTTTCATCTGTGGATCTCAACATACTTAAAAAAGAGGTCAGCATCGTTAGTCCTGTTTTATGGATGGGGAAACTGAGGCAGAAGGCACTGAATTTATTTGCCTAGCAATCCAGTGGCAGTGCTAGGAATGGAGCAGCTCCTGAGTCCCACTCTAGTGCGTTATCCACTAAGCCAAACTGCACACCTTAAAATGAGATCATGACCTACTCTTCTATTTTTTCACCTTTCCTGGTAGTTTCTATCACTACACAGTCTGTAACCTGTGCCGCCTTATTTCCTTGTAACACACTTTTTTGTTCAATAGAACACTCATCTGGCTAAATACTTAGACGGCTCCCATCGCCATAGTATCAGATTGACTCACACGATGTGTTCTCACAACACCTGGGTGAGGTAGAGAAGTGGTTCTCAACCAGGGATACATGTAGCCCTGGGGGTGTGCCAAGGTCTTCCAGGGGTTACATCAACTCATCTAGATATTTGCCTAATTTTACAACCAGCTACATAAAAAAAACTAGCGAAGTCAGTACAAACTAAAATTGCATACAGACAATGACTTGTTTATACGGCTCTATATACTATACACTGAATAGTAAGTACAATATTTATATTCCAATTGATGTATTTTATAATTTATATGGTACGAATGAGCAAGTAAGCAATTTTTCAGTACTAGTGTGATGTGACACTGTATTTTTATGTCTGAGTTTGTAAACAAGTAATTTTTAAGTGAGGTGAAACTTGGGAGTACACAAGACAAATCAGACTTCTGAAAGGAGTACAGTCGTCTGGAAAGGTTGAGCGCCACTGAGGTAGAGAACTACTATTCCTCATTTGCCGATGAGGAACTGAGGCACAGGGAGGTTAAATGACTTGCCCAGGATCACCCAGGAAGTCTGTGACAGAGCCAGGAAATGAACCTACATCTCTGGAGTGCTTCAGTATTTTAGCCACAAGACTATCCTCCTCCTCTTATTCTAGGCTGCGGTTTAGATTTGGATTTTGTTGCTTTGTGTTTTAATAATAGCCATAATTGAAAATGTACACATCTATTACAGTCTACATTGAATCTGTTACTTTTAGCAAAGTTCATTTGTCTCTTGGCCAGACTATGGATTATGTATAATATTTTAAAATATCTCCTTCCACGCTCGGTCTCCCGGGATCCTGAAGCAGCCAATCATCTGCTGGCACTAATCAAAGAGAGCTATTTAGCTTTTGAGCAAAAACGTTGTCCTGCCTCAGATGGTTAAATGGTTTAGCTTTATATTGTGGTAAAATACTTCCAAAGGTTGTGTTTATTCTAGCTGATTTCCTGCCATGTTCTTCAACGATATATGACTGGCACAAGGGGAGTCTCAAGACAGACATTAGCATTTGCACAAAGCTTAGGGCCTTGTCTTATTATTTTTTTCTGTTTTTATGTAAGAGGCTGTATTGATGTGTGATATAAAATGGCGGTATTACTGTTATTTATTTGTAATGCAATAGTGTCTAACGGCTGCATTTAGAATTGGATCCCATTACACCATACAGAGATTAAAATGAAAAGACAGTCCCGGCCTCAAAGAGTTTACAAACTTAGTATATGAAAGGAGACAACAAGCAGATGGGAGACTCTGTAATGGTGAGATGATTATGATTGTTGTACCAAGCAACAGTTCTGACTCATGGCTGCCTAGCCATTGTCAAATGTCTTGTAGGCATAACAACAGAAGTGACTGAAGGAGAAATTTGAAGACCATTATGACTGCCAGTGTTAATGGTCACTAAATTAGTGGCTTTGCATATTTTTATGGGGAGATCCACTTATGCACAAGTAGCAGAATGGGAGAAAGCATGAAAGTGTTTAAGGGAAGATTGGACGGCTAGGTGGTAACGGCTGGCCTTGTCAGAGCAGAGGTGGTGGTTGATGTCTCAGTACCATATAAGAAGTGTAGGGCTGAGCCGTAACAGTCCTTAAAAGTGAGGGCAAGTTGTTTGTGTTGGTGGAAGGATGAAAAGAGGGAAGCGAAGTGAAGTGGCTGGGATGGTGAGCCTTGCAGAGGTTCTTTGCAGGAAAGTTTAGAAGGATTTTTAAAAGGATGGGATCAAGATGGCGTTTATCAAGGCCAGACAGGCGGATGTTGTAGTTCAGAGCCTTGTCAAGACATGACGAGATGAGGGTTTGGATGAGAATTTTAGCTGTGGAAACAGAGGGGAAAGTCTGGATCTTAGAGAAACAGCAACGTTTACATGCAGACTAGAGGTGTGGGTCTAAAGGGAGGGCCAGGTTATGGTGCTGGGTCACAAAATCAATAGTGGTGTGTTCCACAGGCTTGTAGTTCATACTGGAGCACAAGTCCTGGGGAAAGACATGGTGCTGCTTACAAGAATTCGGGAAGAGGTTACTGCGTTACTCAGGGTGTCACACTGCAGCTGTTGCCACTTCCAAGGGGAAAGAGGGATTCCTGTCCTCCACTTGGGTTTCTCTCCAGCCACCTCCCAAAGAATAACCTACACCGGGGGACCCAGGGAATGAAATCACCAATATAGATCAGCACAAAAGTCCTCCACCCAGCCAAAGTAAACATGCCTTCTTGTAGGAAGAGGTGTGTATGAAGGGGAAGCTCATGAAAGGTTTAAAGATAGAAACGTATAACCTATAGATGTCATTTTGAGCCATTGGCTGGGGTTTGCCCAGATGGAGGGGAAAGCAGATTGAATCGTTCCTCTGTACCAATAGCCTCCTATCCCAGATTCTGTTTTCATAAAGGATTAACACAGTCTTACTGGCATGTCGACACTGTATCTGGGAGAAAGTGTCCCAGCCCCGGTCCACAGACTTAGAATCATAGAATATCAGGGTTGGAAGGGACCTTAGGAGGTCATCTAGTCCAACCCCCTGCTCAAAGCAGGACCAATCCCCAATTTTTGCCCCAGATCCTTAAAGGGCCCCCTCAAGGATTGAACTCACAACCCTGGGTTTAGCAGGCCAATACTCAAACCACTGAGCTATCCCTCCCCCCACTAGCTTGCACTAGCCCTCTAAAAATAGCTGTGTAGACAGTGCTTTGACATTGCAGCTCGGGTGGGGGCTTGGGCTCTCAAACTCACCCCCCAGGCTTCAGAGCCTGAGTTCCCAGATGCAGTGTAGACATTCCCCAAAAATAAGTGTTATAAAATATATGGTACTGCTGAGCTGATCAGCTTTTTTAGGATGATGAAACCATTTTATTTTGATCTTCCCACAGGCAAGTTTTTTCCCATGGTATGTTGCATTTGTTGTCTCTGTACCGAGCAGCTGCATTGCTAACATAGATATAAAGCTCCCGCGGGTGATATAAACTGGCCATCAGGAAGTTTAGACTTGAAATCAGATGACGGTTTCTAACCATCAGAGGAGTGAAGTTCTGGAACAGCCTTCCAAGGGGAGCAGTAGGGGCAAAAGACATATCTAGCTTCAAGACTAAGCTTGATAAGTTTATGGAGGGGATAGTATGATGGGATAGCCTAATTTTGGCTATTAATTGATCTTCGACTATTAGCGGTAAATATGCCCAATGGCCTGTTAGATGGGGTGGGATCTGAGTTATTACAGAGAATTCTTTCCTGGGTGTCTGGCTGGTGAGTCTTGCCCACATGCTCGGGGTTTAGCTGATCACCATATCTGGGGTCGGGAAGGAATTTTCCTCCAGGGCACATTGGCAGAGGCCCTGGGCAGTTTTTTCCTTCCTCTGTAGCGTGGGGCACGGGTCACTTGCTGGAGGATTCTATGGATGATTCTCTGCACTTTGAAGTCTTTAAACCATGATTTGAGGACTTCAATAGCTCAGACATAGGTTGGGAGTTTATTACAGGAGTGGGTGGGTGAGATTCTGTGGCCTGCGTTGTGCAGGAGGTCAGACTAGATGATCATGGTGCAAGTGCTGGTGGAACCAACTAGGGGAAAAGCACTTCTTGACCTGCTGCTCACAAACAGGGAAGAAATAGTAGAGGAAGCAATAGTGGATGGGAACCTGGGAGGCAGTGACCATGAGATGGTCCAGTTCAGGATCCTGACACAAGGAAGAAAGGAGAGCAGTAGAATACAGAGCCTAGACTTCAGAAAAGCAGACTTTGACTCCCTCAGGGAACTGATGGGCAAGGTCCCCTGGGAGAATAACATGAGGGGGAAAGGAGTCGAGGAAAGCTGGCTGTATTTTAAAGAATCCTTATTGAGGTTGCAGGAACAAACCATCCCGATGTGTAGAAAGAAAAGTAAATATGGCAGGCGACCAGCTTGGCTTAACAGTGAAATCCTTGCTCGTCTTAAACACAAAAAAGCAGCGTACAAGAAGTGGAAGATTGGACAAATGACCAGGGAGGAGTATAAAAATATTGTTCAGGCATGCAGGAGTGAAATTAGGAAGGCCAAATCACACTTGGAGTTGCAGCTAGCCGGAGATGTTAGGAGTAACAAGAAGGGTTTCTTCAGGTATGTGAGCAACAAGAAGAAAGTCAAGGAAAGTGTGGGCCCCTTGCTGAATGAGGGAGGGAACCTAGTGACAGAGGATGTGGAGAAAGCTAGTGTACTCAATGCTTTTTTTGCCTCTGTCTTCACAGACAAGGTCAGCTCCCAGGCGGCTGCACTCTGCAGCACGGTATGGGGAGGAGGTGACCAGCCCTCTGTGGAGAAAGAAGTAATTCGGGACTATTTAGAAAAGCTGGACGAACACAAGTCCATGGGGCCGGATGCACTGCATCCGAGGGTGCTAAAGGAGTTGGCCGATGTGATTGCAAAGCCATTGGCCATTATCTTTGACAAATCATGGCAATCGGGGGAGGTCTCGGATGACTGGAAAAAAGCTAATGTAGTGCCCATCTTTTAAAAAGGGAAGAAGGAAGATCCGGGGAACTACAGGCCAGTCAGTCTCACCTCAGTCCCTGGAAAAATCATGGAACAGGTCCTCAAGGAATCAATTCTGAACCACTTAAAGGAGGGGAAAGTGATCAGGAACAGTCAGCATGGATTCACCAAGGGCAAGTCATGCCTGACTAACCTAATTGCCTTCTATGATGAGATAACTGGCTCTGTGGATGAGGGGAAAGCAGTGGATGTGCTATTTCTTGACTTTAGCAAAGCTTTTGATACAGTCTCCCACAGTGTTCTTGCCAGCAAGTTAAAGAAGTATGGGCTGGATGAATGGACGGTAAGGTGGATAGAAAACTGGCTGGATGGTCGTGCTCAACGGGTAGTGATCAATGGCTCCATGTCTAGTTGGCAGCCGGTATCAAGTGGAGTGCCCCAAGGGTCGGTGCTGGGGCCGGTTTTGTTCAATATCTTCATCAACAATCTGGAGGATGGTGTGGACTGCACCCTTAGCAAGTTTGCAGATGACACTAAACTGGGAGGAGTGGTTGATACGCTGGAGGGTAGGGACAGGATACAGAGGGACCTAGACAAATTAGAGGATTGGGCCAAAAGAAATCTGATGAGGTTCAACAAGGACAAGTGCAGAGTCCTGCACTTAGGATGGAAGAATCCCATGCACTGCTACAGACTAGGGACCGAATGGCTGGGCAGCAGTTCTGCAGAAAAGGACCTAGGGGTTACAGTGGACGAAAAGCTGAATATGAGTAAACAGTGTGCCCTTGTTGCCAAGAAGGCTAACGGCATTTTGGGCTGTATAAGTAGGGGCATTGCCAGCAGATCGAGGGACGTGATTATTCCCCTCTATTCGGCACTGGTGAGGCCTCATTTGGAGTACTGTGTCCAGTTTTGGGCCCCACACTACAAGAAGGATGTGGATAAATTGGAAAGAGTCCAACGGAGGGCAACAAAAATGGTTAGGGGGCTGGAGCACATGACTTAGGAGGAGAGGCTGAGGGAACTGGGATTGTTTAGCCTGCAGAAGAGAAGAGTGAGGGGGGATTTGATAGCTGCTTTCAGCTACCTAAAAGGGGGTTCCAAAGAGGATGGATCTAGACTGTTCTCAGTGGTAGAAGATGACAGAACAAGGAGTAATGGTCTCAAGTTGCAGAGGGGGAGGTTTAGGTTGGATATTAGGAAAAACTTTTTCACTAGTAGGGTGGTGAAGCACTGGAATGGGTTACCTAGGGAGGTGGTGGAATCTCCTTCCTTAGAGGTTTTTAAGGTCAGGCTTGACAAAGCCCTGGCTGGGATGATCTAGTTGGGGTTGGTCCTGCTTTGAGCAGGGGGTTGGACTAGATGACCTCCTGAGGTCCCTTCCAACCCTGAGATTCTATGATTCTATGATCATAATGGTCCCTTCTGACCTTAAAGTCTATGAGTTGTCACGGAGCAGTTTAATGTGCCTGGTACTACTTTGACTTGAATATGTTTCTGCATTCAGCTACACTGAGATTTCTTTTTTTAACTTCCCAAAGGCTTGTTTCTTAATTTGAGCTGTGTAGCAAAAATGGAGCCTATTGATTCAAATAATATTCAAAAGAGGATTTTGCAAGACACACTTGATAATTATGTTGCATTACTCATCGTTTCATAGGAAAGCTGCACTTAATTTCCACACTGCAAAATCATACAGGAGATAATTAGAAATTTTTTTTTTTCCATTTGGATAGCAAGTTATTAAACATTTACTATATATGTAGCAAGCAAATTGCTTTGGTTTTACTGTAATGACTGTGTGCGCTTAATGAAATTCCAAAGGAAACTGAATATTAGCAAACATCAGTGAGCACCTCAACAGAGATTACTGCTGGGTCTTGTTTTCAAAATGGAGAATAGCTGACAGGTTTGAGGGGATAGAAAATAAAGAAGCAGAGATGGTGTAAAACAACAGACAGTTAAAGCATAATTTTGAATTGTTTGCTCCAGGCATAAGATGTCCTTAAACTATTAGAACCAGATTCAGGAAAGCATCCCTATTCAGGAAGGCTGCTTTAAGCATGTGCTTGAAGTTGAGATTTAAGCAGGCGTTTACGCGCTTTCCTGAACTGGGATCTCACCAAAGTGCATTAATGAAGTATCATCCGCAAGGTACACAGCACCCTCAATTCCCACTGAATTAGTAGCAGCTGAAGGAGCTCAGCACACTGAAGGATTGATCCATAAGGACAGAACCAAAGAAGAGCTGAATGGAAAATGTGGGATTGGGGCATGGGGCTGGTTCTTCAAAAAAAACCTAACATGATGTTAATGAAAAGAAGTCCTTGTTTTTTTGTCAAATTTGTCAGTGGAAAATTTCAGCTTTTCATCAAAAAACTACACCGAAGAAACCA
Organism: Chelydra serpentina; assembly: GCA_037349315.1. Taxonomy (NCBI): domain Eukaryota; kingdom Metazoa; phylum Chordata; order Testudines; family Chelydridae; genus Chelydra; species Chelydra serpentina. The sequence continues at coordinate 29,239,078 of JBAIAC010000026.1, forward strand.
AAAACTGAAATTTTGCAGCTGAAAAATGCTGCAAAAAACCCTACCAGTTTTCAAACAAAAATCCAAAATTTTCAGGGAAAGCAGACAATTTCTGCAAAATGTTTTGTTACACAGACAAAAGGGTTTTCACTGAATTTCAATTGAACACTTTCAACCAACCCTGCCAAGGACCCTGAGAATGCAAGGTTAAGACTAAATTAAGTTACAAACTGATCACAGTATGTACAATTCTCATAATTTGATAGTAGATAAAAAAGTTACTTCCTCCATTGGTGACATTCTTGGTTTTCCATGATTGTAGAGTTGCTGAAATGATGTATATATGTATATTATTTTGTTGCAACTACTATTTAAAAATCAGAATATGAAACTACTGATTGTCTAATTTGCATGACTGCAGCTAGCCAATCATCATATTTAACCTTGCACTTCTTCTCATGAAGATATGCATTCCAAATGAATCAGGTGCTGCAGTTCTGCAGGTCTCGCTAATTGCAGATGGGCACTATTAATAAAATCATACTTAGGCAGCAACACTGTTATAGTGCGATTCCTAAAAGAGGTGGAATTGGCTCCTTAGTTGCATTACACTCTCATTTTAGAACTGATAGCAATAACGTAGAACAAGATTATTATTTCAGCAGCCTTTTAAGTCATTTGTTTCTAAGCAGAAATGAATTCCATGTTTTTATTCATGTTCAGCTAGATAAAGAAACAGCTAGATATAGGAAACGTAAATGGTCCTACTCAAGTTGTTTATTCATGGGAGTGCCTTTAAATAACCAGTTAGATAGTTGTCCATCACCTTCTAAATTCTGACATTTTACTTTTAATTGTAACTTTTTTTTGTTAAATTCTTCATTTGTTTTCATGTATAGTTGCTTTCAAGGCACTAATTAAAGTGTGATTACAATAAAACTATCCCAGATCCCCATAATACACATCACTATCCTAGTCACTGGAGGCAAATAATGTGTGGTTATTATGTGGTAGTGTGCATTTTTAATGAAAAAGAACTATTGCAGTTCAAAAGTAAGAGTCTGCTTTGCCACTGGGCTTTAGCACAGCTAATGAGATACAGTAATGTTCTTCCCTTTGCTCTAACACGTAATCCAACAAATTCAAAGTATTGTTAGAAGGAAATGTACATTAACCAACAATACTTTGCATTTCTATTGCTTTACTGTACGTCTTTAAAGAGCTGTATGTAAAATGAGTATTTTCATTAGACGACATGCTTGGCTGTCTATCGGTTATGGCACAGTTGAAAATTTGCCATTATTGTAGTGTATAACTGTGTTTTAAAATATATATACTTTTAGAATCTCTTGTGGAGGTTTTGAAGTAAGAGCTTGTGACAGTGTCCCCATAAAACTTTATGGGGAGATGCTTATAACTATATATGTGTAACGTTTTATGCTACATGTGCCATGTAACATATCTCTGTGAAAGTTATGACCTACTGAATTTATTCCTCCTGTTTGTAGGCATGTATCATTGTTGTGGTGGTAGTTATGAACATTGGTTTTATATTTGCTGGTTTTATGCATAGCTTTTGTAAGAACATGGGGCCAGGTCCAGAGGAAGGAATGTGCAAGTTGAGTACAAGTACTTAACAGACAAAAGAAGGTGCAGACCCCAATCCACATCGGGGCCCCAGTCAAGGATGCAACTGGTTAGACTGGTTAGGGCACATGGACAGGTGACTTGCCCATGTGATCCCAAAACTCCAGGGCTACTGGATCCTACGCAGGGAGAGGAAGAAAGGCTATAAAAGCCCTTGCAAGACCCTTCCATTTTGGCTTCAGCTGGCTAAAGGGAGAGGCTCTCCACCCCCCCAAGGACATTCCTGAGGGGAACTGAACAAAGGACAAAGACACCAGGGGGTGCGGCTGCTGGACCTAGGCTAATTCTACAGCCTGTAAAAAGGAAAATATCCGAATCTGGTGAGGCTTTTATCTGTGTTAACTTTGAATAGACGTAGACGTGCGTGTTTTATTTTATTTTACTAAGTAACTTGCTTTGTTCTGTCTGTCACCAATTGAACTCACTTACATCCTATTTTTTGTACTTATTAAAATCACTTTTTACTTATTAAGTTTCCTTGAGTACGAGTTAGTGCAAAGGGAGAGCAAACAGGTGTGCATACTTTCTATCTGTGAAATAGAAGGCGAACTGTTTATGAGTTTACCCTGTATAAGCGTTATACAGGGTAAAACGGATTTATTAAAGGGTTTGAACCTCCTTGGAGTTGAGCAGCTGGGTGTCAAAGGCAAGAGCGCTTCCAGGGGCCTTACAGTGGTGAGTGGACTTGGTTCGGACCTGGGTCTGTGTTTGCAGCAGATCAGTGGAATCTGGCTCAAAACAGACAGGATTCGGGAGTCCCAAGTTGGAAAAGGCCTGGAAGCAGGGGCAGAAGCAGCCTTGGCACACCAGGTGGCAGCACCAAGCAGGTCTCTGTGGCCCCAACCCGTCACAGTGGCGTAGTCGAGCAGGATCTGTGCACAGCTGTTTGCTTTGACGTACTGGTAGTGATTTTAAGTGAGTTTTAAGTGTGGTGGCTGGAAAACAGACAAAGTGGTTACTGGTTTGTTATTTTCTGTTTGCTTATTTCGGGTAAGGGAAGTAGGGACAGAAAAGGAAATCAAATAAGTAAGAGTGAAGATCGGGGAAGCTGGGAAAGTCTCTTAACTGAAGAGCTCCTGATCTGAGTGCAGTCCAGTTTCAGTGAACTGCAGAGGGGCGTGGCCCAGCACCAGACAGCAATAAGATGTCTGTAAGCGAGGCCACGGTAAAACTGGATCTTGCCAGACTCGAAATAACAGAGAAAGAAAACGAACATCGGAGACTAATCGAATTACGTACGCTGGAAATTAGTGCAGAGACAGAAGCCCACAAGAGAGCTATGGAAGCAGAGGAGCTGGCCCACAAGAGAGCTATGGAAGCAGAAAGAATCCGGGAGGAGGCGGCCCACAAGAGAGCTATGGAAGCAGAGGAGCTGGCCCACAAGAGAGCTATGGAAGCAGAAAGAATCAGGGAGGAGGCGGCCCACAAGAGAGCTATGGAGGCCCAGAAGCATGAACTGGCTGTTGCAGAGTTGAAGAGTCGCAACCCTTCAGCGTCCGGCTCCGCTTCCCCAAAAATCCCCAAATGGGAGCGTCTATGCCCCCAGTATGATGAATCCAAGGATATAGCCGAATATTTTATCACCTTCGAGAGACTGTGCTCCCTCCATGTGATCCCTGAAGATCAAAAAATGACCACCTTGATAGCCAAATTGACTGGCAGAGCTCTGGACATATTCAATAAGATGCCCATTGGGGATGCCTCCAATTATGGTAAATTTAAGGAACTGGTTTTGAAACAGTTTCAGGTTACACCTGAAACCTACAGGGTTAAATTCAGGAGTCTTAAGAGGGGAGATGGGTTAAGTTACGTGGCTTATGCAAATGAAATGACAGTTCTGGTAGATAAGTGGGTGAGGGGAAAAGGCATCACAAGCTTTGAGGGAATGTGTGATTTGGTTGCTCAGGAACAATTCCTGAATATGTGCAGTGATGATGTAAAACAGTACTTGTGGGACAAACAGGTAAAAGCCGTGGGTGAATTAGCTGGGTTTGCAGACTCTTATGAGCAGGCGCAAGCTGCAATTAAGCATAAACCACTGGCAGAGGGGTACAGGGTCGGGGGAAAGCAGAGTCACCGTTTTACCCCTGGGAAAAAGGAGGCTGGGCGTTCACCTCCCCATTCCCCTGTCACTCACCCCAAATTTCCTGCGCAAGCAGGGGATCTCAGAAGGTGCTTTCACTGCAATTCCCCAGGGCACCTGAGAAGCAGCTGTCCCACACTAAAGGAGAGTACACCCTCCTTGTCCCATGTTAGCTCTGTTGCCCTCAACGCTGAGGCCCCAGAGGGCACCCCTACCTCTTACCACACCAGCTTGGTGGACATGGGGCCTAGTGAAGCGGATAGGGAGCACATCAAGGTTGTCAAGATTGATGGCATGGAGTGTCTGGGGTGGAGGGATACTGCGGCTCAGTTCTCGCTGGTCCGACCGAGTGTGGTTCCAGATGCTAGTGTTCTGACGGGGCAGACCACCCACATTAAGGGGGTGGGGCCGCAGAGGTTCCCTGTGCCCCTGGCTAAGGTTCATGTGGAGTGGGAAGGGATGGAAAATACTTTACTGGTGGGGATGCTCGAGGACATCCCCGCAGACATGTTGCTGGGGAATGATTTCTTCAGCAAAACTAGGGCTGTCAGTGTGGTAACTCGCAGCATGAAGAAAGGCTGTGAGGGGGAGGCTGTCCCGGGCGATAGCGGTAGGTCTCATGCAACTGAACGGCCAACACATCCTACTCCAGGGGACACGGGGGTTGGTGACTTGAAGAGAGTCCCCAGGGACGGGGCGGGGACCTCAGAACCCACAGGGGAGTTGGGGGAGGATCCCACTGACAGGACAGTACATGGAGGCCTCTGCCCAGCTGAAGACAACAGGCTCCCAGGGGTGGGGGCAGGGGAGAGGCAGTCAGTGCCCAGGGACGGGGACGCTGTCTCAAGAGTTGTCCGTCAGGAATTTGCAGCTAACCAAAGGACGGACCCCTCCCTTGACAGTATAAGGAAGTGTATCTCGGAGGGAACTCCAGGAAGGGAGGGGGGGGAGAAGTTTTTTGAAGAGGACGGGAAACTGTACAGGGAGGCCCCTGTGGGAAAAAACCAGGGTCCCGGTCAACCCTATAAGCAGTTGGTTGTACCCAGCCAACACCGGGGGGAATTAGTGCGGGTAGCGCACGACGGCCCCTTTGCTGGTCACTTGGGGGTACAGAGGACGTATGACAGGCTGAGGAAGAATTTCTACTGGCCAGGGATACAGAATGACGTGCGGGATTACTGTAGAACTTGTGTGGTGTGTCAGGAAAGGAAGAGGCCAGGGGGACCCCATAAAGCTCCGCTGCGCCCCTTGCCCATCATCCAGGAAGCGTTCCAAAGGGTGGCGATAGACATAGTGGGTCCTATGCCACGCCCCACTCGGAGGGGGAACAAGTATATCTTGGTGGTAGTAGACTTCGCCACTCGGTACCCTGAGGCAATCGCTCTGTCTAACATAGAAGCGGAGACAGTGGCAAGAGCCTTGCTCACCATATTCAGCAGAGTGGGCTTCCCTAAGGAGATTTTGTCTGATCGGGGGGCAAACTTTATGTCGCAGTTGTTTAATGAGCTATGGAAGGTGTGTGGAGTGAAACAGCTTAAAACGGCCCCCTACCACCCCCAGGCCAACGGGCTGGTGGAAAGATTCAATGGGACCCTAAAATCCATGCTGGGGATGTATACCCAGAAAAGGGGCCAGAGCTGGGACGAACTATTGCCATTCCTGCTGTATGCCTACAGGGAGGTACCCCAAGAGTCCACGGGATTTTCCCCATTCGACCTTCTGTATGGGAGGAAGGTGAGGGGACCTCTCGACCTCATCAGGGATACCTGGGAAGGGTGCAACACAGTAAGGGAGGAACCCGTGACTGAATATGTCCAGAGGTTCAGAAGGGAGTTGAAAGACATGATGGAAATTGTCCAAAACAACCTCCAGAGTAGTCAGGCCAAGCAAAAGGAGTGGTACGATAAGAATACCTGTAAGCGCACTTTTGACATAGGAGATTTGGTCATGGTACTTAGCCCTGCCAAAAAGTTCAAGATGCAAAACTCCTGGGAGGGGCCCTTTGAAGTGGTGGAAGTGTCGAAGGAGGACACTTATACAGTTAAAAAGCCCCAAGAAGGTGCTGGGCCCCAACTGGTACATGTTAACAGACTCAAGGCCTATCACAGTAGAGTGCCCGGGGTAAACATGATCTGTTGTGCGGAAGGGGAAACTGAGGCACACCCACTCCCTGATCTGATGGCTGAATGCCAAGATGGGTCAGCCCTGGAAAGCATAGAAATCTGTAGTCAACTAACTCCAGTCGAACGGAAGGAAGCGTTGTCAATGCTGCAGAAGTACAGCGAGGTATTTTCCAACAAACCAGGGCGGACGCACTTGCTGTCCCATAGAATCCTCACGAAAGGGGCACAACCTCCGCCTTCCAGGCCTTACAGGGCTACTGGCCAGGTGAAGGAGCAAATTCAGGCCGAGATACAAAGCATGTTGGACTTGGGGGTGATTAAGGATTCGGGCAGTGCGTGGGCTTCACCTGTGGTCTTGGTCCCAAAGAGAGATGGCACCGTTAGATTTTGCGTGGACTATAGAAAACTCAATGCTGTCACGGTGACCGATGCATACCCCATGCCACGAATTGATGACATGCTGGATGTACTGAGCCAAGCCAAGTACCTTAGTACCTTTGATCTGACCAAAGGTTACTGGCAGATCCCTCTGGAGGGAGAGGCCCAACAGAAGTCAGCTTTTATCACTGATATAGGGCTCTATGAATTCACAGTGTTACCGTTTGGGTTGGTGAATGCGGGTGCAACCTTCCAGAGACTGGTCAACCGAGTGTTAAACGGGTTGCAGAGTTATGCTAGAGCATACATAGATGACATTGCGGTGTTCAGCAACACCTGGGATGACCACAAGGAGCACCTGCAAGTGGTGCTAACTAAGCTCAAAGAGGCTGGGCTGACTGTAAAACCCTCCAAGTGCAAGGTAGGGGCAGCCAGAGTCCCTTATCTGGGACACTGGGTTGGGGGGGGGGAAATATCCCCCGACCCTCTTAAGGTGGAGGCCATCGTGAAATGGCCTGTACCCCAGACTAAAAGGCAAGTTCAATCCTTCATAGGCTTAGCAAACTATTACAGGAGGTTTGTGGAGGGGTTCAGTGACATTGTATCCCCAATCACGGACTTGTGTAAAAAGCATCAGCCTAACAAGGTAATTTGGTCAAAGGCGTGCCAGGAAGGCTTCGATAAGGTAAAAGCACTCCTGTCTGCGGAGCCTGTGCTGGCCAGCCCGGACTTCGATAAGCCTTTTGATTTGTGCACCGATGCGTCAGACACAGGGTTGGGGGCTGTGCTGATGCAAACGGGGGAAGACAGCAGGAAGCATCCCATTGCTTTCCTGAGCAAAAAGCTGTCCTCTGCCGAACAGAATTACTCCGTCATAGAGAAGGAGTGCTATGCCATTGTGTGGGCTGTCAAACAACTAAGGCCATACCTCTTTAATAAGCGGTTCAGAATTCTAACTGACCATTCACCGCTGGTGTGGCTTCACCGCACTAAGGGCACAAACTCCAAGCTGCTACGCTGGAGTCTGGTCCTACAGGAGTTTGACATGGAGATTATGCATATTAAAGGAAAGGAGAACTGGGTAGCCGATGCCCTGTCCAGGAAAGAGGAATTTTAGGTGTACTGCCTCCGCCATGGACAGTGTCCAAGTCTCTGGCAGTAAGTTCAGGAGGAGGGTGTGACAGTGTCCCCATAAAACTTTATGGGGAGATGCTTATAACTATATATGTGTAACGTTTTATGCTACATGTGCCATGTAACATATCTCTGTGAAAGTTATGACCTACTGAATTTATTCCTCCTGTTTGTAGGCATGTATCATTGTTGTGGTGGTAGTTATGAACATTGGTTTTATATTTGCTGGTTTTATGCATAGCTTTTGTAAGAACATGGGGCCAGGTCCAGAGGAAGGAATGTGCAAGTTGAGTACAAGTACTTAACAGACAAAAGAAGGTGCAGACCCCAATCCACATCGGGGCCCCAGTCAAGGATGCAACTGGTTAGACTGGTTAGGGCACACGGACAGGTGACTTGCCCATGTGATCCCAAAACTCCAGGGCTACTGGATCCTACGCAGGGAGAGGAAGAAAGGCTATAAAAGCCCTTGCAAGACCCTTCCATTTTGGCTTCAGCTGGCTAAAGGGAGAGGCTCTCCACCCCCCCAAGGACATTCCTGAGGGGAACTGAACAAAGGACAAAGACACCAGGGGGTGCGGCTGCTGGACCTAGGCTAATTCTACAGCCTGTAAAAAGGAAAATATCCGAATCTGGTGAGGCTTTTATCTGTGTTAACTTTGAATAGACGTAGACGTGCGTGTTTTATTTTATTTTACTAAGTAACTTGCTTTGTTCTGTCTGTCACCAATTGAACTCACTTACATCCTATTTTTTGTACTTATTAAAATCACTTTTTACTTATTAAGTTTCCTTGAGTACGAGTTAGTGCAAAGGGAGAGCAAACAGGTGTGCATACTTTCTATCTGTGAAATAGAAGGCGAACTGTTTATGAGTTTACCCTGTATAAGCGTTATACAGGGTAAAACGGATTTATTAAAGGGTTTGAACCTCCTTGGAGTTGAGCAGCTGGGTGTCAAAGGCAAGAGCGCTTCCAGGGGCCTTACAGTGGTGAGTGGACTTGGTTCGGACCTGGGTCTGTGTTTGCAGCAGATCAGTGGAATCTGGCTCAAAACAGACAGGATTCGGGAGTCCCAAGTTGGAAAAGGCCTGGAAGCAGGGGCAGAAGCAGCCTTGGCACACCAGGTGGCAGCACCAAGCAGGTCTCTGTGGCCCCAACCCGTCACAGAGCTGTTCAATTATTGTTTCATTACTGTGCATTCCACTGTGGTATATTCTGGCATTAGCTACCATGAATATGTTAATCCTATTAATGTTGACAAGATACATGATTAATTACTCCAAAACAATCTCAAGATCCTCACATTTTAAGGCATGCTGGACTTTCAGTTTTCAGAATGTAGTCAAATGTTAGAGTAATTCTTTGAATCATGCTAATCTTTTCCCTATAACTTCAGAGCATACTAAAACAGGTGAATTGACTGGCCAATGTTCATCCAAAAAATCAACCACATAAAAGCCTACACATGGGATTTGGCCTGGGACATAGTGGATGGATCTGTGTGTGATTATTCTTTTTATTGCTTATGTAACGGATCAGAGATGGTCACCATGTGCAATATAAGGGTTTTATTAATTAAAGGGTTTTGTTTTTTGACGCAGGGAAGCTGAGCAACATCCTGCTTGCAGTTGCCATGTGGTGCAGCATAGCGTCTGTGTTTGCATACTGCTGTTGACACAATCAATAATTGTCAGAATTCTCATTAGCACTAACATCCTTGCCTGGGGTGACTGGAAGCAAAATGAAGCATTAATGACCCACAGCGATCAGCAGTCCAGTAGGAAAGCCAGACAGCTGTGAACCAGTATTATGGGAGCATTGTATATATAGAAAATAATATTAGCTGTTTTTAAAAGTCCATGGTTTTGTATATAATCATAGAAATTAGAGATGGAAAAAGAGCAAGTTGCTGATCTAATCTAACCTCCTGTCATGCTGGATTTTTCACTAGAGGACATTTTTTCAGCACTTGGTGAAGTCTAGTATTTTAAATGTCTCCGAAAGCAAACCTATCCACCAAATGGATTTTCTAAATTAGGAGTCCTGTTTTTAAAATATAGAATCATCCAGGTTCTCTTGGAAGAAATGTAGAGCTTAGCTATTCAAAATCGCAAACAATGTCTACTGGTCAATCCCAAAACTCCAGGACCTAAGACATCCGGCCAGTCTGGATTTCCCATTCACTTTTCTGCTTTCAGTTTGGATGGTGTCTCATCTAATTTTTTTGGAGTGCTTCTTTGTATAAATAACATCTGAGGACTCAGTGACCTAAAGTGTTGCTGAACTTCTTCACAAGAAGAAAGAGGAAATCTAATTTGGCAGGAGATGAGAGTATTAAATCAGGCAGTTTTCCAAAAACTGCAGTTGTTCATTAAGATAATTGCTTTGACTTGGATGAGTAAAGAGGTCCCAAATTCCGGATTGATTGTTCGGCTATGGTGGGTATAATTCATAGTGAAAAGATTTGGGGGGATGTGAAGTTTTATTACAAAGAAAAGGATAATAACAAATAGTAAAGAGGACACCAAATCAAACAGCTCTGTGTTTTTATGGAGTATCCTAACAGAGACAACATGGTGGTCTTGGAGAAGATTTGATGCAGCCGTCAAACCCTAAACCTCCAAAGAACACAGCTGTCATGAAATCTATTTCAGAACATCCTCTGACCTTTAATGCAAATGCATTTCTGCCCTTCCTCTTCTACCAAGGTCCATTGGCAGTAACTGTTGCTCTTTTCAGCAACTCTTTACACAATACAGATGGACAGAAATGGCTTTGATCCAACAGCAGCAGCTCTAAGCTCCCAACCATAACATCCCCCACAGGAAAATAGACTGGGGTAGGGTCTTCCACCACAGGCCGTCTCTTAGGCAGTTTTGTGAGTTTATTTTTAGTTGTTCCTATCTAGGCCTCATTAAGGAATTCTGCTTTAAAAAGGATGGTACGAGATGACTCGTGTGTGTAAATGAAATAAACAAAAGCTTTTGGTAAAAACGGTTATGGTTGCTCATGTACCACCAACACAGCCCTTCCCAGCTACAATCATGGATTAGCCTTCAATAGACTACCTCACCTCCATCTACCATCCCACGATGCACGTTCATCCTCCCTCTGCTCCCCCTCCCCCTCCCCCCCCCCCCCCAAATATAGTTCTTGGAGTGAGGAGCAAGAGGGAAATAGGTCTCCATCAGGCTGGACAGATATGAGAGAACTCCAGGGATTCATTTTATTGCAGTTTCCTACTCATCAGCATCTCTTCCTGCTACACAGGAGGACCTGATTCATATTCACAAGGCACTGCATGTCTTTACAGCAGCATTGGCCATGGCAGCCTTTCCTTGTTTTCCTCGAGTGTGTGGAGATGTTTGGTGCCAGTTCTGAGCAGTGTAATGCCTCTGTGATGGTCTTTGTGTCTCTGAGCCTCTTGGGGCCAAAATCAATACCACCATGGTAGTTTAAGCATCAAACATCCTCGGGTCAAATTGGGCCCAAAGTGTAGGTTGTAGGAAAGCAAGTCTATCGGAATGTTTCTATGGCTTCCTTATTCCAATGGAAACCATTTTTAAGTAAGTAAACATTCCTTTGCAGTGTCTGCAACCCAAACACTCGATCACTGTGCTAATGCACAAGAAGCAGAAAATGAAATTGACTAAACCACAAAAACGAAAGTGAACCTTATTCGTCTATTTTGACTTTGCTGTTTGTATTTGTCAACTCCGAAACACACAGCATGATCCATGACCAGTAATTTAGGGACAAGAAAGTCTGCTTGGCATCTGCATGCTACACAACTCCAGCAGTTCCTTGCTGGAGCTAATGGAGCAGGCCCTGTGGATGAAATTCAACCAGAGTTCAGAGAACCTGCATTAGACTCTCTTAATCATTTAAGCCCCACTTAAACTCAAGCCCAGAGGACTCAACTCAAATGCAGTGACGTGATGAATAAGGCATGGGGCCTCTGTTTTGGAGCCCTGGGCTACACTACAGGGGTGGGGGGTCGATCTATGATACGCAACTTCAGCTACGTGAATAGCGTAGCTGAAGTCGGCATATCGTAATTGACTTACCTGGCCGTGAGGACGGCAGCGAGTCGATCGCTGCCGCTCCCACGTCGACTCCATTTCTGCCTTTCACCGAGGTGGAATTCCGGAGTCGACGGGGAGCGCGTTCGGGGATCGATTAATCGCGTCTAAATAAGATGCGATAAATCGATCCCCAATGTATCGATTGCTACCTGCTGATCCGGCAGGTAGTGAAGACAAGCCCGGAGTGAGTGTCACCAGGATGCACTGATGTGCAATAGAGAGGCGTCAGTACAGATTGCTCTCATTTGAATAACTGTTATAATAAATATCAACAGCAGTGAGATCTAGTGGCAAAGAATGGTTTGGTTTTTCTTTTCCTAGCACCTTCAGGAAACAAACTGCCGCAGACTTATTTAACAAATATGAACTTTTGACACCCATACACTGCAAAGTCTTCTACTTGCATGCATTTTACAGCAGCTTGATTCAGATACTGTGTAGCAAATGGAATTGCATTGATACAGTAAGGGCAGAACCAGGCCTGTTGGCTAGGCAAGCAAGTTACAAATGATATTCTCATGTACAGATTCTGGAGTGTGAAATTGTAGCAGCTCTTTCAAACTTTCGGTCAAGGTTGTTGGGTTTTTGTTTTTTTTTAATATTCTTAATTGCTCCACCTGGATCCCATATCCAATATTGTTTTTAGAAATTGTAGTATTCCCGTCTCCTCTTGCCTGTTGTTTGCATTTGCAAGCTACTTAAGGGTATCCTAGAAACACACCTGAACTTTTCTCCAGAGTCTTAAACCTGATACTGTGCATGAAAAAAATGCTGGGAAAGCACTTTTTCTCAAATTTGCCTCACTTAATGTGAGGTGGTGCAGATGATAATAAATGTTGTGTGTCCTTGCTTTCAGCATGACATTTCTGGTGATAAGTTCCAACTGGTGGGCAAATGTGTTTGCTGGTTTCTTCAGTTCTGTCCTATTCGTTTGGATTATTTATATTGTTTTGTAAACTTTTAAAGACTAGATTTAGCTGAAAAGGTTTGAAAAAATAAGAAACTGCTTCTTCTTTAGGAACTCTTTTGGCTGTTCTTTAAAAGAATATTTTCTGAAAAGAATTCCTAGGCTCACAGAACGTATCCTCCTCAGTACAGAAAGCTTAACAGGATAACTGTGCTTACTGAGCACTATACAGTTATTTCATAAAAGTCAGTGTGGTTCTATGTACACCATTAAAAAGTCAACAGTCTACCTTTTGGTGAAAGCACCTGGGATTGCTGAAAAGAGGGAAGATTTTCCAAAATTAAGTTACAGCAGTGTCATTAATTGGAAAGGTTTCAGTGTAGTAGCCGTGTTAGTCTGTGTCAGCAAAACGAAAATAAATTTGTTAGTCTCTAAGGTGCTACAAGTTTTTCTTTCTTATTTTCGATTAATTGGAAAGCCTTTCATATTGATAGTACATTTGTTTATATTATCAATGTACGTATTCATTCATGTTCTCACGGATTTTTAAAGTCCAGCGTTTTCTAATGTAGGGCACCATTGGGCAACACTTGGGTTGCAGAACTGAGGGTTCATTGGTTCCAATTTTCAAACATAGGGGTGGCATTTAATAAGGGATTTAGGGGTCCAGCTCTCATTGGATTTCAGTAGAAGTTGGTAGCCTTACCCTCTCAGGCACTTTTAAAGAGCCAAGCCAAGCTGTCTAAAGTTTAGTATCTGCATCCATATTTGGGCCCTAACTGACCGTGCTAAATAGTCAGGTCCTGATTTACGCCCTTAAATATAGTGCAGGGTTTATATGTTCATGGTGCAATGTTTAGTTTCAAACTTCCATGCTAGTCTGTTTAATAATGTAATAAAGCTATGTCACAGGTGGTAGATCTTATTAACATATAATTCTGTGTTTTACTTTCTGGCCTCAACACATCCCATTGTTCGGGGGGGACGGGGGAATGAAGTAACAATGATATGAAACACCCTTTATATGCAAAGTTCACAGTTACTGAAGTTTCCCAGCATTAAAGTGAGGAAAGTGTCTACTCCTCTTCCAACCCTCGACTATTAAATAATGTCTACATTTTATGCATCAAATAGCCAGTAAAACACACACACACGCAGTATTCCATTTCATCAACACACAGCTCCCATGAGTTCTGAAACTTCATACAGCAAAATAAGCTCCTCTCCAACGCACTGGTGAGCTGAGGGGTTTTTGTTCCTTTCTCACATGTACTAATTACATTCAGCTGTTTAAATGTCTTTTTTCAGTGGTATCTGAAGGACACTTAAAAAAAAAATTTGAAATGCACATCGCTCATGCACTGAGGGGTTAAATTATGACATTAGCCACAACCGGTGTAGTGTATGTAGCATTGCTCCTGCATGCAAAAAGGGTATTGATTGAAAACCGTGACAGATTAATTGAAAATATAATAGTTGAATATATTCCTATAATGAATACATTCAGTGAAAACAGTCTGCTCACAGATATTCTGCCAAGAGAAAAAGAGGCAGAATGAACTCTTTGTTGGGAATTATTGGCTGATCACTACTTGTAGCCATTAGTTTGCCATTCAGGTGATCATAGTATTTGTTATTTGTATTAAACTAGCACCTAGAGACCCTGATCAAGACAGAGATCCCACTGTTAGGTGCTATACAGAAGAGAATCCCTGGCTCCAAGTATTTATAATCTAAATAGACAGTGTCAAACGTATAATTTTTTTAGAGCTGGTCAGGAATTTTTTGACAACACATTTTTCGTTTTTTTTTTTTTTTTGGTTATGTCAGTTCATTAAAACTTTTTACGGGAACGTACTGGATTTGATGAAACTTTAATCAGAAGGGCCTGTCCGGTCCATGATGGAATTTCTGGTCTAAACCAGAGGGGACAGCCAGTGAGAGAAAAGGTCACCTCAGAATAGCTAATGGCCCATAGGTTAGGACACTTGCCTAGGCTGTAGAAGACCTGGTTTCAAATCCATGTTCTGCCTGATTTGGAGAAGGGACTTGAACCCTCCTACATCCCCGGTGAGTGCCTTGAACACGGGGCTTTTGACTATTCTGGCAGAGGTGTGTCTGGTTTTTTTAATGAAAAAATTGACAGGTCTCTGTTTTGTCCCAATGAAGAACAGGAACAGTTTATGAATGGGATGGGAAAATATTTCCTCATCTCCTAGTTCTCCTCATTTTTCTTTAAGGGACAATGTGAGCATCATGGAGAATAGCCGTCACTTTAGTATGAATATAAAATTCTGGTTTCTATATTACTAATCCTTGGAATTTAACATTTTTGTCTTACAGGTGAAAGAGGCCATGCAGAGAATCCATGACAGGGGCAATATAGGAAAACTTATTCTGGATGTGGAGAAGGCACCCACTCCACTGGTGAGTGAAAAGCATTGTGTATATAACAGCTGTTATCATACAAATTACAATGTGTCAGCAACTCTTAGAGTTAATTATTTTGCCTGTGGTTTTCTACCAGATAAATATCACCCAAAGAGACAAAATCAAAACCAACTATCACAATCTTTAATTTGTACCGTAAGGTACAGTACAAATTGTAGTTCTTGTTCTGAAAGAGATTTGCAGTAAATAGCCACAGCAGTTCATTTCATAGGTAAAATGGTCATCTCTGTCTCTCAAAATGTAAGCTAGTATTGCCTCTGGAAAATCTTATTGGATTACTTTGATTGGGGAAAATAAAACTCTCAGCATCTATTTCTGTCTCTGATGGAAAACAAATAGCTGTTCCATGTAATACTAGATTGCTACATTAGTGGAAATAATGCAATGGATTGAAGCCAAACAGACCAAAACCTATAAACACAAGAGAGTACTCCCCTTAAAACCTGCATATCTGCAGAATTGCCTTCCCAATGCCATATAAAGGATAGAATGTGTCTCTTTGAATTCTGTTGAAAATGCCAGGTATGCTGATATTTTGGGTAATGTCATGCTTTGTAAGCTTCAATGTAATGATAATTGTACTTGTTACTGGGCAGCACCTGAGAGAGAAGGGACATGATGGATCTACTGAAACTAAATGTGTTCAGACTGAGCACAGCACATCAAGATGCTGAGAGTAAAAGGTTACAGAGAGCATTTGGTAGAGGGAAGTCAAGGATCAAGCTCAAACTTTGGCTGTTTACATTGGAAAGAGTAATAGAAGAAAAGCAGGAACAAATTAACTATAGATCGGCCTAAAATGCACAGTTTGGATTCAGATCTGAAGTTCTCCCCATTTGGAGAGAGGAGGTTTCGATGTGCTCTAAAATTGACCACAAGTTACTTAATACTGTATATAACCCTCACAAGGCAGCAGGAAACCTGACTTAAAGGCTATTAGAGTCTCACACATGGAAACCAGACACTATTTGACACCAGACACTCAACTGAATCCTAAAACTATAAAACACAGCAGAGCAATAAAGAGTGAAAAAAGAGGAGGAGTCTCCAACACTGCATTAATACATATTAAGCCATCTATTCTCTTGATAATTCACATGCCTAATTGCCATTAGTGACTGTGGAAGCTACTGACTTAGAAAGTGAGAGGATATATGATATATTTTCTCACAAACACTGAAGGGAATTCATTCAGAAATATGAGTAATTTCATAATGTCACTTGTGTGTCCATTAAAATAAGGTTGCGTTTATTTATTTATTTCATTTAATTTCCATGGGGTTTCAAGAGCTAGCAACAAAATCTAATAAAGCAACTATAATTTTGGCTGGACTCTTCTCTCTTCCCTTCCCTCCCCCCCCCCCCCCCCAAGTTTATAGTTATTCATTGCCCTTAGTTAGGGAATCCAAACTGCAGTATGAACATTAGAGTATTTCATGATTCTGTTCTAATTCATAACACTAGAGCAATACTATTGCAAACTCATCTGCTACTCTGAAGGTAAGTATTTAGCTGTATTGGACTTTGGCATCAGAAGTGGGATGAAGGGATCCAAATGGACCAAGGAACTCCAAAAAGAGAGAAACACGTTGGAAACAATAATCCACAAATATATTCCGAGCAGTAGGGGAAAAGTGATTGTAGCCATTTTCCCCAGGATTACCTCTTCTTCTTCTGGTTTTCAAAGAATGGAAGAATACATAGTAAAACTGCCTTCTTTCCCCAAATATGTTTCCAAGTTGCTTGTTTGTTGTGAAATTAAGGAGTCAGGTTCTTACCGCAATAACCATTCCAGGGCATGCGTTATTAACTTATTGGTGCCCTCATGCAATACACTCCTCTGAGGCTGACATGACATACACCCCTCTGAGGCTCAGCCCACTAATGAACTCTCCATTGTGGATTATTGTGATCTATAGGCAGAAAACTAAATCAAAGCTTGATGGTATTAATGTTTGGTTTTTCATTCCTTATTTCATACACGTTTAGAAAATATCTATAAAGTCAAATGAGGATTTCACCATGTACCAAGTAGGATAGTCCTAGTTAGCAAGAAACTTCAGTATCCATGGTCTATGCAGATGAATGCAACAAAGATGTCTCATGGAACATGTAAAATGAGTACAATTCTGTTTTGTGCCTGTTGACCTCAGTCAAATTGGAAAGATGCAATGCAAGCATCTGTTGCATCTTTGCTATTTATACAGCATATAATAACCATTCTCATCTGGAAAAAAGATGCTGTGATCTTTAAATACTACTCTGGATTAATATTTTGTGTGGTTATCTACAACCCAGAGAAGTTCCTGCATTACACAATAGAAATCTAGCATCTGTCCCACCATTAAATTGCATTGTATTTTAACTGTAACAATGTTGATTCAGTACCTATTTATCCTATGGCAGCAAGTATACGCACATTCACATGCCCATAAAAATTGGTCCTATATTTGTTTTTATACAAAACAAATAACCATTTTGTGGGTTCCCAAGACACTGTGCCTCCTTGAATATTTGTAGGACTAGATGCCATCTATTAACACTCACCAAAGTATCTTGCCATTTGCTTTTGTGAGACAACTGATTCGGAAGGATTCATAAAACACATGATGGATGCACTTTGAACCTCCCACACATTTTTCTTTCATATATGGGAGCCTTGATGTTATTTTGCTACCGATTCACACATCAAACCCAATTGCACAACTGTCGTACATAGCAGCTCTTGATAAATAATTCAGCTGTGTAATCCTTTGGAGAATGGCTCATGATCTTACTCTGAAATTGATGTACAACAAACAAATCTTTTGCACAGATAGAATGTGCATTTTCAGTTTTTAACAAAGCTTTCTTTTTTTTAATGTCACTTTATCAGGTGAGTCAAGCTAAAATAAAAATAGCTGAAAATCCACCGTAAACATCGTGATTTCCTTCATTTTGTCCACAGATGGCCAATGACAGCACAGAGACAAGCGAAGCAGGAGAAGAGGAGGAGGACCATGAAGGGGACAATGAGAATAAAGAACGCATGCCATTCATCCAGTAACCCTTAGGGATGGGGGAAAACAGAAAGATTGATTGAGTAGAAGGGAACAAGACTGGGAAATCTATTCTGTGCATCAGTGAACAAATGCTGTAGTACAGTGTGTGTTGTATTTGTCTGCAGCCAGCTGAGCTATAAATTGTTGATCATTGTTGTTTTGAACTCAAGTGCCATTCCCATCCAGTGCAGTATTATGACATTCCATGGTGTGACAGCCAGTCTGTGGGAGTCCCATTGATTTTCTTTTCCTATCTAAAAGCCTTATTAACGTACTGCGTAATTTTAGATGGGCATCTTTCTTCATGTGAATTTGTGTACTGTTTTTTTCAATTTGGAGATTTGTTTTTTTAATTCCCTGCCCATCGTCTGGTATTCTCCGGTAATCAGAGGGAGGGCTTTCAGTTTGTGGACTTTCAGTAAATAAGGTCAAAACATAGCATTTCTTTATGACACACAAATAAGAGGCTGCAAAGAAGACAAATTCTGTTTCCCCGAATCGTGCTACTTCATCTCATAAACAGTTCTGTCTTAAGTTTTAAAAAATACCTCATTTGTAAACCTAGATAATATATGGTAGAGTCTGAAAGAAAATCTGCCGGAAGTCATTAGTAAGCGGCTTGGATTAGTGTCGTATAACCACATTAGTCATCAGCACTACAAATTAAATGGAAGTTGATGCCTGGTGTCAAGTGTCATGCTTACTGTTGATCCCCCTATGTACCATTCCCTTATATTACTTGCAAGGAAAAGTCAATGGGCCACTTTTTCTGCCCAGTGCTTCTTAACCATATGAAACTATTACCAAATTTACTGTTGATTCAATGGCACCTCTTCCCAAGGTTTAGTTTGAGCTAGCTGTGTCCAAAAGCCGAAGCAAGCGTATTCTTAGTGATATTTAAAAGCTGGCTAACAGTAGGGATCATTGGTTCAGCACATAGAATAGATGTTATTTTGTTGGCTGAGTTTACACTTCTGAAATCACTAATGGACTAATAAGCTGAGTAATGGTGCCGAACTCCTACAAAGATTAATCAATTTGCTCACAACTCTTAGGCCTCAATTCCATCTGCACTTATGCGCATGAATAACTTTACACCGTAAATGAGTAATCCCATTGCAGATCTGCTCCCTTGTGTAAAGTTAGTCACATGTGGAAATGTTTGCACGATCGAGTCCTTAAGAACATGTAGCGTATCTACCTCCCAGTAATGGAAACGAAAACAAAACACGACACTGAAATAAATATGCTTGTCCCTATCTTCCATTTACTCAAGTTGCAGCTAGTCAGTTCTTCCATGGTCCCTTTTTATTTATTTTTTATTTTTTTGTGACTGCAGCCACTCACAATAGAAGCAGTAAAGGAATGTCCAAGACTTCATATTCTGACAATTCCCTTTTGGATTTAATATCTTTTTTCACATAAGAAAACACTTCTCCCAAATGCCAAGTTAGCTGATCTGCTAAACCTAGGAGCATTATGTAGTGCTCGAAGTGAAAAATGGGTTTCTCAGGCTTTTCTCAATGTGATGGGAAAGATAAGTCTGGATGACTTGTGTGTGTGTGGCTTTAGAAGATTCTCTCTTCTTTTTCTTTTTTTCCTTCCTCTTTTCCTGTTTAATCCATGCTGCCTGAGTAGCAGTGTCCATCTCTTTACTCTGTGTTCATGCAGTTTTTCTTCTAATACTAGTTAATTGTGCAGAATGTTCATTTTAAATGAGTTTTCTGTGGGTTGAAAAAAAATTACAACTAATGAAAAAAGCCAAATAGTCAGTTTATAGAGAAAAATGCCACAGCAAAAGCTGCTGTTGAAATACAAAACAGAATTTCAGTTTTTTATAGAATTTAATGCAGAACTTCAGTATAATTGTATCATCTTGTCATACCAGTGTTTATCTAAGGTATTAGTGCCACATTAGGCCCAAGTTTGCCATCAGAATACAGACCAAATGAATTCAGTGAGAGTTTTACATGCATTGGGACTGCTAAATTGGGCCTTTAAAGGAATCGCCATTTAATTTTTGTTACATAAGATGACAACAGTAAGAAAAATGGTTGGTTATGTTTGTTTAAAAGTTACTGTAGCAATTTTGTCATGCAGCACACTTCATTTGACTCCAAATGGAGCAATATTGCTAGTAACCCTGAGCTGGCAGTAAAGTGGCATTCCCAAGGCCTTAGGTAACTAGGGCAAGCAGAGTAACAAACCAGTTCTGTTAATACCACAGTATTGGTGGGACTGCACTTAATCTTTATTTGACTTGAAAGGAAATTAACGTTCCTAGAATATCTGTAGAAATGATAGAGGACAATGATCAAAATAAACCGTTTTTCTCATTCTTTCTGGTTATTTTAGTGAGGCAAAAATACGTCTGATGCAACTCATGCCAATTTAGAGCCAGTTTCTGAGCTCCAAAACACCACCTTAAAGGGCTGGAGAAATTCCACTGGATACAATGAATTTCCTCCGGATCTACTCTCCCCTAACATGGGCTAAATTCTACTCTCCATTATGCTGGTGTAAATCTGGACTAAGTGAAGATCCTGTCCTGCTTCCATTGAAATGAATGGGAGTTTTGCAATTAGCTTCAGTGGAAGTAGGATGGGGGTCTCAGAGCAGAATTTGACCCACTAGCCCTAAGAGTTTACTGAAACTTCACAAAAGGTGGCATCTCTTTTGTCTGGCATGTTACAGGCCATTCAGAAGAAAATGATAGTAGTTAGGCTGTTGTTACTGAACAAAACCCTCTCACAGTCTAAACAAATATTTGCATTTATCACTTGCTAACTCTGTCAGTTAAACAACTTCTCTCTAGATAATTGATTGGTTTGAAATAAATTATTTCTCAATTTTGCCTTAAGGAACTGTGAAACCTTCTCTTTAACTTAAGTCTGAAGTGAACTGAAACGTTGTTTAATTGTCTTGTTGCTTTAGAGCTTTTGTTATATTGTGCCTACAAAGCAAATTATGTTTACATAAAAATATAAATAAAATATTACGCATAGCATTACCCTGGACTGGTGTCACTCACTCTAGTATACTGCTCCTGTTAAGAAAAAGAACATTTTTATTGCAAAATACACTGGACCAGAGTCATTAAAACCAGCTGAAAACTACCTTTCTCAGATTGCATTGAGATAAATCTGGGCATGCACATTAACATCAGAGGCGTTCTTTTCCCTTCAGAAAGTAAGATATTTTTAGCTAATGGGCTCAGGTTATTTCCCCTCCTTCCTGATTTACACACTGGAGCTCTATTTAAATCAGTCGAGCCTACTTGTGTAAGTGAAAGAACCACGCACATGGTTATGATCTGAAACAATCAGGATGGACTGGTTGGAAGGGAGGCCATGTGGCTCTGTGCACAGTAATGGGAGTAAGAAGACCTGACTTCTATTTGCAGCTCTGCGACTAACTTGCTATATGGCCTTGGCCAAGTCACTTAACAGCTCCCTTCCTCAGTTTCCTCATCAGACTCTGATTTAGACAAATAGCCAATATAGTACTAAGGGAGCCTTCCCATATACTGATATTGACACTGGGCCATATTCTTCCCTCAGATGCATCAAAACCAGCTATCTAGGCATTTAAGCTTGGAATTTCAAAGATACTCCCATTAGGAGTTAGGCACCAAGGTGCTTTTGAAAATCTAAGCAGGCTTTGAACTGCATCTTTAAATGCCTTAATACCTTTAAAAAGCTGGCCATTAAGTCCTGACTCTGAAAGGTGCTGAGCGTCCCTTAGCTTATGTTAAATCCCATGGGAGTTGAGGGTGCTGAGCACCTCTCCAAAGCATTCAGCACCCAGCAGAATCGTGGCCCTTACTGCATACTACACTCATCACTATGAGACCAGTGAATGAATTTGACACAATGAGCTAAAACTGTGTTGTAACTTTAACTTTCAGTTTACTGGCTGTTGCAGGTTTAAGTCAAGGGTATGTTTGTAGTTGGTGCCTCCTTCCCCTCACAGGAGTGTTGTAAGTATTAAGTGGTCAATATCTGTAGAGTGCTTTGACAAAAAGGGCTATGTAAGTGCCACGTATTATTATTATTATTATTATTATTATGCATGGTGTCCCTAAGAACATGAAACATCTCACAGCCAAGTTCCATCCACTCCAGGTGTTTTGATTAGACTATATTCTTCTGAATGCATTCTTACGAGCTCTATGGATATGTGTGATTCACATCCTAAAGATTGGGTGTGCTTTTAATTATTGCGAAAGCCATCAGATCATTAGCACTAGTGTGTGTGTGTGTGTGTGTGTGTGTGTAACACACTGGTATATACATACACACACACCAGTGCTATTGATCTAATGGCTTTCACAATATTTTATATATAAACCAGTGATAACTTTATACACATATATCCTCTCAGCACACCTATTAAAGTGATATTTTTGATTTAGTAGCTCCATCAGAAGTGTCTCGTGTGAATTTCCAGTTCTCCAGTGACTTCATTGCTAAAGTACCCATTTTAACTAGCTGACTTTTTCAGGGCCATTACTTCTTACTCCCACCTTTTTTTCAATAGGAAGTTTCCATGGCTAGTCCAAATGACTTGACATTTCAGAACAAATGTCTTTCTGAAGGATTGTATAAAGTGAGGCATCCTTCTATCTAGTGAGTTCCTTTAAATGAGCCTCTTTGAATTAATGAATGCTTGGTATTTTCACATGGTTGCTTAGATTTCAGATAATACTGAAACCCGGCTGTACTGTGTCATGATACCTATGGCACATGAATACCACCTCTGATGTTGGACTGCCAGTAGTATAGACAGATTTCTACATTCCTTGCTTGGGTTTTTCAGCAGGATTTTTTGCCTGGAAAAAAAAGGACAGGGGTTCCAGACCTACAAGCTCCATTGGTTGCTTGTTCAGCTATCAACACAGCCACCAGTCATGTTTCCTCTCAACTAATTAGCCTCTTAAGATTGGTCTATACACCTGGACCATCATGTTTCTCTGACTGTATAAATATCTGTCTGAAGTATAATTTCATTCCATGCATCCGATGAAGTGGGTACTAACCCACGAAAGCTTATGCTGAAATAAATTTGTTAGTCTCTAAGGTGCTACAAGTTTTTCTTTCTTATTTTCATTTTGCTGACACAGACTAACACGGCTACTACACTTAAACCTATGATTCATTGACGTTCAAGATGAAAAAGATCTGTTAGACCATTCAGTCCCATTTCCTTGCCCAATATAGGCTTGTTTCCCATAGTACATGCTTTGGTGTCTTGTGGAGTGACTACTAAAGGTAAGCAGAGCTGCTAGTCTTCATATTGCAAGTTACCATTTATAAAATATCGACTCTCACTACTTAGGTGTGAAGATATTCAAAAGATCCAAAATGCACATTCTCTGATCAAACAATGGACTTAAGCCTACAGAGCATCACAGCAGAAAAGTTTTGCTAACTCGTCTGAGAAAAGAGTTCTGCTGACAGTACTTGTGAGTAACACATAATGGAATCGGATGGGGAACAAAGGACCTGGTCTAAGGCAGTGACTCGGAATAATTAAATGTGAGCAGGGGCTGAAGGCAGCCTTAGAAAAGAAAATAAGAGCGATGCAGCAATTATATGTGGCGATGAAGGACACTCATTTAAAGATCACTTAAGCAGAGTATGAAAAGGCTAAGATGCATAGTGCTTTATTTCAGAGACAGCTAACATTTGAAGGACACAGGGAAACGGAAAGAAGGAACTCCGTTTTCTCTCTTCCTCAGGCAGAGGAGATCATCCGACTCCATCCCCACACCCGCTATGCACAACCCCACCTTCTTGCTCCAAAGCTTCAATTACTGCAGTTTGGAGGTATCTCTGAGGAGATTACAGATATCTAGGCACATACAGAAGAGCCAATCCTTCAGACCTGCCATAGGCAAAACTCATATCGACTTCAAAGGGAGCAGCAAACTTTGCATACTGCGAAGGCATGAGGGCAGCAATTATGAGACTCAGAGCTGAATTAATCCATCGTGGTGAATTATTTATTTAGTGAATTTCACTTCTCCTTGGTTTTGTTTTTCTGCATTTAAAATAATCATTCATTATTCTAAATTATTTGCCAAACAATTTTGACTGAATAGCCTTGGTATGTAGATTGGGTGTCAGCAGTTCTCTGTGAATATTCGATAATCAAACTTTGAGCGGCCTTGCTTAGTTTTGACTGGACATGTAGGTCACGTGATATGTTTCCACTCCCTGAGTGAAATGAGTGTATCTCTTAAAAGCAAGTGAATACTCGTGCTTATTAATTCAACATTTATTTTTCATAAGGCTTCTCCCACCCTGGTTTAAAATTCTGTATTTTCATGAATAGTCCTGACAGTAAACTCATTTTTTGGACTTTTCCTAGAAATTAAACATCAGAGGAACATGAAGACATTCTAAGTGAATTCATTTAAAAAAAATTGAATGGATATTTGCAGATTTATTTATTTTTTAGAATATAACTCAGCTCTGACTATGTTCAGCCTCAATTCTGTTCCCTTATTTTGTTCTGTAATGGAAATAACCTGCTAGGAGTATATACTGTTGATTTTATATATAGTTTAATATGTGTAATAAAGATTTGGAAAGGAAAATAATCACAGGCTCGTAATGTCAGAATTCTATAAGTTTTATCATAGTATGGTGTGTGGATGGGGTAGAATAATATTTTAATGAATGAACAATCTGTTTGATGTTCTGAACTGTGTTGATTATATAGGGTAAGTTTATGTAAGGGTATGTAGACCTTACAAATTTGTATATTGAACTGTAGGCAGTAGCAACTAATGTATGTAGCTTGTTTTTTGTAGTGAATTTGTACAGAACAACAAAAGACCATATGAAACTGCCCATACCAAATAATTGGGAAATATTCTATGAGGAACATGGAGTAATCTACAAGAGGAAATCTCACATCTTATTCCAAAGAGCATGAAAAATAATTCTGAAGAGAGAAGTAGCCTCAGGATTCCACACGGTCAATTTTCAGTTCTCGTACAGTATAGATCAATGAAAGCCTCCAATGTCTATTCATGAATATGGAGTTTATTCAAAGGTGAGTAACAGACTCTATTTTCACTGTCTTTTAGTGCACTGACCCAATCAGCTGTACCTTGTAGGGATTTCCTTTAGCTCTCTCTAAGGAAAGTCCATGGGGATCAAAAGTGGTCTTGAACCTTGTTCTGTGAAGAACCCACCAATATTTTTGTCAGAAAACAAGTCTAGTGATCTTGTCAAATTCATACTGGGATGCCTTGTCATTTGGATATAGGCCTTAAAGTTCTCTTCTTTAGTGCATGGAGGGAGAAAATGGTTCAATACTGTTCACTTTGATGTATAATCAAAGCAGTAGGGCTATCTTTGATTAATTTCAGTCACACAGGGCTTGATCCAAAACACATTAAAGTCATTGAAAGAATTTCTGTTGACTTCAGTAGGCTTTGGATAAGTCCCATAATCCAAAAGCACATATGCCAACTTGAAGGCAAGCACATCAAATTTCTGCTCTCTGATTTCCAGTCTTAATAAGCAAATAATGATCAGTCCATTGCTGATCGTGGGGCCAAGAGTAGGCCAAAAGCAAGCAGCCTTAGCCCTTTGTAAACTCTTTGTGATTACCAGTAAAGCTCTGTCTCTTCGAGGCTTTCCTGCTGGGCCATCTGTACTCAATTATCTTATTCTGTAAAACACAGGAGTTGCTACACTACAACAGAATTGCAGGAGTATAATCTATCACATCAAGCCAAAGGAAATACAAATTCATCTTGCAGTACATAAAGCGGATAGGATGGGGGTTTAATATTTCCCCCTAAAGTCCTCGTTCTCTTTGAGTTTAGTGATTATTTCTGGTGGTCATCCCAAGAATAGATTCTCCTGGTTACTGACATAACTGCCAACACATACAGTGTACAAAACACTTCCAGCTCCTAGGCAATCAATGGGGATAGTTCTTACACTGGCAGCCTGTAAATCCCGCAGCATGAGCCAACCTTATCCCTGGTGTTAACACTCTTTTCTCAAAGATGAGCTGAAACAATCACCCAGCTATAATTGACATCTGCATCCCCATTATTCAAACAAGACATCTTTGTTCCAAGTCATTTTTAATATCCAGGCTGACATTCCTCAGCAAATGTTTTCCTTTGAGGGAACAGGTTAGAGTTTGTGTGAATGTGACTTTATCTGAGCTGTCATGTTGATTGATCCCATCTGATTGATCTTAACTAAGCCATACCTGCGGTATCTCTATCAATTACTTCTGTTACAAATCGTGTGGTTATCTGCATGCAGGCTGGAACAATGCTGTGCTCAGTGCCTCACTGCCAGAAGTTGTTCAGAACCTGGAAGGTTCTTAAGAGGAAAAACACAGATGATTAAGTGGCGAGAAGGTGTGATGTAGGAGAAAAGATTACATTATGCACAGTTATGTGCGTCATGGCAGAGCAACACCTGAAGAGTGGAGCTGGTTGCCTGTCATTTGTTGAATTATTTCCTAAATCTTGCCATTATTCGTTGGATGAATTATTTGATGGATACGTGTTTGCAGCATTCACCCACCTCTGCTAAGGAGGGATGTAAGCCTGCGTGGGTATTTGGAGAAAGTAAACCCCAAGGATAGAGAACAATTCCTTTGGATGCTTAGAATTAAAGCCATGAATCTCTTTCTCCACTGATTTTGGTTGTCAACCAAAGAGTAAAACCACTAAAAAACAGAACCCATTCTTTACACTATCTCCTTCCCCAATGGCCATAACACACACCTGTGCGTGCCCACACCCCTTCCTGTAGTTATTTGCAGGGAATCCAGTAGCCTGCTAACCAGCTTGTCCACTCACTCCTCTTTGGCTGACTTCCTTCCCCGTGCCTGGAATTTCAGTGGGTGGCCGGTCGGCCATTTCATGTCTCCAGGCTGGCTTCTACAGGAGGGCTGTAAAACACAAGCCTGTGCCTCCCACAATTTCTGTTGGCAGGTGTGTGCTGACGTGCAGGATTCCTACCCATCCTCTCCCTACCTTTCTGCAGCCCAGCTACCAGAAAGGATTCTTTATCCACAGCTAGAGTGACCCTAATTGGGGGTCTGAGATGCCCCCAGACTGCACCGTGCATAAAACATCTGGATCCTATGTGTGTGTGGGCGGGGGGGGGGGGGGGGAGGATCCCATGGCTTTCAAAGGAGGGTGGCGTGCCTCACTGTTTGAAAATGGCAAGTTGTGATGTTTAAAGGGGATGTGAATCTGTGTGAACTAAACCAGCCCGTGCTCATTCTTGCAAACCAAAGCCAGCAGGCGAATGGAGGCTGCAGGGCGATTCGCTGAGGAGGTTTGGCTTTGTCTCCTTTAATCTCTGCCGGGCTGTTCTGATCCAGTGCAGGCTCAGAGTCGTTCTGTCCTCACCTCCTTCACAGCAGCACTAGAGATCTGACTCGCCTCATCTCCAGGGAGAGCGTTAAACTCCATTGCAAGAGCTGAACTGACTTTCTCTCTCTCGCTTGTTTTTTTCCAAAAGGAGCAGTATTTCCCGGAGGCTGCAGAACATTCCATCGGCACGGCGGTGAGGCAAAACGAGACGTATGTAACACTGCAATAATGCTCCAGGGGCCAAATCTGTGCAAAGCCTGAGTAAACAGGCCTCATGCAGGAGATCTCTGAAGGGGAAATGGGAAACATCCTTCCCCCGCCACAAAATGGTGCATAACACTAATGGTGCTGCTGCAGCCAGGACTTTTAGACATTGAAAGTTTGACAGGTGGACCTGTAGCCACTTCCCTCCTCTGCTTGGCTATGGGCAGAGTCACACCAGAGCACTGCTCTGTGCCACACAGGAGCTGGGAATCCCTCTACATAGTCACTCCATGGCAGTTCCTTGTGTGGGGTGGGCTCTCCACCCCTACATAGTGGTAGCTTATAAGTGTGGTGAGGCAGATTAACCCTCCGCGTGGCAGAAGGCCCCCTAGGTACGTTGGACAAGGGGGACAAAAGGCCAGAACCAAAGGGTTGCCAAATCTCACAATATTTGGTGTTTCTCTTAAAACCCCTGCTCCTGGAGTCATGTGATTATGTGAGGCTCTTAGCTGCCCTTTAAAGAGAGAAAAGTAAGATTTTAGCCCTCATGGTTGCAGAGAAAAGCAGAAAAATGTGACCCAGGTAAAACCAAAGAGCTCCAAAATAGGAGGCAAAGAAAAAGAACTCAGTTAAAATCTCATGGTTTTTGACCCAGCCTCAAGATTATTTTGGGGAGAGGTGCAGAAAAGGATTGACTCGTTATTTTTGGACATCTGAGGTTAGCAATGCTGCCACTATCTAGCAGGGCTGCAGTGTGGCAAGCCAGCCTGCCAGGGGTTAAATGGTTGGAAAACGGAGGCTGCAGGATCCAGCTGCCATGCATAAAAAAGGGAAGGAGGAAAGGGAGGAGCCTGGGGGAAATTGTGGTCCACAGCTGAGAGGAAAAGAGGGTGTTCTTGGGGGGAGGGATAGCTCAGTGGTTTGAATATTGGCCTGCTAAACCCAGGGTTGTGAGTTCAATCCTGGAGGGGGCCATTTAGGGACCTGGGGCAAAAATTGGGGATTGGTCCTGCTTTGAGCAGGGGGTTGGACTAGATGACCTCCTAAGGTCCCTTCCAACCCTGAGATTCTATGATTCTATTATTCTACTGCAGGGATCTCAAACTCAAATTACCACGAGGGCCACATGAGAACTAGTCAATTGGCCCGAGGGCCGCATCACTGAAACCTTTTCATACAATGATACAAAAGTATAGAAAAAAATGAAGAGTAATCTAGTATTCTATTAAAAGTCAATGTATTAACTTTTTTAAAATTGTAATGCAAAGAGGGGTTTAAATAAAATATAAACACTCAGTAATGTTTGGAGCTTGGCTGCCAGTGGAGTCGGCGCTATGGCAGGCCGCAAGAAATAACTCTGCGGGCCGCATGCGGCCCGCGTGTTTGAGACCCCTGTTCTACTGCAGCCTGGAAAAGGGAGGGAGCTTTTTCTGGCCTGCTTGCCACCTGGAAATGGGAAGGCTTTGACCTGGATACAATTAACCTTTTGCTCTGGGAGCCTCTGGTGCTGAGTGGGGAAGCTCGAGCTTTGACACAATACAGTGAGTCTGAAAAAACAACTGGGCTGGAGCAAAGTAGTGAGACAAGAAGCTAGGGAGGCAGTTGTAGCCCATAGTCGGGGCGAGAGGGCTCAGTCCTACCAGGTGCCGAATCTGCTCTGAGAGCTGTGGTTGTGCAAGCATTCACAGTGCCCACGACCTCACCTCCTGCTCATCCCCATTCTGACCTCAGGTGCTCCCTTCCATTCCCAGGGCTTGTGCTTTGCAGCAATCAGCCAGCCCCCAGCGACCTACGCCCCTTTCAGAAACTGCTCTGGTCTACGAAGGAAATGCATTGCTTCTCTGTCAGATCAGAGCCACTTCCCCACCAAGTATCATTGTCTCAATAAGCTGCAGTTTGCAATACAGATGACTGCATATTCCCCTACTTGACAACTCCCACCCCCAAACATGGGTGTCTTCACTGCGGAAGGGAGCATGCTTCCCAGAATGGGTAGCCAGACGTGTGCTTGAGCTAGCACACTCAAAATACCAGTGTAGCCAGGGGTAGCACGGGCGACGACTCGGGCTAGCTAGCTAAGCACGTCCCCAGGGGTCTGGACAGGTTTTTACCCAAGCTGCTGCCCATTCTGCCCCCAGCTGTATTGCACGCATCTGTCTATCTGCTCTGGGAAGCACATCCCCAGCTGCCATGTAGACGTACCCTCAAGGAATAAAGTGCAGCTTTAGCTGGTGCAGCATCTCCATGTCATAGCAACCTGCTCAGCTACCTGCAAAGCTACACACCCTAATGAAAACATGTTATTTCTAGTGAATGCCTGTACAGTGGTTGTGCATATATAGTCTGGAGTCCACTGAATAGCCGTGAGGCTGCCCTCGCCCCAGGTGACTAGACAACTGAGGTCCTCCACGTGAAACATAGGCAATGCTTTGTGAAACCCCGGGGAAGCAAGTAGAATACAGGCCTTATGTACCTGCCAGAATATAGGCATCGTAATATGAAAAGGAACTATGTCAGATGCCCAGGATTTTACAGAGATTCCAGCAGCAGAGGGCATTTCTTTTAATACTAACACCAAGGAGAATGGATGGTGACTGAAGTGTTTTTCCTTCTCATTCCCTATTAATGTCAGTTTGTTTTGGCAGACTAGTTCTCTGTTATTTCACTCTTTGCAATTTTTTTCCTCCAGAGCCTGCATTTCACATTTGGGTTTGGAATTGAGTTGCTCATGACTCACCAGTGACCTTATTATTTTCCATGTAAAAGGCTGCGTTTCCTTCAACAGGACATTTTGGTTCCACTGTTATGTTCCATTCTAGAAAGGGTCAATGAGGCTAAGGGACTTGGCCAGGGCCACACAGTAAGTCAGTAGCACATATGGGAAATAGACTCAAACCCTCCCAGGACATTCCCGAGAAGGCCATAGCTGCCCTTTGAATTTAGCCCTTCTGCTAACTGGAAGGTATTGCTGGAAACTATGCTCTAAGTTGAAAGTTGCACTCAGTCTGTAAGTTGCGTCTGGAGAGCAAAGAATGAAATAACTTACCCTAGACAGATTTTTAAATGCCAAATTCAGCACTGATCCATCCCATTCAATGTGAGTAGGTAAAGAATTAGCCTATTGTTTCTAAACTGACTACCACCATTTTTGCTGTCCTTTTTGACTGTCACAACAGGGTGGTCTTGAGCACACTACCACCTTGGGGGTGTTCTGGGTAAAGAGGGGCCAAAGCTGGAACCCCAGTTCCCACATGGCCAGACTTTGACAAAGTTTGGATTCAAATCAGACCTCCGCTCCAAGCTTCCTGGCTTGTCCCCATAGTGTGAGGTTTACTGAACTGTTGCAAAGTGTTTGTAGCTCCTCAGATGGATAATAGCATTATATATTGACATGTAAAATATTAACACTATAATGTCTTTAATCCCAAAGAATCACATATAGCACTATTGAAATGATTTAATGTGTATATGAAATGGTGTGGAACATAGCAGTCATGGGAAGGGTACATACTGCCCAAAGGTGTGAGAGAAATTTTTTGTCTTACAGAAGTGCCCAGGGAACTTTGATCTGCACACAGTCACCTGTTTGGCATTAGATACCAATGGCAATAGATACCCATTCAGTAAAGACAAGTGAAAAGTACTACACTTGCGAAGAAAAAATCAAATGCACAACTACAAAATGGGGAATAACTAGCTAGGTAGTAGTGCTGCTGAAAAAGGCCTGGGGGTTATAGTGGATCACAAGTTGAAGATCAGTCAACAATGTGATGAAGTTACAAAAAAGGCTAATATCATTCTGGTGTATATTAACAGGAGTGTAAGACACTGGAGGTAACTGTCCTGTTCTACTCAGCTCTAGTGAGTAGAGTAGTAGTGAGTAGAGCTGGAGTAGGGTGTCACACTTCAGGAAAGATGTGGACAAATAGGAGAGAGTCCACAGGGAGGAAACCAAAGAAAATGTTAAAAGGTTTATAAAACCAGACTTGTGAGAAAAGATTTTAAAAAACTGGACACGTTTAGTCTTGAGAAAACAATATTCGGAGGACTGATAACAGTCTTCAAATATGTTAAGTGCCGTTATAAAGAGGATGGTGATCAATTGTTCTCTATGTGCACTGAAGGTCGGACAAGAAGTAATGGGCTTAATCTGTAGCAAGAGAGATTTAGGTTTGATCTGAGGAAAAACTTTCTGCCTATAAGGGGAGTTAATTTCTGAAACAGGCATCCATGGGAGGTTGTGAATCCCCATCACTGGAGTATTTTAAAGAACAGGTTAGACAAACACCTGTTGGGGATGGCCTAAATACACTTGGTCCTGCCTCAGCGCAGGGGGCTGGACTAGATGACCTCTCAAGGTCCTTCCAGACTGTGCTGCATGATATCGGCTTTACATATTCACACAGTTCACTTGCAGGACACGGGTGTTATTTCAGCACTGTCTAGGCAGCAGCATTTCTGTGGGCATTTGTGTGGCTTTAATTTAATAACAGCACATATTAGTTAATATTACTCATGTGGAGATGGTTGAGCTTTCTTCTAGCTCAACATTCCATCACTGACTAATGTTGTTTCACAGTGCTCTGTTTATTAATCATTGGGCCAGCAGAGCAAACACCGATCTAATAAGAAGATAGCTAATTATAATAATTATTAAGCTTCCTGCTTTATCCCCAATAAGATGGTAAATTAGGCCCAATCTTGCTCCTACTGAAATAAATGGGAGTTTTGCTACTGACTTTGCTGGAGATAGGATCATTATGATGTTTTATTATTATTTATTTGTATTATTGTTGTGCCTAGGAGCACCAGTCATTGTGTTTTCTCTGATTGCAGAGATAGCCTAAAGGATGAACACCTTCATTTAGCATGGAATTATATGTTTTGCAAAGGGACTGTCTTGATAAAGACCATTCCTGTCTGATACACAGATGTTTCCAATGAGTAAAAAGTAAGACTAGAGGGTTAAATCCTGCTGGTCTCACTCAGACAAAACCCCTGTTGCCTTCAGCGAGGATTTGGCTCATCAGTGCAGTGGCATAGCCAGGTTTAGAGCACAGGGGGAGCGGAGCTAAAAAAAAAGGCGACGGGAGCAAAAAAAAATGCTCCGCTCTGGCTGCAGCGTAGGAGCAAAAGGCGTTGGGAGCCGCTTCTGCTCAGTGGGGGAGCAGCCGCTCCCCCTGCTCCCCCCCGGCTACACTACTGCATCAGTGCAAACCCTTCCTCCGTGCAACCCTTTGGGTGTGAGGGGCCTTCTTGCAGAACAGCTAGGATGGTACCACCACATAAGGCTGATAGCAGGGAGGGGAAAGCCATGCAGTAGCAGTGTGTCCTTTTTTGGTATGGAGCCTGGCCCTGCACACAAGGCATTCGGGGCTGGGCCAGGAAAGTGGCAGCACCAAGGGGTCTAGCTGCATGCCTCCTCCAGCCCCTTCCCCACTCCAGGGCCAGGGAGGCTGCTCCAGCCACCCCATGGTTTTGTTTAAGGATTCCTATTTCCTCCAAGGTAGACCCCAGCATCCAGCCCAACACCTTGGCCTCCGCCTTAGGGGGAGGCCTGCCTCATAATGATTTAAGGTGTCTTCTGTAAATGTGGGTAACAACTTAAGCAGCGAGTCTTGGCATGTGTGCACTCTCCCTTAGCGATGTAGTGAGAGGCTCGGCAAAGAAGTAACTTTGATCCAGCAATCACAGGGCTCGTTAAAGGTTAGGCAACATAACCAGCCTGTCATAGTGCCGTATACTTACGGCACACGTGAGCACTCTTGAAATCATGTCACAGCACTGGATTACGTTGATTAACGAGCACTAAAATCAAAGCATTCGTTTGGGGAATGGTATTAACAACAAAAAGCATCGCCCGCCTATTTTATATTCCCATGTGTGAAATATCCCTGGATCCCATGCTAAATGAAGGTGTTCATCCTTTAGGCTATCTCTGCAACCAGAGATCATGCACTGAAGAACTGTCTGGAGAATATACCATACAGCATAAGCCCAACATTCCACTTACTGACACTGGTATAAATCTGGAGTGGCTACATAAACCTCAGTGGAATTACCCTGGTGCAAACCAGTGAGAAAAGAATCAAGCCTTTTCTGTTCAGTTTGGTGGGTTTAGCAGGACAAAATCATGGACTGAGTACTCAGTTATTCCTAGGTCTCTTAAGCCATCTACTGGAAATAAGCATAAACTGAAATGCAAAAGAGCATGTTACAACATATAATATGGTTTTGGTTGCATTATATCTGAAGTGCATGGTGTCCAGGAATAAATGAGAAAAGCAGACCGCATAGCTGTTGCTTGGAGTATGCCATGTCAGCCAACCAAATGTTGAGGAGCTGCATTCTTGTCTTGCATGGTGAAATCCCCACACACTGAACCTGTCCCCTTCACAGCCCTGAGCCCACAGAGCAGTCACTCTTGTGTGCCGACGGAGATACCTGAATAATGGGCTGTTACAGGATTCCTCCAGCTCTACCACAGAGACCAAACTTAT
Organism: Chelydra serpentina; assembly: GCA_037349315.1. Classification (NCBI taxonomy): domain Eukaryota; kingdom Metazoa; phylum Chordata; order Testudines; family Chelydridae; genus Chelydra; species Chelydra serpentina. The sequence continues at coordinate 29,272,975 of JBAIAC010000026.1, forward strand.
AGATTTTCAAGGGCAAAGGAGCTAGGGATAAGGCAGTTTTCATGCCCTCCTTTCCCTGGCTAGCAGCTATTTCTGCTTGGTGCTTGCCTTTTAGTTTGCATTCTTAGGGAATTATTTGTCTGTCAGTCATCACTCTTTTGTCTGAGAGTACATTTAGTTTTCCTAAAACTTCAGATTAATCTTTCCTATCATGTGCGATTGCATTGGCTGTCACACAGATTTCTCCAGTGCCCATTTGTGTAAGTAATTCTAGAGTTGTCATAAATGCTAAGGTCTGTAAATCAATGGAATTTCTGAAACAGCCTAATCCTATTCATCAATTAGTGGCCACATCTCTCTCCGGTTTCCTACCACCAAAGGTGCTAGCTGCCTGGAAATCCAGCCACACAAGAATTGTTGAGCCACCAGGCAGTGCTGTCCCAGCTATCCAGAATGCTAACTAAATGCCCAAGTTAGATTAAGCAAAGGGAAGCCACCAAGATTTTGAAAAGGCCCTCAAAGATTTTTGTATCATAAGGATAATCAGGAAAATTGAGGGTGTGCTTTTGATGTAATATGTAATATATTTATACCATATAAATCTTCTGGGAACCTTCCATGTACCAGTGCATTTAAAATAAACTTGTAAGGATTGCCATAAAAGTCCATGGTGACTATAGCAGATGTGAAAATTGGGAGGAATGTTTTACACCTGAGCTTCCATGAGATGGCAGCATTTCTGAAAAGGGACATAATTTCTAAATAGACAGATGTGGGGTTACTAGATCCAACTGCCACCCATACAGATCTCCTAGCAACACCCCCAGACTTAAATCAACACAACCACCCACCCTACAGCACAATCAGCATGCACAATCCCAAACAAACAAACTCGCCCACACAGCACACATCCTCATTTGCCACTATACAAATCCAAATAACAGCTATAAAATAAAATTGGAACAAATCAAAGGCTAGAGTCTCCTTTATACTGAGCCCCTTTGCACCATTCTGGCCATGTGAAAGGACCTTGAAATGGTAGTAGATTACATTTACATCCATTCTAATTCCCTATTCCCCCTGACACAGTGGTGTACAGGGGCCTTAGGGTAAATGGGAATGTGATTCCTGATGTTTCACTAATGTATTTGTCAGCATTCTAAAATTTTGCAGACACAATTGCCAGAGTTCTAGAATAATGAATGTATTGCTAAGGGTCTGACTCAATGTCCAGTGATGTCTTCTGTCCCCCACCCATTGGCATTATAATGGGGGACTGGCCTTTTAAAGCCAGAGGAGGTAGCTTGAGAAGTCAGCTACCCCATTCCCTGTGTCCAGGAAAGTGAATGAAGCAGCCTCTGGGAGATAGGAAGTTGGATCTGGGGAACAGTTAATGTCTGTGAGGGGAACGCTAGAGGAAAACCCAGACCACTGTTCCTCCCAGTACCATAATGCTTATACAGTGGGTGGGACAAGACTCCCCTATCTGCAAGGCAACACAAACAGGTGTTTGGGGTTATTAGACCCACCTGGGAAGGATTAAGGCTTGGGCAGGTGACTGTGCAGGTAATTTAAAGGGAAGCTCCAAGCTTACTCAAGAAGGAGTTGCTGGAGGAAGCTGTGGTTGGGAGCCTGGACAGGACAAGAGACAGCTAGTCCCTGGCCCTGGGAGGAAGACTGTAAAACCCTGATCTAAAGGGGTGAGTTTGAAGGGTGGGGCAGCCAGGACTAAAACGGCACACTCCAAAAGGAGCTCTATGGAAACCCTGCCTCCTCTCAGAACTCTTGCTCCAGGCTGTCTACACACTCAGGCAGATGTCACTGCAGAGGTTTCATTCGGGTCATGATGCCAGGCTATGTGAAATGAAAGCTGAGGTTCTGATCTCATCACATGACTCCAGAACCTGGGCCCTGTACACCAATGTATAGTGGCTATGCTTTAAGCTGGTGCTGATTATAAGAACACAGTGGAACATACAGTAGGGAAGTATAAATACACAGCATATCAAAATATGGGAGTTGCCTTACCAAGTGGCGGGAGGGTCAGTGCTAACAAGCCAATTCAATCCAGGAAGTTTTTGGAAAGTGTAGGGGACAATTTCCTGGTGCAAGTGCTGGAGGAACCAACTAGGGGAAAAGCTCTTCTTGAACTGCTGCTCACAAACAGGGAAGAAATAGTAGAGGAAGCAATAGTGGATGGGAACCTGGGAGGCAGTGACCATGAGATGGTCCAGTTCAGGATCCTGACACAAGGAAGAAAGGAGAGCAGTAGAACAGAAACCCTGGACTTCAGAAAAGCAGACTTCGACTCCCTCAGGGAACTGATGGGCAAGGTCCCCTGGGAGAATAACATGATGGGGAAAGGAGTCGAGGAAAGCTGGCTGTATTTTAAAGAATCCTTATTGAGGTTGCAGGACAAACCATCCCGATGTGTAGAAAGAAAAGTAAATATGGCAGGCGACCAGCTTGGCTTAACAGTGAAATCCTTGCGCGTCTTAAACACAAAAAAGCAGCGTACAAGAAGTGGAAGATTGGACAAATGACCAGGGAGGAGTATAAAAGTATTGTTCAGGCATGCAGGAGTGAAATTAGGAATGCCAAATCACACTTGGAGTTGCAGCTAGCCGGAGATGCTAGGAGTAACAAGAAGGGTTTCTTCAGGTATGTTAGCAACAAGAAGAAAGTCAAGGAAAGTGTGGGCCCCTTGCTGAATGAGGGAGGGAACCTAGTGACAGAGGATGTGGAGAAAGCTAGTGTACTCAATGCTTTTTTTGCCTCTGTCTTCACAGACAAGGTCAGCTCCCAGACGGCTGCACTCCGCAGCACGGTATGGGGAGGAGGTGACCAGCCCTCTGTGGAGAAAGAAGTAATTCGGGACTATTTAGAAAAGCTGGACGAGCACAAGTCCATGGGGCCGGATACACTGCATCCAAGGGTGCTAAAGGAGTTGGCCGATGTGATTGCAGAGCCATTGGCCATTATCTTTGAAAAATTATGGCAATCAGGGGAGGTCCCGGATGACTGGAAAAAAACTAATGTAGTGCCCATCTTTAAAAAAGGGAAGAAGGAAGATCCAGGGAACTACAGGCCAGTCAGTCTCACCTCAGTCCCTGGAAAAATCATGGAACAGGTCCTCAAGGAATCAATTCTGAACCACTTAAAGGAGGGGAAAGTGATCAGGAACAGTCAGCATGGATTCACCAAGGGCAAGTCATGCCTGACGAACCTAATTGCCTTCTATGATGAGATAACTGGCTCTGTGGATGAGGGGAAAGCAGTGGATGTGCTATTTCTTTACTTTAGCAAAGCTTTTAATACAGTCTCCCACAGTATTCTTGCCAGCAAGTTAAAGAAGTATGGGCTGGATGAATGGACGGTACGGTGGATAGAAAACTGGCTAGATGGTCGGGCTCAACGGGTAGTGATCAATGGTTCCATGTCTAGTTGGCAGCCGGTATCAAGTGGAGTGCCCCAAGGGTCGGTGCTGGGGCCGGTTTTGTTCAATATCTTCATTAACAATCTGGAGGATGGTGTGGACTGCACCCTTAGCAAGTTTGCAGATGACACTAAACTGGGAGGAGTGGTTGATACGCTGGAGGGAAGGGTGAGGATACAGAGGGACCTAGACACATTAGAGGATTGGGCCAAAAGAAATCTGATGAGGTTCAACAAGGACAAGTGCAGAGTCCTGCACTTAGGACGGAAGAATCCCATGCACTGCTACAGACTAGGGACAGAATGGCTGGGCAGCAGTTCTGCAGAAAAGGACCTAGGGGTTACGGTGGACGAAAAGCTGAATATGAGTCAACAGTGTGCCCTTGTTGCCAAGAAGGCTAATGGCATTTTGGGTTGTATAAGTAGGGGCATTTCTAGCAGATCAAGGGACGTGATCATTCCCCTCTATTCGGCACTGGTGAGGCCTCATTTGGAGTACTGTGTCCAGTTTTGGGCCCCACACTACAAGAAGGATGTGGATAAATTGGAAAGAGTCCAGAGGAGGGCAACAAAAATGGTTAGGGGGCTGGAGCACATGACTTATGAGGAGAGGCTGAGGGAACTGGGATTGTTTAGGCTGCAGAAGAGAAGACTGAGGGGGGATTTGATAGCTGCTTTCAACTACCTGACAGAACAAGGAGTAATGATTTCAAGTTGCAGAGGGGGAGGTTTAGATTGGATATTAGGAAAAACTTTTTCACTAGTAGGGTGGTGAAGAACTGGAATGGGTTACCTAGGGAAGTGGTGGAATCTCCTTCCTTAGAGATTTTTAAGGTCAGGCTTGACAAAGCCTGGGATGATTTAGTTGGGGTTGGTCCTGCTTTGAGCAGGGGGTTGGACTAGATGACCTCCTGAGGTCCCTTCCAACCCTGAGATTCTATGATTCTATGAATTAAGGTGGAAGTGGGCTATTCTCAACAGTTGACAAGAAGGGGTGGAAATCACTTTTGTAGTGCAAATGAGGCCAATGTAAACAGGGTGGCCCATGCATCTGTAGGATGCAGCTGCTAAAGGGAGAAATGACTATATACGTGAGAAGACCTACTCTTAAATCCTTAAATAGAAGGCCATAGTGACCAAATCCCATGTGGGAAAGCGGTCCAAACAAGTCAGCACATTTATATCACTTGATTGGACATACTGGCAAGAGGCAAGCTGTACTGTTAAGTAAGTTGTTCATGAAGAGAAGTTATAATATCCCACCAGCCTTCATGAACATGTACATATGTGAGTGGCTGTCCTCTGTCTCACATATTGAAGCTAAGTGTTCGTTCCCGCCACTTTGCCTGGAAGTTGCCTATCTGTGGAGGAATAGCAGCAGTGCCAGGCCGGGACAATCGTGATACAGAAAAAACAAAACTTCATGAGTCTGAAATTCTCAGATAATTTCCTGGAAGGGAAAGAGAGCACCACACATTACAGGGGAGACATTAACACAGTGGGTCATCCTTGCTTATTTAAAATAAAAATTAAAAAAACAACAACATAGGTCTAAGCAAACTGAGGTGCCGCCAGTAATTCCCAAATCAGGCCTGGAATCTTTGCCAAGTCAGAAGGGGCAGCATTTTAAAAGACTCCATTCAGCTTCTTCACTGCACCTGGAATGCAAAGAAACAGAGGCTTTACTTTGAATCCTAACTCTCCTTCTCCTTAAAGAAGACAAAACAAAGTTCCATTTTATCTTTAACAAACAAAGAGGGTATAATTCACCCTTCCCCTAAAAATGCAAGATTTAAAAAATGTAAAAATTGGGGGTTTGGAAGAGAAAACCCAAACCACATCCTGTGCATGAGGTCTCCAGTCTGCAGGAGTTTGTTTGGGTATTCAGCTCCATTTGAATATTTCACATATTAATCAGCAGAGAAATGTTTCGATGGAAAATTACTTCTGGTGTTTTTCCTCTCCAAATACATAGCACAAGAGTTCAGGGACAGTCTGCAGAATGGTCACTTAATTGTGTAGTCAGGGCCCCAATGAGAAATGAGTTGTTTGACTTAACCACTAAAATGTTTGCTGCAACCAGGAAAAAAAATATTTAGTGCATTAAAACTGGCTGAAGTAGAAAATGGAAGCCATTGATTGAAGATTTCAGCAAGTTCTATGGAAATAAATGAATGCATTTTATATGGTAAAAATATTCATTTTATTTATGAGTGAATTCTCTTCTGGAACACGATGTTCTAAAATATGTCCTTTCTGTCAACACAATATAGGGTTTTGCCTAACAGTGTTGGAATTATTTATGCAGGGTATTACCACGATACTATTTAACCATAAAAATTCCTTAAAGTCCAAAGGCCAAATGGTATTTTATACTGTTGCTTTAAACATGCCTTTAAAAAGCCTAAATATTAAGCAATTTACTACATCCAAACAGTGACACAACATTTACAAGCATTTGATCAAGATACAAGTGGGCTAAACCCAGGGGTGCTTAGACCCATACTGGTGCTCTCCAGAGTGGTCAGGCAGATATTAGCAATGAACCCTTTAAGATTTAACTTTTTTTTATAACCTGCAACAAACAAGAGATCGTTCACAAATACTGACTTCAGTTTAAAACCATTTGGAGACAGTTCACCCTTATTACAAGTCTTAATCCAGATAAAATTTACAATCTCCTTTCTTCTCAAGGCCTTTCCTCCCCTCCTTCTTACTGACCAACAGTTTTTCCATTGCACCTAGTTCACATAGGCTGCAACAGTGGGTTGGAAGGACCATGCTGGTTTATTTGAAGACAGATTCTCTTTGTCGTATTTAAAACCATTTGCTGCCACCCCTACTGGTCATATGCCTTCTTTTCACAAACTTCCCCTTATCGTATTAGTTATTCTTTGAACCAGATGTCTTCCCTACTTCACCCCTTCTGGCCTTGTATCTAATTATTTTCAAGGTCTTCCTTCTACTTACTTTTCAGGGCCTTTCTTTATAACCCATTTTCTTAACCAAATTTAAATTAACCCTAATTCTTTAATTTCATATTTTTCCTGTAGAATGTGACCGCGGTTGTGCATTATGGTTGATATTCACATTTGGCTTTTAAAAATTAGGCAAAAATTAGCCTGGAATGGCAAACTGCAGCCACTGGGAGCTGCGATCAGCCGAACCTGCGGACACTGCAGGTAAACAAACTGTCCCATCCCACCAGTGGATTTCCCTGACAGGCCGTGTGCCAAAGGTTGTCGATCCCTGTTCTAGACTCTAGAATCTAGAGTAATACAGGACACTGGGGTCGTGTAGTAATTTTTGTTGTTGGAAGTGGGTCGCAGTACAATGGAGTTTGAGAACCCCTGCTATATTCTGACTATTCAAGAGAATTGGAGGAATAAGGATAGGGAGAGAGACCTTATTCTCAGCTTTATATTATCTACTTTTATCTATTATGTTAGTTGTTCCACTTGAAATTCCACAGGTTGGCAGTGGCTCAGTTTAATTCTTGACAGCTTTCAGATTCTCTCTACAACAGACAATTAGTCACAAACTCAAGAGCTTTTCTATCTAAGCCTATATTGGTCCCGTTTGTCAGAGTATGAAACTCTGGAAAACAACTTACTGTAACTCCAGAAATAGCTATTGCAACAACATGTCAGCTTCACATTTTGTCCAAGCATGACATGACACAAAGAGTAATCTATGAGCTCCAAAACCTGGAGGAGGTGGTAAACCTCAGTAAAACAGTTGGCCAAAAAGCAATATTTGAACAGCTTTCCTTTGAACAGATCAATGCATTCACCGTCTTAAAAGGTCTATTCACCAGCTGTGTTTTATTTGCAGCTTCAGTAACTCAGTACCAACTCAGTACCAACAGCTCTACCAACTCAGTACCAACTCAGTAACTTCTTATTCCATGCAACAGGAAATGATTTGTGCAGCCACACCTATTTCAGGAGCTCAGCCCAGCATCCAAGTCTAGTTCCACATAGATCTCTTAGTACTCAACGTGTAACTGCATGCTGTTTCCACAAACCCATTATATACACAGTGGAGGATAAGAATGGGTTGTTCAAAGCCAGTTTGCAGCAGCAGATTATGATCCGACTGCAATAGGGCATACTTTCTACCTGGAGCAGCCTCCATGGACCAACCTGCAGGTTCCTATAAACAAAGCTATCTCATTTTCTGAATGACCCTGTTATTGGAAAGAACATGTGGACAAACTGAGAAAACTGCTTCTAAAAGCCCACCTGGGTCACTGAACAATATCGTGGACTATGGCTTTTGCAAGTTGGAGGTGATCATAAGACCTTGTCTAAACACACAAGCTGAACTGCTTTAACTATATCAGTATAGTTAAAGCAATACATGCCCTCCTCCCCATGGATGCAGTTACACCAAGAAAAGGTACTTGTACCAGTATAGTGTATTCCTATAGGGGAAGGGAAATACACTATATTGGTATAAGGCATTTTTACACTGATATAGCTGCATCCACACTATGGGTATATTCTCTCCAATTTGTCCACAACTTTCTTAAAGTAGGGTGCCCAGCATTGGACACTCTACTCCAGCTGAGGCCTCACCAGTGCCAAATAGAGCAGAACCTTTATCTCAGCATCTTACATGGGACACTCCTATTAATACACCCTAGAATGATATGAGCCTTTTCTGCATCTGCATAACATTGTTGACTCACACTCAATTTGTGTTCCAGTATAACTCCCAGATCCTTTTCTGAAATACTGCTGCCTAGCTAGCTATTCCTCATTTTATAGTTGTGCATTTGATTTTTTTTCTTTCCTAAGTATTGTACTTTGCACTTGTCTCTATTGAATTTCATCTTGTTGATTTCAGACCAATTCTCCAATTTATCAAGGTCATTTTGAGTTCTGTTCCTATCTTCAAAGTGCCTGCACCCATCCCAGTATAGCAAATTTTGTGTGCACACTCCACTTCATTATCCAAGTCACTGATGAAATTATTGAAACATACGATTCCCTTTGTATCTGATCCACAGAGGATATGAGTCTGTTACAGCTCTCAGCTTGGTTGATTGGCTTTTTTAGCCCATGCTGTAGAGACTCATGTTTTCAGCGGTAGTGGTTCACAGTTCAGTCTCTGGTGTGACAGCTTAATTGGCAGCCATCACACTTACCTACTATGTTTTCAAGGCAGACTATATGTTTACATACATGTCTTGTACTTGGTCAGCAGTATGTCAGAATGCCCACTACTACATGACCCTGTTGTGCTGTGATATTTAACAACAACACCAACGAGTTAACTTTATTGTTACAGAGACTTCATTATGCTGATCTAAAGTAACTGGGAAGTGCCTAGATCCTCTGACAAGAGATGCTAGAGAGACCCACTCATACTTTATATTAAGGGTACATTTAGAAATAGTTTTAAAGGGCTAATTAATGATGAATAGATGTTTTAATGATTAATCAAGTGGTATGGATTGTTAGAGTCAAAGGATTGTTTATAGCAATTCATAACACCTTCTACTGATGTCCTGATAACCAGGGTTTGGGAACAGCCAGTACAGACTTACGCACTGTACAGGCACTTCTCTGGAACTATTATCTTGTTCTCCTGAATCTCAGCATTTTTTCCACTCTCCCCCACCCCCAGCTGTTCTGGTTGTGAAGAAAACCTCTCAAATGGGAATGGAATTTAGCCAGTGCAAAGATGTCTAGGTGAGTCTGGAACAGCTCTGACAGGCGTGAATTGCCCCATTCATCTCCCTGAGATGAGGTAAGGAATGGTGTCCTTAGCCTCTGTTTGTCAGAGGGGGGTGATGGATGGCAGGAGAGAGATCACTTGATCATTACCTGTTAGGTCCACTCACTACGGGGCACCTGGCATTGGCCACTGTCGGTGGACAGGATACTGGGCTGTATGGACCTTTGGTCTGACCCAGTACGGCCATTCTTATGTTCTTAGGTGTGAACCCAGACACCCAATGATGATTGTTTGAACCTCAACACAGTTAGCTATTTCATTCATGTAAAAAAGGAGAGGCCGGGTCACACATCTGCACAATTCCCTGTGGGCAACATCTCATTTTGGTGCCACAAATGGGCAGGAGGTGCCACCGCTTATTTTTTTCCTTTCAGTCAAGAAGGATCCAGGCCCAAGGAGGACAGCAGATTCCTTGGGAATAGTCAAGCCCCACTCAGGGAAGCCTGATTCAAAGAGCCCAGTGGACCTCAATTAATTGAGAGACATCGGATTTTGATGACTCAAGTGAAACAGGCTTATTGTGTTGAAGGAGGCTGGAAGAGTACCAGCACTTTTCCTCCCGAATCCTACCCCAGTCTATAACACATACTACTCATGTTGGTAAACTTGTAACATCTATTAGTCACTTATTAACCCTTTATAAGCTGTTGATAAATGTACCCTTCATAGAAAGTGATCAAAACCCCTTGGAGAGCTACAGAGGTCAGGCCTGCTGTCAAAGAACCGAGTGGCAAAACTCCCATTGACCTCAATGGAAGGTGGATCACATTCATTGTCTAACTTTAATTGGCTTAGGCCAGACCCATTTGCAAGAAGCTGGATGGGGATGTTGCTAAATGCTTCTATGACATTCACGTAAGTAGTCTGATTGTATCTCCTTGAAAATGACAATGCAGGGATGAATGTTTCTTGAATGCCCATTTGCTTTTCCATGACCTTCATCCTCAAAGTTTTAAATATTACTCCTGAAAAATGGAGTTCACTGATGACAAAACAAATACATCGTTCAGTTCCAGTGTACGCTATGTAAAATGGATCTGGCCCAACTGAAATGAGTTGAAGAGGAGGAATGAGAACAAGGGGGTACCTTATGCTGAAGCATCAAACACATTTCGTAAGCAAGGCGTACAGCCAACTCTATCACTACAGTTTTATAAAGCTGACCTCAGTCAGTTCATATTGAGCTGTGGCTGTATGATTTGCTCTCTTAGCTGCTATAGAGACTCTCTGGAAGCTTCTTATTAGCTTTTGAAAAGAGACATGGCACAAACTGGACTTCTAATTTTTCTCCTCATTAGCATACTACTGCTGGATCAAGCTACTGGCCAGGCTTCCAAGTTCAAAGCCAGAAAGCACAGTAAACGTAGAGTGAAAGGTAATGGTTTAATTTGGGGGCATATATACCAGGGGCATTTACAATACGCGTAAATATTATTTGAACCAGTGGTTAATATTATTTTTTAAATGTATTATCAAAGGGTATTTGTGCCTATATTTACTCTGCCTAGAGAGAAGAGTTTGTATACATTATTTGCGTTACAAGTACTAGTAAAGTGAAGTGTAATGTGCCAAACTATATTACATAAATATAGGGTAGAGAGCCAAATAGTGTCCTCTCTGCTCCATTGACTTTATTTGGGATTCTGAGTTGTAAATGAGATCGCAGTTTGTCCCATGATCTTCAGTTATCTATTATATAATTGATATCACAAAGAATGGAATATCATGTGCATCTGGTTAAAACAAGCTGAATAAACTAACAGACTCCTAAGGATTTTTGTTGAGATTTATTTTCCATGACCTAGAAAGTTTTGTAACTTTTTAATGGGATATTTGTAGGATATTCTTCTGTTCTAATTATTTAGGTAGTTTTGTACAATGATGGACAAAAGAAACCAGAAAGAATTTGTGAGAAAAGTATAGTTTCCCAATAAAAATATGCAGCGCAAAGACAAAAACCTTGAATGTTGTTGGGAAATGTGTGTATTTAATTTAAACTTACTTCCCATTTTTTGGAAAGCATAATGTAGATTACACAGTTGGTGAATATTTACTTGTTAGTCAGTGAAAAGTAAGCAGCTTACACAAGTCCATTTCTTACTATGCTCACACTACTCTAAAAGTCAGGAGGCTGTATGGCATTTGTTTCCCCTTCTCATGAATCTATCTGTCTAGTTTTGAGGGTTTTACACCATGCTCATTACCACGGTATCTGGGAGCCCTGATCCCTATTGTAACCCATGTGCATTTCTGTGCAGTAGCAAAGTAAATCTGAACATCGGGCCTCTTTTATTTAGGTGACTAACTTTAGACACCCAAAATTGAAAAGGTCTGCCATAGCATCTTTTGGGATTGTTTGGGGTTATTTTGCCAAGACAAGTATATAAAATGGGTTGTAGCCCAATAACTAAATATAATTTTCAAAGCAAAAATTCCATTGGGGAAAAAAACTCTCAACATCTCCACCCCATCTAATAGCTAAATTAGGACATGTCTACGTTACAAAATTATGTTGACCTAACTTATGTATGCATACAGCCACCGTAGTTATAAAATCGCTTGTGAATGTGCACACTTAGCTCCTTGTGTCAGCAGTGCGTGTCCTCACCAGGAGTTCTTGCACCAATTGAATTGTCAGTGTAGTGCACTGTGGGATGGCTTTTGAAAGTCAGTAACAGTCGACGGAAGTAACGCAGTGACTACATTGACCTAATTTCATCCATCTTGACTCTACCCCATTTGGGGAAATGGTGTTACTAAATTGGTGTAGAGAGGCGCTTACGTTGGGGGGAGCCAAATTTAAGTGAAGACACTTCCACAGCGAGGTTGATGCAATGCAGCTTACATTGACCTAACCATGTAGCATAGACCAGGCCTCAAATGTACAGCCAAAACCAAATCTCTTCAGCAGCCCTAGTACAATAATGACTGATCTCTAAGTAATAGTCTGAATTTATAATTCAGTAACACGTTAAAAAGTTGGAATAAGTGAACTACCATGAGAGTGCATTGGAATTTCATGTGTATTCACCTAAAGAGAGCCCAAAATGCAATTCAGTAGAAACCAATGAGCAAAACAGCAAGCTGTCATATTAATACTATACTTAATCTTGGGAAATTAATTTTACTAAACCTATGTATTTCAAAATAGTTAAATATGCAATGTATTTGTTTATGAATATTTTTTGCTTTATTCTCATCCTGCATACATTTTGTGTTGGTACAATCTCGCTGATTTCAATGGAAGAAGGTGCACTAGTGTCACAGAGCACTGAGTCTGACCCAGGTGAACATTTCGTTTGTCTTATAATTATTACTAGAATTGCATTGCTTTGATATTGTGATTTTTTATGGGATTTAAATGATTGCTACTTAATTTTATTGCATTATAGCATTTTGGTTGTCTCTGAATATTGTAAATTACTATGATTTTTCTCCCAACAAAAGAGTTATGCAAATCTCATACATGCAGAAGCCCATGATATTTCAACAGAGCTTCTGATTTAAAGATATTCTTCAGTGTGTATATTTATTTATTTATTCATTCATTCTTTTAAGAAAAGGACGGTGATCTAAAGACTCAGATTGACAAGCTGTGGCTAGAAGTAAACTCCCTAAAAGAAATGCAGGCACTTCAGACAGGTAAAACATGTTTTATTAGTCTATTTTTACTAGGAAATGTCACTAAACATTTCATCAGTGAAACTAAACATTCCCCTGTCCCCACTATAATGTTCAATGAAGAATCGTGCTTCTTTGACAAGTGGGATTCCTTAGCAACATGGCACCGAGATGTTGCCAACATCTTCCACTTGATATAGCCAGCAATGACCTGGACTTTGGAAGAGCCATGCTGGCATATCTTGTAGTCTATTACCACATGGGGAAGCATAGCCCAAAATAATTAAGATTTAATAAATGAGACTGTTGTGCAAACCAGGCTTTGAATGTAATCTCTCTCTTTTAAAAGGCATTTCTAGTTTTAAATCACCTTGGGTCACTTGAAATTGGCATTTGAAGGGAGGAGGTTGGTGGAAAAAGTGACTGGAAATGAAGCCCTAAAGAGTTTTATGTCCTCCGTGTGTGATCCTGCCAGTGGCAATATTTATCTATCAATTGCCCAAACAGAGATTTGAATTATGAATTTCCAATCAATATCTGAAGATCAGGTCATACTGTAAAACTAGCCCTTTAGCACTTTCTGCCTTCCATTTATTTACTAGGGACTAGGCTTAGCTAATGCATAACACGCTTTACTTTGGCACTTAAATATCAAAAGTATGAAAAGACCTTTAGATCTTTGTTGTTGGTGTGAAGCCAAGAATACACCTACTTCCTGACAACTAAACCAGCTCTGCCAACAATACAAACATCCATTTCTCCTCAGTGTACGTTATGAATCCGATGAGGTGAAGCCAAATGTGTGAAGTTGGCAGTAGGGACTATTTATGAAAAAAATGAAGTTAAACAAACAGGCTACATCGTCTTTGTGTGTATGTGTGTTCTCAAACAGCAGCATAAATAATCCTTGAGGAAATTACGTTCCTGGCTGGATCCAGGCTGAGAATGGTGACCAAAGTAGATCAATATAAAAAGCTTACCGGTGGGATTTTCAATAGCCCCTTCTGGAATTAAGATCACAAATCCCACTGAAAGTCAACGTGACTTGTAGGCCTTGCTCCCTTAAGGGCTTTTGAAAATCTCCCATTAAAACCTCAACTCTGTTCTGGAACAGGCCTAGCCATTTTGCCAGCCAGGGCAGAAAATGTTCTTGGTGCTCTGCCCACCTCCACAAACCTGCCCACAAGCAGCCAAATGCACAAAATAAAAAAAATAAAAGCTGAGTGGCACTGCCCTGCTCACCGGCTTCTAAAACCAGTCCAGACCCTATTCTAATATGTGACTCCATTTCTTAATCAACATGCTCAACCATATCTATTCACAGTCTGTCTTCGTGGAACAAAGATCCATAAGAAGTGCTACCTGGCATCAGAAGGTGCCAAGCATTTCCATGAAGCCAATGAAGACTGCATAGCCAAAGGAGGGACACTGGCTATCCCCAGAGATAATGATGAAACCAACTCCCTTCGAGACTATGGCAAGAAAAGTCTTCCAGGGGTTGCAGACTTTTGGCTGGGTATCACCGACATGGTAAACGAAGGAAAATTTGTTGATGTCAATGGGATGGCTCTAAACTATTTCAACTGGGATCGCTCCCAACCAAATGGGGGAAAGCGTGAAAACTGTGTCTTGCTTTCCCAGTCATCTCAAGGCAAGTGGGGGGATGAAGTCTGCCGTACTGTCAAAAGATATATTTGTGAATTTCTGATCCCATAATTCCATTCCCATTAGCTGCACCAATATTTGGTTATTAATGTGCAGGTTTTGCATGTTAGTAGTTCCTTCCACTTACAGTGGTGAATTGAAAATACTTATTGAAATGCACATCTCCCACAATACACAAACCTTGCCCTAAGGCAGGAATTTTCTTTAATTTATTTTCCATTCAAATGCTAAAAAGGTTGTGTTTAGTGAGGTCACTCACCATGCAACTGTCGCATATGCTGTACGGGAATATACATAATGTTTTGTTTTGAGATGTATTGCATCATATTTTGCCATATCTCACAGTCTGATGTTCATGTTATCAACATCGTAAAGTCAAAATCCATCTTTCAGACCCACACTACATATCTCTATAGATTAGTGTTTGCTAGAACACCATGCAGAACTCCGGTCAATATTTATGAAAATTCCATTCATGGAACATTCACTAGAGAGTGAAGTTTGCCAACATGAGGCTATGGAAGCTTAAGTAGAACTTTAGTGGTGTATAAACCTCTGCAAATGTATGGAATTCATCTGCTGGAGCTCAACAATGTAGCTCTGAGATAAGATTTTGATGTAAAGGAAGGAAAAAACGAAGAGAAGCGGCTGTTATTCTGAAAGATTATGGAGTTAAAAATGACACGTTCCTAGAAAGTGGGGGAAATATTCCCACTAGAGATCGAGACATCAGCCTAGCTAGGAATGTTTGCTTCCACTCAGATTGATTTTATTATTTTTAAATGTAAAGCATGTCATTCGGAATGTTCTTCTGCCCATTTTGAAGTGCAATATCAGGGCTAGATCATTCTTTCAGCTTGCCATCCACAGTAAGGGGCAGTGCACAAGCACACCACCCCGCAGGAGCAGTATGGTCAAAGACATATTGCCTTGTGGCAGTCCCTGGTTGTAATGGGGGGGGGGGGGAGTAATTTGTGACACCCCTTTGAAGGATGCAACATGCTAGTGGCAGACCAGCTCCGTTGACTGGCATATAGGGATGAGCAGAGCCATGGCTTCACCTGCTCCTTCCCACACCCCTCTTAATTGCTCCTTGGGGGAACATATCTAGGGTAGTCTCTACACTCCACCCAAGGATGAGCATGGCAATTAACACAGCCCCAGTGTGGAACAAAGAGAGAGGGACTCTTTGCTCCTACCTACATCTCTATGAGCCTCCTTATCCAGGGGACAATCTAGCCTCATGAAACGCCAGCTGTGAAAATCTTTAGTAGGTATTGATCATTTGGAAAATATTGTCCTTGTGCTTCTGCACTGACTTGTTTACATGCAAATTCCAGTTAAGCACCTGATGTTTGGAAGTGGGGGAATTACACTGTTTATTTTTTGCTATTCTGAATCTTTCAAAAGAACTGTGAATAGTAAACAAATCCTATACATTTAAAGAAATGGAAACGATAGGGAAAAAAAGAAGCCAGCCATATACTTTGCTTTGCATCACCCAAGTATGCTTTATTTTAGTGGCATACACAATGCACTTTGAAAATAACCTCTTGCATCCTAGAACCTGAATTCTGTTACTTGGAGATCAACTCTTAGTTTTCCTTTTAATTGTACAATAAATTGTAATTGCTAATAAATCAAACATATAATTCACTAGTGGGTTTTTTTGAGAACATGAAGACATGTACAATCAGCATTTCAAAGATAAAGTGTACAAGGTTACATGTATTGTGGTTCTGTAAATATTGTGTATACATCCTGTATGAGAGAGAATTCATCAACACTAAGGATGAGAGAAATCTGAGTGACGCTGCTATTCCATAATATCGAGTACCTAACGAAGGCTTTACTCAAGATGCATTGAGAAGACAGAGTACAGACACAAATTAGGTTTAGGATGGGGCTTGGATTCATGTTCAAAGCCAAATATGGGCTAGGATCAGAGTCTACTGTCACCAAAATCTTGCAAGACTCTGGCCCAAAATAATAGAAATCATAAGAGTTCAGCTGTTCTTGTGACATTTCTGCCATCTGGGGCTGAGTTTCTCATGTGACTTCAGGAGCATCACATACAGAAAATAGGTCCCTTCTGATTTCAGCTCCAACCAAGCACCCAAGCTATTACAGCAGGTCTGGTGTCAGCAGTGGTGCAAATGGAATCCATTTCTTACCAGTACAGGGGGAGGACATGGGGGCCACATAGAATATCAGGGTTGGAAGGGACCTTAGGAGGTCATCTAGTTCAACCCTCTGCTCAATGCAGGACCAATCCCCAATTTTTGCCCCAGATCCCTAAATGGCCCCCTCAAGGATTGAACTCATAACCCTGGGTTTAGCAGGCCAATGCTCAAACCACTGAGCTATCCCTCCCCGCAGTCCCCTTCCCCTTCCCCATCCCATGATCCACACCCCTTACCTGGGGAGGCAGGGGCTCTGTACCCCTGCTGCGCTTCGGAACTGCAGGGGGAAAGGAGCAGAACCTGGGGCCTCTGGGCAGCCCCATGCCTGCAGCTCCTCCGGTGTGGCTGTACCGCCCCAGCCCTCCCACGCAGGGTCTTCTCCGTCTGTACAGCAGCCCCGCCGGAGGACAGGGCTGGGGGTGGTACAGCAGCCACACCAGAGGAGCTGTCACATGGGGCTGCACGGTGGCCCCACGTTCTGCTCTTGTTTCCCCCTGCGGTTCCCAGGAGAGCCCTGCATTTCAAGGCTCTCCCAGGAAAGGGAGCACGGAAAGGAGCAGAACGCCGGCAGCTCCTCTGGCGGCTGTACCGCCCAGCCCTGCCCTGTCCTCCTGCTGCTGTACAGATGGAGGAGACCCTGCATGGAAGGGCTGGGGCTGGTACAGCTGCCGGCGTGGGCCCCTACGTTCTGCTGCTCCTCTTTCCGGTACACCATAGCAGCTATAACTATCTTGCTGGTACGGGGTCCTGAACTGTACCACCCAACTTGCACTGCTGGGTGTCAGTGACTCAGAATGGAGGTTCCACTTCCAGTTGGGCCCATCACTAGTATTTGTAAGTGGAATGTGATACCTTTGGGTAAATGGTTTGCTCACCCACCGCTTTCTCTAGCCAGCTAGGGTCAAGATCACATCATTTCGCAGAAACTAATCACCATTAGGGCTGGTTGGCATAGGCGCTGACTCCGTGGGTGCTCCGGGGCTGGACCACCCACGGGGAAAAATTGGTGGGTGCAGAGCACCCAGCAGCAGCTCCCCGCCCGCCCCGGACCCGCGGCAAGCTCACCTCAGCACCGGAAGACGTTGTGGGACCCCGCCCCTGACACTGGGCAACGTTGCATCGGCGTCGGGGGCGGGGCCCCGCAACGTCACCCGGCATCGGGGGCAGGGCCCTGCAACATCGCCTGGCATCAGGGGCGGGGCCCCGCCCCTGACACCGGGCGTCAGCCCCCACCGGCACCACCGGAAGTTGGCGCCTATGCTGGTTGGCACCTGGCTGGGAGACCACCAAAGACGATGCAAGATGCTGCAGCGGGAAATGATGTAGTCCTTTTTGATAGGCGTCACTCTTCTCACTGATCCAGCATTCCAGTACGGCAGTAAAGGAACTGATGTGTTGTGGGATCATCATCCTGGTGAGATGCTACATCAAAATCCTGACCCCATCTAGTCTTTTGCTGTCCATGGCCCTTATCACAAGAGCAATGAGAGTGAGTGAGTTCTGTAGGCAGATTTCACAGTAGGTAGTTAGATACTGGCTACCTAAATTCTCCTGCACTTTCAATCAGCTAAGCTTTTCTCCTCATCTTTAGCTGTTGTGTCGTGTTGCTGTGTATGGGCAAAGAGCTGCCCCCTTCCAGAGATGGCCACACATCAATAGTGGTCCATGATACCTGTACATATAGAACCATTTTATATATGAATAGTTGTTATTACTGCACCTTCATGGGTGAAATAATTATTTCCCTAGATGAGGAACCTGCAATAGAGGCTTAACTGTCCACCCTGCTAGCCATCCTCTGAATTAAATTATGGGAGCAAAGCAGGCTATCAGGATCTAGCCATCTCTATTAAGCTCAGCAGATGCTATGCTCCCTGTTTGGTTTTGTTTTTAAACTGTGATTTAAATAAATGGAGAGCTCTACAGTAGTTTGATATGGCCTCTTGAGTGTCGGTTCATTGGGTTAGTTAATTATATAAACATATCTGAAACTACATTATGTTCAACATGTAATTTCACCACAGTTTTGGAAACCTATTCACATGTGCAGCAGCACCAATATCTACCAAATCCCAAGGGGGTTACTCTTTATTTCTACTCAATTTTCATCCATTTACTTTAGGTAATAGCACTATAAACCGGTTATGGACGCTACTGGGGAACATTTTTCCATATACAGCAGATGTCCATACACTTTGTTAAACAAACAGACATCTGTGCCAATTAATTAGTTCACAAAGTTACAGCCAGTATGGGGGATTCAGACTTAGGTCTTAACACTCCCAGCCAGATGCTTTGTCTAATAACTGGAATATCTGAAGTAGACCAGAAGGATGGGGTGAAAAAGGTGGGGCAAAGAGCATGGAATGGCTGGCAGGAAGTTGAAGGTGGGCAGCAGGAAGTGGGCAGGGGAGAGAGAGGAATTGGGATACATGGAGAGGAGGAAACAGAGTGATAGTAAGAGTAAATTGGCGGTAATTGGGCCAAAGCAAAGAATGTTCCTCTCCCCCACATTCATTCACATCCATGAAATAGGTCACTTGATGAGCTGCACAAAGCGTTGCAGTTGTGGATCTAGACAGTTGTGATTAACAAGTCCTAGATGGACTTTGTTAAATAGCACAGACAATCTTCTTCCATTGCCCCCGCCCTCACTCCTCCACCCAGCCTACCCCATCCTGTAGATACTATGTAGCAATTGCACAGAGGTGAGTACTGCCCTCTCTCCACAGAAAAAACAGTCAGTCACCTCTTTGCTCCCCGCCCTCCAAGAGGGCTAGTGTGTCCTCCCTAGTGCAGGGACCAGCTGGCGCCAATAAAGGGTCTGAGTGCACCAGCAAGGCACAAACTGCCACATTCCCCTGCCTTTCCTCTAACTGTGATCATATTGCTGCGTGAAGCCAGAGTGACTTCGCATTAGGGGCTGAGTGTTGATGCCTGATAAGGAAACAAGTCTGTCCCAGATGGCTTGAATGACTTCATCAGAGCCTCGCAGGGGAAGGTATTTCCTAACCAAGTAGCCTTTCTGTGCTGTAGCTCCAGAGTTGAAGAGGGCTCCACTTTTATCCCAGAATGGTGAGTGAAATGGAGAATGCTCCCAAAGCAACGCCCTGCACTTGGGTTCGAGGTAAGAGAGACGAGCTGGTGAGCAGTGTGAGCAGCACTGAGCCACAAGCCTTGAGCTATCATGGCATAGTGGAAATCGCACTTCTCTGTAGATAATCACAGTTTGGGAACCTTGACATAAATCCTACTCACTCTGAAAGACAGAGAGTAAAGCTTTGTTGTAGAATTCTTGTCCCAAGTACTCAGACACTACTGGGATGGAACCCATGTAAGCATTTTGACAGACAAAAAGGCTAGAGATCAGCCAGGCAGAGGGAAATTAACCATTTACAAAATATTTGTTGCCAACTTTTCTACATGTTGAATAGTTTTGTTTTTTCATCTGTGGTTGTAAGTGCAATTAATTGTAAGGCATTAATTAGCTCTTTTTCTGTCACTTGGACTATTAGTGACATAATTTAACACAAAAAATAAAAACAAAAAAACAAGGAAAATATTGGTTCCTGGTTAAAGAGAATCAAAATGGGACAAATAAATTATTAGATTCAACACATTATAAAGTTATTTCCAAGTCAAGTAGCGATCATACAAACTGTTCTCTATGTTCAAAACAATGAGGACAGCCTTTTGAGAATTTAGCTGCTGTTTTATCATATGTATCATCACTTCAAAGTTGTTTTTCATTTCAAAATACTTGAAATGGAACAATGAATAGTTTGAGTGGGTTTTTTTTTAATACTCACCATTTGTATTGCAAATGTTAATGAACTAGTTCTAGACATTTTGTGTTTACCAAAAAATTGGTGTTTGTTAAATGAGAAATGTTAATTGTTTTGATAAAAATTGCACCAAAATGGGGGGGGGGCTCCTCTTTTGTGAAAAAATTGACAGTGTCAACATTTATTTTATTAAATGTTATTTCTGAAAACAAGCCGTTTTCCAATAAAACATGTTTTTGTTTGAAAAATGTTGGCTACCTGTAATCTGCATCAGCATTTTATTTTATACAGGTATAAGTGTATGTCAAGAGTCACAGTATTTCTTTCTTCCAGCAGAGGTCTACCTTTCCATAGTAAAACCCAGAATGATTTTCAGACTGTAGCTACATAAATACACGCACGCAGCTACCAATTCCCTCAAATGATTTTTTGCTTTGATGTAATAAAATACAGGTTTGGCTAACAGTATATGACAAAGACTGAAAATCAAACAAGTATGATGATAATTGATAATGGCTTTGAGGACCCGTGAAACCCATGACCACAGAGAACTTAAGGCTTGAACTTAAGATGGGCTGTGGGTCTGCTATTTTCTGAACTCATTGATTGGGATGGTGGGCTGTCATCTTCATATGAATTAGTACTGCCTAGGTATCTCAGTTAGAGACCAGAACCTCATTGTGCCTGGTGTTGTACAAATAAAGGACAAAAAGCCCATCCTTGCTCCAAACAGTTTATACTCCCTCCTTCTCCTCCCTCCTGATAACGAAGTGTGTCACATAACCCATGGATCTGGATTCATCCCCTAACCAGACCCTCCAGTCATTAATACCTTGCCTTCCCAAACCCCACCTGTAATCCTACTGATGGTTTTTCCTCCAAATTCCCCTTCTGCTGCCTTCCCCCCCGACTCCAAATTCTGATGGTCCCTGCTCTTTAAACCTGGTTGTACAGCACCGAGCATACTGGGGCCCTGATCTCCTTTCAGGTTCCCAGATGCTCCTACAATACAAATAATAATGGTCTCCACTGAACACAGCCAGAGTAGCTTTGTTTTGATCACTGTCAGAGCAGTGCATGATAGGTGGTTGGATTAGGGTGACCAGATAACAACTGTGGGGAAAAAACGGGACTGGGGGTGGGGAATAATAGGTGCCTATATAAGAAAAAGTCCCAAAAAACAGGACTGTCCCTATAACAACGGGACATCTGGTCACCCTAGGTTGGTTAGTTAGTGATTTCCCATTGAGGATTTTCCTGAGTGAATAGCTGTGATGGCAGACCTGGAAATCAGCTGGTTCCTTTGCATGGTGGGTGTTCAATGTGATACATAGTTTGCCACTGTTAAGTAAGTTAAAGTAAAAGTACCCAGGATCTGGAGTAGAAAATGCAGTAGTGACACCTAGTGGTATAACAAAACAATGCAGTTCCTACTTTGTTTTTAAAAATGCCAGATGTCAGTAGTAACTCCAGTAGCGAGTACAGCTAAAACTGTTTTCCCCCCTCCTTTCTAATTCAATGCTAAAGAAATCAGTACAGTGTAGTAGATCTACCCAGCTATTATTACATTAGGAAGGGATCAATTTTTTGGAAGTCTACATTAATGGAAGTCTACACCTAATGTTCCTAAGGCAAATGTATTGTCTGACTCATTTCTACTCCATTTAACTGATGAGGACTTATGTTCAAGATATGTTATAAGATTATGCTTAGAATGGACCCTTATATGGACAGCCAGGCCAATGCAAGAAGTGCAGAATCAGGCATACTCTTGGCAGGTCTATGAGCTCGGATGCATGCAGCATTGTCTCAAGAGGCCCAATTCTGGGATATCCAGGACGAGATGGGAACCTCTGTTATCTGACCTGCCAGCTTAATTTAAGGAGCCTATGTAACCACAGAATTGATTAAAAGTGCACAGGCTCTGTGCAACAACGATAAGTAGCCCATGTTTCACAGAAGCAATGCAGAGAGTACAAAGCCATATTACCTGCAGTTTGGATTTGAGGTTGTCTCTGGTTAGACCAAAGGCACTGATGGCCTTGCAGATTTGATGATTAAACTCAAGGCTGGTGGATTATCAAGAGGATTCTGCTTAAATTCAGCGACATAGGGAAAAGGAGGACGATTCCAGCATTTAATTCTTGAACTTTGGAAATAAAAAGCTGCGTGATGACAAGTTATTCTCCGGAATCACAAAAAAAACAGCATTACTTCATGATGATGCAGGACGAGATGAGCAGAATAGGAGATCATAGTTAGGGTCCTAAATGACCTGATTTTCAAAAGTGCTGACCATCCAGCAGCTCCCATTGAAGTCAATGGTGATCAGTACTTGTGAAATTCAGGCCACTTATTATGGAGCCTAATTGTGGATGTAGGAACTTAATTCTAGGCTCCTGCTTTTAAAATCTTGGCTGTGGTGACTAGGTAAAAAGTCCATTGCAAACTCTGATGACTAGTGAGTGTCTCGTGGGGGAAGTCTCTACGTTGTCCTGTAATACTGTGGTAAATGGCCCATGTGACTGTTTTATCTACGCCATCAATGCAGTGTAGAACTATAGCACTAGTTAGCAGGCATGCAGAAGTAACCAAATCAATACAAGGTTATTCTATATTACAATATTTTTAGGGGAGCAGAGGTAGATTTGAGAGTTAGTTCAGAACAGATGGGATTGCCCACAGACACTATAAATGGGAAGAAGAGAATGCCCCTAAGGCTTCTGTACTTGGGCCTATGAGAGAGAGTGAAAGATGTGGATGTTGAGGCAGAAAGAGAAGGCGCGACCATCAGGGACGCTACAGGTGTAAGCTCAATGTGCATGAAGTAATTATATGTAACAGTCATCTTGACAGCTGCTGAAGAGTCTAAGGGCTGGTCCACACTAAGCCCCCAGTTCGAACTAAGATACGCAACTTCAGCTACATGAATAACGTAGCTGAAGTCGAAGTATCTTAGTTTGAACTAAAAGGTACTTACCGTGGGTCCAGACGCAGCAGGCAGGCTCCCCCGTCGACTCCGCCTACTCCTTTCGCAGAGCAGGATTTTACCGGCGTCGACGGTGAGCACTTCTGGGATCGATTTATCGCATCTAGACAAGACGCGATAAATCAATCCCAGAAGATCGATTGCTTGCCGCCAAACCAGCGGGTAAGTATAGACCTACCCTCAGTGATTAGGCCATAAATGTCACAAATAAGTAATGAGTCTAAAGGATGCTGCTACAACTATGTGTTTTAGAAACCAGCTGCAAGTTGGTATCTGGAAAAAGAATGATCCTGGTGTTTTTCAGCCATTTGGTTTCATTGTGCTTAATAAATACAACGGAACATCTTCTGCCAGATCATATTCCCTCTGAATCCACTAGGATTATTACAGCTGGATGGTCCTGTACCTCACTACAATAGAGACCGACAATTTAAGACTTGCAGCAGGAGACGTGAAAGAACAGAGCAAATAGTTATCTTGTATGGAAGCAAAGCCTCTGGAGAATGGCTGTGCATTTTTTTAGCGTGTTTGTGATATAGCCATATCACAATGGACTAGAGATCTAATACATACACTTGTCCATTCATCTTATAAGCGGGTGCGCCATCTTCCAAGGTCGGCATGATGAAGTTAGTATAAGCTAGTGAGAAATATTTCACATATATCATTAATGGACTTGCTAGATATTGACTTTTAGGCACAGCACTGAGTGAGCTGACACAAATTACATCAGATTATAGAATCATAGACGTGTAGGACTAGAAGAGACTGCAAGAAGTCTTCGAGTCCAGTCCCCTGCACTCAAGGCAGGACTAAATATAATCCTGACACTTTACAAGCAATGCCAATGGTAAGGTCCTGCTGTATGTTATGTATGTCGAAATAAAAAAAAAAGTTTTCAGCATGGTAGCCGTGTTAGTCTGTATCAGCAAAAACAACGAGGAACACTTGTGGCACCTTCGAGACTAACAAATTTATTTGGGCATAAGCTTTTGTGGGCTAAAACCCACTTCATCAGATGCATGGAGTGGAAAGTACAGTAGGCAGGTATATATATATATATATATATACAGTACATAAAAAGATGGGTGTTTCCTTACCAAGTGGTGGGTCAGTGCTAACGAGACAATTCAATTAAACTGGAAGTGGGCTATTCTCAACAGTAGAATACCAAGGGAGGAAAATTCACTTTTGTAGTGGTAATGAGGCCAATGTAAACAGGGTGGCCCATTTCAAACAATTAACAAGAAGGTGTGAGTATCAGCAGGGGGAAATTAGTTTTTGTAGTGACCCACCCACTCCCAGACTTTATTCAGGCCTAATGTGATGGCGTCCAGTTTGCAAATTAATTCCCGTTTTGCTTTCTCGTTGGAGTCTGGTTTTGAAGGTTTTTTGTTGAAGAATTGCCACTTTTAAGTCCGTTGTTGAGTGTTCAGGGAGATTGAAGTGTTCTCCGACTAGTTTTTGAATATTATAATTCTTGACATCTGATTTGTGTCCATTTATTCTTTTGCGTAGAGACTGTCCGGTTTGGCCAATGTACATGGCAGAGGGGCATTGCTGGCACATGATGGCATATATCATGTTGGTAGATGTGCAGGTGAACAAGCCCTTGATGGTGTGGCTGATGTGGTTAGGTCCTATGATGATGTCCCTTGAATAGATATGCAGACAGAGTTAAAACAGGGTTTGTTGCAGGGATAGGTTCCTGGATTAGTGTTTTTGTTGTGTGGTGTGTAGTTGCTGGTGAGTATTTGCTTCAGGTTGGGGGGCTGCCTGTAAGGGAGGACTGGCCTGTCTCCCAAGGTCTGTGAGAGTGAGGGATCGTCCTTCAGGATAGGTTGTAGATCCTTGATGATGCATTGGAGAGGTTTTAGCTGGGGGCTGAAGGTGACGGCTAGTGATGTTCTGTTACTTTCTTTGTTGGGCCTGTCCTGTAGTAGGTGACTGCCAGAGCCAGAAGGGTACCCTGAAATCTGTTTCTTCACTTCACCAGGTGGGTACTGTAGTTTTCAGAACGCTTGATAGAGATCCTGTAGGTGTTCGTCTCTGTCTGAGGGATTGGAGCAAATGCGGTTGTATCTTAGAGCTTGGCGGTAGATAATGGATCGGGTGATATGGTCTGGATGAAAGCTGGAGGCATGTAGGTAAGTATAGCGGTCAATAGATTTCCAGTATAGGGTGATGTTTATGTGACCATCAGTTATTTGCACTACAGTACAAATAAGTGATGGTCACATAAACACCACCCTTTGGTCCTCTGTGTGAGTTTAGGCAACTCACTGTTCAGTCTTGTGCCTCAGTTTCCCTTTCTGTAAAATGGGAATAGTAATGCCTACCTGGCTCACAGAAGTCTTTAGAGGATCCTAATCCACACAGTGCAATACTGTTCCATTACTGACCTACAGAGTGGTGTGGTGGCTGGAGAGAACAGAAGCAGCAGGCTGGGAACTGGAGGAGTACACGGAGGAGCAACAACTAACTGTTCAGCCCTTTGACAGTGTATAGCATGGACCCAGTGAATAGCAGAGCAGATCCTGGGATGGCAGCCAAGTAGAAGGGGGATGGGCTGCAATCACCTTCTCATCTGACTGCAGCGTGTTTAGTGCCAGTGTTGTGCTATGATCCCTCGTCACCTTGTACTCAGAAAGGAAAAGCACCAGCCCTTGGGTCCATGCATTGGGTGGAGGGGAGGAAGCCTGTGTTGCAGCCAAAATGTATTGAATTGGCTTGTACTACACAGGCTGCTGGAGGTGTTCGGCAGACACAGATGCCCAGGACCATCTCTAGGTATGTTGGTGCCTCAAGAGAGGATGGAATTTGGGTTCCTTCAAGCCCCTTCTCCCAAGTTGACTTCCAAATGTGACTAAATCCCTGACTCTGGCTACATCTGTTCTCTGCAAGAGGTGCTGCACCTGGTGGCATAAACTATTATCTGCATCTTTCCTATCTGTTTCTTGATCCACCCCCCCCTTTCTCTGCATCCCCATTCATTTACTTGCTATTGTTATCTTTTATCACCCTACTTTTTTATGTCTTGTGTCTTCTTCTTCCTATTTTACCCCTTTCCCTCCTCCTTCTCCATGACCTTTATTTGTGCATAGCAGGCTGCTGAGAACAGAAATTAACTAGGACCCTAGTATGTTTCCCTTTGCAGCCAAGTCCAGTACAGTCCCATCATGCTACTTAGGCACATGTGAGTGCTATTAAATACAAGTTCAGGGAGAACTATCTTTGGACGGTAATTGAGATATTTGCAGTTGGACTAAACATAACCTGAAAGTACAAAAGTAACAGGCATTGGGACTGCTGCCCAGTGACACAGAGCCCCGCGTAGGACGAGGGCTCATTTTTAAACTCCCATCCCAAACTCAGCATCTTAAATCGCCCTTCTCACTTGGAAGTTTAGAATGCAGAGGGAACTTCCACTAGGCTGGTTTTGTCTGCAGTAGCGTCTGCAGGGTGGATGTCCATGCGCAATGGATTTCAGTACAAATAGTCTGCAAAGCGGAAAGTAGTCTAGGGGTTGCTAATTAAAATGAACCAGGGAGCCACTAATACACTGGGAAACAGTTTCCAGATTTTGAATTTCAGGATTCTTGCTCAGAATGCTCCGTTTACACCTTCCCCTGTGATTAAAAAACAGATCTATAGACCACGCATAGGCGCCGACTCCATGGGTGCTCCGGGGCTGGAGCACCCACGGAGCAAAATTGGTGGGTGCGCTGCACCCACCGGCAACTCCCCGCCCGCCCCGGACGCGCGGGAAACTTACCGGGCACCGGGAGACGTTGCGGGGGCCCCGCCCCCGACGCTGGGCAACATGGCGTCGGCGTCGGGGCCCCGCAACGTCGCCCGGCGGGGCGGGGCCCCGCAACGTCGCCCGGCGGGGCCGGAAGTTGGCCCCTATGGTAGCTGCTGGGCTGGGGTATAAGGTCCGAGTTATCTCGAAGGGATGTGACAGCACTGTTATGCCCCACCCCTTTGGAGCCTGTAGAAGGAAGGCCCACAGAGCAGCACAGGGCTTGGGAGCTTAAATCCCAGCTGCGGGGGGTTCAGAGTATCCGCTGGAAGTTCCTCCCTGAGCTCAGGCAATCAGATGCAGATGTGACTAAATGGGCTCAAAGCTTTAAAAGGAGCTTTAGTCACACGACAGTAACTCCAGAGAGGTGTTTGCTAGCCGGGAGATGTGACTGGGTGCGCTGCAGATGCCAGAGCTGCTATTTGCCTCAGGACAAACTGTTGAGCTGCACGAAGGGGACGTGGCCAGAGACTTGAACAGTTTGCGTCCGTTAGTTTGAACAAGAACTCTGTGAGTAGACCGGAAACCTCACCGAGGGGCTTATTTTATCTAATGTGGGACTCCTGTGAATTGTCTCTGTAGCGCAAACCCTGGCTTTGCCCCATCCCCATCCTGTTAAGCAGATGATGATTGTAGCGGGGTGGATACCCGCTCCTGCCCTGAGGGGTTGGAAAGAGCCCTGGGAGAGCTGGCTGAGGCTGAAGGCTGGGCTGATTCAAAGCAGCCACGGCTGTGGCCAGTTTAATCAGGGCCCAGCTGGCCCTTATAAGAGGGCAGTGGGCCTGGAGCAGACACACTCTCTCTCTGTCTTTAGAGAGGGAAGGGCTTGGTTGCAGGGACCTGACCAGGTACCTAGGGTAGAGCAGGGTTGGGGAAGGCCAGAGGAGCTGGGGAGTTCCGGCCTGAGAAAACCCCAGGCTGTGGCCTAGGGTTAGGCCCCACTAGGTACTGGGGTTGCAGGGGCAACCCACAGGTAGGCTGAGGCAGCAGGTCCAAACCCCCTTTGCCTGTGATGAGTGGCTTATACTGCAGTCTGCCCCAGGGTGCGGGGGCTAGCTGGTGACTGGCAGTAGCTTACAACTGAGGTGAGGTGGGGATAGTGGGTTGGGGGTTCCCTAGGGAGGGGAGACCCCAGAAGTAAGACCGGAGGGGTACTGCCAGGGGGCAGCACCCCAGTTAAAGGGGCACCAGGTCCTGGGAGGGACACGGGCCAGAGAGTGGGCAGCCAGATCGCCGGCCTGCAGAGGGCGCTCCAGAGGCTGGACGAGCTAATTCCCAGAAGATACCAGCAGGAGGCGCCGCAGGGGTGAGTCCGAGCCTTGTCACAATGATCTAGGAATCTCCTGGTAGGATGCCATGAAGCCATCTCCTTACTTGACCACTAACAATGAACAGAAAGCAAAGGGCCACCAGAAACCAGCCATCTCCTCCACAGACCCTACTAGAGATTAATTCAGCTGACATGATTTTGAAGATCAGATTTTTAAATAAAAAGAGGAATGTGCTGATGTATAATCCTAGTCCTCTTTTAGCCCTCCCTGGTTTCCATGTTGTTGCCTTTATATAGATGAAGGCAGAATGTGGCCTGTCTAGGATGGTTCACATGCAATCTGTGACTCTTCTGGAATTGGTCCCGGGGGAAAAAACAATATTGAAGTCTTACTCTATCTTTTAAAAAGAGCTTTGCTACTCTGTGCTGTTTATTTTGTTTGTACTTTGTGGTTTGCCACTACTGTTGAGAGTTTGGAACTATTTCCTTCCCTATTGATTTTCTATTTAGAAGACTGAAAGGTTTTGAGTGGTTTTGTTTTTGGCTTTCGTCTACAAAGCCTTATTCCGGCATAGCTGATTTTTGTTAAATTCCTTATCTGTGATCAGCTTAATTAACAAGACAAGTAATGTCAGAGCTCAGATACTGCACTGATGGGCACCCTAGGAACATTATATTACATAACTAGGGCCTGGTTCCTTTCTCTCTTACAATGATGTAAATCGGGAACGACTCCACAGATGTCAATGGTCCTGATTCTTGGTTCCCTTTTGCCTACGTTTGCGGCAGGAATGGAAGCGGGGAATAAAGGTGCTTTTAAGTGACTTTGCACTCCCCATGTTCTGGAGCAGTCAGGGTCGCTTGGCCCCTGGTGTAAGTTTGAGCAGCATGTGGGCGCTGGGAAGCAGAGAGCAGCTGTAACACAGTGAAGTCCAGCCAGTCCCATCTCCCATCCTCAATACACCCCCTGTATCAGCAGCTTGGGAGCAGGGTCAGCACAGAGCTCTTATGCCAGCCTCTGTACAAGGGATACATTCAGAGGGTTGTTTCCTCCCCTTTGTGTTGCCATTGTAGCAGGGAGGGGGCCTTCCGTGTTAGAGACTCAGCAGCACAATGGGTTTGGTTTTGAGAGAACTTGTAGCACTTTGTGTCGTCTTATCAGAGGCATGTGAGGTTCCAGTGCTGAGATGAAACAAGGAGAAAACTGGCAGCTTTAAATAAGCTTTGCTTTGAGTTTGGGGCCCTGATCCTTTTGAAATTTCTGTTTGTAGAAGGCCCAGTGAATGGGCTGAGTTCAAATATTGGCGTAATGAACTGGATTGGATCATTGTAGCAGCAGCAGTGGCTATCATGGCATCGTGTTATTGTAGCACAGCATCAAAGAGCAATCCACCAATCTCTTTGGTATGTCAAATGGAAGAGAGGTCTTAGGTCTCATGGCCTGTGCTCAAGGGAGATGGAGGTGCAAGAACCCATGCGCCCTGCTTGTATGACTGCCCAAGAGCCTCCCACAATAGCAGTCCTTGCTCTTAGAGCACAGAGGCACTGGCCTCTGCTCCTCACCTGGAATACGTTGACAAAAAGGGAGTGGAGAGGGATGGGGCGTGGGCAGGGTTCAGAGAGAAGGATCGGCATGAATGCAGGAGCACTCTGCTACAGCCCAATGAAGGGAGCAGCCTTCCACATACACAGAGAAGTCCCCAGAGAGCAGGGACATGCCTGCCTGAGGTTGTGCCTGCACAATATAGCCCCATATTCCCAATCCCCCCAACAAAGGCCCTGTTTCCACAAATCATGTACTGAAGCCCATGCCAGCAAAGCACTTGTGAGCACATGCTGGGTATGGTGAGTTTGCTGAACTGAGGCCAGAGTACTGAGGAAAATGGCATTATCCAGACCTGAAAACCATGTGGTACGGATAACAACACTGACTTACTGCATTTTCCCAGCAATCTGAAGGTATGGAAAATTCTGCACAAACAGACCAAGTTGTCAAGGTAGCAAAAGAATATAAGCCAACAAAATGGTAGCTCTGCAGTGCAAATGTTTCCAAAAGAAATTGAGGTCAACACTTGTAAAAGTAGAGTTTGAAAATCCCCTGCGTCTCTAAATAAATATTATGCTGTTGTGATGGGCTGGATTCTCTCTGTAAGGTGGCTGGATCACCAAGCTGTCAGAAATTAATAAACTCTTTGAACTTAAACAAAACACTCTTCTTTTAGCAACTGTAACTTGAGCCAAAGTTATAAAAAGATTCCCCATGATATTTAAGCTTCTCTTCAGCTTCTCACTCACCCTTAAGAGGAATGAATTAAAGTAATTGTTACCCACAATTCCAGATGGGCACCAAATGACCCCTTTTGCATCATGTATGTGCCCATCTTGTTATGTGTAGCTGTGTCTGTTTTGTGGAAAGAGGACCCCTTTTCTGCTACTCTTGTTAAATTTAGCTGTGTTGCAAATTTCCTTTATTGTTTAAAAATGTGCCCGGGATTAGTGTCTGATCCAAAGCCACTGAAATTCAGGGAAAGTCCCCCACTGACTTCAGAGATCAGACCTCCTCTCCCACCACCACCCCACAAGCTGTAAATAGAAAACAAGACAAAATGAGTACAACAATCCTTAAAGGCTGGGATTTTCCAAAGCAGCCTCAGGAAATTAGGTGCCCAAATCATTTTGAAATTCAAAGAAAGATGGGTGCCGAACTTCTTATGGCTCCTTTGAAAATCCCAGCCTAAATGAAACAGACCTGCTGAAATAATTGAAAGTATTCAAATTCTGCTCACCACACAACCAGATTCAGCCAAATTCTGCATTAACATCCACCAGTGTACATATGGGGGGACTCTATTGATTGCAATGGTGTTACTCTGGATTTACACCAGTGGGACTGAGGGCAGAATTTGCCCTATGAATTTGAATGAAACCACAAAATTAATGTTTGTTCATGACTAAAGTAGGATATGATCCTAATTCTCTACAAATGAAAGGCTGGTAAAAGTAGCCCGGATATTACGTGCTATACCCACAAACCTTCTATATTCAAACTTCATTTCAAAATTTCACTTCAGTGTTCCTTTCCCTTTCCGTTGTTCAGCCTTATTTTCAGTCCTCCCCCCCTCCCACCCACATGCACTCTGTAATTTATACATATGAGTACAAAGTAATTTATCCTGGACCCATAAGTGTAAATTCTATTAACACCTGCTTTTGTTTAAATTGTCACTGAGAGAACCAGGTTTTCTTGATCTCAGATCAGTTCCATCTCTTTAAACAACTTTATGCCTCCTTAGCCTGCTTCAGAGTTACTTTAGTGCTGTTTACATGGCTAAATCATACTCTAAATAATTACCTAGCAAAGCTAAATCTTATGTATTGCTTCACTCTCCAGTTTAGGTCAGATGTTGGTTTGCTCTTAGCTATTCTCACAAGAAGTCAGCCCATAAAGTGCATGAATCATAGAATATCAGGGTTGGAAGGGACCTTAGGAGGTCATCTAGTCCAACCCCCTGTTCAAAGCAGGACCAATCCCTAATTTTTGCCCCAGATCCCTAAATGGCCCCCTCAAGGATTGAGCTCACAACCCTGAGTTTAGCAGGCCAATGCTCAGACCACTGAGCTATCTCTCCCTCCCCCAGAACACTTGGGGACCAGTTTAAATAGGGGCTTAAGAACATAAGAACACTTGGGGCATAAGAACACTTGGGGACCAATTTAAACAGGGGCTTCCTCAGGTGGTTTCCTTAGAAATAAGAAGTTCACACTCCCTGGGGCAGGGACTCCCTTTTCAATTTTTGTGTATAGTGCCTAGCACAATGGGGGCCTTGATACTTGGCTGAGGGCCTGTAGGCGCTACAGCAATACCAATGAATGGCAGGTAGTTTAAAAATCCGAAGCTGTGGCAGATGTTTGTTTAGAATTGGATTGTCAGTTCCCTGTGTTGTAGTATATTCTGAGAAATCCCAAATAAACCAGTCTTACTTTGGGTACCAGCATATCCTTGTGAATCCAGTGCCTTCTAGCATGTACGTAGGGAGACAGGAAAAAAATAACCTGTTATGAGGTGAACTATTATTGTTCTCATACGTATTCTGGTGAGTAGCTGAAACATTTGTTTCTTTAAAAAAAACAACACTTCATAAACACTTTATTTTGTTTATTTTGACTTTTTTTTTTTTCAGTTCTGTGAACTAGGCCTGATTCTTATACTACAGCCTCCTTGCACTGCTTGGGCAACATAAAGGGCCTTCAGCATATAATTAAATGTCATTCCCACCTACTGTATGGCCCTTGTATACTGGCAGAGCAATGTAAAGACACTTAAATGTAACCACATACCAGTGTGTAAAGGTTTGTCTCCATGTGATAGGGTGTAGACCTCACACAGGCACCATAACTGACTGCACCTAAAGAGAGTCTGGGCAGGTGAAGGGATGGGTTTAAAAGAAGAAAGAGGGAAGATAGTGAGCTCCTCCTTGCTGGGAAGGGGCCTGATAGAAGGTTGGAAGAACAGAGAAGTAGACAGTCTGCTGCTATGAGGATATTACACTATAGCTGAGGGTGGGTCTCCTCTGAAGGAGAGTGGTGGCCAGCTGAGCCCGATTCGGGCTGAAGGTTTAGCTCTCTTTATAGTTCTGTGGGATACGTTAAAGCAGCGCTAGTACATTATTTTACGTCAATGTCCAAATTTCTTGGTCAAGGTCCAGACTCCCGAGAAAATAATTTAAAAGCCCAATAATGACAATAATAAGTAGAGAAAAAGATTTTGGGATCATTCAAAAGCATCTGGCGGTCCGAATTTGACCCGTAGTGCACTTATTGACTACCTCTGTGTTACAGGATACTGTGGACCCAGAAGGGACCAAATGCTTGAATGTGTCTTGACTGGAGGTCAGGCCACTCCTGTGGCCAGAATAGGTCACAAAACACAAGAGGGGAAACTGGAACACAGCTACTATCATCCCACATCCTCCTACTTGAGAGTGTGCTGCAGCAGCAACTATTACTGGCTTAAAGCTCCCCCAAGCATGGACACAGTTATATCCGTATAAAAGTGCTTACAACCAGTATTACTTATCTTATACCAATACAAGGAACTCTTATACCAATAACTACATCCGCATGGCTTAACAGTATAACTAAATCAGAAAAAAAGCATGCCTCTAACTGATAGCTATATCAGTATAAATTTAGTGTAGACCAGGCCTATTAGTCAAGGGTGGGGGAAATGGAAAAAGATACTGTACAGTACATTAGATTGCCTCATGCAGTTTTAGACTTTTGTGACCTCACATGCAAATTAATTTGGCACAATTTCTTGCTGGAACCAGTCCCTGAAAACCTAACTGCTAGATAAATTGTAATCCCCTTGAATACAGCTTACCTTCTCAGGGGTGCTGGAACAATTTGTATAGTGGGGGTGCTGAGAGCCATTGAACCAAACTGTAAACCCTGTATATAATGGAAACTGCTTCAAATCAGGAGGTGCTGCAGCATCCCCTGCACCTATAGTTCCAGCACCTATGTACCCTCTTTACATCCTGATCCTGCCCCCATCAAAGTCAATAGACATTTTACCAGTGACTTCAGTGGGAGCAGGATTGGGCCCTTAGCGTTCTGTATATCTAAAGACTGGCTTATGGTGGTATTTAAGTGCTTTACAACAGTGAAACAGTCTTGGAAATAAAACCTGTGGCAATGGAAAGACTCCTACTGACTTTAATAGTCTCTGGATCAGATCGTTAATGCAGGCTGCTTATTGCAACTAATATGATACTGACAGCCCAATAGGGGCTTCTAATGAATTCTGAAAAGTGTTTGCTTGTATGGACAATAACTTTTCTGTCAATTTTATACAGGGCTTTTGTCTCTTTCTAAATAGACTGCAAGGGACAAGCAGCTGTAAAGGCAACTTCCACAAAACAACATTAAATGTGTGGTTGGGATGGGTCCTGATAAGTGAATTTCAAAAACCTAATTAAGCACCTTCTATGTATTGTAATTGGTTCTCTGCTATGAATAAGCTTTTCTTGATTCTATATCAACCATGTTGTTTGCTGAATAGGGGTGTTTTACAGAGGATAGAAGAATGCTGAGAGATTTCTTCTTGTGAAGCATTAGTATAAATGCAAGAGCTAATTATGTGATTTTTGAGAGATTCTTCCTGAATATTAAATCTAGACATGTTTGTCTGCAGTACAGAAGAGCAGATGCAAGCATGCCATGTTTAAGAATAAGACCGTGCAGTTACTAAGAGGCCTTTCGTAGATGAAAATGGTAGCCCATACTATTGAATATATTTAATAAGTGGAGCACTGAAGCTTTGCTCCTAAATTAAAAAATCATGGCTAGATGAAAATACACATTGGAAATCCCTAATCTTCATCCCAAATATTCCTTGCCTCTCCCTGCATGAAGATGAAGCCTGGGCTCATGTGTGACACAATTAACAAACGAATAGTGCATCACATCCATCCTTCCTGGGCAAGCTCCTCAAACAACCCCGTACATTTGGCTTTAAAACTGAGGCTTGATATATCTATATCGTTAGGATAGGCTCACTGCCTTTTCTCTGCGAGCTCACGGGGACTCCTTCCCAGGAGCTAACTCTGTAAACTCAACCTGGAATTTGAAACTCAAGCTATTTTCTTTCTGGTTAATGCGTGCCCAGAGTCGTCTTCTGGTTAAATGAGTACAATGCCATTGGACTGAAAGGTATAAGTGAGGGCACCATTTGGTCTCTGCAATTGGAACTGAATGAACAATTCCGTTGTGAGCCAGAGCACAATCCAGCTTATACTCTCTTAGCTGTGTTGGCTGTGCCACCTCTAACAGGTACAAACTATTTTTATCCCAGACAGCAGAAATGTTTCAGACTCCACCTAAGGAGTGGATCTCAGTAAAAAGGTGCCATTTTTACACAGCCTCTTCTCACAATAGAAGCACGTTTTAAGGTTATTCTTAAAATTATAGCAAACAAGACCATGGTCACCACTTTGAAAAACTAGGTTATGCCTGATCCAGTAAATCCCAAATATAATAAAATAGCTTCAGGTAAAATAATAGGCTCAGTTTGAAGGATTTATTGTACATCGTTAAAGAACGTGGCTGGTGTAACAGAACATGTTTATAGTTTGCTTTAAAGTTGTTTACTAATATAGGGAGTGAGGGGAAACTGCTATCACCACTGGGATTCAGATGGATGCAGCAAACTTTTCAAAGGCAGACAGGTCTCTGCAATGATTGCTTATCCTCTTGCTGGGCACATGTGGTGTCAACCCATTTTAATGCTCCCAGAGCAGTGATGGAATCCATCATCAGGAACTAGCTCCTTCCAAGAACTAGACACTGTCCTATCACCACACTGGCTATGGAGACCCAGCGAAAGAACCTTGATAGACACACCCTTCATAGGGTTAGACAAAGCTGGTCGGCTAGTGTGTCAAAATGTCAATGTTTCAGTTTTTCAATTAGCAAAAAAAAAGGGGGGGGAGGGACAAAATCTGACAAAGAATTGAAATGTTTTTCTACTCTTTTACCAGCTATAGAGCTGGTTTAAGTATCTGAAATGTTGAAATATCAGTGAGAACTTCGATCACCTTTTCAACGGAAAAATGATGGGGAGAAAATCGTGCTTTTCCTTCTGATCTTTTTGTTTTCTTCTTCAACCACTCTGCTCACAACCCTGAGGCTGGAGACCAATCTGACCAGATTCCATGCTAAGCCTTCGGTGCAGTGACTAGCAACACTGTCCAACTGGCAAGAGAAGTCCAGACCTACCAAGGCTGGAAGAATCTTTCATCCTCCAGCCAAAGGTAAAAATTCCATCCTTACTCATAGCCTTTAAGGCCAGAAGGGATCATTGCACTCCTCTAGTCTGACCTCCTGCACATCTCAGAACACAAACCCTCAAGTGCCCCACGCTGCAGGGAAAGGAGAAAAATCTCCATGCTCCCTGCCAATCTGACCTGGGGAAAATTCCTTCCTGACCCTAAATACCCTTGAATAAGGAGCAGTGGTAAAGCCTGCCCCAACTGGGCCAAGCTCAGCTGCTATTACAATGATCTTACATTATCCCTGTTCCTGGGCTGTGCTTGCTGGAAGATGGTCAAAGAGAGACATGGTCTGAAAGCAGTGAGGGCTGTGGTTCAATGGGTTTAATATTAGGACCCAGGAACATGCGAGTGGCTGCTAGTCAGGGGTCTGTAGTGAGAAGTTGCTCCCAGGGAGGGGAAAACCCATTTTGTTGCCCTCTGGGCTAAACATTTTCTTGCTAGTGTAACGCCGACAGACCCCGGTTGTTGGTGGGATCGAACTAGCAACCTGTGCAGGATCCTTTGCCACAGGCGCTAAGAGCCACCTGGCTCTTAGCTAAGAAGCTCTAGAGCAGACTCGTTTTATTTCTCTCTAAGTCAGAGCTTTCCAACCGTTTCATGTTGGTGACACACTTTTTAGACATGCATCATTTCGTGACACACCGGAAGTGACGCGGAATCAATTCTGCCCGGAATACACATACTGCGCATGCGCAGTACCCAGGGCCGGCCGCCCCAAGCCAAAAAAAAAACCAAAAAACCCCCCCAAGTGCTGCCCCCCCCAACACCGGCCAAAACACCCCCCCCCAATAACACCGCCCTGCCAAAACGCGGGGGGGGGAGGGAGCGGAGCAGCCTGCCGCCCCGCAACACACCTACACACTGCCGTGTGGCGACACACAGTTTGGAAAGCTCTGCTCTAAGTGGTCTAGGTGCCACTAGCTGGGACTCACCACCGCCACACTCAGAAGGCGTGTGGATCACACTCGCTCCCGTTTCCTTGCTCTCTCTCGAACCCTGTGCGATAGCAAACACCCTGCCGGCTCGGCGATCGACGCTACAGAAAGAGCCTGAAGCGAAGCTGCACGTGTGTCTTGCTTCGCTCTGTCAGGCACGCTTCGCTGCTTGCAGCGTGACACGCTGTCGCCGCAATGGACGGTGGCTTGTCTCCCTGCTGACGCCCCTTTTGAAAATCACCTTGCGCCAGGCTCGTCGCTTAGAGCGCAATCTGCGCCTGCGCCCCGCTAAAGAAACACGCAGCCCTCCCGGGATGGAGCTGGAGGGCTCCCGTGCCCTTCTGGAGCAGCCCGGAGCGGCGGAAGACACTCACGCTGGGGGGCGGGTAATTGCTGGATCTACTCGGATCCTGTCCGACTCTGGCACGTGTTCTGCCCCCCGCTACAAAGTTGTACCCTCAAAAGGGAGCCTCTGCCCCTAAATCCGAGCCCGAGTGATGAATGGCGGGTGGGAGGGTTAAAGCAACAACCAACAAACCGAGAAAGTTGTTGGAGCTCCCTCCCCCGCAAGGAAGAGCAGCTTCGCGTGTGTTGCGGAGTGTAGACGTGGGAGCCAACAATTGCCAGGGAGGAGCTGGAGCCAGATCCAGCCAGGGGCCGGAGCTGGGTTTTTGCCATGGGGCTGTGCCCGGGTCTAGAATTGGGAGGAAAAGGGGGAGTTGGACTGTCTCTATTTAGACATTAGAAAGGGGGGGGGGCTCAGAACCGAAGCGTGGCAGCGTCCCGCTGCTGGGTCTGGTTTGCTTGTGCAGCCCCCCCCTGCTCCGCGACGCGGGGGGGGGGGGGGGGGGCGAGGCTGGAGTTCCCGGGCGCCGCAGAAGCGGCCTGACTCGATCTCTGGTTTGGACTGTACAGGGTCAGGGCTTGGCCGCCACAAACCGGCTGGCTAGCTCCAGCCCGCCGTCCCGCCAACGCTCCGCACGGAGAGACCGCCCCGAAGTGGGACCCGAGTGACAAGGGGACGGGGTGGCACCTCCTCCCTTGTTTAGCCTGGCTCCCTGGTGGCGGAGGAGGGCCCTCGATTGCACCAGGAAACGGGGCGGGGGGATCACGCCGGGCCCCACGGGGCATGAGGAGTAGAGCGGGGCAGGGGGAGTGACCGCCGGGGCGCGGGTGCAGGAGGATCCGCCGCCGCCTGGGCTGGCGCTTCCCTGGGCCGGCCGCGGGGGGAGCCGCTCCTCTGCCCCGGGGAGCCGGGGAGCATGGAGGAGGCGGGCGTCCGCCCGAGCGCCCTGGACGCGCGGTACGAGAGCCTGGCGCTGGACACGGCGCTGAGCACCCTGCTGGCCGTGCTGCTGTTCGTGGCGGTGAAGGTGAGCGTGGACCGGCTCCGCCGCTGGAGGGCGAGGGTCCCGGTGCTGGTCGTGGGGGCTGGCCCCGTGGGGCTGACGGCCGCGCTGGTCGCTGTCCGCTCGGGCAAGGTGCTGAAGCTGACGCTGCTGGACGAGCGCCACCGGGCAGCCCTGCTCTGCCGACCCCAGCAGATCGCCCTGCGGCCGCGCAGCGTCCGGTTCCTGCTGGCCCTGGGGGTGGATTTCGATAACATGGAGGGCTGCTGGGACAACGAGCACTTCTTCACCCGCATCGGCGTCTTCCAGGAGCACCTGCTCAGCATCCTGGAGCAGCAGAAGTCCCGGCAGGAGATCCGGATCCTGCTGGGCACCAAGGCAAGTAGCCGGCTCCCCGCAGTCCGCGCTGCAGCTGCCTCTGCCTGGGGACTAACTTCGGCTTGCAACTTACACCCCCTCCCCGCCCGGTCCTTAAAAGGGGGAGAGGGAGGGGGGAAGGGCCTGACCCACTGGACTCATTGGTAGCTGTTTTGCCAATGATTTAATTGGGGTGCAGGACTGAGCCCCTGAGGGCTGGTGAGTAAACTTGTCCCCGCCGGCTAATCCACCCCCTCCCCCGCACAACTTCCTCCAAAAAGGGCCCGATCCTTCGAATTGCTCCCACTGAACTCGGTGAGGAGGGGGCCAGCCAGCACTGGGCGCACTGCTTGGGAGAGGGACCTCCCCTGGAGTTGTGTGTCCCAGTCGCTGGGAAGGAACTGTGCAGCAGTCCCCCTGCTAAGGCGGGAAGGGGAGGGAGGGAGCATCAGCAGTTTGGCTTCCGTATCAGAGCAAAACACATGGAAAGAAAAAAAGGTAGAACAGAGAGAGGAAAGATGTTCTCGGTGTGCGGTGATACCTTCCTTTCACTGAAGTCTGGGATGACTTATCTGGAAGAGCTCCTTGGGAAATGGTTTTGTCTCCTGTGCACACTTTTTTTTTGGGGGGGGGGGACAATGTTTTTTCTCAAAAGTTCATTTTGCTGTGTGTTGAGGTTTTCATCATTTTATTTTTAAAAATGTTGGTTTCCAAATATTGGGGGGAGGGGAGGGGCTGCTTGGGTTTTTGGAGGATGTGTTTTTGATAACCACTCCCCCCAAATATTTTGTTAAAAATTGACTTTCAATGGGAATTTCTACTTAGTTGAACCCCCTTTTTTTTTTCATTTAAAAACTTTTGAACTATTCTAGTAATCGTGTTTATTTTTAAGCTTCCTAGGGGGAAGGGGTTAGGGGCACCAGGGCTGTGGGGTTCCCAGGAAGAGAAGGGGACAGTAATCATTGTTGTCAGAATAGGATTACAACTCACACTATCCAGGAGGCACCCAGCATTTTGCAGGATTAACTTCTTTTAAAGTAGGACTTCTTATATTTTGAATTACTGTAGTGTAACTGAGATCAGACCACCTTGTGCTAGGTACTGTATATATTTACAGAGTTTCTGCCCCAGTGAGCTTACAACTGAAACAGACAAAGGAAAGATGATTATCCCCATTTTACAGATGAGGAACTGAGCCACAGAAAGATTAGTGAGTTGATGAGTGTCACACATGGAGTTTGTGACAGAGCAGGGAATAGAAACCTACGTCTTGTGGGTCCCAGTTCACAGCCTTAGCTATCAGACCATCCTTAGTGCTAGACCTGAAATGTTTGACAAGAACTGCAGTTAATGGACGGTAACGGGCAATCTGAAACTTGTTCTGTATCTTCCCTTGTACAGTGAAAATAGGTCAACATAATTTATTTTATTACAAGCAATCTTTATTTTTGCTATTATATGTTATTTTTAGATTTGAGGCAGCATATGTTTCCTTGATTCCAGTGTAATGAGTCAGATGACATTATATTAAGGGTTACATTGACACACTGCCATTTGATATTTACTTCAGCATGTATTAAATAATTAAGTTAGTGTACATTATAGGATTAGTTTAGCCAATAATGAGTTGTTATTGAGCAGATCTATAAATCTAACATGCTGTTAAACTAATTACCATTTTATATATTTAGTAGAGTGATCTGTCTCAGCCAGCTAAAGTAAACAGAGTGAAAAATATCAAGATTGAAGGCACTAAATAAACTGTAGCCAGCATCTAATTAAGCAGGGAACAGATATACTGAAGGGTGATCTCAGAAGGTTCAATTTGGATGTGAGCATAATTCAGAAAGACTGTCCAGATTTAACAATGGAACTAGCTTTGGTTAAATACATCCTACCCAACTGAGGATTAAGATATTCAGCTCCAGGGACCCAAGTTCAAACAACCTTGATCTCCTTTCTTATCCCCAGTGGACAAATAAAACTAAACACATGCACAACCCACCACATATACTAGCAGAATTCAAGCATTAAAACCTCTGTGCTGAAAGTGAGTCCTAGACACGAAATAGCAAGTATTGACAGAGCTATGTGGGGAATGCTTGTATCTCACTAGCCTATCCAATATTTGCCTATACTCGTATTAGTCCCTCACTAAGGCCTTAATCAAGCAGAGCATTGAAACATGTCAGTAGTACCATTGCATTTGGTGGTTGTTTCTACATTGGGGACTACTCATGTAAACTTAAGCAAATGCCTTGCTGGATCAAGTCCTCTACATTTGATGCAAACCTCATTGAAATCAATCCAGTCTTTGGCTCTGCCCCAATATTCCACTATTCCTATTTTGGAGAAATAATATCCTCCCCGTTCTTTTTCAGTTATATTGACAGAGATGCAAAATTGTGAGCCAGTTTCAAAACAGCAGGGGAAAGTATTCATCTTGACATCTTTAAATATTGTCATTTATTTTCTTAACTTTTAACTTAATTTTGTGTTTCTTATTGGAACTGAAGTGACAGCTTTGGAAATTGAAATCCTCCAGTTAACCCAGAAAGAGGACAGCATTGGCAGTGCAAGCTTCCCCCATTCAGCACTGCATCAATGCATTTTGAACGTAGGGATAAAGGGTGTGAACAGGTGCTCCACAAGTCCCAGTGCATGAGTTCCAGACTCCTGTCTGTCACATGGGTCATCAATTGATATAAAGATAGAGAAGTGGCTGTGACAGCAGCTAGCTAAGGGGAAGTGTGTGTCTTCTCTTCCCAACTGGCTAAGAAGTTGGAAAGGTCTCTGTCCATTGGAACCTACTGTTCTGAGTGGCTTGTTTTTGTCTGGAATCCTTTGTTTAAGAATCAATAAAAGAAAGCCTGAAGAAAGTGATTGAAACTGTCACTGGTAGGCTATTATTCATCTTCTCTGGTTAGGGGCTCTTCCCACTCATCTCAAGGGGCTATTTTATTCTCCATGTCCATTCAAGCCTTTATTAGACTGTAAACAAGGGTGACAATTGTGAAAGTGGCTTTGTGATATCAATACCTATCCAGGAACTGGGCTTGAGAACAAAATTGCTATCAGATTATGCTAAATTCAGATCAGTACTGACCTAGATATGAATATAGCACATTACCAATCTATCATCATCCAGTCCAACTCATTAGATGTGTTTATATAATATATCAAAATTTTATGTCCACACAAGGTTTTTCATTCTGTGACCTTACGAAAACAGAGTACAGATTGAAAAGAAAATTGGCCCAATCCTGGCCGGTATAAATCCGTGTACTGTAGTTCCACTGAAGTCAGCAGAGCTTTGCACCAACTGAGTCTGTGACCCAGTATTGCATACTCTTCACTTTTAAGAACTGCATATTAACAAACAGGAAGACACTCTCAGTATTGGCTGTTTGTTTGTTGAACATGGGATAATTTTCAGCTAATGGGGACCAATTAAAGCATGATTAATGTTCCATTTCTTTGCAGTATAACAGATGAGTTTGATTTCAAACAGGACATTTTCCAAATGATAGGCCTGATCCTGTCTGGTACTGAGCAAATGCAACTCCCAATGAAGTCAAGGCCTCTCAGTCAGGTCCTAATGTGTTGCTAGAATTCACAATTTCTTTGGAGACCTGGTTTAAGGAGTACCCCTGGCTGCCGGCCCAGATGAGGTAGCCATCAAAGAGGGCATGACACTTATGTACCAAGGAGAGCAGGCACACTAAATCATTCTCCAGCATCCCCTAGTAGTTGATCTATAGAATAAGCAGCAGTGCCGGAAAAAAGTATTTGTTGTTCTGAACACCAGATGTACATGTATGATGCATGTGTATTCTAAAAGTATAAAGAGTAGCTACAGGGAAAGGGAGGCTGGGAAAGTAAACACTTCCTTGGAGTACTTCCTTGATTAGAAGAGTGAGGTAAGGCCTCCAGGTGTTTTGTTTTTACATGCCACAATAGACTGGCTTCAGCCTACCTCAAGGACCCTTCCTTTCTTCACATCCTTCTCTTCATCTAGCACTGAGTTGCTCAACCATTCTTCTGCACAATCTGGCCTCTTTTGAACCAAGAGTCTTCTCTTGTGCAATTCCTTTTATCTCAAAGAGCCTCCCGATATCACTGACTTCCTCTCACTGAAACTCTCAGATTGGGGGGACCCCAATCTCTTGTACATCTGTCCCTCTCCCTTGCTGTTACTTCTTTGTGGAACTGTACTGATTACTCTGTAGAACCTTCTGGAGGGAAAAAAGGCATACATATCACTATTGTACCCATGTAATAAACCCTGGCCACAGACATACATGGAGGGAAGAAACCAGGCCCTTTAGCATCAAACACAGGTCTCTACCTCTTGAACAAAAGGAGAACACCTTTAGGTGTGAGGAAGAAACACCTGGGTTGGGAGGATGGTGTATTACACATGCTCAGTTGGTTTTGGCAGCTAATTCCTATTGGTGTAAAATTTCTTCATGATGAAATTCAGCACATAGACAAAATTATAGCTAAGAAATTATATAGTCTGAAATATTCTGGCATGAATTTAGATTGATTTTGCACTCTTGCTCATTTTATACTGTTAGTTTTTTGGAGAGGCAACATGGCCAGTGAGTACAGGACTGAAGTGGGATCCAAGAGACCTGTAGTCTATTCTTGGCTTTGCCAGTGATCTGTTATGTGATTTGGGGCAAGTCGCTTTCCCTCTCTGAGTCTCTTGCTGTGTTTGTCTAGTGACTAGCACAATGGGGCCTCTAGGCACTTCCATAATACCAGCATTTCTAATAATATGTTTAGAATGTTTTATCTTTATAAGGGGGATAGAGAAGTGGAAGGAAGAAAAGCAAACTTCCAGCCCTGATGCAAAGTTATATGTACCATGCATAAGGTTAAGATTTTTGTCATGGTTATTTTTAGTAAAAAAAATCACGGACAGGTTGTGGGCAATAAACAAAAATTCGCAGAAGCCCGCAACCTGTCTGTGACTTTTACTAAAAATAACAGTGGGGAGGAGGGAGATCTGACTGCTAGGGAAACGGAAGCCCGAGCACCCCCTCCCCCCCACAAGGGGCACCAGCTCCTGCCACAGCTGTTGTGGTGGGGTATAAAGCTGAAGAAGTCACACAGGTTTGTTAAAGTCACAAAATCTGTGACCTCCGTGACTAAATAGTATCCTTAATCATACATAGTGCAGCAAAGGTAGAAATTGAGAGTAAAATGTTGCTTCATAATTCAGAAGAGAAACAAAGCTAATGGGAAAATTTAAGGTTATATAAGCAATAACTCCATAGCAGCAGTCTTAGTGCTAGGCAATAAATGTCTCCAACTCATAAAAACCAAAGATGCA
The DNA here is from genome assembly GCA_037349315.1 of Chelydra serpentina. NCBI lineage: Eukaryota > Metazoa > Chordata > Testudines > Chelydridae > Chelydra > Chelydra serpentina. The sequence goes on from JBAIAC010000026.1 coordinate 29,317,266, forward strand.
GGCTCAAATTTTACAATCTTCTGAGATGTTTATTCATGGGTGACTGCCTCTGTTGCTCTAGAGTTGTTGGTTTTTATTTGACCATTTTCATAGTTAATGTAAATAGATCATTTTAAATGTGAGCTTTATGGTGAACAAAAGGTCAACTATGGCAAACACAAAGATAAGACCACAAAAACAGTCAAGCAAACAGATTCTTTTGCTACTTTCATCTTATCTGATTTGAAATTCTGTATACATTAGAGATATATCAGATCTAACTAGTGAAAGCAAGTACCAGAACCATATAATTAAGCAACAGTTCAAGCCAAACTGGCATTTCCAGTTAAGTTTGTTTGCACCCTCACCAATAAAAAGCAAAACCAAACCTTATGAGTGTTTCAGCAAACTACATGTAGGTGGGTTTATTGTTCTGGAAACTCTAACATGAAATATACAATAATTATAAGGTAGTGCCCATTGTCATAAACTTTACACAAGCCAGAGTACAAAATGGGGGGGCGGGAGGGTAAAAGGCGGAACCTAAACAAAATTTTAAAATCCCTGAAAATCCTACCAAAATAAGATACATCACTACACATGCTTCTCCCCCTAAGGAGGGGATGAGAGGACAAACATGTGATATATGTTATTCATGAGAATGGCCATACTGGGTCAGACCAAAGGTCCATCTAGTCCAGTATGCTGTCTTCCAACAGTGGCCATTGCCACGTGTCCCAGAGGGAATGAACAGATAATCCTCAAGTAATCCATCCTCCGTCACCCATTCCCAGCTTCTGGCAAACAGAGACAAGGGACACCTCTGCCCATCCTTGCTAATAACCATTGATGGACCTGTCCTCCATGAACTTAACTAGTTCTATTTTGAACCGTGTTTATAGTCTTAGCCTTCACAGCATCCTCTGGCAAAGAGTTCCACAGGTTGACTGTGTGTTGTGTGAAAAAATACTTCCTTTTGTTTGTTTTAAACCTGCTGCCTATTAATGTGGCTTAATGTGCTACTGGAAGGTGATGACTGCAGTATAGGAACCTACAGAGAATAGACTACTTATATAGATAGGTGCTCACCAGAATGAGTAGGGGTTACACAATCTAGCCCTATGTGACCAGAAAGATGTGATGCCGGAGTATAAGTATTAAATAATGGATGGGCTAAAATATAGAAGCAAAAGTAATGTGGTTGAATATGTCCCCTTTCGGGGTCAAATTTGTGTGTGGTAAATTCCAGGGATTCTGGCATTATGCCAAGGCTGAATGTTTTCCCGTTATATTGGACACATTCCTCCATTTTATTCATGATTATGTGTTAAAGTGTAAATCAGAATCAGTTCTGTAAGTTCTATTGGTGTAAACTGGTTATATTGATTTTACACCAGCTGAGGATCTGACTAAGAGGTCTGAAGGCCAGAAGAGATTGTTCTGATGATCTAATCTGACCTCCTGCATAACCCAGGCTATTTTTACCTCTGTTTCGTTCTCACTTGTGAATTTATAAATCTTTCAAAATTGTTTATGGTTTTTTTGTTTTTCATTTCACAACATTCTAAAAAAAGGTTTATTCCGTTATTAATCTCCTTAAAGCACAAGCTAAGAGTTTCAAATAACAGTTTCAATTGATAGGTACAACTGTTAATGCTATTACATCAGATGTTGCCACAGCCTACATCAAAGCTTGTTCATATATGAAATATCTGACTATCAATACAGAAATGCTTAGCAATTTTGGGAGAACTAGAGCAGTGAGTGCTCAGAAATACTTGCAAAACCATCAGACACATTAATTCTACCATTTAGAGTGTACTTTGCCATTTACAATATATGTTTGATGAGAATATTGTTTGGGAACAACTGTTGTAGCTGTGTTTAATCATTACAAAATTTGTTTGAAGGGCAGCTCTAAAAACCCCTTAGGCCACAATACTTCCTACATTCCATTTAATCTGCCATGCATAGTTAATAACACGAACACTCTGTTTAGACATCAGTTCATGTAACAAGGGTCCCACAATAATCCTGCCCAAGGTTCTGATTGGAATTATTCTGGATTTACATGCTGTAAATGAGATCAGATTCTGGCTCCTAATCTCTCTCTGACTGTTTCTTCATCAGTAATATGGGGACAACAACTCTTAGTTGTTCAACAAGTATGTTATGAGATTATAAATTTCATTAATGCTGCTGAAGAATTTTGAGATTCTCTGGTGGAAGTCTAGCAAGAAATGTGAAGTGTTAGTATTTTGTGGTTACATCTCCAGGGCCAAATTAAGGGAATGTAATATGCTTCTCTGCTGCATTATAACAGTAGACCTGAATAAGGTTTGGTCTACATTTTTTGACTTAGCTGTTGCAGGTGATCTTCTTAGCATTTAGTAATCACTTTACTAGATGCTGGAGGTAACCCACTGACCCTAAGAGTTGAAACAAAACCCCATGTACATAGGCTACTCCCCTAATACAAGCCCAGATCTGGGAAATTCGCTGGTTGCAGAAAGCACCACATGCTAGAGCTGTGTCTGTCTCTGGCCAGTGTTGTGCCTCACTTATCATTTATCTTTGATGAGATTGGTCTTCATCTAGACCAATTTTTTGCTCACATTTACCAAGGCATATATCTGGAGTAATACCATTGGAATACTTGGACCAGGTCTTTGGACCAAGTTCTTGGGACTGGGCTATCTATGTCCAGAACAGCCCAGGGTAGGGAGCTATGAAACGGATCAATTGAAATGAGGTGGGGCTTTTTCACATTGTTGCTTTTCAGAGGAGATCCACGCCCTAAGGTCTGCATTTTACTGTAACACATCGACATACAATATTCACGGTCAATTCTCCTTTTCTTTCAGTTCTCAGATGACTTCATAAGGAAGAGTTTAGCCTTTGAGTGGCCAAAAATAATTGTGATAGCAGATGGTTCCTGTGGAGAATCAAGCTCAGTTCTCGGAATCAGTCCAGATTACATTGTGGAATCCTGTAATGCTTATGGAGCAAATGCAGCTATTGAGAGGCCTGATCAGAGACAGGTAATGAGAAGAACACACTTTGCTATCAGTTGTTTACTCCCATCTGCTGTATGATGCTCTATACTATAGAAATAATGTGGGGATTTAAGGGCTTTTATGCTGCCATGTGACATTTCCTTAACCTCCTAGAGTTTGCTTTGGGGTACATTTTAAAAGGCTTTATAAAGAGTGAATAAATGATTAATAGATGTTCTAAACATGTATCAGACACGTGAGGAGTGTGTATTGTAGATAGTTCCAAGTACATCAGTAGAAGGTCTTATGGTTATAAGCAATTTACTGACCAGTTAGGCCAGTCTTCATTTATTCACTCTAATTTAAGGTTTCGCGTACCAGTAATACATTGTAACGTTTTTAGAAGGTGTCTTTCCAGAAGTCTTTAATATATAACTAAACTATTGTATGTAAAGTGAATAAGGTTTTTAAAATATTTAAGAAGCTTCACTTAAAATTAAATTAAAATGGAAGGCCCCCCAGACTGGTGGCCAGGACCCAGGTAGTGTGAGTGCCACTGAAAATCAGCTCGTGTGCCGCCTTTGGCACCCGTGCCATAGGTTGCCTACCCCTGAGTTAGGCCCTGTAACAACTGAATAACAATTTATTAAAACATATATATTAATCATTTCTTACCTCATCAATATCTTATGTAAAGTTGTTATTGTTACGTAACAGATAAGACGTTTTTGCTATTATTTTTTTGCCCGAGTTCAAATTAATTTGTTCTCGATATTAAGAAAAATAGACAACCCCAACTACTTCATATTCAACTTTCTTGGCAAATACAGTACGTAGGGCTGAACAAGATTGCATAAAGGAACAACCGATTAGAGGAAATGATTACCATGTGCAGTGGATCATTTGACTGCTAGAATATTAAGGGAAGATGACAAGAATAGATGAATTGCACACTATGCCAGTTGCCTTTTCTATGCATTGCTTATTAGCATTGCTGTGCTAATCCCGTCATCCTTTGAAAGGAAAGAAACAAGCTGTGAATGAATAGGAAGGGAAATGTCAAGCTTTATGCAAGGCTCAGGAGATGCTGATCATTATCCAGGGACAAAGACTCTGAGAAGACAGCTCATAAGTAGGCTGGGTATAATTCATTTTTTTTTATAATTGCAATAAATACCAATGTTTGTTTTTAAGCATTTTTTATTTCTATCTATATACATTTCACAGTCGCGGGAAATTCTGGTGGGGTCAAACAATGTCGGGTCTGAGACAATAATTTATTTAAGGACAGACATTGGGAGTAAAAAATTAAAGCTTTATAACTATAAAAACACAAATTGTCAACATCACATGTCAAACAATACAAAGTACCATAAATATCCTTAAATCAAACTCTAATAAATTCTCAAGCAGCATTATTTTTACTCTTCCTATCTGTAAATGTCAATTATTATTGACGGAAATATTTTTTCAGCGGTTTGTGTGTGTTCGACATTTACCAACTAACAAAAATCGAATCCCTCCAAGCACACTCCTAAATCACAAGAACTTTAACCCTCACAGGCTTTATTTGTTACTCTTCCATAACTTTACAAATATTGTATGGGCCTGATTTTCAGATGTGCCAAGTGCCCATTGACTTTGAAGAGAGTTTGCAGTGCTTAGCGTCTCTGAAAATCAGGTTGTATGTGAGCGGAAATAACTAGCATTCTGAGCATACTACCAAAATGTCTCTGGGCTGCTCCCAATGCTTCTGGAATGTTTTAATACCAGAAAAGAAGCCAAGGAGGGACTCTGTAAATTGACCTATTTGTTCACATTATGGTAGCATCTGCACAGGGCAAGGTGGTCCTCACACATACTGCCTCAAAGAGCATACAATTTGTTTTTCTTCTTTTGTATTTAGCACCTATTGTTTTAGCATAAATAGGGGGAAAAACTGAGGAGGAGAGAGAAAATGAGAGGCATGGTAAGAAATAGCTTAGTTCATGATTTTTTCCCCCTCAAAACAGTTTTCACTATATGGTGTGTGTATCACTGGCAACTAGCCTATGGAATAATATAAATTAGACAGGAGATTGTGTTTGGCTGGGGAAAAGTCTCCCTTAAAATGTGTATTATTATTATCATTTACAACTGATCAACGTGTAACAGCCTGTCATTCACTTCAATGGTAATTTTGCTGGAGTAATGCCTATGGGCTTTGTGCTATAGACCAGCTCTATGACCCACATCTGGTGATGACTCCACAAGTCACTCTTGGGAACCACATTATGCCTTCTGCAAGTTAGCATTGTTTCCTTCCACAATCCAGAACAGAGTGAAATGTCAGTGGGAGATTCCCCTCTACAGTGTGATGTCTTGCTTTTTTGAAATAACACCCTTAGTAGATATTGTGCAGTATTTTAATCTGAAACAGAAGAGTCAATATCAGGAAATATACCATGACGTTAATCTAATATCTGTTTTATATTACTTTAATCCAGTGTGATATTTGCTACTATATGGCTACAAAATAAAATTAATTAGGGCTGTCAAATGATTAACAAAATCAATTGCACTGTCTGACAAAGTTCCTCCTCTACCTTGGTGGATCCTGCACTTATTGGCGGATTCTGCTTGTCTCAGAGATCTTCCCCTGTAGTAGAATCCACAGTCCAGGTTAACTCCTCCTGTGTCTGATCAGGAGTTGGGATTTTGGGGGGAACCCGGGCCCGCCCTCTACTCCGGGTTCCAGCCCAGGGCCCTGTGGATTGCAGCTGTTTAGAGTGCCTCCTGGAACAACTGCATGACAGCTACAACTCCCTGGGCTACTTCCCCATGGACTCCTCCCAACACCTTCTTTATCCTCACCACAGGATCTTCCAGCAGTACGCCCTCTTACTCTCAGCTCCTAGTGCCTCTTGCTCCCAGCTCCTCACACGCAACCTCCTTCCACAGCTCCTGACATGTGCCCCTCACTGACTCACTGGGAGGCTTTTAACTAGTTTCAGCCAGCCCCTGATTGGCTGCAGGTGTCTCAATTAACCTCCCTGCCTTCTGGAAAGTTCTTAATTGGCCCCAGGTGTCTTGATTAACCCTGAGCAACTGCCATAAGGTATATGGGATTTGTTTAGCGTGGGGCTAACGTACTGGTTCCTTACCACTTTCCTATAGCCCTCTGGCCTTGCCCCGTCATAACTGTTGAACAATACTAGAATACCATTTATTTAAATACTTTTGGATGTTTTCTACATTTTCAAATATATTTATTTCAATTACAACATAGAATACAAAGTGTACAGTGCTCACTTTATATTTATTTTTGATTTACAAGTATTTGCATTGTAAAAAAGCCAAAAGAAATACTATTTTTCAATTCACCTAATACAAGTACTGTAGTGCAATCTCTTTATCATGAACGTTGAACTTACAAATGTAGAATTATGTAAAAAAAACCCTGCATTGTTTTATTTTTTGAATGTAAAATTTTAGAGCCTGCAAGTCCACTCAGTCCTACTTCTTGTTCAGCCAATCGCTAAGACAAACAAGTTTGTTTACATTTGCAGGAGATAATGCTGCCCGCTTCTTGTTTACAATGTCACCTGAAGGTGAGACCAGGTGTTCTTGTGCACTGTTGTAGCAGGCGTGGCAGGATATTTACGTGCTAGATGCACTAAAGATTCATATGTCCCTTCATGCTTCAACCACCATTCCAGGAGACATGCATCCATGCTGATGATTGGTTCTGTTCGGTAACCATCCAAAGCAGTGCGGACCTAAACATGTTCATTTTCATTATCTGAGTTAGATGCCACCAGCAGAAGGTCTTTTTTGGTGGTTCGGGTTCTGTAGTTTCTGCATCAGAGTGTTGCTCTTTTAAGATTTCTGAAAGTATGCTCCACATCTCCTCCCTCTCAGATTTTGGAAGGCACTTCAGATTCTTAAATCTTGGGTTGAGTGCTGTAGCTATCTTTAGAAATCTCACCTTGGTACCTTCTTTGCATTTTGTCAAATCTGCAGGGAGTGTTCTTCAAAGGAAAAACATGTGCTGGGTCATCATCCGAGACTGCTATAACATGAAATATATGGCAGAATGCGGGTAAAACAGAGCAGGGGACATACAATTCTCCCCCAAGGAGTTAAGTCAATAATTTAATTAATGCATTATTTATTTAATGAGCGTCATCATCATGGAAGCACATCCTCTGGAATGGTGGCTGAAGCAAGAAGGGGCATGTGAATGTTTAGCATATCTGGCACGTGAATATCTTGCAATGCCAGCTACAAAAGTGCCATGCAAATGCCTGTTCTCACTTTCAGGTGACATTGTAAACAAGAAGCTGTCAGCATTATCTCCTGAAAATGTAAACAAACTTGTTTGTCTTAGCGATTGGCTGAACAAGAAGTAGGACTGAGTGGACTTGTAGGCTCTAAAGTTTTACATTGTTTTGTTTTTGAGTGCAGTTATGTAACCAAAAAAACCTACATTTGTAAGTTGCACTTTCATGATAAAGAGATTGCACTACAGTACTTGTATGAGGTGAATTGAAAAAGACTATCATTTTTAGAGTACAAATATTTGTAATAAAAAATAATATAAAGTGAGCGCAGTACACTTTGTATTCCATGTTGTAATTGAAATAGATATATTTGAAAATGTAGAAAAACATCCAAAATATTTAATAAATTTCAATTGGTATTTTATTGTTTAACAGTGCGATTAATTGTAATTTTTTATTTACGATTAATTTTTTTGAGTTAATCATGCGAGTTAACTGCGATTAATCGACAGCCCTAATTTAAACTTTAGGTAACAGATTCCCGTCCAATACAATTGGTAGTGACTGGAAGCCGTTACTGTTTGATACATCTGACTTGCTGGCTTGTGAAATGAGTTTGGCCCAGACCTGCACTCATTTGCACACTCATTTAAGAACATGAGTGAGCCACTGAAGTCCTCTGCACTTCCTATTCTGCACCCCTGTCACAAGCACTAAACATCAGTAGAGAACCATAGACTGGAGGGAAGGATTTGGCCTCAAGCCTTTTTCCATCTTTCTTTTTGGTGAGGAAGGGAGAGTTATGGTGATAATTCATGTGTAAGACAAGGGCTGAGAAGATGTAGAAAAATACCTAGCAACGTGAGCAATGTCATGATGAGAGATAAAGAAGCAATTTTACCCAACATCAGCAACTAGTGGACTGTTAGGATAAGACAATGTGTCTTTAGTAGTGACGTATTTAAATAATTTTCCAAAGGAGTAGAAAACAACCATATTTAAACTAGCAATGAGCAGTAAGTGTCTCCATAGGGATTTATCTCTAATGTTTCTATAGCGCTGGAATGGGGGCAGACCTTTAAAGGGGTGCCCAGGAGAGGGTGGAACATACAGGGAGGCTCCACATCTGGATTTCTCCCCAGAACCCCAAAGGGGCTGAAAGAAAGCCATTCCATGGTCCCCAGTTCTCCTCTCACTAGCCCATGCCATGGTTTGGCCACACTGAGATGGAGCAGACTACACCAGCCTTTACTTACCCACCTTAACAAATACTGTACACTTGTGAGTAAGGACTGCAGAATTTGGTGCTGTATTAGCAAGCTGAAATATATGGAACAAAGTCTGGATATTTGACAAAACTGGCTCTATCGAACGATCTCAAGTTACGATAGTCTCAACACAAGTAGAACTTCTTTGAATTATTATGTGGGACAAATTGTGATGTATCTGGCTCCTGCAAATCAATGGATTTGTCCTTGAATGCAAAATTAATTTCCTGTACATGTATAGTGTAAGATGTGTCTGTAATTTACGATTGCCACAAGTCCTGTTGGAATTTTGTGGTCTCTCCGCCCGCCCGTCAAGAATTCTGACACCAGCAAAAGTGCCTGGGCAGCTTCAAATAACTGTCTGCCTTATAAATTATAAACATGTTCAGTTAATTAAAAATGTTACAATTAACTCTGCATTTTATATGATGTCCAGAGAGATTTTTCCTTTTCTGAGGCAGTTAATTTCTAATAACACAAAAGTAGCACCCCCTCAGAATTATTGAAAAATTATTCTCTAATAATACCTTGCCCTTATGTGTAACTATCCAAGCATTTTACAAAAGAATAAAGTATCATTATCCCCACTAACAGATGGGGAAACTGAGGCACGGGGGTTTCATGGCCTGCACATGATCACACAACAAGGCAATGTCAGAAACAGGAGTAGACTCAAGTTCCTTGATCTCATGACTGAACCAGTGCCCAGTCCAGTAGAGCATGCTGTGTTCCTATGGAAAAGCCCATTTGCTTTTAGTGTTCTTAGTGCAATTTCACTGTGATGAAAACACGATCTACTAGTATCCCAGAGGTGTTCTTTTCTCAGCCTTCAGCATGAAGAGGAACCATCTAGAACAACACGGGAAGGAAATGAAATGGCAATGCAAATGCACGGGGTAACTTTCTGAATTCTTCTTATCTGGAAACAAAACCTTACTCTCTAAATATTTAATTCATTGCAAAGCATCCCATGTGAGGGTCATCAGGTAGAATCTGTGAAATGAATACATTTAGTTAGATTAGCCCTTAATTTATTTTTCCCTTTTTTTGCACTTCTATAGGTGCCAACTCCAGAGATCCGTGCTCACAGTCTATATTTTGATCTCTCTGCTTATGGAATGGATATATCTTCCACGGGTAAGGAATCTTTGAAGCCAGGATTTCATCTGAAAATCTATGGGACATTCCGTAATCGATACATGGCTTTGGCATGTCCAGCTTCTGATTCCAAAGTTGTTAGATTTCTACGGCATACTCTCAATTCCTCAGTGAGTATTCAGAACTATCACTTTTCAAAGGGCCAGGAAACTCTTTGAGAAGACTATTATGTTTCAATGTTTTAAATTTTGGTAACACCAAGCAAAATTATGCAGCTCTTATTCAAAGCAAAACTTTCATTTATGTCAACTGGAGTTTTTTTTGCTCAGTTGCAGAAAATTGGCCCAAAACATATGATCGGAGGCACACGTTCTTGGTTTGAGCCATTATGTAAAGAGTTGAGGTTTCAGTCGCAAAGACACTCAGTTAAAGCTGCTTCTTTCTCATGAGCAATATGGGAAACAATCTCTACCTGGGTACCTAAGGTATGTCTACACTGCAGATGGGAGTGTGCCTCCTAGCCAAGGCAGACAGACACATGCTAGCTCTGCTCTAGCATGCCAAAAATAGCAGTGTGAACATTGTGGCATGGGCTAGCCACCTGAATAAGGACCCCAGGGGAGCAGGCTGGCTTGTACTCTAAAGGCTAGCTTGCACCAATGCCTGCACCGCAACGTCCATACTGCTATGCTTAGCATGCTAGCTCAAGTAGAGCTAGCATGTCTGTCTACGTGGGCTGGGAGGCGTGGTCCCAGCTGCAGTGTAGATATACCGTAAGTCAGCTAAGGTTCAGGATCCATCAGAGCTGCTTCTCTGTGAGGCTGTGAAAGACGGTAGCTCTTCAGAAATATTCCATGTGTTTTGAGATGTTCCTTATGACAGAGTGCTGGAAGCTAGCAATGGAGCCAGCACTGTGATCAGTCAGCTCCCCGGAAAAGGGATCAGTCAGCTCTCCTGGAAATGCAAGCTAATTAGCTGAATAGGCGGGGAGGACTGATAAACCAATTAGCCATCAGTTGCGGGGGATATAAAAGACACAGGAAGGAAGTGGGAGGAGTGAGGAGCCAGGCTAGTTGTGTGGAGCGTGTTCAGACAGCTCAAGAAAGGGAGATGTGTGTTCTTCCTTGGCCCTGTGGGAAAGGGCTAACAGTAGAGAAGCACTGTAAATACTGGTGCACAGATCTGTCTTGGTGTTTGATGGGCGTGTAAATAAATCACACAAAGTTGTCACTTACCTCAGAATAGGGTGACCAGACAGCAAATGTGAAAAATCGGGACAGGGGGTGGGGGGGGGGGTGTAATAAGAGCCTATATAAGAAAAAGACCCAAAAATCGGGACTGTCCCTATAAAATCGGGACATCTGGTCACCCTACCCCAGAAACCTCTCAAGCTCTCTCCAGTATGTGAGAATGGTGATGGAGCCTGCCCCATTACACTCCTAACACCAGAGCTGGTGAGAACGCTATCAGTGAAGTTTTTGTTGTTTGTTTCATCAAAGCTGAAATGGTTTATGAAGATGCATACATCTGAGTAAGTTTTTGTTGGGAAGGTTTCTGAGGTCCACAGTGAAGTCTCTGTCACTTCCACAGAGACGCCTTTTCAGCACAATGCCTTTTAACCACCCCCCAAAAAAGGAAGGAACACATTTCATTTACTGAAAACAAATGTCAAACCCTCAAAAAGTTGTCCCAACACTCAATTGTCTTTCTTTGGGTAGCTCTACCTATTAGCATTAATGAATCCCACAGCAACTGATGGGAACATACCTGCTAGGGGCAAGATTGAGCCATTCAGCTCAATCCTGAGTAAGGGGTAGCACATAGTGGCCCTGCCAGGGCAGTGCAGCTGAGTTGTGCCACAGAGTCACAATTCCTCTTTTCAGAGTGGTAGCTGTGTTAGTCTTAGGGTGACCAGATGTCCTGATTTTATAGGGACAGTCCCGATTTTTGGGTCTTTTTCTTATATAGGCTCCTATTACCCCCCCACCCCCTGTCCCGATTTTCCACATTTGCTGTCTGGTCACCCTAGTTAGTCTGTATCCGCAGAAAGAATGAGGAGTCCTTGTAGCACTTTAGAGACTAACACATTTATTTGGGCATAAGCTTTTGTGGGCTAAAACCCACTTCATCAGATGCATAGAGTGGAATTTACAGTAGGAAGATATATACAAAGAACATGAAAAGATGGGGGTTGCCATACCAACTCTTTGCTTTGGTGGTGGTGAGGGTAACTTACTACTACACTCTTTTCCAGGGTGTAGCATATTCCTATTGCACTACCAGCTTATTTCTACTGCCGTCAGCCAGGTCTGCTGGCTAATGCATTGGGGAATATATGGAGTCTTGGCTATCCTGTTCCCACCTTTTTGCTCAGGGGAGGTGTATCAGGTGCTTAACTCCTGCTCTCCTCCTTGTGCTCAGAGCCACAATCCAAGAAAGTCCTACATGGATATAGTGTGTGGGCTCCTTACTCACCCGCATAGCTGTGTAGGGTCAAGACTCAATCGAAACATTAATAAAGAAGGAGGAAATCAAACTGAGATCACAAAAATTCACACTTGTTATCAGAATCCAGCATATACTGTGAAAAACCTGGCCTTTAGTCAGTGCTTAATTTGTAATGAAAGAAGTGCTGGGGCTCAAGCAATTTTTTTACTTTCAAAATTGGTGCAGCAAGCCCAGACACAAATTACTCACTGCCTTTAGTGAGTGGGAATGAGCTCTGTTTTTTTACCGCTGTCATGTCTAAAGTTTTTGAGCCTTTAGAACATGAAGTGAATATGTATTGCAGAAGATGTCTGTGTGAGTACCATGCCTAGCGCAGGAACACAAGTGTGCGCTGAAGGATTTATTAACAAGTTTTCAGAGATGATACCACCAGAGATACAGTAAACATGAAATTTTTACGAGTTTAATCACAGATTTAAAATGCTGGATTCCATTCAATTAGGGAATGGAGGTCCCTGTGTATACATAAGCTGTGCCAAGAAAAGCAATTGAAATGTGAGTAATGAGGGTACATTGTTAACCACTATTCTTCAAAGATCTATTTTTCATTTTAAAAGGCTGAGTAAGTGCAGCTTTTTGGGTGAGTAGCTTTCCCCTTCAAGCTCTCTTGAAAAACAACCTCAGGTTCAGATTTAGTGAGAGAAATTAAAGCATCAATGCAAACATCTTGTGGAGCAAGGGCCAGATTTTCAAGAAAATTATTACTAGAGCTGGGTGGAATTTTCAGCAAAAAATGCAGTCAGTGACACCAAAATATTTTGTGAATTAATGTTGACCTCACCAAATTGTTCTAGATTTAAAAAAAAATCTGAAAAATTGATTTAGATTTTGGTTCAATTTTTTAAAATTTGATTAACAATCAAATTGTTAAAAAATGGTAAAAATCAAAAGGAAACTCTGGGTGGCTTTTTGGAATGGCAAGCAAATGAACAAATCTTGTTTTGTCCAGCTCTGCTTATGACCAGATTTATTTCCAGTGCTCAGCACCCACAATCAGAGTTTCAAAAGCACTCCGTACCCAACATCTTGAGCCTCTCTGAAAATCTTGTCCTATGTGGACACATCGTTCAGTGAAAAGTTTGCAATACGCTTTTCAGGCTCCTGTATTATAGCTGAAATTAAACACAATTTAACATACATTTCTATAACTCCTTGTGGTCTCACTGGATCAGCTTAACACCCCATTAGCAGGTTAAGCAAATGTGACTGCTTTTTAAATTTGTTGATGGTGTTACAAAATTGATGGAGAATGCAATTGATCTAAGATAGCTAGCCTTATGGTCTGTTGTGCTGAGTGAATCTTAGGCTAGGTCTACACTAACCCCCCCTGTTGAACTAAGATACGCAACTTCAGCTACGTTAATAACGTAGCTGAAGTCGAAGTACCTTAGTTCGAACTTACCTGTGGTCCAGACATGGCGCACAGGCTCCGCCTATTCCGCTCGTCGAGCAGGATTACCAGCGTCGACGGCGGAGCACTTCCTGGTTCGATTTATCGCGTCTTGACAAGACGCGATAAATCGAACCCAGAACATCGATCCCGTGCCTCCGACGCGAGAGGTAAGTATAGACATACCCTTGGGATAGAATGAGCCTGTTCAGAGAAAAATGCTGGAGATTGTTCTCAAAGGCAAACAACTTTGCTTTGCAAAATGTTAGGCAGATACAGTTGCGAAGAAGATAAGATTTTGCACCAGGAAGAGATTACAACAAGTTCTAAGCTAGTTACCTTTTGTAATTGAGTAATATGTTTTATCTGAACACAATGAATATCTTATACAAGGTGGAATTATTGTTAAAGGTTAACAGGAAAAACAATTCTGCAGACTTATCTTCTAAGTAATCTTTTATCATTCTTTGTTTACTGAACTCTAGAATGTTTGATACAGTGTCTCATGAAGCTTTATTTGAAACTAATTCAAATTATTTTTGAAGCAGAGTCAAAAACTGGCCAAAAGACCATAAACAAGAGGCAATAAACAACTGAGAAGTATCCAGTGGAATGCTTCAGGGACAGGTGTTCTGATTAGTGTTATTTAATATCTTTTTATTCAAGTGGCAATTTAAGGTTAAGGCTGAGCCTCTAGGGTACCATTTCCAGTTCCACAAGAGTGAAGCCCATTGACTTTAAAAGGACTTGGTTGATATCTTACACAATTCTTGACAATATAGGGGCCTAGAATTAACCCGTGCTGCTGTGCCTTTCCCCCACAATTGCATGATTTAAGGACACTATGCTAATCTATCTAGGTTATAATAAGACAACCAGCCACATGGTATCTGAGCAGCAGCTGAGGGTGGTTTGACAAGTACTCTGTTACAAATGGCAATTGCATAAAGGTCTTCATGATGTACTTTGTCTCAGAAGTTCCAGGGTGATATGAATGACTACACGTTGAATTTAAACAACTTGTCCCTTTTTTTACATTTTTGTCACCTTTTCTACAGACTTAGAGACCTGTCTAAAATGCTCAACAAGCATCCGAACATTCTGCACTCATTGATAACCATTTTTAAAACAAGTTTTGTTTAGAGAGGTTGCTATGCTGTTATACAAGTGGGTGTTTGTAACATGTACATCCCCAGGGTCTTTTTAGTGAGAGAGAGATAGGATTGCAGCCAGAAGACGTGACATGCATCGCTGAGATGGCACAAGAAGCAGCAGGTTGGAGTCAGAGATGGAGTGGAGGAAAAGAGAGACAGGGGTTTTTGCTCAGCTTTTTTTTTTTTTTTTAAAGCCCCACCCAACGTACAGTCAGCCTTTCAGCCAAAAGAACTTCTGTTGGGCATTTCACAGAAGGGCTTATGATCCTTCTTATTTAACTTGTCCAAATTGCTTAACACAAAAGGCCTGATTCTGATCTCACAAATAGTAGTGTAAATCAGGAACAAGGGTAATGCCACCACTGAAGTAAGTTTTCACCAGACATCCAGAATTGGGCCCAAGATTTTTTCAAACTAAATATTTTGTTAGTGCAATCCACATTAAACATCCAGTATAGAGTGCAATCATTCTGAACATGTACAGATTAGATAGATACAATTTAAAAACAGATTGGCAGAGACACTGGTTTTTGTTATTTGTTTTGTTTTGTTTTTACCTTTCTCTGCAGCATGGGGCACAGATCACTTGCAGGTTTAAACTAGATTAAATGGTGGATTCTCTGTAAATCACGTTTTGAGGACTCAGGAACTCAGCCAGAGGTCAGGGGTCTATTACAGGAGTGGGTGGGTGAGGTCCTGTGGCCTGCAATGTGCAGGAAGTCAGAGTCGATAATCATGATGGTACCTTCTGGCCTTTGAGTCTTCCTACTCTGAGTAGGCACACTTAACCCTACTATGTTGCAGGATCCTGCTTTACTGGTAGAAGCATTACTAGTTTCTGCAGTTCCAGCATACTTTACTGGAGAAAGGAAAGATATAACAGGTGGGTGAAGGGGGGAGTAGAATGCGTATCCACAATCCTCAGTTTGAAATGCCTTCTTCGCAGTTTTGTTATTCTTTCCTGTTTCTGGTGCCCTAGGTTTTATGAGCCCTGTTACTGCATGACTTATCATAGCAGAGTCAGCCTTTGACAAAATACAACACTGCCCTGTTTGATATAATATATACATTAGAAGTAGTTTTCTTCACAGCAGTTTAGCAAGGATTTTTCCTTCCCTCTTTCCCCATTCACAGTATGGCTATTTGAAATGCACAGGGTAGGGTTTTATTTTTATTTTACAGAAATATTGTGCTTTCCTTTTGACATTTTTCCCCTATATCTAAATAATAGCTTTTCTTCTGCATATCATCAGTGTTTAATTGTCATAATGGTGAGTCATCTTCATAAATAGTCTTGTGCTAGGTTACTAACCTGCCAGATCAAGGAAATGAGCATGTGGTTACTTAGTTACCATTTAAGTGGCATGGTCTGTTGTGCTGAGTGAATCTTAGGATAGAATGAGCCTGTTCAGAGAAAAATGCTGGAGATTGTTCTCAAAGGCAAACAACTTTGCTTTGCAAAATGTTAGGCAGATACAGTTGCGAAGAAGATAAGATTTTGCACCAGGAAGAGATTACAACAAGTTCTAAGCTAGTTACCTTTTGTAATTGAATAATATGTTTTATCTGAACACAATGAATATCTTATACAAGGTGGAATTATTGTTAAAGGTTAACAGGAAAAACAATTCTGCAGACTTATCTTCTAAGTAATCTTTTATCATTCTTTGTTTACTGAACTCTAGAATTTTTTTGAATAAAATCACTATGTTCTTTGTGAGTGATGCAAGCATCTGCTACAAAAAGTCAACAGTTCATTTCTATCACTTATCAATGTATAGTGGCTTGGTAACTACTCAAAAACAAAACAAAACCTTGCACTTAGCCTCAAAGCTATAAAGATACTTTGGCTGTTTGGGCTGAATACTGTGACTAGTTAGCTTATTGTTGTAACATAAGTTGTCTGTTTTGATACCACCATTTTCTAAGATAATTGCTTTTCTATGACAATTGTTAAAATACCAATGTTGATGATAGAACTAGTCATTAACCATGAATTATGATAGGTTTCAGTGTAGTAGCCGTGTTAGTCTGTGTCAGCAAAACGAAAATAAGAAAGGAAAAACTTGTAGCACCTTAGAGACTAACAAATTTATTTCAGCATAAGCTTTCGTGGGTTAGTACCCACTTCATCGGATGCATGGAATGAAACATACAGTAGACAGATATTTATACAGTCAGAGAAACATGATAAGGTTGAGGTGCATAGACCAACCTTAAGAGGCTAATTAGTTGAGAGGAACCATAACAGCAGGGGAAGAAAAACCTTTGAAGTGATAAACAAGATGGTCACACAGGTGTGAATGAGGATCGTTAACTTAAGGGAAATAGATTCAATTAATGTAATGGCCGAGCCATTCCAAGTCCTTATTTAATCCTGAGGTAATGCAACCTAGTTTGCATATCAATTTGAGTTCAACAGTTTCTCTTTGAAGTCTGCTTTTGGAGTTAATCTGTCGCAACACTGCTACCCTCAAGTCTGTCACTGAGTGATTAGGGAGGTTGAAGTGTTCTCCTACTGGTTTTTGAATGTTATGATTCCTGATGTCAGATTTATGTCCATTTATTCTTTTGCGTAGAGACTGTCCGGTTTGGCCAATGTACATGGCAGAGGGGCATTGCTGGCACATGATGGCATATATCACATTGGTAGATGTGCAGGTGAATGAGCCCCTGATGGCGTGGCGGATGTGATTAGGCCCTGTGATGGTATCACTTGAATCGATATGCGGACAGAGTTGGCATCGGGCTTTGTTGCAAGGATAGGTTCCTGGGTTAGTGTTTTTGTTGTATGGTGTGTGGTTGCTGGTGAGTATTTGCTTCAGGTTGGGGGGCTGTCTGTAAGCAAGGATTGGTCTGTCCTCCAAGATCTGTGAGAGTGAGGGATCATCTTTTAGGATAGGTTGTAGATCTTTGATGATGCGCTGGAGAGGTTTTAGTTGGGGGCTAAAGGTGACGGCTAGTGGTGTTCTGTTATTTTCTTTTTTGGGCCTGTCTTCTAGTAGGTGACTCCTGGGTACTCTTTTGGCCCTGTCAATCTGTTTTTTCACTTCAGCAGGTGGGTATTGTAGTTGTAAGAATGCTTGATAGAGATCTTGTAGGTGTTTGTCTCTGTCTGAGGGATTAGAGCAAATGCGGTTGTATCTTAGAGCTTGGCTGTAAACAATGAATTATGAGTATAGGATGTCAGAGCTAATTTTAGCCTTAGAAATTACATGTGTTTTTTAATCTTGTTTGAGTGGTACATATTTATCAGAGTGGTACATACTAGTTTTCATAAACACTGGTGATATGACAACTTTGTCCATGCCCTGAAACACGTGAACATTTAGGAATACAATTACTCTCTATTCTTTAATCTTCGTATTGACTAAAGATCAGAATGCCAGGAAGTCTGACCATTTTGGCTTATTTACCATGGTGTAGAGTAATTCTCTTTCGTTCAGTTGTCTTTCTTTTTAAATAACACTTCTTTATGGAGAGGACAAGGGTTTATAGACTTCAGAGAAGAAGTGTGTTTTAAGGAGCCAAGGCTGGATGCATGTCAGAACAGGCTAGGAAAGGAGTTCTGGGCATAGTGGGACACATGGAAGAAGACACAAATGAGATTAGGAGAAGGAAACAATGAGGTCAGTTAGGCATGCATCTTAGATGGAATGGCACATAAGGATGGGTATTACTCTGTGCCACTTTAAACACTCTACTATAAAGTCAACCATGTGACCGCAGAGGTTCAGTAGCTTACTGGTAGGGAATGTTACCCGCTGCATGAACGCCCTTTCCTCTTCCTCCACCAAAATGACACAGCTTCTCCAAGTGCAGTTTCAATACTTTTAGCATTCTGGCACCAGAGATTCTTCTGGAGATTTTAATCATCCAAGGAACTGGTGATCAGCAGTCCAGCAAGCAGCATCAATCTCTGTATGCAAATAATCCCGTATGTGAACAGGATTTATAAGAACTACCAGGGAAACAGTAAATTCTTGGTTAAGCTTCCAGGTTCTCACTGGAAAGGACAGGGGTAATGAGGCAAAGCTCCTGATTGACAGTTGAATCAGGAGCTGAGGTTCTGAAAACACAAACTTTATATACAGGGCTAATGTTCAAAAGTGGCTAGTGATTATGGATTCCTGAATTTTTGGATGCCCAAGTTAAGACATTTTGATTTTCAAAGGGCACGTGGTCAGGCTGTTCTGAAGTGGGTTCTTAACCCACGAAAGCTTATGCTGAAATAAATTTGTTAGTCTCTAAGGTGCCACAGGTATTTTTCTTGTTTTCTTTTTACTGGCAGTGGGGCAGTCCCACAAGCAGTATTGGGAAGAGTGCCATGCACCCCAGCCCTGTCCCCATCTACTTCTAGCCATGACCTTGGCCTCCCTCCCTCTCCCCCCTACATGGAGTAAAGGTTTCCCTTTAGGGCTGCTTTGTTCTGTTTGAGCTGTGCAAAGTGGCCAGACCGAGGGCCACGACGGAAACCTATGGCCTTCAGTAAACTTCTGAAAAAGTGAAACTGGCAAAATTTTTGTCTATCTTCTTAAAAATCACACAGCCCTAGATCCTTAAAATTCCACTTGTCCTGTGTGCCCTCCCCCCACCAAAAAAAGGTGCGGTTTCTTTATTTAAAATAGGAACTTGGGGGTTGGCCAATGAAATTTATATTATGGAGGAAGGCCTCAGATAAGCAGTTTCACAATTAAAATATGTTACAGTAGCACCAAATTTGTGACAAACATCCTCAATCTCATGTGAGCCCTTGAAACAAAAGTCTTGTCTGCATTTAACCAGCAACTTCTGCTCTTTATCTACTGGCAAGGACAGACCATAAATCTCCATATATGCATGTCTATTTACCATGCTGCATTGAGCTCAGATGGAGGACATTAACCAGGCAGTTGAGTAATTTATTCATTATGTTTGTCAAATTAAAAAAGTTAAGAATGAGTTTTTCTTACATTAAGCATTTTTGAGTGCAGATGTTTAGCTTTCTCTTTGTGAATCAGTGTAGCACTTTGGAAGGGAAACAATTAAACTAACCTAATCCAAATTCCAACCCAGTTTTCAATCCTACTCTGCACTATCTACAGGGCTGTTGAAATCTGGAAAGTAGGTTGGTTCAACCCATGGTAAAAACGAAGGACAGGGACAAGGCAAGAAATTCCGACTCCGCTCCAAGATCTCTTTCCATTGCTCCTATTGTAGTCAATGGAAGCTGTGGGTGCTTAGCACATTACAGGATCAGTACTAGCATCTTTAAGAAAAACAAGTTATGGAAATAAACTGGCTCCCTAATAAAATTACTTTATGCCCTTTGCTTGATATATTAGATAAATGCGGATAATTCACTGTAATTTATTAAAGTACATTTGTTTCCTTATTGATGGGTATGTTTAAAGCAAACATGTTGTATGCTTCCAGATAAATGCAAAATCATGCCACCTGTGACTGGTATCTGCTTCTCATTAGTGATCTTTCTATTGGTTTGTACATAATTGACCTTTGGGTTGTTGCCTGATTTTAATCTGGTCTCTGTGTATGTAAAGGCAGGGGGCTAGATTCACAAAGAAATTTGGGCATAGCTACTGTGAGTATCACCATACCTAGAAAATCACTGGGATTCACACAGCCTGGGTAAGCTTCCTAAGCTTCTCTCATTTATACAATTAATGGGGAGAGATTCACAAAAGCCACCATGCTATGCTGCTCCAAACCTCTGTTAGCCAATGGGAGATGTTGGGGCTTAGCTGTGCCCCATCTTTCAGAGATAGGTGCCTATATGTCTAGGTGCAGGGAGGCATCTCCCTCTGCTTGGGGTTCTCAAAGCTATCCATCCTCTCTTGGTGTTAGGCACCTATGCTGTTTTAGCAAGAAGCTGGGGAAAACAATGAGCTCCCTCCTTATTCTTAGCCCACAGGTTAAGATACTCGCCTGGGATGTGGTTCAGATCCCTCACTCCACTAGAGGGGGGGAAAGGGATTTGAACTGGGATCTGCCATCTCAAGTGAGTGCTCTAACCAGTGGCCTATGGGATATTCTGAGGAGGTAGTCCCTCTCCTATTGCAGCCATTACACTATGGATGATAAAATAAAAGATTCCCTGAGCCAGAGGGAGCTCACAAGCTTGAGAATGACATTGTAACCTGGTGCTTTGAGCACTCAAGGGGGAAGATCCAGGATCTAGTCCCTTTGCTTCAATGGATTTTTAATTATTTAAGGAAACTTAAGCCAGAGAGGGGGAAACTTCAAAAAGTAATGAGAAACTGACAACTGGGCAAGGAGAATGAATGGAAGACCTCGTCCAACCTGAAATATAGCTGCTGTTCATTTTCCAGCGGTAGTGCTGCCAAACAAAACACATTTCATGTTCTCTTGCTATGGAGGGGGGGTGAGGAATGAGCGGGGGTGAGGAACCAACCAAGCAAAACGTGTATCACAAATACAGGTTTTCTACTTCCCTTCAATGCAAGTAATATTTGTAGCTCCCTTTTAACTTTATTGGAGAATTGTTCACTTCTTTCTTCTAATTACAATGAGAGAGTAGGGTTGGTTTTTGTTGTTTCGTTTTATTTAAATGGAGTGCAGTGTTTTCCTGCCCCACTCCACACCTCCACAAAGCTGGTATGCAGTTTTGATGATGCAGATAAAATCTAAAATCCTCCCCTTTATCGGTAGCATGGAAATTAGGATACTGCAATAGCCTGAAAATGAGGCAACCAGTTAAAAGTCCAGCCCAGATAATGACTGTACTATAATGGCTCACACTTTTCTAGTACCCTAATCACGTTCATCTAGACCATAATTAACAGAGCTCTCTGATGACATTATGGGTATCTCAAAAATATTTGAAAGGAGACTGTTCTACTGTGCTAACCCATTTTAAAAATAAATGTAATGTTGCTGTCACAGGGAAGGGCTCCCTCACCCTGGATTCCTTGCTGCATACAGTCCTCATGCACACCTGTGGCAAGTTCGACCCCATGTTCTTTATTTCCATTATGCTATATGACATGAGGCCTAACTCCACTAAAGAGTTAGGTCGACGTAAGCTGCCTATGTCGACCTAACTCTGTAAGCGTCTACACTAAAATGTAGCTCCCCCCACTACTAGTAATTTGCCCACTACACAGACTTAATAACTCCTCCTCTGCAAGAGGCATTGTGCTTAGCTCGGTGCAGTTAGGTGGATGCCATGTCAGTGCAGACATTCCATTGCTTCCATTGCCTGTTGCTGCCTTTTAGAAGCCATCCCACAATGCTCCACACTGACAGGTAAATCCGTGCAAGAGCTCTTGGTGAGGATGCAGGCCACCGTACTGTGGACATGCAAAAGCAATTTTATTACTGTGTATGTCGACATAACTTAGGTCGACTATTTTGTAGTGTAGACGTGCCGCAAGTCCTTGATCCCCAGGCTTTACCTTCTCTTAGACATGGGGGATGATGCGGGACTCTTACCTGCCTGAGATCCTCAGTTTCTCTGGCCCTCCTTAAGCTGAATCACCTTGTTATTTGGTTAATCATCCAGTCCTTAAACAATTATCTCCTCAGTTTGTGTTTTTAATTGCCGCCGGGAGTCTCCGCCCCACAAATGCTGGCGCCCTAGGCAACTGCCTGGGGTCGCCTAGTGGGCGCCTCTTCCAACCCTAATATTCTATGAAATGGTGCTTGTGAGAGCTTTGAGTCCCACCATTATGTGTATAAAACATGTTGTAATGCTGGTGTTGGTGGAACTGGAGCTGGGGTGCTATTTAAGTGTGTGTGTGGGGGGGGCAGTTGCCTCCATCCTCTCCACCTGTGCTTTCCCACGCTAATTTTAGGAATGGGGAAGCAGTGGGGTGAGGATGCTGCTGGAGCAGGGTGCAGGGGATCTTTGCTACACCCTGTGATCACAGCTTCCCCTTCTCATTTTGCACAACAGTGAAAATAAAAATGAATAAAAGTTGGGGGAAAAAAGCTTTAAAATAAGCATTGATTTTCTCGACTGAAATTATATTTAAAAAACTCAAATTCTGCCAAGCCAATATGTGAGAACTGGGTGTTGTTATGACTATTTATTAACTGCACTTTCCTAGCACCTCTCCCCCAGGGATCTCCTGGCATTGTACAAACATTCATTTTAAAATCACGATGGGGTGTGTACCTATTGGGTTCCGGGAAGTGGGCGGGCAGAAGCCCGCCCACTGCTAAAGGACCCCCCCTAATTTAAGGGGAGGATCCACAGGACCTGGAATCCAAATGAGTCTGGGGGACAACTAATGAAATAACAGGGTCAGGGGTGCGGTCACAGGGTTAAGGTGACCCTTACCAAGTGCACAGAGTGGTGAGTGAGCCTTAGGCTATATGTGCTCTGTCACAATTGCACAGTCCTGGTTTAGGGAGCTTGGGTATAAATGACCCTTACTAAGGATAAAACTCCCAGCATTTATCCACTGACAGATGCTATGGTGAAGTGAACTGGGAAGCTCATCTTTGGGTACCTCTTCACTACAAGAGGAGGAAATAAATAAATAAACCCCATAGCAGTGAGTTTCAGAGCCTGGGTCTACAGACTGAGGCTCATGTCATGATGCTAAAAATAGCCATGTAGATGCCGTGCTCAGGCTGGCACTCGGGCTTGGAAGCCCACCATACTTCTCGGGCTTTAGAGCCCACGTTCCGGCTTACGATGAAACGTCTACCTGGCTATTTTTAGTGCTGTACTGTGAGCCCAAGTCTGTAGACCCGAGCTCTGAGATTCACTACTGGAGGATGGTAGTTGTCTTTTCCAGTGTGGATATATCCTTAGCGAAGGGACTGCAGTTAAATCTGACAATAAGGTAGTTGACTCTTTATAGCCAGGCTGAATAACAGAAGAAAGAAAAGTGAAGAATCATGAGATTCAAGAGGGGGGAAGGGATGTCCAGTTTTCCACTGAAAGTGAGTGAGTTTGAAGTTACTAAATAACTATGCAAAAATGCAGCTTCAAGAAACATCAGGCACTCTAACAGGTTGATATACTTCACTGCTACACGCTAGCTGAAACAGTAATCCATTAGGAAATCAAGAAACACCCCCTTCAAACAAGGTAGAACCTAAAGTTGAGGTGAAGCCTGAAGAGAAAAGTTAACAGTCTTTCCCCCCGCCCCCAACCTCCCCACCCCCATTACATGGAAAATCAGCTATATTTTTGTGTGGGGGAGACAGGACTGGGACTTTTATTAGCAAAAATATCAGCTGAAATGGCCAATTCCGTTCATTTTACAGAAATCCACAAAAATATAAGTGTTCTCTATGGTTTTGTCAATGGCACTATTAGTATGAATAAGGTTTACTTTACATGAATAAGGGTTTATAGGGTTGGGACTTACCCTGCTCCTACTGAAATCCATGACAAAACCAGTGTTGGCATTACTGATAAAGGATCAGGCCAAGCTATTGATGGCAAGTGCTATGTAAGTGTTGAGCATTGTGATGCTATCTTCTGGTGTTAGTATTCCCTTTTTTCTCCCCCTGTAATCAACAATAACAGTTACGTAGCTTCCTTGCCTTTTGTGTTCTAGTCATGGCTTCATATTGCTCATAAAATTATGGCCTATTTTCTTATTATTCATTTTTTCCTGAGTCACAAATTTTGTTCTAAGAAATTGGTTTGTTTAGAAAAGCCAGCTGATGATCACCCGTTTGTGTGTTGGGGTGTGGGGGGGGGGGTGTGGAAGCCTCTTACAAGTGAATTGATTCTTTTGATTCAAGTTTGTACATGTAACTGAAGATAATTCAGTTTTGGGGGAAAGTGTAGAGATATTATTCCATATCATGAAATGTCCTGGATTTCCTCCCATCCCCCACTCATTTTAGAAATAACCATACATTGCCATGCAACCTGTGGGAACCTGGACTTAGCATCTGATATTTGCAAAAAGTAAGCAAAGCTTCTTCTGATATCCAATCCCTTACATAGCAAATGGTTTAAGCAAGCAAGCAAGACCAAATCAAATTGTTTGAACATAGGCATAGAACATTCTTTGAACACAGCATTCTGCTTTCTTTTAAGAGACACATTTAGATCTTAGAAGTAAAGGAGCAGTGTCATGCATGGGGGTTGTTTGTATTGTTATCAGTGTAAAGAAACTAAGAATAACATTGAACAGGAGTGAAGATTGCTGCTAGTGATGCCTCATTTGATGAAGAAAGAGTGCTTGTGATTAACATAAACAATTTTAATGATTTTTACTTCCTTTTACTTAAGCTCCATCTCCTTGATTTCTCCTCTGTAATTAACTAATTATCTAACCCCAGTTTTAAAGCCTTCACAGTGAAAGCTTTGTTTTGTTTTCATTTTTGTAGTTAATGTTCAACTCCATTCTCCTTTCTAAGGGGGCTGGTACTCACCCTTCCTGTTCCATTTTTAGTAGTTTATTACTACTCCGTGTTTATTACAGGAGTGCCTAAAGGCCTAATCAGAACCCACTGTGCTAAGGGTTATACAGAAGCAAAAATGATGCAGTCCCTTCCCTGAGGAACCTCAGGGGCCCTCTACCTGCAAACTCTTCCCCACGATCTTAACTTTTTTGAAGTCATTTGGACTATTCATGTGTAAGGCTAAGATGTTGTCATGGTTATTTTTAGTAAAAGTCACGGACAGGTCATGGGCAATAAACAAAAATTCATGGAAGCTGTGACCTGTCTGTGACTTTTGCCCCCGAGGCAAGCAGACGTAGCGGGGCCCCACCCCCGAGGCAAGCAGACGTAGCGGGGCCCCGCCCCCGAGGCAAGCAGACGTAGCGGGGCCCCGCTACGTCTGCCTGTGTCAGGGGCGGGGCCGCAGCAACTGCTTGGGGCAGCAAAATTGTGAGAGCCGTCCCTGGCTGGAACCCCGAGAAGGGACCCCTCAGGAGTCTGTCACCTGTCACTGGAACCTTGCAGAGGGCTGCCTGTCGCTGGAACCCTGCCAGGGCCCTGCTGGCTGCCAGCTCCAGAATCCTGCAGCTCCTGGGGCTGAAGGAGAGAATGTCAGGGAGGTCTCTGGAAGTCACTGATTCTGTGAATCCATGACCTCCAAAGGAAGCCTTATTCATGTGTAAAATTAAGCATGTGCATACGTTTTGTTTTTGCTGCATTCAAGGAGGGGGCCCTAAAAAAATCACTAATTTTCTTCTGCTCACGCTTCAGTCCCACCTCTTTCCTTGCAAGGTGCAAGACATTAATTTCTCTCTTTTAGCCTGTGATCACCCAACGCTGTGTGTCTGTGTAGATGCAGAACTGCCTAATATGCATGCACAGATGTTTGTTGGGTGCGCAAATGTGGGGTTTGCAATTAAGATTGTTACCTTTCACTAGTCACTGTGTTGTTTTTTAGATAATGAAGAACATATTCCACCAATCTTTCAATGCCTACAAGATGGATATTGAACCCAGGGTGAATGAATTGACTCTACATCATGTCCAGTGTAGTAGAAGACTCTTTGAGATCATGCTTTCTCATAGGAGGGTTACAGCAGCCTTCATTGAGGGGGACAATGTGGTGGTCACTGTGGAAGGAGAAGCAGCCAGAGTGCTGAATTTTGACACTGGTGAGTTGGAATTTACATTACAGATTTGTAAGCATAACACCACAATAGAAGATAGAAAAGAGAAAAAACATCCTGTGTACACAAAATTAGACAATTTACCAGTATTATTCAGTGTCAGTGATTGAGCAACCTGGGTGCTCCTATGAAGGTAACCAGAAGCAGAATTATACAGACTTTAGAACAGTCAAACAGTATCTCAGTTAACTGAAGTAACAAGCAAATCAAGGTCAGATAGTTTCCCACAAGGTAATAATGAGGGTAATTAACTATTGCAACAGTTTACCAAGGATTGGGGGTGTATTTTCTATCACTGGCAGTTTTAAGATCAGGATTGGGTGTCTTTCTAAAAGAAAGCTCCTGTTCAAACAGGAATTAATTCAGGGAAATTTTATAGCCTGTGATATACAGGAGAGCAGACTAGATGATCACATTAGTCCCATCTGGGCTTCTAATCTAGGAAGCTATGAAAAAATCATTGTTGCTCCTCCCCAGCCTAGCCTTGACCTTGGAGTCTACCTTAAAAGTGTAATTTCAGAACTACAAACTATCTGTTATAACTAGAGCAACACGGAATCGTTTAAGAAGTTATCCATGTTTATCATCAATTTGTTTTCCATATGACTGTGATTCCAACTATGCAGGATTCCATGGATGTTTCATTAATGGATAGATCATGCAAACTATGTACAAGTTTGCTTCTGGTTAGAAATGAGAAAATTGAAACATACTTATCAGTAAGGTCCATTTGAATCCTATTTCAACCTCAAAATATTTGAGATTTTTGCATACAAAGGCAAACAGATACAAACTAAAATTAATTTCTTGGACATACTAGCAATTCCTAAAACTAAATTTGAATAAAAACTAAGGGATCTAGAAAGGTTAAATGGATCTTGCAATAACATTGAATTATCTTAAATTGGAATTAAATTACATTAAACAATGATGTAATAAACTTGTTTTATGGCCTACATGTAGCCTCTATCAAGCTAGCTCTGTCTTTAGCTCTGCTATAGAAGTAAATGTGAACTATTACAAATGGGCAAGAGCCTAAGAGTCAGATATTACTACAGATTTTCACTCATTTCCCAGTGGCTTTAAAATGTAGGCCCATGTACAATACACGGTGTGGTCTAATCTTGAGGCGTGAATCATGGAGGCAAGATCTGTATCTGGAAGAAACAGTTGCTATCTTTATAAATATAGTATGACTGCTGCTGATAGTTGATCATCTGAGAGCAGCAGAATTTACCATATCTCTAAATTGTGAATTCTGACAAATAGACATACTCTCTATTAAAGGGGCAAATAAACTCTTTGCCATATAATTGGCAGAATAGCCACTGGGCCCACGGGGCCTGGGCCCCCTACCAACTGGGGGGGTCCCCAGCTTCTGTTGCCCGGCACGTGGGGCAGGGGAAGCCCGCATGCTCCCCAACCCTATCCCCAGTAGAAGCTGCAGACATCTCTTCCATTCCCCAGTCTCTGGCAGACAATACAGGCTCCCAATCCAGTAAAACACATAAGCACATGCTTAAAGTTAAGAAGACATTTAAGTGCTTTGCTGGATCAGGGTTGCCAACAGATTACATATAGTCAAGTTTAAATCAATATTTCTAGTGGTGAAACCTATAAGACACTTGATTTTGATTGCTTAAAGCAAAGGAGATCAACAACTCTACTTCATGTGCTAATTGGCAAATATTTCATTGTGACATTAATCACCATTTCTAAATACCTTTTTATTTTATGCCCTTTTTCTGGCAGGCTGTGGAGTTAATCTTGGACTGCGAGGCTTGGAATCCTTGGAAGAATTAATTTACAAGGTTGCTACAGCAGTGGATCAGAATGACATCTTTGAAGCACTGTCTGCCAAAATACGACACTCCAAGCAAGTGTCAGAGGATTTTAAGCAGAATGGATTATTCACCACAGTTTTTGAATAAACAGGTGGAAGGAACGCAATGCAGCACTGGGGAGATCTGGGCCTATTTATAGGACAAACAAAACGAGTAGTAACTCTGCATAACTCTGACTGCAAAGAAAATCCAGGACCTCAAATTCAGCGTAGCTATCTAAAACTTAAAGGGGCCTGCTCAACCTTTTTAGGCTCCAAAGTCACTTTTTTCCCCCCAATGGGGGAATTGATGTTCTTTTTGCTGATCCTACAGTCCATGCTCCATGCAGTAGTCTGAGTGACTTCACTGGATGCTCATGTGATACCAGGTTACAGGGTCAAGCCCTTAATAGGGAAAAAAAATTTAAGTGGCCTCAGCTTGTCCTCTGAGATTGTGGTCCAGCTCCTATTAAAATTATTGGGAAACCTCCCAGTGGTGCAAGCCCCAGTTCTGCAATGTGATGCACATGGACAGATCCTTGGGCCCACATGGAGCCCCACTGAAGTCACGCCTTAATCTCAGATGTCTGGTTGAAGTCTTATGTATCTATTTCCTACTCTGGGGTAATAGAAATGAGATGAGAGTAATGCTGGTAGATTGGGAAGTAAATGTGGATGAGGTGGCAAAGGGTTGGCTGCTCTCTTGATAGATGGGGTGTCCCCAGTTGTCAGAATTTGGAGTTTAAATTCGTAGCTGCTCTAAGAGAATCAAGTAGTAGTGGCCAAAACATCATTGTAAAGACTGCAATTGTTTCCTTCAGGTGTAAATTTTGTTGTCATGGTTCCAGCTAGAGCTGGTCAAAAAATGGAAAATAAAATGGTGAAATGTGTCAGTGTGATGTAATTTTTGTTCTATAGGTTTTGGAAGGGAAAACTTTTTTTGTCTGTTTGAAAATTCTCTCAGAAATTTTCAATAAAAAAACTTTCAGTTTAGAATATTTGGGGGTGGGGGGTGTTCCTTCCTATTTGGGGGAGGGAGAAGGTTTGGTGTTTCTCCCTGTCCCCCCACCTTCTCTCCCTTTTATCCCTTTTCCATTTTACCACTCAGGGTTTGTTTTAAAGTTAATCCAATGTGTATTGGATCAACTTGAATTAGGAAACAAGTATTTGAGATTTCTACTTACCACTGCAACAGGCAAACTGGTGAAAACCTCAGTCAGTGGAATCTTAGGAAGGTTCTTGTACAGATAACTAAATATTTACATGTATCCTCAATTTTCAGAAACCTACCTTCATTAAATCACAGTTAGGGAGCTCACTTGGGATGTGGGAGACCTCGTTCAATTTCCCCCTCTTCCTGATGAAGAGAAGGGATTTGAACAGGGGTTTCTCATTTCCCAAGTGAGTTTCCTAATTACTGGACTATGGGATATTGTGATGTGGGCTGCTCTCAGTTCTGTTGAAGCTGTTTATTGTGTACTAAATATGCAGCAGGCCAGAGAGACAGACTGAGAATGACTTTATAGTCCAAGTGAGCAGGAGTTTTGTAGATCGACCTAAAGCTGGGCTTTATGGGTCTGGATCTTTGTTTAAATCTTTACGATAATGTATAAAACTTGGAAAACAAACTTTTCCAGTATGAAATGTGATTTGAAATATGAGGGGGATAGCTGTTAGAGCAGAATTTGGTCCATAAAATATTCTTCTTGTTTGAAAGTTTTTACTCTTTTAGAGGAACGTTCTATATAAATACTGTAATTGAGTACAACATTAATCTACTATGGACCAAATTATCCTTCTATATCCCATTGTACAACAGCAGCATTTACATGATTTGCTGATTCAGACCCCGTCTATATTTTGGGAGGGATTACACTAATTTAGGTACAGAAGTCATGGCTGCAAAATGTCTTAGACACTTTTTTTGTTGTTGTTGAAAAGATGGATTTTAATTTTCTGATCAAGGCAAATTAATCTATTGTGACTGTTTTGTTTTTTGCCTTCTGTTTACATCCACACTTCTGGATGCACAATTTCCTTTTTTTGTTAAGAAATATAAAGCACTGACATGTTTCGTATATGGTAAATGCTTTTTATGGAAAAAAAACACAGAATTGATGTACTGAAGTGGACAGGCAGAGGAGGCTTGTGTTCTCTTCCCATCTCTTGCTGGTTAGCTGCATGACTGTGGGCAAGTCACCTAACTTCCATGCCTCTGTTTCCTCTTTGGCAAAATGGGAACAATGATTTACTCACCTTTATTAAGTGCTTTGAGACGTATGGGTAAAAAGTGCTATCTTAATGGTAAGTATTCCATGAAGTGGTAAATTAATCCTTTTTTGTCTTAGCTGTGTGACACATGTATTTGCAAAAGCACAGTAGTTTAATTTAACTTGCATATTTTTTCCTTAGAGTATCACTTTGTGATGAGTCATATGTATCCTGTGAAATTTCAGGATTTTTTAAAGGGCTGCTTCATTGTGATTATCTAGACATTTTCTTGCTCCATTTTATTGTGGATTTTCATTTTAATAAAATGTGAGGGACTTAAAGGTTAAACCCAATGGGTTTTGTAATTGCTGCAAAGAAGTACTTGTATTTGGTGACTTGTCCAAATAAAGGTAAGAGAAGAGATATTTAAAGAGTAGCTGTCTGGGGTGTGTGAGGTCAGGGAGGATGTAAAAAGAACATTGCTATATGTATATTAAAAATTAAATATTTAGTTTTCAAAACTAAAACAGTACAGGTGTGTATGCAATTTTGGTACACAGTGTGTAGATGATTTATGACAGAAGGAATTTATCACATTAAGGTAACTCAGCTCAGTGTTTTTGGGCTTATAGGTTTACACACTAAATCTTCACTAATGCTGAGATGACTGAATGTTGTAAATGAAAGTGCTTTAGGGTGGGATTTTGTGAGGTGCCTAAGTGAGTTAGGTGCTTCTGAAAAACTCACCCCTAAGTCATTGAGTGTTGGGATAAGAACATATACCTAAAGTATACTAAATCTGAAAGGATGCAAAACTAATCAGACACCCCAAAATCATCAGAGGATTTTTGTTTAAATCCCAGCCCTATCTTGTTTTGTGCCTGGAAACAGTAGCACCCAAAATAAATTGGTGTAAATGGTAGAACTTCCATTTCTAA
Organism: Chelydra serpentina; assembly: GCA_037349315.1. NCBI lineage: Eukaryota > Metazoa > Chordata > Testudines > Chelydridae > Chelydra > Chelydra serpentina. Next base: position 29,348,453 of record JBAIAC010000026.1, read on the forward strand.
GTTTCTGATTGTGCCCATAAATGAGACAGCTAGACAGTTAAATGTTAATCATTTTACACCTGCAGTTATTTCTGGGTGAAAAGCAGGAAGCAGCGGTTCAAAAGTGGGTTTTGAGTGTGGATAGAGGACTGGATTGGAATTCAACTCTTCTCCTGGCTCTGCTTCTAGCCTGCTGGGTTACCTTGAGCAAGTCACTTCAGCCCATATCATCAAAGGTAGTTAGGTGCCTAACTCCCATTGAGGATCTGGACCTTCACCTGTGTGCCTCAGTTTACCTATCTGTAAAAGGGGGATAATGCTACTGATTGCCTTTAAAAAGTGCTTTGAGTTCTACTGATGGAAAGAGCTAGGTGTTATCATTTGTAACTTACCATGATAAATATAAATATTACTGCTCCTGAAGCAGTAATACTGGATACATGGATATTTCACAGAAAACATTGTAAACCCTGAGGGATGCCATAAAGGTATCTAACAAGGACATGAGGGCAGGGATTTTAAGACAAAACTCTTTGTATTTTATCTTTCCTACTGAACATGTCACATGAAAGATGGTGCTTCTCTACAGTGCATGTGTCTATATACACACACGCCTACTTTTAAACTTGCTGTCATTCTCTGTGTGATCTGAAGTGTATACACGTACTTTAATATAATCCTTTGTGATGCTGTCTAATTGAAAATGTCCATTTCTATCATTGTTGCTACCATTGTTTTACAATTGCAGGAAATCTTATGCGAAATGTAGCATGAAAGGTGTCAATGAAAAGGTCACTGTCTATCAAGTATGATTATTCTGGTTAAATCCATGTATCATCACTGTATCTAAAGTTATGAATATTGGCTTTGTATCTGTATCTCAAATTTCAGAGTGGTAGCCGTGTTAGTCTGTATCCGCAAAAAGAACGATGAGTACTTGTGGCACCTTAGAGACTAACAAATTTATTTTGGCATAAGCTTTTGTGGGCTAGAACCCACTTCATCAGATCAGTTCTAGCCCACGAAAGCTTATGCCCAAATAAATTTGTTAGTCTCTAAGGTGCCACAAGTACTCCTCATTCTTTTTGTATCTCAAATGTTTGTTCCTGGGGTAACACCTCCAGCCAGCCCATTGTGAATAGACTATTCAAACTTGATGGGCCATTAAGAAGAATCAACTCTCCGGCTAGCTCTTCTTCTAAGGATGCCTCAGCAAGAATATGGGTGATAGCTGCACTTGTGAGTCATCAAACCATGTAAGGACATGTGATATGCTCAGGTGACCCTGGACTCCATCTTGGGTCAGTAACTTTCCACAAACAAAGGCTGTGAGCGTCCTTTGAGCCAGTAAATCTCCAGGCATGTGGCAAAGAGTATAAAAGATTCCTGAGATATCTCCATTTTGCCTCTTTGCTGCCCTCATTCTCTGGACTATGGATTTACAACTGGAAGATACCAGAGAAATGTTACAAGTCTGCAGTTTATTCCATCGCTGCAACAAACCTGATATAAGGACTTTGCAATTATTTGTATGTATATATGATTTATTAACTCTCTCTTGTTTTCTTTTAGTAACTAAAATTTAAAGTTTTATTTAATAAAAGATTGGCAGCACTGTGATTATTGGGTAAGATCTGAGTTATAAGCCTTTACCCCGAATGGGGGATCCTACAGATTATGTATTTCCTATGTCATCCGACCCTAAACCGAATTTTGCTCCCCTTGATAATCTGTACCTTATTCCTGATAACCAGAAACTTCTACGCTTAAACTGTACCGTGGTTTTTCTTTTTAACATTATCTTAATAAAATTCTTGACCTGGCTATGTGGCTGGTCTCTTGAGATTAGAAGGACCCTATATTTGATTAAATTGGTTTTCAGTAACCACTCATCATAGAGGCCACTGTCTGGGTGGTGAGACAAGGGCTGGAATGCCTAAACAGACTGCATCTTTGACTTCCTGTTAACTTCTGTCTCATCACCTGGTTTACTTTTGTTACTGGCTTGCTATAATCTAATGATAGACTAAACCCCCATGTGGGGTGATTCCGCCCTATTTCTTAACAGACTGTCCTGAATCTGGTATTCCTGGCTGTGACCCACTGAGGCACAGTGATACCCTTTAATACTGAGTGACTATTTACTAGGAGTTTAAATCTTGCATACTGTTAGCATACCTAAAGCTTAGGATATATAGATACTTAGGCTGGATATCTTAGATACTTGGAAGAGGGCTGGCTGACACAACTAATTTCCATATTCCCATTAACCTAGCATCATGTAACTTCAGCCACTGATTGTTGGGAGGAGGTAGTGAGGAGAGGGGAAAACACCCTCAAAATAGCCACTTTCTGTCAGTAGTCACCAATAAGTTAATAGTTTTATGGATTTCAAACCTTGGAGCTACAATTTTGAAACAAGTGACCTTTTTAGCTATGAGGTTGATCTGGAACATTCTTCTGTTATAGGTCACTAGTGCAGGCGCTTCCCAAGCCTGGCAGGTCAGAGGTAAGCATGTCACTGAAGTGCCCCTTCCTTTTTGGATGCCTGCACCTAGCAGGGAGCTTGCTGCAGTGCTTTTCACAACTCCCAGCCCTGCTACTGTAAGTTCTCTGCTGTGAAAATTGGCACATCCATAGCCAACACCTCTTATGACTGATTGACATGAACTGCTTCAGTGTCACTTCTCAAACAGGCCTTCAAAGTGATGGAAGGGCAGGCCAGGAAATAATTCAAGTCTTTGCAGGCAGACAGGTATGGGTATGCAATAATTGGGGAGCAGGTGAGCTGTATAGCACCAATAATACAGATTCAGCTTTATTTCTTTGTCTACAGTGCCATCTGCTGCAATCTCCAATAATTACATTTACAGCCCAGCAGTCCGTATTGCTCATTCCTCCAAGGAATGACTACGATGAGGAAGGGGCTGAAGAAGAATGAAGACATTTTGTTTAACATACTGTATGGAGATGGAGGAGGGGGAGGAGAGAGAGTGTGAGTCGCGCTCTCTCTCTCTCTCTCTCTCTCTGAGAGAGATGGACACACTTACTTTGTTACAGGAGACAAATCCTATATCCCAAGTACTCCAGACTCTATCAGCATTTACCAGCCCAAAGTCCTGGGTTCTAACCCCACTGATGACCCATGCCATTACAAATGTTCACAGGCAGCAGGCCTGATTACTATATATAGTTATCAGGATTTCAGATTCCACAGATCTGGAAAAGGGGCCTATGGAGACTGCTTATTTAGGTGGTCTGAAGCCACTGAAGAGAGGGGATTTTCCTTGAAGAAAGTTATGGTATATTGATACTACACCAGGCTGAGCGCCAGGTAAGCTATGACTAAGGCATATATCATAGTTCTTGAGTCCTTCAAGTGGAGGTCTTGGCAAGCTGTAATCTGTTGTCATAAATTTCTCAAATGTTTGAATCCTTTAGCAAAGCGTGTGCTCGTGTTATCTTAACTTCATTATGGCAGGAAAATAACCTACGTTTTCTTTAATAATGAAACTTGCTTTTGTGGTGGTCTTTTCACCTGAGGCCTATTCTTTGCTTTTCACAAAGAAAGATCTGGTCTTGTGTTTAAAGCACAGGACTGGGCATCTGACTTTTATTCCTGGTTCCACCACAGACTTGCTGTGTAGCCTCAGGCTAGTCACTTAATCTTGCTGTGAGTCAGTGTCCCCATACCCGCAGTGAGGGATAATAACACATCGCATGTGTGTGGTGTAACAATATATTAAGCATTTTGATAGTTTCTTATATAAAAGCTGCTCTAGAAGTGTAAAGTATTTGAAAAAATCCTAGAGAAAGAAATATAGAGACTATTTCTTAGAATCATAGAATATCAGGGTTGGAAGGGAGCTTAGGAAGTCATCTAGTCCAACCCCTGCTCAATGCAGGACCAATCCCCAATTTTTGCCCTATATCCCCAAATGGTCCCCTCAAGGATTGAACTCACAACCCTGGGTTTAGCAGGCCAATGCTCAAACCACTGAGCTATCCCTCTCCCCCCTCTTGTCTAACAACAAGCAGTAACTATGTGGTGGTACCAACTAACAGTATCACTACTGTGGTCTAATAACCTTAGCCCCTGACTGACAAGTTATTGCATCTCTTAGACACTTCCGCTATAAGCATGTTGCTTGGCTGTGTTTGCCCTCAGCTAGTAGGTGGCTTATACACTGATCGCTACACCATGACCACACATCATCATGATATTACTACTCTCCATGATTCAAAGTTGAATTAATGCAAAGGGGACACAATAGTTGTCATCAGCAAATAGCCATACATCACTGCAGTCATCCTGCTACCCAGTCCTGGGAAATGGGCCATGCACTGGCCATGCTGAGTGCTCCTAAGTTCCAGTAAAGTGAAGGCAGGGGCTGAGACTTATCCAAGTGTCATTTTGGATCGGGTTGACTTTGAGGAAATGACCAATGTTGTATTTCTAGCCCAATAAGGGCAAAGTAATGCAATGTTGGCCTGGCAGCCAGAGAAACTAAAATGGGCAAATGGAGCAAAAAGTGGTCAAGGACAGAGCAGTGGTCAATGATTTTTCCTTCTCACCAAAAAAACAATTAAATAAATCCACAGGTAGGGTAAATCTGTGGCACTAGCTAGTGTACAAAAGTTAGCAAGCTCAGTGATCCTCATATATGTGTTCAGAGAAAAGCAATGAAAAATGATCAGCTGCCACCAGGGGTAATGTGGAAACTATCTTTTTTGATTATTTAATGCAGTGGGTCTTGGTCTTCTCCAATTGTGCAAACCCCCAGTATATAAACAACCAGAGGCTGAATCCCCGTAAAGGATGAAACTGGCTTAAAATGAGGATTTTTTGCACGTGCTGCAATTGATTTTTTTTTTTTGCCTTTTGAACCTTTCGGCTCCACTTATTTCACGCTTTTCTCCGCACCCACGAGCACAGACACCTGCTCTTTCTGCAAGGAAGGCGAGAGACTCACGATTCCAGCATGAGCTCGCGCTTTCAGACAAACGCTGAGCCGCCCTGGAGGTACCAGCCTGAGAGCTGCACCCGCGCTCGGGCAGACTGTCAGCCCAGCCCGTGATGCCACAGCGCCAGCGGAAGGTGGGCCGCGAATCGCTGGATACGCGCTGGGACAGCACGCCCCCTGCACCTGTCCGGCGGCGGGCTACCTCTTGGCCGGACTACATTTCCCAGGGGGCACGGGGCTCCCCTCCCCACGCGATTGGCGGGGCCCACCGGAAGGGGCGGGGCCGCGAGGGGAACGGGCCGGTGGCGGTTGCTCCGGGGCTGGCTGGATCCCTTCGGCCCAATGGCTGCTCTGAAGTACGCGGGGCTGGAGGACACGGACAGCGAGGAGGAGCTGCCGCCCGGCTGGGAGGAGCGCACCACCAAGGACGGCTGGGTTTACTATGCCAAGTAAGGGGGCACCCGCCGCGCGGGGACCCTGCTGAGCCCTCTTCTCCCCCGCCCCGGGGGTGAGGGGCACGGAGCTGCTCCTCCCCCTCCCGGGGATGGGGGGCACGGAGCTGCCGCTCCCCCGCCCTCTCCCGCCCCGGGGATGGGGGGCACGAAGCTGCCGCTCCCCCGCCCCGGGGATGGGGGACATGGAGCTGCCCCTCCTTTCCTGCCCTAGGGATGGGTGGGGACATGGAGCTGCCCCTCCCTTCCCTGCCCTGGGGATGGGTGGGGGCCTGGGGCTGCCCATCCCTCTCTCCCTTCCTCCCTCTCCTGCCCTAGGGATGGGTGGGGACATGGAGCTGCCCCTCCCTTCCCTGCCCTGGGGATGGGTGGGGGCCTGGGGCTGCCCATCCCTCTCTCCCTTCCTCCCTCTCCTGCCCTGGGGATGATGGAGGCACAGCGCTTACCCCTTCCCAGCTCCTCCCTGCTGCCCTTCCTGCAGGGGAAAAGTAGCTGCCTTCTGCATCTATCCTTGCTGCCTCTCCCAGGTGTGTGTGTGGGCGGGGGCAAAGAGCTGCTGCTTCCCTGCACAGAGTGACACTAGCATAAACTTGGGCGGGGGGGTGGGCAAGGTAGAGAGTATGACAGACCTCTATATGGGAGGGAGGAAGGGTCATGAGAACAGGACTTAGTTAAGTCACTTATTTCACTGCATGTCAGTTTCCCAATCTGATACTTACCTCATGGGGTGTTGTGGTGGTAGATCTACTAACGTGTGTGAGGTGCAGTAAGGTGCTACCGTAATGAGTGGGAGGGGACGACAAATAAATACCTTGGATACGGAGAAGGGAAGGGGGCAGGAATGCCCTACACATTGGAAGAGACTGGGATAGGGGGAGTGGGATACATTCTGATTTATATGTGAGGATGAATAAGTACAATATTAAGTACACGTAGGTGTAACTGTAGTCTCTTACCTGGTAAGCGGTTAATGATACAGCTCTATGTAAAAGGGGTAAAACTCCAGAGGGAGGGCTGTAACACAGGGTGTGTTTGGGGAAAATATTGCTGTACATTTTTTGGGCTGAGGATATAACTTTCATACATTTTGGGATATTTATGTACATATGTGGGGACAATAGTGTCCTACATAAGGGATCATGGTGCTCTCAATTTTGTCCGGTGCAGGAGGAGCGGAGAAACAGGTGCTATAATATTCTGTGTATGGGTGGCTATTGGAAGTGATAAATAGGGGTGGACCTCAATCTGGATGTTGAGGTTTGCCAGAGTTTTGGCCGGGTGATTCATTGGCCCACCCTGTGCCATTATGAAAATGTTAAGCCTAGACATTTCCATATTCTGGGCGTTTAGTAAGAGAGGATGCACTACAGGGCTGACTTGTGAGAGGAATTTCCCTGCTTTTCTATTAAAGCTCCCTTAACTGGAATGGCTGTGGAGTCAATCTGTATTGAGGTCTGAATGATGTCTCCGGTTATAATGCTAGCATGATCTCCCTTTGTTGAAGGAAAAACATGCAGTGGCAGTATTTTTTCCTACATACTGTCAGATGACTTCTCTTCTCCCTAGTTCTGCACCCGAAATGCACTTCCTGGCTTGTCCAGCATGTGAGGAGTATAAAACAATTAATTCTTCTCCACAAACTAAATTATTCAGTCTAGATTTTAACTTTTCTTTTATCCCCAAGTAAGATCCTGTGCATGTGATCTGTCAGACATAATTGTGTTGGCAAAAGCCCCTAGTGTAGAGTGACAAAACTTCACTTTTCTGGCATAGCTTATTTCTCTTGGGGGGCTGTAATAAGCTATACCAAGACTAAGTACAGTTTCACTGGTATAAGTTGTGTCCACACTAGGAATGCTTTCCTGGTGTAGGATACTGGTATAGCTATACTGGCAAAACACTCCTAGTGTAGATCTGGCCTGTGTGTGGGGGGGCTTGTGTGTGTGTGGCGTGTGTGTGTGTATATATATGTATGTGTGTGTGGGATATGATGCCATCATCCGCCTTATTAAATGAACCAATTAATGAATAAATGAGTGGTTTGCTGGCCTATAATTAAGTACTGTTCCTCCCTTTGGGCTCACTGATAAAATCTCTTTTAAGACTTGCTAAGACTTCCATTTGCTAAGGTGGAAGTTCCAACTCTTTTACACCACATCTTACAAATGAAAATTACTTGGGCAAAACTTTGAAGTCACAAAAATCCCTTTCAAACTTTTCTATAATGTATTCCCATTGGAATCCTGTGGATCCCATTCATGGTTGCATGTTTCGTGCTCTTCCCTTAAGGCCACCGGCCTTTTGTATGCAATCTCTGAGTCTATTAATGTTGCTCTTTAATCATGCAGAGGGATTGTTTGCTCCCTGCCAGCCTGAGAAATGAGACTTGGATCCAAACTTGTATTTGAATTGTACTGCCTTCTGTTCTGTGTGACTAGGTTTTTCTCAAAAGCCTGGCACCATAGAATCTAGTTACCTGAGGCAGCACTCATGAAACTTCTTTTAAACAGGGAGGGGATATTATTAATGTGTAGGGGGAATATATTTCTTTCCTCAAGAGGTTTACACCACAGAAAGATATAATCAGAATGCAGCAGGAACACTGCTATGGTGATATATTGTATTGAAGGTAAATAACAGAAATGCATCTTTAAGCTACTTTTTAATTGTCCTTTAATTTTTTTTTCAACAGTCATCTTGAAGAGAAAACCCAATGGGAGCATCCTAAATCTGGAAAGAGAAAACGCATTGCAGGAGGTTTGTGTTGGGCTTTTGTAACACAGGAAGTTACAAGTAATGATCAGAATGGATGGAGGATCTAGATGGCCAATTTATGCTGTATTTGGCCCAAGTCTTGTCAGCTATTTCATATAAGTAAAGCCCTGTTGATTCACCAGGGCCCGACATATTTGCCAGGGGTCTGTGCATGTGGATTAGAACATCAGAACAGCCGTACTGGGTCAGACCAAAGGTTCATCAAGCCCAGTATCCTGTCCTCTGACAGTGGCCAATGGCAGGTGCCCCAAAGGGAATGAACAGACAGGTTATCATCAAGTGATCCAGGCCCTGTCACCCAATCCCAGCTTCTGGCAAACAGGCTAGGGACACCATTCCTGCCATCCCGGCTAATAGCCATTGATGGACCTATCATCCATGAATCTATCTAGCTCCCTTTTTAACCCCGTTATAGTATTGGCCTTCACAACACTCTCTGGGATGCAGTTCCAGAGGTTGACTGTGCGTTGCATAAAAAATACTTTCTTGTGTTTGTTTTAAACCTGCTACCTATTAATTTTATTTGGTGGCCCTTTGTTCTTGTATTATGAAGAAGGAGTAAATTACACTTCCTTATTTACTTTCTCTATACCACTCATGATTTTATAGACCTCTATCATATCCCCTTAGTCGCCACTTTTCCAAGCTGAAAAGTCCCAGTCTTATTAATCTCGTTCCATACCCCTAATCATGTTTGTTGCCCTTTTCTGAACCTTTTCCAATTCCAATATATCTTTTTTGAGATGGGGCGACCACATCTGCACGTAGCATTCAAGGTGTGGGCGTACCATGGATTTATGTAGAGGCAATATGATATTTTCTGTCTTATTATCTATCCATTTCTTGATGATTCCCGACATTCTGTTTGCTTTTTTGACTGCTGCTGCACGTTGAGTCGATGATTTCAGAGAACTATCCAGAATGACTCCAAGATCTTTCTTGAGTGGTAACAGCTAATTTAGACCCCATCATCGTATGTGTCTAGTTAGGATTATGTTTTCCAATGTGCATTACTTTGCATTTATCAACATTCAATTTCATCTGCCATTTTGTTGCCCAGTCACCCAGTTTTGTGAGATCCTTTTGTAGCTCTTTGCAGTTTGCCTGGGACTTAACTATCTTGAGTAGTTTTGTATCATCTGCAAATTTTGCCACCTCACTGTTTACCCCTTTTCCCAGAACATTTATGAATATGTTAAATGGCACTGTATGACTTTAGTTTGCATGACTTTATTTCTACATAAAGGCAAAGAATAGGCAGAAGTACAAAGGTCTTCTGTTTACTGTCCTTGTAATGGACGCAGAGGCTCATGGCAAGATTCGTAAATTGTGTTATGGCCCCTTTCCACCACTTGGGTGACACAAATGGTCCTTATTTCAGCTGTCAATGCCAGCAGAGAATTCCGCTTGTGTAGGGGAATTCCCTGCCAGTGCCTCACTGTTCCATATCCCCCACACCTGGGCTACATATGTGTCAAGGAAGGAGTGGGCAGTAAGAGAGAGGGCAGAACTTTAGACCACCACAGTAATCTGCCACTGGGAAAATGCCCATTTAAGGACCTTCTGTCAGTGGCTCAGGTTAGAGTGCTCTGAGAATCAGGGAACCCAGACTGGCTCCCTGATACCTCCCTCCCACTGCGGTGAGCCGAGCTCCAGCACTGGAGAGAATAAAATCCCTTGTTTACTAGTATGATCTCATCTTGCTTACCAAAAAGATTGTTGGTCGGGGGAAAGCTTCAATAAATGTAGGGGATAAATAAAAACAGTGCATTTTAAAGGAGGCAAAGTTACACATACAGAAAAACAGTCCTGCATTAAGACTAGATGATGCATGATATTAACGTTTTCAGTAGATTAATATTAAAAGGATATTGGTAACTTTTTGGTTGGGGCGGGAGAATGAGAGCATTATAAATAGGTAGGCCAAGGTGCATCCATCACTAAATTTGAATATTTTTATTTGATCTTTTATTGTGTCAGTACAATCTTTAAAGCCATTAAAGAAAGGGATAGGCTGTTCATGTGCTGCCGATGTCTCATGTTTCATATATTGTCAATAATGTGCACATACCCTAATGAGATTGTTTTCAGTATATTTGAACCACCACCCTGATGAATTATAGCTAATATTTTCAGCCAAGTTTAGCTTCTTTGAAATAGCAGGATAATTCCTTGATTTAAAACATTTTAATGGGTATTTTGTAATAAGATTTGGTTTGTAGGAAAATATTCGGTTATACTTTGTCATTTCTTTCCTTTAACATATCACACCCCTATAATAGTATTGTCTGCCACACAGTGGGGCTTATTCCCATGTTCTGATATGTACTGTGTGTTATATAAAATACTGCGGAATCCAGTTTTTTGATAGCTGCTATACTTGATCATGCATTCACACAAGCTCTGTCCAAGATGTGTGGAACATGTGCAACATATTAGAAGGCAGGATCAAACCCTGTGGGTTTCCACTGCAGGTAAAGTCATTTGTGAAAGGACTACTAGCCTCCTGCAAACATCTCTGTTTGTAGTGACCATATGCCACACCATATTGTTTATTCTAGATCTCCTACATATTATTCCTTTCATCTGAGAACCTTTTCTTTGTTTTGATGATTTGTGAGCAGTTCTTGTTTCTAAACTTAGCTTCAGTGTTCAAGTCAAGCAGGTAGGAGTACTAGGGATAGATATGCTTGTATATATTTCCCATATTCAGCAATGCCAGGAGTTCAAACTTCCTGTAGAAACTGCTTTTGAGATATATTTTCTGTATTCTAGATCTGCCATATGGGTGGGAACAAGAAACAGATGAAAACGGACAAGTCTACTTTGTGGAGTAAGTACTTGAAAATGTGGATCATGAATAAATAGGAGGGTTGATGACACATACAAAAATTGGACCACTGTAGTGAGTTGCAATGCTATGATTCTTTAAGTTAAATACACAGAAACCAGTAAACAAAAACTTTGTATTTAAACTAATAAATCCCCATGTTAGTAAATTGTTTCATGTAAACATAAGTATAAACTTGCAGCTCAGAATTGAGAGTGACTTAAACTTAATTCTATAACAGAATAATTGTGATATTTAATTAATTATCAATAGATTTCCAGCACCATCTCCTAGCTAAACAGAAGGCGGAAAGAATCTAGAAACAAATTATTGGTAAAATTTGGGAAATAATAATAATGAAATGAGGAATAATGGAGTAATTCACAAGATAACTCCATATGAAGATTGGGTTCCCAAAGAGAACACCCAATGATATGTTAATATCCTCTGTTGTAAAGTCAGAAGAGGAAGAATTGTGAATTCTTCATACAGCAGATTGTGACTCTGGTAGACCAAAATTTCTGTCTCTTCCAAGTGTGGGTAGGTGAGGATGTCTCTTAGCCAGAAAAGTAATTTAAGAAATACAATAGGAACTTGATTTCGTGATCTCAGCTGAGAAAGATAATTATATGAATCAGTTTTTGTAAAGTAAAACCTGTTTCACACTTTATATATGTGACTTTGCTTATATGGACTGCCAAGCTTCTATGATTCGTTGATCCGTTTTTACAATATGGTAGTGCTCCAAATGTGTTGGATGCTGTGAAAAACCAGAAGGAACAATCCCTGCCCTGGAGAGCTTACAATCTAAAAGACGGGGGGTGGAAAGAGAGGTTGAACAAGGGGCAGTGGCAGGAGGGGTGAGTTCATAGGAGCAGGGAGAGGAAACAGAGGAAGGAAGGAACACTAAGGAACATGGCTTTGAATAGACATTGGTAGAGAGGAGAAGGGAGGTGGTGTCAGTAAACAATGAATCAGCAGGGAGGGAAGAATATTTACCGTACAAACTGTAGAATCTACACAAGGAGAGCACAGGTGTTGTGAAGATCATTGATCAGAAATGAGTTGAGAATGTTTTTGTCATAATGATTTTTTGACAGAAAATGCAGTTTCTGCAAAACAGAAATTTTTCATGGAGCGGGTGGTGGGTAATTTTTAAAAAATTTTTTTTGGCCAGACTTTCATTTTTTTTCTATTGGAGAGGGAAATCTAAATGAAATATTTCATTGAGGGTCAGTTCAACCCAAAATAGAATATTTTTTGTTGAAGATTTATTGAATTGAATTTTGAATCAGTTCAATAACACATCAAATTGCATTTCTCTATCAGCAGATTGCTTTATGGGAGTTATAATTCAAGCCCCGGTCTCTCCTATGGGTTGGGCTGGACTGGGCTGAGCTCAGCTCAGCTCCCTGGAGGACTGCATCTCCAATAATCCCATGTAGATTTCAATCTGATCAAGCTCTGCTTGATGCACTATGGGAAATGTGGCCTGGCTAGGGAGCCTGGCACAGAGGGGAGAATGGGGGCCTCAGGCTTCTGAAATACAACTCCCAAGAGTCAGTGTTACAATAGGAAAATGCAGTTTAATATTGAAGTGACTCAAAATGAAACATTTCTGTTCGCTTCAATTTCAGGAATGTTGAAATGTTTCCATTAAAAATGTTGAAATGAAACATTTCATCTCTTCTGAATTGAAATTGTGGGAATTTCTGTTTGGGGAAAAATGTGGGCATTTCAATTGAAATGCTGGAATTTCCTGTGGGACAGAAATTCTGAATTTCACTTGGTTCAACTGCTCAGCCAGGTTGGTTCTGCTGTTCCTGGGGAAAGGCTCTGACCAAGGATGAAGATGCTGCTTCTGTTCCTCCTCCAGCTTATTTGGTTGGGGAGTGGTGGTGGGTACTGCTACAGTTTGAATCCAGAGGTATAGCCCTTTGAAGCATTGGCAAAGTTCTCATTAATTTCAGTGGAGTCAGTATTTTACCTCCAGGACCCAGTCACAGTGAGCGGTGGGATGGGGGGGAATGGAAAAGTCTGTGCAGCAGCATCTTACTAGCTCTCATTTGACAGAGTTAGCACACTGAAATTCACAACATATTGTAAACAGAACTTGACACTAGCAAAGCAATAAAGAGCTCACATTGGAGGGGGAGAGAGAGAGAGAGAGAGAGAGAGAGAGGAAAAAAAATTATATAAGCAGGCACTCTCAGATAAGCCTGGCTCAGGCTGCCTCCTGCCCCGCTGCTTGTTCACAGATCACATTGGAATAAAACTGACTCAAGCACATCTCTTCCTCTTTTTGGATAACATCTCCCATTGTGCAACAAGGTGGAGCTGCCATTATTAACAAAGGGGTGGAGGTTTTGTGGAGTACTGAAATATTGCCTGAAAGAGATGTCAGCAATGGATAAATATTTCACAATTCCTTTGATCCGATGAAGGTGTGGTTAAAGCACTGGAATTGGAGCCAAGTGTGATCTGGGTTTAGTTGCAGCCCCTCCACAGACTAAACTTCTGTTCCCCCCCCACCCCTCTGTGAACTGGGTATCATAATCCTTGTACACTTTATATAGGTATTGTGAAGCTTAATTTGTTAACGTTTTGTGAAGTGCCTTGACCTTTTCAAATAGAGATGAGGATGAGGATAATTTTGCACTTAGAAATGCTAAATAATATTACACTTACACGTCACTTAAAAACAAGGAAAACATTTTGGAATGACTTGCTGTGAAGTGTATATTGCAGACAGCCAGCATAAATGAGATGGTGAGAAGTGGGAAGTAGCCTAAGTGATCCTATATTGGAATTAGTAGGCACTTGACTATTTAGTTTCTATTGTTTGATCTTAAAGGCCACCAACTTGCAGTAGTAAAGGGAAAGCTAGATTTCATTTCAGCCAAAAGATGCATGAGAAGCATTTGAGCATTGAAAACGGAGTTCTCTCTTTCCTCTGGTCTGTAGTAAAGCGTAGCCCTATAGCTTTCATAAGATTGAACTGTTTGTGAATGGCAATTAGCAATGGGAGACTGCTGGTCTACACTGGGAACTTATATTGGCATAGCTATGTCTCTTAGGAGTGTGAAATATGCACACTCCTGCAAGATGTAGCTATATTGACTTAACCCTCGGTGTAGGCAGCGCTAGGTTGATGGAAGAATAATTTTTTTGACCTAGCTACTGCCTCTCGGGGAGATGGATTGCCCAAGGTGACGCGAGAACCCTGCCCGTTTTGTGGAGGTAGTGTCTATGCTGAACACTATTGCAGCACAGCTGTAGCATTGTTTCAAGTATAGACAAGCCATAACTCTTAAAGGTATTTGTCCCTGAGGTTAAAAAGGAGAGAACAAGTCACATGTTCTCTTAGTAACATTCTTGGTATTATTAAGACCTGCTTTTTGTAGAAAATTGACAACACTTCAGTGTTTCCCTCGTGCTTGCAACCTTACTCCACAGCATAGAAGAAACAAAAATTAGTTTGAAATCTTGTTTTTGATTTTTACAGCCATATAAACAAAAGGACTACATACCTTGACCCCAGACTGGCATTTACAGTTGAAGATAATCCAATGAAGTCTACTACTAGACAGCGATATGATGGAAACAGTACTGCAATGGAAATCCTTCAGGGTCGTGATTTGAGTGAAAAAGTGGTTATAATCACTGGAGCGAATTCAGGAATAGGTAGGTCAATGTGACGCTTAAGTGAGTAAAATATTATGGTTCATCTACTTGCAAGTAGTTTTGACTTAACGTTGGTTAGGTATATTTAAAAATGTATATTCATCCTTTAGTTCTGGATTGGATTCACATCAGTTATTACTAAGATTAAGGTGCTTGGAGAATTAGTGCTCCCAAATCATCCTGATCATTCATCTTCTACAGTAGTTTGTTGTATGATGGCAGTGGAATAGGTATAGACAGTGTATAGTTAAGGCATTTTTTTAAGTTACTGATCAGGTTTTTTTTACAAATAATAATTTTTGATGAAGTTTAAGAAGGGCTTAATTACTTTTCTCTCAGAAGAGGATCCCATAGACCTCAGTCATTTTCCCCCCTCTCCCCCAGCCACTGCCTTGGTTTGAGTCGTTGCCACTGTGATTGTAGTACAAGTAAACTGTACAGGATAGCTCTTCTGTTTCTACTGTTAAATTTTTTGGAGGAGCTGAAGTTGCTAAGACACAGTTAGATGGGGACTAGGTATTAAACTTGATTCTCTTGCAGGCCAGTGCAGATAATCCACTGAGCCCTCCAAAATTGTAATTAAAATTTAAATTGCTGTTTGTCCTTTTTTGTGGTCTACATTTTGAGTTGTAGTGGCACTACAACTGCAGTGGAAATATCCTTATGCAAGTTATAGCTATTCTTTAAAAACAGAAGCAGATTAAATCAAAAAAATATTTCAAAGATGGGGACCCATGGCCAGCTTGCAACTCTCTCGAACAATGAAAGGATTTTTGGACCAAGTGTCAGTCTGAATTTCCTTGGTGCAGTTCACCCTTAAATTATTTGAAAGGCAACATTCTCTGAAATAGTATTTGCAAGCTAAAACAGGCTCTCCGCACGTATCTTGGTTAAATCTGTTTTGGGAGGATTTTATATCGTTGACTGAGTAACTTTAAATTTATGTAAACATTACCAGAGCTTGGCATACTACTTTAGATTGGCATTACTGTAAATGAAGCAAATTTGCTTATATAATTAATAACTAAATTTGTTTAATCAAATGTGCACATTTAAAAGTATGTAAAATTTGGGGTGTAAATCAATCAAAGCTTCTCCTGCCCTCCTTTAGAGTTTTTTAATTGAGTCAATTGCTAAGAATCTGAGACTATGTAGCTCAGAAATAACATAGCTCTTCTCTCTCTTAACCTTGAACCAGGTGAGGTTAGTTTTATCATGTGAACCTGTTGAGTGAAACAGTGTTCCACGCTTGTATAGAGATACTGGAGTCAGAGTTTGACATCTCATCCAGATTTGTGATGCTTGTGAAAGGTAACTGTTGTCTTAAAAGGATGTCTGGATTTGTATTGTGGTTTCCCCACCCAATTTGCAGTTCTGGGTGGTCATAGCTAAATACATGCACCTGGGGACTAAGTGCTTGCTGCCAAAGGCTACTATGTACTGAGAGCTGCAACATGTTAACCGATCAAGCTAACAGGAAACTACTTTAGAACCCTGTTTATCTGACCCTCAGTTATCTGGTTCTCTCCGTTATCTGGTTCTCCGTATTAACTGAACAACCAGCACGCACAGGTCCAGAAGTAGGCGATCTCTCCTTTGGCTGCTA
Source organism: Chelydra serpentina (assembly GCA_037349315.1). Taxonomy (NCBI): domain Eukaryota; kingdom Metazoa; phylum Chordata; order Testudines; family Chelydridae; genus Chelydra; species Chelydra serpentina. The sequence goes on from JBAIAC010000026.1 coordinate 29,364,743, forward strand.
GATGGCGCTGCAGCCTTGCATTTGTCCATTCTCTGCATTATCCGAATTTTTGATTATCCGATCTGGCCCTGGTCCCAATTAGATGGATAAATGGGTTTTGCTGTATATTAAGAGGAGAATAGAAGCATAAGTGGGTGTGTGAGACTAGGCAGGAAGTATTGCTGGCTATGTGGACTGTTGTTTGATAATCTGAGTATTTTGTTTTGTGGTTTGCTCATTTTTATTTTGAGCATTTTCCTCATCATGGGAAATAGCCAAATAAATAAGGGTACGTCTATACTTACGCGTCCGGTCGGAGGCGCGGGATCAATGTTCTGGGTTCGATTTATCGCGTCTTGTCTAGACGCGATAAATCGAACCAGGAAGTGCTCCGCCGTCAACGCTGGTAATCCAGCTCGACGAACTGAGTAGGCGGAGTCGACGGGGGAGCCTGCGCGCCGCGTGTGGACCCCGGGTAAGTGCTTTTTCATTCGAACTAAGATAGTTCGACTTCAGCTACGTTATTCACGTAGCTGAAATCGCGTATCTTAGTTCGAATTTCGGGGCTAGTGTAGACCAGCCCTAAGGCTCCCTGTCTGACTGGAACATTTGTAGTAGTAATTACAAAAGTGCATCTGAAAAGGCTGCACAGAATAATTGGCATTCAGCACTCTCTCACCCTCATAGCGCAGACTACTCAGTAACTCGATTGTACCTGGATGATTAAGATCCCATGGTTGACCTGATCCTTAGCCACCGCTCTGTTTATTTTAAAGCAGCGGTCCGGACAGTGCAACAAATGTGTGGCATTAGTGGAGTGAACTAAACATTGGGCCTGTGCTGCTTCAAATTGTGAGGATGTAAGGTTCAGAAAACCCGAAGTCCATACGTTTTTCTCAGTTGAACTTATATCATACGCGAAGACATGGCTTATGAGCCTCAAATTTCTCAGGTGCCGTAATGTCTTTGATATCACTGCAGGTTTCATCTCTGCATCCAGCACCAGTTACCAACTGCCAGAGAGCAAGATGTTTCAAGGGTGAGGCCGTTGGGACTGGGTACAGGGGGATCAAGTAGAGGCCTGTGCTGTTTGGGCACCCTGAGTTGTCCTGATTTTGTGAGGCCTAAGCGTGAGGCTTGCTTTCTCCTTCACTGCTTAGTGTGAAGGGGAGCTCTCTTGCTTTGCTTCCATAGACCGTGGCTGCTAATGTTCTTGTCCAGGCCATTTGGATGTACCTTGTAAGTCTTGAAGATCTGTTGAGATGGGGCTATCTAGAAGATTGAGATAGGACTAGAAATCATTAAACACTGAATTCTAGTCCCAGTTCAGCCACTGTAATGCTGTGTGGCCTTGGGTAAGTAACTTGTCCTCCATATGCATCAGGGATAGTGCTTCCCTACCTCACAGGAGTGTTCTGAGGATTAGTTAGTTGTTGTATAATGCTCTGAAAATCAAGTACTCTGTTCTGTGTTTTTTAGTGTGATTGGATGTTCTGGAGGAAAATGCTGCTGTGTTCCACTAGCTAAAAGGTGATTACAAGAAAATCTTGTTCTGCCTTGGCAGTTTGAAATTTCCCAAGGTCAGAAGCACTTGAATGTTTAAAAAATAAAATAAAAATAAAAATCAAATATTAAGGCATCTCATTATCAAAATCAGTTTGCAACATACTTTAAAGACTGATTTGACAGTCTCCGTAAATTGAGTTTTTGCACCTCATGGGTGGGGAACTTTGTTTATTTCAATATGGCTGGCAGTTAGCTCCAAAAGGCCAAACATATATTTTAAACACATTACACTGTTTCTTTTTGCTCAAAAGTAACAATCTTTTGAACTTTTACGTTAATGAGTTGAGCAAAAAAGATGGAGTTCAAACAAATCCAAAAACGCATTTAAAAAAACCCCCAAACAACCCAGAGTAAAAACCTTCTTTCATTCACCAACACACATCAGTTGATTATGCTAAAGGTAAAAACCCCAAAATGTTCTTGGGCTGATATTTCTAATAATTTATCAATAGGTATAATACATGGACGTTTATGCAGGTTACAAAATAAAATTCTAGTAATTACTAATCCTGATTTAGTAAATGCATGTCAAAAAATCACTTTGATATATAATAATATAATTTCATATAATTTTGTATAATGTCACTGAGGTGTAAGGGAGGAAAAAACAAAGATACAGTGTGTAAAAACAAAATGACTTCTGGGGTCTTAAGCATATTAAAGGTACAACTTCTGTGTTCTGACTGTGATGGGAACATTGAGGAAGGTCAGATAATTCAGGGAATTGTCACTATAATTCATAGACTCCAGGGAATGCAATCCCTTTCTGGACAAGAGTTTCAGATTATCTAGGTTTGAAAAACTTGGTTATAGTATCCCAGTAAAAGCTGGAACTCCACCTCAAGGTGAGCGACAAACCGTTCTGGTGAAATCCATACTTCATTAGAGTCAATGGGAGTTTTGCCATTGACTTCGAAGGGGCCAAGATTTCACCTTTAGTCTAGGTTTATGCACAGTTGGGCCCCAAAAGCTAAGCAACTAACTCTGTGTGAGGGCAATTAAATAAGTTGCCTGTTTTTCACAGGGACAAAGTTTCTACGGAGGCCACTAAGAGTTGTAGGTGCTGCTCACCTGTGAAAGTTGAGCCGCTTATTTAGTTACCCAAGTATTGATTTTTGTGCTCAACCTTAGGATCTCATGTTGGGAAATATTGGGTGAAATCTTGGCTCCATCAAAGTCCTTGGCAAAACTCCCATTGATTTTAACAGGACAAAGATTTCACTTATTGTCTTTGACTTTTGTGCTCATCTGTAAAATGGGAAAAAATATATTTACTACAAGAAGTCTGTTGTGAAGATTACAGAACACTTGTGTAGTTTTTAAAGTGATGTTCCTTATTTTACTTGATGTAAACTGATGTACAGTTCAACAGTTTATGGCTGTACTACTAACTGTAGAAGTGGTGGTAGATTTTCTGCTACCCTTTCGGTATATCCAACTCTCAAACAAATTATTTCTCCATCCCATCAGATATTTCCTTTAACTTCTATCTTCTTATTTAAAGCTAACAATTAATCTATTGCAGGTTCCGTTATGAGGAAAACTTGTTAACAAGAGTATGGAATTCAAGTTCAGATTTCTTGGTTATCTAATGGCTGCTTTCCTATATCTTTTGTTGTTGTTGTTGTTGCTACTTAGTCTTAGTCATAAAACATTTTCAAGAAATAATTCCTCTGCCCCCCCAGAGGTGTGTTTAGGATATACAATGAATAAGTGAAAAGATGTAAAACTTGCAATGAAAAGAATTTACTAAATATATCCACTAGTTGCTTGAAAAGTTAACTCAGCTTTTCTAAAATACCTAGATTTTATCAGGGAGTGAATACTTACCAACTTCTTTAAAATTAAAGCTGGTGTTTATGTTGTGACGATGGTAAATATCAAACTTTTTTCTTTCTTTAATTTTACAGATCTCTTCTAGCCATGTGATAAACATTCTTTAGATCTTGATTAGTTTTAGCCAGGGTTGAATTTTCATGTTCTAAACATTGGGTCAGAAAAATGTTAATTATTTGAGTGCTGCAGCACTATGTTATGATTAATTTTAACTTCAGCCATGAATGGTCTTGTAATGTTAACCAATCTATTTTCAGATACAGACCCTGTTCCTGCAAAGACTTACCCACACACAAAGTAGTTCTTTTAAAGTCAATGAGACTACTTGCAATACATGGTTAATGCATAGTTAAGTTTTTGCAGGACTGGAACCCTAGTTTGGTTACAAAGAAAGAGTCGTTTAGTTTGTATCGTGCATACAAATAAAAATAATTCCTTATTTTTTTTTGTTTTTTCCACTAGAGGGCTGTATTGTCCTTTGAAAATATTAAACAAAAGAGAGCTTTTATATTTTTTGCCTTCTCTGTGGTTTTTTGTTACTTTTGAATTTTTGTAATGTATATTATGTTTTTAATTATCAGCGTTTAAGTTCAAAGTGTGTTCGCTGTTTCATTGAGTTCTAGTCTATAAGAAGATACAGTATTTTCAACTTTGTTTGCAATCAGTTCTGCCAAATTACACAATGTCCATATATTTAGTGGTATTTGTTTTTAATATCAGGGAGACAATGGTGTGGTTTATATATCTGTGGGAAGCTGAATTACACAAATATTACTATACATTTTAAGGCTCATCTAAGGCTACACTAAATGACCTTGAAACTACATGTACCTCAGCTTCATTTTTTTTTTTTACAGTACACATTGGTTACCTAATCTATTGTGAGTATTAGACTATGTAAGAACAGTAAAATATAAATGACACAGTACTACTTACGCTGTTTTACTGGCATATTGTAGAGGGACAAAATGTGTGTCTTTTTGTGCTGGTGCAGACTTCGGAAAACATTTTTGTTTTTTAAAAGCCATCTTATGAGATTGTTGTTTTAATTACAAAGTTTCATTTTTTCTCTTTACAAAACCATCATGCACAGAATCTTTTTGTATTCAAAGAATGAGAAATAGTCCTATTTTGGTTATATCAAGGTCATAAGCAATCTATTAATTACATATCTTAGGGGATGCCCAGATCAAACACAGAGGTGACCTCAGAAAATTAAAAGCATTCTTGGCTTTGTGCAGCTTACTTTTTTAACCAAATGCTGAAAAAATTCCAAAAACTCGGGCTGAACATGAACTGTCCATGCTGCATTTTCTTAACTCTTGAGTTACAAAGCCTTTTTTCAGTCCATTAGCTTAGTTGATCTGCAAACATTTCCACTATATCAAAACCAGTGACTGTGTATTAACACTTTTGTTAAATAGAGTATTATCTTGTATTGCAGACCCCTAGAGACCCCAGTCAGGAGGTCCTACTCTACTAGGCACTGTAAAAGCATATGAGAGCTTTCATTCTCCACAGACTTGTAGTGTAAAAAGTCATCTTGTTTCTACTATTGCCAATACAAAGCTGCAGTACGCAGAAGTTTTGTAACATCATATTGGTGCCTAGATTGAGGATATGTTCTTTTAATGTATCAAAATTAGGCATCTGCAGTATAATTTATTAGTCTGTTTTGGATAACTGGCCCTTGCATTTATAGAGGCTTTATAAAGATGTGTATTTCCCTTCTCTTTCACCCTTTTACCTGTGGTTATAGGTGGGCTCTGCTTTGTGTACTGGAGTTTGACTTGCATGTCATTACTAGAACAGTAGCCTGAGACAGCTGTTAATAAAGATTAAATAGAGAGCTTAATTAGTTCCTAGTTTTGTAGTACTTAAATTTTAAAATCCAGAAGTCTGTCTTGGATTACCATTTTTAACTATAAGTCTCAAGAGAAGAGGACATGCTTCATTAAGGCTTGCTTATATAAACAAAGAAAACACTAAGCCACCTGCATTGCTCATCTTAACTACAAAAATATAGGTAGCAGCTCTATCCCTTTAGTCTTCCTTAAATTGATTTATATTATACCTATTGATGCCTCTTCTGTTGCTTAAACAAACAAGTAGTATCTCCATCAGGCTATGGAATTGGGGAATAAATTCTCAGTACTATTAGCTAAAACTCTTTGCTTTGGGCATAGCTATTATGTACCTTCTGAATAGAATGTATATGTAATGAAGTGTATTCTCAGTAGCAAATGCTGTAGCTAGGGTTTGCTTCAAAATGACATGTGTTACTAAATACATCTGTGTTGTAAAACTTTATCCACCCCAAGAAAGTAAGTATCTATTAGTTTGCATACTGTCACCATGATAATGTATGGGTGATGAGATTTTGTTCATAGGTGGTCCTGATGTTTAGGTGATTGTATTTATCATGCACCTTTGACTGTCTTGCTCTCAGCCTACTAACCCATCTCACCTGGGACTTTAAGATTTCAAACCCATGATCAGTATGGAACATCTACCATTTTTTTTGAAAATCAGTCTGCTCTCCAAAAATCACAAATTCAACTCGCTCTTTGCCCAGAAAATCATTTGCAGTGGGCTAGCCACATTCAGCCTTGGATCCGGGACATATTTGAGGTATGGTACCTTCAGGGGAATATGTGAACTTCAGACCATTGGAAACTCAGGAATATTTCTCTGTTCTAGTTAAGCACATTGTTATGGTGTGTATATATATCCCACATGTAAGGGCTAACTGGAAATAGAAAGCTCAATTAAGGTACCTGGAGATTGGGTCTGCCAATCTCCCCTCTTCCCCCCCAAGATGAGTCCCAGCTGAGGAAGGAGCTGAGCATAAAGAGAGGAATCCCAGAGCAGAAGGGAGGTCTGCAGCAAATTCTGCAGGAAAGGGCAGTTTCTTGTTGTAGTCCCTGGAGCAGGGAAAAAGACCCCAGAGAAGAAGGCCCAGAGGAGTGCGCCCCTGAGGCCACTATACTGAATAAGGGACAGGGAATTGGGAGACAATCCAGAAGCCAAGGGTGGGTGGACATTGTTTGTGTTGATCCTTGGGCCATTTGAACTCTAGTAGGGGATTCTGGGGCTGAGCGTCCTTCACTGTGAAGGAGGATTAAGATGGATGAAGAGCCTGGGTTCACAGAAGGCAGCAGAGCCAGAACTTTTTGAGTTATGATCTTGACCTTAATTGTTTGATTTGAGGTGGTGTTAGTCAGGGCAAAACAAGCTGGTGCTTGGGGCGGCACATTTCTAGGGGTGGCATTCTGGCGCCGGCCATGCCGCCTCTAAAAATGTGCCCCGGCCACCCTAGCTCACCTCCGCTGCCGCCGCTCGCGCACCATGGCGCGCGAAACAGCTGATTCGCGCGCCGCTGCTCCCTCTCCCTCCCTCCCTCCCAGGTTTGAGAGCCTGGGAGGGAGGGGGAGATACTGAGCAGCTGCGGCGCGCGCGCCGCTTCTCCCCCTCCCTCCTAGGCTTGAGAGCCTGGGGGGAGGAGGCAGGGCTGGGGATTTGGGGAAGGGGCGGAGTTGAGGCGGGGCCGGGGGTGGGGTAAGAAAAAAATGGGGGGGGGGGCAGTGGCCAAAATTGTGTTTGCTTGGGGTGGCAAAAATCCTAGAGCCAGCCCTGGTGTTAGTCGAAGAGTATTGGAAAAGTACAGTATTCTTCAGGAGTCCTGGAAAGGGGATGCCTGCAATGCTATCATGAGACACAAGGGGGGGTACTCTGAGATGGCAACCCTGAAAAGACAGACACACACAATGCTTCCATTTAGTCCTAGGAGGTCCCAAAGCTTACCTTCAAAGCATGGTTTTAGACTACTTTGTCACTGTAGGTAACAATTCTCTCTCTGTATCTAAGCTTGTACATTTTGACAAAAGCTAACTAAGGGCCCTGCTTTAGTGATATGATGCTTGTGTGCCGGTCCATCTGGTCACATCACACTGCAGGATTGAGGGCCAATGGCAGCTTGTTTTACAGGTGGAATAATACGTCCTATAATCGAAGTAAAAGTTCTAAATGCAAGAATCTTACATTTCCTCTCTAGGGTTTGAGAATTTACTATCATCATAAGTATTAGAATGACTTTAAAGTACCTGGGTTTGTGACAGGCTCAACAACTTGGAAGAAATGATCCAGAATCTGCCTTCAAGGAGCGTCATGTAAGGGCAGACATGTAGCATTCATCCTCTTTGCAATTCTCAAGACACTTGGATAATAGAGTAGTTTTGATCACTGTCTTAAACCACTTTCTAAACTGCTTATGGAGAGGCTTTTGGGTCTCCTGTACTCACCAGCTAGCTTCTTCACCAAAAAGCTTCCCTATATAGGTAGAAAATAATATAAACTCTCCTGTACGAAACGTATACACCTTATATTTGGGGTAATCCCTGATGCTCTTGAATATCGCAAGGTGCTTGATCCTTCTTGGATCTATGGGCAGAAAGCAAATATGAATTAAAATAACCACTGAGATGTCCTTTTGATTACTTTTTTTTTCTTTTCATAAATCAGAGGTTGTATAATGTGTTCTGAACCTCCCAAAGAGATCACTTTGTGCATATAGGGAAACATGCCAGACATGGGAGTCTGCTCAGGCTTTTGGCAGAGGGCACAATGCTCTTATTATAAAGGGATGGTGGTGTGTGTGTGTGTGTGTGTGTGTGTGTTCATGAATGATATAGTACTTGAGGCCTAACTAGACAGTACAAATAACAGTATCTTTAGTAAAATCCAGATCATATGGGAGGAATAAAACAGACCCAATAAATATCAATGAGGACTATCATGTTAATGATATTAGTCTGATTCTTTAAGTATGTTCACTGTCTCACTATATTACAAAGCTCTTGGTGGTCTCAGCCCACACAGACCCTTGTCTGAGTTTGTTAGTAAGGAATTGTTCACCTCTGCTTTGGAGCTAGAGGACACATTTTTCTGCCCCTCTAGAAATGTGCATACATTTCTCTCTCCACACAGACATTGGTTTATTTTCTAATTTATGTCTTTACCCTCTTTCTGTTTGTCTCCAGATGAAATAATAGTTAAAATGATTATATGAACTGACGTACACGTCTATATATGATTCACTAGACATGCTGTCCTGTTCTAGACTCATTTTCTGATTTGTTGCAAGGCTTCTGAGTCTATTTCACAGTTTGGTGTCTGATTTTTACCAATCCTTCTTTCAAGCAGATAGTACTTAAAGGGGGGGAGTGGGCAGGCGGGGAATAAGATTTTGAAACCAATGTGAAGCACTCAGGCTTGGTTGTTCAGTTGTACTGAAAAATAAGAGCATTTTATTTAAGAAGGATCTTTTTATATGGAACCTCTTTTTTTGTTTTTTGTCTTTGTATTGTTGCTATTATCTAATATACACCAGTAGTACTAATGCAACCTTTCATGCAGCAGAGCTCTTTAAATGCAGATTAGCAGATTAAAACTTGTTTTAATGAAATGCAAACATCAAGAAAACTTGCTTGCATATTCCTTACCCTAAGAGGCCCTGCAAGTAGTGGATGTCCTCACTGCATAGTTAACCTGGGCTTCTTGCCTGTGTTTTAGCCCCCTACCATCCCCACAGAAAACCCTCTAATCTGGATTTGGATGTGTTTGAAGACTGGGCTAATTTACCCATCTGGGGTATAGGTTAGAACCCAGACTCCAGTTTAACTCTGGATGGAATCCTCCCACTTTGCAGTGAGCATGCAGACAAAGTTACTTGAACGCTGATGATCCCTCCAGTGCCCTTCCCACATTTCCCCCGAAGAATGGACAAGGTCTCCCACAATTGACTGGGAAAGCATCCCAGAGCATCTCCGCACAAAGAACCATGAGATATGTCCTCAGAGACACTTAAGTGAGTCTAGAAACCAGGAGGACATGGTAACACAGATAGGGCTTTGGTGTGAGGATGCTCGCATCCATTGTAGGCCAATCCAGGTGTTTCGGCCTGGGTGTTTATCACCCAGAATAACTGTGTAGTGAAGATTTACGGCTTCTCTACACCTGAAAGGCTACAGCTGCTTCAATGTGGACACTATGTATGCTGACGGGAGGGTCCTGAGAGGTGGTAGCTAGGTTGACAGAAGAATTCTTCCGTCGACCTACCGCTGTGTATGCTGGCTGGCTTAATTATGTTGCCCAGTGGTGTGGATTTTCTTATGCCCCTGAGCAACATAGTGGGTTAACATAACTTTTTAGTGCAGACCAGGCATAAATCATTTCCTCCTCAGAGGAGGAGGAAAAAGGAGATGGGGGAGTTAGCACCTAATTCAGCACAGCTCTCGAGCGAGGCAGCACTTGCCTACTCCACAGGCCCTGCAGTAGAACTGCTGCTGCAGTAAAGGCCCTGCGGAATCTAGAGGAGGGAGTGTGGCTCTACACTGTTCCATCCATTGAAAGATACCTTGTTCCCTGGTTGCCAAGTCTTTCTCCAGCTCCTTTCTCCCTCCGGGATCAGCCTAGGGTAAACTACATGTTTTGTAGCTTGGATCAAACAATTGGGGAGTGTCCAGGCCTTTACAAATGTGATGAACTACATTGGCAATTAACTCAATTTGTTCAGTGGAGTTTTTACCATCTCAAATTATTTTTATTGTATTGGGGTGAAGGAAGTAGGGAGACTTTGATCAGTACATGAATCTTGTGCCCTCACCTGGAATTGTTTTTTGGATATCTAGTTGTGGTGGCTAACTCTTCTAGCCTTTTTGATTGGCTTTGTGGATTGATTGGTGCTGCCATGAGGAACTGGGGATAGGGAGGATAATAGTGGGTATTATTTGTTTCTGTGGGTTTGGGTCCTTTTGTGATCAAGAGACTTTCTGATGTAGCCCTGCAGATAGTGGCTTTGTCTACACTGGACTTTCGTTCGCAAAACTTTTGTTGTTCAGGGGTGTGAAAAAAACCACACCCCCGAACGACACAAGTTTTGCTGCTGAAAAGCGCCGGTGTGAACAGTGCTTTATCGGCAGGAGCGTGTCTACCGTCCATGATCAGATCACTTTCTAATCAAGACCTGGCTATCTTGGAGATGATTGCAGAAGTGTGCACACAAAATATGAGAGACATGCATACACAAAGGTCAGGAAGTCTTGGTCTGTGTTCTGGTAAGTGTATATCGGTCTTTATTTTTCATGTAATTACTCCATTTCTCAAACTCTCTGTGCCTACTAGATAATGCTTCATTGCTATGGAAGCAGAGATGTAAGCAGTGACAGAGACCTAATATGTCATCAAATTAATTTTTCTACTAGTGCAGCTGTGTTTGCCACTTTGTCTGCTAGTGTTTTGAGAATTCTAGTTTTAAATGTCCTAAAAAATGAGGGTTTCTTCCACTTCTGTGGAAAGAGACTGTCCCCACAGCTTCATACATTTCACTTTTGGAGATGCAGCCTGAAGGTGTCCTTTCTTAGGGCTTGGCTACACTTGTAGAGTGCTGGGAGTTAAACCAGCCTTCGGAGACCTCAGCAGGGAAAACGCTGCCTTGTGTTTACACTGTCATCTGCAAGCCACATTAGCAGCTCTTGCAATGCCACAAAGAGTAGTGCATTGTGGTAGCTATCCCAGAGTGCAAGTGGCTGCAGCGTGCTTTTCAAATGGGAGTGGGGGTGGAGTGTGACAGGGAGTGTGTTGTATGTACGTGGGGGAAGAAACAGTGTAAGTTCAGACAGCAGCAGATCCCCTTCCCCCGCCTTCTCTTTCTCTCTCACACTTTCACAAAAGCAGCATTCCACAGTAATGGTTGCTTTGTCCCAGATCAGATAAGCATGCCCGATGGATGTCAGAAACGGAGCTATGAAACGACAAAGGGTCCTGGGGCACCTTATAGACTAACAGAGGTATTGGAGCATAAGCTTTCGTGGGTGAATACCCACTTTTTCGGATGCAAGCAGTGGAAATGTCCCAAAGAAGTGGGTATTCACCCATGAAAGCTTATGCTCCAATACCTCCGTTAGTCTATAAGGTGCCACAGGACCCTTTGTCGCTTCTACAAATCCAGACTAACACGGCTACCCCTCTGATACTGGAGCTATGAAAGGGGTTAGCCGCATGCCTGCAGCCAAGTTCAAAACAACTAGAAGTGGCCACTTGACTTCAGGGGATTATGGGACGTTTCTGGAGGCCATTCACAGCGCAGTATTGCAACACCTTGTTCACACTGACACAGGGGCGTTTCAGCTGGGATGCAGCAAGCTTTATGCTTCTTGTGGAGGTGGATTACCAGGAGCGCTCCAGCTTCAGAGTCCAGGTGCTCTACATGCTTTGTCAGTGTGGACACCTCAGGAGTTAGGGCACCCAGGACTGATTTAATGCGCTTTAACAAGTGTAGCCAAGCCTGAAGTTTCATAGCGTTACTTTTGCTCCAACAGAATGTATTTATTCTATAGTGCAGGGACTGACTCCAACACTGCAGCTCTTAAGCTTTGTACCGGCTGAGGACATGTCCAGCATGTCTTTTAAGAGGCATAGTAGTGGAGTGCTTCTCTAGGAGAACTTGAGAGGCCCACAGTGTGGGGGCATTTTATAGTTTAGGGCACTTTCGGGCAGTGGCCAGGAAAAAGGGTAAATTATGTGGGTAAGGGCTTCAAGACAGGGTGCTGGCTTTGTGGAGTTCGAAGTTCCACAGATCTGAGGTCCTGTTCTAATGACTCGTACAAAGTTGGAAATTACCATTCATAAGTCAGTGTATTTTTAATGACTAAAAATAGTGAGAAGCAAACTGTTTTTTTAAAACTGATTTAATCATATAAAGTGTTAGTTACAAAGGTAAGGACCCTTTCTTGTTTTAAAATGTGATTAAACTGCTTTCATCCTTTTAAATGAAATTTTGTTGCCTAAGATTTAGCTTACATTTAAAGTATTTTTTTTGAATGCATCCTTTTTTTTCTTTGTGGCTTAATTTATTTGAATACTAGGCATTGCTTTATTTTACATATGGCTCTTATGTTGTGATTGTTGTAGTCCATAACAGTTAATGAGTAAATTGTATTGGTCAGAAAAGTTTTTATGAGATAGACTAGAAATGGTATCTGATTTTCATATTGCTTTTCTCATGTCCGTTTTGATGAGTCTATTTATTACTTCTGTAATGAGTAGTACACATGGTTGGTTAGCCAAGTTATTGAACTTTATCAACCTTGGCTGAAATTCACAATGCATGCCAAACTTCTTGTAACATGTAAGAAATTACATCTTGACTAAAAGGTTCAATAATGATTACTCTTGTAATGGAATCTTTTAAAAAAGAATGGGATTTAACTGTATGCCTGTGCTTTTTAAAATTCATTCTAACACTGAAATAACATGCCGGTAGATCAAATTAAGTCATTTATGATACACAATCGCATTTCAGAATGTATTCAGTTATCTGTTATGAAAGGGTTAAAAAGACTTGTCTGCGTGCTTTGGAGGAACTGAATCTTTCTTGTCAAGTGTCTTTCAAAATATTTGACTTGGAAAGGTTTTTCTGCTTATAAACGTTAATATAATAATAATATCTTTCATGGGATGTGGAGATGGAAAAGATATATTTTTGATGAATCAATCCCTCTCTCTACCAGAACAGGATTTATTTCCTATAGTGTCTTATCTATACACATTCTGAAAGTCAATAGCACTACAGCATCAGGGTTGTCTGAGTGATCTTAGCAGTGCATTTTAGAGTTGGTTAGGAATTTTCCATCAGAATGATTTTCTACTGGGCAAATGGAAATTTTGTGACTTCCTGGCTGCTTGCCTGGAAGACTCTTTTGTCACTTTTTTTCTTTCTGCCTGCAGGAAGAAAGTGGAATTGAGGATGGCCTTCAAGCAGGCAGCCAAAAAATTCCACTTTTGGTTCTCCTAGGACAGGATCTTTCTGGAAAACCCCTCCTTAGAAAATATTTCATGTTTTTGAATTTTCATCCCATTCAGGGCAAAATTTGTTTTTCAAAAACACAATTTTTCTTGGGAGGGGATTTTCATTTTCTGGCCAAGTGAAGGGCATTTGGATTATCTGCAATACTTGTGATTTCTTAAGTGAAACAGTAACTATTGATTTACGGGCTTCTTAATATTTGTTTTCTAAGAACAAAAGAACAGCCATACTGGGCCAGATCAATGGTCCATGTAGCCCAGTATCCTGTCTTCGAACAGTGTCCAATACCAGGTGCTTCAGAGAGAGAGAACAGAACAGGCAATCATCAAGGGATCCATCCCCGTCACCCATTCCCAGCTTCTGGCAAACAGAGGCTAGGGACACTTCAAAGCATGGTTTTGCATCCTGCCCCTCCTGGCTAATAGCCAGTGATGGACCTATCCTCCATGCATTCATCTAGTTATTTTTTGAACCCTGTTATAGTCTTGGCCTTCACAACGTCCTTTTGCAAAGAGTTCCACAGCTTGATTGTGTTGTGTGAAGAAATACTTTGTTCATTTTAAACCTGCTGCCTATTAATTTCAATTTGTGACCTCTTACCTCTTCTGTTATGAGGCGTAAATAACACTTCCTTATTTACTTTTGCCACACCAGTCATGATTTTATAGACCTGTATCATATCCACCCCTTAGTCATCTTTTTTCCAAGCTGAAAAGTCCCAGTCTTATTAATCTCTCCTCATATTGAAGCTGTTCCATATCCCTAATCATTTTTGCAGTTGCCCTTTTCTGTACCTTTTCCAATCCCAATATATCTTTTTTGAGACAGGGTGACCACATTCACATGCAGTATTCATAATGTTGGTGTACCATGGATTTATATAGATATGATATAATAAGACAGAAAATATTATATTATCTATCCCTTTCTTAATGATTCCCAAAATTCTGTTAACTTGTTGACTGCCACTGTTCATTGTGTGGATTTTTTTCAGAGAACTATCCACAATGACTCCAAGGTCTTTCCTGAGTACTATTAGCTAATTTAGACCCCATCATTTCATATGTATAGTTGGGATGATGTTTTCCAATGTGCGTTACTTTGCATTTATCATTTCTAAGGAAAATGATACTCTTCGCGAGGGAATTTTGACTGAAGTAAATGATAGGTCCTTTCAACTCTAACTTTCAGCTTAAATTTTTTTTTTCCCATGGGAATTCCCTTTTAGGTTTTTTAAAAAATCCATCAGCTCATCTCTCAGCATCTGGTGAACTCTACAGGAAAAAGGCTCCCTCTAAACTTAGGCAGGAGGCCTAAACTGCTCACAAGGGACCAACTAGGGGAGATTGGCTTTTTTGGAGTTTAGAAGCTCAAATCTGTAGGAGCACAGCTCCTAACTCTTCTTCGGTGGTGAGCTCTTCAAGAGAAGGGGTAAAGTCTTGATGCCATTGAAATCAGTGGCAAAACTCCTAATGAATTCAATGCGGCCAGAATTCAGAATTTCACCAAATTGCATATAGTATCTGGAGAAAATAGATTCCATTAACAAATTAGGGGGAATGAACTTAATGTCTGAGGATACTCAAACCTTCTGAACTTAAAAACCAAAACAAACAAACAAATATTTACTATGTTCCTTTTCATCCATTTGTTTTTGATTCTCTTGAAAAATCAATTTTCTTTGAAGACTTACAATTTTAAATTTGTATTGCTTATATGGCTCATGGTTCCGTTATCCTCTGCACAATAAGCAATTTTTTCCTTTTAGTATTTGTTCCATTATTTTGCTAGGGATAAAAGCTCTTTTGGTATTTTTAATTTTTTATCTTTCTGCTGTCTTTCTCTTTCCCTGCAAGCTGAAATTGAATATTTGTTTGCTTGCTTCTCCCTTTTCCATTTACAGTAGAGGTGTTTCTTTTTAAACCTCAGATTTCTGCATAGCCCCTTGGACTGATTCTTAGTTCTTCTGTTCCCTTCTTCCTTGCACGTTGTCTTGTAACTAGTTACACCTTTTTGAATTTCACACCTGCCTTCTGCAGAGTGACTTTTAATACTTCTCCCGGTTGTACTGAACAAACTCAATTCCACCAAAACTTGTTTTCCTGAAGTCCCAACATGTTTCACGTTGTGATTCCTTTCCACTCTCTCTGTTGAATTCAGTTATCTGGTCGCTGGTTGCAAGTTGCTATTCTTTATCAATTCTTCCTTGCCACTAAGAAATAGACCAAGATAGTTACAATGTGGATCATAACATTGTTTTGTGTGTAATTAAGGAACCTTTATGATGCTTGTCTGTCTATACTTGTTTAAAATCTTCCATGTGCACTGAAGCTTAGCATACCAAGAGTTGCTTCAAAATTTTTCCACTCTTACCTCCTGAAAACAACCAGGATAAATGACTGTATCTTTTGTTTATTTCTTGTCAGATAACTTCACCACCACACTTATCATCAAATGATAGCTCCCTAGCACGGTAAATGCTTTTGTAGCACAGTTATTGCATTCTTCCTTCCTTTTTATCTCTTCTGCGTAGAAAACATCCATCAGTAATTACTGAAGCTGGGTGAAATATCTGTAAATATAGATATTTTTGTCTAAATGTAACAGCTTTGAAGTTCATGAAAAATTGGAAAAATATTCTGAAATTTAAAAAAAATTAGTGAAATTTTGTGTGAAATAGTTTTACCCGCTGATTGTGATCAATCAAAAAAAGTTTATTTTTTGCAAATATTCATTCTTATGAATTTTGAAAAAGTTGCTGGATAAGTATATTGGTCTCTGCCTGTCCAAAACATCTCCCAAGAAAGCTAGAATCTAGTGGATTTCACACAGGGCTGGGAGCCATAAGATGTCCTATGTTCTGTTTCCATCTCTGCCATTGGCTGACAATAATACTCCACACTTTTATACAGCAGCACTTTCCAAACATTGTTTATAGCACTCAACATTTGATGAAGTAAGTTATCCTTATTTTACACATGGGCAGTTAATACTCTGACTTTAGGCAAGTCAGTCTCTGGAAGTAAGTCTGAATTGGCATTCCTGTATCTAATCCACTGAACTACACTCTCCTCCAGTCAAATCCCTTGAACTTTAGTGGGTGAAATTTTTAAAGGCATGTAGGATAGTCAGATGACTTTATCATTAGAAAACTAATGGGAATTAGGAGTCTAACTTACGTTTGTGTCTTGGATTCTTAAATCAATAGAGGAAAAATAATTAGCAAGGCAATATCTGAAAATATAGAGGATTTAAGATCTGAGGTTGCAGGTACTGATACATGAGTAAGTATTGTTGACTTGTTTTTATACACTTAAGAAACTGAGGTTGAGTGTTACTGACCTGGTGAACCCTATGGTCCAGCAAACTGGCTATAGGAATTGGGCAGCTTGGATTCTATGCAACCTTCAATTAATTATTTTAACCTCTGATCCTCTATTTCTTCACCTGAAAAATAGCATACCTATTTCATAATGGTGTGACAAAACCTAATTTTATGTTTCTGTAGTGCAAAGTATTAAGAACAGTCACTGGCGAGTTAGAAATAGAATACAGGACCTCATAGCTTTTTGGCCAATGTGTGTGTCTTTCTAAATGCAATTGCTTCTCCATCAGCTTTCAGAATTCACAGGTGTAATTGTCATATGAAAATGCATTTTTGGATCTTGCACAACAAAATTGTGCAGAAGGAATTGGCAAAAAATCTCATACTTACATAAAAAATTGTCAACAAGTGTGTCTAGTTCAGCACTGATTTCCACAGGTGAGAATCTTTCAACTGAGGCCTTGTCTACACTGGTGGATTGCCTGATTCCCACCGCTGGTGACCAGACACTAGTGTAGCTGCTTTTACGTAAACCT
This sequence comes from Chelydra serpentina, assembly GCA_037349315.1. Lineage (NCBI taxonomy): Eukaryota > Metazoa > Chordata > Testudines > Chelydridae > Chelydra > Chelydra serpentina. Next base: position 29,381,850 of record JBAIAC010000026.1, read on the forward strand.
CACATTTAGAGATGCAAGCTGAAATTTGCCCCATTGCTTGAAACTGAGGGAGAGAAGGCCTCAGTTTCAAACATGGCACTAGGTTATATCATTTAATGACTTCTAGTTCTTGCTTGTTTCCCATGCTCCTTGCATTTGTGTACAGACGCTGTATGTTAATACTCTTCTTATTCTTCATCTTTTGTTTCAGAACAACTCCATCTCCTGCCTTACTTTGTATGTTGGAACCACATGATGGATCATTTGAGTTACATAACAGCTCCCCTTCTCCCTCTTTCCTACGTAGTTAAAAGCATGTCGAAAAGGTCTGCCAGTTTTGAACCCGGGAGGCCGATATCCGTTCGGTCTTAAATGGAGCCCATCTAATCCAAAGAGGCTGTGATTGTAAGAGGTGTTCCAATGCTGTGTAAATCCCCAAACCTCCATACTCCAGCCTCCTCCATTGGTCGCTCTTCAGTGTCAATCTTCTTTGTTTGTTTGCACCTGAAGAATCTTTGAAAAGATGAACTGTAACATGCCAGTATTAAATTCTCTTCACAGGATCCTGAAGTGATTCATGACTGTATTTAAAATCTTCCTTTGTTGGTTAATTAAACTAGTCGTGTTCATCTCACATTTTCTCCAAGAAGACAGAGGAGGGCATGCAGAAGACTGGCAAAAACTGAACAAACTTGTGTTCCATCCTTTTGTCACTCTTGTTTCTGTAATACAGATTGTAAGCTCTTCAGGGCAGGACCCTGTCTTATATGCCTGTAAAATACCTAGCACAGTTTTTAGACCACTACAGTGTTTGTGTAAATAAATAATAATAAATATTAAGTTTATTTAAGAAAATGGGTTTGGTCAAATTTTATGCAAGTAGAGCTCAACAGTTTTCTGTAAAACTCAAAATATCATGAAAAAACGTGCAGGATAGTGTGTGCAGTATCCAGCTCTCTTTAGCCGGCAGCACAGTATGTCTTTTAATTATTCCGTCTTAGATAAAATATTCCTTTTTAATTTTATTAAATTTACTTCTCATATTAACATCGTGCGATTGTACTTGCCAAAAGGAGATTTAAAACATGCAGCTAATTTTTTTTTTTTTTTAAGAATGCTTAATTAGGACTCGGCTCAGCAGTGGAGAAGTCTCTGATACTGTTGACTCACAGGAGGTCTGTGCAAAAATGTTTGCACTCAAAAAAAGAAACTGGAGACATTTTGGCAGCCTTCCCTGTTTTGCTTTAGAGTAAAAATTCTGGTGTATGATTTGAAGTTATCACTGAGAGGAAAAGCCATTCTAGGTGTGGCAAACTGCTTTTTCTCCTATCTAATCCCCCGCCTCCTCACCATCCTTCCCCCCGCCCATGCACATGCACACTTAATAGGAAAACTATACAAGGTCCAATCAAGAACAACTTTATAAACCAAACCAATCTCTGGGTCCTACTCAGATCACCTCAGGAAGCTCAGGGTACTTTCAAAACAGGTAAGACCAACCTATTAGTTGGGGGGGGGGGGGGAAGGGATCCTGCTCACCCTGAACAACCAGTGTTCTTCATGCCTGTCCCTTGTACAATTTTTTTGGTGTGGGTGCGTGGGGGGAACAGAAATAAATAATTTAGTGCACAAGATGGCTAACAATCCCCCAACACCAATATTTCACAAAATGAAAAGCTTTGAACAGCTGTTGCTAATTGCAGTTCTGAGTGGTTATGACAGGTCCGAAGCGGAGTTTCTTGCTACTAATGTCGGGTGAACTCTTTATGTATTTTTTTCACTATTACTGTGAGTTTTCCTGGCATAGTTTTTACAATTATCTGGAGTAAAAGATACTGAAGCATTACAGATACTTTAAGTAACACACTAAGACATTTATTATCCCCTCCTGATTTTGTGTCCTTGGAAGGTGTGAAAGTAACAGCACTCGTAAGCAGGCTAGGTTTATTAACACTTTTGATCAGTTGTCCATGGGCAGCTAAGTCTTCAAAGGCTGTCTGATAAAGAAAACATACACCATTGTAGAGTCATCTTTGTCAAGTTTGACTGCCATCATGGGTCTGATCTTCCTCTTACTGATGGCAATGTGAGCAGGATTATCCTCTTCTTTTGAATATAGATTTTCGTTATGGTCAAGAATTCTTTTCTTTGCCATATAAAGATTGGGTTTACAACTTATTTGTGGCATAGCAACATATTTCCACTGCCTATTACAGGTGTAAGTATATTAATTTCAGTATAAACAGGCATATGTTAATTTCAGCCAATATATTTTTCTAAGAATAACAATCCAAATACAACTGGGGAATATAGGTAACACTAAAATAAAAAAGTAACTTATTTTTTTTTAAAAATGTTACAGGCTCAGATTTTTAAAATTGCCCATGGGCATGCAGTTTTATGATCATGCCATCATGCAAATTATATGTAGATGTCCCTTTTTGATGTGTAGCTTGTCATTTATGCCTAGCTACTGCAAAGTTGTATGCTCAATTGTTACATTCAAAGGCACATGTGAGAAAACCAAGGCTACAGTGTTTAAGAGCGTGAAATGCAGCAAAGACAAAAGAAGTAAATAAAACACGATGCAAATGAAATATTAATCCACAGAAATTCTCATAAAAACATTAACCAAATATAAAATGGAGTGCCAAATTCAGATATTTTTCTTTTAAATATAAAGAATGATTTGTGCTATAGATGAGTCTGTCTTGCTGAAAGCCAAACTCTCGCATGTAAGACAACCAAAAGAAAGCATGACCTTGGCCCATGCTTAATAAAACACTGAGGAGATTATGAAGTTGAAATAGATCATGACTTGCTTGCAAATATGAAATTGTTCAAAGGTATTGAAAACTTTTGTGTAAATGTCTACAAGGGATTGTAATGGTAGCAACATGACACCATAAGTGGTAGCTAACCTGGCCATGATGCCACATACTGCAGCCAATAGGAATATTTAAGCACAATCTCACCTTTTGATAGGAGCATGTCCTCCATAGGCGCCGACTCCGTGGGTGCTCCGGGGCTGGAGAACCCATGGGGAAAAATTGGTCGGTGCTCTGCATCCACCAGCAGCTCACCTCCGCCTCCTTCCCTGAGTGCACCGCGTCCCCGCTTCTTCTCCCAGTGCTTGCCGCCGCGAAACAGCTGTTTCGCGGTGTAACAAGCTGTGGGAGGGAGGGGGGAGGAGTGGAAACATGGTGCGCTCAGAAGAGGGAGGTGGGGCCGGGGCGGGGATTTGGGGAAGGGGTTGGAATGGGGGCAGGGCGGGAGGCACAAGCACCCACTGGCGCCAGGAGAAGTTGGCGCCTATGTGTCCTACAACTGAACAGAATAAGGGAGTAAAAAGTTCAACAAAGAAACAAAGACTGAGATTTTTGAATGCTGTTTACGCTATTTAGACGCATCTTCCATTTTAATGGAAGAAGTGTGTCTAAATCCCTTGGACTACTTAGGAAAATCTCAACCAAAGTGTCTATTATAAGACAAAGAGTTAATATCAAGGATCAAAGTGGGACTACGTTGAAAATAGTTGGGTACTCCAAATTAGTCTCCCACCGCACCCCACAGTCTACTGGTCACATAAACGCCTAATAGGGCCCATCCTCTATAACTGAAAAAGTGCTGCTCGAAAGGTTATCCACAAGTTTGTATAAAACTCAGGTTTTGGTTCAGTAACTAATACTTGGTTATAATCTGATTATATTTTAAGTAATTTATATAAAGATTTTTCTTAAATTATAAGCCTTTTTTTCCTGGGTGTATTTTTGGCCTTTGTGTTTTGAGGTAGACACCCATTATAAAAAACTTTAGCCTGAATGGTTAGTTTCGGAACACTATAAGCAAGCAGAAAATAGGGTCTTATAATGAGAAGTGTCTGGTAACCCTAGCTATAGGTAGCACTTCAAGTTTTTCCTGTAATGGAGTGCTTGTCACAATGGGGCTCATCCTGATGGGAACCTCTGGCTGCTACTGCAAGATATTTATGTCAAATAATAGCAATTTTATAATATAAAGCTAAGAAATACAAATTCATAGTTTTTAATAGTCATTGACCCAAGATTTATAACATTTTGAAAGGGTAAATCTGATCAGCTGTTGGAGTTCTAGCTGGGTATGTTTGTGTCGTAACTGCATAGACTTGTTAATGTAAAGCAACTGTTTTGTTGTCTCATAAGGTGGTAGGACTTTTCAGAAAGTGTAATTACGCTAAATATCAATTTTTGGCTGTCTGAAGGCATTTGGCTCTAATCTTGCAATGCATCTACTGGATAGCTCAGATGTAATTGTAATATTATGTTTACTGTACAGTAAATGATAGATTAAACTTTCTCTGGTTCATTTGGTGCATTTGCTAATTTTCCACAGGAAAACCAAATGAATCAGTTAGATACTTAAGTTTTCTATCTTTATAGTTTACAATATATTTGATCTAAGAAAATGCTTTTATATTTTTATTTGTTGAAAGAAGATGTTCTTCCTTTCACATTAAATAAATATTTTCAATTTTGTCATCTACTCAAATAATTGTATATGTAAAATAATTACTTTGTTTTGTTTAGAACAAGATGTTAAACTGAACAAAAAAGTGTAACATGTGAAACTTTCTTTTATTTTAACATTGGTTGGAAAACAGAACCAACACATTCGTCATCCTAATTCATTTTAGTTGGCTTTCTCCATAACTCTTGAATCCAAGAACAACAATTGTCCATTTTTCACTCAAACAGAGAGGCAGGATATATCTTAAATTTAACATCAAACTTTGCAGTGAAAATCAGTGTCTAAAGTTAGTGTTAGCAAAATGAACAAATAATATCATCAAAATACTTGATATAGCTTGCTCTTTCTTAAGCCTTGAAAGAGTTTTTAAAAAGCATGGCATTCAAATTGCTCGATTTACGTTCAGTGTAATCAAACTTCTGGAGCTGAATTACCTTTCTTCAATATTGATATTCAAAAAGAACAATAATTTGTTTCCAAACATTGCAGTCTATGTGTATGAAATTGTTCATCGCTTGTTTTTGGACTCTGAAAAGTCAGGAGGAAGTGCATATAACTTTGTGCCATATATTTTGTAGTTGTTTGGAAATTGTTAAATGGAGAATACTGTCTGGATTTATCAAGGTCTCCAAGAAGTCTGCAGGTATTTCAAGCCACCTACAAGAAACAGAAATCTGTTGTCATGGCACAGGAGACTTGTTTTTCTTTGTTCTCCAGTGCAAGAAACCTGAGTGTTAATTTCGACTGTCAATGACTTCTTGTAGCCTCTGCTAATCCTATAGAAGTAAAGCAAGTATTTTTATGGCTGAGAAACTTCAAGATGTTGATCTTGTGGCATGGGACAGGCTGAGTTTATTCAAAATGAAAGATCTGGTTTATTGTGTAACACCAAGTTACCATGGCTGATGAGGAAAACCTTAATTGAAATCTATTGCTTACTCCTAAATAATAAATGATCGAGTTGCTAGAATTTGTGATTTCATCGCAAAGCTCAGCTTTAAAGGGAGCTCAGTGTACATCAGTCCTGCACCAGAACTTCATATGTTTGGAATGCTTTGATTTGCCTTATTTATTCTAGTGAAGGAGTGTTTAAAAGGACGGTTTGATTATTCAGTGCTCATCTTTGTTGGTGCTTAGTTCTTTCTTCGTGTTAAAATTATCACAGTGATGCATCTATACGCGAACCAAGTCATTTTACCTTTTCTGCATGTAGTGCAGTTGACAAGGGTCTAGAAATTGTTGCATATGAGGCAGTGTGGTCCTTTGGTATAGAACTTGGGACTGGAAATCAGGAGACTGGGGTCTATTCCTACTTTATAATGATTTGTTAAATGATCTTGAGCAGGTGCTTAATCTTTGTGTGCCTCGCTGTCTCCCTTGCAGAACTGGGATTATACCACTTTTGTAAACATCTGTGAATGAACGGTGCAGAATAAGTGCAAAGTATTATTTGAAGGGGTGTATGTAATGCCTATAGTAACAGCTGCACTAGCATTTCATTTTTAAGGTGTCATTTTAAGGTGTCATTTTGATCTGAACTTTTCAGCCCAAAAGATAAATGTGGCATGTTTGTCACGGCCCAAGAACCCATTTTCCCCCGTTAAGTTCTAACAGTAGTAACAAAGGTTGGGTGTCTGAGTCTTTTTCTCTTTAAATAAGTTGCAAATATGCCTATCTTGATTAGCTCTAGTTCCTTAGTGGAACAGTATGTGAAAACTTTAAATGTGGCTAGGAGATGGAGGTTCTGTTGCAGACATACCTTGCGTGGTCTTGTAAAAATTGGCTATAGTTTATCCGAATTTTCGAAGTTTTAAAAGGTACTTTGTGGCTGCACACTAGATTCTATAAAGCGAAGTCATAGCTAACTGCCAATGTTCCGTTGGTTCTGTGCATGTGTGCATAGCACGAGAAAATTCATAGGGAGTATTATTTGTATTTGTATTGGAGTAGTGCCTCAGAGCCCCAGTAATGCACCAGGACCCCTTTATGCACTAGACATATAAACACAGAACAAAAAGGCTGTTTCTCCCTCAAAAGATTTTACAATCTAAGCAAAAAGTCTAATAAATGTCTCTATGGCGAGTTAGAGGCAGAGTCAGAAAGGAGACCTACTTCTGATGAAAGCACCAACAGCATGGAGACACACACAGCTGAGAAAAAGGGGTCCTGTGCTACATTCCCCCCCTAAAGTGCCCCTTTGCTTAGAGGAAAGCCCATTGGACTGACTTTGTGTGAATAATACGTATTACCAGAGTTGAAACTTGCATGGGGAGCTGCATAGTCCTGAAGTTGCAGTTCAAATGGCCTATATGACTGACTTGGAAAAGTTGCTATTTTCACAGTGTACACTTGCATCAAGAAAGTTTCTCTTCATGGCTGATGTTTTAGATTGCAATATTAGTAAAAGCTGCTGATTTTTATTTTTATAGATTCATAGATTATAAAGCCAGAAGGGACTATTTTGATCAACTAATCTGACCTCCTGCATTACACAGGCCATAGGACTTCACTGAATTAACTCCTGTTCTAACTAAACCATATCCCTTAGAAAAACATTTCATCTTGATTTTAAAATGACCAGTGATGGAGAATCCACCATAACCCCTGGTACTTTGTTCCAACCTTTATTTACCCTCATTTAAAAAAATTTGCACCTTTACTTCCAGTCCGAGAGCTTGTCTACACGGCAAGTTTACTGCATGGCAAGCCAGAAAGAAATTGAACTTTTCAACCACCACTGCTGTTCTTTTGGAAATACTTACATTATGTAAAAGTAATTTTGAAGAAGACTCTTCTTAACCTCCTTGTACTTAGAAGAAAAATATAATATTCTAGAAGATGGTCTGATTCATTCTGAAGATTAGGAGCTTATTGGGCTGTACAAATGGGGACCCTTGTGACAGATCGGTTTGCTTCAAGTCAGAAAGGAAACCTGAAAGTCTTAAGGAACAGAGAAATAAAGACCATAGCAGTGAAAAGAGAACCAAACACAGCTGTGAAAACAATATAAGTTTAGTAATATAATATGCTCATGCTTACAAAGTCAGAGTTGGTTTCTGCTATTGTAGAGACTATAAGTAATCCATCAGAGTGTAAAAGGGAAGAAACATGCATACCACACAGAAACAGGCTAACACTTTTCACTTTCAATCTTACAGACCACTTTAGTTCACTTAGTCAAACTTGTTGCTTTTACTCCATTACAAGGGCAGAGCATCTTTTTTTTGCAGTTTCTATTAGTTTGTGTTTTTTACGTTTAAACCACCTGTGACATAGGGCTCAATAAAACTCGTGAAGGTTCTAAATCTAAGATAAACTACATTGCAAGGAATTATAATCTCAAGACTTTGAGAGTTCTATTACAGGGTGAGGGAGAGTCAAAAGATGTTTTTGGAGAACTTTCAAAAAGTTTTAGACTTTTAGTCTGGGGAGATTGGAGAGGAAGGCTGGATATCTTCTTTGTGGCTGTTTTGTAGTTGATGTCTGGCAAACAGGTTTTCTGAATATGGGGAAGGTCTCCAGACACCTGGTCCTAGGTATTCATGGGGGTTGTGTGAGCATTCCGAAAAGTTGTAACAGCATCACTACTATTTAGCATATTTTGGCTTTCTTCTTCTCTCTTCTTTAATTCTTTTGTCTCGGTATTGGGTAATACTTAGTTCTTACGGAGACTTAGAGTAAGGACGCATTTTAAATTGCTTAAACATCTGGTGCAAGTTCGTCATCATTAGTTTGTGGGATATTGTGTAACTAAATTATGCTGCATTCTCTCTAAAGGTTGCTGGTTTGATTTAAAGCAGACCTACTTTTCTACCCACCAAGTGAATGCTATCTTGATTGTAACTAAGTGAGCATCCTATCAGGGCGTGAAAAGGTATGAAGAAAGTGTAAGAACTACTTGTTGTTTAGTAAGAGACAACTTGTTCTTTGGAAGCTGGCTACTTGGATCATGGGTCCATGAGTTCAAGTGTGGGGAACCGTGGCACCTCCCAATAAAAAAACCCTGATATACTGGCCCTGTACAATCTTGGCAGAGCAACGTGCTACCTTAAAGAAAACCAATATGGAAGAGCAATCTCAGGATGTTTGTTACCAAGTTCCCTCAGTTGATTAAAGTTCTATTTATTTTCGATATGCCATCCTGTTGACTGTTCTATGGAGGATGGCGCTTATCTGATAGAGACCATATTCTCAGTTAGGTGTAAATTGACATTGCACAATTGGATTTAATAGAGTTATGCCGCTCTACACCAACTGAATCTGGCCCAGTGATGGTAGTCCGCAACTAGCAAGATGGGTACAGTGAGTATACAGGGGAAAATCATGACCACAGGAAGAAGAGTCATGAAACCTAGGACTCAAACATGTTAGCCCTCAGGTGAGGTTGTGTGTAGTGAAGGGGAGGGACTGAAGAGGCTTCCCCTCCATTCAGAAAGATTGGGTATGTCTACACTGCAATGAAATAACTATGGCTGGCCCGTGTCAGCTGGCTTGCGCTGCAGGCTATAACATTGCAGTGTCCCAGAACCTGGGCTCCCTCCCAAGGCTAGTTGTCTACTCTGCCCTGTGCAGGGCTGGCTCCAGGCACCAGCTTGCCAAGCTGGTGCTTGGGGCGGTAGGTGAGAAGGGGGCGGCAGTCCGAGTCCCGCGGCGGCAATTCGGCGGCAGGTCCGCTCTTCCCGCCGCCGAATTGCCGCCCCGGGACTCGGACTGCCGCCCCAGTCTCGCCTGCCGCGGTGGCAAAGGGGCGGCAGGTCCGCCGCTGTCCCCTTGCCGCTCCAGAATGGGACTCCCTGTGTCGGGGGCGGGGCCCCGCCCCCAACGCAGGCAGACGTGGCGGGGCCCCGCCCCCGACGCAGGCAGACGTGGCGGGGCCCCGCCACCCCTGCTTGGGGCGGCAGAACTGTAAGAGCCGCCCCTGGCCCTGTGAGCCCAAATCAGCTGACATGGACCAGTCACAGGTCTTTTATTGCAGTGTAGACGTACCCTGGGTGACAGAAATAGTAGTAAGTTCACCCAAACTGCAGTGAAAACCTTTTTTTAAATCAGAAAAATAAGGCTATGTCCTGAATGCACTACTGGAATTGTCTTACCCAGACCATATTTTCCTTAACTTTAATATGAAGGACAATACAATGTTAAAGTTAGATGAAAAAAGCCTTCTAATTTATAGGTGGAGTTAGGGTGACCAGTAGGGACAATCCTGATTTTGGGGTCTTTTTCTTATATAGGCTCCTATTTCCCCCCCGCCCCCTGTCCCGATTTTTCACACTTGCTGTCTGGTCACCCTAGGTGGAGTGCTTTAAAGTTCTATAGCGAATCTGAAGCAGTTAGGTCAGCCTTTGACAAAGAGAACTGTGCCATAATGTTTGTCTTCGTGTATTTCTCATTGTTATTCTTAAACAGGATTGTCACTTGAGGGTCAGATTAGAGCTCATTCAACCAGAGCAGTGGCAGCAATAGTAGCCAGCCTCAGGTCAGTCTTGCCTCTTGAGATTTTCAGGGCAGTCACTTGGAATTTATCGTATAGTTTTACAAAACATTATTGCCTCAACATTGTATTGCATAGAGAATTTAAATGTAGTGTGGCTGTACCTCAACGTGGATTCCTTTTGAGCCCACAATTCTCCTTGCCGTATTTTGGGAAATATATTTTTCTTATCCTGTGTAGTAATTTTTTTTGGTAAGTAATTATATCCTTAATATTGAAACATTTTTAAAATATACTGCATATTTTTGCACGTGGTTTATTCCCTCATGTAAAAAGAAGTCACTATTAATTTACGTTAATGCAGTATATTTCCATTCTGTTAGGGGCATTCTCTTAGTTTTGTAACATCAGAGCAGGTCGCTCTAATTTGCACTTGGCTGCAAATGACAGAGGGTCAAAGGTGCTTCAGATATTGACGTAACGCATCTGCGTTTCACTCTAATTCTTCCTGTCAATACCCTCTTTTGCTTATTACACCCGTATTGGGGAGCACAGATGGCATAATATCTGTGCCACCAATCGATTGCCATTTCACTGGGGTTACCTGTTTTGCTGGTTAAACCATTTTTAAAGCCAAATGACACTGGTAGTGCTGCACAAAATGGACTTCCCCCTGTGGAGGATATACCCCATTGTGTCTCTTGCAAAAAATTACCCTAGCAGGTTCAAACTTTTCAAAATAACCATTCAGTTATAATTGATGCTAATGGTATTTGGAGTCCTGAGTTTGAAACTAAGTTTTAAAGAAACATCCCTTCCCAGGGTGTTGCTGCAGGGGCAGAGTTAAGGTGTTCAGGTCCCTTAGCTGTGCATTTCTGTACTTTAAGGTGCTTTAGATTTCTTATATATGTAAACTTACCTCTGAATTTCCTGGATTTGTGTTGCTTGTTATGGGTATAATTGCAACATCCTTGTAATAGTTTACCCTTAAGTTACTGATATGTATTCAACATTGTAATGCAATTTTTATATAATGGGTTAGGCAGAACCTTTTTTTCTTTTATAGAGTTCAAGTCTTTTAGTTGTAAGCACCTCCATTACGATTACTGTTCAGGGTTTGTATTTACTCTATGCTGAAAATTAACTTGTAACATTTGAGTCCAAAAGCAAATTTTGTTGCCAAACTCCAGTGGTTTTGCTGTTAATAAATTCAATATGTAAAAACAGTTTTAAGTCACAGAAGCTTTTCCCCCTACCTCTTTTATTCACTTGGGGAAAAAAGTGTCACTTATTATCAGATACACAAAATGTCACTGAAACAAGCTACTGCACATAGAACACAGAAATTCCCAGTCTGGATCAGACCAAACTATTACCAAAATAATAGAAATTGGTGTGATTATGTTGTGTTATTTTGACAAAATATGCAGAATTTTGCAGAATTTTAAAATGTGTGCAAAAGTTTTAATTTTTTGGCACAGAATTTCCCCAGGAGTACTAAATACATTTTTTGAAAAAGTTTTACCTTTTACCAGGTTTGAATTTGCTACCTATTAATTTCATTGAATGTCCCCTTGTTCTTGTGTAACATGACAGGTAGAACGGAAGTTTCTATACCAGTCATTATTTTATGTACTTTTATCATGGCTGCTGATTCATCATCTTGCTAAGGTAAACAACCCCAAACTTTTCAAACTCTTTTCATATGAGAGTTTAACCAAGCCTCTGATCATTCTCGTTCCCCTTTTCTGATCCCCATTTAGTTCTGCAATATCCTTTCTGAGATGGGGTGACCAGTACAGGGCTCAATATTTTAGCTAAAGCCACATGGTTGATTTGGAGAATTTTGTAATATCTTTTATATAAATCTCTGGCTTTTCCTGTGCATTGAGCAGAGGTCTTCCTTGAGCTATCTAAAATGACACACACATCCCTTTCTTGAGGTGATACAGCTAATTTAGAACCCTGTATGGTGTATCAATAGGTTAAATTTCTCCATCCAATGTGTATTACTTTGCATTTATCAATACATTTCATTTGCCAACTTCATTGCATTGCTAATTCACCTAGTTTGTTTTGATCTCCCTTAATTTCTTGGACCTGATTCAGATTTGTGTACCTTACATGTGAGAGTTGCATTCACAGCTGGTCCCTCCAGTTTCCAGAGGGTCTTGAGGAAATGGCTGGAGGGTACTGTTTCCTTGTCAAAGAGGACAGATGGTTACTGAAATGCTGCCTCTTCGTCTTCCTGATGGCCACATGCTTCTCTTGTATTAACACACCTGCTTTGTTCCCACCTCTCCCCCAGCTCTTCCAGCCCACAAACACATGCCATAGTCTACCACCTTTGCAACAAACATATCCACATCTCTTATCGGATATATCCCTAGGACCAGTGCTGAATCCCCGTCCACGCACACAGCCCTCTCTTGCCCACCCCCGCACTGCTTCAGTTCTCTTGCACATCTTGTTCCTACTCCCTTACTTTCATCACACTTGGATCCTGCTTTTCCAGTTCTTGCTTCTGTACTTCCTCCACCCGCAGCTCTTGCTCTCCTGCACCTGTCAGTTTCTGCTTCCCATCCTTAGCTCTTCTCCTTACCCCATCCCTAGGCCAGCCTTCTGGATTCTGCATCTTGTCGCTTGCTGTTTCTGGGGGTGGGGTGCTGGTGGGGTAGCAAAGTATGCTAGGCCCCAGGATGGGCTCTGGCTGTTCAATGACTAGATTGCAGAGTTGGCCCTTGGTTATAAAAACAAGCTCTCTTCAAGGTTTATATTTATTCTATAAACATTGGGTAAAATCCTGGTCCCACTAAAGTCAATGGCAGAATGCCCATAGATGTCAGTGGAGCCAGGATTTCACCTGTTCCCTGAGCTGAAATCTGGCATGTAACAGTACTGGGGGAGCCATAACTGTTCTGTCCTCTCTTCCTCTCCCTACTTCTGCTGGCACCGTTGTTACATAGTGGTGGTTGTGGAGGTAGCTCCTGACCACCTCCTCTTTCCTCTCCTCTCTCTCCTTTGTTTGGCCACCTCTCCTTTCTTTCTGCTGCTATAGCCTTCCAGGTCACACGTTGTTGGATAGTTGGATTATGACTTCAGAGGTATGCTTGCTAACCATCCTTTTCTCCATCTATCTTACTTAAGTGAACCCCATTATCATAGTATCTGCATGCTTCACAATCTTTAACATGTACTTATCCTCAACACCCCTGTGAGGTAGAGACGTGTACTTATCCCCATTTTACAGATGAGGAACTGAGACACAGAAAAACTAAGTGACTTGGCCAAGATCATACAGAAAATCTGTGGCAGAGCAAGGAATCAAATCCAGGTCTCCAGAGTCCAGGCTTGTCCCCTAACCACTGGATCATCCTTCTTTTCTACCTCTGTATATTCTATAGTGTTCGCTCTGAAAAACTTTTCAGTTATTAAGAATCAAGATTGATTCCTTGTATTGTGCTTTTTTAAAAGCAGATTTTTTTTATGGGTGATTTAAAGGTGCAATGTTTCTCCATTTTTGCCTAAATCCTGAATTTTGTTGTTGGTTTAAGATAGTTTACCGTTGATTATGTTTGTGAGTGCGGGATAAAATTAGCTAAATTGTAACATGTAACTTTATTTCAATTTTAAACTTTGTCAGACAGTTTGTATTTTTTATAAGAAGAAACAAGTTATTAACTGAAAATGTGAGAGGTGTGGAGTTAATTATTTTGCACAAAATATGGCACAGGGTAGACTTGGCTAAGCGCAGCTACATTTAGCTAATTAAACTGGTCATCAGCTCCACACTGCTAGTATTATAATACAAAAGAACATGATTCTCAAGGGTTCAAACCAGATTTTAGCAATATGTAGAGCTATTAAAATTAGTATTTTTTTGTAAAACAACTAGCATATGGCTAGCTAACAATGTTGCAATACAACAGGTGCCACATTTGTTACATTTTAAAATTACCCTGCTGTATGTGCTCAAAGTGGAATTAGGAACTGGGGAAATATCCTCTGCATGTACGGAAGGTACATTCATGCGCATACAATGAATTTCCCAGGTAATTAAAGTTGCTTAGTACAGTGAATGGTTTGAAAAGAGATACAGGAAAATTGCTTGGGCTTAAATACCATAAGTATGTAATTGCAGAGAATGGTATACATTTGTCTGGTGTCTGTTGCTTCTATAATCTGTTATACCCTATGTTGTAACTGAATTTCTTTTTGCCCCAGGGCATTTTGGGGAGTGAGGCAGCGTAAGTTAATATGTTTTCCTTGGTAAACAAATTTTAAAAGGAAAACATGAATATTCTTTAAACTACATAAAGCTGGAACAAATAGCCTCCCTTTCTCTGTGACTTTCTAATATGTTCATCCTCAAATTATTGGGCATTATGATTTGATTCTTCATGTTTTGGTTTTAAGCTTTTCTAATTGGAACTCATTAAGTGCTGTTATGGTGAGTTGCCTCTTTCAGTTAGATGGAAATTTCTCTTTCATTGTTACAGTGCTCCATAGCAACAGGACACCCAGTGATGATGCTGAATGCCCCACAAACCAACTTGCCCCAGGTGGAACCCTAGTTATTGACCCAACCCTGTGCACTGTAAATCAGGCACTCTGCACTCCCAAGGGCAGACTCTCAGAGGGTGTAAACTGGCATAGGCCCATTTCAGTTAACTGTAATGAGTCAATGGCAGTTAACACCAGCTTGAGGCTGTGTACCCCAGTGTCTTGATGCAGGCCCTTAACAAATAAAGGGGAGTAGGTGGGGAAGACCTGCCTCCCTTGCTGATATCTTCCACTGGCTGGCATCTTTATTTCTCCACACTGTGTGCATTGGGCGTCCAATCCTGCCATATGTGGCCCTCATATTGGCCAATCACAGGCCAGCTCCAGGTGTGTTAAATCCATTCAAGTCTGTAGGCACATCTGGGCCTCATCCCTTTCTGTGCTGTCTTGGCAAACATAGCAACATATGCTTCCATTCAAGGCTTGATGCAGCATTTTAAAGAAACAACAAAACTCACCTCTTCTATTAATTGTGGGCAAGAAAGAACTCCATCATTTCAGATGAGTTTATGATCTCAGTTTTGAAGAGAAAATCTGGTCTGAGTTATGGTCACCGTTAGCACTTACATAGCACTATTGCAATTCTTCGGGTATTGTGGGCTTTAAGGCTGAAATCCTAGCCCCATTGAAGTCAGTGGCAAAGCTCCCATTGAAATCAGCAGGGCCTGGATTTCACCGTAACTGCTAAATCTTCATA
Organism: Chelydra serpentina; assembly: GCA_037349315.1. Lineage (NCBI taxonomy): Eukaryota > Metazoa > Chordata > Testudines > Chelydridae > Chelydra > Chelydra serpentina. The sequence continues at coordinate 29,397,026 of JBAIAC010000026.1, forward strand.
ACTCTGTAAGGTAAGAAGTGGGGCTTCTAGGTACTATGGTAATACAAATAAATAATAGTAATTATCCTCATTTTACAAATGAAGAAACTGAGGCAGAGGGGCTAAGGTGCTATACTTGTAAGAGCACATGTGGAGTTTTGCATGCATCTAAGTTTTGTGATCCTAAAGTCCTGTGGGCATTTACCTGTATGCAGACTTTACTTGCATGTGCATGCCAGGCATGGTGGGCACAGCTTAAGTAAACTCAAGTGTCCATCACCTTTTGCATGTGTGCCCTTACAAAGATAGGCTCAAGTAACTAGAACAGTGGATATGCATATTAAAGAAATTCCTAAATTCCTTGCTCCATCTCCCTTGAAACACGAGTTTATACCTCTTGCTAGTTTCATGAAGACTCATCTTTCTCTGATTGGAATTGTTTTTTAAATTTTATTTTATCATAGGATTTGAAACTGCAAAGTCTCTTGCCCTCCATGGTGCCTATGTCATTCTTGCCTGCAGAAATATGTCGAGAGCCAACGAAGCTGTGCAACGCATCCTAGAGGAATGGGTAAGGAAACATATATATATTTTTTCAACACTTAGCAAATTCTACCATTTTCAAAACAATGTGCAATTATGAGGTCATTTTGTGCAGTGTACACCGTTTAATAAATGTTATTTTTCACTTATCTGAATTCAAGAAACCAGCATTCTTTGTATTGCAATAATCACTTCAGTACTTAAATGTATTTATAGACGGCCTATACAACCTCGTGACGTGCTTAGAAGGTACATAGGGCTATGCAGGTAAACCACCTTCCATTCCTCCTTTAATGCCTGGGCCTGAGACAAAGCTCTAGTGTGTCCACCTCATGAATGCCTCAGCATATTTTGTAGCTGTTGTTTAGTTAGTTTAGTGTTTCTAGTAAGTGTTGTTAGTCTAGAATTAGTTAGATAGTTGTGAGAAGTTTGTTTGTCATCTCTTCCTTTTTTCTCTCTCATTTTTCTGGGGAGCTTATTTGGCCTGGCTGGACGTGCCTCACTCACCAGTTTTCAAACACTGTCTCTCATGTCAGTCTCAATCAGTGACGATCACTCTAAGTGTATCCATTGCTTGGGAGAGTCCCATATCTCCCAAAAGTGTAACTTTTGCCTGGCTCTAAAATCTAGAGCTCAGAAGAATCAGGAGACCAAACTGAAACTGCTGCTGATGGAGTGCTCTCTTCAACCTGGTTCTGAGTCCAGTCAAGAGACCCTCACATACATCTGTCTCCAGACAGATCCAGTGTCCCCTTTGACTTTGGCTAAAGTCTTACCTATGAAGTGAAAGATCTTGGAGGACTAGGGAAGACTCCTAAGAAGAGGAGCTCAGTCTTCCAGCACAAGGAGTCAGCTCCCAAGAATTCCAACCTGCTGCTAGGTCTATGATATCAGCGGCCTCGGCTTCTCAACTTGGTACCATGGAGGCAAAAGACTCTTCCTATGGTACTGGCAGAGCAGGGAGATCCCAAAGCACTTGAGAGAAACACAGCACCAGCGGGGCCCTAGTACGATCTGCCTCCAAATTGACACCGTCTATTTCAGAGTTACCAATGGTGTCTTTTCACTTGGCTCCATTGGTACTGACAAAATCGAAGCACCTACACACTCCAAACCAATGGTGCCACCCAAGTCAGCTGCTGTGTTGGTACAGACCCACTTGGTACTGCAGGCATTCTGTTACTTCAGAGACTTGTCAGTGTTAGACGAGCTGGAGTCCCCACTGCTTATGGGTACTGAACAACTCTCAGTACTGAGATTCCAGTCTCTGGTTTACCAGTGCTTCACAGTACTGCAGGATTCTTCACTGGTTTCTACTGGGGCTCCTCCATCAGAGGACATTGAGAAGGATGAAAGACGTTCAATCGGTCTCCTTCTTATCCCCTCCACATAATTACAGAAACACATATTTTGACAAAGACCTTCAACCACATCAGGGATGGTGGGATCAGTCATGGGTACCGCCCTCTCTCCCGTATGGACCTCCCCAATGGCTATACTGTGATTCTTGGGTGGTGTATCAACAGCAATTTGCCAGACCTCTGGATCCACTGCACCAGGAAACGATGGTCACACGGTCTCCTCCCAACTTCAGGAGACTTTTGAGGAACAGAAGGCTAGGGGGTGGATGAAAAGGCTACCCCTCAAACCCCTATTTTGTCGTCATCTCTGGACAAGGCAGTCATGCCTCCACCACCATAGATGTCTGATAATTTTAATCAATTCCAGGACCTTGTGAAGAGGGTGGTGGACACCCTCCATATACCTTTTGAGGAGATTAAAGACTCGCATCATGAGTTCTTGGATGTTTTGCAGTTGGAAACACCCACCTAGACTGTGCTGCCCAGTAATGAAGTGGCCCTGGATCCAGCAAAAACTGTGTGGTAAACTCCTGTTCCCCCCCTGCTAACTTGTAAATGGGCAAATAAGGAATATTATGTTCCCCCCAGAGAATTAGAATTTTTGTTGTCCCATCTCCACCAATTCTGTGGTGGTGGATGCTGTAAATGAGCGGGGTGGACATCATTTTTCCAGGTCTATTCCTTTTATGACAATGACCAGAAAAGGTTAGACTGTTTTGGACGAACTCTTTTGCAACCCTCAGTTGTGATCTGATACTGATCAGGTGATTATGGACAAGTATGACTACCTGAATTACAAGATGTTTGGATCCTTTATTGAATATCTTTCACAGGAGCATAGAGAACACTTCCAGGCCAACATTAAGGAGGGTCAATTTTTAGCTAGAACCCTTCTCCAGGTGTTCTTGGATGTTGCAAAAATGGACAATATTTGACAGACCTTAAAGACAAGAATGAGAGATGATGAGAATGTGTCAAGGAACTATATGGTGAAGATATTCCTGAAAAGCTCAACTAGAGATGAATCAAGTAAACCTGCCAATAATGGATGAAGCAGAATTTCCAAAAGACGTTACAACCTCACTGTGTATCCAAAAGAACAACATTATGGACTGTAAAGACTACAGAACTGTCAGTCTAATATCGCATGCCTCTAAGATACTTTTGTGAGCTGAATACAAGGAAAGATTGATAAGGAAATAAGCAAACAACAATATGGCTTAAATGTGGAAAGGGCACACTAAATGCCATTATGAACTTGAAGCTCATATTAGAAAGATCAATCGAAATTGGGAAAACAGTATACTTGTTAGGTATTTCTTTTTATTTGGGAAGTCATTCTACTCATACAAATTATTCAGTATATTAAGATCTTTAGGGATTGATGGATACAAACTGTGTAATAAAACAATTTATACTGGAATCAAAGGGTGATTATAATGGGAAATTAAAATGAAAATCTAGTAGGGACCCAGAGAGGATTTAGGTTTGTATAATGTCACTGAGTTTATTCAACACTTGTAGCAAGTTTAGATTAAATTAAGAAGAGGAAGGTATTAAGATGAATGGAAAATGGAATATTATTTGCTATGCGGATGACCGTGTGATATTTGCTACTATATGGCTACAAAATAAAATTAATTAGGGCTGTCAAACGATTAACACAATTAATTGCACTGTGTGACAAAGTTCCTCCTCTACCTCAGTGGGTCCTGCGCTTATTGGCGGATTCTGCTTGCCTCAGAGATCTTCCCCTCTAGTAGAATCCACAGTCCAGGTTAACTCCTCCTGTGTCTGATCAGGAGTTGGGAGTTTTGGGGGGAATCCGGGCCCGCCCTCTACTCTGGGTTCCAGCCCAGGGCCCTGGGAATTGCAGCTGTTTAGAGTGCCTCCTGGAACAACTGCACGACAGCTACAACTCCCTGGGCTACTTCCCCATGGACTCCTCCCAACACCACCTTTATCCTCACCACAGGATCTTCCAGCAGTACACCCTCTTACTCTCAGCTCCTAGTGCCTCTTGCTCCCAGCTCCTTACACACAACCTCCTTCCACAGCTCCTGACATGCGCCCCTCACTGACTCACTGGGAGGCTTTTAACTAGTTTCAGCCAGCCCCTGATTGGCTGCAGGTGTCTCAATTAACCTCCCTGCCTTCTGGAAAGTTCTTAATTGGCCCCAGGTGTCTTGATTAACCTGGAGCAACTGCCATAAGGTATCAGGGATTTGTTTAGCCTGGGGCTAACATACTGGTTCCTTATCACTTTACTATAACCCTCTGGCCTTGCCCCGTCACAATATGCATATGACAAAGAATATTATCTATCTAAGGTCATATGTGGTCAAATCAAAAACTATGGTGGCATGCAAGGATCCTAGAAAGATGTGCAAGATTATAGTGCCTAACAGAGCCATACAGCAAGTGGGACATTATTGCTACTTCGGAAGCATCAATATAGAAGATGGAAGACCAGATACTGAAGTCAGCACCAGAATCGCAACAGCTAGGGTGACCAGATGCAAGAACCTAAAAATCGGGACTTGTCCGGGGGGGGGGGGGGGGGGAGGTGTGAACCCCTCCCGCCAGACTTGTTGAGTAGAAAAAAAAAAAGCCCTCTCCTGCCGCCGCCAGAGTTGTTGAGTAAATTTTTTTTTTAAAGGAAGAAGCCCGATATCGGGACAAAAGGAGAAAAATCAGGATGGTCCCGATTTTATCGGGACGTCTGGTCACCCTGCCAACAGTGAAAGAGACATTCTGGAAGAATAAACACCTGAGGAGAAGGGACATAAATCTGAAGACTAAATTCCAACTCTTAAAACCTTGCATTTGGTCTGTGTTAAATTACAGCTGTGAAACACGGGCATTCAAACAATCAATAATAAACAAACTACATTGATAGAGAAATTATGATGTAATAGAAGAAATTTAAAAATATCATTGATAGAGATGTAATAAAAAATATTGGAGATTATTGGAACTCAGCAAATGCTAGTCAGAAATCTTATGAAAAGAAAGATTTGATTTGCAGGGCACATTGTAAGGGCTTCAGCTGGTGATGCATGGCGGGCACTGGAAGGGAAAGTTGATGGATGATGTGGTATGCTGGAGGAATCAAAAGGACTATTTATCCACAAAGAGATTAGTGGAGGGTCGTACAGAATGTGCTACCATGATTGCAAACTTCCTGTAATGGAGTTGCCACATAAGAAGAAGAATCGTTTCTGGAGCCCAGTTTCCTGAAGAAGGTATTTTGGATTAAAGCCTTATCTCTCTTGGGCATGTGAGTTCCAAATACTGTATTTTAAGGTTTGTTTTTTCCATAGTTCGTAATTGAAATGGAAGCTGCCTGTTTTCTTTGTTGCAATAATAGCAGTGGAATATCTAAAGGGCCCACTAGAAGATTGCATTTGTGTTACTTTTAAATTTGGCTTTAGATTATCTTCCAACATAACTGGATTTTTGAGTAGTCCCTCTTTTGAATTGATTTATTCTCTTTCTAAATGTCCATAAGTAAATGTAATTAAACTATTTCAACAGAAGAGTGAAATGACATGAAATAATGGTGAGTGCCTCTTACATATAATTTGCTTTGCACATTTAATTTAAAAAGTAGTTTTCCAGAAGTTATCAAAAGTCAGTGAAAGCAACAATTGTTTTTAGTACTTTGTACAAACAACAAAAGTACCAGACTACTTGTGTAAGTACATATATTACCTCACTGAAAGTTAATGAATTGGTAATTGAATGAAGATTACTGTCTCGGTTCAAATTACTTAAAAAACCACTACCTTTATTTACTAACAGTTCTCAAATTCTAATTGTTCAGAATACAATCTCATCTGTAAACTGGGTAGCTAGAGAACCTTCAATGCATCTTTGTAATGGCTTTGTTGTTGTTTATTGAGAGGCACTAATTAACTTTGATTATTGCACTAATATTGTGGCATTTTGACAGTCCCTCAGATTTATGACTCTGGGAAAATAAACAAATGAAATGCAGGTGCTGGAGCAGAAACAATAAGTTATTACTGAACTTTAATTACTTGGAGTGTGTAACCAGGAGAGAATTAGTTGGTGAATTACAAGATGCTTAAAATTTACATCAAATTGTAAGCAATCTTGAGGAGAATGGGGGTGGGGTGGGGGGAAGAGAGACAACACAGTTATTCTAAATAAAAGGGGGAAGATACATTTGTAATACTTATGCATGTTAGACTAATCTGGTTAATACTAATATTACAATATTGATACTGATATTTATTTTGTAATACATTTATATATATATTTTTTTCTTATATGGGAGTGTGGAAGCTTGTTAACCTGAAAATTCCCCTTTCCTGAACAAGGTGTCTTTTTAAAGAAAACATGACTTAATGTTATTCAGTGGAATTTCCCCTACAGGGCAGGAAATACTGTACCCTGCTGGAAAGGAAAGCTTTTTAAGTGGCCATGACCTTTGACTTTTTAGTTTTAGGGGAAGCTATATGATCAAGGGGACTTGGTTCACTTCAGCTGAACTTGAGAATGTAGAACTATATTTGGAAATATACCACCTTAGGGTGCAATCCTACATAGTTTAGCACACATGAGTAACTTTACTCTTGGGAGTAGCCCCATTAAAGTCAGTGGTGCTATCATTGTGAGTAAATTTACTCATATGCATAATGCTTTGCTGGACTGAGTCATTAATCTGCATTGTACAAACATAAATTCTGCATCCCCTAAATTCTCCCATGAAGTGGATAAAACAGTTTTTAAAAAATTCACAATATGAATGGAAATCTAATGTTATTTCTCTGTGAAATTGTCTATGAATATTTTCAATAATATTTAATTTTATCTGATTCTTTGTTGGAGACGCTGCATGTGTGATAATTTTAGAAATTTATACTACTACTTATAATCATATACAAATCACAAATGTGCCATTAAAACAATGAACTTAGTGTGTTTACAAGAGTAGCAAATCTGTTACAAGTGTTTGTGTACTATCTAAGGATTTAGAAAAATGTTTGAGAAATAGTGTGCTTCAAGATTTGTATCACACAACTCAGTCAACCTGTGGAACTCATTCTCAGGGGATGTTGTGAAGGCCAAAACTATAACTAAGTTAAAAAAAAAAAAGATAAATCCATGGAGGATAGGTTCATCAATAGCTATTAGCCAAGATAATCAGGGACACAACCCCATGCTCTTGGTGTCCATATGCCTCTGACTTCCAGATGCTGGGAGTGGACTGGAATACCGGGGATGGATCACTAAATAATAGCCCTGTTCTCTTCATTCTCTCTGATGCATCTGGTATCGCCCACTGTCGGAAGATAGGATGCTGGGCTAGATGGACCATTCATCTGACATAGTGTGGCCATTCTTATGTTCTTTTAATACAAATGCATAAATGGGCAGAGTTAAGGTTGTGCATTCTTTCTTAAGGTTCACGTTTCTTACTTTGAGTACTTCCCTTTGCAGCCTTTACATTCTGTTAATGTGGGGCCAAATACTAAGAGATACTGAGCACTTACTTCTACTGAACCTGAGAAGTATTCTGCTTATTTTAAAGTAATTAGTAATGTTCAACTACCCAGAACATGATTAAAGAAACAAATATTTTTGTTTAAAATTTTGATTCTCTTGTATTGACTTATGCATGTATTATATATCTAAACTTTTAATGGGAAAAATATAATTCTTGTTTAAAAAAAATGTGAAGACCTATTATAGTACAGAATTCAAAAAAGTAAGTTATGAAGTACAATATGCTTAAATGAATTTGCGAGAACAACCTGAGTAACGTCCTTGACCTTCTGGTGTGTTTGATTTATGATATAATCGTCAATAGTGCCATAAAATGTAGGTTCATTAGTATCAGTAGAGAGCTATCTTTTTTGTTGGTGTTAGTTTTGTTACTACAAAAGAATCAGTTATTGTTACACAAAAATCAATTTTAGATTATTTCTTTTCAGTGAATGTTGCAATTCAGACATAAAAGTAAGCTTAAAAAAAAAGAAGCCACGTGGACTGAAAAAAACTTGACCTAAAGGACTTGAGGATAATACTAATGATATCCAGGAAAACAAGGTTTGTCAGATCAGCAGTTGCATGCACTGTAAATTAAAAAACCACAGGGGATGACTTGGTTGATTGTTGAAGACAAATGTAGAAAACCACAAATTTTCTGCTATTTGTGTTCAAAATGCTATTTTGTGGAGATTTTGATATCAGATCTGCAATGATCATACTTGAAAACTTGTCCGCTACATTAGGTAACTGCATAACATTTAATGTATTTGTGGTATTCTACTTACTTCCTTTAGTATAGTGAAGTTTAGGTAATACTGCAAATACAGAAGTACTTGCCTTGTCTATATACCTAAAGCAACAACTTTTCAAGTGGGCCATTGTAACTTTTCTTTTTTACAACCAAAAGATTTAAAAACAAACAAACAAAAAAATCTCAACCCCTCCAAACCCACACATATTTGAGGGAATAGAAGTGGAGCATGTTGGTAAGGAATCAAACCAGAGAGACATGTGTTGCTTTACAGTAGATGTCTTGAAAATGGAAGTTGCCCATGCACGATAAAGCTCAATATCAGTTTAAAACTGAGTTTGATAATTTCTTACTCAGAAGAAAGGAAATTGGAATTTTAGAGCTATAATTAATTTTAATCATAAATTGTCAAACAAATCTCTCCTTGAGTAGTGGAAAGGCCCTAAAGCAGCCAAGAAAGAATATCAATACTTTGCAAAGGAGGAATGATTGTTCCAATTCGCAGCTTAATTGACTTTAAGGCTTAATGAAAAACACTACAGTGCTGTTAGTACACATAGTTGCTCTGATGAACATTGAAATCTATGCTCCAGAAAGAGGAGTTAGGGAGCTTTTTATATTGTATTATTGATGAATTTTTCTAACTGAGTATAAGCATAACAGTTGGACAGAGCTACATATCTCCAGATGTTAACTATATTCTCAAGAAAATTCTTCAAAATGTAAAAATATCATACAGCTTTTTGTGTTGAGAAACTTACATGTATTTATTCCAATCAGATTTCAGTCTTTTAAGTAGATATTAAAAATAAATTGAACATTTATTTTTTCTTAATAAAAAGTCTAAAGAAAAGTTTCTCTTACAGTTTTTTCAATGTTAAGACAACAGTTACTTCAAATAAAGATTAACTTATTGGCAAACTTAAATTTCTGTTACATGGAGATGATTACAAGGTATAGATAAAACAACAAGGAGTCCTTGTGGCACCTGAGAGACTAACAAATTTATTTAGGCATAAGCTTTCGTGGGCTAGAACCCACTTCATCAGATGCATGGAGTGGAAAATAAAGGAACAGGTATAAATACATGAAAGGATGGGAGTTGCCTTACCAAGTGTGAGGTCAGTCTAACTAGACAATTCAATTAACAGCAGGATACCAAGGGAGGAAAAATAACTTTTCAAGTGGTAATGAGAGTGGCCTATTTCAGACAGTTGACAAGAAGGTGCGAGTAACAGTAGGGGGAAATTAGTATTGGGGAAATTTGGTTTAGGTTTTGTAGTGACCCAACCACTCCCAGTCTTTATTTGGGTGTCCAGTTTGCAAATTAATTCCAGTTCTGCAGTTTCACATTGGAGTCTGTTTTTGAACAGTTGAAGTGTTTTTGTTGAAGAGTTGCTACTTTTAGGTCTGTTATTGAGTGGCCAGAGAGATTGAAGTGTTCTCCTACTGGTTTTTGAATCTTATGATTCCTGATGTCAGATTTGTGTCCATTTATTCTTTTGCATTGAGACTGTCTGGTTTGGCCAATGTACATGGCAGAGGGGCATTGCTGGCACATGATGGCATATATCACATTGGTAGATGTGCAGGTAAACTACCCCTGATGGTGTGGCTGATGTTGTTAGGTCCTATGATGGTGTCCCTTGAATAGATATGTGGACAGAGTTGGCACCGGGGTTTGTTGCAGGGTTTGGTTCCTGGGTTCGTGTTTTTGTTGTATGGTGTGTAGTTGCTGGTGAGTATTTGCTTCAGGTTGGGGGGCTGTATGTAAGTGAGGACTGGCCTGTCCCCCAGGGTCTGTGAGAGTGAGGGATTGTCCTTCAGGACAGGTTGTAGATCCTTGATGATGCGCTGGAGAGATTTTAGTTGGGGGCTGTAGGTGATGGCTAGTTGTGTTCTGTTATTTCCTTTGTTGGGCCTGTCTTGTAGTAGACGACTCCTGGGTAGCCTTCTGGCTCTGTCAGTCTGTTTCGTCACTTCACCAGGTGGGTATTGTCATTTTAAGACTGCTTGATAGAGAGCATGTAGGTATTTGTCTCTGTCTGAGGGATCAGAGCAAATGCCGTTGTATCTTAGAGCTTGGCTGTAGACAATGGATCGTGTGATGTGGTCTGGATGAAAGCTGGAGGCATGTAGCCAAGTATAGCGGTCAGTAGGTTTCCGGTATAGGATGGTGTTTATGTGACCATCGCTTATTAGCACTGTAGTGTCGAAGAAGTGGACCTCTTATGTGGACTGGTCCAGGCTGAGGTTGATGGTGGGGTGGAAATTGTTGAAATCTTGGTGGAATACTTCAAGGGCCTCCTTCCCATGGGTCCAGATGATGAAGATGTCATCAATGTAGCTCAAGTAGAGTAGGGGCGTAAGGGGATGAGAGCTGAGGAAGCGTTATTCTAAGTCCGCCATAAAAATGTTGGCATACTGTGAGGCCATGCGGGCACCCATAGCAGTCCTGCTGACTTGAAAATATAAATTGTCTCCAAATCTGAAATAGTTGTGGGTGAGGACAAAATCACAAAGTTCAGCCACCAGGTTTGCCGTTATGGTATCGGGGATGCTATTCCTGATGGCTTGTAGTCCATCTTTGTGTGGAATGTTCATGTAGAGAACTTCTACATCCATAGTGGTGAGGATGATGTTTTCTGGAAGATCACCAAAGGATTGTAGTTTCCTCAGGAAGTCAGTGGTGTCTCGAAGACAGCTGGGAGTGCTGGTAGCGTAGGGCCTGAGGAGAGAGTCTACATAGCCAGATAATCCTGCCGTCAGGGTGCCAATGCCTGAGATGATGGGGCGTCCAGGATTCCCAGGTACAGATGTAACAAGAGTACAGAAAACATCTAACTCAGATCAGCAAGATAAGTTGACACTTGCCTCCATCCTTTTCTCAAAGTATTTCCACCTGAGGATAACACCTCTAAAAATGATTGATTGACAGATACTTGCTATTAAATTATTGTGATTGAAATTAAAACCTGATCTTTAAGGCTTGGATCTCCAACTGTTACCTAACAGAAATATAGGAAGACAGGAAGCAAGCTGTATGTCCAGGCTTTGTGTGTGTGTCGCATTTGCGAGGAATGCATGCAGCACTTTTCATGCAATCTATACATTAGCCTAATTTTTCAAGGAGAAGGGACTACTCTGCCAGTTAGTGAGCCTCAGATGTTGATTTTGGTTCTGGGTATTGAATATGTACGTTGAAAAGAAATGTTACCTCTATCAAGCAAAAACTCTTGTGCGGCCTTTAGCATCTTGACACCTGTGGATGTTAATCTCGATCTAGAAGATAAAATTATTGTGACTAGGATGTTCAGATGTCCCGATTTTATAGGAACAGTCCTGATATTGGGGGCTCTGCCTTATATAGGTGCCTATTATCCCCCACCCCCATCCTGATTTTTCACACTAGTTAGGTGGTTACCCTACTTGTGACCCATTGTGTGCTAAGTCATTGGGCTTCTGTTTTACCCCAAGAATGCCACAAAACCTATACACTTGTTTTCCTTACCATAGTCCTATGTATAGGATGCCTGTCTTAGAGCATTTTTAGTGGATTGTTCCTAAGTCCACTGACATGCTCAATGGAGAAAGGGCTCCTTGTGGCTGATTAGCAGTAAGCTATAGAGCAGGGGTGGGCAACCTGTGGCTCCAGAGCCACATGCAGCTCTTCAGAAGTTAATACGCGGCTCCTTGTATAGGCACCAACTCCGGGGCTGAAGCTACAGGCGCCAACTTTCCAATGTGCCGGGGGGTGCTCACTGCTCAACCCTGGCTCTGCAACAGGCCTTGCCCCCACTCCACCCCTTTCTGCCCCCTCCCCTGAGCCTGCCATGCCCTCGCTCCTCCCCCCTCCCTCCCAGAGCCTCCTGCACACCACAAAACAGCTGACCGGGAGGGATGGAGGGGGAGGCTCTGATTGGCGGAGCTGCTGGTGGGCAAGAGGCACTGGGAGCTGGTGGGGTGGGGGAGGGAGGGGGGCTGCTGATATATTACTGTGGCTCTTTGGCAATGTACATTGGTAAATTCTGGCTCCTTCTCAGGCTCAGGTTGGCCACCCCTGCTATAGAGGTTAGTCATAGATATGAAATAGACTGCTAAAGGATATGAAATAGACTGCTTCTGAAAGCACAGGTAGTTAGTAAAAAGAGTTTGGTAACTGGGGAGAGGCAGCTGATTTGTGGGTACTGTGGGAAGTATTTGCAACAAAGGGTACATCCACACTACCCACCTGATTCAGCGGGTAGCGATCGATCCCAGAGGCACTCCCTGTCGACTCCGGAACTCCAGCTCGGTGCGAGGAGTAAGCGGAGTCGACGTGGGGGGGGGAGCCTGCCTGCGCCGCGTGGACCCGAGGTAAGTACTTTGTAATTCGATCTAAGATACTTCGACTTCAGCTATGCTATTCACGTAGCTGAAGTTGCGTATCTTAGATCGATGCCGCCCCCTAGTGTGGACCAGCCCTAAGAATCAGTAACTCTTGGGTTCCATAAAATGGCACCGAATGGCACTTCTGTTCTATATCTTCTGGCAAACTTTATAATGAATAAACTAACTCTCAAAAAGTAAAATGTCCAAAAAACCCAAGTATAGGTATTTCAGGTTACTTTACTGCAAAGTAAACTCATTCCTATTAAAATATTAGTTCAGAGGACGGTGGCATCATTTTTGTAATGAGGTATTGCATTGTTACAGAATATGTCATACTCTGTGTTAGAGGACGTGCCATCATATTGTAAAATACACTGATGGTTTTACTACATTGTATCAGTATGGAGGAGGCGTGTTTCTTCAGTGCTCTGAATTTGGTAAAGAAGCTGAAGACTGCAGATAAAGATAGGGAAAAGGGATAAGATAACTAACAGCACATAAGGTTTTTACTTTTTAAAGGCCTGATCTTACTCTCCTTGAAGTTAAAAATCTTTCAGTTGATTTTAATGTGAGTTAGATGAGAACTGATGTTACTAATGCAATTCTGGCTGAGGTTGGTAGTAATCAAATGTCATAACCATCTGAGAGCAGGCTGTGAGCTGCGTGAAATGAATTGATTTTCAGTCCAGTTCCTAGTAACATCTATATTAGTATGTGGTCTATATCACTGACCCTTCCAGTGTTAAGGGACACAGAGGGTGTGGTGGTTGGGGCTGCTAGTAAAGCCATCTTCCAAGTACAGCTTGTAAATAAATTGTTATATAGTGATACCCAAGACTTTTTGAATAGCATTCAAATGTGTTTGCAGCTCTAAGAAAAAATAAGGTTCAAATATACTGTAACACAGCCCGCTAATGGAGGAGCAAATTAGCTGCAGCTTTTCAACTTCTGAAGTAATTGATAGGCTTTAGGATTCTAAATTGTATTATGGTTTTGGTATTATATATTGGTAATGCAGCTACCCACGCTGATGTTTCTCAGCCTGTCATGGCAACTGGTCTTGATAGATTTCTGCAGTGATAACATCTCTACATTCTTCTTGCCAGGCACACACCTCTTTAACAGCAACGAATTTAGTAGCTGACAATAGCAAGAGGGTCTTTTTGGTAATGATTTGCAAGAAATTTATATGTAAAAGCAAATGGATTAATTAAAAACATTAAATAGTTTCACCGGCATCCACATGGATGAATTGTTGAGATCTATTTTTTCTTGCACTATAAACATATGGCATGAATTTGCTGCTCTCATTACAGATGCTGAGAGAAGGGAAAGACAAATATTTATATTACATTCATGTTTTACAGTAAAAACACTGTTCAGTTTGTTTATACAGTTCCACTGTTACAGTTTTTATGGTTGGTAATGAAACCACTGTAAAACAGAGTCTGAATTATATAGCAGATGTGTTAAGGCCCTTGCAGTCAGAAAGATACCCAACATTGAATAGTTGAATATCATTTATACAGAATCAATCTACTGACTACAGCTGAACTATTTCACTTCTTTGTCTACATGTACAGTTAGCCTTGTACCATTATTGTAGTAACGATGTAGTTTTATCATCCAAATACATTGATATTTTACAAGAATAACATTTATGAACTATAAAGCAGACTTCTAGTCACTATGGGTGGGTGCAGGAGGCTTTAAAGGATTTGGTAGGCATTTTCCAGTCATTTAAGACCTCATATGGCTTCCATTTTCATTGAACATTATGGATGCATTCCAAATGTTTAATTAATATAACATCTTACTCTTTATTCACTTTAATTTCTTGCTATGAGAACTTGAAAGTGTTTTGATTCTTTTTCCATTGATAACTGTAATTCCAAAGAATGTGTATGCTAAATACATGAATTAGTAAAAACAAAAAATAGTTCTTAAAAGTTAAAGTATGTCACTGATTTTATGTATTTGAAAGTATTGGTAGAAAATATCTAGTCAGCTACCTTTCCACCAATGCCCTTTTTATACAATCTACCTACAGCCAAAAATATACATTGTTGACTTCAGATTCATAAAAGTTTTTGATATTATTTCTATAGTGCCAGAGGTTTGCCTGGAACTGTAAAGTCAAACCCTGTAAAAACAGCTTATGTTCCTGCCCAAAAGTGTTTACTATCTTAGTTCTAGACCAGTGGTTCTCAACTGTGGTCCACCGCTTCTTCAGGGAAAGCCCCTGACGCGCCGGGCCGGTTTGTTGACCTGCTGCGTCCACAGGTTTGGCTGGTCGCGGCTCCCACTGCTGCGGTTCGCCGCTCCAGGCCAATGGGGGTTGCAGGATGTAGCAGACAGCACATCCCTCAGCCCGCGCTGTGTCCTGCAGCCCCCATTGGCCTGGAGCGGCAAACCGCGGCCAGTGGGGGCCGCGACTGGCCGAACCTGCAATCGTGGCAGGTCAGCAAACTGGCTCGGCGCGCCAGAGGCTTTCCCTGAATCAGTGGTGGACCACAGTTGAGAACCACTGTTCTAGATGCTACCAGCACTTCTTGCCAAATGTAGTGCTTCCACTGACTCCAGTTGCACTGCTCATGGAAGCAAGCACTGCGCTTAGTGTTAAATGTTATCAGTACCTGGCCCTTATTCGGTAAACAAAAGGCTAGGAGAAGAAATATAATTAAAGAAATGGGATCTACATTTTTTAGTTTAGTTTCTTGTAGTTCCAAGGCTTTTTGTCAAAACATATCAGAGATCGCTGCAGAAATGGTTTAGCAGTGGCTGGCAAGCTGAAAGAAGAGCTTTAAAGGGGACTTTGAAGAATTTGAAGTGACTTGGCACAATGGAGTGCGGGATTGTTCCCTGCATAAGAAATAGTATTCAAAATGGCTGGTGATCTGAGTGGTTGAAGCAGAGAGCCCTTCATAAGGTGGGAAGATTTGGGTGAGGGAATAGTGGGATCTTGGGGAAGAGAAAAAGGAAGGGGCAGCACAGGGAAGAACACTGAAGCTGAGGATGAGGAGTGTCCTGTGGAAAGAAACAGAAAGTGTGTTGGACGGGTTTTAGCAAAGAGGAAGAATGATTGAAATGGTGGCAAAGGAAAATAGTTGTGGGTGGGGTAGGTTGACTGGATTAGTAAGAGGAGCAGAGATGATGGGTAGGGAGATTCGTTTGGGCTGGCTGCAATAGTCCTAGAGGAAGAAATGAGGGTGTGATGTGTCACAACAGTAGGGGCTGCTAGTTCCAAACCAAATGTACCCCAGCACCAAGTGTGCTCTAAGGTAGTCTCATGGAAAAGAAGGGTGAGTTCTGGGCATATCTGCCGTATGCCTACTTCATCCATGCTTGACTCTCTGGGAAATATAGGTGAAAGAAAGCAGGGGGTTCATTCTGAAAGGAACATATGAGCACTTGCTTCCAAAATGTCCAAGAGAGCCAACCTGCAACATCCTGTCAGTTTGAATTTCACAAAGCCCTGCTGACCTATGAAGGCACCAGCCTGTTTTGTGTCTTGATGGAGACATCATGTAGTCAGGATCAGAAGGTGTTATTTCCCTGAAAGAGTCAGCATCCCTCTTAATTATGAAGGGGTATCTAATGATTTTGTCCCACCTGGTGTCTTTCTGCCAAGGTCAGCAAAAATATCCGATAGCATTCTGGGCTTTTCACATGCAGTGCACGGAAGGAAGTTAGTAGGGTGACAATAGAAGGAGATTCACCTTGGTGGTTTAATAACATCTTGACTAAGGGATAGTCCAGAATAGTAAATTCTGCCTTGGTCTCCTGCTGTAATTTTGGATTTCTAGGTTACTCTACACTGTATGTCAACATCTAACTGCTCTAGCCATAATCCCATTGCCAACTAATGAAAACAAAAGTGCTGTCGCATGGCTATGAAATTAGTGTTATATTTAATTTGTGTAAAATACAGCTTTTCATATAATAGTGTGTACATTTTTAACCTGCCATCATAATGTAGATTGGAACCAAATCATCTGAAGTCGTCTTCCTACTCATCTTCTGCTATCTCGGTGCACATCTCAAAAATGTCTGAAATGTCATTTTAAGAAATATCCGCAGTGCCCCTCTACATGTTTTTTGGTATGTTCTCCAGTCAGCAAAAACGTATACACATTACATTTGCAGGAGAGGGATATTTTGTTCATGATTTTAGTAAAACACTGTTCTTCTTGATACAATTTCAGTGTTCTTCATTACAAAAACAAACAAACAACCCACCCTCAGCATCCAGGAAACTGGCAAAACATAACATGAGAGAATATTGCCAGCAAATCACTCAGCCATGACTAGTTTTCACCAAGCTTTCCAAAAATAGGTGCCTAAATCTGGGCTTCTAAATTCATGTTTAGGCTCCCAAGTAAATTGCATAGCACTTTTGAAAAAATCAGGCCATCAGCTGCTTCAGTTAAAACTAATGGGAGCTGCTGGCTGTTCTGCCTAACTTTAGACATCTGCTTTTAAATCTTGGCCTTTCTGTGTTCACATAGTCTCGCTTACAGATATGTGTAGATAAACTTCATATTGATGTTTTACAGATACAGCGTACAGCAGAATCCTAGTTGTCTGAATCTTTCTTTCCATAAACTCCCATTGTTTAATTGCTTTTCCCACAGTGTACATTGTTGGTACGGAAAAACCCTCTGTTTGTATATACTCCATGTCATGTATTCTTTTCACATAAATAGAATTCTACTCTCATTACACTTGTAGAACTAAGTTTTGAAAATAAGTTAAACTGGCTTGATTGTAAATTTTTAACCATCCCCACAATTACTCTGATTGTGATGTGAGCTTGTAATATATTCCATTAATGAAAAGGCAAGCTTAGCTTATGGTAAATACACTACTAAGTGTTTATAGTACATTTTATATTTTACATGATTCCCTTTATAATTTTGCTTATCTTTTCATTCTAATTCCCTAAAGGACATATAAAAGAACCCCTAAAGAGAGTAATTACTGCTCTACTCCTTAACCAAGGCTCCTTTTGCAAAAAGAAATCTGAGCTGCTTTTTAAAGAAGGGAGTTTTAAATAAAAATGCAAATAAGCTGCTTTGTAACCACATTAATTACCCACCTAGCCGCCTATTACCATGTTTGTATTGTTTGCAAACACTATTTACAGTCGTGTGGAAATTAACATTACTGGTCCTGAGGAAAGATTGTTGTTGGTGGGTTGTGCTTTGGAACCAATTAGAGTGAATCTTGTTTCCATTGAGACTCGTGGGGAATAGCATAGCCTTGCAATGTCAAATAATAACATTAACTTAGACTACACAGGCATAGTGCTGTAATTATATTATTGGCCCTATTTTGCTTCTGCACTGAATTTCTCTGTCTGCATTTTAAAACCAGCAGGCTGCAGAGTTTGTTGCTAATGATTTAATATGTACTGTGATAACTTTTGATGAAAGTCATTGTGAAATCCAGTGGGTCACTTTATCACCAAACTGATTCTTTGTTTTCCTTTATAAAACTATGCCAAAACTAGCATCTGTGGTGAAGACTTCATAGGTTTTCATATAATTAATTCCCAAACTGACAAACACATTTGCTAGTTTATTTCATATCGTGAGTGAATAGGATGGAATGTGTGACAGGGTACCAGTAAAGCAGTATATTCACACAGCGAAAATGGATTGCTCACTGTCCTTTGCACACTTACACAAAGAAACCAAAATGTTTGTTAGTATAATGCCGACAGACTCCAGTCATCGGCAGGCGGGATCGAAGTGGGGATCTGTGGAGCTTAGCGCATGAGCCTCTACTGTATGAGCTAAAAGCCAACTGGCTGGTCGCTATGGCTGTAGAGCAGACTCATTTTAACTCTCTCTCTGTAAGTGGTCTAAGTGGCCACTAGATGGGACAGAACACCACACCCAGGAGGTGTGTGAGTTACATTAGCAAAATATAATTGTGAGCTGGAAACTGCAACACAAACTTCTTGTTAAAGTCTCTTTAAAGCTTTCTCTCCTTTCTTTCCCTTTTCCCTTTCTATTTTTTATGAATGTCATGGACCTTCAATCATTTTGACATCAAAAAAGTTCATTTGAAAAAAAGAAAATGATGCAAGTGTGACTCCATCTTCTATGTTTTAGGAGTTAGAAGTAGGGCTATGGACAAATCCCACAGGGTTAAGGCACATGGGTCATACAAAGTAGACCCTACAGGATTTGAGCCCTAAAAGATTTCCTCTTCTCTTTAGGCTTTATTCATACCCACTAATGTGGTAGAAGAGCCCCTCCAGAGAGTCAATAAACTCTGATTACTGATCTTGTTCTGCTTGTCTTTAAAACACCATTGTGTACATCTCTGGTGCTTTTAAAAACAGTATGGCTGTGGTTTAAAAATTAAAAAAACGACTTAATGTTTTTCTCCTTCAGTGACTTCTGTATCAGTTCTGCTCTAACTACAAGCATTTAAATACTCCTCCACAACTGCTAGAAACACTGTACCATGCTGGAGCAATATTTCAGCACTGAAAGAGGAAAGAGTGTAACTGGTGACTTAATGAATCACCAGCATTACTTCTTATAGCACCCAGGGCTTGACTTGGGGTCACTCCTCCAACAACTGACAGGCTTCCTGATCTTCCTCAGTTTGTAATCTAAGATCAGAGCTCCAGGTTGTATGGCAGCTGACCAGCGTAAACATAACCTAAAACACCCATAGGAACACTATTTAAGAAGGAGGCATAAAACAGTGGTAGAAATGTTACGCAAAATGTCTGCTTAGACGACACGGTTAGCTTTGTCAGTCTGTCTAAGGTATTTCTTTCTATTACCGTGGAGTTAGAATATCAGGGTTGGAAGGGATCCCAGTGCAACTTCACTAAGTTTGTAATCAGTTTACCATCATTTTATCCCCTCTCTCCACCACGGGAAGTACTACAGAATTTTACTTGTGCAGACCCTTTTTTAAGAGCCTGTCACCTTTGTCTCCATTCTCTCATTTCACAATCCCTACTGTTAGCTGAAAGGAATGCTTTCTCCTTACTTGATAATCTTTTGTTGGCAGCACATGGTAGGACTGTCATTTGTTAAGTTTATGCAGTAGGTAGAACAATGAGGCCCAACCCGATTGTGGGTTTTAGGCACTTCTGCAATATAAATGTTGATTAATGATAATTAATGGTAGCCTCTCATTAATAATAGCTGCTCACTTAATTCAATGTGCAGGGGTAGTCAGTTATTTTTCGTCAAGATCCAAATGTCTTGGGCAAGGTCCAGACTCCAGCAAAAATAACAATAATGATAAGAATAAGTAAATTGAACAGACCCCAAAATCTTTTTAAAGTGTCTGGCGGTCCAGATTTGGCCTGCGGTCCACCTATGGACTACCCCTTGGTTAAAGTGTTTTGGCATGCAGAATGGTTTCTTTATGGCACTTAGTGATATTGTCATGACAGAATGCACGTGTTGCTCTGTAAGTCCACTGCACAAGTGGTTGTAAGGATAAGGTGTATCTGAATGGTGTTTGTGTTATTCTGGATAATACCACATTATTTTAGTTAGGGTCTGATCCAAAGCCCATTGAAATCAGTCAGTGTCTTTCCTTTTACTTCAATGGGTTTTGGATCAGACCCTAGATATGTTAAGCATGTAGAACGATTTGTTTTTAAGGGGCCAGATTTTTAATATGTAGCTACACAGTCATGCATATGCTTAACTTGTATGTCCAGGTAAGGTATGCACTGACCCCATCTTGCTCGTGTGCAAACCTCCATGCATCATTCGTGCAAGTCTGGCACTTGCAAAATAATGTGTGCACTTTTGCGTGCTTGTTTTTGAAAATCTGACGTTATTAGGTCTGGCTTTATTTGAGCTGCATTGAGGGGGTTTGTCCAATGTATAACTGTCCATTCATTATGAAATTAGGTAATTTAAAAATCTTTGTTACTCCTGTCTGTTTTTTGTGCTGGAAGGAAGCACTTCATGTATGTGCATTTCTGATTGCGTTATTGGGGAAAACATTCATTATTTCTGAATGCAATTCATGTTATTAAAAATTCATTCTCATTTTACTTGTGACATGCCAGGTGAACATTCTGAACCAGAATGGATTGCTTATAACGCTAACCTTACAATTAAAAGGTAAACGTTTACTTTGGTGTTTTCTAAATGGCAGCTCTTGTTCCTTCAGCAAGACTTTATTTGAAGAGGGAAAGCTAGATTGAAAATGCAATCCAAATGTCGCAATCTTTGCACTAAGCCTCTATTAATTTAGTCCTGGTAAAGATTCTCAGTGCATCATTTTGCAGGAGCAGCTTTATTACTCAATATATAACTTTATAAGGAGGTGGTAAAAATAAGTTATAGTATGCTGAGCTTGTTCATAGTTTTTCTTTTCCTTATTTCATTTGAGATCACTGAGATACAGGATAAACTTTAAAATTAAACTTAGATCGTTACATAAAAATATTAAATTCCTGGAACGGAAGGATTGCCTTGTGGTTAAGGGATTGAGACTTGAGTTTATTTCCCAGCTCTGCCACTGGTTTCCTGTTTGACCTTGGGCAAATCACTTAATTTTATTTGTGCCTAGGTTCCAACATGTATAAAGCTGGGAGGATAATGATACTCCCATATAAGTCCCTCCCCACCCGCCTTTGTTCGACAGGTCTATTTAAATTGTATTTTAGGAGAAGATATGTCACTAGACTGTGGGGTGCAGTGAGCAGTCTTGTATGCCTCATGTGTGGGAAGGTTTGCTTCACATTAGAAGATAAGTTATTTAAGGAAACTATGAGATTTTTTCTTTCTCTGTATCATGGTGGGACTTCTCTAGCCACCCAGGATATGGCTTAACACCAGAAGAGCCGATGACTCCACATGAACAATATTGTGTTCCAGCAGCTCCCCATTCAGACTTGACTTAGGTGTTCACATTAGGTAAAATTCACAGGGTGTTGACGGCTAGCACAAAAAGCTGCACCCCACTTAATCTCCTCTTAAACTCCAAGCTTGGTCTTCAGAGGATTTAATTGGAAGAGAGTGAATGGTATGGTATTGTATGGCATGGAGTGAATTCCACCTAATGTCTTTTTAGGGTATGTGTTCAGTGCAGAGTTAACTCTGATTGGCACCTGGGTATGTGTCCCTGGTTTCACCTAGCCTGGGTGTGAGCAGCAGCACTGCAAAGCAACACTCACATTACTGTGTGCTTGGTAGTGCTGCGCTCACCTGTCTATGTCACTAGGACATTGTGTTGCTCAGATTGTTTCCCAGGTAATTGTGGGAGAATTTGTCTTTCCTGGGCACACAGAGGAATTGTGGGAAGGAATTGGAGGACTGTCAACACTCAGGTATGGTAGCCCAAGTCCTCACTGCAAAATGGGTGGATTACCAGCCCATGTGAATGAAACACCTGGGTGTTAGTCTATACTGCAGGACGGGTGAATTAGCCCAGTCTGAAAACTCCACTAAACTTGGATCAGATGTATGGTGTGTGGATGGGAGGGAGATGAGGTGCAACACCCGAGTAAGAGCCTGGGGCCATATCTACACTACAGGTGCTATAACAGCATAGCTATGGTGCAGGTAGCTATGCCAGCATAACCCCATAGGGATCCAGCATACAGCGATGGAAGGGGTTTTTCCTTCTCTGTAGGAACTCCACCTCCCTGAGTGATGTTAGCTAGATCAATGGAAGTATTCTTCCATCAACCGAAACCAGATTAGGTCTGATGCTCAGGGCAGTGGATTTTTCATACCTCTGAGCACTCTTAGGTATGTCAACCTAAGTTTTAGCTGTAGAACGGGGCTAGGTTACTTCTGCAGCAGGGACATACTCTTAGGCTGTGACTACACTAGAAGCACTTTGGCGGTATAGTTATATCAGCAAAGCACTCCATTTCCCCTCTCAAGCATGGAGGACTGGGAACTCTTAGATTTCATCTGAGGTTCTTGTCCCAAGTAATGGCTCTAAAAGGTGACCTGTCACCCATCAGCACATTCCCTTGTTAATGGGCTCACATAATGGCCTCAATTACATATTCTAATATGTACTTTAAATGTTAAAAAATATACTTAATGAAAGTTATATTCCCTGTTATTGCACTTAGTAAAATTAAAGGCAACCCCACAAAATTGATACGTTATAAAAATTATACAATATTTGATTTTATTTTCAGGAGCTGCTCCTTAATTTTGTCATGTTTAATATGTTTTGGTTGCAAACAAAAGCATAAATATATGCATTCATTTCTAATTAATTCGTGTAATTGCATTTTATAATCTAGGTGTTTGCAAAGCAGAACATGGCACACCTCATTTACTGTGTGTTGTAGCTAGTAAAAAAATAGAATGAAATAAATCTTGAAACTAACTTTAATTGTAAGTATAGATTAGTTGTAAATTATATCTTTATTTATTTTTAATTTTGCAGTGTTGCAGATTTGGAGAACATACCAATTAGTGTAGTTATTCGAAGTAATGACAAGTTAATTACTGTAAAGGCTCAATGCTGTTTTTCTCACAATTAAAAACACAACACTGATTTAAGATTTTTTTTAAAGTACAGCTAGAAATAAAAACAAATATGAAACGGGGTGAAGATAATAAAAACTTACTATAGGTAACATAGTATAAGTAACAGCTCAAATTTTAAGGGATCTATGTATCGTTCAAAATCATAACATATGTATATATGTTACAGCGAGAAGGAAAAAACACCTAACTAAAAAGACTTAAGTAAAAACTTACCATTTGTAATGAAATCTTTATAAATCTGGATACAAATGCAGTGATTTTATAGTAAACATCCATATTTTACTGTACGTTAGTATATCACTTGGGAAAAAGGCAATTTTGCTAGTTTTATCTGAAACTGATTACTATACATCTACTGCTGCTTAGGTTTGTTCAGTGAGGCCCCAGTTACTTTCCAACCCATCTCATGCTGATTGCTAGACATCCATGTCAGTACTGCTTCTTTTGTACCTAAGGCAGTAAGTGTTTATTTTTATGAATATGTTTAAAGAGTAAAAAATGCCTCTGGTCCAAAGCAGAATGTTTTCTTTTCTGATGAACAGTAGTTAATCCTACCATTTTGAAAGCTGTATAGTATACCAATGAGAAATGGACTGATTCACAATGTTTCCTTGTACATGCATAGTGCAAGAGTTAATACTTTGCTTCAGAGATGTCTCACTCTAGAATAACTTTTAAATGCAATATTTCATTCCTTTAGGTGAAACTAAACTGTTGTTTTTGCTTGTGAAATTACCTGTAAAACTTGGAATGAATAATTGTGCACAAATATGTCTACTCTGTATTTGGGAAAAATGTTCTGGATAGCATTTAGAGCTATATGTGTATTCTTCAGTCCACAGGTGTGACACTCACAATATATTTAACCCAAGGTTCTCCATTAGGATCTGCTATTTGGACCCCCTTTGACTATTTGGAGTCCCATTCAAATGATATAAACTAATGTGGAGTTACAGGCACAGGAATCTATACTAGTGAATCCAGATGCAGGACTGAGGCCTTATAAGTTGCATTTCTTGCACTCATAAACAGGCAGTAGAATGGTATTTTTTTCTATTCTTTCTGAAGAATGGTTAAGCAAAAGAAGAGACCTTTTCAGAAACAGCAGATGCTACTGAAAGAGAGGGGGAGTATTCCTGAGGGAGGTTTTGAGGGGAAACCCTGCCCCACAACATTAGTGATGTTGAGAAAAATGACACCTAAGCCGTAAAGACCAAGACGTTCCGGTTCATCTATTTTGTCATGTTATGACAGAAATCATTACAAGCTTGATAGGTTTATTTATAAAGACTTGCTTCAGTATTCAAAGTACATCTATTCCAGCATTCCTTATTTCAAGATGGGCTGTGGATCAAGATGAAAGAAAAATTAAATTGTATATTGAAGAGCTGTTAATTGAACTGCATTGCATTTAGCAAGGGAGCATCAGCTTCAGGCAGTCAATACTACAGAGAATTTTGAATGTACTGCATCACTAGATTGTCAGTTTGTATTGGAGAATGCAAACAGACTGCTTGGCTTGGTGATAAAGCCCTGGAAACTTTTAAGTTGTTGAGGGGAGGAAATGTTATTTTGCTGTGATATGTTGTGACAAAGTTCGTGATGGAACTAACTGCTGCATATTTATACCGGGTGTTAACGAGTACTTGCTCTTTTGTTGCTAAATCCTATTTAACTATCCATTCTAGAATTCTGTACAGATTCTAATGTTGTTTTTTTATATGTTGATAAATTTCTCTGTAGCCAAAATTCTGAAGCATTCCAGAATAGGCACAGATGTTACTACATCATTTGAAGGGTGTTGAATGTCTCATTTAAAAATATTAGTTCACTCTAGATTTAATTCTAAAAAGTAGCATATCAAAAAGCTTTAGAAAAATGTTATCTACTTTTCCTACGGCCGCGTTCATTTCTTTTTGTAGTACATTTATAGTTAAAGATTTTTTTTTACAGCTGAATTATTTAAACGTGTCTTTTGGGATAAAGTGATCTGTTTGGTGTTAAGTATGAAACAATTTTTTATTTAATTTTCTTCACTGATAAAACTGAAATAACTGGGAGGCATTTCTAAAGCCAGAACGGATTTAGGACTACAGTGTTAGATTAAAGAGATGTTATGCTAAAACATAGCTGATTCTGGCTGCCACCCTTTAAAATAAAAGACATCTTATTAAGGGTGGTCATCACCATGCTTAAAACTTTAGTCCACTCCTAAAATAACCACCTTGGGCTTGAATCTATTTAAAAAGATCACTCATTAATTTGAAAACTTTCTATTTTATTTTTTTTGGTAAATGTATATGAATTCGGTGCTTGTCAAAGTATACCAGAAAAACAGCCTCTGGAGATTCTTGGCCCTCTTTGTATCCCTAGTATTGGTGGGCTACAGGCAGAAAGCTATGAACTGTAAGCTTCCACATAGCACAGGCCTTCCCGATAATGCCTTTAACCTAGAATTAGAAGTACTATATATAGGAGCTGAAGGGTAAGATAGTATCTATCCACATTAAAATCTTGGCCTCTCTGCTGAGACTGATAACTAAAGGCCTGTCTGCATGGTGGAGTAATGTGTTCTACAGGGATGTGTTTTAATTTGTCCGTGTAGACCTTGCTGGTGCGCACTAAAGGTTCTTTAATGCACTTTAATGCAGTATTCTTCAAACAGCGCTATGTTAAAGTGCACCAACAGCACAGTGCTTTTTAACTCCCTCCAAAGTGTAATGACAGAGCTGAGTGAACTCTAGTAAGGACCTTGGTTTGGCATTGTAGAGATGGAGACCAGATGCCTGTATCTAGTAGCACTAGAGGAGTAATCACTACAGCTGGACTTATGAGCCAGAGGGACCTGGTCTTGGCATCACTGTTAGAGGCAACAGAACAGTGAGAGAGGCTATAGAGGTGAGAGATGTAGAGAGGGATGGCATAGAGGCAGTATCATGGCGAGAGACTATGCAGTTGTGATGGTGCAGAGTCAACATTGTGACTAGAAGTGACACAGAAGTGGCAACAAGGTAACTTCCCAAGGAAACAAGCAACAATAAGCCCTTCGGGCTGGAGATGGACTTGCCTGAGTGCAGTCCTGGCCTCTGGTACTTCACTAGCCACTGACAACAAACAGTGAGAGGGGTGCAGCAGAGGGGAGGGGGGAAAGTGTCTTGACAAAGGGACTTTCACTCTGGCAGGTTGGGAAACTGAGGCCAAGGACTTTTGTAAAGATGGCATGGAGGTGGATCCTTTACTTATTATTCATGTGAAAGTATCATTGATTGTTTTGTTTTCCCAAATTAATGCTATGTTCTTTCCCCCCCTTGTTCCTTCCTTGTTTTATATACAAACTCAGTATTGCCTCTTAAGGGTGCCCAGGGAAGGTCTTTAGTTCTTCCCAGGTTTCTGGGTGGCATCATGAGCTGGTAGTGTTTGTTAATTTCAAGAGGAACTCTTAGATATTTGGATCTGATTCTTTTTGCTGCCAGCAACACCTGGCAGGAGGGTTACCCTCATATTACTTTACTGTTAGACTTCAGAATTGTTTTAAAAATTTAATTCAAATAGACACACCACTGGGGAAATCATCTAATATATTTTACACTTCAAGTAAACACATATATGTATAAATCAAATCACTCAGCAATCCGCCTGTGCTGTAATTTCTCTTACAATTTGGGTATTTGCTTGAAAATCGTGTCTAGCAAAGTGTTTAATGATTTTGCTACATTTGTCTTTTTGAGAGTTAATATTTTGCATTGTGATTGGACATAATGTTCAAGAATCCATTTGATAGACAATTCTCTTAATTACACTGATTATCAGAGGTGCAGATTAATGCAATAAATCAGAGTTCAGTAAGAAAATGTGGAGACACTAACTAAAATTTTTCACTTTTAGTAGTGCACAAGTAAATCTTCAATCTTCAGCCTGACCCTGTAGGTTACTGAATACAGTTAGCTGATTATGGACCTGATACTTACACCATTGCTCACAGTGGATAACAACTTACTGCACAAGTAGTCCCATTAAAGTAAATGGGGGGCATTTGTGAAACAAAATGCTACTCAGCATGAGTAAGGGCATCAGAACCTAGTCCTTTATGTTCAGCCTTCTTCTGTGGAGAACAATAATCACGAAGTAGGATTCTTCCATGAAGTAGGAGCCCCTTTCCCTCCCTCCTCTCTGGCTTGTGTCCAGCCCTGATTCCCAGGCATTCAGGACTAAGGTTTTGGTTATGGGGCCTTCTCACTCAGGGCATAAGGAGTACAGTCTGTTGTCCTTTTGTCATATAATAATGAGACTGCAGACCATAGTCTTTGGAGCAAAATAGGACACATTTATAAGGAGAACTAAGTGCTTCCAGTTTTACCAATTTGAGAGAGCTGCTCTCAGAATGTTTCATTTATGCAGTTTTATGTTTAGAGAATAGCCAAGCACAAGATGGCACTTACATGACACTTAACAAGAGCTTCATGCAAAGATAGATGCAGAGCTTGACTTGGAATCTGGACGTATTAATTGAGGTTTTCCATTTGCCTTCTGCATGGTAGAATAGGTGAAATGAGATAGATCACAAATTGATTTTTGTATAACTGTTAAATTAAATGTAGCAGTATTAAAAAAAAAAAGTTGGGTTGAGTCAGTGTGTTACATTACTCTGAGGTAGTTAGTTAATGTTAATATGTTAATTGGCTTCTAGAACAGATGTGTATTTTTTAGATTTAAAGTTAATTTGCACAGACTCCTAATCTCTGGGCAATCTGATAGAAAGTCATATGTTACATGTTTCTTTATGTGCTGTGTGCCTGCATTAGGCAATATCTTTAAAATGTAAAAAAAAGCCTACAAAATGCACAGTCTGATAACAACAACAAATCTAATCTAAAGTGACAACTGGGAGACTTTCCCAGACGTTTTTCTCTTTAATGTAACATGACTTTAAATTGATGCAGCCCCACAGTGATTGAAAAACTCTCAGAGCTTGTCTCCCATGATTACATTTCTGATCTGTACAACTTAATTTTTTAACTCGGTAAATCTCAGTTTTGCGAATGAGCAGTTTATTTATATTTTAAGAGAGTGAGTTTCACTGATGCAAAGACAATGGAATAGTATGAAATAATATTCCTGACAGTAATTCTGGTCAGCAACATGTGTGCCATTCTTTATCTGAAAGGTACAAAAATCTGCTGTTAAATAGGGTTAGTGGTTTGCTAAATGTAGTTTTATTCCTTTTATCGAGCTCTAATGATGGTTTTGCTGTTGAGATAATATAGAACCTGAAAGAGTGAAATGTATTTTTTTTAATAGTTCACTTTTTAAAAATTCAAATTAACGAGATCATTTTCATATTTTTGTTTAAAGCATTTTCAATCTGTTTAGACTACTTTGCATCATCAAAATCTGCCTATTTTCTAATGTGCTATTCAGATATACACACTAATGCATAGCAATAGGTATCCTATTTTCACAAAGGACCGTTACAGAAAACCTTCCTGATATTCTTGAGAGTTATCTAAACGGATATTAGCAAGCAAGCAGCAAATACTAAAATATTTTAAATCTAAACTGGTTCTAAAGAAGGGATAGACATAGCCTTAATCTAGTCAGTAGGGAAATTCTTTCATGGCTAGATGGGATATGGAAAATCAAAGTGAGCTTTGTGTGCAGTAGTGTTTATTTTTAACCCTAGCTACTGCATGTATTTAGAGTATAACACTGAAAGAAAGGGAAACAAAAAACTGTTTTGTGGTTATTAAATTTAAGAAAGTTGCTTGCTGAAATATGTTGTTCCTCCTTTGATCAGTTTAAAGATTATTTTGTTTTTGCTTGTTTTCTCTGGGTACTTGTTTGGCTCATTATCCTGGCTCATTATCCTTTTAGTGTACTTTGAATTTGTCAATTTCAAATATTCATGGCTTTACCAGTGAAGAATTTGGAGCTATAACTCCAATGATGATAAGCCGACATCTGTGGTCAGATTTCTAGAATTTTGCATGGGAAAATGGGCATGTATAAATTGAACTGGTCACTTTTGTGGTCAGTTATGGTAACAGCACAAGCAGCTTATGCATGTGTCCAATTCTGAAAATCTGATCTTTGTTTCTATAATACTGTTCTCAAAAGCTAATGAGGTGATTTCAGTTGAATTCCATGGCTTGAGATATTAGGTAGCAAATCTTATATCAGTGATGCATCACAGAGTCTGGTAGTAATGGGGTTGTGTGTGATTTAAACCATGGGAAAACAATCAGATTCGGAAGTTCATGCATTTTATCCATAAAAGGTTGGATAAGATGCAAGACAGATAATAGGCACAATAGGTATTTTTTCTTAAGTTGAAACTGTGAGGTGAGGGCTATGGACCCTGAGAACATTTCAGCTCGCTTGATTAAAGATGGTAAAGCCCTCAACATGTTGGAAAATAAAGACGGTAAAAAGGCACATTCTGGGAACTACCGAAGAAGTGGAATTTGAAGATATAAGAATGTCTTTCACTAAGTGGATGTTTGACTTGGTGGGGCTGGTTGTGCCTGATAATGTCATTAAAATTACCATGGCTAAAGATTTAATTACAAAATCTTTAACTTCTGTACAGGCAAGGATGGCTTTAAAAGTAATCTGCTAGAGCTTGCAGTTCTGGAATTAAGATAATTAAGGCAGCCAGATCTCAAGACCAACCAAAATACTAAGGATTTAAAATCTAATGTTTACTTCTTAGGACCCATGCGCTAGTAAAATGTGGCAGGCACTTTGCTCTGAGCAATTAAGTGCTCATAAAACTGCTTTTCTTTTTATTGAGAGGGGACAGGAGGAGTGGGGTGACCAGACATAAACATTTTCAGTTCATAGGAGGTATCTAGTTTTCTTGAAGGAAGCTGAGAAAGATGTCACAACCAATATTAACTCAGATAATGGCTAACTTTATTTTTTAATATTGCTCATATGTCCTCCAGAATACTAATATTACCTCATAGACTAATAAGCTCCTGGAAAGTGTATTGACTGCCTTTAATGCTCTATAGGGAAGAGTAAGTAGAATGGAGCGGTTGGATTATATAAGCAAGCAAATCAAAAGTTTTAGGTTTCTTCCCTCCTCCAGCACTTGTCCCTTTAAGAGAATGTGCCCACAGGGAGTGGATAGCCAGATAAGAAATTATTCCTTTTGAGAATTATTTTCTTGTGATGCTTTATGTGTACGGTCACTGACAGGCTGCCTGCCTGCAGGAACCAGAGAGATGGCCTACCTATATCCTGTTGGTATAAATGCTATAAAATTGTCCATTATTTTTTAATAGTACTGTTTATTCCAAGACTTTCTCTGAAATTTGTTATGGAAGTGTGGTTTTTGCTTGCCTTTCATAGTTGATTACTTCGATTTGGTATGGTGTCCATCAATAATTGAAAGTTATTTCACTTGTTACTTCTGAGTAGATCTGGAAAGTGTGCCTGTTGTAGGGCTGGTCTTAGGTATTTCTGAACCAATAGTTTTGCTAGCTACCATGACTGTTCTTTTTTTTTTTTTTTTCTTTGTGAGAAGTATTTGTTGGGCCTGGTGGGAGCAAGTAGGTATCTTGGTGCTGCACATGGGAGTCTCTTTTATTTTGGTAATATTTGACTAGCTTTTCCTGCTAGTGTGTCTAATTTTATGGTGTGCTGGTTTGACATTGTGACCAACACCACATCCAACTCTTGTTTCCTCCTAGGTCTTTCAGCTTGTATTCACCTGTCATTGCCTGTTGGCAACACGGCTCTTTGGGATAGGACACAATTGTTCATGCTCTTTGATTGAGACTAAAGAGGGGAGGGAATATAGGTTCCAAAAACTCTTTACCTGTCACCTCCTCTACTTAGAGGTTCTCTCTTCTTTGGGGACAGCTGAGTTGAAATTACCCATACAACTGTAATCTTAACAAAAATTTAGATTGATTAAAAACGGAGAATATAGAATGAAAACGAAATAAACCATTTGTTTAGCATGTCTAGGTTTACATGCCTCATGAACTAAACTAGATAAGAGCGACAAAGAGTCCTGTAGCACCTTATATATCTCGTATATCTGTTAGTCTATAAGGTGCTACAGGACTCTTTGTCCCTCTTGCAGATCCAGACTGACACAGCTACCCCTCTAAACTAGATAAGGCACTCTCATTACAGAAAATAATTTACCGCCCTTGAAAGCAATCCCCTCTCTGGCCACTCTGCCCTCTCCGCCACATCATGCTGCTTTCTTGGGACAAACTTTTTCCCTCCCATCCCCAGCACCCATTTTTCAAGCCCCCTCCTCTGGGTTAGGGCTGGTCCACACTGGGGGGGGGGCGGGGATCGAACTAAGATACGCAACTTCAGCTACGTGAATAACGTAGCTGAAGTCGAATTATCTTAGTTCGAACTTCAAAGCACTTACCATGGGTCCACACGCGGCAGGCAGGCTCCCCCGTTGACAGCACTTCCTCCTCTCGGCGAGCAGGAGTTCCGCAGTCGACGGTGAGCGCTTCTGGGATCGATTTATCGCGTCTAGACAAGACGCGATAAATCGATCCCAGAAGATCAATTGCTACCCGCCGAATCAGGCGGGTAGTATAGACGTACCCTTAGTTTCCATGTGCAGATACCAACAGCCTCTTGCTGTGTCCAGGTATCTCTTATCAAGATCCCTGTTCTTGAATCACTTACCCCTGCTTTCCAAACCCATTTTCTCCAATTATCTACATACGCAATATGGTCTGGACTTACTGCTTTCTAGTCTAGGAAATGGACCATGGAAGGCACAAATAACCCTCTAATGATGATTAATAGCTGCCTTTCAGATGCTTAGGTCCTAGCTCGATTCCCGTTTTCTGGTTGTTTCTGATTTTAGTTAGGCCTCTTGTTAAAACCCAATAAAGACCTTTTTTTTTTTTTTTTTTGGAGGAGGACCTGCCCATAATTCATATTTCTTGGCCAGACCCTCCATCACAGCCATGTACAAATATTTAAAATTATACACAAACACATCCACACCTATAAGTAGTCTAATTATATGAAGAAAACTGTCTAAATGTTTAGCTTTAACTGCTTAGGTTGCAAGAGATGTTTAGTACCTATAACTTCCTTTCTGTTGATTCTCAGTGTATAAAACCATTATCCATAAATCCTAGAGTGGGTTTTATTGTAGTATACCAAAGAGGAAAACTCTAGATCATAAGGATTTAGCAAAATCTTCAGTTCTGCAAATGACTTTCAAATATTCTTTACTTTCTGTACTTAAAAGAAGATAAATCTTGAACAGCCTATACATTAATTCACCTGCTTTGGAAGTTAGAGATTATAGGGTTTATGAGGATTTTTCTCTCTCTGTAATTTGTGTTTGAGTAACTTACTCTCTGCATATAGTTGGACTTAAAATAAAAAATAAATAAATAAACAACTCCCAAGCTCCACACCGTGTTACTTAGGAAGTTGAGACATCAAAAGTTGCAATTCATAATACATAATGAACCCGTGGTGGCCCAATATGTAGAGGTAACTCACCTGTGACTTTGGAGCCCTGTCCAAAGTCCAGTTCAATTAATGGGCATTGATTGGGCCTTTGAAGAGTGAGATGGGGGCCAAAGAGTGATTAATTTTTCTCCCAGGCTGTGAAGACCATTGGAATCAGTAGTGGTTCCAGATGCCCCTGTTTTTGTTATGCGCGCTTCTTCCATCCCGATGGGGGAAATGGCCAGAGAACTCGCCCTGCAGGGCTGTTTTTCATGGTGCACATGGGGTGCAGACCCTCTTTCATGACTAGCTGAGTTCTGTCTCCTCTCTCCCACCCCCCATATGCTTGGCATTATTTAAGAACCAGTGGGCTCTGTGGATGGGGCCTCCCCTCACTGCAGGAAGGTGCCTCGGGGTTTAGAAAGAGTGCCTGGATTTACCCCTACAAAATATTTAATTAGCTATCAGGAATGAATATGTCCCTTTCCCTTATTTTGATGAAAGAATTCTCACACTATCATTAACAATGAGTTAAATGAGCTAAAACTTCCCTTTATTTCCTTTTCTTTGGATGGGGAAAAGAATGCAGTTCTCTGCGTGATTAAGATTTGTAGTATCTGGCCTGAAATGTGCTGCCCAGTAATAATATGCTTTGGATTTGTCGGCGGGGTGTTTTAACTCCTGCATAACCATGCTTCTTTCTGAAGCCTTCACACCTTAGTTTTGCCATATTTTCCTTTGATTCCTGATTCTGACATCATCACATACTTATCTACCTTTTAGTTTTTTTTAAACATCCAAAGGAATCTATTAACTATCCTTGTATTTCGGTAGGAGTTGGGCTTCTAAGTCCCTTAGGCTTTCTTGCAAATCCTGCCCTAGTTGTTTTTAGACTAATTTTGTATATTTCTGGTCACTTATCTTTGTTTAGGACTGAATAAGATTGTTTGATAACTAGTGATAATTAAGGCAAGGCAAGGTGCACACCAGCCTATTAATACATGCCTCAGATAAGTGGGGAAACACAAGACAATAATCCGAAGCATTCAGATACTCAAAATGCACCAGCAGGCCAGTAACACACATGGTGGTGTGGCTTATTCTGTTTATGATTTAAATACAAAAGACAGTTTGAAACATTAATAGTGGTTTATTTTGGGGAGGAATAGGTTCCCCCCCCAGCTATGCAGCACTATACTATTGAATAAGAATGAAGAGCTAGAGTATATCATCTGAAATAGGAAGCCGTCAGCCAAACCTCACAGTGCACCTTTTGGTGGTTTAATGGGAAGAATGGGATCTGCTGGGTGCTGAGGTCTTCTACAAATCTGACACTCCCTGCCATATAACATCTGCTGGTGTTTAGTAAGCAATATTGCCAGCCCCCAAAATGTATAATGTCTTAAAATCATGAGGTTAAAAAAAATGTGGGGTTCTTTTTATTTGCCTTCTGGATTTTGAGCCTTCAGGGTTTAAAATTTCAAGCTTTTTCTTGCATGAGGAATTAGGAGATTATCATGTAATAACATGACTCCAGGAGTTGGGGCTTTTAAAAAAACATCAGTATCCCAAGACTTGAAGTTATGTATGGAGAGTTGACCACACAAAATCTGCCTTTGTGATACCTGTTTTTTTGTGGACAGAAATTGGTTTCCAGAGTTTACAATGTTAAATCCAGCATTTGCCCCTTAAACTGCTATTTAAGAATTTGTGGATGCTCTCAAAGTTATGAAGGGAAAGGAACGGCTTTCCAGGTATCAAAGCTGGGTCCAGTGGATTAATGACATGTGGTGTTTTCCCTTTGGATATGAATTCATATTCAGCCTAGGTCACAAATTGAAACAAACTAATTTCTGTGTGTCTCTGAAGAAAGCAAGTTATTTAAAATGTTGTAGCCTGAGAGATTGTACAACATGAATCATAACACTAATAACTTAAGAGTAAAGAAGGTGCATATTCTGCTAAATAAACTTTAGTAATTACTTCAGGGGGCCTTCATCTGCAACACTGTAATTTTTCTAGTTTATATATCTGTTACATTGCTGACCACAGTGACAGTTTTGCTGTTCTTGTATAAAATAACTAATACGTGTGCACCTGGTCTTCGTTATGGTTACATTGCATATATAATAAAGGCAAGATAGGAAACTGTCTGATTTCTGCTGATAACTACACCTAGTTGCATGTATACTTACATGCCTAATGCAAAATATGTTTTCCATGAAAAGACATTCTCTATTAAATGGTGTTCACAGGCGTTAGGCGTCTGGAAAACATTCATATCACTTGCTACAAAATGCTAAAAAGTGACCATGTCCACCTTTTTCTACCTGCCTTGGTCAGATGTGAACTCTCATTATAACATATTTAACTGAGTCAAATGCATTCTCATTTTTAAAAAGGACAAAAAAAATCTAGGTAACTTTTATTGTGTTTTTTATTCAATGCTTTGACTAAACAGGAGTGAAATGTGGAAAATTCTTTGTTTTTTTAAAGTGAACATTGGTCTTACTGAGAACTAATTTTTTGTCGCAAAGTGTATATTAGACCAAATCCAGCTGTGGGGTAAGCGGTTGCAATTTCCATAGATGTCAATGAGAGTTGAGCCTGTTATTCTAAGGCTAAATTTGGCCCACTGTGGTAGGAATTCATTTTTGTTATTAATGCTGTGTTTTTAGTCTTTTCTGTTAGAAAGGTCACTTTGAAAATGATTTATTTAATGATGACTGTCAGATGCAGTGCTGGATGGATGTAGGCGGAGAAATTGGAGACCTCTTGTTTCCATGTAGATATCTCTCACATCCTGTAGTCCATAAGTATATCCCAGTCAATATCACTTCTGCCACAGTTGCTACTCATTTTGAAGCACCAGAGCAAAACAAATGTAACCAGGTCGGACCCTGATTTAAATACGAGTTGCAGGTTTGGTATCTATCCCATGAAGACAGGGATAGATACAGTAGTGTAGCCAGGGGGGAAGCAGGGGGAGCGGCTGCTCCCCGACTGAGCAGAAGCCTTTTTTTGCTCCCGACGCCTTTTGCTCCTACACTGCAGCCAGAGCGGAGCATTTTTTTTTTTGTTTCCGGCGCTTTTTTTAGCTCTGCTCCCCCTGTGCTCTAAACCTGGCTACGCCACTAGATAGATAATACAGATCTAGAATTTCTTGGTCTCCCCATGAGATGGCACTATTTTTGTTATAATAATCCATATAAAGGTACATTTATCTGGAAAACAAATTCTGTACCCTTAAAAGATGCAAATATCAGAAGTTGAATGTGAAGAGGAGCTTTAAATTTCATTAGTTTAAATTGGCACGTGTTAAGTGTGTGCACCAAAACTGGCACTAGTACATGGTGTGTCCGTTTATATTCCAGATTTTCCAAACAGGAAGAACTGTTAACAGAGTTTAACACGTTTACAGATCAGTAAGTTGATTGGGCTGTAATAGGACAATGAAGTGAGAAATGGAGACTGGGTTTTATCCTCATTTTATTTACAAATTATATTAAAAATAAGGGATTCCTAAATATCTGAATCTTACCTTTCTTCTGAGAAGAGAGTATTTAACTGTTAGACAGTTGCACTATCAGTGAAATTTATATCCAGCAACAGCATGGAACAAAGGTGACATCTCGTGGTAAAGGTTTTAAAAAAAAGTCTTAGATCTGTATTCCCTTTGGCTTTCACGTGAGATTTATCCCACACTATCTCTCTCAATTTAAAGACAACACTCCAAAACTGAGCTGATATCAGCTACTAATCATGTTAGAGCATCGCAGCTCTCTATGCTTCACTTTGCAATCTTGTATTTTGGACTGTGTATGGAAATCTGGACTTTGATTATAGGAATTTTCATGTTACCTCCAACAAAACCTTGTCCCTAACCAAAGATCCAAATACCCAACCATATTTATAAATGTGTACATTAAGCATTACAGAATTCATAGCGGGAAGGAAAGACCCAAGCAATATATAGTCCACAGTATACAAGACACTTATTTCATGAAAGAAACTGAGAACTTTACTGTGGTTAACTGTTAAAATGCTCTTTTAAAGCATCTCTTAGCTGCACAGCTCTTCTATAGCCTTTCTATCTGGTTGTTCAAAGCCAGCAGATAGCCACCCCATCTTGCTCTTCCACCCTGGTGGCAGCTTTTCCTCCTTCACCTCACAGATACTATGCAATATACAACATGCAGCTATAACCAGCAGGATGTTTTTCTGGCTAAGATCAAATCTAGTGTGTAAACGACGCCAGCATCCCTTCAATCTACCAAAAGCACATTCCGCAGTCATTCTGCACTTGCTGAGCTGGTAGCGGAATCTTTCCTTGGCATTGTTGAGGTGGCCAGTGTGCAGCTTCAGCAGCCGGGGGAGTAAGAGGTAGGCTGGGTCCCCGAGAATCACTACTGGCATTTCAACATAACCAATGGTGATCAGCTGGTTGTGAAATAATGTCTTTGCTCGCTGCTTTTCAGAAAGTCCTGTGTTCCTAAAGATGTGAGCATCCTGCACCTTCCCTGACCAAGCATCATTCATATCAGTGAAGCATCCCTGGTGATTCACTGGTGCTTGTATAACCATAGAATAAGAGCCCTTTTGTTTTGATGCACTCTGTGGCAAGATAGGCTGGTGCCAAAATAGGAATGTGCGTGCCGTCTGGTGACTCACCATAGTTTGGGAACCTCATTACTGCAAATCCATGTGCTATTTCCTCACTACATTACTGATCATAGTCCTGGGTAGCAGGAGATGTTTAAAGGCATGAAACGCTTGGGTCACAACAGCCCTGCTGTAGATTTTCCAACTCCAGAATGATTGCCCACTGACTGGTCGCAATCTGGTGTTGTGAGTTTCCAGAGTGTTCCTTCTGGTCAGGTACAGCTCTCATTTTGGTGTCAGTCACTGTGTTGGACTAGGCTGAGCTCAGCGCACGGCTCCAGGCATGTGGCCTTTCACAGCTAAAAGTTCTGATGCCACTGCTCATCATCCCAAACCTGCAATATGTGATCGCAGCAATCCATGCTATTTTAAAAAAAAACAAACAAAAAACCCAAAGCAGTGCTCCACCATGTGGAGTGCTTCAGGAATGCCAGCAGCAACCTGGAATATGTATTTATTTTATTATTTATTTGCTATGTCCATCAGCATCCAGTTATGGTGCTCAGATATCTCTGCATCTGACTCATCGCAATCCTGATTGGAGCTGTACTCACTCAAGCTCTGCAAATACTGGGGAATCGTGCATCCTGCGTCAGTAACGCACATTGGAATTGTGCTGAGCTTCTGTCAGATGAAAGGCGAGTCGAAAGTGCAAAAAATTATGGCATGTGGCAATGTTATGGGATGGAGAAAGTGGCATGGTGGGAACTTGACCTCTAGCTCCCTGAAATCCTTGGGTTAATCGCTACTATCTCACAAACCGTTGCAGAAATGTTCCAAAAAGCATTGCACAGGACGGCAGCACAGGGCACGCTGGGATACCTACCCATGGTGCACTGTGCTATACATCAACACAAACATTCTTGTGGAGTACGCAAGCAGCTAAGTGTGTACGTGCCTGAGCATAACTTTTGACAGATGTATGCTGATGTTAACTTCTGTCGACCGAACTTTGTAATGTAGACCTGGCCAGAGACAATCTGTCAGCAAGTTTCCCATCCATTTGCTGACAGCAGAGGAATGTTGTCACTCAGAAATCCTGAGTTCTATTTCAAGTTTGGAAGGGTGAATGTTCTCTAGTGGTTAGAGACTCTTCTGTTCTCTCTTTCTCAATCTTCTGCCCTTCAGTTCTTGTCTACCTCTTCTGCTTCTTGTGCTCCCAAGAAGTGCCTTTGAAAATCCTGCCCTCAGTTTTATTCATTAGCAGCTTGCAAGTATTTCTGGTTTGGTTAAATAATGACAAAAAAGCTTCAGAACCTATAGCTAATACAGAGGATTAATTCATTCACATTTGTACAATTTTTGAAGAATATGCAATAGTGCATAGACATGTTAAATAATATACTCTTAAGAGATCCGTAATATAGATGCCCAGCTATCTGTGTAGTTTGTTACATAAAGTCTGTTAGAAAGTTTGGGGATGAGCTGAGCCCCCTTGAAAATCTGACCATTTTGTTTAGGTTCCAAAGTAGGAGATGTTGTGTGCTCTGCTCTTTTGAAAATCTGGCCCTGTAGCTTCAGAGCTACCCACAGTTTGACTGTTAGGCTCATTGCCTGTAACCTCTTTATAGTTTTTAAGTGAGTGGAAATTAATCATTCAGCGGTCAACGCCTGTTTTATTTAATTAGCTGCTTTGCAAGACAACCTTAGCAATATCTATATTTTCAAAGTTCATGAAGTACAATTTTGTATAGTGTTTCCAGCAGCCATTTAAATTAAAAGCTGACAAGGTCTTGGCCATGTAACTTAAACATTTTTGCATTATTTTTAACATTTTGAAAGTTGATATGCTGTCTGTTTGACCTAGTTACTGTACGAAGCTATATTCTTTGGCAAATGTTAACAATCTCTCTGTGTGTGGGCTAAATAAATATTCCAAGAACAGTGACTGAGCCCTGCCTTGGATAGAGGTCTCTTTCCACACATTTCCTAGATTATAATGAACAGTTTTATTAGTGGCTTCACAAAATGTTGCAAAGTTTCAGTAAAAATAGAGCATGAATCCACTTGTAAGCAAAACCATTTCGCATAAAATGTTCCTTTGCGTTGAGTTTTTTTCCCATGTTGTTATAGAGCACATATTATTGACCTATTCTAAACTGAAATATTCCCAAGTTTTCAAGTAACATAGCCTGTAATTTTTGAGATACTGTCTTGGGGAAAACTATCCTGATTTACAGCATCAGTTAAGTATAATGTCTCAGAGAAGCATGATGCCAAGAAGGTTTCTATGCAGAGCACGCTGTTTTTCAGAAATCACATTTTAATTCCCAGGGTCACTGGTTGGATCAGGAATTGTAACTGTGCTGAGCAGTGAGTTTCAGGTTTATGGTTCTAAAGAAGATAATTCTTTTAAGCGACTATCTCTGGAAGGGTTTAACTCATGGGAGCACATCTGATTGGGCTATCCATATGAACTAGGGCATTGTATTTTCAGCTACAATATTAGTGAATTCTAGGACTCCAGTGCAGAGCTCTAAAAGTTAGTGTGTGTGACGTCTAAGATGAGAGCGCTCTTACAAGGGGAAAAAAAGGACTCAGGGTTGCTTACGTTTTCATGGGGGAGAGAACAAATTCTTCAGTAGGATTTTATTTGTATAATGAATTTGTCACTATCTCCAGGCAAATCGGTTGCAGGAACATAAATTCTCTAATAGGTTTCAGATTGTTTCATTTTTAAAGAGCTGTTTCACAACAGGATCAAATTAAAAATATATACATTTGTATGAAACCCACTCTTAAGTCATTTTCTCAATTTCCTTTGCTATTATGTCAGATAATTTTGTTGGGATACATATTTTCCCCACATAAATCAGCATACCTCTTGCTTGATTCTGTCAGTCATAAGCTTGTGTTCATGACAGCGTAGCAGTAGACCTTGTGAGACAGCTGGTAATATGTGCTGTGGGGCAGATGGAAATCTGGCTTTCGGGGCAATATTTCCTCAACAACCCACTACAAAGTGCCCCACTCCCTGAAGATAACAGTACACTCTTTCTGTGAATGGCTCTGTGAGTTGACCTTTGTCTGGGTCTGATTCTTATACCTGGGCATCCCTTCCTGACCCATCTTTACCTCCTTCGATATCATCTCCATCAGTTTATGGGAGATCTGATGTATAAATTTCTTCATTGATTTCCCCCCCTCCTCCTCTCATGTTCTAGAGAGTACATCAAATGTTGTTGGGGCAATAAGTCTAATAGGGTCTAATCCTACTGAATGGATTTTGGAGCAGTGAACCGTAATAAGAAGCCCAAACAAATTTTCTAACCAGGGTCCCTAAAGAATGACAAATCTATATTTAGGCCTCTGAATGAGTACCCTTATTTTCAGAAATGTTTTAGTGACTATAATGTCCACTGATGTCACTAGGAGCTGTGGATGCTCAGTACCTCTGAAAACCAAGCCACTTGTTTAGACTGTTTAATATAGATTTAGCTGCTTAACTTTAGACACCCAAGCTTCAAAATTTGGGCCACGTTGCTTTGCAAACTGCAAAACCCTTGTTCAAAAGAGCTTACACTCTAGATCAAACACATGATAAATGGGATGAGTGTTAAGGCACAGTTAGTAAAGAAACCAACACTGGTTGAATTTAGAAAGAAGTGGAATTGAAGGAAGAGAGGGAGTGGGAGGCTGTTCCAAGCATGGGGGCTGGCACGAAAGTGCATTAGGGATGTAAGGGTGGGAGAAGGGAAAAAATAAAAATTATTCAAGATGGAGAAGAGAGAGGAGAGGATTAGAGCAGAAAGTCAGGAGCAAGTTGCTTATTAGCATACCCTGAAAAAATTCCAATTGGTTGGGAAATGCTAAAATGAAACCTAAATGTTTAAAAATTGAGGAAGATAGCTGCTATAGATCTAAATCTGAGGGGTGTGGCCTGTTTCTGCGAAATATGGGGAGAAAAAGAACATTCTGAGGCTACAGGAAATCCCCGGTGAGAGTGAAGCGTGGAAGTACAGTTACCGTGTGTGTGCACCAAAGAACACTCTAACAGCAGCTAGTGCGAAATTATAGCTGGTTTAAATTATGCATCTTAAAAAAATTGGTCCTGTATATTGCTGAATAACGGTATAAGTGACAATATACATACAGAGCAATAGTCCTGCTAAAAGTACACCTCTTCCTTTTCTGAAGAACTGTTGGTATTTTTTAAACCACAAACATTCTTTTCAAAAACAGTAAGGAATTGAAATGTTGAGCAATAAAGTGGCATGGGAAACTAATGAGGAACTTTATCCATGTAAGATTTAATTCAAGAGTTTTAGATCAAGGCTGTTGCTGTTCTCTTGACCTTTATTTGTTCCCTATCAACAATGCTGGACCATGTTTCCAACTTAGTCATAGCAAAGATAGGAAACTTGCACTGGATCAATCTTAAAGTAAAAATATGTCCTAGAAGCAACTTATTTTGACTGATTAAAAGGAAAGACTGTTTTGTAAACACAGTGGAGGAATAAAGCCCAAAAGAAAACAGTATGAACAAAAATATGAACAATACAATCCATAATCATACCAAAACAGCAAAATTGGATTATACATTGAAACCAAACACATTCCAATTTTAATAAGGAACTGCTGCTTCAGAGTATCTGTAGCACGTTTAGATCAACTTAGACCTTTCTGAATTGCTGTTCATTTTATAAATCAAATAACTTTTTTCTCTTCTTAGTGACTGTAAGAGGCCTCCCCAAATTCAGTCTCTCTCATCAGAAGACTGAGAATAAATTAGCTTTTTCATTAAACTACGTATGTCTACCACATTTCTTTCTTTAAATCCATGTTTGAAACACATCCCCCCCCCCCAACCCATTAACCTTAGTCCTTCACTCAAAGAAATGTTAACAGATCAAGATCAGATGTTTGAAAATATTTCTCCTGTCCTTTCCCCTGCAAAAAAAAAAATCCTTTAAAAATAGTTTGGGCTTATTTTGCTTTCCATTTTTCTGGGTTTGTTAGAGGAGATTGTATATC
This sequence comes from Chelydra serpentina, assembly GCA_037349315.1. Classification (NCBI taxonomy): domain Eukaryota; kingdom Metazoa; phylum Chordata; order Testudines; family Chelydridae; genus Chelydra; species Chelydra serpentina. Next base: position 29,439,148 of record JBAIAC010000026.1, read on the forward strand.
TTCAATGTATGAATTAGACCTCAAATCTAGTGAGAAACCATTAGGTTCTCCATGGATATTGTCAAGAGGATGGCACTTGTCAATATTAACAACTATAAACTTTTTTCTAACCTCCCATTTTTGTGTAGGATTATTGAAATGTTTATGGCAAGGTAACTCTGTTATCTGAAGTCTTTTGACTCCCTTGACCCCCTTCAATCAGTTTTTTGCCTCGGAGTAGTCCATGGACTGTATTAAATCCTATTGGTTGATAATCTCCTGTTACTGAACTATAAAAGCCAGGTGTCCTTACCAACTCTTTTTGCAGTCTTTGATACCCTCAACCACAAATGGTAAATATTTGCTTACAGCTTCTTCTGTAAATACATTTTATGAATCTAAAAATATATAAATTGAATTCTAGGGTCTTTTCATAGTACCATTTGGTTCATGTCAAATAAAATCACATCAATCACATTTTTATAGAAAAAGAAGTGTTTCTAGTGTTGCAGCTAATTTTCCACACATCAGGCTGGTGGAGGATAGCAAAATTATGGGACACCATTGTTAAAAGGCCCGTTCCTGCACTATTGAAGTCAATGGGAATTTTTCACTGATTTTAGTGAAAGCAAAATTGGGGACTTAAGGCTGCTGTTTCAAAATGTTACGCTTCTATAAGAAATAGTTCCCCGTGTAAGCTTTAAAAAATCTTATTCTGAAAATTTTGGATCTGTGCAAACAATTTACCAGTTGACGGTAGTATGGTCGTTGCAGATCCTGGTTTATTAAAAGAAAGCTAAATAAAATGTGGCCAGGAGTGATTTTCTTGGCCATTGAGTTGTGAAATGGCGTGGTTATAGTCAAATTGAGGCAACCATTACCCGGTGCAGATGCAAAGCTGCATTTCACTATATGGTTGGTCGGAGGAGGGGGAGAATTCCACAGTTTTCTTTCTTGATCCATTTATTGACACCACTAACTTTACATTCATATGTAACAACCTGGTCTTAGTTTGTGTATTAAAATATATATCACCAAATATTTTGATCAATACTCTATTGGTTTGCCCTATATTCATATTTGATTATGGATGTGATAATCCTAAAAGGCTACAGTGAAGCATCAAAAGCAAATATCCTGTGACTTCTTTACCAAATGTTAGGCTATCACCTTAATGTTTATCTCCAGGACAAATACAACCAACATTTAAAGACCTATCATCATAAGGAGTCCTAGGGACAATACAGATACCTACAGGAATCAAAAGTATTTGTTTGCTTTTCATTTTTAGAGCACATACAGGTTTGCATCCTACATATGTTTGTAGGGGTGATTAATGACTCATATCTATACATTAGAACTGAGAGTATTAAGATTTATATCTTTTGGTTTGTTTCTTTTAAAAAGCAACTGCAAGCTCATAAATACATTCTAAATGTGCTCTGTCAGATGTGCATGTGACCTATAGTGGACATTTACTGTAAATGAGTATACCCATTTGGAAGCTTCTTTTAAGCCATTAAATACACTTCAAAATGACATAAGATGTCATAAGCCATGTTTATAATGATCAATTTTATTGTATTTATCAGACAAACCATAAGAACAGAAAAGGTTTACTTGGCCCATCCTGCTGGCTCCTTGCTTTGCTTTGTTACCAAATTATAAATGTATTACAAATAGAATTTAGTAGTGAAGGTCAGGTTTGAAACAATTCAGCCAGTTACATCTTAAATTAGTTATACAATTTGTTTAAAGAAAGTTTATTGAATGTGTAGCAATGATGGTGGGTAGATGTAATAGCACACTGCAAAACCTGACAAAATCATAAGGTGGAAAGATGTTTTGGGCACACTAGCTCAGCAAGGGAGAGAGGACTTAATTGGGAGTTTGTCTAGACTAGAGAATGAATAGCCACCATACTGAATTTGTTTCTCCATTGTAGTGGACACTCAGCCTCTATACTTCCTGCAGACTTCTCTCTTTGAACCTGCATGTCATATATGGCTGGACTGAGGCAGCCTCCTTGGGAGTAAGTTTGTAATTTTGTAGTATTTGGTGAGTTATATTCAAACATTTGAAACATTTTGTGATGTCTGTTTTGCTTGTAGTTAACTTTCTCAAAAAGCTTCAGTCAAAAATTTTGTCTCTAAGGCATGTTCATATTGTGTCGATCTAGATTTTTTTGTCCAGTACTTGTTGTGTAAACATTATTGATGGATTTCAGGAATCTGAACTGACAGTGAATGCTAAGAATTGTGTAAAAAACCCCAAACCTCTTTCAGTGACAGAAGGGGGAGATTTTTCTAGCATCTTGAACAGGACAAATTGCTGGCATCCTCTCTTCTGTAAGAAGTACCTTTTGAAGGCCCAGTGGGATTAAAAATGTTGTTTACTCTTTACTTCTGCAATATAAAAATAAAAAAGTGATTAAAATTTAAGTAGTCTTGAGAGAGTTTCTCTATCTAATTTCTTGAACGTTGGCGTGCATTAAAACTGGATCATTGCATAATGCTGTTGTGGTAAGTATTACTGCAGCACCTTGTTGAGCAACAAACAGAAATAAGAGCAGTAATTATTTTATAAATAGTCTAACAATTGATGTTCTAATTTTTATAAGATATTATGGTTCTATTATAGTTTCCTCTCTAAACCTCTGTGTTCACATAGTTAATATAATCATGAAATGTCCTTTGCAAGATGAAACTTGGCATCTAATTACTTACACCTAGGGTGACCAGATGTCCCAATTTTATAGGGACAGTCCCGATATTTGGGGCTTTTTTTTATATGGGCTCCTATTACCCCCCACCCCGTCCCGATTTTCAAACTTACTGTCTGGACGCCCTACTTACACCAGAAGGATATGGATATATTTATCTGTTTAATATATTTTGAGGTTGGGGAATGGTTTAGGTAGATATTATGAGAGAGGCAAAAAAGTAGGTTTTTTGTTTTTGTTTGTTTTGCATATGGAAAAATATGTATTTTTTTTAAAAAATGGCAGTTGGTGATACAACTTTTGGTATTGAAATTTCTTTCAGTATGTCAGGAATATTGATACTTTTGCAAATGTACTGCAGTTACACAGTAACACTTAATAAAACTGAATCTGGATTCAATGTTATCAATTACAATGAAGAAAAAGAAACATAATGATTATTTTACATTAACTAAGAAGCCATTCTCATCTCAATTAAATTAACATGGCATACTTCCGTCCCAGCTGTACGATACCAAAGTTTTCAGTTTGCTTGCACTGAGACTAGATGATAGCTCTTTTAGGATTCCTATTAATAAATAGTACAATTAATATAATGCATTTAATAAAAAAAGAAGGCTAGGGTGTTACTGAAGACTCTCTCACATGCGCGCACACAAAAGATTAAAAAAGAAAACTCACAATGAAGGAGGAAGCTCTGAGTAAGATTCCTCTATTGACCTCCAATGAAACAGAAGATGTATATTTCTGAAATCCCATCCTTTGACCAGTGTGTTAGAATTTTAGTGACGCCTTTGTTGAATTGTGTGTGTGTGTGTGTAAATGACACAATAGAATAGTGTTGTTAGAGTGAGGAAATACTTTTCTTGGTCTACTGCTTGCTTGTTTGGCAATTCTAATTGGAGGCATTGAAGTTGCTTTTGAACTTGCCATGTATATAGAGTGACCACCAGAAGTTCAGATGTGTTTTGAATAGTGTTGAAAATAGTAATATTTTTAGGTATTTTTTGTGTTATGTGCACTAAATCCCAATCCAAAACCCATTGAATTGGATCATGCTGTAGTGGGCCAAACTCTGTGTTCATTGCCAACCCCAAACTCCTGCAGATTGCTGAGGCCTTTCTGCGTGTTCAGGGAGTCCAGAACTAGATTTGACATTTATATAAGAACAATTTATTAATTAGGCTCCATTTTTGTGTGTATCCTAAGCAGCTGACAAGATGGGAAGGAAGGTTGGGAAGCAGATGTGCTTGCCTCATGTTATCTCTACATGTTCCCATCTCAGGATGTTGTATGCCATGCATAGTGAGCCAAGGAAGTAGTTTTATTGTATTCTGTCTAGTTCTCATACACCATCTGAGCACAATAGTATTCAAGTTCTTAGTAAGTGAGTTTATGCCTCCTCTGCAGATCCAAATGTTCCAAATCACTGTAATAAAAGGGCCAACCTACCTAACCATCCTCAGTCTCTCTCTACTTCAATGTGGTCTTTTTAAAAAGGTCAAAGAAAAGGGGAGAAAGGAGGGTCGTTATGGATGTGAACAGACAATATATGCAAAGAGTTCATTTACGGGTATGTAACCTTTCTATTCCGCTAAAGGCAGGCATTAGTGTTTAGAGCTGAACAGTGATGTAAGCGTGGGGGGAAGCTTGTTATTTACTAGCACAACACTTAAGTTTACAGCCTCTTTGAAGCAGTTTCTCATCACCATATTCATTGCTTTAATAAAGTAAATCTTTGACTCTACTTCATCGGTAACTGTCTGTCACAGCACACTTTTTTCCCCTATGTTACGGAAAGCACTTAATGATTTCCTTTCCCAAATGCTCCCCAATCCACCAAAAAGGTTTCCTTTTCCTGTAAAATATTTATTTTCAAGCTCTATTTTAATATATTTATTTAAGTAAGTTTATTATTGCATTTTTGTTGTAAAGAAAGATAATTAAAATTGATAAATTGGGAAGAAAAAGGAAATTATTTCAAATGTCTTTTAATCTCTTTAATTCCATTTTACTTTTATTTACTTAAATCCATTTAATTAGTATCTCTATTAATAAGCATATGTTAAATGCTACTTTCAGTTTAAAATCTGTGTGAATCAGGATTCAGTTGTCTGTAGATGAGGAGCACATGAGCCTGTCCTTTTTTTCTTAGTCTTGTACAGTATTAAATCACAAGTGTAACTTTGAAAACCTGTTTTGGGTGGAAACATGTTCTAACAACTGGTAATTAACCTATAAGAAGAGTGCCATCACCTATAAAGAAGCAAAAATAACAGTCTCAAACTTTAAACAGATAATACTGTTCGGATTTTCTTCCACTGACTAGTAGAAAAAACGGTATATCTTCTGTAGAGGAAAAAAAAAATCAGAGTTCACTGAGACTGTAATGTAAAGATTGTGGATCTTAAGCACTGTAATTAGCGTAACTAAATAGGAGATTTTTGTCCTTGCAATCATGTAGCTTGTAAAAAATAATGCATTGAATTTCATGCAGTTAAATATTCTCATTTGCACCTATATTTGTATCATGTAATATTCTCTCTCTCTCTCACACACACTTTCTTGTAGGCATTTCCAAGCCATTAAAGAATATTCTAGAAGAAAAAAAAAAACCCATGATCTTGTTTTCCTTCATATGGCCTTTGTCAGTGTGAGTTTAAAGTTTATAAGATAAAACAAATAGTTACAGAATTAAAAAAAGTTTAGTATTAGAAGGTGTACAGAGCAATGGTGCTTTAATTTGTTGTCTTCTGGCTTTACACACAAGTGTGTGTGTGTGTGTGTGTGTGTGTGTGTGTACCGGAGTGCATAGGTGTTATAACTTGTCATCTTCATGAACAGCTACACACATGTGCCCATGCAAAATAAGGCCCTACATCACTTCCATATTGACCCACATGATCTATGTATCTGTCCTAATGTATATTTGTACATATTTAAACATTTAAAACCTATAGGTCAATTCCCACCCCAAAACTGGATCAAATTCTATGCATTCATCTTGTGTGTGTCTTGGGATTGAAACCAGAAGTGATCTGTTTTTGTGTTTTGATTGTCCTGGGTCCAAACCCCCTGCTCCTCCTCATGGTGCTGTGGGAGGGTTGAAGCCTCAGTCCACTTGGGGACCCCATCCTTCATGTGGATTTAGCTCCGGATTTCTAGGCCACCATGACTATAGAATTCACCCAGCTAGTGAATGACTCTGCTTATACAACTAACTACACTCCCTTGATCCAGTGTGTGTTTGGATTGTGATTGGAGGTTGGAAAAATGGAAATCTTGGTCAAGTCACAGACCAGCTATTATCTCCCATGTCTTGAGATTGGGACTCACCTCTCCTATTAGAGTAAATGAATGAGCACTTCCAGAGAGCTCTGGCCAAGACAGACCACTCTATCAGATTGATAGGACTTTATAATAATCTCTTGTCCACAATCAACAGAATCATAAATCTACTCTGCTTGTGTATTGGACAGTGTTATCCTGAAGTACTGAGAATATTTCATGCCACTATGGGCCAGTGTCTGCTTTGGCTGCTGAAGGTTGAGACCATTGGCAATAGGGGATGAGCAGTAATTCTCTTAGGTAGGACAGTTCACCGTTTCCCTGAAGCAGTTTGTTTTACAGTTGTTGCCCAAGTAGGGTGACCAGACAGCAAGTGTGAAAAATCGGGATGGGGGTGGAGGGGTAATAGGAGCCTATATAAGAAAAATATCCAAAAATCGGGACTGTCCCTATAAAATCGGGACATCTGGTTACCCTATGCCCAAGCAACCGTAATCTGGCCAATTATTCTCCAGTAACTAATTTTCCATTTTTGGTTAAGATTCTTGAAAAAGTTGTTGTGAGACAACTCTTGAGTATCTGATTGGGTTGTCAAAGTTGGTACAGGCCAGGATGTGGTTCAGAGATTACAGGTGAACCACACTCTGATCAGTTAAACAGGTCCCAATGATTTTTTCAGAGTTGTTTTGAGGCAATCTAAACATGTATTTTGATTTGATAGTTTAATTACTGTTTGATAACTTTTGGGATTCCTGATGACATGTCAATGTGATTGTTGCCTGTTCCATTGTGCTCCAAATAGAATAGATATAAGGAGTCAGGTTCATATTTGCAATCGTTGACTTGCCATCCATTGTGTTTTCTCTCATAGAGTTCTGTCTGACTTTGGTATCACAACAGAGAACTTTGGCTTCATCTCCTGGCCCAAGAAATATGGGGAAGGGGCATTTTACTGGATGGTGCATGCTGAAAGGAGCTATAGAAATGCAAAGCCGCTCTCTATCCTGTCTATCTGCAGTCAAAACTACAAAGGGATATTCCTTAATTTACAGCGCCTTCCTTAATGAACAAGATTAGTTTTTTGCACTTCTTAATTATGAAATGACATTTCCAGTTAGTTTGCTTATTACTATAGTGGGTTACAGATTATGTTTTTATCTATTTGCTACATCCCTTCCCTTTAAAACTGAACTACCACTTAATTGCAATAGTTGTACCATAAACAATGGATTTTTAAAAAACAGCAACTTGGAAATATCTGCATCACATGCATGCTTTGTTTGGCTCTTTCAGCTTTTAGTTTCAAGCACTAGAGGTGTTTATGTGTAGGCACTGAATGCTTAGCAAAAGAGAAAAAAGAGCAACAGCATAGGATAGAAAAAATATTCAAAGAGAAGAAACCTGGTTTTTTGGACACTTTCAAAGACTTCAGTAAGAAGCAAATCTTCATTACTGGCATAGCTACAAAGTATTCAGTCTAATGCTTTATTATTGCTACTACAAAAAACAGCCATGATTAGAACGTGCTGCAAGCAGTCAACCCATTTCTGTATATTTCCAATCCCTAATTTTACAGACACTGTATCACATAATGAATACTGTAGTTTCCTTCTGTATTTTTTTGCTTCATAAGCTAGGTGTACTTAGATTTTCAGTTTATCTGTCAAGTGATAGAAAATACTTCTTGGCTGTATTTCATGCCCCATTTAGCATGAAGAGTTTAATGTGACAAAGGAAAATTAGTTGCTTGTTTTTGTTGTTTTATAATTAAGATCTCAGTTAGAAAATGAAAAGCTTTGAAGTTTGTTTAATTTCTGTATTTGCACAGTTCGTATAACTTTCTTGGAATTTTTAATTAAAATGTAAAATTGAGTGTCAGACACTCTAAACTTTGTTTTTCTGAATTTGAAAGGAATGTTTTTAAACACTTGGGTTATTTCTTGAAAATTTTGCAGCAAAAAAACCAGACATAATGTATATGAAAATATACAATGAATACATTATGAGCAATTAAAAACTATACTATAAAATCAGGAACACCAATATGTAGATTAACCCTGAATTGCTTTCCTCTGTATTTTGGAGACATGGGCTATTAAGAGTTCTATCCAGTTACCTGGACTGCTGTAGGAATAGATTTTTCTACTGAGATGTTTTAGCACAATGATTAATGTCTGTCATAGGATTTCAGTCTTTAAATCCTGTGGATTTTTCTTAGGGAAAAATGAGGCATAGTCACAAAATATAATGGGAAATGAGTATAATGGGGGTAAGGAGTTTTATGTGAAGCATCAGGGAAAAGAAAACTCTAGGTCCCCTTTCAGGATTGCCCCCCTTCACTCCTCCCCTCCTCGTAGGAGCTCAGCCTCCTCTTGGGCTAGGGGGAGGAAGGTATCCCTAGCTGATTGGCTGGGTTGAAGAGCACAGCAGAAGGCCATTGGCTGCCACATCTGAAGGGAGGGCTTTTCCCTTGTCATTCTGCACTTAAGAGAAACATCTCACTCTCTCTCCCACTCAGAATCAGAGTAGGTTTCCAGGTCTTGTTGTGGGCAAATTTTTTGGGGGTAACTGAGAAGGAAGTTCACTGCCAGGTTGTCTTAGATGGTGTGAGATTTTCATCTTTTCTCGTCAGCCCCGGGCAGATTAAAAGGGAAGGTGTTTGTTGTTGGAAGTTGAAAGGTTTTCCTGGTGCAGGTGTGGCTAGGTGTTCCTAGTTTAATATGGCTGTAACTCCCGAATAAGCTGGAATTGGAATCAGAAGAGGGCATCTCCTAAAGAAGGTGGGGAAAGAGGCTGGAGCCCCCCAGGCCATCAACTTCAGCCCTTCGCTTGTATGTTGAGGTCTCAGAAATGATGTTGGGACAAGGTTAAAGATTTGGAGGTTAGGGGGCAGCGGCTGTGGGTCACCCTCCCTTAGGTAGTATGGATTATTGAAGTAAGGTTATGTGCACTGCATGGGTTATTACCAGATGGTCTACCAGATGTGTTAAGTTAAAAAAAATGACAACATTGCAGCCTGGGTAAGCCACATTACTGGTGTCAGGTCTTGTCTTCCTGACGTGTCCAAGTAGGCTTGTGTGCAGTAGTATTAGAGCTGTGTCAGTCCCAGGATATTAGAGAGATAAAGTGGGTGAGGTAATATCTTTTAGTGGACCAACTTTTGTGGGTATGAGACACAAACTTTGGAACTACACAGAGCTCTTTCTCAGGTCTGGGAAACATACTCAGAATGTCACAGCTAAATTAAGATCAAACAGTTTAGCATAAGTAGTTAGCACATATTTTAAGGGATCATTCAAGGTAAAATGGCCCATTAACACCCCTGTAGTCCTAGGACAAAAAATGGGTTAGTGGGTTATAGATTGTTGTAATAAACCATAAAGCCAGTGTCCTTATTAAGATATGATTTTTAGTGTCTAGCAAAGTTAAGAATTTATGCTCCTAGGCTTATCTTTTGAAAGTGTTGTGCAGGTCTCCTTTGAGGATGAAGAGTGATAGGTCAGATATAGAGTGATCACTTTGTGAAAGGTTTCAGTGTAGTAGCCGTGTTAGTCTGTGTAAGCAAAAAGAAAACAAGAAAAATACCTGTGGCACCTTAGAGACTAACACATTTATTTCAGCATAAGCTTTCGTGGGTTAAGAACCCACTTCATCGGATGCATGGAATGGAACATACAGTGAACAGATATTTATACATTCAAAGAAACATGATAAGGTGGAAGTGCCTATACCAACATTAAGAGGCTAATTAATTGAAAGGAACTGTTATCAGTAGAAACTTTTGAAGTGATAATTAACATGGCCCATTACAGACAGTTGACAGAAAGGTGTTAAGAGGGGGAAATAAATTCAATTAACGTAATGACTGAGCCATCCACAGTCAATATTCAAGCCTAAGGTAATGGTATCTAGTTTGCATATTAATTCCAATTCCGCAGTTTCTCGTTGGAGCCTGTTTTTGAAGTTATTTTGTTGCAAAATTGCTACTTTTATATCTGTCATTGAGTGATTAGGGAGGTTGAAGTGTTCACCTACTGGCTTTTGAATGTGATGATTCCTGATGTCAGATTTGTATCCGTTTATTCTTTTGCGTAGAGACTGTCCAGTCTGGCCAATGTACATGGCAGAGGGGCATTGCTGGCACATGATGGCATATATCACATTGGTAGATGTGCAGGTGAACGAGCCCCTGATGGTGTGGCTGGTGTGATTAGGTCCTATGATGGTGTCACTTGAATAGATATGTGGACAGAGTTGGCATCGGGCTTTGTTGCAAGGATAGGTTCCTGGGATAGTGTTTTTGTTGTATGGTGTGTGGTTGCTGGTGAGTATTTGCTTCAGGTTGGGAGGCTGTCTGTAAGTGAGGACTGGTCTGTTTCCCAAGATCTGAGAGAGATGCATCCATTCCATGCATCCGATGAAGTGGGTTCTTAACCCACGAAAGCTTATGCTGAAGTAAATTTGTTAGTCTCCAAGGTGCCACAGGTATTTTTCTTGTTTTCTTTTCACTTTGTGAAAAGCGTTCACCCACATGCGATAGGGTGTTTTTGTCTTTTATCATTTTCTGTATGGGTTCATGCGAGAGCATAGTGATTGGCTTCCCCTACATAGTTGTTGTTGGGGCATTTAGTGCACTAAAGCCCCATATTATGATTGGCATGTGTAGGACTCATGGGTCTTGCAAGGCGTGTTGTGTGTTGATCACGGTAGCTATGGAGCAGATGCGGGTTTTGCATCGGTTGTTCTGGCAGGGTTTGGTGCTGCTTTGAGTTGGTGTTTCCTGGTCTGTGGACCATCAACAATCTATACTATAAAATGGCCTAGAATAACATTAGTTTAAAATATTACATTAGTCTAAAATAAACCAGTAAAATAGGCAAAATCTATCTAGAATCTAAAATACAGTTGTGATGGCACACACAAGGACTTGGCTCTGTATTAGTTTTACTGGTGATATATTAACACAGTGAATTATAAGAAGATACGGACAAATTTAGACTTTAGCCACCAATTTACAATTCTGAAACATGAAGATGTGTAACTTGAAGATACCTTCATTTTCAAACAGGATAGTTTTATTTAAAATTGATTAGTAGCAATTCACAACAGCTTGCCAAATTGCTAATGGAAGCTATTTGATTCAATTCTGTCATATAATTTAAACACCATTTCACTGCATATAGTTTAACCAGAAAAGAATTGCAGCTTTCAGCCAGTCATTTATTATTATTCTTTTCATAAATATTTTCCAAGTCCAAAAAAACCTTACATATGCCTATACAGTGAAAGTTGTGTTCAGTATGTGGGTGCTTCAAATGGCTAATTTGAAAAATGTCACAGTATTAGTTTTCACTTACGTATGTCAAAAAGCTTTTATATCTACATGTCAGGAGTTTTTTACCTGATTTTTTTGTGTGGAGTGTGCATTTAATACTAAATTACAAATTGGATTCTGCTGTTAACTAAGGATCCTATTCAGCAGAAATTATATGCAGGTTTTTTCAGAGGGGAATCTGGCTCCCATGCCCAATGAAGTGATACAGAGGGGAACTCTTGGCCATGAAATCACTTTTGTCAAGATCTGAATATGCATTCCACAAACGAGTTGCTAAGGGTGGAGACTTTGATTGCTTTCTCCTCCCACTGCAGAACTGTATTCCATTGCTGAAAAAACACCCTAAATAAGTAGTTTCGGTTATTTAGTTTCAAAGTCAATCCTGTTAACTAACGAAGTGATGACATAATGCTCTAATACTACAAAAAGACGCACTATACACATCATTGCTGTTTTGATACTATTGGATAGGATTTTGCACATCCAATTGTATGAAGAATCAGTCTCTCTTAATATGGCACTTTGCCTACACACCTAGTAGTCTGCCAATTGCAGCTGCTAAGGTACCAACCAAATAGGCGTATAGAAAGGTGCAGTATAATAAAAAGAAATGCAAGGCCTGCTGTTCTTTAGAAGAAATATTAAATTGTAGTCACTTCTGTCAGGCTTTAGTGGCTTCCAGGGGGAACTTGAAGAATCCATGGCACTTCTTGAAAATTGTGAAGGATTATTCTGCTGTTCTTACAAATATTTCTTCAGTTTTAAAAAAAAATATTTGAATGTTTGGTGCTCAAATATGGCAATGGATACTGTGATAGGGGCTACCGTCTGTCTGGAAGTTCAGCATCCCATCACTGGCTTTTAGACATTGGAGTTTTATATGGGGGGTGACCTGGTCAAGTATGCTGTGACAGGGTTGGACTCACCCCTGCGGCACCTCCTGCTGGTTTCAGTCGGGAATTAGCTCACCAGCCTCTGGAGCGCCCTCTGCAGGCCAGTGATCTGCCTGACCACTCTGGCCCCATGTCCCTCCCAGGACCCGGTGCCCTTTTAACTGGGGTGCTGCCCCCTGGCAGTACCCCTAGATCTGGGTCTCCCCTCCCCAGGGGAACCCCCAACCCACTATCCCCACCTCGCCTCAGTCGTAGGCTACTGCCAGTCACCAGCTAGCCCCCGCACCCTGGGGCAGACTGCAGTATAAGCCACTCATCACAGGCAAAGGGGGTTTGGACCTGCTGCCTCAGCCTACCCGTGGGCTGCCCCCACAATCCCAGTACCTAGTGGGGCCTAACCCTAGGCCACAGCCTGGGGTTTTCTCAGGCCGGAGCTCCCCAGCTCCTCTGGCCTTCCCCAGCCATGCTCCACCCTAGGTACCTGGTCAAGTCCCTGCAGCCAAGCCCTTCTCCCTCTAAAAGCAAAGAAAGTCTCTGCTTCAGGCCCACTGCCCTTTTATAAGGGCCAGCTGAGCCCTAATTAAACTGGCCACAGCTGTGGCTGCTTCCAATCAGCCCAGCTTCCAGCCTCAGCCCCTCAGTGCATGAGCGGGTATCCACCCCGCTACATATGCCTAAGACATCTAACTGACTAATGTCATTGATGTGTGGTAGTATGTTCTGGGAATGTGAGTTTGGCTGGAGAATGTAGGGTTCTTTCCCCATAAAAACTTGATTCAAGCCTAGCAAGAGCAGACTGCAATAAGGGGGTCAAGAAAATGGAGTTCCAGCCAGTGGATAGGGTGCTGCTGCCTTGTCCTAGTTTGGACAGCAAATTCCTGGCAACTTAGGAAGACCTTGAGGCTGTCTAGTGAAGAGGTCCAGCTGATTATGAAATTTGGTACCCAGAAAAGTGAAGGGGAGAAAGAGTGAACTAATCCCATGAATTTGTGGAAACTTTGATAGGCACAGAAAGATCTCTTCAGTGATCCTGAACATTAACTAAATAACTTAACTTCCCAGTATCCCAAAGGAGCGCAGGGCTGAGTGATACTCCCTTGGAAGAGGAACTCAAAAGATATGAAAAATGGAAAGTCTATAATATAGAAGATGACTTTGGAAAGGTTTCTTCTTCTATGCCAAGGAAAACTTTCGTGGTAGTTAAGTCTGATCTGAAAAAAGGTTTTTTTTTCCCCTGCAGAAAATGCAACCGAATGCATGCTAGGAGAATTTTAAATCAGCTACTTAGGATATACTTGATAGGGAATGGGCAAATCTGACCTTTGGTGAGTAAAGTGGAAGCCTTAGTGGTGAAGCTCCACCAAACCCTCAAACAAAATTGGAAATCTGGTTCTTTTGTGGTCTTGCTGGATAGTCTCAGCAGTTTGTGCCACCTTTTTACTTCATTTTCTGCAGCCATAATAGATGTACAGAACAATTGGCTCTGAACCAGATTAATTGGTCCAAGAGATATGACCAACACTTTAAGGCTAATAAATAATTCTTCATAGTCACCCAGCCATGCACAGTCCATTCTTCAAAAAAGAATTAGTTTTATAAATAGATACCTCAGAGAGATCTCTTTCAGCCATACTATCTCACATATAGGTGTCAGGGGAAAACACTTACCTAGGGGAACCACTTCAGGGGGAAGGAGTGCTTGGCAATCTGTAGAGCTGCAGTATTACCTTTTCATTCTGGTCTCGAATATTGCATTCGCTGATGGTTATAAACTATCGAAGTGGCCAACCCTTGGCTTGTCAATGCCATTGGTTTTATATACAGCATCATCTGGGGAAGGAAATGGTGATGTTGATTTATTTTCCTGGGTTCTATGGACTATTGGAGCTTTTGTAACAGTGTGTGAGCATACCAACTGACATGGTCACAGAGATGTGTTTGATGGCATATGCTACCTGTCTGGCTCTCAGGATGACTCTGAATGCTGGGCTCTCCCAAGAAGAGTGGGAATCTTCCTGATCCTGAGCTTGCTGACAGAATTTAGGGACTAGATGGTGTGATGGGGCAAGGCCAGAGGGCTATAGGAAAGTGGTAAGGAACCAGTATGTTAGCCCCAGGCTAAACAAATCCCCGATACCTTATGGCAGTTGCTCCAGGTTAATCAAGACACCTGGGGCCAATTAAGAACTTTCCAGAAGGCAGGAAGGTTGATTGAGACACCTGCAGCCAATCAGGGGCTGGCTGAAACTAGTCAAAAGCCTCCCAGTGAGTCAGTGAGGGGCGCATGTCAGGAGCTGTGGAAGGAGGTTGTGTGTGAGGAGCTGGGAGCAAGAGGCACTAGGAGCTGAGAGTAAGAGGGCGTACTACTGGAAGATCCTGTGGTGAGGATAAAGAAGGTGTTGGGAGGAGTCCATGGGGAAGTAGCCGAGGGAGTTGTAGCTGTCGTGTAGTTGTTCCAGGAGGCACTCTAAACAGCTGCAATTTCCAGGGCCCTGGGCTGGAACCCGGAGTAGAGGGCGGGCCCGGGTTCCCCCCAAACTCCCAACTCCTGATCAGACACAGGAGGAGTTAACTTGGACTGTGGATTCTACTACAGGGGAAGATCTCTGAGGCAAGCAAAATCCGCCAATAAGCACAGGACCCACTGAGGTAGAGGAGGAACTTTGTCACAATGGGAAAGGGTTATGGGTCTGGGAGGTCAAATCAAGCCAGCAAATTGAGTCCACGTGGAGCTCATCATGCAGCCAAACCCAGCAGATGGAAATGAGCCTGTCAGATATTTGTTAGGCAGAGAAGGATGCCAGTAGGAGATTTAGTGGAATAAGCAGAACATGTTTTGGGAGAAAATAGCAGAGCCTGAACATCCGCACAGGTAGTTTGTTTTACATGTCATCACGTTCATTTTATTTGCTCAGTATCATTAGGAGAGAGAAGCCAAATTTTGTAGTGGCTAAAGCTTGACATTTGCAAATTATACACTTTATAAGCTTTCATGTGGTCTCAGATGCAGAAGTGTTCCCATTGTGCAGAACAGTTTCTAGTGCTCTTTCATGCTCTTTCATGGAGAGTGTTTCAAAGACTGAGCCACTATCTTGCATTCTCTGTCTCTCTGCCCGTACCACTATCTTAATGAAGGTTTCATTACTTTCTTTGGTAATGTAGTTTGAGTAGGGCCAGATGACATAGCACTTGTACTTCTCAGACATCAACACAATTTTTGGAGGGCAAGATTAAGAAAATATATTAATAAACAAAGTGACAGCTTCACTCTCCTGAAAGTGTGTGTGGGTTGATTTGTTTTTGTTGTTTTATTTCTCTTCGCTTTGCAAATAGAGACTGCTGCATCTCCGGAGATTAAAGCCTTCCAACTGGTGAAGTGATACTCATATGAATGAGAATATTTTTTTTCTATGAGTTCTTCTTTTATCCTAATAAATGAAGTTTAGACAAACAATGCTTCTAATCATATCAGGGATATTAATTTTGGAGGAGAAAGAAATGGAATAGGAACTCTACTTCTGGAGATCTAGCATTACAACTTGGCTGTATCCTGAAAAATAACTGTTTTATTATGAGAATATTTAGTTTCTGATTACCCCTATGCTATATAGATCGTTAAAAAGTTAAGTTTTACCATTAAAGCTATTTTATTTCCTTTCCACTTTGATATAGTAAATATATTTCAGATATTCTTTTGTTAGTTTGAGATGTACTTTTGAAAATCTTGTAAACTTTTCAAATGAAACTTACGATAGGTGAGTTACCGAAGATTTTTACAAACTGGACCTTACCTTCTCAGTAACCAATTTTTTCTTGTCTCAAAACTCTCATTAATTTTTCACAGGCTTGTGATAGATAGTTTTTATTTATTCACGTCTGAGGTTCTGTTGTGTGAAAAGGACTCATTTTATAACATTACATATTCATGGCTTGGGATAGATGGGATAAAGAACTTATTATTAATGTGTCACGGTGGGAAACTTACTCTAGGTTCATTTGCGAACCTTGTTAAATTTGGTACGGTCAGCAGACAGTACTGAAATTGTTGATACGTTTTATTGTAAAAGGTCAAAGAGGTTCATTGATGCTTCCTTGTCTAAACAACACAGGTAAAATGGTTTCATTCCAGATGTTTTTGAAACAGGGTAGCAATAAAGGAAGAGTAGGAGCAAAAATGTATGTACAACAGTAGAAAAAAACTGTACGTAATACCCTTTCTTTTATCACATTCTTTTAGGACTACTGTTTGTCACAATGTCTACTGACATCTGACATGTATTTAATATTTCTGCAGATTCTCTACAATTAACCAAACTATAGTATATATTCATTATATGAATCGGTATCAAAGTCTTACCAAATGTGTTTTTTCAGTTCACAGCAAATTAATTTAGTCTATGAAGACTCATTGTAGGCATGTTTCACTGAGATTAAGGGGAACATTCTCCTCTTCATAATGTGGAATTCCACAGTGCAGAATTCTGTTACACATTCTATCTTCTTTCTGCATGCAGAATTCCCACTGATTTCAGTTGGATCCTATGTATTGAACATATGAAGAATATGCAATGAAGCTCTTCAGTACAAATGAAAGAGGATAAGTTTGGCCTAATATTCTAGCTATTTTATAATCTTAACATTTCACTTATTCTACAGGAAGCAAGTGCCTTTTTTACAGGGGGTCTGTGAAATCCATCTTACAAGGGCAGAAATCCCATACATGTTAGATGGAATTTTAAAGTACCAGCACTGTATGTATTGCATGTATTTAGACTTTATAAAATAAGAGCTGTTCAATTAAATGTTTGCATATACCCATCTTTTAGATGCAGAGAAAAGGGACAACAGGAAATATTTCTCTTTTACAAGTTAGATATGTTTTTTGCAGCTTTTATGACATAAGTGGTAAAGCCTATGCAGTGAGGTCATTGTTGTACTGGAAAACTGAAGAGATTTATACCAAGTATACTCTAAAGCAATATGTTTTGTACAAAGAAAATGTTGTAGATGAAAATGTGGACATTTAAATTAATACTTTTTTGAACATTTGAGCATCTGCTTAAAATGAAGGGAACAGAAAATTGTCCTGGTCGACATTTTTTCACAAACGTTCTTTTTCTCTGAAAACAAACACACACAGAAGTGTATCTCAAAAATTATTAGTTGTGATAAATAGCATTAAAGGACACTTTCACCTTTTTGAAGCCACCGATAATCTATAACAGATATTTTAACAAAATGTTTCAGTAATATAAAATGCTCATTTTTAACAGGGGTTCCTTTGGTGGTTCAGTGGTATTATATTGCCATTTATACTAGAAGAGCTGAGAAAACTGTAGTCTATTAAGTGTTTGTGAGTGTGCACATATACATACAGTGAAATAATATCCAGTGTAATGTGCAGTGACAGTCAAAATTACAGCTTTTCTCCGCCGCAAGGGTACTTCTCTGCCAAGTATAGTAATATTGTTGTAGCAGTGTTCAAGGTTGTCAGCAGTTCTGGGTTACTCTGCAGAGAGCCATAACTGTGTGTGGAAGCAAGGAGCTTCCTGTCAAGGGAAATACTATAATTTTGATATATATTTGTTGGTGCCAAACTGCAATTAAATAGGAGGCATTGGAAGAAGGTTTTATTTAACCAACTTGAACTTTTTGATTAATTAATTAAAAAAAACCACACACCTAGTATTTGTATGTTTTTAAAGAACAAACTGATCTAGTATTTGTCCACATGTTTGTTACTCAATTGAATTTGGGCTTTATTAATTTTATCTATCTTTTTTTTATAAGGTGAATTAGTGCATATTGAAGATATATGGCACACATCACTGTTAATTTAGCACACAATACTGGGGTTATGTTGCTCTGTTAATTTACTCTCATGAAATTATGTATTTTTATAAGGTTTTTTAAAAATGTCCTGAAAACCCTTTTTCCCTAAAGCAGTGTATTGGCAAATGTCTGGCCTTCCGCAAAGTATCAACATAAAGAACCGAAGGAATTTCTTAGAGATAACAGCTCCTTATCTATTCACGAAAAGGTGATGCTGTCAGTTGGGTCCACAGTAACAATGTTATTCAGATGAAAATCACATTGTTTCTTGTACAACTAGGAAAAAAAATGTGGGGGGAGGAAGACACTGGAAAACAAGTATTATTTTAAAAAGATGTTAGTCTCAGAGGCCCTGATTCTCCAAGATAATTAGACATTGACCCAACTTGTCAGCACTTGTGTAGTTATATTACTTGCACATTTAAAGTTGGGCATGCTCTGATGTAACCCTGAAAAATTGTGGACCAAGAATACACCTTTCATGTACAGTCATTCACAAATTAAGGCCCTGATCCAGCAATATGATGTACATGGGTGGGTCCCTCCCTCCCATTGACTTCAGTGGCCTTGGCTCCCTAGAGTGTACCCATGCACCACACGTTGAAGGATCAGGGGCTTTATATGTTTTTCATTTTCCTGGATTATACATGTCGAAAAAGTGCTTGCTTTTGTCTCTTGTCTTTTTCAATAAATACGTATTGAAGAGAAAGTATGTATTAAAAAATCGTAAGCATTTTTGTACTGTTTTCTGCATTCAAATACAAATAAACTAAATTCAGATTCTTCATATTGAGGGATTGAAATAGAAGGGAATAGGATTATAGGCTACTATTTTCCTCAAAGAAAATTAGAGGAAAGGAACCTATTGGAATATTTCCATCATCAGGAATAAGATGTTCCACTGATTGTTGATATAGCCACAAATTTCCATGTCAGTTAAACCTATTCTAGAAATACAGTATGCAAAACGTACATAATTATAGTACATGGTATAGATTACATACATATTAAAAAGCTACAGCTATATCTTCAGGCAGTTCATTAGTTAAGCTAAATGCAAAATGTAATACTGCCATTGCTATTTGCAGTGAGGCCTTCCTCATCATCTATATGCACACCTCTAGCCAGTGACACACAAGTGCGGGTATTATGATGGCTACTTTGCAAAGAGAAAGGGCTATAAAAAAAAAAGCAAGAGCTTGGGTTTGACAGGAAATAAAAATATAGAAAATATTTGCATATGACTTTATTTTTCTGTGCCTGCTCACAATGCTTTGACATAGGACCAATTTCAGCCTGATTTTTTTCCATCTGATAGTAGTGATTACGCTTTCTTATAGCTACAAAGGCAGTAAACTCTACTAGGTCCACTTTGAATGCCACAAGCTAGATCAAACTGTGAAATAGCAAGGTAACAGCTTCCTCTTCCAGAGACGAAACTTTTGCATCAGAGCTCTGTGGGAAAGAAAAAAAAGTGTGCCATTATTGCAGATTCTGTATATTTTGTTCTTTGTTGCTTGAATTTAGAGTGACATTTTGTGAATTTCTGTTGTACATAGTTACAAAGTGGCTTCAATCTGGCCTGCATTTAGGGTTCTGAGTATGTAAATTCTGTGTATGAAATCCTGGCAGTATTGAATTCAATGGCAATTTTGCCATTGACTTCAGTGAGCCCAGGATTTCACCCTGTCCCTTCAGTGTAAGGGCATTAGTGCTTAGACAGTGATCATGAAGGTGTTTGCATGGAAAGATGGGCACATGTGTGGTCCTATATTTTAATCTCTCTGCTATATGATGTGTCACTAAAAAGTTTACCAAATATAAGGTCTTTCTGTATACTGTACTAATTTTTATTATTATTTATTTTTATTATTGTTGCTATTGAATAAACATATTGCTCAGCAGGGCAGGTTATTTTCTTCATGCCTTGTTGTTGCAATTTGAAAACAGACACACTTTTCTTTAGCTCATGAAGAATGCAGCAGCATCTGTTCTTGACTTCTTGCAGTTTTCATTCTTCAGACAATACGTTCAGAATTTTGAAACACTTAAGAAATCTGAAATTAAAATTTTTGTCCCTCCTTCAAAACAGTGGTTACCCTGTGACAACAGTGGGCTGAGCTAAATTCAGCTACATCAAGGAAGAGCTATAAAAGTAGATAGATTGCCCTCTAAGCTTCACTTTATTGGATATTGTAATTGACATATAGTTGTCATTTATAATCATCTGTCCATTTCTGTGAGTTGGGAGCAGTAAAGTTAATTGTGGCTGCTCATTTGCATTAATCTTACCTCTGAAGGGTACAGTAACCCATTAATATCATGTCATGATGAATTATCACAAATAACATTGAACATATTGATTAATGATCTCTGAGATTTGTATCTCGTTAAAACATTTTGTTAGCTCTTTAAACTTTTAAGCAGACAGTCAATGTATGCAGGAAAGGTTTAGAGATCATCCAAGAGGTGATGAAAAGTTATGGCATACATTTTGGGTCACTAATTAAAACTTAGTAAAAAGGTTTCTTAACATTTTTAAAAAATGCTTTTCTTTGGCAAAGTAAGCTATGCAGCTTACCTGCTTTTTAACCACGAGAATTGTAATGCGATTGTCCATGAGGGAGAAAACAATAATTCTGCTGTGACATTATAATTAAAACAAACAAACAAACAAAACCCCAGGATATTAGTGGGTGAAGAAAGTGGCTACATTTCATGATTTAAAAAAAACAAAGAACAGTCCAGTGTCTTAGTTTCTACCGTGTACCAAGAAAGAGCATCAGTCACATCTAATCCACATAAAACTTTTCTTTTGCTTATTTAACATTAACCTGAAAAATAATGAAAATGTAATGCTTTTTTCCCCCCCAGTAACTTTTGAAACTTAGATGTGTACTGTTGAGATAAATGGAATGCCAAACATTGGATCATTATATAATTCTACACTTTTATTACAATGTTTTAAAAATTTCACTGAACTGAAACACGTTACTACTGTAAGCTAAAAAACAAAAGGAACTTCGTGAAGGTGTGGGGAAATTTGTAGAGTTTCAGAAAGCAATGATTGACATTTTACTGTCCCATCAAAAAGAATTACTTCTTCTGGATGATTGGGTGAGTAGAGTCTTTTAAGGATCTATTAAATATTAGACATTATTTAGTAGCATCATTTATCAAAGGGGGATTCGTTGTCTCCTTACACAAGTTTGAAGATGATTATAAATGATTGGGGCCTTTCCAGTAGCTAATGACTTCAGTAGCTTCCCTCTCTACAGCCAAAGACCTAAAATGTTCCTTTACTTTTTGTTTGCAGTGCTGTTGTAGCCGTGTTATTCTCGGATATGGATGATGAGGTAAGGTGGATGAGGTAATATTTTTTTATTGAACCAACATTGGTGAAAGAGAAGCCTTTGAGTTTACAGAGACCTAAAGAAGAAGTCAGTGTAAGAGTGTAAGCTTGTCTCTCTCACCAACAGAAGTTGGCCCAATAAAATATACTACTTCACCCCACCTTGCCTTTTCTTTTTGTTGAACTGCCAATATAGTCCTCCCCTTCCACTTAATTGGCTGCTACAAGCAATCATTTTTAGTGCTCTCCCGGTGTCATCCGTATTAGATTTTTGAGCTCAGGAAGGTGATGCACAGCATACAGCTCTTCCTGAAATTTGAGCTGCTTCATTCCGTTACCTTACCTCACGCTATTTTTACTAATCCAAAATGAGACTAGCCAGTTACTTAAAATTCTTGAATATCCCACAGGCTCCTCAGTGCAAGAGCCATACATAATCTTAGGCTTGTAACCATTTCTGCTGTTACTTCGGATGAAATACATATCACCTGCCACATACCCAAGTAAACAGGCTTTGCATAGGAGACCAATATGAAGATTTTGGGCAAAGAAAACAACCTTCACTAACTTGGAGACATGACATAAGGCACCTTCTCAGATGTGCCATGACTCCTAGTACCTTGGACTTTAGTAGAGGGCACTGCCGACACTGGCTCTTCACCCCTCCACATGCTGAAATTGCAGCCAGTGGATCAGCACATTTCACTAACTTCTCTCATTGCCATTCTCTCTTGCCAGTCTATAATGCCTTTCCATAATTCCATAGAAAGAGTTGCCCTGGAGTTTGGCTCAGTAGTACACAGGAGTCTTTGAAGTAAAGGATTGCATTGCAACTTTAACTTACCATTGGGAGCTCAGATTTATGGTTGGGGTTCCAGAACACAGCGTATGATATTATATACAATATAAGCTACAATACTGTCGGCTGAGGAGTGGGAAACAAAGTGGAACAATCACTCTTAATCAACTTGCTTTTATTGGTGTAAGAAAGAGCCTTAACATTATGTTAAGAGATGTCTGTGCATAATATTTATTTTGAAATAATAAAACAATCACTTCCATTTCATATTAAATCACTTGGGAAAATCAGCCATTTTATTATTCAGTTAATTTAAACCTTTCTGTTTGTCACCTAAAGTGTACTCAGTGCATAATGCATGTTGTAGGGAGGGTTTTTTTGTCCAAAAAAGTGTGTGGGGAACACAAAGTGGGTTCATTTCTACTCGTGGTATTAATTCTTATTCATTCTAAAAATCTGCTAACGGAAATATTTCCATTCAGCTCATTAATCAATTGTGATTTTCATTCCCTTGTTTTGTAAAAGCTGTTGCAATAAATATTTTTTTCACAAAGCGAAAATCCAAGAGATGGATGCAGTAAGCGTAATTAATAGCACCCAGTTACAGAAGATCAGCAAGTTTGTGAGATTCACATGCTGCTTTACCATATGGCTGCCCAGTAGGCGAAAAATTTGATTAATGTTTTTGAAGTAGATTTTTTCAACAAATATTACAGCCCTAGATGAGGAATTTTACTTTCTAGTATTGCTAGACTTAACTAAAATAACAGATCCTTTGATTTAAGCTAAATAATATTTTGATCCAGTGAAACGTAACATGCAAAAAGAATTACGGTTCTGTTATACACAGAAGGAACAGACACTGTCTTTGTTTATAATTAAGTCCAAAATGGTTAAAATTTCATTGTTAATTTTTTAAAAAATTGGTTGTGATTTAAGATGGCCGTACCAGTACATGTCTATTGTAGGAAGAATATTTTTTTTCCAAAAGGACAATAATTTGATGATAATATAGTTAAATTGATTTACTTGCCAGTACCATTTAATTTTCTGATTCCATATGTACAAGATCAAGGTTGAGTGGCTTGTTGAGAAATTGATAATTTCATTAGGATGTTATCTTAAACCAGTTTACAAGACAAACTGCATAGTTTATTAACTGCATTTATTAAATATTATCAGAACAACTGTAGCTAGTGGTTAATCATTCAATAATAGACATTCCTGAATATGTTTGCCTAAAATAATTTTTTTTACAAAAAGGTGCATCATAAGAATGTCACTATTTCATGTTGAGTGTTCTCATGTGAAGCTAACACACAGCAGGAAGTTCTGCTTTTCTCGCAAATTTTCAGTTTAATAGAAGGAACATCAGCAGCTGGCGAAGTACAGATTCAGGGTGCTGAGCCCGAAATGGAATGGAGAAAAGCTCTGAATGGAAGTCTTGCTGAGCTTCCAAAGTACTAAAAGGTAAAGCATTTTACCTAACATTAGCAAAACAACTTTGCCAGTTTGGTTTCTTCTAATACCTCATGTAATGCTGAGGTTCCGAGTCTGATGAGATGCTAAAGTTGAATGAGTGAGAATTTCTAAATTTAAAAAGATACAACTTTTGGAATTGTTACAATATATCAAATTAGAAATCAGTAACTGAATTTTAAAAGTATGTTAACGTGAAAATGCTTTTTGATTTGAATGGCTGTACATTTCCCCCAGATTAAGTTTCTTGGCACAAAGATGTTGTCAATATTGCTTATTTGTGGGAGTGGGTGGAAACTTGAAACCAAAAAGACAAGAGAAAAACAAAGGAAAATAGAAGGTACCCATTATGTGGATTAGTCGAAAGAAACCTTTCACCTTTGGCAATTCTAGATAGTAAGTGAAAGTAGGTGGTGCTCAGTTGCATTAATTTGTGTTAAACATCATAGAAAAGCAAATCACATAGAAGGGTTTGAAGATGTTTATTTTGGAGGATATGAACATCAAGATGTCATATGCTGTAAATTAAGAGACATCTAACAGATGACAAAGAAACATGTCCAAACCCCATCGTCATAACTTAATAAGACTTGCTGGATTGTTGTATTTTTTTGAGATAGGGTAATTAATTACATGGTTATGAACTTCTCAGGGTTATTTTGTTGAAGACTGGCTCTAATGTTCTTTTTTGTTTTTGCTTTACACTATCACATTTATTACAATTTGGACAAAGTATCTGAACATTCTTAAGTTTTTCTTTCTGTATTTTTTTTGTTCCTGTCTGTATAGATTGTCAATGTTTTGTAAGTCAGAGCACATTTTATCCCAGAACTTGCGTTAAATTGTGCCATCATTTTCATTCTCCTACTATGAAATTGCATGTTCACCTATTTTTGCATGAAGGGTTGTGAATCAACTCTTCAAGAAATAAAAATGAGAGATTAGATATTATTTTTAAATAGTAGAACTAAATTCTTAGTTGGGTGTCTACAGTGGAAGCTTATTCAAAAACTGTATGATTCATTTTTTAATACCATAGGATGCATTTATATTTAATCTAAAAAGACAGTTTTTTCCTTGTAATGATGGCTTGCTTTCTATTTTCTTTACAAAGGGACAAAGCTTTCCTGTTAATGTTCACAGTTTTAACTATTTCAGAGTTATTGGTCTGCTGTAAATCTGTCAAGAATGTCTGTAAAAAGATTGTCTATATGAAGAGACCGTAGAGTGGTCAGTCTAAAAAGCTCCTTAGAGTAGTACTTTGAATTTTAAATCACACATGTAATTCAAAGGTAATGTAACTTGCAGTGTTGGGCTTCAGTCCATTCAGTTAAATGGAGAAAAATGACTGACGTAAGGAATGAGTTATTGATTCGTTGTGGGAAAACGACTTCTGTAATATAGGAAGTATGGTAAAAGGAACAGCTTAATTATTTAGGGGGCACTGTTGAAAAAAGTGCTTTTGCAGCACTGCAAATTGTCTAGATAGGAATTGTACAACAAGGCTCTTTAATAATTCTTTCTTAAAGGCAAATTATATGGGAGATTCTTTTTTTTTCTAAAACAAAACTCATATTTACCTATTTCATAGTAGTGCAGCTAAGCCGTCATAAACAGGTAATGAAATAAAATTGAAATTTCATTCTAAAAGTTCTATGCACAGCAGCTCTGACATTTTCTGAATATTTACATTTGCTTTGCATAACTTTAGAGGAATCTTGACCACTGAGAGTTGGGTTTAACACGGTTATTCTGGAGCTGTTTAATGGTAATATGAACTTTTTAAAAAGTGAGTTTATCAAATAAATACTTGGAAAGCTGAGATAGGTACCAGTGGATATTTTAAAATATGGCATTTGAAAATTTATAAAACGTCAGATAAGATATTTGCTTTGGCTCTTTCCAGCTGGTGTTTCTTTTGATTAAGTGTGTATCCTTTGCTTAAGGACCACAGTATCAGGTTGTTTTGACTGCAGTTCACAATTTTGGCAGCATTTCAGATAAACAGAATATTTGTGGTTAATTGATTGAACGTGTTCAACAATTATAATTATATTAAAACCTTAATGTGCTTGAACATTTGCCCACTGCAGGCTGCTAATGTGTTATAACTTATATTTCTGTCTTTAACAGAGCTAGCTTGTAGCTGGTATTCAGCAAAAGCAGCTGTACAAGTAAGTTTGAAGTGGTAAATACATGAAAATGGCGCCTTGTAGCACCACTATAGTTAAGGGTTTGTCAGTGTTTCCATTATATAGGCCTTTACTTTCAGGAGTTTATAGCTCAGCCATAAAAATTCACTCCAAGCTGAAGCTTGGCATCCAAACTTTCAGCTTAGAAGTTAATATTTTCACAGATTTTCAAGAATACTGGTTTGGCTTTTTATCAAAGCTATATGAATGAAATAAAAAATCAGAAGTTTACCCAGTTTGATGCATTGCCAAGGCTGCAGTACATGAGAAACACATTGCAGTGTAGTTAGGAGAGAGGTAGCAGGCCGGGTATATAATTATAAAAGAATTTAGGGCTAGAATTTTCAGAGAGAGGCCTAGTAGAACTAGGTGTCCTTTCCCATTGACTTTCAGTGGGAGTTGCATAACTCCCTTTGATCCTTGAAAATATCAGCCTAGAAGTCTCATTCTGAACTTGGTGTATTTTGGATGTGTGTATACTGGGTGGTTTTTAAATTAGTTTAAACTGGAAGATGAGCTTTGAATTCTGAGTATGAAAGACGAATATACTTTCTCGCTGTCCCATTAGCTAGCTAGTTCCTCTAGCTAGAAATGCCTCATTATCAGTCACCGTTATTGTGGCATCACTGTTTCATAGGTCCACGTTTTGTTGCAATTCAGCTTAAAGATAAAAAAGAAGTCAAAGCTCAGTGTGAGTCCCAGCAAAGGGAAGTGATGGTCAGAAGTTAGAGCACCAGTTTGGGATTCAGGAGACTCAGGTTGAATTTCCTGGTCCACAACAGACATCCTGTGTGACCTTTGTGCATATGCTAAAGACCACCAATGTGCCACCTGAATTTGGTTCGCTGGTTGGATCATTAGCTTCCCTGGTTTGGGCTGGGTACGTTCAGGGAGTGCAGCATGACTGCTGATCCATGCTCCCTGGGGTATAATTTTCAAAAGAACCTTCATGACTTAGGGCTGGTCTACACTGGGGCGGAGGATCGATCTAGGATACGCAACTTCAGCTACGAGAATAGCGTAGCTGAAGTCAACGTTTCCTAGATCGAAATAAATCTTACTGCGGGTCCACACGGTGCAGGCAGGCTCCCCCGTCGATAGCGCTTCTGCCTCTCGCCGAGCAGGAGTTCCAGAGTCGACGGGGAGCGCTTCTGGGATTGATTTATCGCGTCCAGATGAGATGCGATAAATCGATCCCAGAAGATCGATCTCTACCCGCCGAATCGGGCGGGTAGTGTAGACCTTAGAAACCTCAGCCACATTTTCAAAGTTGACAGCCATTTAAGAGCCTAAGTCCTACTCACTTTAAAAAGGGGTTTAGGCTCCTTAGTTCTTAAGTCACTTTTGAAAATGAGATTCAGGTTCCTGAATCACTCAGGCACTTTTGAAAAGTTTACCCATAGTCTCTCTGTGCCTCAATTTTCCATCTGTAAAATAGGAATAATGCCATTTCCTGAACACAGAGGACTGTTGTGAATACATCTACATTAAAGTATTGTAAGGCACTCAGCTACTATGGTAATGAGCTCCATATAAGTACTTAGATAGAAACATTTAATTGTTGGGGTCTGATTCAGCAATGGATACAAAAGTATGGATATCAGTTGGACTCTGGGAATAAGGGCCTATACTTGCAGTTCCTTCTGCAAAATTACTCTTAATTTGTGGTAAGGATTAATTATGCAGAAGGTTGAAAAATTTGACTAATAATTTCATATAATTTTGTCAGATACAATTGTTTAATGCTATCTATTTAAATAGTCTCCATTGTGTGAATAAGTTCTAGAATAATATTTTTTCTGTTTTATATTTTTTAGACTTCTGATATGAAAATGTAACTTTGTCTTATTATTTTAATCTTCTCTTTTCTTTCTGCATGGATCATTTATTTGTGAACTGGTTATTTCAGAAAGGGCTCAAAGGTAATTTCATGGTTTATAGCATTTGTATCTGATGCTTTAATGAGAAAAACATTGTTTTCTAATATATGAAATAGAGAATCTTTCATTATATTTTTATTTTCATTCTCAAATATTACATGTATATCAAATTCAAAGCAGCGAATTACACCTAAGTAAAGAAAGTATACCTTTTCTACACATGGGACATATGAACGTCTGCGACTCAAAAAATCAACATAAGGTGAATTTGTTTTTAATGAAAGTAAATGATATAAGCGAACTGCTCTTCTGTTTGTGCATTCTGTTATAGTGCACATTTGTAAATACAACAATATATTACTTTACTATGATTTATTTAGTAATGTATACTCTCAAATGAATTTAAGAGCCTTGTTTACTATGAATACACTGTATACTGTCTTAGCAGACCCTGTATAAACATGATCAGATTAAACAGAGTTTACATGGTCAAACACATTAAAAAGAGCTCACCCTCCTCTTTTTTATGTTTATTAAACTTAAGATTCTTTTTGGATGGCTTTCTCAGCTATAGGTTGCAGGTTTGCATTGTTCGGAGTAGGGAAGCAATTGATTTTCAGAGAAAGAGGATACCTCCTGATTTTTTTCTTTTAATTTAAATTAGCAATTTTTTGTCCTGTTTCAAGATGGCTTTTAGGTTAACAGATCCTGCTGGAATCACTACCTATCAAATTGTCATACACCCAGCTCTAAGTTATATATTAGCCCAGGACTGACGTATTACAGAATTATCAATCCCCTTTCATCCCAAATCATAGAATCATTAGCTCCTATCTATAGTTTGTTTGTTGTGTGACCTGTGCCTTCAATTTACAGCTGTGTAAACTGGAGAATGCTTTCAGCATAGTCTTTGATCTTTTGATGGATCAACAACTTTACTCTGCTCCATCCTGAACTACTTATTGTATATTTGGCTTTTTTCTCCCCAATATTTGGGCAATTTTATATTCTATGGTAATTATATCACAATATATGAAACCATCAGCTATTCCCACAAAGTGTCTTTGGCTTTGTGATTGATTCTGGTATGATAGAAGCTATTTTAAAGTATCCTTTCAAGTTCTGTGATACAACAGCAACTAATCCTACTCTCCTGGGGGAAGCTTTGAAAGGGTTGGACTTTCAAGTACAAAAAAATGTAAAGTGTGTCCAAGACTTGGAGTCATCTCACAGGAGAGCTTATGTACATACTTTTTACTTCTGGAGAAGATAAGTGAAGTATTGTTACCATTCAGTGATTATATCCTTATGCTGCTCATTTATCAAGAGGTTAATAGGGCATCAAAGTATGAGTGATGCCTACATGGGAATTATTTTGTGTGTATCTATATATGAATTCACCTCTGCTCTTTCTTGATTGGTTATCTTGCACTTATTCTTCCTCTAACCGAGATAACTTTGCAGCTATATTTAAAATACACCCTTTCAGAAAAATTCTACAGACCTATGGGATCTTGGAGGCAAAACATGGAAATGTTGTTAAATGGAATTGTCCAGATAGGACAGAGAAAGTGTTGCAATTTCTGTAATTTGTCATTTCAGAATAAGCTACTAAATGACTTAAAAATGTATACCTATTTGTATATTTATTTTTAAATTAAGTAATGCTTCCTATTGGTAGGGGTTAAGGCAACATAGGTTTAAAAAGAGTGTAATGAATCCAAGGGCAAAATTATGGCCAGATATTGGCCAGTGCACAAAGCAGGAAGATGCTAGGAGCTTCCTCCTTGCAGGATATGGTCATCATTGTGACCCTCACACTTGTTTGAGCACAAAGGTTTTGCAGGACTTGCTCCTCTAGCTATCCTGAAAGTGGTAGAGAGGAACCTGGATTGTGTCCCCATCTCTCTCGCCTGCCTGGTGTGACTGACCATCCAAAGAGAGGTGCATACACTACACTACACTCCTTAAGTGGGGGAATAGTAGTGGGTGATCTCCTCAGTATTTTTGGGAAGCATTGTGCCTTATGAAAGCTCTATGGCTCCTGGAGCTCCTTTTGAAGTGGTACAGCTCTGTCTGACCACACATCATGGTGTCTACAAGGTACTGTTTAACTCCAAGGGACTCTTGAACAAATCTAAATTGGATACAGCATGAATGGAAAGTTTGAAAGGGGAAATATACTTCCATTTCCTTTAGTGAAATGGTAGAATGAATACAAGATTCTGAATCCCTGAAAAGTTGCGGATTTAAAAAAAGTTATGGAAGAGCTAATTCCCATGGTCATGAAAGAAAATTAAGATCTAAATAAGAACTTCTGCAGCGGAAGAGTCAAGGTGAGGATATATTCTAGCATGTTCTGGGGATGTTGATAGGCATGTTTACACTTGTAGGGAATATGGGATAGAAAAGAGAGGTCAAGAGTAACTTCAAGATTTCTAGTCTGGTTTAGGGCCAGAATCTGATGTCCTTATTAACATTGAGTACAACATCACTTAACAGTTTGTCTCATCGGTTTTAAAGAGTGATACCTCTTTTTTGTTTCAATTACAATATTTTGAAATGTGCCTTATTTTGATAATAAAGTGACTCTTTTTAACAGTAAGTTTTCAATTTAAGTTTTCATGGAGCCAGTTGTATTGGTTAGTTTTATCAGTATACATCCAGAGGAAGTGGATTTACACCACTGTAACTTAGTTTAGAATCTGTTACACTATCTCTTTAAGAAGAAATGCTGAAATTGTGTAGCCAACAGTCACGGTTCCTTGTTAGAAGGCTATTCATCTATAAGAGTGTTATTGATAAAGGAGCTAAAAACATCATAGTTGATTCATTTATTATCAACTCAATAAAATTTGTCTTAACTGTGAACTTGATTTTCTTCTTCCACGTGTTATGCATACCTGCCTACATTGTAGAACTTATATTATTAAAGCCAAGGCAGCCTCATTTAATGGAGTGAGCACAGGACTGGGAACCAGAAATTCCTGAAGTCTAGTTCTGGCTTTTCTACTGACAAAATTTGTGACTCTGGGTAAATCTCTGAGGGCCTATTCCTATGAAGTGCTGAGGTCCCTCAGCTTCTCATTTGAAAGTCATTAGGAAATACCTCCCTCATAGTTCTTGAACTGTGCCAGAATCTGGGTCTATATCACCTACTGAATTAACTTTGGAGCATTGTATCATATCACTCAATATTGGTGCCATGGCAAAATGTAGGGTTGTTTTGGGGGGTGGCTACAGCTTTGGCTTCTGCACATGGCTAGAGGCAAAAATCTGGTTCAAATGTGCAAAGCAGGGATTAACACTTGCTCACAAATTACTGGATGCACAAAAGTAGGCATGCCTGGGTGTGCTCAGATGCCTGGTTGCCTAGCTGATGAAAATCAGACAGTAACTAGTGAAACCGATTTGTTACTGTGTTATTCACATGAGTCTTCTCTTCCTCTAAAGTGCCTCCAAAGAATATTTTTGAAATGTCAGTGCAGAGTGACCACTGCACTTGACAAGGGGACTGCGGTCTAATGGTTCAATCTGAAGATTAACAATCTGTAATATTATGGGTTCTGTTCCTGCCTCTGCCACTGATTTGTTATGTGAATTGACCTTTGACTATCAGTGGTAAATAGGCCCAATGGTCGGTGATGGGATGTTAGAAGTTACTACAGAGAACTTTTTCCTGGGTCTCTGGCTGGTGAGTCTTGCCCACATGCTCAGGGTTCAGCTGATCGCCATATTTGGGGTCGGAAAGGAATTTTCCTTCAGGGTAGATTGGCCGAGGCCCTGGAAGTTTTTCACCTTCCTCTGCAGCATGGGGCATGGGTCACTTGTTGGAGGATTCTCTGCATCTTGAAGTCTTTAAACCATGATTTGAGGACGTCAATAGTTGAGACATAGGTGAGAGGATTATTGCAGGAGTGGGTGGGTGAGATTCTGTGGCCTGCATTGTGCAGGAGGTCAGACTAGGTGATCATAATGGTCCCTTCTGACCTTAAAGTCTATGAGTCTATGAGATTCTGAGCAAGCTAATTCACTCCTCTATACTTAGCCCCATTTTACAAATTGAGAAATTAACAACATTTTCCAGGCTCTCAGAGTGTTGACAATGTATGTAAGGCACTTGAAGATCCTTCTACTGAAGTGGCCATACAGGTAGAAATTATAGTAGCATTCTATTATTTCCATAGTACTAAAGAAACCAGAACATATGTTAATATTCATTTTGCAGAAAACTACTTGGAAATGTGAGTAATATGTCTGTGCTTTCAGTTAGGAAACTACTAAATGCAGTTTTAATTTAGGGCAATGGGAAGTACAGTTCCTCCCTGACACTTTGTGGATCCTCTCCTTGGTGGGACATCCAGGTATGCCTTTATTGGACTCCTCCTCTGGGGGGGTATTAATTGTCTCTGTCTTTTTCCTCCACGCTATCAGATTCTCTGGTATGAGGAATATCTGTAGAAGTCTGCTTTCCTTTTCCCTTCTTTCCGGTGTTAATGTAGTTGTGTAATCTCCCTTCTAGCCCTTGCCACTGTGTCTCCAGTCAAACATTTTAGGCTACTGGCGTTTTCAACGCTGTAGTGCACTGCAATTCTGAAACATCAGGAACTTGCAAGATTTTTCTCAGCCCAGGGCTACACTGGGGGGGGGGGGTGTCGATCTACGATACGCAGCTTCAGCTACGTGAATAGCGTAGCTGAATTCGGCGTATCGTTGATCGACTTACCTGGCCGTGAGGACGGCGGCGAGTCGATCGCTGCCGCTCCCACGTCGACTCCGCTTCCGTCTTTCGATGAGGTGGATTTCCGGAGCCGACGGGGAGCGCTTTCGGGGATCGATTAATCGCGTCTAAATGAGACGCGAAAAATCGATCCCCGATAGATCGATTGCTACCTGCCGATCCGGCGGGTAGTGAAGACAAGCCCCAGGGTTTCAGAAAGGGAAGTAGATCTTCAGAAATGGACCTAGGGAAGTAGCTGCCAGGTCTCAATGCTCAAAGCTGCCAGGTCTCAATGCTGAAAATGCTTGATGCCTTTTGGGACGGGGAGAAGAACAGGGTATGCTTAACCATTCCTCCACTCTTAAATGCACTGGTTCTCTGAGAACACTCCCCAGTACAGATCCCCCCAAATAGCAGGCTATCTGTCAAATTATCTTTGTGCAAAGGGAATACCCTACTCATCAGTAATCACATTTTGACATACTATCCCAAGTGCAATGGATATTTCTTTAATAGTGGCTGAATTCTGTCAGTGGATAGTCTATATAATCCTTTTTGTGTCCAGTCCCATATTTGCTTACTGCTTCTGTACAAAAGTCACTAGAGCCTTGCAGGGGATAAAAAATAGACACCTGTTTTACCAGCTAACTTGAGGTGTTTTCCTAACACAAAACAAAACATTCTTTGACGACTACTGTTTATTCTCACTGCCATCACTATTGATTCTTTCTTTCCTATATTATTTCTTGCCTTGGGGATTTCCTCTATCTCTAACCAAGTGTATAAAGAATCCCAGTAAGGCTGAAATGTGCTTACATGTTTGACTGCCATGGGATTGATTGTAATGTTTTCTGTTGAGAGGTTTAACCTCTAACAATGCAGGGTGTTATTTCCCCCTGCAGTAGTGTTTTCTGGTTCCTTTTTAAACCCATACTTCAACAGGATTTTTTTTTTAAATCTATTTACTTTCTGCATCTGGTGGCAGTAGCTCAATTTATATTTTAAACAATCAAGCTTTCAGTTTTTCTTCTACAATCAAAGTTTCTTTAAGCATTACTGATAAGTCACATTTATTTTTAAATCCTTGTTTACCAAAGAAGCATGTGTAGTGGTGAGAACACAGGAATGGGAACAGATTTTCTGGCTTCCTGGAATCCAGGTTTTATTCCTAGATATGCTACTTACTTTGTGTATGGCCTTGACCATGTCACCTAATCCTTCTTTGCTTCAGTTTCTCCATCTTCAAAATGGATATAATGCTCCACAGAAATGTTGAGGTGTAAAGAATTAGTATGTGTGTGTTTAAAATAGAGATAAATGAGAAAATATTTCCTTTTTTTGCTCCTCAGTAATTAACTTTTTCCAACGTTATGAGTTATAATAGATCTCTGCTCAGTAGATTTAATATTCTGATATGCAGTACGTCAGAATTTGCATAACTCAAAATGCTGAGCTGTTGAAAGCCCCTCATTAGCAGGTTGCATGCAATCCACATGCCATCAGCTATTCCGGATGGAATCAGCCATTCCATCAGCCAGTACTTCCAC
Organism: Chelydra serpentina; assembly: GCA_037349315.1. Taxonomy (NCBI): domain Eukaryota; kingdom Metazoa; phylum Chordata; order Testudines; family Chelydridae; genus Chelydra; species Chelydra serpentina. Next base: position 29,473,166 of record JBAIAC010000026.1, read on the forward strand.
TCCTCCTTGTTCTTCACAGACAGCATCAGAAGTTTATTTCAGTTAGGGGGGCTGGCTTTTGTGCATCTAGCAATAGTACCTCTATATTTAAGCCTAGAGAAGCCTAAGATAGTATGGAAGATATAGAAACACCCTCACTTCACGCTAGTGAATGCTGAAGCGCAAGTATTTAGTTTTGTGGGCTTCCTCTGGCTCTTTCTCGTATGCATCTCACAGTCCCAAGAGGTAGTTATAGCTCCTATGATCTAACTACTACTTCTCCTAGTTCAGTAACCTTGCACAGAGATTCTCACTGCTGGGATAGAGATGGTTGAAACTGGTTCAACAATGGCTGCCCACATTGCTGGCAGCGTAGCTATCATATGGAGTTCAAGCTCTGGAAAAGAGACTCACACATTTATGAACTTTCTCTTAGAAGCAGCAAAATGATTTTAAATTCTTTATACGATAGGCATCGAGTCTATATGGCATCGGTTTAGAGTTTTCTCTGGTGTCTGTAGTTCTACAGTGAGATGACACTAAATTAGAATGTGTGTATGCAGGTATGTTTAGCTATGTTTTCTCTGGATTCCATCAGAGAATTGGACAGACCTTTAGCAACACAAAAGTATTGAAGTGGGGGTACAATTTTCCTGAAGGCCCCACCTATACAAAGCTGATTTTGGTTATGACTAAACCCATCAGTTGTAGAGTCACCATGGCTGTCTGCATCATGACTTGAAGTCTGTGTCCTTGTCAGCATGACACCAATAGCTTAGAAAAAAATCTGTCAGGTTTGGGGTGCACGGGGACAAATATGCCATTTGTTCTCTCCCTCTTCCTCTGAGCTGCTGTTAAGAATGCAAAGCCCAACAATCCCAGATGAACTGTGTATGTCTTGACTCATTTGCTGATGGTCAGGATAGTGTGCAGGAGAGCTGAGTAGGCAGCTTAGAATGCCTTTATTAGTACCCCTTCTTGAAACAAGAAATGTATGTGTTTGAAGACTGGCTTATTGGTACATCAGGTCTAACAGTAATAAGTTAAGTTAACCTTTTTCCTTGATGTTTTCACATTTCAAAATTACACAAGCAATCAACTTGAGTAAGCTTGTTGTATTTAATCAAGGTAAGGAGACGCTGCAATATTCAGCGTAGGCACATCTAACTTAAGCCTGTTCTGCAATGCAATATCACATTGCTGAGAATTGTTTCCTTGTCTTAATGATTGCCATTCTGCTCAGCAACTGAAATTTAACACACTGAAGTAGACCTCAGCCTAATCACAGTACATCCAAGGTACTGGATTACATTTTTTCCCAGTCTTGGTTTTAATGTATTTCATGATATTCTAAAAATGTGTAGATGGAGAGGGGGGTGTCAGAACAGCACTCATTATCTTAACAGAGTTGAAAATAACACAGCAGGTAGCCTACACATTTCTTTAACCACAATATAATCTTGGCATACCGTTTATTCTCATACTGAGAATTGAGTATTAGGCACAAGCCAATTGCACAGATGAATCTGGAAAACATGTGCAAGGGGAAACATTCCTTGCTTCTCCCTTTGCCTCTTTTAAAGGCTGATTGTACACTCACAGCTGGAATTTTGCAAGAACATATTCAAAAGAAAAGCATACATGAATATGTTATGCTAGCAGGCAGTGTTGCATGAGAGCTGGAATGAAAATGAACAACATTCCTAACCTGCTGTAAAATAAATGTGGTACATGCTAGTATTTTGCAGCTGCATTGGATTGGAATTTGTCACACTTAAAGCATTAAGACATTGTACTTTGCTATGTTCATGTTTTTTACAAAATCATGCTCACCCCCTACTATCCAGTAAAGACAAAACTGCTGTACTATTATCATTACATTATGCACAATGCACATCAACTCTTTTACATATGGCCCTTCACAGTTACATGAAAATATCTGGTATTGGTATCCAACAAAAAATATTGCTGCGGTATAGGAGGTAGCGATGGGGTACATACCCCACACAAGTGATGAAAGGGTTAATGTGAGCTGGAGAGCTCTATTAAGGGTTAATGTGGGCTGTTTTTACCTGATAGACCTAATTAAAGGTGATACCTAGCCAAGGAAGGAGCTGGGTAGTTACTATAAAGAGTCTGAGGGTACATCTGCACGTAAAACGCTACAATGGGAAGAGTGGTTCTCCCATCCCTGTAGTTAATCCACTTCTCCAAGAGAATTCTTTCACCAATCTAGCACTGTCTACACTGGGAGTTAGGTTGGCATAGTTATGCCTTTTAAGGATGTGGGTTTTTCACACCCCTGAAAGGTGTAGCTAAGTCAGTGTAAGTTTCCAGTGTAAATCAGCCCTGAGAGTGAAATCAAGCCCACGTCTTGCAGCACCAAAGGGGGGGTCAGGTTTGATTTATCACACCAGCTGGGGAGGAGCTGGATCTTCTTTGTAGGAGAAGGAAGTGGAAGCCACAAGGATGGTCCAGGAGTGAAGCCAGGACAGACAAACCTAGCACAGCAGTAGAGCGTTTTCTCTCTCTGGGAACAGCCTGGGGAAGGCACACTAAAGAAGGCCAAAGGGATGAAATTAATCCCTGTGGTGGGCCCTGGAAATGGGCCAGGCATGACACAGAGGCATTCTGGAGCGGTCGACTTTCAAGAGGAGGAAGGAGGAGATCAGAGGCCTGAGGGAAAAGTCAGAGGCCTGAGAAACAGAGAAGAGGATGTGTTAAGTAAAGGCCGCAGAGAAGCAGCACGAGGCTCTTGGTGGTAGGAAGTGGCCCAGAGAAACATTAGTGCATCTGAAAGAGCTGACTTAGCTGCTTAGTGTGGCTGGAACCCAGAGGAGAGGGTAGGCCTAGGTTCCCCTACCACCCAGAAGAAAGGGCGTACAAGCCTGATGTAAATACTGTTGAGCCTGGAGTGAGGCTGAAAACTGAGTCCCAAGGACAGGCTGAGGAATAGCCCAAGAGAGTGGGGGCAGAAGGATCTTTTGTGTTGGGACGTTTGTGGACTTGTCATATTATTTTTTTTTTTTAACACTTGGAAGGGGATTGACTTTAAAGTGACCTGGCTGGAGGGCAAAGTCACGAGTAAAGAGATTGCTGCAGGATTGGAGCAACCATCAACAGGGGTTGTTAGAGCCTGAAAAGGTGCTATGTTATGCCCAGCAACAAGCAGGCACACCACCTGTGAGTCCACACTTCCACAGAGGACTTGAATTGCTCAATGTTCTACTCTTCAGAGTAGTGACATACAGCAACGCCGACTTCCGTTGGCGCCGCTGGGTGCTGACGCCAGGCGACGTGGCGTGGCCCCGCCCCCGACGCTGGGTAACGTTGTGGGGCCCCGCCCCTGACGCCGACGCAACGTCACCTGGTGTCGGGGGCGGGGCCCCGCAACATCGACCGGTGCTGAGGTGAGCTGGGCACGGGCCCCGGGGCTGGCGGGGAGCTGGGCGCGGGCCCCGGGGCTGGCGGGGAGCTGCCGGTGGGTGCTGAGCACCCACCAATTTTTCCCCATGGGTGCTCCAGCCCCAGAGCACCCACGGAGTCAGCGCCTATGGTGACATATACCCCAACTAAACCCAGTTGCTAGAAAACCCAAAGATATGTCTCCCTACTCTACTGTTGTCGTGTGTGAGGTTTGAGTTTGCGTTTGTTTCCTGCAAATCAGTAGGGTTGGAAATGTTTTGGTCTGCAGTGGTCATGTGTGTTTGTAAATTTCTCATATTATGTCCGTTTCTCACCTCTTAGACTTTTTGATTTGGCCTTGTGTAATGTTTCTTGACTTCCTGTATTGCTGTCAATTTCATTCATATTAGTTTAGCAGTTAGTCTCATTGGAATCAATAAGGTTTCACACATACATTTTGAATAAATAATTAAAGGACACTTCCCAGGCAGCACCTGCTCTTAGCAAGAGTAGTTCAGATAACTGCTTTTTAATTTTTTTCCCCACTGGACCATGTCACAGGGTACACACACTGCTAGGTCTGCCTTCTCCTGGCTGTTCTGGGGGTTAGTTCCACTCACATCCGACTCCCCTTTTTGCTCCTCGTTCATGCAACTTGCTGCCCCCCTCACTCTCTCTCACTAGACAACCATTCTAGCCAGACTGCTGCTCCATTGCCTGGTTTGTGCTATCTCCCCAGTGGCTGATAGGGGAATCCAGGCTCACCCATTACTCCAGGTTCCAGCCCAGGGATCCTACAACCAGCAGCCAAGGTCTGCACTGTCCCAATCTTTGCTACTATTTCCCTGGGCTGCTCCTATTTCACCTCTATTAAGATCTTTCTGTACCCCCTCTGGGTCACCCTTCTTCCAGGGCCAGGACCCTAGGGCTTCTGTTCTCTCCTTAGTTTCCTCCTTTTTCTCTCTAATGCTAGAGAGTGACTACAGACCTCCACAAGGCAGTCCCCTTCTGCTGCCAACTTCCTGGCTTTCTCATAGCCCTTATCTGTTCCTTCTCACTGGGTTCTATTCACAATCAAGGGTTACTTATCTATCCTAATTCCCCTCAGGTGTGGCCTATCCAGTTAATTGGCCCCCCTTTCAGCCTTATTAACCCTTTCAGGGCTGGTATGGGGTTTGTGGCATTGCACTCCATATTCTTCATAATATTATGATATGATTATGGCATAACTGTGATGTATTTTATGCAAGATGTATCCTTGGTCATGTAAGGTATCCTTGAAAAGGTTATGGTTCACTGAATATGATTATCCTATTTGTATGCATGTATCGTTTTTGTTTCTGAAATTAGGAATATTGTCTATGCACCTATTACAAATGTGTTTACACCTGGGGAACACCCATTAGGCAGAAGGCAATCAGTCTAGATGACTGGTTGGGAAGGGCTATTAGGGAGAACAATAGGTTTTAGAAGATGCTAATCTCTCATCCCGGAGCCTTCCTGAGGATGCTACAGTCTCTGAGTTATGGCTGCAATAGCCCTACAGAGATATGTGACCTAGTCACCTGGTACTGGACTCCATCTTGGATTACCAGGTTTTTTCCAATGAAAGGCATGGAAACTAAAGTTGGAGATAAAGGGTTTCCGCTATATGAAAAAAGCTATTTAAGGCAGGGGAGTGACATCATCAAGGTTCTTCTTCTGACTCCCCGCCCAAAGGAGATGCTTGTAAACCCCTGAGAAACAAGGACTGAACCCAGGCTAGAGGGATTTCTAGCCTGTGAAAGGAATATTTGGGGTTTTAAGCTGCAAGCAAGTACAACTTGCCCTCAAGAAACTCTGCAAACTGCTTAAATCATAATTTAGGGTGAGAATTTGCTACTCGTATCCAATTTCTTTAGTATATTAAGATTATATTGTGTTTTTGTTTCATTTGCTAGGTAATGTGCTGTGATCTATTTGCTATCCCTTATAATGACTTATATTCTATCTTTTGTAGTTAATACACTTGTTGTTTTGTCTAAAACCAGTGTGTGGAAATTATAACTTGGGGCAGAAAGCTATTGCATATCTCTCTCCACGTTGAGGGAGTGGGCGAATTTTATGAGCTTATGCTGTACAGTTCCCTGTGCAGCACAAGATGGTCTAACTTTGGGTTTACACTCCAGAGCGGGGTGCGTGCCTTAAGACCTGGGAGGTGCCTTAGCTGAGCCTTCCCATGCAGAGCCAGGGCCAGCCCACAATATTTTGGCACCTGAGGCGGGAGTGCTTCAAATGACGTCCCCATGCCACCTCGCTTGGGCCAAACCTTTGAAAGATCTCAATTCTGCCTTCTTCCTGTTCTACTCCTCTCATGGTTCTGTTCTGCTAACTACCCCAATAAAGGAGATCTAACAACTTTAAATGCCTTGTTCAAAAATTTTAAGTAACACTTAACTTTCAAACGCCCGAACAGCAAACTTTTCTTGTCTGCATAGTAAACACTGGCATTTTTATCTGTTTGAATAATCAAAGTGGTGCTTTCCGTGCCTTCTTGGTTGCAAAAATTTGAACTGCTTCCTGAAGGTCCACAGTCTGGGCCAGCTCATGATCTATTGAGATGGTTGCAAGGCCGACCAGCCTCTCCTGTGTCATTGTGTTTTTATTAACTTCAGCTTGGAGAAGCTGTCTCTCCACTGGCAAATGTTACAGGAAGTGTTAGAAGTATGCACAGAGCAACAAAAGCATTTGGAAAGATGGTGGTCATCTTATTTGTGCACATATATTCCAGAACCACCTTTGGAGTTGATCCTGCTGAAATGTATCTTGAAAAGGCTTTCAGTTCATCACATCATATGTCAACACTGTCTCTAGTGCCCTGCATTGCTGGTGTAGGTCTTCTTCAGATATAGTGAGGAGTTTTCGAATATCAAAGAACATCCCAAATATACTGCTGGGTTCCTTGAGCTGCATGAAACATTCTTCAACTGACTGTATTGCACAATCTAGCCTCTGGTTAAACAATTCAACTTTCAATTGTTTTTTGGGGTCTCTTATGGGATTATCCCGTGCCTCGTAATCAAAATGTCTTCTTTGGTGACTCTTGTATTCTTGAATGGGTGGGAACATAGCTTCAGTGTGAAGTTCCTCTCCCACCTTTTGTGCTCTTTTCAGAACGTTTTGAAATCCCTCATCTGACCGGGAAGACTGTAGGTATTACTTTTCTTTGTCCAGTTGTTCCATTGCTCTAGATATATCAAGGTCAACACCTTGGAGATTCTTGCTTACAACATTTATTTCAAACAGTATGTCATGCCACAACAGTAAGCCACACATACATTTGAAGTTATGTATATTTCTGGTGATTCCATTTCTTTCTGCTACTGTTCTCCCACAAACAGTTCCTGTCATAGCATTATCCTCCATAATGGCAACTATGGCATCATCTATCTTCCCAATTTGGTGTTTGATAGGCTTTATAGCCTCCACTCGGCTTTCCCATCATGTGGCACTCAGTGGTTTCAGTGTCAGAGAGGATGTTCCCAGATGTTGCTTCAAAATTTGCCATCGATGAGTTGATGCAGAGAAAAATGCATAAATGCTTTGAATTGCATAAAAAATTTCAGCAGCCTCACTAGAAGCTGATGCTGCATCACTGACCACCAAATTCAATGAATGAGAACTGCATGGGACAAAAAAAGCTCGAGGGGTTAACTCTCGGATCCATGTCTTCAGTCCTCTGTTCTGTTCTTCTCATGTTGGGACCATTATCGTAGCCCTGACCTCTCATGTCAGCTATCGCAATTCCCGTATCTTCCAGCTTTTTAAGAAGCACATTTGTCATACCAGCTCCTGTAGTATCATCAATGTCAATACATTCTAGAAAATGCTCTCTGACAGTCACCATTACAGGGACATTTTCACTAGGTTCTGTTGTTGTTACAAAATGCACCATTCAAGTCATTTGTTCTGTATGGTTGATGTCAGGTGTGCAGTCCAGAATAACAGAGTAATATCTTGCTGACTTCAGATCTGCCACAATCTTCTGTTTGACTTTTGTTTCCAGTAACCGTATGATCTCATTTTGAATTGTTTTTCCAAGGTAGTGGTGTGTGTACATTTCTTGGGTGGTGACTCTTCTTAGATGCTTCTGGAGTACAGCATCAAACTCAGCCATCAGCTCCACAATTTTAAGGAAGTTTCCATTATTTGGCACATAGAGCTGATCTGAAGTGCCACGCAGTGCTAGGTTTTGGGTAGCAAGCATTCTCACAATGGCAATGAGCCTTTTCAGACTCTGATGCAATCTTCTCTTGATGCTGATCATCTACGATGGCCTTTAACCTTAGTCTCATCTCAAGCTCTTTCCACCTATGGAATGCTCTCTGGTGATTTGCTGCCTTCTCATGGCATGCCAGATTTCTAGCCAGATTTTTCCAGGCCTTTGTTCCTGTACAACGCAGTGTGGCTGGAACATTAGACTGGAAGAGTTTGCAACAAACACAGTATGCAGCATTCTGGGTTTTTGAGTACATAAGCCATGGCCTCTCCACTTTGTCACCATTGGGGATTTCACGCCAGTAATGTGTTGGATGGAAACTTCTATTTTCCTTGTCTTTGGGGAACATTAAGTTTTTCACTTGCTGTGGTCCATGCACAAGGAAGTACTGAGGCCTTCAGTACGCCTCAGGCTACTGCTCAAGTGAGTCCACAGTCCTGGATCATCTAGACTTAAGGAACTGAACTCAGCAGCAGCTGTTTCTTGTGCCTCCACCACACTCTTCTCTGATCTACACTTTTCTTCGGGAATGTGCATGGTTACATCCATTTAAGGTGAAGATATGGATGCTGCAGTAGCTGCCAGGTCACGTGCACTCTGACTAACTGGAAGATCAGGCTTCTCCTCATCACTCACATCCTCACTGGGGCCGAAAGGCTCACCGTCAACATTTGTGTCTATGTATCTCAGGAGAGCTCCTTCCTGCTTAGCTAGAAAAGCTTCCTTTGCTTTCTTTTTCTGAATGCTGCTGGTGTTTTCTTCTTTCACTCATGACTGCTGTTCTGTGCCAGCTATAGTCGCTCTCAACACTCAATTGAAGGGGACAAATAAGCAGGCTGGTAGCAGGGCCTGAGTGAGGGAAGGTATCAGCGTCTTAAGGGCCTGAATGGCTCCTACTACTTCAGTTGACTGCCTGTTCTCCTCAAGTGCATTCAGGGAAGCAGCAGAAAACACCTGAGAAGCTGGTGTTAATCAGTCCAGGCTCCTGGGGGGTGCTAGAGAGCTACATAAGAGTCTCCTCCTCCTCTTTCTCCCTGAAGCTCCTCTCACCCTCTCACCTTTTCGCCTGCCTTCCTGTTATGTCTCTTGTGCCCTCCTTGCTCCAGCACAGCACTCCACTATCTCTGTGGATCTAGAGCAGAGAGAATACATATGCACCAGCAGCAGACACAATTTGCTACACTCTGGGTCCTAGTGGTGCCCCCGCACAGTCTGGCAGTTGAGGCGGCCGCCTCAGTTCACCTCATGGTAAGGCCAGCCCTATGCAGAGCTGATCTCAGCATCTGTGTGCAGATGTAGATGGGTGTGTCCCTACCTGTGTGTATGCTGATTGAAAGAGCAAGCTTGGATTGCTTAGCAACTTGTCCAGCAGCACTGTGGTAGTCCAGTTCCGGGTGGCACCCTGGAGGGAACCCATCACAGCGTGAACATCCCGTCACAGACCAGATTGCGCTCTTATTTGAGAGTAGACCTTTAGTCTGCAAATTGCCCATTGTTTTCATTGGGTCCATTTGTAGACTAATGGTACTACTTAATGTACATAATGGTGGCAGAAATGGGCATCTTGCCAACAGTATACTATTCAAAAAAAGCTGCTACTTAGTTTTCCACCATCCTCTCTACTTACATTTGTGATCTGCTTTCTTTTAAGGAGCATAAGTAAGTATATGATCAAGCACGTGGGGCCCAGCTCTGCAAATCCTTTCTCACATAAAATATTTAGATCTTTTTGTGCTATAGAAAGCCAGATAAAATTGTAGTTATCCATGTGAGTGGTCCTGATGAGTCAGTGGGACAACCTGCATGGAGTAAGGTTTTGTGAGTTTGGGCTCATAGATTGAACTTAAGTAAATATAGAAAACATTCTTCACAAACGTTGTGTACTCTGCGACTCGTGATATCAAAATGGGCAGTTCTAAGCTATCCGCTAGGGCCTTATCTACAGATAGAAGCAGTATGCCTTCAACTATATCAGTATAGTTAAAGTGATAAATCCTTAGAATGAATGTGGCTTATACTGGTACAAAGATACTTCTTAGGGTAGGTCTACACTACCTGCCCGATTCGGCGGGTAGAGATCAATCTTCTGGGATCGATTTATCGCGTCTCATCTAAACGCGATAAATCGATCCAAGAAGCGCTCCCCGTTGACTCTGGAACTCCTGCACGGCGAGAGGAGGAAGTGCAGTCGACGGGGGAGTGAGCTTGCGCCGCGTGGACCTGAAGTAAGTAAAATTTATTTCGATCTAGGAAACGTCGACTTCAGCTATGCTATTCTTGTTGCTGAAGTTGCGTATCCTAGATCGATCCCCTGCCCCAGTGTAGATCAGCCCTTAGTGTGGTGTAACTATGCCCATACAGGAAAGAAAATAAGCTATCCTAGTATAAGGCACCCGCAGTAGGGGTGGTACCATTATAACTTATTTGGTTAAAAAAGTACACCCCTAATAGACATGGTACAAATACAGTGTGTAAACAAGGCCTAAGTGTTTGGATGTTTATCTTTCACAAATCCTCTGTTAGCTCATGAGATCGCTTGAACTGCAGAAATAGGGTGAAAACAGAATTGAAGTTACTGTGAAGGACCTTACGCAATGACTTTCTGTACAGTGTGTGGCTGTTCCTTTTATAAACATTGTAAAAATAAAGAATAATATTTTAAAAAGCAAACACGATTATCTCAAAATAATGTTGCTATTCTAGATATTGTAACAGCTACTGTACTACATTTTACATGTTACCAAGTTTATTTTGAAGCAGTGTTTTATTATTACTATAGTATGATTAAATAGTGAGAGTATTGCTTTTCCAGTTGTTCTATTTCAGTATTTAATGAGTGCAATTAAATGGAAAAATTGCCTTTTTAACTGATGATAGTCCATTAGTGTCTCTGTCTGTTCAGAAAAGAAAAGAAGTGAATTATTAGAATGACAAATGAGTTAAAGTTACCACGGTGATGGAGAGGTGTGATTCCGCTCCACATAATCTTCAATTAGTGATCTTTGTAAGAGGATGTTTTTCAAAAGGGTAATAGAGAAGTAATGAGATCAGAAGGAGGTCAAACACGGCCTTCTTCGTTTGGCAGTTTGATTAATTTATTTCTCCTTCTTGCAGATTGCTGTAAGGGGCTTTTGTCACCCAGTGTTTTTCATGGGGCTCTAGTCCAAGTGACTGCTTGTATTAGTCTTTTATGTATCAAAGCATGGCCGTTCACTTGGAATTCAAGGTTTTTGAATGGTCTGAATTTGATCTCCAGCACAAGATCTCATTGATAGTTTTGAAAAGGAACTTTAATAAGTGGTTCTTTTGCAGTTCAATGTGTATTCATTTAAAACATTCAGTGAGATTAAGTAAATGGCTAGTGATCCTAGACACAGTTCTTAGGAGTATCAGAGCTTATGTTTGTGGGTGAAGTGTGTTAATTGCATTGGAAGGATGACTTGGGTCTGTAGACTTATATACCATTAACAGGGCAAAAGCATGTGATCTTCTTGGAAAGTTTATCTCTTGAGGTATATAATTAGAAGGTCTCTTTTGCAGACCTCATCTGCTCTTTTTCTGCCATCCTTTCCTTGTTATCACTTGTACAAAATAAATAATGTACTATTGCATAATAATAATAGTTTGCTAATTCCACCAAGTCCCTGAAAATAGGATTATGGTGTTAGGTCCATGTTTTGTTTACTTTATTCCTAACAGTAATTTGTGATATTTTGGTTCTTGCATATATTTGCATTACCATTTTCCTAAAAAACTGAAATGCCAATAACATTTTTCTCAACTTTTTTTTCTTAAAGCAACCGATATCTACACTTTAACACACTGGTCCTGACCTTTGCCATGGCAGTACTGAAACATACTTGCCCTTTGTGCCCTTTAAAATCTCCTCTTTTATGTCCAAAGACATACAGAAATGGGCTTATTGGCCTTCATTTAAAATGCCATTCTGATGTTTAAATATACGATGACGTCAGCTAATGCATAACCAGATTATTGCAGTTATATCAGAGATACCCATGCAACTGTTAGCCTTTTAGCTTGGGTGAAAGAGCGATAGTGAAATCTTTTATAACTTTTCCTTACGCTCTCGTACAGCCCAGCTGTCACATTTAATAGATCTTCACGTGCAGCTTCTTAAGCTTTTGTTTCTTAGCAATAAATAAGGCATTGGGAAGCAAATAGAACATGAAATGATTTAGTGTGCTGGTGATGTATGTAACCTCTTCTGCTGCAGTGCAATGTATGCTTTTCAGCAACAAGTTTAATTGAATATCACTACAAATCAATGGGATGAAAGAATGTTTCTGGGATATTTGGGTACAATGAAGCGACACATGTCCTGGAATTATTGGCCCAAATTCATCACTGGTATAAACCCTTTAAGTCACACTAGGAATGAATTTTGGCTCATTACTTATGCCCCATTAGGTATAACATGTACCAGTCTGTTGTTGTTGCATACAGTTGTATTCCACTCATTTGGGTGGATGTTTTAAAGGGAGCGAATGTGAAATAGTGCTTAACAAAGAGGATAAGCATTTGTTTCTTTTTCAGGCTTTGCTGTGGACACATTGAGACTTCAGACAGGTTCTTAATTTCTTTGTACCTCGGTTTCCCTATCTGTTAAATGGGGATAATACCCCTTACCTATCAGAATGTCATTTTGAAGCTAAATTTGTAAAGTCCTTTGAAAACCTTCAGTGAAAAATTATATAAGCAATAAAGGCCTCTTATTCTTATGGCATGCTTCATTTTATTTAAACTGTTGTCAAATTGTAAGGACCTTTAGCAGTAAGGGTTAAAACAGAAATCCTCCTAGCTGCACATAAATTATTAAAGTGGCATACGTAAATAGAGATTAAAACAAGAAGTCCATTTTTCTCTATCACTTTGTTCTTCTATTCTCATTTTGTTTTAAAATGTCCCTTCAAATAAGCTCCTATTTCAGTTATTGTGCTATCAAAATAGATAATGAGTTAAGAAAATCCATTGGTTTATCATAGAGCATCATAATTCACTGCAAATTTAGGCCCTAATTCAGGAAAACCCTTAAGTGCACTTAAAGTTAAGCATGTGCTTAGATCCCACAATGGGACTTAGTTAAGCAGGTGCTTAAGGTCTTCCCTTAATTGCTTCCCTTAGTGCTCTTATATGACCCTATCCAATGTTGTTTTGATTTCAGCAATGACTTGCGGTATAGGGTTGATTTGTAGAGTCTTTTTTTTTTTCTGCTTGTAATCAGGTCTGTAACAACATGTGAAACTGGCACTTAGCACACATTCATGTGGCGTCTCTCAAGTCTCTCAACCCATATCATCCTCTCGTAATGCGTCAGAAGATCCCTGCTCTCTTAGTCTCAATTGCACAACTTTTTAGTGGCTTCCCCTTTTTCATTCCCTCCCTCATATTTGCTGCTCCCCATCTCAACCCTACACCCCACAATTCCCTGGGCAGGTCCCACACTTCCTCCACACTCTTTGCCTCCCCTCTTTTCGTTTTGGGATTCATATTCCTAAGAGGTTTCTCCTTCATCCTTACTCACATTCTCAAGAGGGCATTATGTGGCAACTCCACCCTTCCCGCCCACCCCATGGCCCCACAGGACTGAAATTCTGCCCTCTTCCCACAGCCTCATACTGCTGCTACTAGGCCGCAGCCAGTTTTAAAGACTTCCAGTTCAGTGCCAGAAGGTGGTTTGCTGATGATGACAGAGAATCGCTAAGGCCTCTGTGCAGCAGAACAAATATATTCCGCTCCTCTGTCCTGCTGAGGAGTAGCCAGCAGGGGTTGGAATGTGAAGAAGATGGCTACAGCTGCTGCTGCAGCAGGTACCACCCAGGGATTTAGTGTGGGATTAGGGGTTGGTAGGGACATTGCAGGCATTTCAGTACAGTACATGTAGATGGAGTTTGGTACCATGTTCATTGATGGCAGCAACGATACTCTCCTTCCAGGGTTTGCCTAGAGTCTGGGGCTTCTAAGCCCAGTGGAAGTTACTCCACTGCCTCAGATACAAAAAAGAAAAAAGTGACCATGGATTACCACATAGTCCAAGCAGTTTATTTCCCATTAAATGCGGCTTTTTAAATAGCTAGGCGCCTGACTGTTCAAACACTCGCTACCAGAAGTAACGCATACCACTGTGAGTGATCTTGTCAATGGTTCTACTCCCCATAGCAAGCACTATACCTGATAGTAAATGTTTGCAGTATAAGACCACAGCACAGTAAATTATTTATTTTTAATGTGTCCTAAGCTTTGCCTACACTTGGCTTCAGGAAACATCTTTATTTGTGGAACCCGTTGTCTATGGGTCTTAACATAAGACACTTCTGTCTTGCAACTTTTATGTGTTTTAGTGAATCACTTTTAATTTGTGATTGTTTTTGAGAAGGAATATAACTCTTAAAACAAACAAGCCATTATGACATTATATTTCATCCTGTACATCGCTGGTTAAAAAATGTTAATTTTAAACTTCAGATGTGATGACTAATTATCAGAATATCTCCTGACCGTAAAATTATTATTGCAACATACAGCGACAGAAACATTTATGGGTCTCTTCCTGTCTCTAGGTCCTCCCCTCGCAGAAAAATATATATGTAATGTACTTATCTATCAAACTTCTCTCTATGAACAGAAAAAACGAAAATGAGATTTTTGTAAGATAGAGTGATGTGCATGTTCTTATTTTCAGTGTATGGTAAGGTAATCTTTCAATTTTATTTTTTAAGCAGTCCTCCACAATATAAATAATCTAGTCTTTTCTTGTGCAGGCTGTTTAATTCAGACAGGTTGAAGTTGCCTTCAAAGATTGGCGTCAAATTGAGGAAACCATTCATGTAGTAAATAAGATAATTTGTTTCCACCCAAAAAGATTAAAATATAGATTTTTTTTTCTTACCTTGTATGATTTTAACACCTACACTACCTGTTTCTGTATGATTGAGTTTTCTGACCATGTTTTGGAACCAGTTACTTTTCAGTGTTTGTTTTGTTTTGTATTTTAAATGTTCTATTTTATATTTTAGCTTTACCTGAGTTCCTAGCATTTTAAATAATGAAGTCAATAAAGTTATTTATTTACTTAATTTTGCAAAGCAGTAATCAGTGCTCATGTAATTTCAAAATGTGATGGGAAAAATATTATTTAACATGGAAGTGAATTTGTTTTTTAAAAGATAGAGAGAATTCCCTAATGATGTTACAAGAGCCATCATCATAATTTCCTGCTGAAAATAATTTTATACTGGGAAAGAAAATGGCTTGACTTTGAATCCCAAAGCTCTCGCTGTCTTAGCCAGAGAATACAAATCTGGATAGTATTTGTGTTGCATTTTGGTGTATTTATGGAAATAGACTTGTAGCCAGAAATAAGGGAGAATATGATAAAATACATGTTAAGTACCTTTTGTGAATAGCTCAGCTGAATAATTTGTGTATTTGGTTTAGTGCTAATATGGCCGTGATTAAGGCTAACATTACATCTGAGTTGTGTACAGTACAAAATACAGAATTGTGAATAGTTCCAAGTACAGTAGATAAAGAGGTTAATCCCAGACTAGATACCATCGTGATTAGACACCTTATAAATACCTGGATGATGGTTTGGATAAACAGAGAAATCTTGTATTATGAACAGCTGTTTAGTGATAGATTGTAGAATATTATCATTCTCTTTTGGAGATTATGAGAAAATTTAGTTTAATGAAAGACAAATAAACAAAAGTTATCTCCACAGATACTCATTGGAGTCACACGTGGAACCCGAGCCATCATGAGCGTATCTCTTAGAGTTTGTCTGCACAGGGAAGTTATACTGGTATAAGGTAGGGTGTAAATTTAAACTGCTATAGATACACTGGTATAACTCCTCATGTGGCCACCCTTATGCCGGTATAAGAGTGCCTTTTTCCAGTTTAGTTTATGTTGTAGTTTAAGCAAAACTGAAAAAAAGCATTCTTCTGGAATAAAAGAGTCCACAAGGAGGAGTTATACTGGTGTGACTATAGGAGTTTACCTATACTGATATAATTATACTGATATACCTGGGAAAAAAATGCCCATGTAGACAAGCTGTTAGCTTGTGTATCTCTCTGGATGCATGTTCTTATCAACACCTAGGCCATATTTGTAATAGAAGCCACATATGCCTCAGTCTACTTTCACTTGATGTTGGACCTGGAACCACTTATCACATTCTAATACCTACTTGTGGACTATTTTGTGATGCAAATAATTGCATGTGCTTTTTTGTGGATATAAAAACAAATAGGCTGTTACTTAAAATGTGGCTCTTATTTTTAGTCTGTTTTTGTCAAAATGCAGTATCGGAATTCAGGGTTCTTCTATTGAGTCACCTTAGGCTAGGTCTACACTACCCCCCCTGTCGAACTAAGGTACGCAACTTCAGCTACGTGAATAACGTAGCTGAAGTCGAAGTACCTTAGTTCGAATGAAAAAGCACTTACCCGGGATCCACACGCGGCGCGCAGGCTCCCCCGTCGACTCCGCCTACTCCGTTCGTCGAGCTGGATTACCAGCGTCGACGACGGAGCACTTCCTGGTTCGATTTATCGCGTCTTGACAAGACGCGATAAATCGAACCCAGAACATCGATCGCGCGCCTCTGACGGGACGCGTAAGTATAGACCTACCCTTAGGCTCTGTTAATTACTGTAGAATAATGCTGGCAGGTGGATCCAGTTAGCTCCAACTAGAATATAAAAGTGGTGGGGATTAGGATAGAGGAGATCCTGAGCGGGGTACCCTAGGACCAGCTTAACTTGAGGAAGAAACTAATGCTGCGGCGTATTTTATGTGCTGTTTTTGTGCTGCCAATAAAGTCCAGAATGGGGAGTGAGTTTGGACACCAAAGTTTGTGTGCTCGGGTCAGCTGACTTACACACTTATATCATGTTTAATTTTTTTCCAAAGGCTGAGTCACTGACGTACTCCTCAGATGCTCTTAAGGTTATAGAAGTACCTGTATTGTGTTTAATGAGCTTTTGGCATGTTGTGACCATGTGTGGAACAAGAAGAACCCAGCAAATGGGCTTTTTCCTAAATCCTCAAGAAAAGAACTGAGCCACTACCCTGTTTGTCTGAATGCCTCCCAGAATCTATTTGCTTACCCTACATCTTATGGGGCTGATGTCTTATCTGGATGAGCTGAGTTTGGTGAGTGTCTTCAATCAAGTGCAAAATGAACTAAGTTGTTTGTTGACATCAAACTAAAGTTTAGAGTCTGATTTTCAGACCCCAGACTCTACATTTGCACTAACTCCTGCATGCGTAAGTGATTGATTCTATTGTTATCATGTACAGGTGCAAGAATTTCCATGCACAAAACGTATTTGCCCTTGAATACCCTGTCAACTATGTATGCAGGTGTTAATACTTTTCAGCAGTGGCCACTGGTGTTTGGGAACCAAAAATCTGTGTGAGCAGAAAGGTGCACCTATAGAAATGAAGATCTGTTAGCACAGCTGTGAAAATCAGGCTCTCACTGCAGAAATATTTTGTCGAGTATTTCCATATTTGAAAAATTAATCTAAAATACAGAATTTATTAAGCACATCATCTAACTGAAATAACGGTAGAATATATACATATTCTGCTGTAACACACCTAGATTGTAAATCAGGTCAGATCTTTTCTTTTCTTTTCTTATGATTCCAAAGTCTTATTTACTGGGCTCTTCGTATGCCACGATTTTGCCAAATAAATATTTCACAAGATAGTGCATGCAGTCTTATGTCAGTTTTCACATGGTTAATTTGCACACCAAATGTTCTAAAGTTTTAAGATATATTACACTTTTCCATGCCATACTGTATATTACACTTGTAGTTTTGAGTGACAAAACCACTTAGAATATATGACTGTTACCATATGATGTTTTTGAAAGGCAAAACAGAACATTATCATCATTTTAATAGGAGCATTACATGATTCATAGGTGGTGAATATTTCATGCACTTTACAGTCGCCTTGTGCACGAAGGTAAATGGAAAGTAAATCCATGTGTACTTTAGACAGTAAAAAGGCATTACTTTATGTTACTCCCCATAAACATGCAGATTTGATTCTCTCTTCACTCATGCTGTAAAAAGAAAGTTTTAAAGTGGTTAGCCATACCTGAAAATGTAAATGCACTAGCCTAATGTAATGTTGAAGAAAAATTAAGACAAATGATACTGCATCCCTGCCACAAACTGCGGCTTGTACAAAATTCACTTTAGTTATTATACTCTGAATACGTGTACTAAGCCTCCTCTGTGTATGCACAATTTATGTTGAATGCAACATGAATCATTTTAATAGACCAAGCAAAAAGTCCCCAAAGTCAATTTTCAAATTATGAACCTTGGAACAGAATATAACAACAATGAACAACAAATAGTTCAGATTTTATTCTGAACTGCAGATGAACCATTAAAGGTACAGTATGCTGATTTGGAAAAGCATTTCTTACCTATCAAAAATGGGTAAGAATTATAGAAGAGACATTTTTTAAAAAAAGTTATTTTTAGTGTTCTTTCTTCATGGGAAAATTTGTACACCTAACGAAGGGAATATATTTGAAAGAAGTTGATCAAGATAAAAATCTTGGCATCGTGTTCAGTGTATATGGCACTGAACTGGTACTTGGAAGACTTCTGTTCAGTTCCTCGCAATGCCTCTGATCTCCTGTATGACCTCAGGCAAATCAATTCACCTCTCTTTCTCTTCTAACCCTTTATGTGTCTTGGTTAGACTGTAAGCTTTTTTGGGCAGCAACTGTCTTATTCATTTGTACAGTGCCAAGCACAATGAAGACTCGATCTTGGTTGCCACCACTTTAATATTAGTAATAACAAATAATTTTCCACAATACATTTCCAAGGGAAATTAATAGTTTTCAGCAGTACAGTGTGCACATACTAGTATTAGTTATCCTCTTTGACCACAACGCTTGTCATTGCTCTTTTGGAAGTGTATATTTATTGTGGACAATGTCAATTCACAGGGGGAATCTGCTCAATACCCCTGCCCCGACACCTTCTGCTCATTGTTGAGGCTTGAATTATTGCTATTTCTTACACTTTATCTACTTTGTGTTACAATTTATTTTTTATTCTTGTGTTTGCATATTGGTCCATTCGCTATAAGTTGCTTGCTTCATAAGTAAAGGGCCTGATTTTTCAGCCTCTATTCATAAACACTTCCAACAGCTGATGATTGAATTTTCACACACATTTGCATATGAAAATTCTAGTACCAGCATTCATGGCTGTTAGTCCACCAACATGTCTCCTCTCCAGAGGAGGCCAATGGATGAGAGGTCACTGAAATTAGGCCCACAGCTATTTAAATAAGATGTTAATTATTTTTCCTTTTGCCACTATTTATTCAGTTTGAACAACAAGACACTCGTGGTATGTTTTTGTACCTGTACCAGAATAATGAGATCACCTAAGTTCCCTATAATTCCTGATTTATACAGCAATGTTTGTATACACCTTAAAGTTCTTTACAAATATAGCTGAAACATTTTTAAAAATGGGAGCAAAGTGCAGCTAATTGGGAAAAACACAAACAAACCTTATGACCAAAACAAATCTACAGGGGTGATTTGGAATTAAAACCCAGTTTAGAATTGCTAATAACTTTAAACAATGAACTCCACAATTTGGACTAACCATAGCAAAACTCATTCTCCAAGTAATTGGAATTTGATCATCACCAGTATAAAGCAAAGGGTATGATCACCTTATTAAAAAGTGCAATTGTGAAGTCCTGTAAAGCTTTGTAAATGAAAAGAGAAATTCTAGTGCTTTATAATAATGTAAAATGCAGTAATAGAGTAGGATGCAGTTATGCCATCTGCAACTTGTGTGCAATGGACCAGATTCTGTGGAAGGGAGCAAAGGGTAAATAAAAGTCCTTTGAGGCTGAACCTGTTCTCTGGTAGAATGGATTAAGGTTCACAAATTTCAAAGTTTGTGGCCTCTCCCAGTTCCACAGATCTCATCGATCCACGAGGAAGTTTAGCTCTTGCAAAATACGAGTAGTAACTTTTCTCAGAGAGAGAACAGCTGTTCTCTTTGCTGTTCCTCTTCTTTCAGGATCCCTGCTTCTATTGTCTGGGGTCCTCTTGTGGTATAAGCTGCAGAGGAAAGCCAGATGGAAGAAGTATAGATGCCTGCTATTTTACTTTCAGCCCAGATTTCTGAACAGGAGCAGAGCTGGGGACAGTGCTGCACACAGAGGCTATTCCATCTTGCCCTCAGTCTCATCTTCTGAAATCCACCTATCTCCTTCTGTGGGCAGTGTGAAGAACAGTGTCTTGAAGCACCATTTCCCCCTTTCTGCATAGAAAGAGGGATATCCATGTGTGGGAAGAGTCCTCCACATGGAGCCACCTGCACCATTCTGTTCCAACATTCTTAGGGAAGTCCAGGAAGAGGCAAAACATTCCAATAATTGTCCTTGCTGAATAGACAAACAATGTTTGTTTGTATTCTCAGAATATTGGCATTGAGTATTTTAATAGCGTCTCATTTCTTTCTCTGTTCCTGCCTCTGTAGTCAAATAAACCCACCTCCCCTGCCTGTCTGTAAGGGGTTCAGAGAATAGGCTGCAGCTTTAATAACCAGATGGTTATGCAGTGGTCTGTGTCACATAATGGAGTGGGTCAGTCCCAAAGAGGGTTCTCATCTTGTGCGACCAAACCTCACAGTGGAACTTGCAGGGAATGAGGCAAAGGGATTCTCAATGGAGGGGTGGTAAAAGCTCCCATTAGAGATCAGAACAATGTAGCCACCTTCAAAATACAAGGGGGGACCCATCTCTTTTGTACTGGTCTTGCCTCGTAAAGAAATCAGACAGCATTGTCCCTGTAAGGCAGTTACTGAAGCTTATTCAACTCCAGAAGTAGTCTGAAAAAGAAGCAGGAATGTAGAGCTCTGATCCCTTTGTGACAGAACATGTTTCCTAACTTAATCAAGACTTGTTGTTGTTATGGGAATTGTTGCATCAGGAAAGCATAGATGAAATCTGTGTTGATATGTAAATATTAAAGCTATTACCATCTCCTAGAGAGGGGAATCAACCAAACAGCATATAGGCCCCTGTTTCAGACACACTTTCTACTCTTCTGTCAGCTTCGGACCCTTATTTTGTGCTATTTCCACTAACTCCACCCATATACTTACAGCCTCATGGACTTTTAGTTTAGATTAAGGAAAACAACAAAGAGAGCAAGCAAGCCAATGTTTCCAGGAGAGGGAATGCAGTGTACTTCTCTCCCTCTGAATGATTCTCCATCTTTAATTGCCTCATTGAACACCAGCCGAGCAGACAGGCAGAAATAGTTCTTGGGCTAGATTTGTGTGCTCTGGTTTAAGGTACAAATGAAACATTGCATGGATTTGTCCATTATTTTAATTGTCTGTTATTTAATGTCATTTGAGTAGCTTCTGTTCTCAGAGGAATGCTTTTCCTACTTTCTACTGCCATAGAACAGTGCACACAGAGAATTAATATGCTTGTCTGGATTGACTATTTTTGGAAATGTCTAACTGTTATACATTGAACCTAATTTTATCAAATGTTTCTTAAAGCTGAGATGTTCTAAAATTATCAGAATAGAAGGAAGGAGAGAGCAGGGCAAGTGTTCGTGTTATTAAATCCCTTCTCGGAGGTTGTTGAGAGAAAATAAATTGCTCTTTAATCTGACATGTTTACTCATTTTTCTGATATTTCTCTCTTTGAACCATGCTTAAGAAACCTCCACTTAGTTACTCTGGACTTATGGTGGCTTAAGTAGGAGCAGAATTTGGCTGTTTCTGCTTCACCTAAATGTGCTCATCTATTTTAATCAAAATTAGGGGACCTGATTCCCCATTGCTTTGCTCCTGGGGCAGTCATTTACAGATCAGAAAGGTGGTGTTTTACACCCACCATAAACAGGTGAAAATGACTGCAAAAGGCAGCAAAGAAACCAGTCCCCTTATGTTGTTGAGTGCCATATTCTTATTGTCGTCTGCTTTCCTAGGCAATATATATTTTTTTGTGATTCCATTTTCTTTTTTTTCTTTTTTTGACAGCAACTTTTTTTTCAAGAACAAGAAATGTCTGTTTCATATCTTGTCTTTTTCTCTTAAATTGCATTAATTCAGTGTTTTAAAAGTAATACCATGTAAATCTTTATTTTTAATTAAAAAAAAAACTTTAAACTTTGATGATATAGAAAAAACATGTGAAAAGAGTGTTGTGTAGGGTGACCAGATGTCCTGGTTTTCGGGGCTTTTTCTTATGTAGATGCCTATTACCCTCTCCCCCTCCGTTCCAATTTTTTACACTGTCTATCTGGACACCCTAGTATTGTGTCCTGTGTATTCACCAGGTGCACCTTTTATTCTTTTTGTAGCTGCCATTTTTTGTTAAATCCAAGAGTATTTAACAGCAAGTTGCAGCCATTCCAAATTCAACCTTTTTCTTATGGCATATGTTGTTTATTACATTGCAGAAATGCTTCTCGTCCATTTCCCAGTATTGTGCAGTATTTTGCATTTGGATACTGCTTTTCCAAAATGATTTCCACAGTCCTTAAGCAGCTGTGAAAAAACCTCAAAATGGTAACCTGTTTTAATAAGTCTTGCTATCATAGTACCAAGTAATTACTCAGAACAAGTTACCCATGTCATGGGGTTTTTAATTAGTTGTGTAATTAGTACAGTTTTTAGATAATTTCAAAGACTTTTTTTTCAAAGTAATATACTGCTCCCCACTAAGTTGATATGGGGCAGCTATGGAGGGATTTGTCAATTATAGGACACACTGGTCCCTATAGACACAGGGTCATACTGGAAATGGTTCAGAGGCACTCTTCCCCATTGGGCATCCTGGAACTCATTAGGGGATCTTCTGTCTATTCTTTAGGAGGGGGCTTTTCTCCTGGGTTAGCCACCTGTCTTCCTGCCAATCATATGGCTAGACCTGAAGGGGTCATCAAGGTGCAGTCCCTGCATTCAGGAGAGCTTGGGGTATGCGACTGTGATAAGTCCCTGTGGAGGGGTTTGCCAAAGGAGGAAAAGCTGTCTGTGCCCTCCCTCACACTTTCACAACTAGACAGGCACTAGACATAGTCTGGCCTGGGTAGGTCTTCCAAGTTGGGAGCTATGAATGGCATAAAATGAGATAGTGATATAGCATATGAATAAACAGTCTGGAAAACTTAATTTATTGTTGTATGGGTGAGATAATACTAAATGCCTATTCTATGGGAGAATCTTATTTAAGTATTTAGATGAGCCAGGTTTGGCATCAAGCCAAATCAGTGTGGCACCTAACATCCCTGTATCCTCAGACCATCTCTTTTTGTGTTAGGTTTAAGGGTATTTGTTCAGTTCTCTATCGTTATTCTTTTCAAATATAGAGAGGTATATTGTCCAAAGGGTAGGCAGAGAAAGTGTGTAATTAGTGTGTTTCACTAGGCTGAACAGAATACTCAGCAAGGTGTAGAGGAGATTGGATGGTGTTTATGAATGAATGTCATTATTTTGACAGGATGATGAATTAACATGCCTGGCTTTGGTGGCTAAGTTTCATGAGCAGTTTTGTGTGGTCTGGTCAGTGCGGGGACTTGTGGTAGTTTCTGAAACAGTATTGTGGATGTTGGATAGAGAAATTGCAGTTAAGTGAGAGAAAAAGGACTCTCTTCAGTTATTTTGTCCTAGAATTAAGTCTAATCTTTGTAAGTATACTTAAACTATTATTCCACTACTGCCTCTAAGTATGATTTGACACAGCTTCTCTATGGCTTCTCACTTTTTAAAATGTTTGTTTATTCAAACTGTTTTGAAATTGTTTTAACCACAAATACATTTTTTTGGGCAGGGCGTGGTTAGAGGGCCGAGATTTTCAAAGGGATTTGGACACCCTATTTCTGTCAAGTTTAGTAGGAAGTGGCATTGGCAAAACTTCCAAAAGTGTCTAAATCACTTAGCTCAGGGCCATATTTGCAAAGGTATTTAGGTTGCCTTTTGTAAATCGCACCAAGCACCTTGGAGAGTTAGGTGCTTAACTCAAGTGTTTTTGTAAATCCTACCAGGCACCTATCTGCATATTTAGGATCTTAAATACCTTTGTAAATATGGCCCATAAATTCCATTGAATTTTTCTGGGACTTAGAATCTTAAGTGGTACTTTTGAAAATGAGACTTGGGCTCTGATGTCAGTTAGGGCCAGATTTGGAAAGGTATCTAGGTGCCTAAAGATGCAGATAGGTGCCTAGTTTTGATTTTCGAAAGCGTCTAGCACCTAACTTCTGTTGATTGCCTATATGCATTTTTAGATGCTTAAATACCTTTAAAAATATGGCCCTTTCCTTTTTTGAAAACTTTACTCCAAATTCCTCATGTAGTTTTGAGAAACTCAGCCTATTGTTTCTATCTTTATTTGCTTTCATTATTGAAGAATTCCTTGGTTCCCATTGTGATAGTGTCTGTGTACCTTCCAATAGATGAAAACCAAACCCATACTGATGGGTGTAGCTGATTATGTGAACATTTAAAAAATAAATTAGAAAAGCTCAGTATTGCAGAGGACAGTGCAAAGGCTTACTCGTTCTCCCCAAAGTTGACCCTATTTCTCAAAATATAAATTTGCCATTTAGTCAACCCGTAGTAAAGAAAAGCCTTCTCTGTTGGATCATCCCATCTATATCTTTTCAAGAAAACTCTGGGGAGAATAAATGAGCTGTACATCATGCCTTGAAGTGCAAAATACCCACGCTCTGTTGTACCAAGGGAGAGAGTTGTGGGTTCTAGAGTCAAGGATCTATCAAAATGCCTTGCAACCATCCCACTTTTTTTTTAACCCAGGACGCTGTGAGCTAGATGCTAAAGTGTCCCAGCTGGTGGCAAATCCTGCAGTGTAGCACCTACAGTATTGACATGGTGTCAGTGAGCTGAATACCTATCAGAACACCCTTTTGCTGTGCTCCTAAGGTGGCCACATTCATGCGCAATACTGAGCTCAAGCAAAAAAAGCCAAAGGTCTTGTAGAACACTCTGCCTGTGGTGCTGGGAAGTTCTACTGGGAGGGAAGAAGGAAGAGAGGGAATGGCCATAGCTAGTTACACTAGTAAGTTATGGCTAGCCAGTTGGTCTAACTAGTAATTAATTGGAAAAAATACATTGTTCTTACAGAATATAGTCTCCAGGTTCCACCTCATAGCTGAGTCATAGAGTTGTTCTAAAAATATAAAACCAATTTCCTTTATTAGAAAATTAATTGAACTGCTTTTTTGTTAATTTTCCAGGAAAGCAATTTTCCCTCACATTTGGAATGTATCTGAACAGCTGTTACTTTGATTGTTAGATTATTTAATATTTTAAAAGATCACCCAAAGAGACTCTAAATGCATCTTTGAAAAGAGAACTACAGTACCTACTTAATAGGGTGAAGTTCCTCGTAGACTTTTTTTCTTTGTTGTGGCAGTTTTATTGCCATTTTTTCCCTGTCTTTTTCAGTTTTTCTCCTTGAAACAAGTTTGTACCACCAGTAAAAAAATGACACCTCTTTTATGTGATTTAGTTTTTTGGTTTTTTTCGTTTTAGTTTGTTGGTTTTAAAAAAAAATTCTTACTTCTGAGAAATGGAATAGGCTAAGCCCCCTGTACTGCAACGGGATTTGAATGAGTGAACCATTGTGTCCATTATGAATCCCACTGATTTCACTGAGATTCTGCACCGGCCTGCTCACATAGCTCCCATTGCAGGATAAGAACCTATATCTATATAAATAATGTTGCATCTAAATTTTCAGAAAATTCATTCTCTACTCAGTCGGTGAGTGCTGTCATTTGGGGAAATGAACATGCTGTGTTTTTCATACACAGCAAAGAGGTTGAATTCCCTGCTTTAAGTGAAAAACTCATCTCAACTTTAACTATGGCGCTAGCACTAGTGTTTTCATCATTTAAAATACCGTGTGAGAACCCAGTCCTGCAGATACTTATGCTGATCTTTACTACCATTAGTCCCATTTCAAGTATTTCAATGCCCTAGTCTACACTACGAGTTTAGGTCGAATTTAGCAGCGTTAGATCGATTTAATCCTGCACCCATCCACACGAAGAAGCCATTTTTGTTGATTTAAAGAGCTCTTAAAATCGATTTCTGTACTCCTCCCCAACGAGGGGATTAGCGCTGATTGACATCGCCGGGTCAAATTTGGTGTAGTGTGGACGCAATTCGACGGTATTGGCCTTCTGGAGCTATCCCAGAGTGCACCATTGTGACCGCTCTGGACAGCACTTTCAACTCAGATGCACTAGTCAGGTACACAGGAAAACCCCCGGGAGCTTTTGAATTTCATTTCCTGTTTGACCAGCGTGGCGAGCTCATCAGCAGAGGTGACCACGCAGTCCCAGAATCACAAAAGAGCTCCAGCATGGACCGAACGGGAGATACTGGATCTGATCACTGTATGGGGAAACGAATCAGTGCTATCAGAACTCCATTGCAAAAGACGCAATGCCAATATATATGCCAAAATCTCCAAGGGAAAATGCGAGGTGTTTATTTACAATGCACACAACTGCAGCGGTGATCTGAGAGGACTCCCGCTTGCAGAGCTATGGCGCATGCATGGGCACTCCAGAAAAAAAGCCACAAAATGATTGGCTGCTGTTGCTTTCAAAGAGGGAGGGGTGACTGATGACATTTACCCAAAACCGCCATGACAAATGTTTTGCCCCATCAGGCATTGGGAGCTCACCCCAGAATTCCAATGGGCTGTGGGAACTGTGGGATAGCTACCCACAGTACACCACTCCGAAAGTCGACGCTAGCCACGGTACTGTGGACGCACTCCGCCGCCTTAATGCGCTTAGTGAGGACGCACGTATTCGACTTTATTCAATCTGTTCCCAAAAATCGACGTCTAAAAAATCGACCTAATTTCGTAGTGTAGACATACCCAATGAGACTGTTCATGGTAGTAAAGGTGAGCATGTGCGTAAGTGTTTGCAGTATCATGACCTATGTGAACAACATATACAGAGATGCGATGAGTGTGATTAATTGCAGTCAAGAGATAAATGAATTTATCATGAACTTAGTTTTCCCCATCTGCCCTCTGCCCACTTATTCATTTCCCATTGGAATCTTTCAAATCTGAGCAGTTTTCAACACTTGCCATTCTTTAAAAAATCAACTTGCCAAAAAAATATTTCCTTCCTTCTCCACCTGCCCAAGTTCCAGGATGGATAAGATTCAGTTCTAAACTAGTACCAGGTTTTCTGCTTACAAAACTTGTAAAGTCTGTAATCTTGTGTCCTTCCCAGTCTCAACACAAGAGCTTTATACCTTTGAAAAAGTGAGATTCCCAGCTTATTGCCCTGAAAAGTCCCAGTATAATGAATTTTATGTAGTGACATTTTAGGTCCTTTTTTAGAGGTTTTCAGCTCCCTCTGAGACCGTGCACAGCTGCATTCATGGTATTTATTATTATTAGTTATTTCTATTGTATTAGCACTTAGGTGCCCCAGCTAAGATCAGGGTGCTAGGTACTGTACAAACATGTAATAGATGGTCTATGCCCCAAAGAGTTTACAGTTTAAGTAGACAAATTAGTGTAGAATTAGATGTAGACCCAGGGCTGCTAAGTCCCAGTTCATGTCCCTATCCACTAGACAACGCTTCCCCAATGTCCTATGGCACCTACCTTCACCGGTGGAGGGATGTGAAAATTAGTCCCAATATAATTTCTAAAACACACGTTTTTTCTATCACGTGTCATATATAGAATATATGAAGAAGTGGTGTAAAGATCCTATCAACACTCATTTTGGGTGATCTGCATGCCACACTTTTAGCTTTGTGACTCATAAATACTGCAATCATCCCAAAGTAATGCCAATGAAAACCTTTATGCTATTGTGTCATGTCTTTTTATATATATTATAATGATGTAAACTTTTTCTTAATGTAAGTAAATCGTTAGTTGGAGACAGTTTATATACATTATCTTATAAATGCTGTGTTATTGTTATTGTTTATTAATATTCTTACTAGACTTTACATTAAAAGATTTATCCCATAATTCTATGCAGTGTTGCATCCACCTTCATCATCCTGTCAAAATAACTGTCATTTCAACTCTCTGTAGTGTGAAGTGGATCATGTTCCACAACTTACTTTTATATTATTTAAAGTGCGAGTGACCAACTTGTACAGGTCTCTTCATTTACTGGAGACCTTGAAACTTCAATCTCGAGTAGAGGTAAATGCCTGCAGATCTGCATCATGCCTGGAATGCAGATTAGATTATAGCAATTGCAAAAATGCTTGGAAGAGAGGAGCTGTGTCTTAAAAAACAAAAAAGACAAATAAAAAAAAGAAACAAAGTTGGGGGGTGATTTTCAAAAGTTTAGCAGAGACGGTGGGTCTTATGCTGCTAAACCCCATAGTATGTCACTGTCAGTCTATCAGCCCTCATAGAGAGAGCGCCGATCACAACACATCAGATGCGTTGTTCTAGCCAGTCCTCCAATTACCCGCTGGCCAGGCTGTCAGTAGCACCGGACACCCGATTGACATAGCGCACAGCAGCTTAGAACTCCTGAGCGATCCGCCAACCGCAGCCTCCCAGTAGCTGGGATTGCAAGGCGCGCGCCACCACACCGGACCCCATAGTATGTGCTTTTGAAAATCTATCTCATATTTTGTATTTGTAGTAGAATTTAGTAATTGTTGCCTTCACACTAAGCCGCGTCACATCAAAGAGATTGTACTGGTGTTACTAAGTCAATCATAAATTTAAGATCAATCATAAATTTGATCCCTATCGTTTTTAAAGCTGGTGAGAACTCTTTAATAATAAGGTTAGCCCATGTATTTCATTGGATTAGTATGGCACTTTGTGTAGCTTTCTGAGGTGCATGTAAAAAATGGAAGAAAACAGAGTTTTAAAAGGCATTTCACACAATTATTTTGTGCTTGCTGATACAGCACCAAGTAGCACTAGTCAGATGTTTTGAAATATAAGTCTAGATTTACAGTTTACAAATCCTTAATGTAAAAACTACAGAAACAGCAGCCAATTACTCACAGGAAAATTATGAAAGTTATCTGTTTGTGGTACAAAAAACTACACGTGACTGGTTTCAATTAGTACGAGAAAATATTAGGTCAGCTTTTAATGTGTGCGTGCACATGGGTATGTGCTGATAAGGAAGGACATTGTGTATTGAAAACGTATTCAGTTTTTTGAAGCACCTTAGATCACTTGAGGTTACTTTAATGTGGCAATGGAGATGTTCAAGATCTAAAAGCAAATAATGGTTTTTGAAATATTTTTAAAATCTCCTCCTATTTTTCGCTCTGGCTGCACAGACAAAGAGAAGCAAAACTTACAGACCTTAGCTAGAAGGTCTTTTTTCTTCCCATGGCTTCAAAGTAACAATATATTGTGGTCTTGCCACTAATGAGAGTATATCAACATAATCACAAAACTAGAGTATTACGTTATTATTGCAATAGTTTGAGAATCAGTTACTATTACAGAAACAATGTGTTCAAACGTTTAACGTTACAAATGTTAAGAACACACTGAACCTTGACTGTATGTAACCATATTAAAGAAAAGTCATCCCAACTATGCATTTATACTATTTATGAAAGTTAGAAGTATTAGGCACTGTTTATTTTTACTTGGCTAATGAAACCAGTCTGAAAACAGATTTTCCTTATATTGACACTGTTTGCAGAGGGGGGGAGAGGAAGGGAAATCTTTGGTACATGTAACGTCCCACAAGGAAATACAATTCATTTTCCTGAATTACAGTACAGTATATGGATAGTGTTTGGGGAAAATATTAAAATGAGAAGCGTAATGCTACTTTCCTATTGGTCACATTACCTACATGCTGGGTTTTGCAAGGTCAGCAGTTATTCTGAAGTTGAGCAGAAATGGCTTCACTGGCTTTAACTTTACCAGTGCCCTTGATGAGGTGCAGAGTTGTCAGTATTCTCGTAAAATTCCTCAGTGATGGCTTCTTCTGTTCTCTTTATTTCCTTAACTGAACATCTGTCTAATTGTTCACCTCCATTGCTTTAGTGCTTTCCTCATGCTTTCTCTGTTTCCAGACAATAAACTTTATTTTCTTCATAAGAATTCAGTCTACGCAAGGGTATTAGGCAGCTTGTTTGCACCTTTTAATTTCTGGAAGTTTTCCAGAAGGGCTTTTTGCCGTAGTTCCAATGGGTTCATCAGTGAATCATGTAACATAATGCAGCATTGTGTTTGGGTTTTTATCCATTACCTTCTGTTTATAAACATCTGCTCGGAAATTTTCTTTCTGAATCTAAAAAAAAAAATCGTTTACATTTTTGTATGTGGCATATGGGTAAGACATGCAGTACCTGATATTTTTTTGGTCAGGTGTTCAGGTATGTACAGCAAGTGTTTAACTTAAAGGTTGGGGGAGGGAGATAGATTATTTATTAAAAAATAAAATTTTAAAGATGGAAATATGCAGAAAAGCAATTTTGTAGCTATTTAGTATTGGCTGGCAATGTTTTTATTTAATATTTTTGCAACTGTGTGAATATACAGAAAAGTGACCAACATTCAGAGTTATACAAATATCTAGAGATCTTTCTCTCCTTGAGACACCATTATTATTCACAAATAACAAATGTGTTTGTTCTGTTAATGTTCAGTGCTTGCCTTGCTTTCTTTAGTTGTTTCCTTGTGTAAAAGGCTTTGTATCAAGGGCATGCATTGGTTGTGCTTGCAAATATTTTCAATGAAGACTAGTTTTCAATCATTCTTTTCGGCTGTTACCCTTACCACAGTTAACACGTCCCAGTATTGAATGTGACTTTTTTTTTAACTACTAATGTTACACAAAAACTTTAAAATTCATTAAGGTAGTGTGCGCAGCCTATTGTAATATGTTAGAGGTATTCAAAAGGGCCAAGTCAGTGGTATATAGAGGGCATTTAAAAAACGCTGCCAATCAATATTTACTATTTAGTAGCATATAGAAGTAAAATAAACTTAAGAAGAACAGGATAGAGTGAAATTGCCCATTATATTATTGGACTATACATTTTTCCTTGAGTACTTTTGTAGTGCATGAATTGAAATCTGATATTGAAAAATTGTGGCTATGTGCATATAGTTACAAAATTGAAATTTCAGGGGTTTTCATGCTAAAGCATTTTAAAAACTAATATAGACTTTGGGCCTAAGTATTAATTATGCTAAGGTCGCATAATTCTTACACACACTTTAAGGCCCCTTTTTAATGTCAAAATAGTGTGTAAAGTGGCCTAAGTGTAAATGAGAATCAGACCCCTAATGTCTGCAGTTGACTGAATTGAGTTGTATGTATTGGTCAGCAAAATTGCTTTGCCAATTTTTTGGTCTAGAATTTCATCTTACATTGGTGTAAATCTTAAGAAGTTACTGGAGTTACTTCAGATATACAAAGGTGCAGCTGAGATCAGAATCTGGCCTTTTTTCTGGTGCTTTGATCACTATCAGAATAATACCAAGTGGGCCAAATTCAAAAGACCTCATTCCAGCCTTTACATTTACATCGCTGATTATTTTGCACATGTTTTTTTCATATATTTTTGTTCATAAATCAATACACAAACTTTCTGTTTGTTTGCATTTGCAAATCAGGTAGTTAAGTGCCTGTATACAAGTTGCTCATATTCATATGAGACTTTTTGTACGTGCAAAAAGTTAGACTTGAAAAATGTTCATTCAGTATTGTGAGCACATCCAAGCCTGATCCTGCAAATTCTTACTTGTGATAGAAGTCGTCATCAATGTGAATATGTAGTTTCATTAACTTCACTTTCCCACAAATGGTCACTTATGAAAATTTGTCCTGAAATATTTTTGCAAAAGTATGCAGCTACTTAACTTAGGGGATGTGAACAGTTGTGGGCACAAGGAAAATTATTTAGTCATCCAACTAAACTTTGTGGGTACAAATCTATTAGACATCTACATTTTTCCTTTACACCCAGAAAATTAGACAGTTTGAGGCCCCTATAAAAATCTTGTCATAAACACTCAATATTAAGTTCTGCAAAATCTGCCTACACTCCATTTCTTCCTTTGTGCCTGGTAATTTATCTCATGTAATTATTCCTGTTCGCTTGGAGAACTTCTAAAATTATTCATATTTAAGGAAGTGACATGTTTTAAAAATATCCATATCTGGATTGATTTTCCTGAGAAATGAAGTATATTTCTGGTAATAAGAGAGAGTGAAAGTACCATACTTTAAATCTACCAGTGAGCCTTAATGTACTGTATAGAAGCCGTAGTGAATTTCTGTACCCATTGGTGTCACTGTTCTGCCAATTGATTCTGTGACAGTAGGTGTTCTTACAGTACAATAACCCCATTTTAAATATTTTTGGCTTATATCTAGAAATTACTTTTTTTATCTGACAAATTGTATCTGATTTATTTTAATATTGTTGTGATTCCATCTTCATGCTTTCCATTAAGGAAACATAGTGTTTTGCTAGTCACTTGTGTAGTCCATGAACTACAACTGTCTTTAACTAGTAGCTATTGTTGTAGCTCAAGCCTGGTCTACACTAAAATTTAGGTGAACCCAGCTTTGCTGCTCAGGGGTGTGAAAAATCCACATCCCTGAGTGGCAGTGCCTCTCTGGGAAGTGGACTACCTATGCCAGTGGGAGAACTCCTCCCATCGGCATAGGTAGTGTCTACACTAAAACGCTACAAGGGTACAGCTGCAGCTGTGCCGCTGAAGTGTTTCAAGTGTAGACAAGTCCTCAGTCTGTACATTGCTTCCAGGAGGGCAGACTGCCCAGAACATCCGTGATCTTACTTATTACTTTGTGTTATAAATAATCTTGTTTTTTCCTGCAACAAATAAATCTTTGGGCCTCCCTGCAAAAAAAAAAAAACATTTGTGGTTACAGTATAATAAAAATAAACCATTTGGCGTGACTGCAGCTGACATTTATCAGCCTATTTGTGGGTGCTCTTTCTCTCTCTGTATAATACAGAGCATAATTTGTCACTTTGTAAATACATTCCAGCCTAAATCCCTGCCAGCCTCTGTTAGTGTTTGAAGGATTAATGCACTGCACAGTGCATGTCTGCACTGTCAGGCCACAGCATAGCTTATGATTATGAATCTTGAGAGAGGCAGGAAAAGGGGTGTCTTTTTTTGTAGGTGCTTAAACATTTACTGTCTTTTTGGCCATTATGGTTTTCTTGTCTTTACTTTTCATCTGTACAGGTGGTATTCACCATTTCGATAGTCGTAAAGTCTGTATGTTGAAATCAATTGTAAGCAGCTTCCATGCTTGTGTGTATATGAAGCTTTATTATGAGAGTGAACATTTGAAACCCTAGATCTGATTTTGTTTTTTAGACAACATTTTATTACAATAGTAGTTAAACAAGATGATCTCTTATTTTGCTTGTTGTGGAAGTTTTCGAACATTAATTGAGGATATTTATTTCCTCTTAAATCTTATACCACATGTCTTTCCAGTCCAGATGTGGCCAGCAACCAATAGAGGTAATTAAATGTCCTGACTTTGCAAGCTTGTCTTGCATCTACTAAGGTTTTAGTTGAGAGTGTCAAATTTATTTAATCTTAGGACCTCGATTTGGATTTGATCAAGATTTCAAAAGTAAACAAAAAGGGCCTGTATTTCCTAAGTCATCTGATGATATCAGACCTTTCATTGTTGTTTTTTGGAAATATATTCATGCCCTCAACTTAGTCTTTTAGAATTTGAAGAAACTGAAGTATTTGAATAGGACACTGAAGGTTCTGTTACAGATTCCCAAGCAAGTTTTACTGTTCTGTAAACAAAACAGATATGTTTATTAGAAAA
Organism: Chelydra serpentina; assembly: GCA_037349315.1. Taxonomy (NCBI): domain Eukaryota; kingdom Metazoa; phylum Chordata; order Testudines; family Chelydridae; genus Chelydra; species Chelydra serpentina. Next base: position 29,506,717 of record JBAIAC010000026.1, read on the forward strand.
GTAAGCCACATACAAAACATATTGCCAGGATTCTTTCAGATTCCCTAGGAGAATCTCAAAAGAATCTCTTGGAAAAATATTATCTAGATCAGGGGAATGGCGGGGTGAGAAAAACAGTAGATTCTCAAATAACTACCAACAGTTGAAGTGCATTCAGATCTGAACAAATTGCGAATCCTGCTGCAAATCTGTCATACGATTGAAATAAATTGTATCACTGATAGGTCTCAAAATGGGGAATCATCATCGAATGGGTGTATTTCAAGTGGGGTCCTGCAGGAATTGGTTCTTGCTTCTATGCTATTTAACATTTTTATCAATGATCTGCAAGAAAACATAAAATCATCACTGATAAAGTTTGAAGATGACACACAAATTGAGGGAATGGTAAATAATCCAGAGGATAGGTCACTGATACAGAGCAATCTGGATTTCTTGGTAAACTGTGTGCAAGCAAACTATGTGTTTAATAAGGCTAAATGTAAATGTCATCTGAGAACAAAGAATGTAAGTTATACTTACAGGATGGGGGACCCTGACCTGGGAACAGTGATTCTGAAAAAAGATTTGGTGGTCGTAGTGGATAATCAGCTGAACATGAGCTCCCGGTGTGATGCTGCGGGCAAAAGGGCTAATGCAATCCTTGGATGCGTAAACAAGGGACTCTTGAGTAGGAGGTTATTTTACCTCAGTATTTAACACTGGTGCAGCTGCTGCTGGCATACTTTGTCTAGTTCTAGTGTCCATAATTCAAGACGGAAGTTGATAAATTGGAGAAGGTTTAGAGAAGAGCCATGAGAATGATTGAAGGATTAGAAAACGTGATTTGCAGTGATAGACTAAGGGGCTTAATCTATTTATCTTAACAAAGAAAAGGGTAAAGGGTGACTTGATTACACTCTCTGTAAATACCTACATGGGAACAAATATATGAAAATGGGCTCTTCAATCTAGCAGAGACAGTTGTGGCAAACCCAGGACAAACAGCTATCAAGCGGGTGGGGGGAGTAGTAACTAGTCTCAGGGCATTAAAAGGCCTCTCCCTGTCCACGGAGGGAAGATAACAATAAGGATCAGCTGTGAAAGAGGTTGCTAGGGAGCTGATTAGGTCCAGCAGGCTGCAACTGCTGGAGACCTTTTTAAACCCTCCCCTGTGGGAATGGAGGGTGTGTGAGAGTTATGTGAGGAGCAGGAAAGCTACTAGTAAGCTGAGTGCAACAAGACACTGCACCCTTCCAAGAAGAAGGGCTGCATTTCATCCCCAGAAGGGAAGGAAAACGAACAAGGGACTGACCGGGGGAAGGAAAAGCCGGACCCGGTAAGGGTTTGCCTTGCCCAAGCCTGTGTCTCCAAGGCTTAAAAGGACTGAGACTGCTGAGGAGAAGCAGGTACTTTGCCACACAGTTATAACATGATCCAGGGGTTGGAAGTTCAACCTAGACGAATTCAGACTAGAATCAAGATGTACATTTTTAACAGTGAGAGTAATTAACCATTGGAACAGCTTACCAAGGGTAATAGTGTACTCGCCATCACTGACCATTTTAAAATCCAGATTGGATGTTTTGCTAAAAGATATTCCCTTGGAATTATTTTGGGAAAGTTCTATGGCCTGTGTTATAAAAGGAGGTCAGACAAGATTATCACAATGGTCCCTTCTGGCCTGGGAATCTATGAATCTATTTTATAAAAGCCTTTTTATTTCTTGGGATTAAAATAGATGTGAACTAAAGGCAACACAATCACATTCATGCAGCACAAGTCAAACCTTTGGAGCCTGCAAATTGCAGTCCTCTGAAATTATGGTTTACTGGGTGTTTTTTTTCCTTCCTAGTGGTTGAGGACATTTTAAAAAAATGGTAGTGCCTTTGCTTATCCTTTTTCTTTGAGCATAATTTTAGGATAGCTGTGCTATAGTTTGCAGTTATGCGGACAGTTTGATTTAATAAAAAGAAACATAGATAGACCATGCTTTCCCCGATCAGGGTGGAAAATGTTCACCTTCTTCCTCCATCAGTTTCTTTTTATGTACAGTATAGCATCATTTTCAGAAAACTTGACAAGTTGTAAAATCATACTACTTTAAGTGCTGTATAATGAAAAGACATTGTTCGTGGCAATGGGAGCCATTTGTGATGATTTAGAGAAGTGATTGCTTCAGAAACCCACAAATTGAGCCGCCAAAGGGAAATTAATTAGCGTATTGTGCACACATGGAATATATGTCCACAGTTTAAAACACCAGTGGGTGATTTGCAATAGTAGTTTGCGCAACCTGTGAACTGGCTGCAGGACAAAGATTGATGAAATGTGCATACAGGTTGCAGTCACCTTCTAAGCAAAAGGTGAGGGCTAAGGTGATCAATGGTAGGTTTTAATTGCTGGTAAACTCAAACAAGTCAGGAGAGGAAAAGGAAAAGGAAAAGACTAGCAGAAAAAACTGTAGATAGGCAGAATACCTCAATGCTTTATAACAGTCTAATGATAGGAATTAAATCCTTCATACCAGACTTTCTGCAAAGTTCTTTCGGGCACCCCAACATAGGCTCTAGAATACACACAATTCACCAGTTGCCTTCTTTATTGTTTACTTTAAAATCAAAGGCAGAACCCAATCTTCCCTGTCTTCATTAAGACTCTGATTTGCTTATGATAAATTAACCTGTCACCAGTCATCTAGTTCTGGAATTTCCCCTCCCATATGTAGGGAATTAACCTAGCAATCTGAGACTCTCCTTTTCAGATATCAACTCTAGCACAGTGCCCGGGGGAAAAGTAGAGGCACAGTCTGATGGACTTCAGTTTTATGGAGTGCACCCATTTATAGGGTAGGTTAAAAAGACTGAGAACCAGGGCCAGATTAACCTTTTGTTGGCCTGGTGCCAAACATATTACTGGGCCCTCCTGGGGCCAATGGGGCATGGTACAGGGGGCTGGGAGAGGTCAGTGCCCAGCCCAGCGCGAGGGCACTGTTTACAAGCCAGCAGCCACCAGATGCACAGTGGCCTGCCCAGCCCTGCACTGCCAGCACCCCTACCAATAGGGTCGCCAGGTGTCCGGTTTTCGAACAGAACACCTGGTCGAAAAGGGACCCCCGGCGGCTCCAGTCAGCACTGCTAATTGGACCGTTAAAAGTTTGATTGGCGCAGGAATGGCAGGCTCCCTACCCAGCTCCGTGCGGCTCCTGGGAAGCGGCTGAATTTCCCTCCAGCTCCTATGCGTAGGGGTGGCCACGGGGACTCTGCGCTCAGCCCCTGCCCCAAGTGCTGGTTCTGCAGCTCCCTTTGGCCGTGGTTCCCGGCCAATGGGAGCTGCGGGGGGTGGCACCTGCAGATGGGAGCAGCACACAGAGCCCCCTGCCCGCCTAGGGACATGATGCCGCTTTCTGGGAGCTGCCTAAGGTAAGTGCTTCCCGGAGTCTGCACCCCTGACCCCCTCCCGCACCCCAGCCCTGAGCCCCCTCCCATACCAAACTCCCTCCCACAGCCGATACCTCCACCCACACCCCAACCTCCTGCCCTGCCCTGGCCCTGAGCCCCCTCCTGCACCCAGAGCCCCCTCCTCAGCCCCACCCCAGTACCCCCCACAGCCAGAGCCCTCACCCCCTCCCACACCCCAACCCTTTGCCCAAGCTCAGAGCCCCCTCCAGCACCCTGAATGCCTCATTTCTGGCCCCATCCTGGAGCCTGCACCCCCAGCCCAGAGCCCATACCCCCTCCCACACCCCAGGGCCTCTTCCCTCACTCTGAACCCCTCGGCCCCAGCCCAGAGCCCCCTCCTGCATCTCAAACCCCTCATTCCCGGTCCCACCCCTATGTGCAGTGCCCACCTGCCCCCCCCCCCCCCCGTAACAACTGCACAGCACCCTGCACACCCCGGCCAACACAGCACCCCCCACCAACAGATTCCCCCTAATGCCCCACCACCACCACCACTTCACAGTACCCCCACGGACCCCCCACTGTCCAGCATCCCAACGCGCACACATCTCCCCCACTCCCAACTGGCCAGCATCACCCTCCTCCCCCCTGTGGAGGCAGGCGAGGCCCCACAGGTAGTGGCCGTGAGATTGCTTGCAGCCATGCTGGGGAGTGGGGCAGACACCATAGATGCAACTCCCCAAGAGCCCACCTTGCCTGGCTGTGCTCACCAGCCCTGCCGCCCGTCTAGCCTGACTCTGCCAACTGGCCCAGCAGCCCTGCTCAGCCTGCATGGCAGAGCCTGACTGTTGGGTGGCGAGCCCCCTACAGGTGAGCTAGGAGCCTCTGGTGAGCCACTCACACTGGACTGCCCTGGGCGAGGGGCTAAACCCGGCCACATGGATGGGTTAGATGTGTCTGTAATGGGCCCCTTCCTAGTGTGGGCCTGGCACCATTGGCACCATTGTAAACCCGGTACTGCTGAGAACTAAGGTGTCCTTTATTCTGTCAATAATTTCATACCTTCATTGCATCCCTGAGAAGGGGTAGGTGAAAGTTACCAGCTAAAAATCCAGACTACATGAGAAGGTAGAGATTCAAGGATGACCAGTAGTCCTAAAAGAATGCTATGCTAATCATAGCCCTCAGGTCTGTATGCCCTATATAGCACAAACCTTAGCTTTATCAAGAGTGGATAACCTGGCAATCAGTTTCCATTTCAGAGGCTCTCCCTTTGGGAGGAAAATTAGGGTTTAATCACCTCAGACAGAAAGGTTCCCAGCTGTGCGTACAAGTGTGTATGTTTGCACCAATATCAGGTTTCAGGAAAGCTCTCTTCAAGCATGAAATCACATTTGACAGGACCAGGGAAAACGAATGCAGGAAGTGCTGACTCTCCTGCCCAAAATAAATACATAAATTAAAGTAACAATAAAATACCATCAACCCCAGTATTTTAACATTTCCCAATATTTTAAGCCTAGAGGAATAGGATTTTACTTCCTGTTCTGTGAATCCCTTGTGTTTTGGGATTCAGCGTTGGAAAAAGTGTCTTACGTATTTTGATATAAAAATGATTCATAATGATATGGTATGGCTCTTAGAAAAAAAGTGGGTAGGGAGATATGGAGCTGTGTGCATTTCTTATGATCTATAAAGAAGCTTGAACTCTTTTAATATTTTAAACAAAAAAATTCCTTGTTCATTACTTGGAAATATCCAGAATGCCAAGCCTGGTATTTCATTGTTTTGCTGGAAACCTGGTTGGAGGTCTTCGATGTGGATTATGAACTTTCTAAGACTTCATTCGAAAGGGCAGTAATATTGAATCATTAACAAAGATAGTTTCTCTCTTAATCATTTCATTACGGATTTGGCATAAATAGATTTTAAGAAAAACAGAGGAAAAAATTAAACAGTCTGAATTGAAATCACTGCCAGACCTAGTTAATCAGGTTGAACTTGCATGGCATATCTGATGTCATAATTCTGTCAGTTCTCCATTCATCCGTCAACTCTTCCCGAAAGAAACAGGGAAGACTAGAATTTCTAATGTTAGAAATAAAAGGGGAGGGAGGACTGATCATTCCCCTTTAACAAAACAAACAAAATCCCTTTCAAGGCCTTTATATATCAGAAATAATCAGAAAAGGGAGCAAACAAGTAAATGTAATTAATGTTCCCTTGCAGGTCACCGTTAAGGAGTTAACACAATAATTAATCAAAATGTTTATGAAATTATTTTACATAACGTAAACTATTTTTCATGTACAAAGTTAAAGTGCAAATAGGAAATGTATTTTATAGAAATTGCTGAGGCAGAAAGGAAAAATGACCATAAAATTATTCCATTCACAATGGCTTCTAATGCACATCAATATGTTAACTCAAATGTAGGGCACGGACCTATTCTTTAAACATCCGGTATATTTCTTAGGTTCTGCTTAAGGCGGTGTGATTCATTTGTCCCATTCAGCTACCTGAGAGGTAACTTCATAGCACTCAAAGTACATGCATGACAATATAAAGCTAGCATTACATAAATATACTTTTGCACCAAGTGCCATATGCTGTGTACATTAGGGACAACAATATTTACAGTCTTAAACCAGAATGAAAGCCTCTTACTTGTTTTATTCCTCCATCAGTAGTATCTATTGTTGGACACTGTTGACTGTCACAACTCGTGTCAAATTGTCAGACATGTTTATAGCTTTGTCTGCTTTGTCAAGATGGAAATTTGAATTTATTTAGTCTTTCCTTGTCACATAGAGGTTATATTTTGGGTCTTATAGATTTAGCTACTTTAAATACTTGATAATTTTACAGACCTTTCTTCAGTTTTCTCTTACAGGTCTTTTATTCTTAAACATTGTCTATTTCTCAGTCCATCGGCATAGCATGTGATGGGTTTTTGTTTGTTTGCACAGATGTGTTGGCCCCTCAGAACTACCTATATCCTGAGGCGGGAATGGGGTTGTCATCTGGATTTTTCTTTATCAATCTGAAATACATTCTATTTTTCTTTTGTCATCTCCTCAGAAAGTCTGATATTTTTAGTGATGTACTGCTCACTAAGTTTCCTTGAAAATATGGCTTTTAAATGTATAAAGTATATAGACAGTATCCACTGAGAATATAATTATATAGTAAACTAGCTGATGACCACTATGTTGCCTTTTAAGTATATCTTCAATTTTTTCCAGTACTTACATGAGATATAGGGGCTACAACATGTTTATTAAGAGGCTTCAACTGTGTATAAAACTAGAGCAGTCAGAAGTAATGGTGTCTGCTGAAGGATTCTTTATCATATGAATTTTACCTTTAGTCATCCATTATTTATTTCAGCTATTTGATATGCCATTATAATAAATATTATGACAGAGAAAGCTTTTATGCTTCAACTTATTGTACTGCTCTTCACTTCCTTGCAATCCTTCAGGAAAATGTAACCATGCTTTACCTATATTTAACGTAAATCATCACTTAGATTAGAATGAAAAATTCACTATGAAAAAAGGCTCCTTCAATACCAAGACATAAATGCACAATCATGTTTACTGCCAAACTACTGTACCAGGTAGTGTTCATTTTTTAAACAGTTTTTAAGCTGTAACCCGAATCCATTGCATATAGTGAAATTGCTAGCTTTCTGAGTGTTTTCACTTTTTTTAGTTTCCGGCCTGATAAGCATTTTTCTGTCTCAAATGTAAAATATTTCCAGTTACATTCTGAACATTTTTAATAGTTTTGCTCTTCATGGCAAGTAGCTTACATACAAAAGTAAATAAACTGTTATCCAGTGCAATTTCTCTTCTTCTACAAATACTTAAAAATATTTAAAAACCTATGCATAAAACCATCTAGCATAAGGTAAGAATCTTTCTTCCTTACTATTGGGATATAAGAAGGGAAAGAATTTCTATGCATATTTTCAAAATGTTTTTGCATTGTGTATTTTAGAGAAACTAAAGATAATTTTTAATGGGCCATTGAGTCTTTCCGCTCTTGGCTGTTGACTTAAATATGGCCCGAGATATTACTGGCAAAAAATTACTAGCATCAGTTATCTATTTGGTGGCCTAACTGAAATATAAATTAGCTGTCTCAATGCACTGCCTAATGGTCAAAAATCCTCACCTCCAAATCATTGTCCCAGTTGACCCTAATTCACATCCTTTTAATCAGAGTCGGCAGAGAGACAGCAGAAGCACCACCACCGTGTTTTTATGGTGAATGGGTTGCCAGTCATGCCCAGTCAGTCTATGGCCTGTTTACGGAGATGGACGCAGAAGGTCTGATTTTGTGAAAGGTTTTGTTTTTGTTTTGTTTTTTGTGATGTGATCAGTGGACATCTATCTACCGGAAACTGTATTTAGGGCACCCGCTCATTTGGTACAGTCCATTGAACATCTACCAGAGGGTAATGAACTGGTGATTTAGAGGTGAAAAGCTCCATAAACTATTCCAAATCCAATCTGCTATCCAGTCCCTCTTTAATATTATTTAATTTAAAATTAAGTAGTGGCGGGAACATTAATGTCATATTTTTATTGACAAATTAAATAAAAATGTTTTCTGTAGCTTTCTTCTCTGCTTTAGTGAATTAATGTTATGATGTCAGCGTGAAGCTCCAGTGTCTCTTGCAATTCTGAAAGTGACAAGTCCCATTTAAGATTTTTACAACATAAAATGAGGCATAATTCAGTACTAAAAATATGTAAAGTGGAATGGCGAGAGACATCAGCATAATAAAATTATGAACATTAGGTCAGAATTTGCACGATGCCATTAACAATCAGTTCTGCCGGTATGTTACATTTATAGTAATGATACCTTTTAGCAAAAATGTTTTCTTTTAGTACCTGTATAAATACCGCTACACTTGCATGCTACATGTGCATATAGAGAGAGAGCAGGAAAACATGATGACATGGGTAATGCTGAGCTACTGTATAACAAGGTTACACACATCAATGGTTGTTGCTGATATTATTACATTATTAGGACCTGGTAATGTAAGTGTGAGTCTTATTTACAGTTTTTCAATGTTATATTTTATCTGATTAAGAAAAAATGAGTTTAAGGCTTGCAATACTTAGCACATGCCTAGTGCTTCACACCTTGAAGCTACTATACAAACCGTAAGCAATGTTCACAGTACCTCTGGGAGGTAGGTTAGTGTTGGTATCTAAATTTTACAGGGGAGAAGCTGAGATAGATAAGTGAAGTAGCTTGCCCAAGGCCACAATAATGGTACAAGAGTCATTTCTTTATCAATCACTGCTTGAAGAAAACCCAGGCAGTTCCAAGCCATGTGATAATCAGTTGTTTGCCTGTTTGTTTATATCCAAGTGTACTTTTCTAATCTTGTGTGGGTGCATTGGTTGTTTGTTTGTTTCCATTTCTTCTTGTATATAACATTGGAAATATTTTGAGATCAATAAAAACAATGTTTTTGTAAATGAACAAAGGCACTTTATGCAGGATAATTGAATGCAAACAAAGTGAGGAGAAAATTGAAAGGAGGGTGTTGAAAGAAGGCTGACCTCTGGTGTCACAATCACACCAAGTAACCTATTTCATAGGGCAGCAGTGGTGAGGAGAAGCCAGAAGAAATTGGCAAAGGAAAGGGAGGATGTCAGAGGAACATTATTCTAATCATAGTTTGCTTTGATTACACAGTACATTGATGAGAGCTGAGATTTTAATGTGAACACTATTGAGTAAGTGACTCTCAGGGATGTAATAATAAATTGTTTGATCTTATTCCATTATTGGTGCCTTTGGTAATCCAGAAAGAAGTATTTTCCCCCTTAAACTAAAACCTCCAGACAAGGAAGGGTCTATTGTGTTGTTTTTTTTAAATGCCCCTCTTGTCCTAAATGGGATGCTGCCACAGTTTACCCTCTCCTGGGGTGTATTTAATTTGATGCCCAGGATATTATGATCCTCCTTGCCAACTGCAAAATTATAGCAGGAATAGCAGTAGCCATCTTGGAAAAATATAAGTGAATTTCTGTGTTTTGTGTAATTTTCACCTTTCACGTGCACTTGAACATGTTTTTTCCATGAAGGACATTTTCGGGATCCCTCCTTGAATTACTCAAGAAATGTTTCCATTGATTTTTCTCTCTAACCTCGTGTCTGACAAACTTAAAAAAGCAGCAAAAAAAAAGATAAGTTTAACTTTTTGAAATACAGAGCTGTTGATTATACTGACAGAGATGGTGGTCTCAGTTCATTGGATGAACTGACAAAGTTCAAGAAATCCATACTTGTAGCTTTCATTTGCTATCTAAGTATAACAGTTGACCATTTATGTTATTTAATATTCTTGCTTTTTAAACTGCCCATTTTACACCTATAGTAAATCCATCCACAAATCTGGCTTAATTACTCCAGTGAATTTCTACTGGTGAAAGTATATTGGCGGTACCACATGTTTTTCCTTTGGACTCGCAATATTGGGGGCGCTTCCTCTTCATTCTTGTAGTCAATGGCAGAAACTTGACACCAAGAGCGAAAGCATTACCTGAGTAATAGTGTGTGGACTTGAATCACTGTCCCCAAGAGCATAGTAACTAACAGCTTGTGGTTTAGTCTGTTGAACTACTTGATGTTTTTGACCCCTTATTGTCCTTGTGTTTGTAGCATTCTTATTCTTTTCCCCTTGGAAAAGACTGCAGAATGTTTTAGCTATATAATAATAACAATTAAAAAAAAAGGGCTATTAAGTAAACAGCTTAACACTGCAAAGCTGAAGAGGAGCTGCAGTTGAGGAATACTGCACCAGGCAAGCCCGGATTGTCTTGCTGGCCTTTCTGAACTTTGAACAAAAGAAAGTATATTCCTGTCGGACAAAATTAATTCCAGCTTTTTAGTGATGTGCATCTTGTGGGGGTGGTAAGACTATTTTGGAGAAAGTTGTTTTTTAGCCCTTTCAAAGCACCATGCCATATTTTCTGATGGGAATCGAATCTGCTAAAATTTTAGTTGTATTTATTTCGCTGTCAATTTAAGATCAACTGGAGTAGAAAGAAAGGAGTATGAGTGACATTTCAGTTAATCCCCACCTGCAATATAATTGCAGTGGGCACACTGGATGTCAGCAAAGTAGAAGAAAGAGGAAAAGAGAGAAGCATCGTTGAGGTGGGATTATGAAGCCAGCCAGATCTGCTTCTCCCTGCGCTGACAAGTCGCTCCGCACCACCTATGCTTTGTTTCTCCAAATTTGCCCACTTTATTATTTCCTGACTGCAGTAAAGCCCATCACTCAACAGGGCCACCTGCAGGGTTTACACTATCTTAAAATCCAACCTCAAATACTTCAGTTTACTACACTCTATTGTCATGTTTGAGGCTTCTTCCTCCTCGCCCCCACCCCCTCTTCTTCAACTCATTCTAATGTCTAACCTGCACATTACAATTATACTGATTTGTAGGAGACTGGTTGGGGATTAAATGAAATGTCTCTCACATTTCTTTCTTACTGATCCAGCCACCAAATTAGAGTGGCGGTGGTCGGAGAGAAGACATGGAAAAGTGTCACAGTTCTTTGAAAGTATGTTCAAACCTGGTTAGATAATCATTTGGGAGGTGGAATCAGGAGCTGTGAGAGACAGCTATGATCACTAGAAGTGAGAAGGGCACAGATGTGAGTGGTTATAATGCCCTCAGTGGTAATATAATGCCCTCAGTTTGTCACAACTTTTGGGTGGGAGTACTTGCAGAAGAATCATGGTTATCCGGGCCTATTATTCCAGACTCTAAGATAGGGCTTGGGGGTGAGACTAAAGGCACAACAGTTTCTTTCTGGGGGATGGAACATTGCTGCATTTTTCAGGTACAATGCACCCTAACATGGTGAACAGGACTTATTTCATAGGACAGGACTGTGGCTGGAAGGAGCTGCAATCTCCTTGTGTCTGGGCAATGGGGTGCCCATAAGCCTTCAAGGTTTACAGTGAAAATAGACTACAAGGACTCTAGACCAATGGGTAACTGTTTTAGCTCATTTGTTCTGAGGTATGGAGTCAAAACAGTTCAACAGAACTGTGGACAAAGGCCTTTAAACTGAACATAGTGTTGAGAACCTTATTGAGAGCCATTCAATGGGTAATGCTGGCAAGTTTGGGCTAGTGCAGGGATCGGCAGCCTTTGGCATGCGGCTCACCAGGGAAAGCCCCTGGTGGGCCGGGCTGGTTTGTTTACTTGCCGTGTCTGCAGGTTCAGCCGATCGCGGCTCCCACTGTCTCCAGTTCGCTGTCCCAGGCCAATGGGGGCTGCAGGAAGCGGCGCGGGGGGGCTTATCCTAGCGTGCCGCGTGCCAAAGGTTGCCGATCCCTGGGCTAGCCTTTTGTGTTGTTGCCTCTGCCTCTACTGTTTGAAAAGTTGACTTTAGGAGTATGAGTAAGGCTACGTTTTAGTCACGGATATTTTTATTTATTTTATTATATTTATTTTAAAAGTCACGGGTAGGTCACGGGCAGTAAGCAAGAATTCATGGCCTGTGACCTGTCCATGACTTTTACTAAAAAATACCAGTGAATAAAACTTGCGGGGTGGGTGGGAAGGGCTGCCCCGGTGCCCTGCAGGTTCTCGGGGAGGGCGGCCTGGCTGCTTGGGGTGAAGGTGGCCCGGGACCCTCCTGGTGCTGGGTGGGGGGGGGCGGTTCCCGGCCAATAGGAGCTGCGAAGCTGGAGCTCTGGGCGGAGGCAGCACGCAGAGCTGCCTAGCAGCTGCTCGAGGTGGATGTCACCACAGGTAGGTGCCACCCAGAGCCCACCTCACCCTGTCCTGTGCCCCAACCCTCTGCCCCCTCCCATACCCAAACTCAGCTGTTGGGGGGTGGGGCGGGCCGAAGACGGCCCCAGCAGCGGCCGGTGTGCCTGCCACAGGGGCTTCCTGAGCTGCCCCTGAGCCAGGCGCACTGGCCACTGCAGACGTCAGAGGTCTCAGAAAGTCACGGAATCCGTGACTTCCGGATCAAACTCGCAGCCTTAAGTATGAGCAGATTCCTCTAAAGATGCAGTGACCAACTAAACTTGTATAAAATTCTGTCCTTGCTCCTTTCTGTAATATTTTTTATATCAACTGCTGTGGATATTATAGACACCTTTAGAACAATTTTATGCAAGGTTGAATTAAAGTATGAATGTTTTAAAGTATTTTGTGTTATATGTAATGTGTGTTTTTCCTATAATGGTATATTAAATGTGTGCATCTCTTTTTAAACAATAATTATTTGTTTACTTTTTATTTTTATTTCATGATTTGCATAGTCACAAATTTCAGCTAGATGGGAGAAAGAAGAGATCATGTTAACCTTAAAACTGTCTGCTGTCCGTTTATTGGGCTATAGAAAGTTATATACCATACAGCGTATGTGTTTAGCAGAACCGCAGACTTGGAATACTGCACTTGGCATTGAATGCTATACTCATCCATTCATTTTCATGATTTATATTCACTGTGGGCTTCTAATGTTAAACAAGGGAATTCAGACATGTTCCATAACACTTTTGCTGTAACATGATAGCGTGAACGAAACTTGCTGTTATTTATCTTTTTTCTTCTTTTTTTTAATTTTCTCTCATTGCAGCATAAAGCCAAGGTAGAAGCTATGACCTTAGACCTCGCTTCTCTTCACAGTGTGCAGCACTTTGCTGAAGCATTCAAATCCAAGAATGTGTAAGTTGTCAGAGGATTAAATATCATAACTTCTTGTTATTTTAATGTCTATCAGCTGAGCACAATTGGTAGAATTCATCACAGTTGGATTGACTTAGAAACTACAATAGGTGAATTCAGCTTTTTCGCAGGAACTGAATGGTCTTTTTCCAATGTGCATATTTTTACATCAATTAGAGAGTATTTATTTTTGCCCGGAGAGAAAATTAATTACAAATCTCTGACAATTCCAACTTTAATGGGGCATTGATACCTCTGTGACTGTTGAATAAGGCCAAAGCTAAAATATATCCAAAACAGCTTAGGCAACTTTTGTCAGGTTTCCAGTGGTTTGGAAGACAGCCTGAGGTCAGGGATGAGCACTCGCTCAGCTCTCTCTCTCTTTCTTTTTTTAAAGTGTTTAAAAAAAGTGTCCTACAGCAGGCCAGGGGGCTTATTTTCCAGACCTATCCGTGAAATGGTTGGCTTTAAAAATTGAAATTAAGTAAGATGACAAGTTCACTTAACATTCGGACAACTTGTATTGAAATAATCAGGCAAGAGTCCAAATGGTTTGATTTAGATTGAACAGATCAATTAATTACAAACTTTAAGGTATGATTTGGAATCATTAAGTACCAACTGTTGAGGATAAATTCTACCCATTGTGTTTTAACATTTTGGCCCACTCTGATTGATTGTTATGACTATTCAAACCTACTAGTGATTTCCCCCCCACCCGCAAATATTTCTGTAACATAAACCTCCTACATACTTCTCAAGAGAGTACATACTTATAGACAGCTTTGGAGGGGAAAATATTGTAGTGGCAAAAATATTGTGTAGAAAGAATGTTGTTGTTTTTTCTTTTGAGATACTGTCAAAACTAAATCTCAGATGGATAGACAGATGACATTTGAGTACTTACAGGTCTTTCAGATTCACAGAACTGTCGAAACTGAATTTCAATACCAGTTACTTTACTGCCAAAAATCCTGTGCAACTATTCTTATCCTATCACATCTTCCTACATTAAAACTTTCTTGTGTGTAAAACATAATGACAAATGGTAGAAACATTGCCATATTTTAGTACCAACCCACTCTCAGACTGTTAGAAGACATAAGCATTCTGATTTTGCTGCTTCTTGGTTCTTAACATGTTATATGCTTTACTAAAGAAAAAAGTGTAGAAGGCCAGTTAAAGATCATAACTTTTTTTCCTGTGCAATTCTTAACTTGATTTGAATGCTGCACTTCCATGTCATTGGCACCCAGTCTGAACCATTGAGTATTCATATATCTTTAAACCAGAAAGGGGAAGCATGCTCAATTCAAATTTTCCCAGAGGACTTAAAATCTGCAAAATTTCACCCATTGCCATCTAAAGCATGAGACAATGTGGAATCAATTTCTTAATGCAAATCATGTCCATTTTATTTTTGTGCAGTATATTAGAGGTAGCAACTCATCCCCTTTGGCTTTATTTTGTCTTTCTGTTATGGAAAGTTTTTCTTTTTTTCCCACTCCTTTTTCATTGCAGTTTGGAAAGTATCACTAGTACTGTCTTAGTGGTACTATACTATAGGTCAGTGTTTTTAGCCACAGCGTTGCCTTCCATCCTGAACCCTTGCTGTGTGTGTGTGTGTGTGTGATCTCAAGTATTACAGAAAAGCTTAAAGTTTGTGTCTGTCATAAGACTTGTGGGGGTTTCACCAAAATGAGCATTGAACAGTATTTTTGTTTAAATTGTGATGGTGGATGGAAGCCAGATGCTGCACACAGCTGGGAGCAGTAGATCTTTTATCTGATACAGAGGAGCAGGTACCTCCTTACAATCATCTGCACTGGTAGGGGAATGGGCTAGAAGACCTACTATATCTTTTTATCTCTGATTTCTGTGATTTAAACTGTATCTAGGTATGCTCAGAAAAGCGATTATGTAGCAGTAGTGTCTTGTTACTAAGTTCCCTGCTGGGTGTCTCTTGCAGAACGTATCTGTACACTAATGACTGTTTTTATCTGTAGCTTATTATTATTACAGTAGTGTCCAGGGCCCAATTGGATCAGTCCCCTTGTACTAGGTGCTGTACAAGCAAATTTAGAGAATCCAGAATCTTACAGTCTTGTGAATAGACTGTGGTGCATTCTTCACACTTTTTCCCAGGAGAGTAAGGGGCATCCAGAGCACAGGGAGCAGCTTCTCTAGGGCTCCTGTACCCCCTCCCCTCACATGTAGGTGGGAAGGGTGGAGCCTTGGCTGCTAGTGCTCTCCCTCTCCCCATTGCAGTGCGCCAGCCAGAATAACTGTGCTTGTGCACCAGGAGATATATGCTGTGCCAAGTAGACAGCTTTTTACAATCGCCAAATGCCTGTTCCTCGAACCCCCGGCACCGTACCAATAAAATAGCAGCACATGAGAAACACAAACGTGTCTTCTGCTTCCTACATCAATGACAAAACTATCAGCTGAGTTCTGATTCCTGGGTCTAAGAGGTGGTGATATGTGGAGGAAAAAGCGCACGGATTTTCAGTGCTGCAGTGCTAGTAATTAAGGAGAAAGGGTAAACGAACCTAATTTGATATGTAAGCAATTCTGGGATACAAATGGCAATCCCAAGATGCAATTTTTACAATCCCTTTTCTGATAATAACCCTGTGAGTGGAAAAACAATCTTTCTCTCATCTCCCTTGCCTGTCGTCACCAGGCTACGGAGCAATAAGGAACTATTTGATCCTTTAAAAATGTAATTTTTATTGCAATGCATTTTCCTAAAGAAGCCACTGGTGTTATGCTCTGTTTAACCTCTTAGACTTCTAGAGCTGAAGACGGGTCTCTCAGGCTCTCTCAATGATCTCCTCCGTCCATTATTGCTTCAGTGGGAAGCGCCCAGGCTCTTCATCAGTTAACATTTTCAGGGGCTGCTCCCCTGTTGGCTGGAACTGAATAAAACAGAATGTGGGCTTGGATGCTCAATCCCTCCCAGGTGCAGACTCCAACTCTAGAGAATGATATCAGATATCAGGCTGGCGGGACGGATATCAGGAGATGCACTGAGTATGTTCCAGGTCCTCCCATTATTCTAGATGAGGTGCAGGTTGTGCCTTGTCTAACAGTAAATCAGGGAAGGACCGTAAAAGGGCCATGTGATCCAAAATCCTTTCCCTGGGTAAGAGATCTAAAACTGATTGTGACAGGGTCCGACTCATCCCTGCGGCGCCTCCTGCTGGTTTCTCTGGGAATTAGCTCGTCCAGCCTCTGGAGCGCCCTCGCAGGCCGGTGATCCGCCTGACCGCTCTGGCCCCGTGTTCCACCCAGGACCCGGTGCCCCTTTCTCTAGGGTGCTGCCCCCCCGGCAGTACCCTATCAGTCTGGGTCTCCCCACCCTGGGGAACCCCCCACCCACTATCCCCATTTCACCTCAGTGTACAGCTACTGCCAGTCCCCATCTAGCCCCATGTACTGGGGCAGATGCAGTGTAAGCCACTCATCATAGGCAAAGGGGGTTTGAACCTGCTGCCTCTGCCTACCCATGGGCACCCCTGTAACCCCAATACCTGGTCTGGCCTTACCAGGCCTGTAGCCTGGGGTTTTCTCAGGCCGGAGCGCCCCGGCTCCCTTAGCCTTTCCCCAGCCCTGCTCCACTGCAGGTACCCTGCTTAGCTCCTAGCAGCCAGGCCCTTCTCTCTCTGGAAGCAGAGAGAGAGTCTTTGGGCTTCTGGCTCGCAGCCTCTTATAGGGGCCAGCTGGGCTCTGTTTGGGGCGTGGCCCAGCTGAAGCTACTTCCCCCAACCAGCTCAGCTTTCAGAGCTGCAGCCCTCTCCTAGGGCTGTTTCAAGCCCCTCAGGGCAGAAGCAGGGATAGCTACCCCGCTACACTGATCCATTCCAGTAGAAAGGCTTTTCTGAACTAGAAATACCCAAACCATCAAAGCATGAAGCATCCTTGCAGGGGGTTTCAGAAGCCAATCAGACAGTTTCTAGGTAGCAAATCCTGGTCATTGATCGAGCATCTTAAAAAAAAAAAAAGAGAGAGAGGGAGATATTTGCCTCCTTTAGAATATGAGAGTTTGCGTATTTCTGGTAGCAACTTGAAGAATGAAAAAATTTCATTGTCACAGGGTGACTGGTGTCTTTAAGGGGGAGCCAGGTTCACTGCACCTGTGACTCGTCAGCTGACTCCCAGCTGGGCTTTCGAGAAAGCACCTTGACCACATAAAGAAGAGCTACCTGAAGAGTCTGGTAGAGGCAGGGAGTGGCAGATACCTCTCAGCTTCTGGAGTAAATACTTGGTGGGGCGTATGGAGGTTAATGCAATCCTTGCTCCTCCTGAGGGGAGAGGGACCACCAGGTGCCAGTAGTGGGAGAGAAGGGGAGCCATCTGCCACTGTCACGCCAAACAGGAAATTTACTCATGGGGAAGAGGAAGGCTCCTTGTTGCAGTATGCCTAGGGTCCCAGATTGCCTTACTTTGGCCTGGTCACATGGGTGGTGGACAAGCATCCATAGGTAGAGAGGGCTGTAAGAATAAAAAAAAATGCTTAGAAAAATGATGCAAATTCTTCACAAAAAGCCAGTTCAGGAATATTATAGTGTTGTTGATTCATTTCAAAGTCCAGTCTCAGTGATAGCTTGGTTGCATCTCTGAATCTTAGCATGGATTGTGGCATGTGTTTTTGTAATCCTAATTTGCTGACCCACCCAACTGCTCCACCGCCGTGGCTGCACTTTCACCTTTCCTGTTGAAATGATTATCTAAATAAAAGTGTTAGCAGTTGGATGAGGGCAAAAGAACATATTTAAATCCCAGCTGTAGTGGACCTTACTACTGAAGCTGTATGAGACACACCCTTTTTACCCATATCCAGCCTTCTCCCCTTCAATATTTATAAACCCAGATGATTTATTGGATGCCTCTGTTGTGGAAACCTCAAATAATTTGTCTCTTTATGGTTGTTCTAAAAACCATTGAGCTAAAAACCATTGATTTGGCATCAGCTGCTTTTTGTCCAGTTGAAAGGACCAGACCATCCAGTTTTCTGTATCAGGAGGTGATTTGGCTTTAGAACTGCAAAATAGTGAACCAAGTCTTCTCTTAGACGCTTTATTCAGCACACACAATATGAGGGGTTCGGGTCTGCATTATCACCCTTTATAAACACATTTGCTGCCCTGATACATATGCATGCATCATAGCATTTGCATCTAGTTCATTTGTAACTGTGTTTGATGGTTCTGGGCCCATGATATTTGATGCTTGCTGAAGAGTGTGGGTGGTAGATGTGATATATTTGGAAAACTCCATTTCTTAATAACTAACTTTGTTTAATCATCATGTATTTCACTAAAACCATCTTGCTGTTATTGACAGAGAGATCTAATATTCCAATTCTAAAATCTGCCAAATATCTACCTTGTCTTCATTGTTCCATAGTACCTGCATGTCCAGTATATAAGACCATTGTACAGCTGGATGCAATTAGAGGTGTCTCTCTCTCCTCATGAGTGGACAATAGCAGTATTGCAGTTGAAATTTGAGGTGAATCTCCTACCGAGCCTTCTGGCTCAAACTAAAGCCATCTTGAGCCAGACAGTGGAAAATCAAACCAGTTTTAGTTAACATTAGGAAGAAAATAATAAAATGATGTTGCTGAAAGATCTGATTAATTTTGGGAAATGATATTTTTTAAAAGGTATTTCAATTTTATATACCATTTTAAAAAGCCAGCACTTGCCAGCCATTACCATTTAGTAGTATCCGAGCTGAAAGTAACACTTTACACTTACACAGCACTTTTCATGCATAGATTCTCCCAGCAGTTATTTTCCAGTTTTTTAAATAAGATATGTCTGTGGTAAGATTTGGCAGTTGCTGACTGTTTAATCGTTCCTATTGTAGCAGGACAGTGGTTACAAATTATGTTTCTGCGCTTGAAAAGCTTAGTCTCCTTTTTCCTCGTCCACACCCAAGTAGAGAGGACCAGACTTTTGGTTGATCTCCTTAGCAGCACCCTAGCACTCTGTGAATGAACTAATTTTTCAGGTTGCAAGCAGAAGCATGCTGAGATCTTGTGGATGCAGTTAAGATTTCAGAGTATGCTGAAAATTTGCCCCAGAATATTACTGCTCTTTGAATTTTCATATACTGGAAATTTTCATATGCTGCAATTGACATGTTGGACATTTGTTAGATTGTGTTAACTCATTTTAACCACAAAGGAATCATGGGCATAATGTAATGGTTTTATACATAATATATATAAAATTAAAGCTCTTTAGTAAGTTGTTACATAGTTCACTCCTGACATCTAATCCACCCCAAAAACTATG
Organism: Chelydra serpentina; assembly: GCA_037349315.1. NCBI lineage: Eukaryota > Metazoa > Chordata > Testudines > Chelydridae > Chelydra > Chelydra serpentina. Next base: position 29,526,140 of record JBAIAC010000026.1, read on the forward strand.
TGGATATGATTTAAATGAATAATCAGCATTCACATTATGCCAGTATGCTTAAAAGTTCCATCATAGATTTTTGTGCCAGATACAATTGTTGTCACTGCATATTGTAGTTCAGAATTTGAATATATTTTCTTTATAAATCTGTAAAAATCCGTTAATCCCTTTGGCACATATAGAAATACTTTCCATGAATTAGAACTAGTAACAGTTGAACTATTCAATTTGTCTTTTGAGCTTAGAATACTTTTGGCATTCTGTCAGTGCCACTCAGACATAAAGCAATGTTCCAGCCAAAATCATAGATTTAAGAGGCATCTAAAAAGGATCCAGGTTAACTTAAATATGCAAACAAGTGCATAGCTGAGAAGTTACTATTGCAGACAGCAGATATCTTACATTTAAATAAGATCAAAGGTTGACTGCATTTGAAATGTACATAGTAAAATTAGGGTGAAACTTTTACGTGTGGTGGTTTTGTGCTTTACTAAAACCTGGGGATTGGCTGACTGCATAAATGTTTTCTCTTTTCTAAGCTCTGCTACACTGTTACTCTGTCTTGATTAAAAGTGTCAAGCTATGTGGATTCAGCAGCTAATAATCAGTATTTTTGGAATTAAAAACCTAAACTTGACCGATCCCACCTCAATGGAAGCAGAGATCATTTGCTCACCAGATCACTTCAATTTCATTTGGTGTATCAGATATAGATATGAGTCTTGTGAACACCAGAGATTTCCTTGTTCAGGTATATTCAGATTTTTTTTAAAGTAAGAATACAGGTAAAAATTAATTTGAGTGGAAACTTCACTGATAGTATTTTTGTTTTGGGGCTGAAGTTATAAAGTTTCCCTCATTTTGCTGTGTGTGTGTGTGTGTTTGTGTGTACACGCGAGCACTAGAATTGCTAATTTTAAACCAGGATTCAAACTAGGAAGCTGCTGATGTGACACTTTCACAATTGCTTTGTCTAAAATGTATTGGCTTGCCACTTGTCTTTGGAGGGTGACCCTGACTCTTCATCAAACTACAGAGAGAAAGATTTTTGTCTTCTCATTTTGGCATCTGAGGCTGTAGGGGCTGTTTTTACTATTCAAGGTATCCAAGTACTGACTTTGGGCATTTTGGCTCAGTCTGCGTCTAACTTCTTGGCTTTGAAAATAAAGAAAAAAGAGACCACTTTCTTTTGAACTCGTTTGTGCTTCCTCTTTAGTACAGCCAAGATCAATGCTGCTCTTGGTGCCAGAAGGATATTTGAAACTATCTTTGGTGACATTTTTGGCCAAAGTTTCAGTGCAAGGGGTAATATTGACAGACTTCAAAGTAAGTGCCCCCACCTTCACCTAGTGCTGGGGTTTTTTAAGTGGTGGTAATGCTTAGAGGGGCAGAGAGTAAAGCAAAGCATCAGAGGCCTTCCGAGGAAGTCCTGCATGCAGCTTTACTACAGAACTGGGCCTTAATTTATTATATAAATTTGAACTAAAAAAATCCATCAATCTGTGATATTGTTAGTGATCTATGTTTATGAAATACAAGTGTACAGATTAAATAATAAAATTCCTGTTAAATTCTCTAATGAAAGGTGCAACACAAATGCTTAGTAGACACTCCATTCCAAAAAGAAACAGCAAGCAATAATAACCCCTCAGTTCTCCCTGATGGTTGAGTCAAAAGCCTGGGTAAATAGATGGGTCTTCCAGCATGCTCAAAAGCTCAAGATTTGTTGGAGAAGTGAGGAGAGAAGGTTCCATAGTTGCCTCCAGATCCCACATGTCTACATCTGTGGGCTGTTACCTTGAGCATTTTGCATGACAACACCTCTTGGGGAGGAACACAACTATAGACTGTATAGCTATAGCCCCAAGTAGAGCATACTTCAGTAATCCAGTTTGGAGGTGATAAAGGTCATAGATAATTGATGAGGTAGGCTGGCAAAAGAAAAGGTCACAATCTCCTGTTCTGGCAGGTTGGGTGGGGAAGAGAGAGAGAAAAAAACCTTTAAACTGAGCAAATTTTAATTTGGGAATCACTGTGATAATAAATATGGCACCTAACGATGGCATGATAAGAGAATCATTTTCTGAGTAGAAATACACTTTAGAGGCAGAAACTATCTTCCTGAATAAAGAATCCAATATATTTCCTCAAGATTTAACCAGCCAGGAGGGCCAAATTGGGTATATAAGCATGTAAAATATTTATGATTTAATAAGCATGATTAAAAATCTTTTGCTGCAAATGAAGTAGTAAGCAGTTTGCAGTTTTATAGCTTAATGGGTAATGAGAGAATAAAAACCGTGTGTATTTAATTGATATTTTAATTTTAACAAAACATGAATATCACAAAGGACAGCAGTAACTATTTAGTATATAGTTGAATTATATCTAGTCTTTTGTGAAAAGCATCAGACAAGAGACAATCAAAACACACCGAGGCAGAAAAGTTGGGCAGAAAAGTATGGTTGCTTTACTGGTGACGTGAGAAGGGCCACTCATTTGCCAAATGTCTTAATCCTAGAATCCAAAACCTTGTGTTTTACTTTGGCAAGGTTGTATTTCTTCATTAGCTGTTCCCACGGCACAGGAAATCCCAGAGGATGTCAAAGTACATCAATTTTTATCATAACATGAAATCTTTCAGATCTGAATGGCAGCATGCAGCTGCTGGGACTTTTCTGAACTCTATTACAGTTGCACATATCTCTAGGCAAAACAGAGGAAGGAGTTGTCATTGGCAAGTAAAATGTATGAAATGTTTTATTGTTCAAATGATCAACCATGGTCTAGGAAACATTTTCTAAGGACTTTGCTATTTGCTATGATAGGTGTCAAAAAAACTTACAAAAAAAGGCCGATTACTTATTTTATTAGATACTTTTTCTGCTTTTAAGGGGTGCTTTGTGCATATGGGTAAAAATCATACCTCTTGAAATATATGTTGAAACAACAAATCATTCCACAATTATTGTAGAAATTAATACTCATTGTGCACTTCTAGCAGGTTTATGCTTAATAGGTGCTGCCTGTAAATGTTTATAAAAATGAATTACAATCAGGGTTTGAAAAAAAATGGACTTGTCCACTTGAAAGTGGAAAACTGTCCCAGGTGAGTGCCTATAACAACAGAGTAACGTTTACCCTGGACACTTTTCTTGCTGCTGCCTGTAGCATTCTGGGCAGCAGAGAGAAAAACTTCCATGCCTGAGGTTGCAGGGATGAAAGACAAAAAGGTAGCTTTGCAGAGGTGGAGAGAATCCTGACTGCAATAGGATTTGAGGGCAGGGAAGAGAGAGAGGGCAAAGCTCCTTTTCCTTCCCAACAGTCAGAAAGAAGGGAAAACTGCAAAGTTACATAGGTGCTGAGCTCAGACCAGTGTGAAAGTTGGGAGGGCTCACATCAGCGTCCAAGGAGAGTGGTCAGGAGGGAAGTCAATAGCTAGGAGAGTGAGAAATACTAAAAGTGGTGGGGAGAGACATACTGGCTTGCAGAGGCTTCCATGCAGAATAGTAACATGCATTTTGTGTTTCATAGCTGTGCCAGGACACAGGAACTGGACCTAAGATAACGTGTTTTCACATCACAGTTTGGTTTGAAATGCTGCTCTATGGAGGCATATTAGGACGTAGTGGAGAGCTGACACTTGTTCTAGTTTGTCCCAATATCCTAAGTGCGGCACTTGCTGTGTGAGAGAGTTGTAACTGACGCCAAGTTATAACCTTGTGAAAGGAAGTCCAGTATGGTGGATAATGGTGACTGAATATGGGAAATGTCCCTCACATGACTCCAGTAGAATAAGGAAGCCAGACATACTGGTATACTTGGACGATAAAATCCTTTCTAGTGAAATGGAGAAAACTGATGAAATCTGAGACATACCTCAAAGTCTGGAACATCAGTTTATCAGCCTCAGTGCTCTCAAGTACAGAGACTCTTGATCTGAATTTAATAATATGCCCTACTACAAGAAGTTGGTGAACAGAGGTGGAATCCTGGGCCTGGCTTTGGGTTTCTGCAGGAGTCTGGGGAATCAGGATCTCTGGAGCCAATATGGGGTGACTAAGATGCTCTAACTCAGTTCTTCCATAACTTCTTAGAGAAGTTCAGGAGTGGTAGAGGAGGGAAGGTGGTGCCCAGGGACTGAATTGGTCAAAGGAGAAGGTATCCACAGTAGTAAGTCAAAACAAAACAACATTTGACACACCTTGACCTTTATTTTTTTTATGTTACTCCTGGGAATATTTCAAATGACAAAGTGTGTGTGGTGGGGGCAGGGGAACTCCTACGCCCCAGGATCTCTTATATCACATAGCATGTTTACAGTGTGTAAAAAAGCTAAGTGTATGAGGCATGGCATGTTGACAAATTAAACTCTACCCTATGTCTCTTATTTCAAATCTAACCCCATGTTGTAGTTTAAGGTGAAATCCCACATTTAGATTATTTTTGTAGGAGTTCTCAGGGTGGGATAGATGTGAGAGAGACCAACTGCAGTGTAATATTGCACAATATGAATTATTTCCTGATTTTTTTAAGGCAGAACCTGCCTTCCTTGTTCAGATGTTAATCTTTTAGTTTTTATATGGAGAACAACAAGCCCCCCATAAAGAGGAGAACTAGGCCTGTCTGCTGGTCTATCTGACATCTACGCTCTTATCACCATAGTGCTTATCACCATAAGAGCACTTTCCCAGATTTAAAAAAAATAACCAGCAATATCAGTATTTTTCCTTTCCTTCACAGGAGGAAGGAGTAAGTTACCTGAATAGATTTGCTGGCTTTTTATGTGTGTCCATTGTTATGCGAGAGGAACGTACTGGCAGGAAAAAAAGAAGACAAAAGGATGAGTTTGATATTTAGTTGTGAATGCAGTCAGATATTGGTCACTCTTATTTATTTATTTATTTTAGAAAGTTCTGGATTCACAGAAGCACTGAATAATGTGGGGGAGAGGACTGAGCTGTACAGGCCTGTTCAGATGAGGTTTCTGGAGGAAGATGGACAGTTGCCCTTAATGGCCTGGGAGTTTAAGCTGAGGGAAGGAGCTAAACTATTTCAGTCCATTTCCATTCACCCTTGCAGCCTCTTGGAGGTGGGGAAGGAGTATTTGCTGATCAACAGGGTCAAACGCTTCAAAGAGGTGCAGCAGGATGAGCGTGGATGTATTTCTCCTGTCTGTGGATAAGAGGAAATCATCCATCTGGGCTACAGGTGCTGTCTGTGTGGCTTGCCTTGCAGTGAAGCCTGTCTGACAGGCATCTGGAATACAGGAATCTGACAGATGGCATTGGAGGCTATTTTTTGCTGTCTTCTAAATCAGCTTCCTTAGAAAAGGGAAGTCAGACTTTAAGCAGTAGTTTACAAAAACACCGTCATTGAGCGATGGTTTCTTTGGTACTGGTCAGATCATTCCATGTTTTAAGATGTTTAGTCGATACGCTCATAAATTCATTGAGACTCTGTTAGTGGGAGCTCTAGGTGTTCGCTACTCAGGGCCGGTGCAAGGAAGTTTCGCACCCTAGGCGAAACTTCCTTGCACCAGCCCTGCGCCCCTCCCCCAGCCAGCCCCCAGCCCGCAGGAGCTCAGCCCTCCGGCTCTGGGAGGCAGGGGGGCGGCTCGCCACGGCTGCCTCCCGGCTCCATGCTCAGCGGCTTAATGTCGAGCCGGGAGACGGGAGGCAGCCGCCCGCTGCCCCGCCAATCCTGGCACCCTAGGCGACTGCCTAGGGTCGCCTAGTTATAGCGCCGGCCCTGTCTCTACTATCCCACCATGTAAGAAAGACTAATATCAGAGTCACAACTGGTGGCTCAGATTGCCTTCATTATTACCATGACTTCTGTTTGTGTAAATGGGCTGAATTTCAAAAAGGTGAGCATTGTTCTAGGCTTAGCTTGGTTCTAGGCTTAGCTTATTGTTCCTCGTGGCCCATGAGACTATCTTGTATGTGGGTGAACTTTCTGTGAAATAAGATGCTTTTTCACAGCTAGAGGTGCTCAGTTTCTGGGATTTATTGGAACAAGTCTGGGTTTAAAGTTATGTGACAGAAAAGTTCTGTGGGTTGTGACTTTGCTTCCTCTATAGCATAGGAGAAGTCACATCTCTCTGCATCCATTTGTGGCTGTGACATAGGTCTACAGTTGCTTATGAGACTTAGGGGATATGACAAAGACTTTTCTGTTGAATTTCTGTCTAATTCCAAACAGTATGAACTTTTCAAATCACTTGAGAATGCCCCAGATGGTGTGACATTCTGCTTCATGGGAAGATTTGAGAATTATTCCCTTTGCATAACGTTCTAGTTAACTGTTTCATTGTGCTTTAAATGGGAGAACACCAAAGCCAAAAACTGCATTGACATTTTGGTATGTTTGTTTAACCTCCTAATGCATGGGTACATTTGTTGGAAAATATTATTCTTCCATTTGCAAATCTCCAGTAATTAATTCCCTTGAAAGTAGCTACTGCTGCACAGGGCCAGTTCACAAGACTGTTGACAGATCATAGTTTTGCATCATATGCTAACAAATTAATTGTTAAATTCCATAACTAATTGAGTTATAGAGATGACTTAATTTCCACATCTCATTCATTTATTAACATATTCTGTATATTTTCAAACAGTGCACAGTTTCTATTCAAATTACTTTATTTCTTCTCATAGTAGATTCAGCATAGCACATATGATCTGAATAACTTGTCTAAGTGCAAGAGTTAGTGACTTGTCATGGATATGTGCAGTGCACAAGGTTGGAGATATTTTCAAGGCATTAATAGAAAAAATACCCTTGCTAATTCAGAGCACTTTTTACAGTTACCAAATTCTAATTACTCATCAGCATAGAGTGTTTTGGGTTTTTTTTTACAATCACAGTACTGCTTGCAGTTAAACATTACATTCTTGGGTCTGCTATGCTGGGGATGGCAAGAAACAGTGACACTGTACTGAGGTAGAGCAGCTTATGTGCTGGTCCCAATACATACTTAAATTGTAATGGTAGAATGTATTAGCTCAGTTGGTGCAGTGTAAGGCCAGGTCTACACTAGGACTTTATGTCGAATTTATCAGCGTTAACTCGATTTAATCCCTCACCCGTCCACACTAGGAAGCAGTTTATTTCGACATTAAGGGCTCCTTGAATCGATTTCGGTACTCCACCCTGACGAGGGGAGTAGCGCCAAAATCGAAATGGGCATGTCGAATGCGAGGTACTGTGGACGGAATTCGACGCTAATAGCTCCGGGAGCTATCCCACAGTGCACCACTCGGTGGACGCTCAGGGCAGTATTGTGTACTCGGATGCTCTGACCTGCCACTCAGAGAAATCCCCGCGAAAATTTGAATACTTTTTCCTCTGTGGCCATTTTGAATCACATTGCCTCTTTGGACATAGTGGCGAGCTCAGCAGCACTGGCAATGATGCAGAGCTCTACAGCGGTGGTTTCGATGCCATCACTGAATAGAAAGAGAGCTCCAACATGGAGTGATCGTGAGGTTTTGGATCTCATCGCTGTGTGGGGCGATGAATCCATCCTAGCCGAGCTCCGTTCAAAAAGACGGAATGCAAAAATTTACGAGAAGATTTCACAGGCTATGACGGAGAGAGGGTACAGCCGGGATGCTACGCAGTGCCGCGTCAAAATCAAGGAGCTACGTCAGGCGTACCAAAAGACCAAAGAGTCCAACGGACGCTCCGGCTCAGCGCCTCAGACTTGCCGTTTTTACGAGGCACTGCACGCCATGCTCGGTGGTGCGGCAACAACTACCCCACCAGTGTCCGTGGACACCGATGATGGGGTCCATTCTACGGACACATCGGAGGAGGTTTTCGCTGACGGCGAAGAAGAGGAAGGAGGGCAGGGGGACGAGGCAATCGAAAGCGGTCACCCTGGAGATTTCCCCGACAGCCAGGAACTATTCCTGACCCTGACTGCGCTGCCCTTCGAACACTCCCAAGGCAGCATTCCTGATCAGGAATCAGGAGAGGGATCATCAGGTCAGTGTTTTAGACATTTATTTTCAATACAATACTTATGGTGTGTTAACGCTCTGTAACTGTGGCTTCATTGGCCTTATGCGCTTCACCTTGGAGTCGCTTTCCCGTGCAACTATTCGAAAAGTCTGTCAATATGTATGGGGATAGAGGTGTAATCACCAGCAGAGATCTCAGAGAAGCTGTCTTGAAGGTACAGCGATAGCTTGTCTAGCACGTTCACTGGGAGAGCTGCCTTATTGTCTCCTCCATGGTAGGATACTTTCCCGCGCCATGCGAGCAGCAGGTACTCTGGTATCATTGCCTTGCATAGCATGGCAGCATACGGCCCCGGGGTTTGCTTGCATTGACTCAGCATGCACATTTTCTCTGTCTCCGTAATCCTCATCAGAGTGATATCAGTCATGGGGTCCTGGTTCGAATGAGTAGTATAATTAGTATACTGCATGCTTCCTTTTCCCCTTACAGACAGACACCCGGCAGTTTACGTTACCGCGTGGTGGTAGGGGCTCGGGAGCAAAACCAGTAGTGCATATCGGTGCGCGGGAAGTGACAGTCCCGGGGACCGGCAACGCTAAACCGGGGATAGGATAGGCGAGCCGTTCATGCTGAGCGGTTCGCGGGCATTTTACATTGCCTAGAGCGGCCACGCGGAGGGGGGGGAGGGTAGGCGAGCTGTTCACGCAGAGCGGTTCGCGGCCATTTTTGGGTCCCTGGAGCGGCCACGCTGAGGGGGGGGAAGGGTAGGCGAGCCGCTCACGCTGAGCGGTTCGCGGGCATTTTTGGTTCCCTGGAGCGGCCACGCTGAGGGGGGGGAAGGGTAGGCGAGCTGTTCACGCAGAGCGGTTCGCGGCCATTTTTGGGTCCCTGGAGCGGCCACGCTGAGGGGGGGGAAGGGTAGGCGAGCCGCTCACGCTGAGCGGTTCGCGGGCATTTTTGGTTCCCTGGAGCGGCCACGCTGAGGGGGGGGAAGGGTAGGCGAGCTGTTCACGCAGAGCGGTTCGCGGCCATTTTTGGGTCCCTGGAGCGGCCACGCTGAGGGGGGGGAAGGGTAGGCGAGCCGCTCACGCTGAGCGGTTCGCGCGCATTTTTGGTTCCCTGCAGCGGCAACGCGGACGGGGTGGGGGGGGTTTAGGACAGCCGCCGTAGATTACCGGTTTGGCCAGCAGCAGCTACTGACCGCCGCCAGGAACACTGAGGGAGACATGGGATTAGAGCAGTGCTGTGAAGCAATCTCACAGCAGTCGTAAGTAAGCAGCTTACCATGGTTTTCAGAGAGGTGATTTTCTGTGTACGGAAAGGCCTCTGGGATCCGTATACCGGGACCCTAGGCACTCACTCAGCCTTAAGGCATATTATTTGACCTTGTAGTACGTGTACATGTGATAGGCACTGTCTTTGGTCCTATTCACGGTGAAAGAGTATGGTCATTGTTCTTGAAAAAGTATCTGTCTGAGGAATTCACTCCCTTTCATTTATCCCACAGCTGTGAGTGTCTCCCACCCAACCCGTGCTTCTCCCACCCATGGCCTAGTCCAGATAAGGCGGCGCAAAAAGAGAACCAGGGACGACATGTTCTCGGAATTAGTGATGCTGTCACAGAGGGAGGCGGCACAGCGCAGAGAGGACTTCGCACGGTACGAGCGAGCAGCCAGGGAACGGGAGCAGAGGGCTGAAGCGCGCGAGGACAGGTGGCGGCAGGAGGATCAGCAGGCGACCCAAACAATGCTGGGAATCATGAGGGAGCAAACAGACACGCTCCGGCGCCTAGTGGATATTCTCCAGGACAGGAGACATGAGGAAAGAGCGCCTCTGTATGTTCTTTCAAGCCGCCCTCCCCCGCCACCAAGTCCAGTGGCTTCCTCCCCAAAAGTCAGTAGGACAAGGGGAGCCAGGGTGCGTGGAAATACTCAATCCACCCCTGCAGACCGCTGCAACAGCAGAAGGCTGTCATTCCCAAAACCATAGACTTTTCCCTCCTCTCCATCCAGCAGCACCACTGAGCACCTCCCTTCCCAGGTTCCATGTGAAGTTACTGTTTTGTTGAATAAATCTTGTTTTTTGGTTCACCAATGTTTCCCTGAGTGTTTTAAACGGGACAGTTTGTATCTCTGGGTAGTGGTTAACATGGTTTTTAAGTGCAGAGAATGGGAGCACAAACGAGGGTGCAGACAGGTTAACTGCTGAAGTGACAAGCACAGTACACATTGCATGCATTAAGCACACCTTTCCTTCGTTGTGCTGGTTTGTACGTTCTAAACGTGGGGTTGGGGGTTGGGTGGTGCACTGTATGTTTGGGGAGGGTGGTCGCTGATCTTTTGCGGCTGACAGTAGCCTGCTGGATAGATCAATGCACTGTGTGATCCGTTGGCGATACTCAATACGTACAAGGCACATAGACACCACCACACACACATGGGATTAGAAGAGGTTGATGGTCCCTTTAAGCAAGCGGAACACCTCTTGGCACTGCGCTTTGGGCAGGATCAACAGCTTCCCCTTTGATGGGAAGTGTCCCCCAACCAAACCTCCCCCCAACCGCCGTATGCCTACACGGTGATAATCATTACCCAAGAAGAAGTACAGGAACACGTTCAAACAAAAAATTTTTTCCTTTACTGTGACTTTACAGCGTTTATCCAAGGAGGGGGAAGGCGGTTGGTAATGGGAGGATGGGCAACGGGACATGTGTAAAGGGACAGGGGTAGGTCCAGTATCTGTTTACGGAAGTGTAGCAGTCAATGGTTAACCCGCTCTGTCTGGAAGCGAGCTTTCAAAGCTTCACGGATGCGGACCGCCTCCCGCTGTGATCTTCGAATGGCTCTGGTGTCTGGCTGAGCGTAATCTGCTGCTAGTCGATTTGCCTCAACCTCCCAGCCCTGCATAAATGTCTCCCCCTTGATCTCACACAGATTGTGGAGCACACAGCACGCCGCAATCACAATGGGGATATTTTTAGGGCTGAGGTCGGAGCGAGTAAGTAAGCTTCGCCATCTTGCCTTGAGACGGCCAAAGGCACACTCCACCACCATTCTGCACTTGCTCAGGCGGTAATTAAAGAGTTCCTTTTCAGTGTCCAGGGCTCCCGTGTATGGCTTCATGAGCCATGGCATTAGCGGGTAGGCAGGGTCCCCCAGGATCACTGTTGGCATCTCCACCTCCCCAACAGTGATTTTGTGATCGGGGAAATAAACCCCCTGTTGCAGGCGTTTAAACAGACCAGAGTTTTTGAAAACACGAGCATCATGAACCTTTCCTGGCCACCCAACATTGATGTTTGTAAAACGTCCTTTGTGGTCCACTAGTGCTTGCAGAACCATAGAAAAATAGCCCTTCCGGTTAATATACTGGCCGCCCTGGTGCTCCGGTCCCAGGATAGGGATGTGTGTCCCATCTATGGCCCCACCGCAGTTTGGGAATCCCATTGCAGCGAAGCCATCTATGATCGCCTGCACGTCTCCCAGGGTCACTACTTTGTGGAGCAGCAGGTCAACGATTGCACGAGCTACCTGCATCACAGCAACCCCCACGGTAGACTTGCCCACTCCAAATTGGTTCGCTACTGACCGGTAGCTGTCAGGGGTTGCAAGCTTCCAGAGGGCTATGGCCACTCGCTTCTGGATAGTGAGGGCAGCTCGCATCCGGGTGTCCTGGCGCTTCAGGGCAGGGGACAGCAACTCACAAAGTTCCATAAAAGTGCACTTACGCATCCGAAAGTTTCGCAGCCACTGGGACTCATCCCATACCTGCATCACTATGCGGTCCCACCAGTCAGTGCTTGTTTCCCTTGCCCAGCATCGCCGTTCCACGGGATCAACATGACCCATTGCCACCATGATCTCTAGGGTCCGGGGTCCAGCGCTTTGCAAGAGATCAATGCCCCTTTCAAAGTTTAAGTACTCCCGGAGATTACGTTGTCTCCTCTCCCGATTTCTCTGCAACAGAGTCTGGAAAAGGTGCGCTATAAGGCGCGAGTTGTTGGCTACGGACAGAACATCTGCGATAATCGCGGAGGGCTCCATGCTCACTGTCCAGTGGCGTCCGAGCTATCAGCCACAGGAAAAGGGCGCGAATTCATTCCCCGCCGGCGCTTTCATGTAGGGAAGGCGGAAGTGTGGGTCGAGTGACGAAATGTACGTATACCGACCCTTGACACAATTTCGTTCCCACAAGGCACTGGGGGCTGCACCCAGAATTCCAGTGGGCAGGCGGGACTGCGGGAACTGTGGGATAGCTACCCACAGTGCACCGCTTGCAATGTCGACGCTTGCCCCCCTACTGTGGACTCGGACATTCGAATAAACATCCCTGGTGTGGATTCGAACAATCGACATTGAAATATCGGGTTCACAAGTTCGGTTTCACAGAAATCGAACTAGTACCGTAGTGTAGACATACCCAAAGTCACTAGCTGAAGACATTTTAAGGAGACATAAGGGTAAATTTTCAAAACACTGTACAAGGTTTTAGCTGTATGGTGCTTACAGAAATGTCAAATAGGAGTCATACAGTTAAAGAGAGCTGCCGTATAATGTCAACACTAGGCATAAACATAACAGAAAATCCTGCCTTGCTGCTGACTTTTTTTGTTGCTATTTACCTGTACCTTTGATGAAGAATAGTAGCAGGCTGCTTTGAATACACAAGATTATTTTATAGGGGTCATAACCAAGGCTAATGCAGACTGCCCCAGTTTCTTAATAAACTGGTGAAATCAAGGTCATAGTCCTGCTATCCACTAAAACTATTTCAGCCATAAAGCAAGGCTTTAGTATCGGATGTGTAGTGTGAATTGTCATGTAGCCTGAACATTCAGATACTGCACAATGAGATGTTCAGTGATAAAAAGCACTGCACCTTGGAAACTAGAATCTGCCCTTGATGGCTGAAATTCATGATCGTATGAGGGCTGTTACATGGCTAATGTGAAATGAGTAGGTGATCTTTGTTCAGTTCTTATTGGCTAGGTGTCCACATCACAAATAACTACCATCACACTTGACACTAATCGGCCCCTTGTTAGCAGTCTCACTAGAGAGACCAGTGACTTAATGTACTTGGATCCTGAACTATCCTCTCAGTCCAAAAGGTGGTCCTCCAGAACAGAAATGAGGCTCTGTAGCCATCTCTTCTGATGCTGCCCTCTGGGTAAAGAGGACTTCATTTTCCAGGACTGTAAGTCTTGCATCATTTACAAACACTAAAATTAACTAAAAATAAAAAAAACCTGCTACTAACTGTTTAGCTAGGGGATTTGATTACAGTGTTTCTATTTTTTATTATTTGTATATTTTTGTACAGATAAAACTAATTCTTGTGATAGAATACTGCAGAGATTCATAATTTTAGGGACTCTCTTGAATCTTAATTACTTTTAGTTAAAAAAACTTTTAGCAAAAGATGTTATTTCAAAAATAAAAACCTCATTAAAAAGAGGCAGGAGTAATTCTCTCTTTTTATAAAACTCAATTAAATGCCCTTGCAATTAAAAATTCACAGTATTTTATAGTTTTATATTCTGGAATCCTGTTTTTAATTAATTGAGCTGACAGGTTTAGGTCCAAGGTACATATTTTGCCTCTGGTAGTTATTGTATAATTAGCATTAATGAAGGATATTAAAATGTGGTTAGGTAGAATATAGTCCAGGTTCATATGTGGACTCATTCTGTCTTATTGTGTTCTCTTACATCAGATTATGTCGTTTTATGCGGTGTTCATTTGCCTTATAAATTTAAAGGCCAACTGAAAGTAACAATGAAGGATATTCTTTTTATTGTCATTGGTGTATTGAGAATTCACAATGCAGTGTCTTGTCATAAAGTCATTGCGAAGTACCAACTACAAAAATTATATTAATATATCTCACAAACTAGCCTTTTATTTTTGAGGAAAAAAGATGTCTTGTATCTAGGACACTAATTCATAAATTAAACCATCAGGTAAATATGAAAAAGTGAGATAATGCATATTCACAGTGTAAGCAGAAACTAAATTAAGCACTGTCCCTTGATTTTTATATGCTGAAGATCTGCAGAAATTAATGAAAGTTGGTTAATGGTGTATCTATGATAAATGTACACTAGGCTAACCCCTGCCCCTTGTCCCCAGCAGGTGTATACTAGAAAGGCAGTGTGTATGTGGAGATGTTTAGCAGGCCATCCACTGCATTAAATAGAGGGTTGGGGTGCCTGACAGGGGAGAGACATGGGTGTGGCCAGTGAATGCATGGTTAGATAGCTGGAAAGAACAGTAGCCTTTATAAGGGAAGCACAATAAGCAGGGCAGAACTACAGCCTATGAGTTGGAGTAGTGGTGCTCTACACTCTGGGGAGGGGGCCCCTTCACTCTGACACCGATGGAACTCCAGTGTGTCATGTCAGTGGCAAATGACAGGGTTTGATTCACTGTCTATTAGTAATTCCAAATGGTTAAAAGTGCCTTATGTAAATCAAACCTACAATTATGAAAGAACTGCATGAAGATCAATACTTTTTAATATTTAAGTGCTCAGTGTTTCCTGTTTAGTTTTTATTTGTACATTTCAATGGATTTTTTGCATATCTCTTTTGTGACCTGCTTTCCTGTCTTTCACTTAGTCAGGATGTGTGTGCACATCTGAGGGCAGCATTTAACCTGTAATATAGATCTACATATTTCAAGATGAGGGAACTTTGAGCCAATAGCAGACACACTGCGGTGACATACCATGGTTTCCATTGTTTACATACTGCAGCACAATTCTAAATCAGTATTATACTCCTGTCTAAAAAGACATGTGTATATCTTATCTGCAAATGCATTCTTACAGAAGCTTCACATAAACTTTCTGAGGCGATACTGAGTCATCTAACACTTCATGAAATGCATTCTCTGAAGGTTTGTGACTTTGTATTCCTTTTGGCAAGCACAACATGCCCCCTCATTTTTTTGAGAGTGCAAAATAAACTGAGGACAGAAATGAATACTGGCATTGCATATGCATGTTGAGCAGTTGCAATTCAGGTGTGCGGCAAATTATGCCTACAAAAGGAAGGTTGCCCTTTTGAAAAAATGGTCTTACGTTTCTGTGTAGGTACTCTGGGTTGGTCATCCTTTGTTCTGTCCATCCATTCCTGCTGTGTGGAGTGAGATTGCACAGGTGAAACACAGGCAGACTTTGACCCAGGATGCTTGAACAGAAACATAGAGCCACATTTTCAAAAATGCAGCCTCCCTTTCGCATACTTTGAATATCCACAATTTATTTTGCAAGTGTAAAATGTGGGAGTACATTTAATGGGCAGGTTGCATCTACCAAAAGAAAGCAGAAGCTCCGCCCATCAGAAAATGCACTTCATAAAGCTTCCACGTGTTTCAATATTTTCCTCTAAAGGTTTCTGTGAAGCTTCTGCAAGAATGAACCTAAAGATAAAAATATGGGACTGTTGACTACTGATCAGACATCTTTACATTACTATTTCAGAACTGTGCCGTAGTCAACTGTTTTTGGGTTTCTAGTTGAAATTTATTTTTAACTAAAGGTTTCTATCTAGCTATCTATCTCATTGATAACATTCTCAGTATTGTCATATTTAACTGATGTCTGTCACCCCTTTTTTTAATTTCCCCAAAAGCCTTCTAGATAATTGGGCTGTTGTTGAAGATGGGATTTTCAACAGTGCTTAAAAGGTGCTTAGTGCCTAATTACCTTAGGCTTGTTTGGAAATCCAAGTCTTAATTTTTGACATTGCTCATAGGATTGTCTCAGTAGAACCCCAACACTGGGATGCATGTGCCCTGCTGCTGCAGCCTTGGAACCATCTAGAAAGGTGGTGATCGTTGGCTTGTGCACTTGTCCTCTCATGGTACGTAAGGAAGCATGGCCCACAGCCATCCCCTCAGCAGGCAGTGGGTACTTGAATCAGAAGACAAATGAACCATTCTTCTGTCTCCCTATACTTGCACTTTGTTCTGTTTTAAATTATACATTTTGGGGTTGGTTAGCTGTTTGTAAAAATTAGAGCTTTTTTGGCTTGACTCTGCCTATTTGGCAGTTAAAATACGTGACATGGCTGATAAAAAGTTGGGTTTTAAAAGGTGCCAAGTCTGCAGTACTTAAATGTCCATAATGTCTGTGCATGAAGGTGACTTGCATGGAGACTGCTCAGCTTCTGTAATCTTTACTCCTTGATCAAGAATATGGGGTAGAATTCTGGCGGTTAGAGGAATTAGGTCTTGCAGATTCAGCCTGTCAAATTTGAGTCTGTTCCCTACTTTGGAGGTTTAATGCCATCTGGAGTAGAATACCTGGAGGATCTGTCTAATATATCTATGCATGTCAGCCATCCATCCAGTGTTCACTATTTTTCTGACCATTCCAAACCCTTATGTTGTGTTGATGGTGGACCTGGAGATGCAAAGTATTTGAGCTCCAGTTGTTCAGTTTTGTTCCTTTGTTTGTTTGTTTGTTTCCAGTGGAAGTTCTGAAATGATAAGAAGATAAATCACAATAACAGTACATTTAATTACATCTAATTCTTTGTACTATTTTATTTACTTGATTTGATTTCATTTTTTAATGTCAACATATCTTGTTGATTATTCAGGCCGCTCCATGTGCTGATCTGCAATGCTGCTGTTTTTGCTGCTCCATGGTCCTTGACAGAAGATGACCTAGAGGCCACCTTCCAGGTGAATCACTTGGGGCATTTTTACCTTGTCCAACTTCTTGAAGACATTCTACGCCGCTCATCTCCAGCAAGAGTTGTGATGGTTTCATCAGAATCACACAGGTTGGTTAAAATCACAATATGTTCTTGATTTAGCTCTGCTTGGCCCTTTCTGCAATCCTTGGGATGAAACCACCACACTGGAAATACCAAACTTTACAATAAAAATACCAATCCTATAGTGCTTACTCTTGCTTGAGCAATCCTTTTTGAAGTCAGTAGGATTACTCATATACAGGATCTGTCCCTGAGATTCTATGCTCATACAAGTTTCATAATACTGCATAGGTTGGTCTTGGTCACTCTTTGTATGAATGCAGATTTTTCACTGCACTTCAGGCCACTCATTGATTTTGCTAGGAGATGGAATAATAATTGATTAAATCTGAATGGCATGACCTTTATTGATTTGTCATTCAACAACTTCAACATCTTACCAAGAAGAATGTGCAGTTATTCTAGCAGGAGAAACAATGCAATTAAAGACTGCTAGATGAAATCCAATTGTTTTATAATGAGAAATTAGGGAATTCAATGCAGACATTAGCTGTATAATTGTAGGAAGGGAAGTTTGTTAGTTAGTCTATATTAGAAATCTGGCTGTGCCTCTTTTGGTTAAATTTTCAATTAAGATATCAGATGGCTCTTCTCTCCGATTACCTTTAGGAGTACAATTTGGCAAAAAGCACAATATGAAATTTCAGACATGTTTGCAATGATTTTAGAATGTTTTTAATAACTGAAGAGAAGGAAGTTTTTAAAAAGACAAAACAATACTACCCGAAGTAGATTATGGCCCAGGTTTTAAAGGTAGTTAGGCATTGCTGTGCTTAATGTTGCAACAGCTAACTGATTTAGACTCCTAAATCTCTCTTTCAAAAGTGATTTAGGCAATAAGGAGTCTAAATCCCACCTACTGTCAGTGGTATTTTGGTGCAGCAATGCCTAAATACCTTTAAAAATCTGGGCCTCAGGATCCAATTCTGAATTATTTCTGCATCCAAAGCACATGCTGGCTTCAGATTTAGTTCAGAATGTGCTGGGATTGCAGCATTATTAGGCCCATCATGGCCTGCTTTAAAACATTATTGTTAATTTCTATTTCACTTTTTTGCATGGTGTGCAAGAGATTTAGCAAAGCAAGAGGAAAAATGTGCAACTACTTTTATTTATTTATTTCTGCACTGTTTTAAGAGACCCAGAATGAAGCTTATTTTTTTAATCATGTTTCCATAGAATGTAACCCTGGAGACCCAGTAGAGAGAGACCAGCCAAGGGTCAGGCTGAAATCTTTATCACTTCCAAACAGAGGGGCTTATGGTATAAATGACACACTGAAGATAGATTTACTTTTACCATTTTAAATTTATGACGGCTGAAATGAAAGGAAGCAATAGAAAATGCCAGTAATAATCCTCCCTGGTGTTAAAAGACATGAAACATCTAGTAATTAGGTAGTAACAAAATCTGGACATCCTTATCTTTCCAAATCACACCAGGTTTGTGAAAGCAAGTTGCAGAGTCCTGTTAGGAGTGAGGGAGGCTACTGTGGGGCAGGCAAGATAGCTCTAGAAATAAATCTGCCAACTCCAATCACTTGCCAGATGTGGAGGGCACAATGGGATATGTATAAATGAGCTGTTATTTAATGGCAGATTATGTTGAATTGTCAGCTGCTTGTTTCCCTTTGTAAGCTTGTATCTCAAATAGTATTTTAAATGACATCTTTGGTTTTTTTCCCCCTTAAGTGCTATGTGGAACTAGAGCTCCTATCTTTACACAGCTTTATCTTTGTTTTGAAAAATAAGATTATTTTAAAGTGCTCATTGCTAACTGAATGAGATGAGCCAAGTTTTATGGAAACCTATCAAAAAATAAGTCACTGTGCATGTCAGAATATAATTACTAATCCAACCTATTGCTTTTCTATTTTAGGGGTTCATTTCTTGTGTCTTAAAAATCATATTTAAACATTTAAAATAATCGTTAAATGTCTGTTTTTTCTAGCTGTTCAGTGACAATAAGCTGATGCGGAGAGCTAGTATAGAGAGCAGGTCTTAATACTGTTAGTACTTTCCAACTTACTTGAGAACTCTGAGCCTTAAACCGTGTTGTAAAACAGAAGTGTTGGTATCTAATTACTTCCATAAACCTTGGCTGAATCTTTTTGTTGGAATCAAGACTCTGTGTTAGGGGGAAAATAAAGTCCTGTGTTTGCAGAAATTATTATGCTAGACTGCTCTGAGGCAAAACATTTATTTGCCTCTCTGGTCCTTTGCTCTATTTTATTTACTTATCTGGATTCAGTGCAAATGAATTGAGTTTAAAGTCATTTTAGAAGTAGTTTAAGTACATCATACGAAAATAAGAATAATAAGTAAATTGACTTTCCTCCTATCTTTATTTCTGTATAGTTAATTTGATTGTCCAACAAAGTGAATGGAGTTGCTGATGTAAGACTGACTCGCAGGATTGGGCTGAAAACGTGTCACTACATTACTATTGTGTTGATGACAGACACAAAATACTGTACTTATACAGTATACTTCGGTGTTTTAGACAGCTGCTAAGGACTTGATTAGCAAAGTCTGCCACCCTTATTCATGTTGATAATTTACTCCTGAATTAGGCCCGTTGATTTCAGAATTGTAACCTAAATGAATGTGAAAATCATGAAAGAGGCATTTTATTACCTGAGATCAAATGAGGGACTGATTCTGAAAGGGACAAGGCATTGTCAGCTACTATTGACTTTGAAACCTTGTGGGCTTTTTATCTGTGTATTTTACTGTTTTTGCCCCAACATAAGTTTAAAAAACCCCAACAAACACAAACAAACCAGTCAATCGCTTAATTTGGAGTGTATAATGCAAAAACAGGAAAGGCATTTTAAAACATTTTCTTATAATGTACACCACAATTATGCTTGTCCCTCATTCCCCCAGCTGATTCTGAAAGCTCTACATATTGAAGTGAGTTTGCTAAATCCCCTTTTTTTTCTTCTTGTTTTTAAAGCAGCACTCTTGAGTGGAGCATAGTTTTGCAACTATCAGTAATATTTATTTCTCAGCACTAATGCGTACTGGTAATTTAATAAACCAAAATGTAAGGATGGATAGAGAACTATCTAGAAAATAACTTTTTTCATGTAAGTGTCTTTAGTACATTCACTATTTTGTTATTATTAAAAAAGAAAGAAACAAACAGCTGGTGTTTAATGACTCTGTCAGACCCAATTAAAAAACATCAACTACTTACTTTGATTTGTGTTCAGTCATGTCATGGGTATACTTAAAAACATTATGGTCTGCCAGAACTCATTTTGGCTTTGTTTACATTTATCTTTAAACATATAAGACTATTGATGGCAAGTTACCAAGGTTATAACCACTTTATAATCATCAATTTTTAATCTAAAAAGAGTCTAAGAGGCAGCAAGAGTCATCTGTAGTTACTCGGACACTTAAACTAAAATATGCAGTACTTGAGCATTAGATTAAACTCTAGGAAAAAATTGTTAAGAATGAATACTGTATTACTCTGCTTTGAAAAGCAGAAATCTTTTATTCCAAATTATTTAAATGTATGTTAATCATGTGAGTTTTCAAAAACAAAAGTAAAAAGCTGGTTTTGTTCCTGTTGCAAAATAATGTAGTTCATATAGTATAAACTATGACTTTTAAATAACCTTTCTGTTAGCATGGATTTAACAGGTTATCTTTTGCTTCTGATGTGAATTTACTTAATAATTTTACTCGCATATAACATGAAGTTATTTTTGAGGACCACAAGCAATTTCTTTTAGATTTTAAGGAACTGCTAAGCAAGTTGTGTGTTGGTTGCAATCCAAATTCTGCTGTCATTTCCAGCAGCACAACCTTTGTGACTTCCAAGGAGTTGTGCTGTTTTAAATGAGAACAGAATTTGGCCCAGAATGTCTAAAGCCCGTGTACTGTTTTTTAGATTTTCAGAAATTAAAGATTCCTCAGGAAAGCTTGACTTCAACCTGCTTTCTCCATCTAAGAAAGAGTTCTGGGCTATGGTGGCCTACAACCGTTCCAAGCTTTGCAATATATTGTTCTCCAATGAGCTAAACCGCCACCTTTCTCCCCATGGGGTAACTTCTAATGCAGTGCATCCTGGAAATATGATCTACTCATCCATTCATCGCAACTGGTGGGTGTATACCCTGCTGTTTACCTTGGCTCGGCCTTTCACCAAATCCATGGTAAGTGAATGCCTTGCAGCATTTTACACATCTTCAGTTTTTAAATCATGGGAGTGGAGGTATAAAAATCCAGATGTACATATTTGCTCTAACCTTTTGCCTCTTATAAATGCAAGCACGGTTTTAATGGTGATCGTGCTGTCAAAGCTGTGAGCTGTAGTAAAGGGTCCTAAAACCATTTCAGACTAACTTTGTCAATCTAAAGTAATACGTAGAATGTTGGAATGCCTGATTTCCATTGCCCTTAATGAGTTATCCAGTTAATGGGTAGCTGCACTTGTTAGGGGTGGAATGCTATGGGATTAGTTATGTGCTTCAACACACATTTAAAGAATTTAAAAAGTTTTGAATTTAAAAAAGTTTTGAATTTTCAATTAAGTGCATGCTCAGGTACATTTGGAATGTAAATAGATGAATATGTAGGTGCTGTGATTAGAGAACCTTGCTAATGGCGGCATTGATGGCTGAAGGAAAGCACTTTCAGTGTACACCCTTCTTTTTCAGAGGCTTATAGCTTCCTGGTGAATATCATTATCCTTATTCTTAATCCAAAGGCAGTGGTTTCCCTTGTGGTGTTTTTTTTACCAGGAGTGTATGTGTGTGTGTTTATGCTGGTGGTTGTTTGGTACATTGACTTATATATCCTGGCTAGTATACAAATTATATATAATATGTGTTATCCATACCATTATGTTTATAAAACTATTATAACAGTGATTTAGCCTAAACTAGCCTATACCACAACCCTGTTCACTTATAGTAAATATCCCATAACACCTTGCATTTGCTGAAGTAAGCATTTGGCACAAGCAGATAGGAAACCTGTCAAAATCAAGATACATTCATTCTATGTCTTAGTACAAGCTAGGGAAGTACCTTCACGGATCAGTACCTGGAATTCTAGTATCCAAATCACAGATAAGAAAGAAACATAACAACTAGTTAGGGAACTGGAATATACCAAAGTTTTGGTTTTCCGTTCATGTAAAGAAACGTGTAACTTGTAAAATCATATTGATAATACCAGCTGAAATGTGTAACTTGGGAAGCACACTTGCATAAAGTGAATGTAAGGATACTGCACAGGACTGCTCTTTTTGTAGACTTATATCATATAGCATCTTTTTCCTGTACCATATTAATAAACCTGTCAGACATTGGTGATTTGGTCTCTTCAGTATATTGCATAATGAACCAAAGTGTGGTCAAGAAATTGACTATACAGTTTATCTGGTAGAATTCTAGAAGGCCATTTTAAAAATATCTGAGCATGGAAAATATACTGACTGTTAAGATGTTTTCAAACACTTCTTTTTGTATTGGGATAACCCCCAAATTGCCTGAATTTAAAACATACCACTCAATGGAGAGAAGCCCCTTGGATTCATCAGAAGAAATTTGTTGAGAGATAAAGTTGTAAGTACCCAATGCATGGGGTGTGTCCAGGGGTTTGCCATTTGAGGAGCTAGATAGCTGACATAGTAGTCTCAGGTTCCTCCTGCTCCCAAAAGTTACTGATGTATCATTTTAGAAAATAGTTTCTGCAGCCTTTTAACATATTTTCAGATAAACTGTATTACAAACGAATTAATAATTACGGTATTTCAATAGCCCCCCCGCCCCCCCAGAACGATGAGTTAGCTAACAGAATGTCATGGCTTGAAAGGATTAAAAGTAACATATTAAAAAAATGGGCCTACTTACTGTTTGATTCCCTACAATGGGCCCTTTCCAATGCACACTGAGGTCGATGGGAATCTTGCCATTGATTCTAGTGAACATTGGATTGAGTCCATTACGCAAAGAAGGTTAACCAGGCCTTTCGTGCCTACCACGAGCATTCTTCTTTATTAAGAGATTACAGTGCCATCAAATGGGGGTGTTAACCCCTCTTCCTCCAGTTCTTCACCTCAGCTATTCATAAACTATCCAGATTGCCACTGAGAGGGAATGATATTCCCAAAGGAAAAAAAATGGCTCCATCCTGTTTGAGACCAAGCATTTGGGATGTGGAAAGAAGGTATCTATATCCATACTGAGTCGAGCCTGTCTTGGTAGTTGTTCAGCCCCATCTCGGGCCCTCTCACAATGGACGCAGTGATGCATGCCAGTGGTTGTGAGGTTGCACAACTCATTGTCTCTCGGAGCCAGTGAAACAGACAAAATGGAATTATTTTCATTTGAAAAGACGGAGAGGACAGGAGTGGGGTATCATCCCTGAGTAGCTCCATCAATAACATTGCCCCCAATAGCTTGTCAGATTAATGGCTGAGTCACATGCTGGATCTGTGTAATTATGTACAAGAAAGGGTCCTGATTGCAGGTTCACTTATTCCAGTTTTACAGTGGTGTAGTTCCATTGTCTTAAATGGAGTTCATCCTAATTTACATAGGTGCAAGTAAGTAGAGAATCAGGCCCAAAGCGTATAAAAGCACTTTCTCTATAAGTGGCCTGGATGCCAAAATTCCTGCGGTATCTCCAACAGTAGGGCCAGATTTCGAGTGATGCCCAAACCTAACCTTCATGTGGGAGAACAGAGTTGAGCATACACCTGCTCTCACAGTTTGGAATGCTAACAGTTGCACAGGCAATCTGAATAGTCTCACAGTTCTGTGTGCAGATTGCAGAATTTGTATGTGCAAAACACATGTGTTCCAGTCGGGTTGGTGCATGAACACTGTCAGCTGGTGAGACAGGTGTTAGAATCCTTCAACCACACATGCAGTAGTCAGTATATCAAAATTATGCATGTACACGTGAGCTTGTACAAAATCCAGCCCATGGAGCATCTGCTTAGATAGGGTAAATGTCCTTCTTATCCTCGAGCGTTACTAGACTATGGTTTGTGTGTCCGGTAACGGTATCAATTTACAGTAAAAAAGATGCAGCTCCTGGGACCTATTATGAATATAACATAGTTTTATTTACTTTGGTGCATCTTCTTTGATGAGCCCTTTGTATTTGTTTTGTTTGTGTGGCTCGGATAAACTCATCCTTTTCTATTTTAAATTGTACAATGCTAATTAGGTCATTTTAGGGGTTATTTTATCATTGTATCACTTCTTTTTATGATAGTCTCATATGATGGTATCTGTTTGTTTATGGCTGGTGTGTAAAAGAGAGGGAGAGATCAGCATTGACTAGACAACCATACCTAAACCAAGCCGTATTGCTTAAGTCTGTTCTTTGTGTGTTTCTTTTAATCAATTGAGGCTATACAGGTGCTATTGTGATGTTCCTGGATGAGGGCAGATCTGATTACTACAGCTCATAAAAAGTCCTGTGGCACCTTATAGACTAACAGACGTATTGGAGCATAAGCTTTCGTGGGTGAATACCCACTTCTTCAGATGCATGCAGTGGAAATGTCCAGGGGCAGGTATAAATATGCAGGGAAGAGTCAGGCTAGAGATAACGAGGTTAGTTCAATCAGGGAGGATGAGGCCCTTAACTAGCAGCTGAGGTGTGAACACCAAGGAGGAGAAACTGCTTTTGTAGCTGGCTAGCCATTCATAGTCTTTGTTTAAACCTGAGCTGATGGTGTCAAATTTGCAAATGAACTGAAGCTCAGCAGTTTCTCTTTGAAGTCTGGTCCTGAAGTTTTTTTGCTGCAGGATGGCTACATTTAAATCTGCTATTGTGTGTCCAGGGAGATTGAAGTGTTCTCCTACAGGTTTTTGTATATTGCCATTCCTAATATCTGATGTGTCCATTTATCCTTTTGCGAAAGGACTGTCCAGTTCGGCCGATGTACATAGCAGAGGGGCATTGCTGGCACATGATGGCCTATATTACATTGGTGGACGTGCAGGTGAATGAACCGGTGATGGTGTGGCTGATCTGATTAGGTCCTGTGATGGTGTCCCTGATGTAGATATGTGGGCAGAGTTGGCATCGAGGTTTGTTGCATGGATTGGTTCCTGAGTTAGTTATTATGGTGCGGTGTGTAGTTGCTGGTGAGAATATGTTTCAGGTTGGCGGGCTGCCTGTGGGCAAGGACTGGCCTGCCTCCTAAGGTCTGTGAAAGTGAGGGATTGTTGTCCAGGATGGGTTGTAGATCACTGATGATCCGTTGGAGAGGTTTTAGCTGAGGACTGTAAGTGAGTTCTGTTGGTGTGCTCATAGTGTGACAAATCCTGCCCTAAACCTCATGGGTGCTACCACTGCCAAAGTTGGGATCACAACATGGGGACCCACAGAAAATGTGCATCCCTTTCATAGTGTGCAGCCCAGCTATGCTGTACCCCTAGCTCAGCCATGGGCAAGGATTTTTTGTTGTAGAAATGAAATGTTGCCCCTTGGAGCGTGCTCTACTCCTTACCCACCTTGCGAGTTTGTGTTAGGACCTCGCAGCTTACTCCTCCTGTCACTAAGCGGGAGTAGTCTTTCTGGAGCAGCTCCACTGTCACTCTATGGTTTGGATACAGGAGTCTTCTCCCCATCCCTATTGCAGATGTCCCCAGAGCCTAGACTTGTGTTTTGGACTGGGTACAGGATGTGTCTGAGTTTGAGGCTGCAGTTACTATGGGCACAGACCATATGTTCATAGTTTGTTGCATATGTGTGACATCTAAAGTAGTTAGCACAGTGAGACCCTGATCTTGACTGAGGCCTTTTGGTGCTATTATAATAGAAATAGTTAATAATAATCAAGCTTTTCATTTTATCTCACAAAACAAGGTTTTAGTAGAGAAGCACTGAGAATGGTGGATAACATATGGTAGGGCTCAAAGGCCCAACTTTTTGGAAAGCTAGTCTTTACATTTGCACTTCTAGTGTAACCACAATAATACATTCCTCCAATTTGCTAAACTGGTTACTGCTAATTACTGAGAGCGTTCCATTTTCATGTCCTAATGGCATTTTTAAATTGTTTACTTAAATTACACTTCTTATAAATTATACCAGCTTTCCAGCTGGTCAGATGTTTCATTTTGATTCCAAATAGTGGGCAAAGGTATATCTTGTGTGTTTTTTTTTTAAATGCCTTTTTTTTTAAAGTGGTTAAGTTCATAAATGTGGGGTTGCTCCAATCTGAATGTGAAAGTGTACGTTTCCTTCAGAGATGAATGTTGCCGCATACTGTCTATCTCCATTCTGGGGAGAGGTCATGTGGCCTCTTGCATGTGGCAATGAGAATACTCTGCATGACAGAATTTAGTACAAGGAAACATTGCCTATAGGCCTCTAGTTTTAGCTGATTCCCAGAAGCATTGAAGAGAAGTGTTCTAATATAAACCTTTTTTTATTTGCTGTTACTTGCTGTGACTATAGTGGCTTTAGTTACAGTAATTAGGCCACTCTTCATGGAGTCAGGCTATTTTAAGTGCCTGTTTTAAGCAATAGTGTCTAACTATACTACTGGATATTCTTAAGTAACTTTCTTAAACTTAATCTCTCTTTGAAATCTTAGGCTTTTGCACACATACCATTTTAATTATTGCTGTAACTAGGTTATCATACTGAAAGTAATGCAACTCCACCCCATCCATGCCTCTTTTATGGCTGCCTACAGTGAAGTAATATGTGATATACTGTATCAGTGCTGGTTATAGTGATTCACGGGAAGTTTGTTAACTTGTTAACATGGTGATTCCAACAGATGTTTATACTATTTAGACTAGTGAAAATTGAACTTGGATTCTTTTCCCGCCCTACCCGCTACTTTTCCCAAACCAAAACATATTGAAATTTGTTAAAACGGATGTCCATGCTTGGTTTTTTGTGGCAGATAGTAATAGCAGCAGCAGCCCTTTCCTATTTTGTTTATTTTCTGCTTCTGTTATTGTAGCAAGCAGCGGCCATAATCATGACCAGGTCCCTATTTACTTGACATTATACAATCATACAGTAAAAGGTAGGCCTTGCCTTGGAGAGCTTACAGTCTACTTCAAGACAAACTGAAACAAGTGGATGTTACAAACAAACAAATGGAAGTATAGAAGGAGGTAACAGTGGTAGGCAATACATGGTTACATAGACTAGGTACGTGTCCAGCTGGCTTGGTCTAAGTCTTTAAAAAATAAGTTATAAAACAAAAATATACACAAGGTTATTAAGCTGACTTTAAAATGACATAGCTAAATAGTCTCTCATGTCTTTAATTAATATAAATCTGTCATTCAAAACCCTTTGACTTCTTGCTAGACACTTGTACAATTAAAATTCAATAAATTTATCATAAGATTTAAACTTTGATACAGAATATATTAACTAGTGTCCCCACATATGATCTTGTCAGTGTACAGTGGCATATAAAAATAGAAGCAGAGTGCTATTATCACACTCTTGCTATAGTCTTACATAGAACCAAATATTTTTGTTGGCAGGTAATAGAGAAGAAAAAATATCATGTGTTAGGGTTTCAAGAGCTTAACAGATGTCTCAGTGAACTACATTTTCAAATCCTTTTACA
The DNA here is from genome assembly GCA_037349315.1 of Chelydra serpentina. Taxonomy (NCBI): domain Eukaryota; kingdom Metazoa; phylum Chordata; order Testudines; family Chelydridae; genus Chelydra; species Chelydra serpentina. The sequence continues at coordinate 29,553,477 of JBAIAC010000026.1, forward strand.
TGAAAAAAGGAATAGAATTTGTAGAAGTTCTGAGACGATTGGGTTACGTTTCCTGTTGCAATGCAAAGCCAGCCATTGTAGTAGAGTTTTAACAGATGTGCTACTCCCTCTTTAATGGATGGGAATAAAACACTGGTCTGTTGCAGAGTTATAAATTATAGCTAGAAAAGCAGAAGATGTCAATGTCTTAACCTCAGCTGGCCATAGCAGGGTAATTCTGCCCTTGAATAACCTGCAATACCGAGATTTATGGTTTCAAAATGTTTAAATTTCTAAGAGGTCGATAGATGTACAGCCTATGTTTTTTCTTGGAAAATATTAACATTTTAGAATGGGGATTTCACTATTAAATTATGTGCTATGGAGAAATATAAAAAGTGCATTTTAGTTACAACCACATCTCAGATCTTCCGGACATCAGAATTGTAGTTGAGGCATCAAATGTTTTGGTTTCATGTCTGATACTACCTCAAGGCTTTCATTCAAATACTAAGTGTTTAGTTTATTAGATAATTTGGGCAAAGAATTTAAAGTTTCTATTTGTGTTGCTTAGTTGGCGCTCTTGCCCCAAGATGAAAGGTCCTGGGTTCAAATGTCAGATTATGATTTGAACTTAATCCTAAAGCCAACACTGTAATGGCATTCTAGGGATGCACCCTTAGGGTATACCTACACTGCTGTAGGTTTGAACTCAGGCTCAAGTCTTCCCCTCCTTCTGTCTACACACAAATCAGGTTCCAAGCCTGAATCAAGTTGGGACTCAGGGTTCAAGCCCTATTGCGTGTAGATGCCGCCCCACTGGACTCATACTATGAGAGTCTGCCAAAAAGTATCCCACAATCCCATGGGCTGACATTTTGTCCTGTGGACGGTTAAATTTTCCCACACTGCACCATGAACTAAGGCCTAGCGCAGCCAAATTTGGAAGGCCTCTGGGATATGAGTGTTCAGACTCGGGCCCACATAATGCAGTGTAGACTCTGGAGCCCCAGGTTGGGACCCAGAGTTCAACAATTGCTAACCTGGGGTTACAAATGAGTGTAGATGCTCAGGCCCCAGGTTAACAAACCCACAGTCTGCTAACTTGAGTTCCACTAACTCTGGGTTACATTGCAGTGTAGACGTACCCTTAGTGATGCCATGTTTTGTTCTGAGACAAGCCAGGATCCACTTCTACATGTTTTTTGATAGAAACCCCCAAAAGCTTTTAATGTTTCTATGGCTTCTTTTAAAGAATCTGGGATAATATTTATATTCTGGTCAACATTCCCTCTTAAAGTAAATAGATTTTATTGTTCAAAGATCTGTGCAATTGATGTTAATTTCATGATGGCTGCCATGAATTACTGAACAATTAGGCCCAAATTCTGCCCTCAAATATGGATATAAAATCTCAAGACAAGTCAGTGCATGAGGCGGGTGTTTGTCAGGCTAGTATTTGGCCATTAGTAGCTGTATAGCTCATGACTGAAAATCACGTCGAGGTGTCTTGTGTATGAAGAACAGTAGGTAATTCCTTTTGAAAAGAACACTACACTTAGAGTCTGACCTTAGCATTATTTCCTACCGAGTCCTTAGTTTGAGAACATGATGTTAGAAGGGAAATGGAGTAAAGCTGGACTGAGGATCTATGAGGGATTAGCACGGATGTAAAGCTACAGGGTGTGTGGTTCCTTTTGAAGAGAACATGTAGGAGTCTGTATTTTTTTTTTTTTTTTACATAATTGCATTAAACGTAAACAGGAACTAAATGTTGAACTGCAGATTCCAGCTTACCAGCTGACAGGGTGGTGGTGGCTGTCTCTCCACTCACAGGATGACTTTTGTCCATTTGTAATCCTTACTAAATGCAAATGCATTTGTTTACCTGCCTGCATAATAGTAATAGCTACCCAGCACACAGGGTAGATGGAACCTGTAGAGCTCAAACTGTGGAGGGGGAGGAAAGAAGGCTAGTGCAGGGGAGTGTTATGATTTGAGAGTACTGGGATGAGGCAGGGATCCGAGGTGGATCATCTCTCAAGCATAGACACCATTTCACTCTCCATTTAAAATTTCTGCACACTACCGATAAACCAAAGTACAATTTAAGTTAAAGAAAATCTATGTGTATTTGACTTTTATTTTTTTAAATATACAGTAGTGAAACTTACTGAAAATTTGGGGTTTAAAAATTAATGCATTTCCTGCTGACTTTAATGAGACAAACGTTTCTTGCTGGCCTGATTTTTATTTATTTATTTGATTATGTATACATACTACTTGTGTGTTAGAAACAGGACGGCATGATCTGTGCTGTAGTCTCAAACATCTACAGCGTGTGAAAAATTAAAACTTGAATTTGTAGTTTTAAAATATTTAATATGCATGCTGTTAAAGGTACATGTCTCAGAATTAAGTTGTTCTACTCTTTTCCATTAAAATAAGATTAATATACAGTATATGGAAACAAATGCTCTCCCTGCCCTATCCCTCTGCCATAAGAATGGGTGGCCTTGATGGAAACAGAGCCAGTTCAGTTCCACTGAACTGAGCAGGGACAGATTCCAGAAGCCTGCCTGTGTGCCACGCAACTCAGCTCTGCAGCGGAGTCTAAGGGTACGTCTATACTCACCCGTCGCATCGGAGGAGTCCAATCGATCTTCTGGGTTTGATTTATCGCGTCTTGTCTAGATGCGATAAATCGAACCAGGAAGTGCTCCCCCGTCGACGCTGGTAATCCTGCTCCACGAACGGTGCAGGCGGAGTCGACGGGGGAGCCTGCGCGCCGCGTGTGGACCACAGTTAAGTTCGAACTAAGAGACTTCGACTTCAGCTACGTTATTAACGTAGCTGAAGTTGCGTATCTTAGTTCGACAGGGGGGTTTAGTGGAGTCCAGCCATAAAGGTGGGTGTTGAACAGTCCAGCAGATCCATCACTTCTGCCTACAGAGGAAAGCATGGCAACCATGAGAGCAACTAGAGCCCAGAAGTTTATCTCTTCTGTAAAGCAGCTCTGCTGCTGTTGGATGTCCTCAGGGAGATGTTTCCTTTTACCCTCTTCCTCCCAAGATCCTGGGGAACTCTAATGTGCCCAGCCCCGCTTCTTGGGCTTTGAGTTGGGGGCAGCAGTTGGCCCATAATGATTATACTCTAAGTAATTATGCTATCTCTTGAAACTGAGTAGCATATTTTTGGTTTTCTACCCTGGAAAAGCCTCCTTGTATGAAACAGCTATATATATATATATATATATGTATATGTATAGCAACAAAAGAAAATAATAAATCAATATTCCCTTGTGCTGATTAACAACTCTGAGGACAATCATCTACAAATCGCAGATTAAGAGGAGGCAACAAAAGAGCAGGCGGGCTGTTGGGCTGAATGTGAAGTTGCAACATGGGTATTTGTGGGAAATTTAAACCTTATTATGAAAAGTTACTGAAGTGCATGCAGACATTCCACAAATAAATCAATCAATCTCTATATCTATATCTATCCATTATTTTATATATAGCTGTATATATATAGCTGATAATAATGGATAGATATAGATACAGCTATAGAGATTTATTTATTTACTTATTTATTTATGGAATGTCTGCATGCACTTCAGTAACTTTTCATAATAAGGTTTAAATTTCCCACAAATACCCATGTTGCAACTTCACATTCAGCCCAACGGCCCTCCTGCTCTTTTGTTGCCTCCTCTTCATCTGCGATTTGTAGATGATTGTCCTCAGAGTTGTTAATCAGCACAAGGGAATATTGATTTATTATTTTCTTTTGTTGCTTCAGGTTTTTAAATCAGCCAGAAACAAAGCTCCTGATTGAGCAGCAGCCTCCTCCCCTCCCCCAAAGAAAAAGCTTTGTGGGTTTAAGGTGTATTACAAATGAAATAATGAGCATTTAACAAAGATTTTCAAAGTAATCCTTTTTATTTTCACCTTCTCATATGATTTATCTGTAACTTCTTTTTTGCCTGAAATTCCCAGATTCCATGTCTTTTCTCTGTTTGCTCAATTATTTACTTGCTTTTCAATCCTAATATTTGTCTTTTAGACTCTACACCCTTCAAGATTTAATCTGTCTTTCTTTTGTTCTTCATTCTTTCTCTTTTGCTCATCTCTATCCCCATATCTCGGCTGTGGCTACATTGTCATGGCCTTGTCAGATCTCTTAAGTAGCATTGGTCTGATCAGTGTGTGGAGGGGAGATCTCCAAGGAAGGAAAGAATCTGGGGAGCAGAGTTTTATTTAGGTGCTCAGGTACCATATTGATGGGCATAACAACCTGAATAAAACAGAATTTATTATTCACCCATTTTGCTTTGTTTATACTCCTTTTTGGTCTTTGGATGTCACCACCGTGCGTTACTTACAAAGAGTTTGCCATGCCCTTGCTACATTGTTGCTGGAATGTTTCTTTTACTAAAACATTAAAATTTTGTATTGTTTGCTATGAAAGTCGATATTCCACTGTGAAAATTAGGAAATCAGCAATCTTTTTATCATGAAAGTTGAACTTAACAAATATAGAATTATGTACAATAAAACCTGCATTCAAAAATAAAACAATGTAAAACTTTAGAGCCTAAAAGTCCACTCAGTCCTACTTCAGCCAATTGTTTAGATAAACAAGTTTGGTTATAATTTGCAGGAGATAATGCTGCCCATTTCTTTTTTACAATGTCACATGAAAGTGAGAACAGGCGTTCTCATGGCACTGTTGTAGCTGGGGTCACAAGATATTTACGTGCCAGATGCGCTAATGATTCATATGTCCCTTCATGCGTCAACCGCCATTCCGTAGGATATGCATCCATGCTGCTGATGGGTTCTGCTCGATAACAATCAAAAGCAGAGCGGACCGATGTATGTTCATTTTCATCATCTGAATCAGATGCCACCAGCAGAAGGTTGATTTTCTTTTTTGGTGGGTCGGGTTCTGTAGTTTCCATATCGGAGTGTTGCTCTTTTAAGATTTCTGCAAGCATGCTCTACACCTTGTCCCGCTCAGATTTTGGATGGCACTTCAGATTCTTAAACCTTGGGTTGAGTGCTGTAGTTATTTTTAGAAATCTCACACTGGTACCTTCTTTGTATTTTGTCAAATCTGCAGTGAAAGTGTTCTTGAAACGAACGTGTGCTGGGTCATCATCCAAGACTGCTATAACATGAAATATATGGCAGAATGCGGGTAAAACAGAACAGGAGGCATACAATTCTCCCACAAGGAGTTCAGTGACAAATCTAATTAACACACAATTTTTTTAACAAGCATTGTCAGCATGGAAGCATGACCTCTGGAATGGTGGCCGAAGCATGAAGGGGCATACGAATGTTTAGCATATCTGGCACGTAAATACCTTGCAACGCTGGCTACAAAAGTGCCATGAGAACACATTCTCACTTTCAGGTGACATTGTAAATTAGAAGCAGGCAGCAGCATTTATCTCCCATAAATGTAAACAAACTTGTTTGTCTTAGCGATTGATTGAACAAGAAGTAGGACTGAGTGGACTTGTAGCCGCTAAAGTTTTACATTGTTTTGTTTTTGAGTGCAGTTATAAGAGATTGCACTACATTACTTGTATGAGGTGAATTGAAAAATACTATTTCTTTTATTTATCATCTTTACAGTTCAAATATTTGTAACAAAAATAATATAAAGTGAGCACTGTACACTTTGTATTCTGTGCTGTAATAGAAATCAATATATTTGAAAATATAGAAAAATGTCCAAAATATTTAATTTCAATTGTTATTAGATTGTTTAACAGTGCAATTAATCATGATTAATTTTTTTAAATCATGATTAATTTTTTTAAATCATGATTAATTTTTTTGAGTTAATCACATGAATTAACTGTGATTAATCTACAGCCCTAATTAGGATATGCTCATCTGCCCATTAGGATGTGCAATTGCCACTCTATTCTCTAGTCCATGGTGAAAATCCTCCTATATCGTACATCTTTGCAGAAGAAGATAAAACCAGAAAGAATGTAAGACATGGGAAGTGTTGCGTTAGTCAAAGATGTATCCACTCCAGCAAATAGCAGGTGCTGTGCGTATACCCACAGGACACTGTTCTATGGGAATCTGATACATAGACCAAAAATGTGCTAAACACAGAAGGTTACAGGATTGTAATGGTCAATAAAGCAAAGGGAAGGGATGGTCACTCTTTTGATGAAAGGTCACTTCTTAAAACCAAATAAAGCCAGGTGATTCCAACAGTTCCAAGGTTGTCTTGGTGCTCAGCCCTCCAGATACAGCAACTCTTTCAGACCAGAAATCCGTTAATACTCTACACACATAAAGAGACTTAGTCACTCCCAGGTCAAGCCTGAACAAAGGGGTACTGCTGAGTTTTACTGAAAAATTTGTATATGAAATATTCCCTTGTCTCCCAACCAACCAGATTGGGAGAGTCAGACCATCTCACCCACATTTTAAACTATCGCTGTTTTGGGGCCTCCTACAAAGATTACTTGCTATCCCGTCCACTGAAATAAAATTTCTCATATTAAGTTAAGTAGTCACATCACTCCCTCCCTTAAAAAATAGTAGAATTGATATTCTCACTGCACACAACAATAACACATTCTTTAGTGCAACAGCCAAATACCAGATTATTACTGAAACATCACTTATCAAAATGACACAATCCCATACATTAAAGCTTCCTTTAGCAATAGTTAGGGGCAGGGCTGCCCAGTCTTGTGTGGCATTTCTTTGTATCTGCTCCATGGTTCAAGGACAGAGCCTGTCTGGTCAGACACTTTGTTATTAAGCAAGTTTTGCCTAATCACATGGCTCTAATACTTCACACTCTTCCCCTGAAGAGCAATGGCACCTCAGGTACCCTTAAAGGGCAGAGAAGTGGGCAGACAAATGTATTACGTAAACACAGGGATTGCCATCTATTTCTTTACAATATTGTCTTTGCAAGTAGATAATGTTACACTAGTATTCTCGATATTCTTTACACTTACTATAGAGAATACCTGAGGGAAACTGGGTGAAATTTTGTCCTCACTAAAGTCCAGGGGAGTTTTGCCCACCCATTTTCCTCTCTCCACCATTCTGACTGGTAGAAAATATGTTCTGCTCTATTAAAATTAGTTCTATTATTTTATCACAGTGTACCACTGCTAAGGCTGTAATTAGAAACAACTTAGCTCAGTTTTTGCTTACATGAAAAGAGAAATCATAAAATATTTCTTCTGTGTGGCTTACGTTAAATCAGGATTCATCAACAAGGGTTTCTCAGCAGGCTGTGAGACACTTAGCTGGAGCATGTGAAATGCCTGAAAAAAGGTGGGAATGCAAGGGAAAACATGCACTGCAAACCTTTTGATTTATTTATGGCATCTGTGAGTTGTACAAACCAGTGAAATAAATTAAATATCCATTCTTCGTTCTTTCAGTGCTTTCTAGGCAAATAAGTAGTATATTTTGTTTATCACTAGTTTGTCATGAAAATTCAGCAATGAGGTCATCCTGTATAAATAGACAGGCAACCCTGAATGCTCAGAAGCCCTTTTTGGAGATTATTATGAAGGTTATTTTTTTTTCTTTCTTCAGTTATTTTTGGATGAATTCATTTGGTGCTTATGAAACTGAGTGGCTGTTAGCACAGGAAAGAGGCAGCCAACACCTAAACCAGTGCTGGGATGCTTCCGGGTACCTTCCAAAAGTACCTCAATTTTTAAACTATGAGCATCCCAACCATCCCCACTTCTCTTGATTGAGCCTTCCTCAGAGACTGCCAATCACGCTAGCTTGTGTTACTTTTGTGATATGGACAAATATCCAAAAAGCACTGATTTGATCACAGAAATAAGTCTGTACGTGTTCCTGAAACAGGATTTCAAGGAGGTCTCTTCTGAATATTTAAAACTGCATCTTTTCATTACATCCACTGGGTAGATGTCTGGTAAATGCTCAAATAGAGATGATCTTGGCTGCAGTGTACGCCAGTCATTATTAATTCTAAGTATTAGTTTGGGTCCTCTATGCAATACTTTCACACAGTCAGCATCAGCAGCCCACTGTGCTAGACTCTGTACAAAGTAAAAGATGGTCTCTACTAATCCCTTTTATAATTTAAATAGCATTAAACCATGTCTATATTACTGACATCTCCATTACAAGTTTCTGAGTGCCTTTGCCTCACCATCTTTAATGTACTTGTTTTCACAACACCCTCATGAGATAGGGAAGTATTGTTATCCCTGTGTTACAAATGGGGAGCTAAGTCACAAGGAAATGAAGGGGACTTGCCCAAGGTCATGCAGGAAGTCTGTGGTAGAGCAGGGAATTGACCCCAGGGCTCTCAAGTTCCAGGCTAACATTTTAAGTATCTGATCATTATTCTTCTCAGTAACAAGACAACCATAGAGATAATATTTTCATAGAACAGATATCTGCAATCAGAATAATAGTCAATACGTTGCAGTACTGTATTATAATGTGGTATTTATAATGATCTGTTCCTCACATTCTGAAAAGATTATCAAAACTACTCACAAGAATCAGACTTGAATTTTAGCCAATAATGAGTTGCTCAGCACCTTTTCTTAAAAGTTAAGTTTCAGAACTATTTTATATGTTAATTACATGTTTAGCCTTTCAGAGGGAGTCACAACTATTATAGCATACATGTAGTTGATATTTTAAAAACAGCCAAAAAGTAAAATACACGAGAGAATTCAGTTTAACCAGGCACTATTACCTACTGAAATTACTATGCTAAGAGTGACATGAAATATGAAAAACAAATCTTAGGTTAAGATGTAAAATGGCATATTTGGTTTCCAGTTACAATTGTCTGACATGCCAAATTGTAGAAGACATGATAACATCTTAATAATGGTGGATTGCACACAAATAACCGAAAGAAGATTACAAAGAACCTGAATTAAATAGCATTGTAATAAATTATTGTCCTTCCATAGTGTGCATTGACTTCCTCTGGTTTTTAAAACTAAAGTTTAATTGATCTAGTTTAGAGTCCAAGATAGGGTGACCAGGTAGCAAGTGTAAAAAATTGGGATGGGGGTGGGGGATAATAGGCGCCTATATAAGAAAAAGCCCCCAACATCGGGACTGCTCCTATACAATTGGGATATCTGGTCACCCTAGTCCAAGATCTGGGGAGCATTTTATTTTGTCCATGAATGTTATCATGGAGAACTTCTATTGATTCCCTGAAGAGGAGACACCACACACGAATTCAGCTTTCTCAACTGTGCCACTTGACTATGAAGCAGTTGGAGTTTTAGATGAGAGGGTCTTTGCCTCCACAGATTTGATCTTTCTGGCCTTTAAAACCATATTTGCATCAGCTTTTTGGCCTATGTCCTCTAATTTTGAAAGTTGCCTACCTGGTGATACCTGGACTGCCACAGAGCCCTTTAGCATATAGAGCTCCTGATCCACAAAGAGCTGTGTGTTTGGACAAAGCTGACCATCTGTGTATTTGCCTTGCAAAGGCCAATAACATGCACCCCATTTTAAAAAAGCACTGTGGAGTTGCATAATAAAACATTTTTACGCTGCCTCAGTTAATGAGATATGGCCTATAGAACCTTATACATTTATGTATTGTGCAGCATGGTTTAACTGCTTTTTTCCAAGATGCTCTTTATGAATGGACAGATGTGCAGGAAACCTCATTGGCCACATTTACTGTATGTTAGGTAGTACATGTTTTAAAAAAATACAGCTTAGTTTTCTATATAGAATTATAATTTAAAGACTATTTCTTAAATGGAAGGTGTTTTATTTAGTGACATTAATATTTCCCCTAGGCCTCCTTGGATACCTGAGATGCTTTACCATACCATGGTATTTTTATTTCTCTTTCTACCATATTTGTAGAGGTGCCATACCACTTTAAACATTTCTCCAATCAGTTTCATATGATGGGTTCCCTTTAATCATTTACATTCTGAGAAAGTTAAATATTCCTTAAGAAGCCAAAGTAATCTAACAGAAAGTATAGTGTTTTTGCAGCTGGATATCTTATTTATTTGAAGTTCTGAGAGAAATCTCTTCTGACTTTAGAAAAAAGAAGGAAGGGTAAACAGTAAGAGTATCCAAGTAATCTGAACTAGAAAGTCTCTTCTTTTAGAGCTAAGGCATTAAAAAAAAGAAGTATTTTTTCAGTATTGCCTCCTCCCCCCCCCACCCAAAATGCAGTATATCACATGCAGAGGGCTATACAATGTTTTCTTCGTATTCTCACTATTATATATATTAAAAACCTGGGAACCTTTTTATTTTATTTTAATAGCCTATGGCTAATTGGCCTGTCTTGCCTATATTAACCCTGCATGGCTAGTGTGGGGCGAATGCCCCATCACATAAAGACAAGGCTCTAAATTATGATATTCTTTTGCCAGCCTGTGGAGTGAGCTAGATTCCCACATAGAGGGAATTTGCCCTGTGAAAAGAACCTAATTAGGAGATCTGGTTTGTTTTCCCACTGGATATTCTGTAATTTGGTAATCCTCTTGGATGAGTTTTTTTCAAATCACCGTGTCAGGGAGTGAGTGGGTGTGAGGTTTACTTAATGGATCAAATCCTATGGAGTTCTGGCCCACTGTAACCCTGGGACCTCCCACTCCCCCACTCCGCTCAAACTTCCTCCTAGCTTCTACTGTCCCTGTCTCCCCCTCCAAAGTCTGTGGTTGTGTCTCCCAGAACAGTAAATGAAGCCTAAATCATCTTTATTTTTCTTTTGGTTTTAACATTAGCATCTGTGTCAGCGATGATGTGTCCTCCACCCTTTCTGTTCCTGGCCTGCCCTCTTAACCAGCACAGATCCCCATTCATTCAGAGGTCTTTTTCTGTACGCAGGATAAATGATCAGTCCCCCTCAAACTGGAAATAACTATCTTGTCTTTTTTCAGATATGAGAGACTTGTAATTTATTGTACTATCTTTATCTCTAAAATATAAGAATATCCTTTTTGACATTGTTTAACATATACCAGAATTGTCACACCTGGAAAAGCATTTTTTTTAAATGTCAGCATAGCTTAGAATATTTTTTCAAGAATAGAGGAGGATTTGTTCCCCCCATCCCTTGGGAAAAAAAACCACATTTAATCTGTTTTGCCAATTTTAAAAGAGAGTTCCTTATTTTTTAAAGGGTGTTGGATGGCATGATCTCAGATTATTTAAAATGCACAGGGAAGTGGTTGAATGTACTCCGTCTTTTATTTGATTCAGGAGGAAATGTGAATAAGTATTGCTGAATTGATCATGCTTTGTTCAATATAAAAGCACACAGTAATCCAATCTATTATTTATTCATATTAGTGTGAAAATAATAAGCATATAGTATAATCGGGGTCACCATAGATTTTCCTACCTGCTAAAATTTCAGTTTGAGAATTATAAGACTCAAGCCATTGGGATTTCCTGGCCATTTTATTTTGCTGTTTCTAGGAATTTTTAGAGTGGTAGCATCAATCTTTTCTTGACAAGTAGCATGACAATAAATATAAACAGCACAGTCAAATTCCATCCATTATTCTAGTGACAACATTTTTTTGCAGTTATTTAATACCAATATTGATATAGCAGAATCTTCTGTGCATGTCACAAAATCTATATACAGTATATGAGGAATTAAATTAATTGCAAAAGCATCACATTGAAATGAGATAGATGTATCATCCAGCATTGCTATATTTTATTTAAAAGTAAAGTCATTTTTTAATGTATACAAATAATTATTTTTCTAGAAAACCAGAACCTACTTATCTTGGATGTGCAGGGTTCATTTAACAGAGTTGTGGACCTCTGTGTTTTATAGCACTTCCAGTAATACTATCTTTAAGAGCGGATGCTTCTAAAAATGGAATTCTCCTGGAAGTACCACTTCCAGGGGCTATACTTATTATATTTAAGATTGCTATCAGTTCACAAGTATGTTAGACAGGCAAAAGAGTTGACCTTCGTGTGATCAAACACTCCTGATACTGTAATGTATCTATTGCCTTAAATTCACCAAAGCAGTTTGGCTCAAAACCAAGTCATACAATGCAATTTGCTAATTCTAAATCTTTGATCGGTCATACATTCCTTTGCAGCAACAAAGAATTGAACATTGTGCCATATGTCACTGGGATTGCAATTTTCCCTATCTGAGCATAAGGTCTCTGTTTTGAGCTGTCTCTTCGTGAAATTGTATGCAAAGTCTGCCTGGTCTGTTAGGAGTAAACTTTCCTGCTATTCTTCCTTGGAAGATGGTTTGTTTACAACAATGTTTTGGATTTTGTTTCTTCCTCATTGGACTTCATCTGAGCCATCCAATGGTGAACCTTGAAGCACTTTTTAGACTAATAGGAGTTGAAAATCATGCCATTTATTATTGGAAGGGTAATTTCCTCTAGCTGTACAATCAGGTCTCAAACTGTCATGTATGACCTTGATCTCATAAATATATTAAGATATTTAGCGTCAGGTTTTTTAAGTTTAGGATTACATAATTACAAGGATGCATCTTGTACTTCATTTAGGCACCCTTTGCATCTTCAACAAATAGCTTGTTGGAAAGCTAACTAGCCATTTGCACATACCAACATCTGATTTGCTCACTTATATAGGGATTTGGTACATAAATGTGAATACTTAAATGTGAGCACCAAACTTAAAAAACAAACAAACAAAAGTTCACCTCTTCGGTTTAGTGTAAACCCCTTCCTTGAACTGGTACATCCAGTATTATAGTTTTTGTGTATGCGCACTAGACTTATCAATATAGAAATTACAACAAAACAGATGTACCTGACAAAGTCAATGTATTTCAGATAATGAAAATAATAATAAATACGTGTTAGCTAAGTGTCTTTACAGCACCATAAATAAGAACAAACATAAATAAATGCCAAACATTGCCAGATACTTGGTCAGTCAGTCATGCTACTTCTTTCTGGGCATCTGTTGTCCATATAATTTTCTTAAAGACCCTGTGGTAAAGGCTGTGGACTGGGACTCAGGAGATCTGAGCTAAGTTCCCCTATTGGGGTGGGGTTTCTCATGTTGCCCAAGTTGCTTAGTCTATTTTGTCTCAGCTCACCATCTTTACAATGGGGAAAATGCTTCCTTACCTCACAAAGAGAGGATAAATCATGAATGTTGGTGAGTAGCTCAAATACTAAGGTGTTGAGGCCATATAAGTCCCGAGATAGAGACTACATCCCAGGTAACTATGTGCTTTAGGCATTACTCCTACAGAAGTATTTATTTCAAATTGCTCATGGTCTCTCTCCTTTTTGGGGAAATTTTCTTTGTATTCTTCCAAGGCATGTATTTTCAAACCAGCTTGAATAAGCTACTAACTGCCCTGGTGTCAGCACCAAATATCAAGAGTGCACAGATGAAAGCCTGTTCTATATTTTTCTTTGTGTTGTCAGACACCTGGTTTGTCATTTCCACAGAGTTCTATTTATTGCAGTAAATGTTGTTCCTGCTACAACCATGCTTTCATATACTTCCCTGATAGCCAGTCCCTTGTGGGTCAAATAAATGAATTATCTTTATTTGTGTTAGCCACTGAGCTGAATTAACTTCTGATACTTTCAAGTGGACTGAGTATTTTTGTACTGTAACTCCCCACTTTATGTCCTCTCGCTTAACGTTGTGTCCATCTTACGTCCCTGTTCCATTGCAGAACATGCTCGTTTAAAGTTGTGCAATGCTCCCCTATAATGTCGTTTGGCTGCCTGCTTTGTCCACGGCTGGCAGCCCCGCTATGCGCCGCCCCCAAGCGCCTCCCACCTGCCGGCAGACCCCGTGGATCAGCACCTTCCCCTTGCTCCCCACGCCTCCTGCCCGTGGCAATCCGCTGTCTTGCGGCATTCAGGAGGCTGCGGGGAGGAGTGAGGATGCGGCACACAGCCTCCCCCTTCCCTCCTCTGCCTCCTGAATGCCACAAACCAGCTGATTGCCGCGGGCAGGAGGCAAGGGAGGGAGGGGGGAGGCTGCGTGCCGCATCCTTGCTCCTCCCCCCAGCCTCCTGAATGCCGCAAGACAGCGGATTGCCGCGGGCAGGAGGCGGGAGAAGCAGGGGGAAGGCACTGATCCGCGGGGTCCGCCAGCAGGCGGGAAGCGCTGTGTGTGTGTATATGTGTGTGTGTGTGTGTGTAGGGGAGCTGATAGGAGGACTGCCAGCCTGTTTAATACCTGTGTTAAATTGCTTGTTTAAAATGTATATAACGCCTTTTGTCTGGCCAAAAAAAAAAAATCCCTGGAATCTAACCACCCACCCCTATTTTCATTCATTCTTATGGGGAAATTGGATTCGCTTAACATCATTTCGCTTAAAGTTGCATTTTTCAGGAACATAACTACAATGCTTAGGCTTGGTCCACACTAAGCCCCCAGTTCGAACTAAGATACGCAACTTCAGCTAAGTTAATAACATAGCTGAAGTCGAAGTATCTTAGTTCGAACTAAAAGGTACTTACCGCGGGTCCAGACGCGGCAGGCAGGCTCCCCCATTGACACCGCCTACTCCTCTCGCGGAGCAGGATTACCGGTGTCGACGGCGAGCACTTCCGGGATCGATTTATTGCGTCTAGACAAGACGCGATAAATCGATCCCAGAAGATCGATTGCTTGCTGCCGAACCAGCCGGTAAGTATGGACGTAAGTGAGCAGTTACTGTATATTGTTGTAAATCAAGACCAGGTACTAACTATATGTCACACTGAACTAAATATGAGGCAACAAAATAATATAGGATGAGAGACATAATCTTTAGCGTGCTGTATATAATTTAGCATGATTTAGATAACCCCCACTCCCAGTGAGTTGCCCGTCAAGCTAGTTGAATGTATTAAAATGTTAACTCTTCTAAAGCCCTTCCCCATCTATTAGTCCTAGGAAGATTTGTTCTCAAAAGCAGTCATCCCAAGCTTCTGTCTTGGAAGCTATAGGTAGAGTGGATGGCAAAGCAGCTTCTGTTCCTCCATTTTTGGCATTTTTAGAGAGGAAGAGGAACGAACTGGTTCCTATTTCTATGATTATTATTTGTATTATTGGAGTGCCTACGTGAGCCCTTGTCTGTTTGGTGGTGGGGCTGGGAACTCTCAGCTGCCTTTCAGTCCTCTTGTCTTGGCTCAGTTCATATGGGAACCCCTGACCAGGCTCCCACTACCTTTTCTTGGCTTCCTGGGTAGTGAGCAAGTAAACATACCAGTTCAATCTCCAGTCATCTAAATGAAGCACTCCAGCGTTCAGTGACTCTTGTTACTTTGAAGTCCCCCTATCCACAGACTACCCTATAGACAGGCAGATAAATGGAAGATCTATGCTGTCAGAAGGGAAGAGGGGGGGAAATGTACATTTTTTGTTTCCATTTGTCTTAATTTACTAGTTCCACTAGGAAATGAAAACTGGTTCCTGTCTGTTATCAAAGGCCAATACACTTGATGTCTTCATAATTACCAGTTGACTAAAAGTTGCCTAGTACCTATTCATATTAAGTGCACAGTTCTGTACTTCTGTGTATATATTCTCTTACAAACACAGAATTTAAACAAATTATTCTCTCACCCCTTGTCCAGCCCTCCACCTCTTTGTTGTCTTCCAGAATACTAGCTTAGTTACAAAGACTAAGACTAATCTAAAGCACTTGATCATCTTAAAAGGATTAATAGATATAAGACCTTTTACTGATATAAGGCACCTTTAAACCTGTCCTAGGCTTTAGATCCATGTAAGCTGCTTGAGGTCTCAGATTTAAACTCTGAAAGTAAACAAACCAGAAAAAAAACAACCGCACAAATCAGGGATTGAATGGAAAGACAAAGGAGAGGCTATAAGATTGCGGCTATGCAGGAGGGATGAGATTCAGGACAGCCTCAGTTATTTGTCTCAGTTTAGGATTCACTTTGCCAATTTACAACATGTTTTAAAAGTAGCAAACCATTTTTTCTTAAAAGTTGGCTTGTTTTGTAGATCTCAACAAGACTTAACAATGACGCCAAACATGAAGATCAGTTTGGCAGTTTTAGGATGATTGGTGTTTAAAGTAAGTAAATCATAGGACCATCTCAACTAATTTTAGAACAGCTAGAACATGTCATAGATTTTTAAGACCAAAAGGGATAATTATGATAATCTAGTCTGGCCTCCTGTATTAAACATGCCACAGAATCTCATCCAGTAACTTCTGCACCAAGCCCATTTCTGTTTGTGCTATCACACATCTTTTAGAAAGACATTGAGTCTTGATTTAAAGAATTCTAATGAGGGAGAATCTACCACTCCCTAGAAAGAAAAGATTCCCCTTCCCCGTGTTCTTGTGTGATGTAGTTTTGAATACATTGATTGTGGGGGGAGGAATGTTCTTAACAATAGATATTGGGCTAAATTTCTCCAGATCTGGCTTGACTTGTAAATCTTAATAAGATCTATAAAGCAAGTCAAATTTGAAGAGAATTGACAATAATTTTGAAAGTACAAAAGTTTATAATCAGGAAACCATTGTGGGCTCAACTGTTTTGTGAGCAATGCATTTTAAAATATGAACGTATATGTAGAAGGAAAAAAAATCTAGCCTGTATGCAGTGATTAAAATGCTCATAATTTTTGTTTAAATCAAAACTATTTTTCTTTGAGCCAGTCAAGTATATTAGATCTTAATGAGGATTGTATCATTCCTAGCCACATTTCAGATGTTAGCCATTTCTGCTGCTGTTCTATTTTAAAAACAAAACAATTTTAAAAGGAAATAGGCTTTGGTCTTTAAAAAAATGTGTATTTTTCTATCCTTGCTGAACTCAGAAATGACGAAAGGGACTTTTCTCAAACTACTAAATAAATAAAAAATTACTCAGGTCCAGGCTTTGTTTTTGAAAATTGTTTTTGAAAATTCTGAGCATGGGAAAATATGGACAGATGCAAACTGTTCTCCAGCTTTAATTGTAATGGGACTAATCAGGCACTAGTTTTAAAGTGCTTACTTACGTACCTACATTCCTACTGTAACTATGTATTGTCTACGCAGTTTGACCACACCATTGGACATATATTTATTGTTGTTGAATTCTCCTTTTTATCCACATTGTGTTGAATTATGAATTGTAGGAGTTCTTAATTCTTTATTTATTTTAGAGGAGGATCAGTGTTTTTCTTCAGTCACAGCATATATGCACTACCAACTGCTAGCAGCTTCAATTGCATTTAAGGAAATATTGTTATAAGGCTTTTATGTTCTGTACTTCAATCAGCTAGTGCCAGCAGTATCCCAATAGAAGGACCCTCAACAGACCATTTTCAGCATTTTGTTGCAATTAAACTCCTCTGGTTTTAGCCCTTAGGCAATTTAGTACCTTTTTACATATGCACATTATGAACTTTTGACCAGGGCCTGATAGTCATATATTAAAGAGCAGCTTTTGAAAGCAGACTTAACAAGTTCCTCTGAGCATTACAGTCGGAGTCAGTTGTGGAAAAGGTAATTTAACCAACTTGCAGTGAGGCCATTCAGAATCTTACTGATGATCCTAAATATGTCTTTTTTCCCCCTTGTTTCCTCTGGAAGCTGGTAGCAAAAGCTCTCAAAGTGTGTGATTGATCTTTTATTCAGTAGCTAACGAGGGCTGTGATTCTATTAGTGCTCTACAAGGCAAGGGAACAGTGATTTAATGAAGTGTCTAGTGAGCTGGTCATAGATTTATCCTGTTGTCTCTAATTTGCAGTGCCGTTGTGAGTGTAAAAGAAACTGCACTCCCACTGCCATTAGGCAGGTATTTCCTTAGTAAATTGTTGTAAGGTCAGGTGTAGTTATCTTAGAAAAGGCAATGCCTTACCTCCTCAATGTCTCAAGATGACAGCCGCTGTGCTGAGCACTCACTGAAGCGGAAACATGAAGATCAGAGGTCCGTCTCCAAGTCCCCCTTAGCTGATGCAGGAGCAGATGAACTGCCAAGTAGGACTAATAGAGTCATAATTGGCGATTAGAACTGGAAAGGTGCAATAACATCTTAATACAAACTGGCGTATATTATAGTTACTGTCAGTTGTTGTAAAGTTACATGGTAGCTTGAACTAGTTACATTTTCCCTTTTTCATTTTCAAGAAATGAGGTAATGCATCTTAATAGTCACAGTACAACAAAAATACAAGAACATCAAAACTGGTGTTGCTTTAAAGTGACATTATTATGTCTTTAGTATATTTACTTGAGCATGTAACCCTGTCAGTCTTCTTCAGAAATTATGCAGTAACATTTGCCATAACATTATAAATACAGTAATTTCATAAATATGCTTTGATTTTCACTTCATTAAATGGCAGTGGCTTTTATTCTTATCTACTAGGAAACTCACTGAACTTTTGTTTCATTTGCCTTTGCTAAGATGAGATATTTGATTCTTTGAGAATTACTGTCACACTGCACAATGAAAGCTTTTGTGTCTGAGTTATCCCCAAAACAACTGCTTTTAGGGAGAAAAATAAAATCTTGGGTTGAATTAAAGTTTGATGATGCATGGAAGCAATTAATTATGGCATAAATTGCCTGGAATTTAAGTGTTATCAGTTTGTACCAAAATTAGCACTAAAGCATGGGGAAGAAAATCTCATGCATGTATTCATCACTAAATTAATAAAGAATAACACGAATCAGATGTGTGGCTTTGGGTTTGTATGGCATTGGCTGATGGCAGTGGCATCTCTTAACTTTAATTTCCTGTAATAAAAGATGAGCCATGACTTTAAAAATCTCGCAATGTGGCTTTTTGATAGAAAATATATTGATAAGGTATTACTGTCACTTCTTTTTAGCATATGCACAAAGTGCCTGAGGTGGCACATGACCAAGATTCATCACCAAATTTGGTCCACTGCTTGGATCATCATCTGTCATTTGGAGAAGTTAGGGAGAGAAGGGAAGAGCAATTGGAAAGGAGGGGATCACTTGAGTGGAGAATGAGAAAGTAGACTAAATATTTATGTATATGTATTGCAATGTTGTCCAAAAGGTCTAGTCAGGATCTGGGCCTCATGTGCTTAGCTCTGTACATAGAAGACAAGGTCTCTGTCCCAAAGAGATTACAATGTAATGTCAGACGAATTGCATGAAAACGAATTGGACAAAAGGTGGAATGGGGTGAGACAACAGCAATAGGTTCACCCGTTAGAGTTGAGCTATATGCACAACTTGATGGTGCAGAATCTATTATGAAGCGTGTGTTTCATAAATATATAAATGAAATATCAGCAATCACCACTGGCCTCTGTACCTAGCAGTCCATAGCAGATGAAACTCTATATCAGGCTGAGCAGCAAAACAGCGCGAAGAGAATGGGGAATGTTAATCTCTTGGATTCTATTTGCATTGCTGAAACACCTGTGATTGTCTCTCTGTGTAATGATCGAACCAGACCACCTTCATGTCTGAACAGCTACCTTACACATAGTTGGACCTTACAGATAGTAGAACCACAGTTTTTGTTTTTGCAAATTATAAATATTTTCAGTTGGTTGAGCCCTTGAACTTCCTGGAACTTGACACCAATGGACTATTATCTAGACTTGCTGTTAAATTAGTCCTCAATTAGTCTTCAGAAAAGGACACTATGTTTTTAAATGATCAGTGAAAGGATTTAAAACAGTAAATCAACCTTTCTAATTTTCAAATATTGACACTTGTGTCCCATGCAATCTTATTATAGTATTATTCTCTATGGATCTACCATTTCATCAAAAAAGTCTACAATGTGACTATAATCTAAGCCTTTTAGCCCATAGATCATTGCACTGGGAAACTCAGTAAACGGCTTATTGTAGATTAGATGATGTGATTCAGAGCGCATCCAAATCAATAACAGGCTAGTCTGAACCTAGTAAAGTACTATCTGTCTGATTCTTTTTAGCAAGTAGGTCTGCCATAAGCAATGTGAAAATTTTTGTCTTGCTGCTTATCATGTCAGAAACAGGCCTTAAACTTCCTACATGGCCTTTTTGAATTCTAGTAAATATATTTTCTTATTCAAAGAAGACCTGTTCTTTAGAAGTCTATTTTCATTAAATCTAAATGAAACAAATTTTTTGTGTGCAAAATGATAAAAATTCCTACCTCAACAGGATACAGTATGCCACCTCTAAGTCCCCATTCAAATCCTGCTTCAGAGCTTAGCAAATGAAAACTGTTATCTATGGGCTCTTCAGTGGTCCACATGAAATGAGTTAGTGTTCTTTGTCCAGTTCTCTCTGGACAGACGTCCACATTGCAAAAAATCTCTATCTCAGAAAAAAAAGGCACTAGTTGAAATCCTTATTGGCAATCTCAGCAAGAGAGGGACTAGGCATTGAGTGGTTTTGCAAATGAATGAGTTTGGGGGAGCTATGTTGAGATATTATGACAATTATTTGAACAGCAGGAAGCAGATTAAGAAAAAAGAAAAATGGTGGTATTACACTCTACCTCTGCACACAACCTCTGGGTGCTCTGTGGCTGTACCTGGATCTCTAAAGGCACTCAGGTAAAAAGATGATGTTCACAGCATAAGAAGATAGGAGGCAGTATTCCCTGCCCTATGATGCCCCTTGTGGATGGTCTGCGGATCTGCATAGTGTCCCCAACTCCTTCTTGGTTGATCTCTTCTCCTGTGGGCACATGCAGAGAGCTTTGGTGAGCTAGGCTGCACAGCATGTAATGGTGGCTGTCATCCTCTGTGGGCTTCCCTAATCCTGAAGGGCCACACTTCTTATTCATATTGATTTCTTACTTCACTGGGGCCTGCTGCAGCCACAGAAGGGGAGGATAAATAGATCCCTTCCATCTCCAATGCTATCAGTTTGGTATTCTGAGCATGAAAAATCTGATTAAGACACTTGGTGATTTTGCAAATACACTTTGGGGATAATAAAAGCTTTCCCTCAAATGGGAGTAACTTGGTATTTTTTGCAAGCAATAAAGTCAGATTAATTGTAACAGGTCATAGGCAGATGTTCTAACGTCATCATTTCTTGACCATGCTATTGACCAGTTATGTGTTTGTCCATGTTGTTAATAATTTATTCTTTGAAAAAATCTATGTGCATTATAGTCTTTGATCTTGTCATGAATTTCAAAGCCAAAGATTCCATTGTCTTTTCTCCCCCCTTTTTAATTTTCAAAGAGAATAGAATAGAAAATCATTTTAAAACTTTTTTTGCCAGATGACACCCATCCATGTTAATGAGAGCTGTACATTAGTACTGTAAAAATAATAATCAAGGCAAGCTTACTGTACTCTGCAGGTGAAAAGTATTTGAATAGAAGACTTAATGCATCTAGCAGATTAAAACAGAAATTAAAGACTTTTGACTAAGAAGAGATCAAAGGCTGTCTTTCATTGTTCTTTTTATTGTTTATTGACTTCAAAAAGACTTTTTAGTTTAAGCTGACTTTAATGTCTCTTGAATGCTCTTTTGTAAAGTGACTTTGAAAACTCATGGATAATGTCTTCATTAAGTGGAGAAAAATCTTGGTAAAACTATAACTGTAACGTTGCTTTCATTCTAGTAGAAAGAGATAACGCTTTGCTTAATTAAGGTCTGTTTTCCCTCTGTTCGGAATTTTACGAACTTTTTTTTGTTGAAATTAGTGCTGATAAAAGCTTGAAATAGACATCTCTAAATTGAAACCCTTCGTTTTCTACAGAAGTAGAGAAATGTGAGCTCTCTATCTATATTTGTTAATCAGTTAATCAGGCTGTCTTACTCTTTCTTCCAGGCACTTTAAAGAAGAGAATGAAAATACAACTCTGTAACAGTGTATGCAAATTCTGTTATGTTTATACTTAAGTTTCTAATAAAGTACTTGAGAAGTTTAGCTGCAAGTTATCTCTGGGATAGTTTCATATATTAAGCTAACTAAATTATCAAAGCCTGGCCAGATTTACCCACCAGTGTCCAAATATTTCAGTATCTTTGAACTATATTTATGTATACATTAGTAATAGCGATGCTCTTAGATAATATAGTGATGAGGGCCATACAAGTACCTACATAGATTTCCAAATCTATCAAACTATGGTGAATGATTAAGAAAGAGTCTTTGTCATAAGGAAAGGTGATTAAATCTTTGCGGACCTTTTGTGTAATTTCCTCCAACTTTTGGTAGTAAAATTGCAGTTGAAAAAAAAATCCCTGAATTTCTTTCTCCCCAACACCCAAAAAAATCCACATACCCCTACCTACACTTCCGTAAGGCCCCATGACTTACAGTATTTCAAGCCTTATTTAAGGGAAAGGGAATCTCCTGGGATCTTCAAGGGATGTCAGATAGCCATTTCCTCTGCTATCAGTGCTAAGTGCCAATGGAGTCTCAACGACAGAAGGATGTTCTGGGAGACAGTTCTTGTCCCTGTTGTTTGAATAAGTGAGAGATGCATCTTCAGTTTGCTTGATTGGTCCCTGGGGTTTCCTTAGTTACTGAACAATGTAGTCTAAGGCTCTTTACACTGCTTTACGTTTTTAAAAAAGATTTTAGTAGTGAGGTGAATTGTTCAATGTGCGACAGGGGGGGCCTGCCTGTTCCCCAGAAGACATTTCCAGGATAAAGGAGAGGCAGTGAGTTTGAGAGGCACTCCCTTCCTTTCTTCCCCCCACATCCAAAGGAGAAAGTTTTGGGTGAAAAATATATGGTGTGCCCCTGGATTATTGTTGGACCACCTTGCAGGCTTCTTTAAGGCTGCAGGGCCTTTTATGTAAAGAAATATGTCATGTTTAGGTAAACAATTGGCTTTCCATGAACATTTTGTTGAAATGTGCTTGTGCTTTCTAGAACTGTGAAAAATGCCTTGCTAAAGATGTCAGGGATATTGTCGTTCTTCAAAACCAATAATGCACTTGATAGCTCTTGCTTTCAGTCACTGCTAGAGACATGTTGGCATGATGAAGTACTGTTTATAAGTTATATCTGTCCTTAGCATATTTTAACTATGTTATGTGTGTCAGAAAGCTTTATGCCCTGATGCATACTCAGTGACACATTTGCAAGGGAGTCTAGTTTAACGCTAAATAGATGAACCATAAGATCACCATTGGTATTGCTTTTGGGAAGCCTTGTCATTGAAACGGCAACATATATTCAGTTTGTGTAGGACTTTGTTTATGTCATGCCATTTACCTTGCTAGCGTAAGCAGCAACGTTCTGAATTTTGCAGCTCAGTATACAGTAGTTCGTCTTGTACAATATTTTTTTCATACCCATAGTTTTAAAACAAATTGTGCAATATAAACATATTAATGGTACAAGAACTTAACTATTTTATGGATGTAATCTTTGTGAGTGGTTTAGAGGCTCAATTACCCGTTGTTGAAATGGGGGGGATAAATGTCCCTGAGGGTTTGCATCACAATCTTGTGTTTTTGTGGCACTCACAGTATAGACAAATGTCTACATCCATGTTTATAACCTGACTGTCAACAGAAATCGTGTGTTAAAAATACTGTAAGCTTATCAACATGTCTTTTTGAGTTTGGTGATTTAAAAAAAAAAACCCATATAGATACTAACAGTTCATAATTCTTGTATCTGTAGAGTGAACATCTTCCAAGGGAGGCTATTCATCCTTCAGAACCTAATACAATCTTCATTAATTCTGCTATCTTTGTAGGAACATTAAGTACATTTTAGAAAAAAGATAGAATACTAGCCTTTTTATACCTAGGCAAAGTAAGGATCTAGACCAGGGGTTTTCAAACTGGGAGTCGGGACCCCTCACGGGGTCGGGAGGTTATTACATGGGGGATCATGAGCTTTCAGCCTCCACCCCAAACCCTGCTTTGCCTCCAGCATTTATAATGGTATTGCATATATTAAAAAATGTTTTAATGTATAAGGGGAGTCGCACTCAGAGGCTTGCTGTGTGAAAGGGGTCACCAGTACAAAAGTCTGAGAACCTCTCATCTAGACGGTGGCCCTGGTTTTGTGTGATGCCATTTCTTGACTGCCTATATTTTTTAAAATGAAACTTAATAAAAATAGTGTATCCTATGTGTGGAGATTTATATATATAATTCTTATTAACATGAATTACAGCATTTTATTTGTTGTTTTATTTCTATAGTTCCATTGGGTTACATTGCATTTGCATAGTACATACATGAAGATGTGGGCAAGGTTCCTGACTATAAGACAATTAATCAAAATGTAAACAAAAGAAAGGGAAAAGGGAGCATCATGAAAGCAAGACAACTAAGCTGTTATGCTTGGCATTAGTCTTCTTAGTTCCAATTTTTTTTGCTTTTAAATTTTCTTTTAATTATTATTGTTTGTGTTGTACTGTGAACTAAATTGGGACTAAGTCCTAGGATGTGTTGAACATAAAAATTTGGACCTGAGGATGCTCATCACTTTGCAGGATTGGGCCCATACACATTAGGAAGAGGTGGGAAGTCACATACACAGAGAAAAATCCACTGCAACTTATTTCTGCACAAATATACACAGCCAAATTCTGCTTTCCTTTACACCATGGTGAATCTGGATTTACAATAGTATAAGTGAGAGCAGACTGGGGCCTAGCGTAAGCCCTACTGTAAGCAAGTTTAATATTGAGCTCCCTGGAAGTTATGCCCTCTTATTCTGGGCCTGATTTTCCCCTGGCCATGTTGATTGTCTACTTCAAGGGAAGCATAAGTTAAAGCATGTCGGTTGTATCATGCTATAGATTTGCCAGCACAACTCCCCATTACAATTAATGGGGAGTTGTAATGACCAACTGGGAGCATGATATGTTTGTGTGGGAACTGCTTTATCTTGTTTGTTTGCTGCTACCCAAGTGTACCACTTCAGGGCACTTTCTTCCTTAAATGCCTTTGTTTTGTTCAGCTGCTCTCTCCTTTTCCTGCTACCACTTCCCCTTCCAAGTTAGATGCATTTTTCACATTTGCAGAATGGCGCCAGATTGGTAGAAGTTACTCTACTTTGGCCCTTGTATCTTAAAGCCATGATATTGAAAAGCTCCTTCAGCATGTCCCATAGAATGCTCTCAACCAAGCCAAAGTCCTGCTGAAACTTCTCTCTCTCTCTTCGGCTCTGCTGTTATCTCTGCTTCCTGTTGTGTCATTCTGCTAGTCTTCTTGACCCTAGCCTGGACTGCCTGCTCTTTCTGTGACCTCTTTGCTCTGCAAGTAAAATGCTATTGTCCATGGAAGTTTTACTCATGAAGGTGCTTCTTCCAAATTCTTCAGGAGGAGCACTTGATGTATTCTGTAAAAATTGCATGTGAATGTTTAGCAAACTACAGCAGGGGGTAGCTTATTGTGAGCTTTTGTGTTACCAATACAATTCCTGAAGACCAAAAAAAAAAAGAAGAAAAAACAATAATTCACCTCGCCTCTAAATATTGCCCAGTGTGTATTGACACTCCTTCTCTTCCACATAAAAGTATATTTCCTATTGGGTGTTTGAAGTTCTGACAACTTCAATATCACTTGAGGTCAAAGACAGCTTCAGCATGGAGAACATTTCAAAGTCTACAAACACGTTTCCTTAGAGAAGAAGAAAGGGACATCCAGCCTCTACTCCCTCTATTAAAGCCACTAGTATGATATGGTAGCAGGGCACTGGTTAGATAGTTGAATGAAGTTAGATAGATAGTTGAATGAAATTAGATATTTAGCATCCTCCCCTTGTGCTGAAGCTTGTGAGTTACACAGTAAAGAATCTGTATCCTAGGTAAGAAAGATTCTTAAAATTTCCCCTAGTCATGGCATCCCATGCATGACAGTGCAGCTAATTCCTGTCATACCCTATTCTCTCCAGAGACCTACATTTTAACACTGCATCCATTTACGTCACAGTTGTATTAATTACATGTAATGTAGTTATGAGCTAAGATACTGTGGCCTTATTATAAAGGAGAGAGAGAGTGAGTGTCGTAATGAGACATGAGCAGAATTGATCTATGACTTCGATACAGGAGATTCTTAAGGGAGTTTGCTGATTTATGTAGAAGACAGATGTCTGTGGCCATTAGGAAACACCATTTTTTATGACCTATCAATCTCATGTTAAACCTATGCAGCAAAACCTTGTATAATAGTTCTGTAATCTGTTAAATTAGGGGTTAATGAATTTAAAACGTTATTGAGCAGGAAAATGCATCTTTGTAATGTAGACCGTATCAGAAGCACAATAAACACTAGTCAACAATATACAACAGAGCCTTCAAAACACTGAAATAATAAATCAGTACATTAAGGAATACTGTATATGATATTTTTGGTAACCCTTTTGTTATTTACAAGATTGCTTCTTTTGGACAGTAAACATCTACCTGTATATAAGTGTTATTAAATTAATAGAGATTTTAGTGCAGAGATCAGACCCCAAAGTAGTAAAAAAGTATTATTCCTTTAGAATAAAGCCTGCACATTCATTTTTAGAATAGTCCTAAAATTTTGTGTAATTTTAATTTAGATACTGGCTTTTCTCTTAGTTGGCCTCAATGTCTTATTTTGCATTTTTTGTAAAGTTCAAATATTTATCCACCAATGCAGGTAAATCTAAAAATCAAAGCAATTGTACAGTATGTGTCTCTGAGATTTGTTATTTATGACTGCTCCTTTTTGGAGACCTTAAATACAATATCAGTTACATTCTTCTTCACGGTGGGGAAACGCGCCCCACCCTCCAACAAAATCTCTAAAAAGAAAAAAATATTTTGAGAGGGAAAAAATCAAGGACACTGTTTCTTTGAACATTTTATGTCTCAGCATCTTACTTTCTACATGTACTGTATATGCATTTTTCTTTGCAGGTATTAAGTGAAAGTGGGGAACCGAACAGAAGGGATTTTCAAAAATTTCAGGAGCACCTACATATACATAAAACAAAAAATACTATTGAAGTGACCATGTGTATCAGTATATCACTTTTTCCACACCACCTGCTGCAATTAAAAATGAAATCACCAAGCAGCCAGTACAAACTTCATCAACCAGCTGATATCATAATTAATGACTATAGAGTCTCTATTATTGTGTACTTCCAAGGCATCAAGTGGAAAGCTGTTGTAGTGCTTTAAATAATGAAAAAGTTTCAGGCCTTGATAAATGGCTCAGTTGGATGCAGTTTAGAAAGTTGGGAGCATATGCTTCTGTCATTAAAAACTAGGAACCCTTGTTACCCTTGCTATAAGTTTTCAGATTCATCCGAAACTCTTTGATCCCTTCATGTACTTAAACTGTGTTGTTTAAAATGAAAAGGTGTTGGAAAATATGGTGTGCATGAACAATTCAGTTAGTAGGGAAAGAATGATGAAAATAAAAGCTGCTGTTCATTAACATGTTTGTTTCTTACCCATCTAAAACAAGTAGAATTTATCCATATAATCTTGTCTTGCAGTGAGACTAGGTAAATATTTTTCTTTTAAGAACTAATCTGAGTCCAATAAAGTAATAGACAATGTTTGCTGTGAGATTTCAAAGAATTAATAAGGAGAAAGTGAAATGACAATAAAGATATTATTTTCATATTTGAGCTGGGTCTCAATTTTAAAAAAAATACTCTGCAATGATTTGTTTTATAGATATGTAGATTGGAATAATGTTGCAGACATTTCTAGCATTGACATCGTTCAAACTTATGTTAAGAATATTTTTACTACATAGGTGCTCATCATTTCCTATTCTTAAATTTACTCTCCCAAAGAGCATAACTTTGTTGTTGAAGTTTTTGTGATTTTAACTGAAAGCTGATTATTATTTAGTTTTTAAGATCACTGTTGATTATACCCTCCTATAATTTGGTTGCTTTCATAGATGTAGGAAGAACTGAAATGCATTGCTTGGCAGAACGTGTTAGAGAGAGAGAGAATTTTATCTAATCCAGTTTCCTCTCAATTGTCATTTTGCTATTTTTCATGCACAGAAGTTGTATTCCAGTACCATTCCTCAGCCCCCTGCTATCCCTTACAAAAGGAATATTTCTCCTGGGGGTGCTGAATTAAAATAATGAATTTATACATATTTTGTTAGGCACTGACTGGCTGTTTTAGATCCAAAAATTCCCTAGAATACTATGAAAACTTTTTTTTTTTGGTGGGAGGAGGGGGCAGAAGGTGTTTACTGTGCATTTCATTATTATTATCATTATTTGTATTGCAGTAGCATCAACAGCCCCCAACCCCATTGTGCCTTGGCATCCTACAAGCATGTAATAAAGAAATGGCCTCAGCCCCAAAGAGCTTACAATCAGTGAGGAAAATGTAGTTCACTATCTGGATTATGAACTGGAAAGACCACTGAATGGGTCTGTTGAAACAGATGTTGTGAATATTCTACTTTTACAAATATAAAAGTCTTCGCTTTACTCCCCAAACTGTCCCATGGACAGTCATGTTGTGATAGCAACTTTAGCAGCTTGTGCTGAGACTGAGTCCCTGGGATTCTTAATATTTGATAGCCCTCATTGCTTCACTTTGTTGTCTTGAAAAAGGAATGATTGAGTGACCACTTTATAATGTTACCCTCGGTACACTTACAAACCTTCTGTAATGGGATACACTGAAGCAAACCAAGCACTGATGTAATGTGCCCAACTCCATTAATTTCAAAGGTGCTGCACCTGCTTACATGAGCAGTGAATTTGTGATAGGTGATGAATATTAACCAGGAAGTTTGGACTTTCACATAATGGTCCTATATCACTGAAGCTTCTTGGCAAATTAGATTAAACCTGAAAGACACAGGGCTTGATCCATTTTTAATTCATTATGTGTGAAAATTGCACTTCAGACAGAGTTGTAAGCTAATTGCTTCTGTAGTTGAAGACTTCAAGAAGTTATCAACAGAAATATTTTTCTCAGAATGCTAAGTAGCTACAAGACAATAGGCCAGGGAGTGAGATAGCAAAGATCTACGTAGAAAAGGGTTTTTCATGTCACTGTTCAAAATATTGTCAGATTGTGCCATTAGATGCCTAGGATTTTGTCATATTTCAGTGGTAACTGAATAAATGTATCCATTGTACACAGTCTTGAATTACTGTATGATTATCTTGAGCACTCAAAAGTATAAGAACACTTGAAAGCAAAATCCAGGCATAGATATTCCATAGCACGTCTTGCAATCTAAATATTGCTCTTAGCCTAATCGAAGCAGCAAGAGTAGTCACAGCAGTTGATGGACTATTTTTCAAATTGATTTCAAAAATGTATTTAAGGGGATGATCGTCTACTCTAGATTACCTATTGATTTTTAATATGAAAAGCTCATTATATAAGCAGTAACTGCATATAAAAACCTAGCAAACCTTTGCATAAATCCTTTAATTGAATTTCCAGAGCCTGTGGTTCTACTTTTTTTTAATTAAATCTATTTCTTTTTTTTAAGTGTTACTGTGTAATTTGCATGCTGTGAAGTGGCCCTGTCCCAGATAAAGTGCCATTGATCCTTATTAAACCTCACCTCTGGGCTTGCTCAAAACTAACTGGAAAAATTAAAGTGTTCATGCTGCAATGCACTTATTGCTTGTGTGATAGGATTATGGAAAAAATAATAAAACTAATTTCCAAGAGAGAATTTATAATGCAAGATTTTATTTTTTCAATTTTATAATTAATAGCAAAATCATATCCTAAATATAAATCATATTCTAGCCTACAAACTGCAGTGGTAATTAGGAAAGATAATATATACTTGATGTAAAATCATCATGTTGTATGAGGATAATCCTTTGGTATTTTAATTTTTTAATTGTAGGTTGAAATGAGGATGGATTCAGTTAAACAGATTAGACATTTGAACTGAAAAATCTGTATCTACAATATCTTATATTAGTAGTAATTTCCATTTTATTACTTGAGTTTAAAATATGAAAAAATGATATTCTGTACATATTTCTGCTAACAATTTATGTATTAGAATTATCATAGGAAAGAAAAATATAAAAGATGCAATAGGTTTTTCTATTTTTTAATAATACCTAACATTTGTTACTTTAACAGCAATAAAATCCTTTAAAGAAATATTCATAATCAATAATAACACAAAATATGTAATGTATTAACGGAGTTATAAAAATGTTTGTAGAATGGCTCAAATGAAAAACAAAGCAAGTTATGTACGGTTTAAAGTGTAATCAATTTTGAGGTTCACATGAAGATATAAATGATAAACAGAAGTAGTAGCATTTTTAGTAAAGGCTGTTGCAAAAATACTGTATTTATGACCTGGTCCATTCTTTTTATAGCTCATTAATGTAGAAAACAAACAAAGTGTATCCATCTTTTTAGACAGTTTAAAATTCCCTTAAATGATATTTTTAAATGGAAATACTGAGCTCATTTTGTATGCTTCTTTGTGCAGACACATGCTGTATTGAAAGGGAATTCAAACTGGATTTCCAGTAGGAGCCAATACTGTGCAAGTTATGACCAGGAGCATTCCAAATCTGTAGGGAGATGCTTTCCCATTTTCTGCAAATAGAACTGCCAAATCCACCACTTTTGAAAGGTGGTGAATTACATGTGATAGCCAGTAATATATTTGGTGAAACTAGATTAGAATAATCAGTTGCGCAAACTCACTCCTCAGTGAAAGTACTCTTTTCAGAACTTTTTCCCTATAAAAGGATAATTAGTTTAACTTGGTTTCCAGTTTGCTCCGTTGACACACAGAGTTTGAATTCCACTTCACTAACAGAATTTTAGTGAATCTGAATTTTCTAGAACTCAGTTTCACTGGTTTATCTCATATATTTACTTTAAAACTCCTGTATAAGCTTTAAAAACATTCACTTCTGTCTGAAAATGTTTTGCCTACTATTGTTACACGCAACACCCAAAATGATTATAACTGAAGCAGGGGAAAGAAAAAAAATCTTTGTGTCTTTATCCTTACTGTGTGTATAGTGAGTTTCCGCTGCAGAGTCAGTCACTCCTGATCCTGCAATAAGCTTCCTGAAGGAATACCTCTCTGGTCATTTGGAACTCCACTGACATCTATAAGGCTCCCTTTGGGCACAGGAATCAGTTTCCCATCCTGTTTGTCTGAGTCTTTCACACAGCTACAAAGGAGAGAGAAACACTTAGAAGATAAGAACATGTGGCTGTAAAACCACACAAATTGGCAGTTGTTGTTTCATGGAGCCACTTTGAACAAGACATAAAAATAAATAATAGATTTAAGATTTTAGAGAATATAGCCACCTTTCTGAAGGCCTAAACTCTGCAAAATTTGTTGATTTGGATAGTACTTTTTAATGACAGTAGAGATTTACACTGTGCAAAAATTATACAAAATCATTTAAATAACTGTTGTTAGTGGCCAAATTGTACTAACGAGATCTCTTCATAGAAGACCTCTCCACACATGGATCTCCACTATCGCACATCGAATTGGGTGTTCAGGTCCCTACATGGCCCTCCAACCCCACTCCCAGATTCCAGTGAAGACCACATCATATAGTTTGAGGTCTGTGCTTTGTGGTGATGGGTGGGGAGAGGAGAGAGAGAAATAAGGTGGACCGGGGATGGATTAGGCAGGTCTGGGAAAGGAAGTGTGTTGTTCTCCTTTGAGCCCCGTGGAAGTTCCCTGGAAAAGCTAATACAGCCCTAGTTTTATTATTTATTGTTATCTCCCTACAAGATCCCTGGAAGTTGCTATACCCAGTGGAAGTTGCTTGTAGCATGGCTTCAGGGGAGTTGTACGTCCAGGGAGGGGAATGTACTGGGTGGTGTCATAGTTGAAGTTTGGTACCTGTCCCAAAAAGCTTATAGAGTATTATAATTACTAATTTATTTTCTACCAGTTACAACCAAAACTTGCTAGGTGCAGTACAAAGGAAGGCATGATCTCTACTCAATGAGTTTATAGTATCAAAAGATGTATAGATCAATAGTAGAGGAAAGGGTTACAAGGAATATGGCAAAGGTGGTGATTGGACACGTCTTTTAGATTGTTCCCAAGTGGCCTCTAAGCTTTGCTATAATTGGTTAACTGTTATAGTACTCCCAACCACAAGTATTAAAAAAATCATGAGATTGGCCTAAAAACCACGAGTTTAAAAAAATGTCCGTTGGATTTCTTTTTCTTTTGGTTACTGAGCCTTTGCAGTGCACTTTTAGTCACTTTTCCAAGCTTTTCTCCTGCAACCACGACACTTAAATAAATAAATAAATAAAACATAGAGATTTTGACATAATCACATGCCTCTTGAAGCTCAGGCTGTAAGAAAAACACCTAATATAATGAGAAAATTGTGAGGGTTGGCAACACAGGAGTCATGGGAAAAGTACATTTTGAGAGAAAGGTCTCAACACAAACAGGTTAGTAGCCTTGTGGAGCAGTTCAGGAATGGAGCAGAATGGAAGGAAAATGCAGAGATGGTTGTAGGAGATGTGGACAGAATGTGTTGAGGCTGGCATTGTTGGCAGAGATGGTTGGTATGGCATCAAAATTCTTCTTCCCTATTCTTGTTTAAAGCGAGACTCTCTCTACCTGTGGGACACATGGAGTCTTAAGGCTCTGGGTCTTTGAATACTGATCACTTTATCTGTAGTACTGAGCTCCTGTGGATATCACTAGGAGTTGAGAGTGCTCAGAAGCCTACAGGATGAGACTGCTGTGGTGTTTAGATGTTGCTTATAATTATTAGAACTGGGAGCACTGGCTGCTGGGAGTCTGTAAGGACAGGAAACAGGAAGGATGGAGTTGAGAGGCTGAGAGAGCTACAGAGGGTGAAGCAGCAGCTTGGTAAAGAGGTTTCCCCTTTAAAATAAAGACCTGTTGAAGTTTGTGAGTACCTTCCATGACTGATACAACAACTGCGTAGATGGATAATTGAATGGCTCTTAAGAAATACGGGAACACAAGTGTCCAACTCAAAAAAGTTGGATTCCCATAATGAAGCATTCAAGCTCTTGAAGATTTTTCCATAAAATCTCCCTGAGCCCATTTTGTTTAATAAGCTAATTTTTGAATGACCCTCATTATATCATAAAATAGTATTACAGTATAAGCCTGATCCTGCAATCCTTACTCGAGCAGTCCTTATTTACACAAGTTGCCCTGTTGACATCAGTGGGCCCACTCACACAAGTAAACAGTGAGTAAGGGTGGCCAGATTGACCCTTTCAATAACAATAGACTAGGTAATGTAAATAAACCACTGGTGAATTTCCACAGAGCTGAGGGAGAAATCCCCCGCATGTTTTTATTTTTGCTGGCAACTAGATAAGAACCCAGTAATGAACCCAAAGTATTCTAAGTGTTTGCGTGGCTTTGTAAGGTACATATGAGGGTGACTTGTCCATCATTTCAGTCTCTTTTTCTTTTTTCTGCGTCCAGTACTTTTCTAAAGCATTATTACTTTGAGCTGGTATTACAAATAGGCTACTAAAATTATGGAAACTCAGAATATTGCTCTTTGAAATTTACTTCTGTTTTATTTAAAGAAATTACATGTGATCTAAAACAATACCTTAAAAAGGAATATTTTAAGATTTGTTCCTATGTCAGTGGATTTGCTGTAGTTTCCTAATGGTCTTTAGTGGAGGAAGTAAGTGACACTGATCAGTGAAGGTGGACAGTAAGATTTATAATGTATTTGTGCTAGCTGATTGCCAACAGAACTGGCCTTTCCCAGCGGTGCTGTACGCATACTTGGAAAATCAATAGGGATTAACCTATGACCCTCCTCACATACTTATACTGTGGTCTGCATTGCTTACCAATATTTCATCTGTTTCACTTAAATGCTGTTACTTATTCAATAATGTGTGGCTGTTCTTGCAAGCTACTAATTAATTTTTAAAATGCAGTATCACTTGAAACTGAGATAAAACGCACCTTTAGCATCAGGATGGGTGGAGGACTCTTGGTTTATTTAGTAAATTCACTTTAATTAAAAATCCTACTTTGAAGGAGTAAAGTTATGCATTGAGATAAAAAGTATGCACTAAATCGGGTAGGCAACCTATGGCACGTGTGTCAAAGGCAGCACGCGAGCTGATTTTCAGTGTCACTCACACTGCCCTGGTCCTGGCCACCGGTCTGGGGGGCTCTGCATTTTAATTTAATTTTAAATTAAGCTTCTTAAACGTTTTAAAAACCTTATTTACTTTACATACAACAATAGTTTAGTTATATATTATAGACTTATAGAAAGAGACCTTCCAAAAACTTTAAAATGTATTACTGGCACGCGAAACCTTAAATTAGAGTGAATAAATGAAGACTCGGCACACCACTTCTGAAAGATTGCCGACCCCTGCACTAAATGAAGTGCAGAGACCTTTTCATGGCAGTTACCAATGCAGAGTTGCCAGTTTTACCTAGTTTCTTACAGTAGAGTGTAACCTAATGTCCCAGTTTGCAGAGGAGAAGTTTATATATATTTTATTTTATTTCATTTAGATAATAGCCATTGTTTTAAAGAAGTGTTTTTATTGGATAATAAAGAAGTTAATGGGAGTTTTGCCATTGACTCCCATCAGATCAGGAGTAGGTTTCCAATGTTGTATTGTTACAGATTGCTAATTTAAGCACCGCTCTTTCAGACACACAAACGTATGCTTAACTTTATGCAGATGGATAATCCCATTGATTTCAAACATAAGTGTTTGCTGTATTGAGGCCTAAAACATTTCCATCACTTTCAACTGTCAACTGAGAAAGCACATTCCTTCTGAAAATTATATGCCTACTGTCATCACAAATACCGCATAGAGTTTCTACAACTGGAATAGTTAGTGAAAAATAAAATGTTTTCTCCTTATTTCATTTGTATTTTTGATAATATTTTGTTTACAGTCTGTTCAACTGTTTCCCTTGAGTAGTCAATTTCTCTCTTGCTGAAAAGACCATTATAAACATCAGCCAGGGATCAGAAATACATTTTTTTAATTTATTTTACATAATACATATATTGAATCCAGGACATATTATTGAAAGGTTGGGAAGCTGCATTTTTTAAAATTAAAGTACCAATCAGTTTAAAAGGAAAATATGATAGCGTCCCTTAAATAATGAAAATTTAAAAACTACAGTCCCTTAAGTAGGATAAATTTCTTGTATTTCAATTTTATTTTGCCAAAATCCAAACATATTAACCTAACAACATTATTTTTGATGTGGCAATCTGTCTCCGTATAGGAACACTTTTAAAATTCACAGTTTATTATGGAAGCATACTTATTCCCCAGAGTTTACTTACAGTTTGGTATTGATTTGGTAGCTGGTATTTGAATTGGTTGATGTACTCAGTAACTTGTTTAAGATATTCGACCTGAACTATTAGTTTAAATAATGTATTCATAAATTGATTAATCATTACAGTAAGAGTTATTAGCTGCATTTATATCTGTGCTATCCGCAATTGACTCCTACTCTAATAATCACACATACTTAAACAGAAGTTCAGTTTTAAATTACAATATAACTGATAATTGCAGTGCTCAAAATAGTATGTTTACAGGGAAGGAAAGTGAATGTATTGGCTTTTGGAGAAAGTTTTATAATGTGGATAGTGAACATCAGTGTGCTTATTTAATTAGCAAAATATGAGTCGCAAATGCAGATGTAGATTTTTACAGTGCACATGTGCAACTTCCGCCTATATTAATAAGGCTAACGGTACAAGCACATGCTGCATTGTGGGAGGCAGAGGATGAAAGAAAGAAAAAAAGAGAGAAAGGGAGCAGAAGAAAGAGAGAGGATGCGGGATCCCCAGAGCAGGATTGATGTCAGGAAAGGGTAGCCCCTTCTGTGGGTTACGAGGAAGATGTCAACTAATACAGGGCACACAGCTGTGTATGCCTGTGCAGGTTAGGGGGGACCTAGCCAACTGGCAGGAGTGACTGGGGAAGCTGTTGGTTTTGGTGCAGTGCCTGAAGCGTGCTGAGGATCTGCTGACAGAACAGTGGGGTGTCTGGGGCTGCTGGGTACCTGCTGTCAGAATGCTGGGGTGTGACTGGGTCTTGAATTGGCTGATGGTAATGGCCGAGGTATCGTAGAGGGGTTGGAGGCTGTGTGTGTAAGAGCTGGATGTGTGGGTGCCAGGCTGGGTTGGGGGGATTTCTGATTGGGAGCTGAATGGGTGGGAGAGCCTGAGGGCAGTACTATGCTCTTCACCCTATGACCTCACCAACTGCCGCCACTTCTCCTAGTCACTCCTGCCTGGCTGGCTCCGATCCAGCAGGGTGAGTCTTCAGAGAGGGCACAGAAAGGCTGCCTGCCAACCCTATACAGCAGCAGCTCTCAGTGCCAGGAGGAGCACCTGGAGGTAGGTCTTGTAGCCCTGATACATATTTGTTTTATAAATAAATATGTATCAAATGCTGCTGCCTCTTTCCCCTTCTGTACCTGCAAGAGATTGGTCTGACTTACATCCCCTCTAAATAGAGCTTTAAATCTTTAACAGTGCCTGATTTGACAACATGCTTTTAAAATGTCTTTGTCTCCATCATAATAGTTGATCTATAGCTTGGGGAAAGTCCTTCTAAATTTAGTCCTTCAGACTGTTATGAGTAAAAATAAAGGTTTTGATTTTCATTTAACAGATTTGCACAATATTTTATTATTTATTAGAAACAAAATATGTTGATTGTGTTGTTGCACAGTGCAGAATCCCAGCCCCTGGGATTTCCATAACAAAGGGCCCAACCAGCTCCTATTGAAGGCAATGTGAGTCTTTCCATTGACCTCGGTAGGAATTGGATCACACCCCAAAGTCTGAGCTTTGATTAAACAAAGAAATAGTCTCCAAGGAGTGTGTGTACATCGCGGGGGGACACGGCATGTAACCAGCTGGGCAGCTCCTCTGCCTAGAAGATAGTTTTAAATATATTTAACTTTGGGTTGACCTCAAGTGTTTCAAGCAAATGGGAACACAGTATATACATATACTGCACCTTACCTCCGGCATATACTTTCCAGAACTAATGAACCCCTTTAGTAAGCATATTATGCAAAGCACCCATTTCAGTTTATTTTCTGCATAAACCATTGAAGTGCATCAGATTCTTGCACTTTATAATACAGTAAGTAGTGGAACTTTTTTCATATTTAGTTTGAAAGCCATTTTGTTTCACCACATGCTTTTTCTGCTTCATAAATTCTACTTTAAAACATTCAACAACCTGCTAAATTAATATATACTGTGTTCTTTCTTTAATGGGTAGGGGAACTTGTCTCACAGCAGTGCATTTGTTCAGCTCTGTTTTGAAAAAGTGCTGCCTGCCGTGTGAAGGACATCTGCTCACAAATGAATGATTGTGCTTTTGATTTGGAGCAGCACCTTCACTTTAAATGCTGGCTGCAGATGAAAGGAACAGATTGCTGTGGTACCGCTTTTGTGAGGATTCCTCTACCCAGCATGTGGCTTCATACATTATTGAGAGCAAATCCACTTTATACTACCACTCCTCACTGCACTTATTTTGCCAACCTTATTCAGAATGTCAGCATGGGTCACTTTTCTACAAAGGAATAAAAGGCCAGTTAGGAAGATTAAGCAGATAAATTATTTACAGTGTTTAATTATCATTGTACAGGTTTATTAAACTTCGTCGTTACCTAGAAACCTAAGCAGCTGCTAAGAAGAGTCCACTAAAGTTAAATAAAAATGTTTTGTGTAAAATGAAATCCTTTTATGTGTGCTGTGTTAATATAAATGTTCAGGTTTTTTTGGTTAAGTGCCAAATTTGACTTGCATTTGATGTTGTGATTTTTTTTTTTTAAATAATCCATTCCTAGCTCAGATTATTTTGATAGGAGATCCCAAAGAATGTTCTGCTGAGTTGACTAGAATCCTGGTATACTACTAAGGGTCCCAGACAGCAAGCAGACCTAAAAGATATGCTTGGGAAATCTCAGAAGGCTCTGTTTCAGTGATATTAAGGACAACTGTGTTTTGCCAGAAGCTATAACTAGATGGTTTTGTAGCAACAAGATTGGAACACCAAAATATGTTCTACAATTTTCTTTAATATTTATACTAGATAAATAATTTACTTTGTTTCTTCTTCATAGCAATTGACTTAGGTTCTACTGAATCACAGAAGTGAGGATTGTATTAATAATCTGAAAGCGCAAGTGTTGGTGTGGACTCTCCTCTAGGAACTGCTTCCACATCTCTGTACACTATCGTAATATAAACTAATGAGATCCATTAAAGATCTGCCCACATAGTTGAAGGGAACCACCTATTAATCTGTCATCTTTGAATACTATGAGAAAATTAAGACCATCAAGCAACCGTGAATCTGAAAATGAAAAAGGCAGTACCAACCTATTATACTCTAAGGATGAGTGCCAAAGAGGTAGAAATTGACTTAAAGTACTAGTTTAAAAAAATCCTGTTAAATACAATTAAATGAAATAACCAATAACATACCAATATAAAAGGTGAAATTCTGACCTCATTGAAACAGTGGAAGTTTTGCCATTGACTTCAAGGGGGACCAGACTGAACCAAAAGTATGCACCCTTTGCAATGCTGCTAGTTAAACAGAATCTTAAATTTCACAAAATAACCCTGACAAAACCTGTGTTTTTAATTTAGCTCTTTCTATCCCTCTCGGGAACAATAGCCACTTATTTACTATCTAAATACTGGACAATGATAAAACTAATCAATAGACTGTTTGGCAAGGAGGTATTTTTATCTTGCCCTGGCATTATATTTGGCTAATTACACAATATATCCAGTTATTTATTTTTTTTACCATTAAAGCAATCAAATCCATGAAGAATTATTGTCACTTTTAATCCCCAGCAATAGGAAATGTTTGTATATAGTACAGTATTCCCCAGTTATTCAAGCTCTCAGTTCAATTTTTCAGAGAAGTGGGGGCATACTTGGTTGGGGGAGTTAGCGAAGTCTGCACGAAAGAGAGTCTGTTTAGCCAGCTTCCTGCTGGACACCTGGCATGACATCTCTTTTATTATGAAGTTTAGGAGCTGTGGAGAACCAGAATTGGAGTCCCAATGGTCTTAGGAGACCACAGAACTCATCTTAACAAGAGCCTGATTCAGAGCCCATTGAAGCCAATGGGAGCCTTTCCATATACTTTAGTAGGTATTGGATGTTTGGACCCAAGAACTCTTAAACTCTTCAGGGTGAATCTCTGGTTTTGTGGAAGTCCTAATCTCTGTAGGTCTGGTCATCTTATGCAGCTTAGTCCTTGCAGAGTTTCACTCAAACCTTAGGTGGGCATATCTGACTTTGGAAGGACTGAGAATTTGACTAATCAGAAACATCACTTGCAACTAAAACCTGATTTCCAGTAAAATGATTGATTTTTGATAGAATACTTGACTTGCAATTTATTCAAATGTATTCGATGAATGATTTCTTGGAATAATCTTTGGTCTGTATCTTACTTGTGATAAGTTTGTCATAAAGATCTGATAACCAAAAACAGCCAGAATTTTAGCTAATTTTGATTGGACACTTAGCTCACATGATATTTCTGTTTCCTGTCTGGATGAGGCCAACTTTTAAAATCAAATATATGGTGTGAATACTCATGTTTACATGTCCAGCATTTGATTTAGGGGAATATTCTATATTATTTGCATACAATTTAAAATCTTTGAACTTTCTTGCCAGTGAACTTGTCTAGAATAATTTTTGCACAGACAGAGCCAAAGCGAATTTATTTAGGTTGGGTTTTTTAAAGCAAATATTCATAAATAACTCAGACCAGGTTACCAAAAGGTATATCTAGGTTTGTGCACTTTCCATATGCCCTGGGCCAATGTATGATTTTAGTTGGAAACCAGTAGAGGGTGGAAATAACTGATGTTTTATGCAGAGTTAACTTGTCTGTTTTTTGGGTTGTTTTACTCAAGATAAAACTCTGTATATAAACTAGTCTGAAGCGAAGTCCTGCAAAGTAAAACTGCTGCATTTCCCAAAGCTCCAGTAACATTTCTTGTACTCTGATGCCTGAAAAGAAAATTCACATGGTTTACAAACTCCATTTTAGAAATGCGAGGCCCCAGTGCAAGGAGGCCAGGAGAAGTATTAGCCAGCATCAGAGGAGCATAGGGTAGAAACTTGGCAGTTTGGCAAAGATCAACAAATGCCATGCACTAAATGAGGATGCACTGAAGCCACTTTTCACTCATGTGTGACCATGATTTCGCTGTGGCTAGCACTGACACTGAGAAGCATGTAAACTAACCAATGTAGTTGACCAATGAACATACATTGAACTAACAATGTGATTGAACTAACCATTGTGAAGCATGTAAATATCGTTTCAGTGGTTCACAATATCTTACATATAATTATTAAACTAGCTGATAATGGATGGCTTGTTGTTGTGAATAAAGAGTTTATAATAATTGGGTCTGTAGTTAGAGGATACTAATTTATATATTCTAGTTGGGTAAGCTTTGGCAAAGACCTATCATTTCCCAAATAAGCCATTCTTTTAAGAGAACATCTGTTGAAACAGACATTTTACAATCTCCTTAATATACAATAGGACATAATTAACCCTCCAGGGAGACCAATATTAGTTTATTAGAAACCATTTCTAGTTCTCTTTATCTTTACACTAAATGGCTTTATCACACTGATTTTTTTGTCTATTTTTTAGTTCTAGTCAACATTTTTGATATGATACAGAAAAGTTAGGCTCACTATCAACAGCTGGACTTAAATAAAAAAACAAACCAACAATAACCATCACTGACAATAGAAAAAGGTCTAGTTATTACTTAGTCCTGCCTCGAGTAGAGGGGACTGGACTAGATGATTTATTGAGGTCCCTTCCAGTCCTACATTTCTATGATTCTACGGAACACTCTTTAAAGACACCCCCATCTCACAGGTTGTATCAATGTCTGCAAACTGAAAACAATGTCCGCACCCCACCTTTAAGGGGGGGGGGGGAATATGTCTGGCTGGCCAACTGAAGGGAATGGTGCTTTATGGTTGGGGGTGGAGAGGGAGAGAGGAAAACTGCTGCAAAAGGAGACAAGGGGCCAGCATGGCAATGCTGACTCATCCCCTGGGAACCAGATGGATGGAAGGGTTTAAAGGGGAAGCCCTGTGCATGATACTCACTTTTACCTAGACCAGGCTGAGGCAGCACCTACCCTCCCTTACCTTTAGATGGTGAAATACCAGCTTTGGTCAAGACCTGCTGTGGGCATTGCACTAGCTGCCCCTTGTTTAGGGGGGCTGGGAAGAAATTTTTCCCTTACCACCAGATTGGCCTAGGTGGAGTTGGGTGTTTTTCGCCTTCCTCACAGCAGGTTCAGGAAGGGCATGAAGGGTGGTAGGTTGTATGTTGCAACTCGTTATGCAAGTGTGGGGCAGATGTCCAGTGCAGGTACTCCATAGGGAAGATATAAAGTGACCGGATAAATGGCTTGTAAAAGGACTTAAAAAGGAGGTGTTGGTTAAAAGAAAGGAATGGGAGGGAGGTTGGGGACTCCTATGTTTGGTATGGCAGGGAGCCACCCCTTTCTTATTAGCCCATCTTAACCCTCCTACGAGGGGAAGGGGGTATGGTGAGCTCCCAGGAATGGATTGGCTGTGGGGAGACCTGGATGGAAAAAGAGGGGAGCTGGCAGAAGCTTCCCCCCTGTAATTATGGAATGACCATAGGGTTACCTGCACTGTACACTTTTATCTGCTGGATAGTCCCAGACATCTAATAATAAAGTTGTGGCCTGACTAAAACCATGTCACACATCTCCTGTCCTTCTTTCGATATGGCAGGACAATAGCATATAAAGAGAACTGTGCTATAATAAAACTGACTTATGATGTAGCTGTCCTATGCCTACGATTGTGAGGGGCTTTGTTTGAATATAGCAAAATTAAAATGCAATTATCTTTACTACATTATTATCTTTTAACAATTTATG
The DNA here is from genome assembly GCA_037349315.1 of Chelydra serpentina. Lineage (NCBI taxonomy): Eukaryota > Metazoa > Chordata > Testudines > Chelydridae > Chelydra > Chelydra serpentina. The sequence goes on from JBAIAC010000026.1 coordinate 29,595,323, forward strand.
TATGCTAATATTTCTCTAAATCAACGGTGGGGTGGTGGGAGGGGGGTAAAGGGGGGAGATTTCTGCCATATAAGAAAACTTTTGAAAACAACCTTAATCTCTACTTTGGGTTTGTGTCTCAAGGAGGCACAGAATCTTTGGGGCCAAAAGATACCAACCAGAGTGTACCTTGGAAAACACTCTTCCCAGTTCATTGGGAACAGTCAGGGCCGGTGTAACCACTAGGCGAACTAGGCAGCCGCCTAGGGCGCCAAGATTTGGGGGCTCCAAAAAGCAGTGCCCCCCCAAAAAATGTTTACACTGTTGCTTAGGGGCAGGTACCTGTCAGTCTCCAGCACTCGGGCCGCGCCAAGGCCAGCAGCCTCTTCACCTCTCAGGCTCCCCTGCCGCTGCCGCTGCAGCCCCCCGGGAGGACGCGGGTGGGGGGCACCACCGCGGAGGAGACACAAGGGGCCGAGCTCGGCTGTGGCCCCGCACCTGCTGGCTGAGAGCAGCAGGAACTGGGGCCGCTCGGGGGGAGCCAGGCGGCCCTAGCCCAGGGTGGCCGCAGCTTCCACAGCAGTAGGGGCAGGCGGGTAGCGTAGCCCGCCATGGGGCAGGGGAGGCTGCGTCTCCTCTGCGGTGGTGCCCCCCGCCCGCGTCCTCCTGGGCGGCCGCAGCAGCTGGGGAGCCTGAGAGGAGGAGTGGCCCCCGGAGGCTGCACTGTGCGGCAGGGCCGAGAAAAAATGGCAGCAGCAGCGCGGCCTCTCCTGGAATTGAAGTTACTTTCTGGGAAATTGCAAGTTTCTTCCCTATAGTTCTCAGGCATGAATGCCGTCTGCAGCACTAATGTAGAAAAGGTTTTGCTATGATGTCTCCATACAAATAAAAAATTAACAGAGCTCGGAGAGGAACCAAATCTCCGTAATTCAGCATTCAGGGGAGCAAAAAAATAATGTAGGCTGTCTCTGGCTCTGTCACAAGTGACATCAAGATTTAGATTTTTAATGCACTGCCTTTTTTCAGCTCATCAGTTTTTAAATAGACAAGTTTTAATATCTTTCATCAGGCATTCACACTATCTTCCAGACCAGATGTGAAGTCCCCCAAGTTTGCAACCCGAATCTCAAGTTGTGGCAAAGGGCTTGCAGCGGTCTGACTTCTGTTCTGTCTTTGTGAGAGAATCTTGCTTTTTGTTCAGTCTATGATGTGTCAGATCTACGCCATAGATCATTAGTTTTCATTTCCCACATACAGGACTCTAGGGATGAGAATTGCGTGAGCCTTTGAGGCTAAGGCAGACACTTCAGCGCAACTGTCAACTGTAGTGCTGGACAGTCTGATTTGAAAATGTCTTCTTTTACTGAACTTGGCTTTCTCCTATGAGTGTGCACAGTTGCAACCTATCTGTCCAACTACTGCCTATCTCCCTTCTTCCCCTCATCTTTAAACTTATCAGATGTGTGGTTTACAACTGCTGCCTCAAACTCGTATCTGCCTTGCATCCTATATTCCCTCCAGTCTAGCTTCAACTTCTTTTTGACCCAGAAAAAATGTTCTCACTAAGGTCTCTAACAAACTCTTCCTGGCTGCATTTTAGGGCCTGTACTCCACCTTCATCCTCCATGACCTTTCTGCAACTTTTGAACCCATTGATAGTGCCGCCTTCTCAAAATTTTATCTTTTCCTGGCCTTTGTGGCTCCTGGTTCTTATCCTATCTCCTTTTTTCAGGAAGGATAATGTCTTCTCTCCAATTCCTCTGCTTTCCAAAGTGACTTAGAGGGTAAAGCAGAACAAAGATGAAGTGATTCTCGTGACCTCTTATGGTCCAGATGAACTTGGTCCTTGGAGTTGGTCTCCCCGGCAACGGGACCACTGATTTCATGTTTCTCCCCAGCCCCACACAGACTTTCTCTCTCAGGAACCTCTATGGTAAAAACATCCAAAAACCCTGGACCTAACAGCTTGACTCATGAATAGGGAGCAATTCGAAAGTTGGAGTATTCTGACTCCCTCTTCAGTACCCTTTTTGCAGCAAGAAAGGCTCCATGCTCAGGTGTACGTTTCCTATATACTCCATCAGTAGTGTTAACAAAGTCTCAGTATCATCCCTTGGGAATTCATTCAGTACCCCTTTGAACATTGCTCTTCGTGCTGTGCTGTTTCTTGTAAATAAAAACGGTGTTACTAACACCATTATAAAACTGCTTATAATCTCCTCTCGGAGCCTTATTTATCCCAAAGAGGAACACAGAGATGGTTACAGCTGCTACCGGGCCCAGCGCACATACATTCACTAGCAAGGGTGCTGGAACTAGGGATATTGGGGTGCAGCAGCACCTCCTGGAAATAGTTTCCATCATATACAGGGTTTACAGTTTTGTTCAATGGCTTTCAGCACCCCCCACTGTATAAATGGGTCCAACACCGCTGTTCACAAGATATTGCAAACTGGACACACATGTTTCAGTTGGAAGGCTGTATATGCCATGTTTCTCCTTGACCATCATATTATTTTCCTAGAAATATCCCCATTTTCCTGCCCCTCTTTTTCAAATACTGCCTACTCCCTGGAGAAAAGTGACATTTTCTCATACCTGTCTCTCTTTCCTCCTTGCAAAAGTAACTGCACTGATCTGACCTCCACCAACTCTGTTGTGGATATGGGACAGAAAGAACAAAACTCAGTCCTTAGCTAGATACTTTCTTCTACTGATGGACTGATTTGTATATTGCTTGCATATACTGCCATCTGTTTGCATTTAGTTTGGGTATTACTGGTATTTATTTAGTTGTGTTATCTTTGGAAAATATCTAGAAGAGGAAAAGAGAGGCTGAGATCCCTCACTTTCTGCACGGAAAGAGACTGGACTCAAGTACCAGAGTCAATGGATATGCCTTTCTCAAACAAGAAAAATGGGCAGATAAGACAAAATTTCTCTGTAAAGGCAAGTACGTCCCTTTTAATTTTAAAACTCTCTAATGGTTACATGGGTAGTCCTAATTTTCTTGTAGTAGAGGATGTTAAATTAAAGGTGGCTCCTAACTGGCTGGGGAGCTGTATGGGGGATTTTAATTTACATCAGAACATAATGCATGAGGGAAGCAGTACCTAGAGGATGGCAAGAATTCTATTGATGGATGCAGCTTTACTTTTTAATTAAACCCCACCCCCACCCCCCTGCAGCTTTTATGCTACTACAAAACATGTTAGTAGCGTAGTGGAGTTCTTTCTCTTCGTATTTTTTTAAAACTTCTTCCAAGTCTTTCTTTACTTTCATTTGAAATCCATTGTCTCTTGGGTTTCCAAAGTTGCTTAATGGATTAATACATTAGTCATCTAGATCCTCACTTCATGAGGATACAAATTTAAATCTTGGTGTAGGTAGTTAGGTCAGCACTTTGTTCTTACTGTTGAGTCTCAAATTTCTTGTTCTTCACTATGTTGGCACACACTTCTAGAAGGTTAGGGATGACTTAGTTTTGGCCTAAAAATTACAAACTTCTCTCGCTTTATTTGCAGGTGTGCATTTATCATGGGTGATCAGACCTTTTCCATCAAAGAATGGTGTAACTGCACGTTAATACTGTACTATATGGATCTATTCAAAAGGGAGAATTTTTCATCCTTCTGATACCAAATTTATGGGTCTATTCAACCAGCCCATTGCGAGCTTCACCTATGTCCCCTGGGAGGTGCGATAATAAAGTGTTTTGGTTCTGGGCATATGTTTGAGAAAGTTCTTGGAGACCAAGGTATATTTGAGAAAGTTCTTGGAGACCAAGGGAAGATACTCCCCTTCACATGCATGTGAGGAACCGTGCCAGATACCACATTGATGAACATGATATGAAAACGAAGGTATCCAGGTAAATCTGAAGGGAGAAAATGGGTTTCTTCCAAACCCAAGCTGTATCAATAAAAACATTTGATTGAAGGGATGTGCTAGGCTCTGATTCGTGCTACAGTTTGTGTTTTTAACCTTGCTGTGAGCCATAGGAGAAAATGGCATCTCCATTTAGGAAAAGCCAGGGAACAATTCCAGAGGGGGATTGGCCTGGGGTTTGCTCAATTGTCTTCCCGAGAGGTTGATGTTACAAATCAAAATGCTTCTGTGACCTCTTCAGAGTTCAGTCTATTAGCTATATCATAGGGCTAAATTATGCCATTTAGGGACAGCACAGCATTAGGTGTGGCATGGAGTCTGACTGCCCCTGGGTTAGAGCTTGGAGGCAAATTTCCTCTCTGAGGTTCCTGGCCCTCTGGGGGAACACACCTGCAGAGGTGCCATGTCAGGAAATGCAGCTTACTGTCCCCACTGCGTCTGTCATGCTTTGTGGTGAGATGGGAAGTAGCAAGGTGGTTTGGCCCTTCCTCATCCCCACTCTCCTTTTGAATGCTGTGGGCATTTCTTGTGCTCCTCTGAGCCATTATGTGGCCCTTATGCAGGAGACGAAAGAAAAAGCAGATTGGGTGAGGAGAGGCGACTTTATGCATCCTATTCTTTTTTCCTTGGGTAATCACCACCTCCATTTTGACTAGGTCCAGTCCAACCCATTGTATTTCTCTTAAATTCTGTGAGTTCTCTAGATGTGTCAGTTTTTGAACCTATCTTCTTAAAATTTTAACTATTATCACTTGTAGGAGCATCTCCAGCCTCCTGCTGGCGGGCTCGGGTCCCCCCGGGCAGCCCGAGCTGCCAGGGAGCTGCCGCCGCCCCTTCCTGCCCCCGGACCGAGCCCACCGGACACCTCCCCTGCCTCAGCCCTGGGCTGCCTACCCCGGGCCCCCACAGCAGTGGGGAAAAGCTGCGCTGCCCTGGGGAGACTCAGAGTGGCAGCGGTGGGGACAGCAGGATCCCTCCTCCCTCCCTGCATCCCTGGCCCCACTTCCCTCCCTCCCCAGTTCCTCACATACTCCGGGAGCCCCTCTCACCGCCACAGCCCAGGCTCGGCTCTAGGGGACGATGCTCTGGCTCTCCAGCGGCAGGGTTCTGGCCAGGGCCAGAGTGCCGCCCCTTGGAAAGTGCCGCCCCAAGCACATGCTTGGAGCGCTGGTGCCTAGAGCCAGCCCTGACTGTACAGACAGAACAAAAAGATGTTCTCTGTCCCAAAGGCCTCATAATCTAAGGATAAGACAAGAAACAACAGATGGATACAGATAGATAGGGGAGTACAAAGAAACAGTAGAAAATATGGGTCAGCAAGGCTGTCAGTGGTCTCAGCATATCACTGGCCTAGCCATTGTCAAGTTTCTTTTGTAGGCATCACTGCAAAAGGAGAGATTTGAAGGAGAACAATTAAGTGGATTTGCAGAGGTTTACGGAAGGTTCTTCCCGAATGTGAGGGGAAGCATGGGAAAAAGCACGAAGGTGCTTGTTTAAAAATGTAATAAGTGGAAAAGACAAAGACGGCCTTTTCTGGGGGGAAATAAAGTCCCAAAACTGACCGCAGAGCAGATTATATCTACGTGCAGCTTTTTATAGAGCTCATTGATTTATTTGATAGATGAAGAGGAATTCATAGTTGAGTGGAATACAGTGAAGTAGGGAACAAATCTGCAGTTTCTCGTTTCCTGTGTTTAAGATATACTGCAGGATTGTGTGGAATACTCAGAAAGATACTGCACTCAGAAATAAATCCTTATCCACTGTATCTCCATCACTTTTCCCTTGCAACAAACATAATGAAGGCATGGCTCAGATTTATCCAAAATAGAACGCTAATTAAGATTTTTAGTCTTCTAAGCGAGAGATGAAACTACTTAATAGTTTCTTCGGGCAAAAACTATGGTTTTTGTCCTAATGGGTTAGATTTCTGACTTGCTATTCATTCAGTAATTAACTTCTCTCAGTAACAATAAAAATGTATATAGGCTTTCATGAAAAATTCATTTAAATTTGTATGGAGTGCAAAGAAAAAGTACTAATGCATTGTGCAAGATGTTGCATGGCTAAACGCTCAAAAAAGTGAGGGCATGCAAAACTTAAAGCTTTCCCAGCAACATTACTCTGCCAAGTTTCATGTCCTGTATGTTTTACAGTATACATTTTACAGTGTAAAGAGGAATATATTGAACCACACATTTAATGGAGAAAACAGGGATAGAAAATAATACATCCATGGATCATTATATAGATATTTCTTATGTTGAAACTTTATTTCCTGGTTTGTTGTGATTTTAACCGTGAAACCTTAATATAGCATTCATATTTTTTCCCATTTAATTTACTCCATCTCTGCAATTTTTCCTCCTCGTGTTCTGCAGGGCAAATGCACTGGTTCTGATGCATTGGCGGGTAATCTGAGTCTGAGTGTGGTGCCCCCTGGTACTATATTACCTAATGTGGAAACTGTTCAGTGACTGGCTAATGACTTTCCTTAGGCCATCAGGGTTCCCCAGTGCTCAAACTAAATATATTAGGGTTACATTTTACTTTCAGTGAAATCCACATGCAAATATACCCATTATATGTGGATATGACACACGATTAGGATAGTAGAAATAAATCTACCAGCAACATGGATCTTGCTGCACTGTCTGACTGCTGGATAGATTTCACAATCCAAATGCAAGATGAGTCTCTCAAATACAGTGGCAGTAACAGTGCAAACCACCCCCATGAAGCTCTTTTTTATCTGCCCCAGCAATCTGAAACTTACAAAGGTAATTTCAAGTGAATTTTAATGTATGTTTCAATATGTTTATAGTCCAGTTCATTTAAAGTTTCAGTGCTGATCTGTGAAACACATTGATGATGATGGTAATAATAATAATACTTTGGCACCTCACATCTTCAGAACACGGTACAAACATTAACTAAGCGTCCCCGTATATATATCATGACGCACATGGCCGAATTGTGTCTGTCACCAACACCAAACTAATTTTGTGGTTTTATGAACCTTTTATCCTCCTGGGAGTGTCTTAAATGACATGTTATTCTTTAGTGCTAATATTTGCAATAGTACTATTTGCTCGCTCACTCCAGACTACCGTGTATGAGTGGTTCTATGTAAAAACTAAATCAAGTAACATCATCACTGAAAGTGTCCATCATTTAAGGAGATTAGATTCCAAATTGCTGGTACATTGCTCAAAAACAAAACCAATCAGAAGAACGTAAGAACTGCTATACTGGGCCAGACCAATGGTCCATCTGTCTCTAGTATCCTGTCTCTGACAGTGGCCAGTAAGAGAGCTTCAGGGTCAGTGTACAGAACAGGGTAGTTGGAGTGATTCACCTGGATCTGGAGTATCTGATACACCTGGTCTTCCTTTCCAGGCTTCTAGCAGTCAGAGGTTTGGGGTTGCTCTGAGCATGGGGTTGCATCCCTGCTCATCTTGGCTTGCAGCCGTTGAAGCATCTGTGCTCCATGAACTGACCTAGTACGTTTTTGAATCCAGTTACATGTTTGGCTATCATAAAATCTCAAATGAGTTCCACGGGTTAACTGTGCATCGTGTGAAAAAGAAGTTCCTCTTGGTTGTATTAGACCTGTCATCCATTAATGTCATTCTGATTTTTGTATTGTGGGATAGGATAAATAACATTTCTCTATTCACTTTTTCCACACCATTCATGATTTCATAGACCTCTATGATATCCTCCTTTACTCATCTCTTTTTTAAGCTGAACAGCCCGAATCTTTTTAGTCTCTCTCCACATATGGAAGACTTGATCATCTTTCAGAGGGGTAGCCATGTCAGTCTGGATCTGGAAGACCCACTTCATCAGACTCATGTGGTGGAATTTTCCAGAGGCAGGTACCTTCGCCCACGAAAGCTTGTGCTCCAATATATCTGTTAGTCTATAAGGTGCTACAAGACTTTGTCGCTCTTGATCATCTTTGTTGCCTTTCAGTGAACCTTTTCCAGTTTTACTATATCTGTTTTGAGATGGGGTGACCAGAACTGGACAAGGTGTGGTCGTACTAAGCATTTATAGAGTGACATTATATTTTCTGTCTTATTTTCTATCCCTTTCCTAATAGTTCCCAACATTCTGTTAGCCTATTTTACTGCTACTGCACATTGAGCTGAAGTTGTCAGAGATGATGACTCTAAATCTCTTTCTTGAATGGATGTAGCTAGTTTAAAACCCATCATTATATATATATATATATATGTAGTTGGGATTATTTTTTTTCCCAGTGTGTGTTACTTTGCACTTATTGTTGAATTTCAGCTGCCAGTTTGTTGCTCAGTCATCAAGTTTTGTGAGATCCCTCTATATCTCTTTGCAGTCAGTTTTGGATTTAACTATCTTGAATAATCTTGAAATAATCAGAAGTACATGTTGGCCAAACTAGAGCTGCTTTTGAAATCTGTTAGCCAAGTTATTTACATGGTATGGATCCAGAGACTGGTTTAAATAAACTTTAGAGTCCCTGTTTGTGCTTTGAGAGCCAAGATAATGCATCATATAAGCCACTATCTGAGATCCACATCACAGATTTGATGGAAGGATCTCGTCCTCAGTGTCTAGTTTCAGAGCTTTTGACCAACTTGTACCAATGTGGTATTAGTTGAAAAATGCTCAATATCTGTATACACTGACTTATTTTGTTCTGCATTTTGGATTTTCAGAACTCAGCTACAAAGTGTAACATTCAGAAAGTTAAACCTTTCCTTGAAATTAAATTGTTGACCCCTTTGTTATCTGAAATTAAAAGAAAATGGTTTGTGTCACAAGGTAGGTGAGGTAATATCTTTTGGTGAACCAAATTTTGTTGGTAACAGAGACAAGCTTTGGGCCACACAGAGCTCTTCTTCAGGTCTGGGAAAGGTACTCTGAGAGTCACAGCTAAATGCAAGGTGGAACAGATTGTTTCGTAAAAGTAATTAGAACATATTATAAGAGACCATTCAACGTAGAGTGGCCCGTTAACTCCTCTGCATTCATAGGTCAAAAAAGAGGGGATTAGTGGGTTACAGATTGCTGTAATAAGCCATAAATCCTGTGTCTTTTTCAGTCTATGATTTTTAGTGTCTAGAAGAGTTATGAATTTAAGGAATATTGTTTGTCACATATAACTTCTCCAGAGGGATTTAGCAGCTATGATTTTATACATTTTTTTTTAATCAAGTAACCTAGAATGATGCAAATGTTTAGCCTTCATGCTAACTGCTGGGATTTTTTTTTTAAAGACCTCCATATGATGTGTGTATGTGTGTAATGTTATAGGTATACACATGTACAAATGTGTACACACCTCTTCTAAGTAATACGCCTCCCACATGTTTGTTTATTTTATATACCGATATATGATTTATTTTTAAAGACACTGAAAATAACTTGGTTTTAAGGTGAATTAAGTTCCTATGATACAGTCAAAGAATTAGCCTTTTCATGTCACTGATTTTAATAGCCACCAGGGGGCATTGTGGCTTGGTTGTCATTCACAAACTTATAGTGTGCCTGTAAATCTGAAGTCTGGGGAACATTTGTGATTTCTCTTAAGGAGGAATCCTGTCTAGAAGGGAGCAGATGTGGATTTCTTTTTGCTTTACTAGAAAACCATAGTGTTGTCAAATTTGCTAAGCATAGTCAATTGAGATTAACATACAATAAGCAATATGAAAGTATCTAACTACAGTAGAAAGTAGATCACATTTTTTATGCTTCCTCTGAACTCGGAAGTTGTGGGTTTCATTAGGGTATGATAAAACAAATTCAGTTCAAGTATATCTTTGAAATAAACTTTGAAAACTTGGGCAATGAGGTGCTGTCATTTTTTACGCATGACCTCCTGTTGATTTCAATAAAGAGAACATTAGAAGGTACTTTAGGTTCTACATATAAAGTGGGATTAATAGATGATAATACATTGTATTTATGTGGGACCTTTGATGTGAGATTCTCAAAGTGCTTTACAAACATTTAATTAAATCTCATAAGAACCCTTTTTGATGGATGTAGTATACTCATTTCACAGGTGAGTACATGGAGGCACAGAGAGGTTAACTGACTTCCCTAATCAGCATTCAAGTCAGTGACACAAAAAGGAACCTACCCCAGAAGTCCTGGCCCAAAGTTCTCTGCTCTAACCACTGAACCACGACTCCCTTACAACAACTTGGAATTTCTGTACAGCAATTAAGAAAAGTTCGGAGCAGCTATTTTCACTAGAAATGCGTGTGTTTGGGGGTGTCTAGCTGGGAACAATTGGCATTATTAAATATTGTCCTGTTGAGGCATCACTTTTTATCTACTGTGTGTAAGATAAGTCATCATCAATAATTCTTGTAGAATTTCTTTTGTAGTTTATTTCTCAATATATAGTTATGCACTCATCACTTGTGGCACACATTAGAATTATTATATTGAAGGAAACATGTGCAGTGGAGCCTGTGTTTGATGTTACTTTCTATTGTTCAGTGGAAAACCAGTGCTTATATCCAGTAATTTAGATATCGGTCCTCATAGGTTATAGACTATACTCTGGATTTCATATGTTAAAATGAATGCCACTTATGGGCCACAAAATTGGGAATGCTGCTATCTGTTCTAAGGCCTTGGGGCTTGTCTATGTAGTACAGCAAAGCTTACCAGAGAGGTGTGAGTTGTAAAGTGCTCTTGCATGCTCTGCTCCAGCTACTCTGTTTAGATCGTGCTGGTGTTTTTTAAAAGGTGCCTAGTTCACATTAATGTAGTACCGATTTACAGGTCACACCCCCTCTAGTGCTTTGTTGGAGACATGCAACAACTATCCCAGACTAGTTTGTTTTTAACTCTCACTTCCTATTCTTACAAATCGATTAGGGCTTCTGGCATCTCATACCTATAGTATCTGGTAGGATTTCAGTGTGAGCCAATAATCCAGGCACTTTCATATCTCCTATAAGCAGTTTATCAACGGCTGTTGTCTCCTATCCTGTGGCATAGGAAATAGCAAACCTCACCTGAATCAAGCACACCACAGTTTTAAATATCGAATCCCCTTCTATTATCAGTGTTTCCCCTCTTCCACACTCCTTCCCTTCTAGTGTCAGGACATACGCTGATGTTACATTTTCTTTCCTTTTCAACATTTATATTGTCACAATATTCAGACTCGCATTGAAATCAGAGGCTTCTTTTGACAATTTTATTTCAAAGTTTCAAGTATCAGAGGGGTAGCCGTGTTAGTCTGGATCTGTAGAAGCGACAAAGGGTCCTGTGGCACCTTATAGACTAACAGAGGTATTGAAGCATAAGCTTTCGTGGGTGAATACCCACTTCTTCGGATGCAAGCAGTGGGTATTCCACTGCTTGCATCCGAAGAAGTGGGTATTCACCCACGAAAGCTTATGCTTCAATACCTCTGTTAGTCTATAAGGTGCCACAGGACCCTTATTTCAAAGTTTGTCATCTCTCCTCGGTGACCTTTCCTTCTGTTTCTTCTTCCCACATATCTTCTACACTGTGCACTCCAAACCTGCCTTCTCTTGGCATGGTGACCTATCTAAATGTCTCTTTTATAAATCTTTCATTCTCCTAAACTTTTCATAGCGTGGAAAATTGGCTCTCAAGCAGCCTTGCACTCAGTATGGTCAATAAGAGGCCACTACAAGTACATGTGTTGCCCCTGGATGCCTTTACCTAGAAAGCACCAAATCTTGATTACTTTAGCAAATCACTGGCTTCCCTTCCATTTTAGATCCTTAATTGCTAAGATTTAAAGTCTTTTATAATCTGTGCAGAAAAAGCTTCAAAAGAGGAATGTTGCTAGATATAATGTAAAGATATTCACTGACTCTGTAGTCTCTCACTCTTTCAGCACCAGTTGTAGTCCAGTTAAACTAAACAGTTCAGTAATGGTTAGAAGAACTGCTTCAGATTAATTTAAATGTTATATATCAACACCACCAAACAAAATTAGAAAAGAACCAAATGAGATACTTTGTACATGTTGAAAAAGACTTGAGGTCTCGTACTGGTTCATTTTAAAAGTGAATTTTCTTTCCAAAAGCAGTTATTTTAAGCCTAAAAAAAGTTTCTATGGTAGAGATATCCACCAGTTGGAGCAAAAGATTATGAATTGATTATTCTATGTTACTGTTTGCATATCCTCATATATTTCTTGTTATTCTAGTTGAGTACTACATTCAGACAGAGGTTGCCAATAAAGTTTATTGTAGGAGCTAAGTGTCAATATCTGTAGTACCCCCCGCCTAGGGTGCTTGTAATTAAAATGCCACAGATAGTCTGGGAGATGCATGAAAATTTGATGGCAAATTGATTTCAGGTTCATCTTGAAATTTGTCCTCAGCTGGACTCGATACTGCTGGCAGACATTGGATGGCTTTTGTCAAAAGGGTTTCTGGGATGAGACAGAGGTGCCTTGATCTGAATATTAAATACAGCACTCTCCTTATGACAAATTGTTCACTTAGTACTAAAACACTCCTTTTTTTTATATACACTTTATTGTCTGTGCAATGTGTAGGATGCCATCATTCAGGTCTATTTTACATAGAAAAATAAGTTATCTAAAAGTAATTGGGCACATGAAAGAGCAGATTGAGAGATACCAGCTTCTAATCTCAATATAGATAGTAGAAACTTACAAACTCTGTAAACAGTGCTAGTGCTAAGATTTAACTGAGCTGCACCAAGAAAATATATGTTTTCAAGATAGTGTATAGATTTAAAACTATATCTATATTCTATGAGACTTAATTTCTTATTTAAAAAAGTAGAGAAAGCAATTAGAGCAAATATATAATACTTTATAGTTCTCTTGTGCACATTACTGATAGATAAGAATCTTAGTGATTTCAGTATAAACCTCTATTCATAGATTTACATTTTAGGAGTAAACTTCTGCTCATAGTAGACACTTTAAACAAAGTCTCATGACGAGAGTAAATTATATTTTACGAAATACAAAAATAAGTTTAGCTCTGTTTTAAAAAAAAATACTTGTTTCAGTGTGTATATGTTCTTATGTATTGTGTACCAAGACTGTAACATCTCTTTATTGGGGTTAATCTGGAATTGTTTTCTTTTTTTAAAAAATGGGTAATTTCTCATGCTTCTTTAGGGACTGCTTATGCTCATCCTTCAAACAAACAAAACCTGAATAACAAACTTTACGGGATTTTTTTTTGGCGGGGGAAAGTTATAGTGGGGTTCTCTGGGCTGAAGTGAGAGCAGGGAAGGATTGTTGGAGAAAAGGAATGAGGTGGGCAAAAGGAGAAGGGAGTGGGGAGGAATGTAGGAAAGGGGGAAATGAGAAGGGGAAGGGGGTAAGTAGTAGCATAACGGGCAGGAAGAACAACTTTGGACAGCTGTAGTATTCCACTGGTAGGAGAAAGGCAGGATGAAGAGGGATCAACAGCCAACAGTAACACACATATGGCAGGTGGGGAAATAGGTTGAGGGTGAAATCTTGGCTCTGCTAAAGTCAATGGGAGTTTTGTCTTTGAATTAATTGGGGATAGGATTTTACCCTCAGAATTGGAGTATCAGAGCTGAGTGAATGATGATGGCAGGAGACTGTGAAGTCTTCTCCTGGCTGCTTTATTCTTCTCTCTATGGAAGAGGTCCATGGAGGCCTCCAGGCTTGGTCACTCCTATTTGGATTTTCACAACATTTCACTCTTTCCCTATCCACGATATGTTGTGTTATTACTGTGAGAGAGCAGAGGGAGCGAGGGAGCTGCCTGCAGAAGACTTGAAGCCTGGAGCAGGCTTGCTAAATGAGCTAATTAGAGACACCTGGCGCAGGGAGGTAACCAAAAGCTGTTGGTTCCTTAAAAAGAGCTGAAGCAATCATTTGGGAGAGCTGACTCTGGAAGTCTACAGGGGAGTCAGTTCTGAGCAGGACAGCTGAAAGCTGAACCCAAGGTGGCTCACCCCAAAGAACTCAGGAAAAAGGAAAAGGACTAGATGAAGGAATCCTTTCGCTCACTCAGGCTCTGAGCCATGCCTTGGCACTCTGCGTTTTACTTTTGAGTTACCATCTGAATAAACCCAGACCCCCTATAAGGGAGGCAATTGGACAAGCATTTGTGTGGAGTCTCTTTAAAAGGACCTGGAAGAGGGAGAATATAGGGCAGAGCAGAGGCACCACAAGAGGACACATACGGGCAGCCAACTCATACAATTACATGCATATGGGCAGCCAACTCATCTACAATTACATGCAAACAACAGCATTAAAAAAAAGTTATGTTGCAAAGTCAAGCGCTCACAAATTAGGAAGTGCCAAAATTAAGATTTCCCATATAGCATTAATTCACCATCTTTTTTCATAATGATAGTCTTTAATTACATAATCTGACTATTTTTCCACAGTACCACACCTCATTCAGGTCACAGGATGAATGATGCTCAAAGTTTGTATTGGGTATGTGCCTGATTTCTGTAGGGCACCTGCTTCATTTATTTCAGTCTGTCTCCCTGCTCTCAGTTCTGATGCCTGGTGCTTGATACGACAGTGGACTGCATCAGCTGGGAGAAGCAATTGTCGGGTAGAAACCTCTTCAGTCCCTGCAGTCCTGGGCTGGAGCATGCTCAGTATGGGTGGAATTGTCCCAGAATTTAGCTGCCAAACTCTAACAAGCCTCCACTGAACATGTGCATTTTTTTTCATGGCTTATAACTTTGCCAAATTTAGACAGAATTTCATGGAGATAAAGAAGGTACATCACTGACATCAATGTGATCCCCTAGCCAAATTTCAAGCCTTTGCTCTTAAACACAGAGGCCCTAGAAATTCTCAATTAAGCAATTGTACGAATATATTTTTAACATAGACAAAACAAGATATTTTCCCTGAACATCATCTCAGAAATGTCTGTTCCATTTTTTGCTGAAACTTAAAAAAAAATAAATAAATTCAGCTTTAAGATATCTGGCCTGGAACACTTCAGCCCAAACCATTTAAAATTTGGCAAAGTATTAAGCAACTGAAAACAGGGTCTTATAACTGAAAGTGTCTGGCAACTTTAACTATAGGTTACTACTTATTCTGCTTATAATATCAACTGACTATTCTATTTCAGAGAGAAAAATTCAGGTAAAATTATGCTGTTGAGCATAATTTAAACAGTGTTTTCTTAACACAGCTTTCCATCTAAATAATGCCAGAAATCGTCTCTTTGGGGCTTTAGACCTGTAAGTTTAGGGCTGTTTCCTATTTTACCCACTGGCTGAACTGATCTGTGGGAAACTGAGAACTGCATGGTAGTGACATGAGGTTTCACTTTATTTTATTTTGATTTTGTTTAAAAATACACATACTAGGATTGCCCATACACATAGGATTGCCCATCCCAAACTCTCGGCAACTCTCCCAATATTTATAATAAAATAAGTCAGCAATTGCATTGGAACAAGGAAGAGAGCATCTCTTAGGTAACCCAGTTCTAAAGTTAAGTAACTGATCTCATTTCAAATGGGCAGTTTATTTCCTCCTTTTGTGACACTGGTGATATTGTGTTTTTATTTCCAGCTAAGATTGATTTGTTCACTTTGTAAATATTATATGGTACAGAAGTCTTTATTTTTTCATATAATCCTTGTTTACAAAGTCAATACAATCAGCTTGAAAATATGTAGCAAACATTGCAGTATATTAGAATCTTGTGTATTGTGTTTGCTGTAGGTACAAATTCAATATAGCGAGTCTCCAACAATTGACATGTCAAGTAATGTATCAACTTCTGGTATATTACTTTTTTCTCATCCTATTACTACTTATCAAAAATAACTTACCACCCACATTTTTCTTCTCATTAAGCGCCAGAACTGCAAGATACACTGAGTGCTATCCAGTCCTACAGGTCTCAATGGGACCTGACAATGCTCAGCATCCTTGCAGGAGGTAACCTGGATGTAGCAAGATTGTATCCTAAATGATTACCATGAAAATTGCACAAAGGCATCTTTATGATGTCAATCAAAGAAATCATTCCTTACATTTTGGGGGGGGGGGGGGGGCGATCCATTTCAATACCAAAATATTTTAAAGAATAAATGTAAATAAAATGAGTCTGTTGAATGTATACAATGTATACTGTATTTGAAATGTTTTCTATTACTATATACACACTATTTCACTTATGCTAAAAATCTGATGTAACTCAATCTTTCCTCAAACTCGTGAATTATCACATCTTGTTTCAAATAGCAGAGAAATGGATTGGGCATTTGACTGCAACTCAGAAGACCAGGGTTCTATTCCCAACTCTTCAATTAGCCCTGTTGGGTGACCTAGGGCTTGAAGTTTTAGTTGTGCAAGCCACTGTTTTCCTTTGTTCTTCACTGCCCCAACACAGTGCGTCATATGCAGCATTTCCTGTCAAACCCTAAGAGCTGTCACCATATTTGATCAGTGGCTGTAATATAGTGGAATTTGGTGTTCTTGAATTATGAATATGAAGGTGCCTTACCACACACATGCAACTGAGCAGCACAATTTCTAATATTTCAATTTAATCAGCAGTCTTTCCTGAGCCTCACCAGTGAAACCCAGAACTGGAGAATCCAAAAGTAGCTTCTGTGGATACATAGCACTATTCTGCTGGTGGCTCCAGAGAGTCAAGGGTCTCTACTGAAGCTGTGCCTGGGCTAGTCTGCACAGGCTAGCTTGAGACCAGCTAGCACAGTTAACAATAGCTGAATAGGCTAACAAACCAAGTACATGCCCAGGGTCTGTTCTGGGCTTGTACTACCATGCTGCAGCTCAGGGGTAGTCAATAGGCGGACTACGGGCCAAATCTGGACCACCAGATGCTTTTGAACAGACCCCAAAATCTTTTTATTTACTTATCATTATTGTTATTTTTTATTACTGTTGTTTTCTCTGGGGTCTGGACCTTGACTATACCTTGATCAAAAAATTTGGACCTTGACTAAAAATAATTGATTACCTGTGCTGTAGCCCGTGCTTCACTGTCTTCACCCTACACAAGGGGCAGGCAAACTTTTTGGCCTGAGGGCCACATCGGATTTCCAAAATTGTCTGGAGGGCCGATTAGGGGAGGCTGTGCCTCCCCAAACAGCTAGGCGAGCCCGGCCCCCACCCCCATCCGACCCCCATGCTTCTTTCCCCCCCGGGACTCCTGCCCCATCCACCCCTCCCTGTCCCCTGACCACCCCTGGACCTCCCGCCCTGACTACCTCCCGCCGCCCCATCAACCCCCCCCCCTCCTTCCTGACTGCCCCCCCAGGACCTCTGCCCCCATTCAACCCCCCTGTTCCCCGCCCTGACTCCTATCCACACCCGCGCCCCACTGACCACCACCCCGAACTCCCCTGCCCTCTATCCAACCCCCCCCCCACCTGCTCCCTGCCCCCTTACCGTGCTGCCTGGAGCACCGGTGCCTGATGGCGCTACAGCCGCACCGCCCAGTGCACCAGGACAGACAGCCATGCCACCCAGCTGGAGCCAGCCACCGCGCAGCACAGAGCACTGGGTCAGGCCGTGGCTCTGCAGCTGCGCTGCCCTGCAAGAGCTCGCAGCCCCGCCACCCAGAGCATTGTGCCGGCGGCGCAGTGAGGTGAGGCTGCGGGGGAGGGAGAGCAACGGGGATGGGGCCAGGGGCTAGCCTCCCAGACCAGGAACTTAGGAGCCGGGCAGGACGGTCCCGCGGGCTGGATGTGGCCCGCGAGCTGTAGTTTGCCCACGTTTGCTCTACATGCTAGAGTGACTCAACATAGCTTGGGTATGCTAGCCCATGCACTGCTTTTGCAGCATATGCAGACTGGTGTTCTTGATGGGTGGAAACAGACTTAATAAAGAAGTTCTCATTTATTTTGGGTCTCATCAAAAAGCTTATCTGAAACTGGTTGATGTAACAGTTTTGTGGAACATCTGAGTGACTGCTCATAGGTCAAAGGGGCATATAATCCTAGTCTACTGTAGTCTTTTGTGGCTTTTGCACTTCAGCAGAAATGCTATGTAGCCTAACTACATATGGATGTTTTGATGCTCTTCTTGGGGTCTTTGAAAATCATATGACATTTTTTAAAGATCCAATGGAATCTCAGACCCATACACAGTAGGAAATTTCCATGGAGAGTGAGGGGAAATAAATAAGGAAACCAGCAGGTGGAACCGTAAAGCTCCAATGGGAATGGATAACCTCTTGGAATGCAGCGCTTAGGAAGCAAGGAACAGCATTGTCAGGCAGCAGGAGGGAAGACTGAAACAGAGGGGCAAGAGTCTGATGAGGAACACATGTGTGAGCATGCTGTCATTAACAAACAGAGACTGTCTGCCTAAGTAGCACATCATGCATGATCTGTAAGTGCCTACATAGGGAGAAGATTTTTGATAGTAGAGGGCTCTTTAGCATCAGAAGATTCAATGGCTGGAAGCTGGACAGATTCAGACTAGAAATAAGATGCCTGGTTTTAATGGTGAGGGTAATTAACCATTGGAACTGCTTACCAAGGGATGTGATGGACTCTCCAACACTTGAAATCTTTATGTTAAGAGAGAACGTCTGCTCTAGCTCAACCAGAATTGGGCTCGATACAGGAATCACTAGGTGGAATTCTATGGCCTGTGTTATGCAGAAGGTCAGATGAGATGATCCTGATGGACAGTTCTTTCTGGGCTTACAGTCTATGTATTAAAAAAGCATCCCACTAGAGTAATAGTACGTCCAAAACCAAGCCAGACGCTTAAATTGTTTCCTCAGGAAAGAGCAGACTTCTAGTAGCCTTAGCTACCTCTTTCTTATTGTTCCAGTAGGTCTGTCTGAATGTTTTTTTAAAAGTCACCTTTAAATATCTGATTTGATATTTTTTGCTAAGTTCCTCTGTGTGGTTATTTTCAGTTTGACTCCTGAACCAAAGACCAAAGGCTGAGAATTGACTATGCTTATGCAGTCTAGTAACATATGATTAGTCCATTATTCCTTGTAAATTTTTAGATTAATTATCTATCTATTATTTAGAGTACTATATGTATGCTCTTCGACTTGTGCTTGTGAGGTCACATAAATGTGGGGAGGAAGGATGGTGGCGGTTAGAGCATGGGGCTGTAAATCAGGAAATCGGTGTTCAGTTCCTAGCTCTGCTGCAGCCTTTTTCTTTTTCAGTTTCCTCACTGTTTTTCATCTTTCCCACACCAAAAAGTGAGGATGAAAATACCATGAGATAGAGTTGTGGTGAGGCAGTAAAGCACTTTAATAACTTATTCAAATTACAGGCTTGTGTGTCAACTTTCAAAAACTTCTGTAGTATTTTTGAAAACCTACCTCTTATATTACCCCAACGTACTCAATTGGCAAGTTACAGCTTAAAATTCTTTAGTCCCAATTAGTTTTTAAAAATAAATTAACATAAAGTCTCCCATTATTTTCTCAATCATATCCTGTTTCCCTCAGTAAATGTTTGCACACATTCCTGTAATGACATTTGTGATTCTTTTCTACAGAACAGCAATAATTAATCTATCCAGTGCTCTTTGAATACAATCACGCTATTCTGTATACAATGTCATTTCTATCTGTGAGCCCCTCCTTTCCTTCAAAAGCTATTACATGACCTCCAGATCTCTCTTAGACTCCATGTATTACCATTAGAAGACATCCACACTGGGAAATCATTCTGTTCCTGTTGTTGATTAATATTTTATCAGCCACGAGAGGAAATGGTATTCTTTAGCAACACTAATAAGTAATTGAGCAGATGAGATGCCCCTGCTAGCTTTGGTAAAGGGGTATATAGAGGTTATAAAAGAAGAGCTTAGATGAGACTTAGGATAATAAAGTGAAAAAATTCAGAAGAAAATGTTGTCTATAGTGAAAATCCAGTAACAGCATCAGCAGAAAATAAACAGCAATCATCTTTCTTAAACAATAGCCTGCCAAAAACAGTAGTTAAAAAAGTGCATCTTGCTCAAATTGGTGTTTCTTTATTTTAACAAAAGTACTTGCTTTAAGTCTTCCAAGAAAGTTTTGAATGATTCAATGAAAACTGTATACAGTAGTTTTCAGTAAAAATTGAGGTGTAAAAATTGAGGAGTGCTTGATGCACAGGTTGTTCAAAGGCTTCTTTCAGCTCTTTCCTGATAACATCAGTAGTTAGAATAGGAAAAGCATCTTTTGGAATAGAAAGTCACACATGTACTAACTACTCTAGATTTATTCAATGTTGGATCCAAAGATGATGGTGTGTGTGGTGTTCTCTTCTGGGTGGATAATTCAGTCAAGAAACATAATGGTACACTTCGATCGTTGGTTGGCTGATGTGCAAAGTGCATTGGTTTGAAAGTTTTATTTCACTTTAATAGACTTTCCTGGGCTACCTACTTCAATGTGGATAGAAAATGTTGTCTTAAAGATATGTCTGTACTGCAGCTGAGAGCAAGTCTCCCAGCCCAGGAAGACAGATTCAAGCCAGCACTCTAAAAATAGCAATCTGGGTGTTCTGGCTCCAGCAGAAACTCCAGCTCTCATGCCCACCTGACCCTCTAGGCTTGAGAGCCCGAGCTCCAGAATTAGTCAGAATGTCCATAGTCCTATTTTTAACATGGTAGCTGAAACCCCGCTAGCATGCGTCTGTCTACATGGACTGGGAGGCTACCTCCCAGATGCAGTGTAGACATATACAAAGTGCTCTATCATACCACTGGCTCACATAGCTGTATAATAACATTGCATTGGTCAATTTTCTCCTCTGGCGATGGAGGAAGATAAGTGTCCATGTTAAATTCTTTTAGAACCTTTGATACCATTGACCAAGAAAGGCTAACGACATACTATGGATCCAAAGAGGAGTTGATTGGGTCACTTGTGAGTCTGGGCTCCTGTATTTCCATTATGAGACTTCCAAGAGGGTATATACTATCCAATTGCATATCTGTCCAGAGGGCTCTTTAATTTGCCGTACCACAGGGTTATATGCTCTTGGACCTCCTAATCAGTGTGTATGTGAGGATACTAGGATATATGGATTAACATTATGCGTCTTGGTGTTTGTCAGAAGAGATGTGAAGGGTTCAGAAGAGATCACTGTTATGGGAAACTGGCCAGTGATTCTCAGGTCATAGGCAGAGTAGGGCAGATGGGTTTTGAGATGTATTTCAAGCAGGGGTAGAGGGTTGGTGAGACACAGGGAAATGGCTAGAATGCTTTATATCAGTGGCTCCCAACCTTTCCAGACTACGGAACCCCTTTCAGGAGTATGATTTGTCTTGCATACCCCCAAGTTTCACCTCACTTAAAAACTACTTGCTTACAAAAACAGACAAAAATACACAGACACACTATTACTGAACAATTGCTTACTTTCCCATTTTTACCATATAATTATAAAATAAATCAATTGGAATATAAATATTGTACTTACATTTCAGTGTATAGAATATAGAGTAGTATAAACAAGTCATATGAAATTTTAGTTTGTACTGACATCGCTAGTGCTTTTTATGTAGTGTTATGTTTTTATGTTGTAAAACTAGGCCAATAGCTAGATGAGTTGGGTACCCCTGGAAGACTTCTGCATACTCCCAGTTGGTGTGGTGTCAGTAAAATGTATAATTATGATTATGTTTTTATAAAATTATACAGGAGAATGAGGTCATGCATCTGACACTAGCAGTAGGGGTGCAAGACTGTGACACCACCACTGGTTTGGAGGAAGTTGAGCGTTGCTGGGCTGAGTGCATGGATAAAAAAGGGGTAGAAGAGGCATATACTAGAGCAAAATAGCAAGCAGGGTGAGAAACCGTAAGATAGATTGTATGGACCAAAAAGAGAAGAGCTATAAGGATGAAGGGAACCTTCAAGAAAAATCCCTTGGAGTCTAAATTTTCTTCACATTGAATGGAAGAATTTTATTGATTTTATTGTAGGGAATAGTCTTATGGAAAACCCTAGCAACAAAGCCAGGATGATGACACTATAATTTTGTGGCTCTGTTCCTCTGAGTCATCTATTAATGACTGTCTTTTTAATATACAGGGAAACTCCTAAATTCATGGTGTTGCATTCTGTATTCAGTACTGGGACAGAGGATTGAACATTTAACCTTCCCAGATATCACTTTTAAAAATTAGATTATAGGCCTCGAAGGTTTTGTATTGTTTCCAAAACAAATGAGGACACTAAGGGCCAAATTCTGCAGTCTGTGAGTCTTCCCTAGTAGTTTTGCCTGAATAAAGGCCGCATTAGACCTGAAGCTACTTACTGTAGATTTTTAAAAAGCTACAAGATTTCATAGAAGTGTTGAACAGGAAATACAAGATAATGGAATTACTATCTAATTAGATAATGTATGTAAAGTGTCTTGTATATGAAGTATTATATAAAGACTAAGAATTGTCATTCCTGTATGGTATTTACTCCTAAAAGTCGATTTGGCTGTGTACATTACAACTTTGTATCTTCGTGCCATCTTTAATGCTAAAATGAACTTCATGAATTAATTAGAGGATCTAATTCACCAGAATTTATTACTCTTACTATTATTTATTATTATTTATTGTATTATTATTTTATTATATTTTTATTTCTTTAGCATTAAGCCTCTGTAATTAGCATCTTAAACCCATGTGGTTTTGATGTCATTCAAAGTAAAACCTTCCATTAACTATGTAATATATAATAGGCAGGAGCTAGTTTTGCAAATAGATTCAAAACTGAAACAGGTTCATTTAATGTGATAAGTGATACAGTCTTGCTTGTGAGTTGGTCTGATTCCTTTGGGTTTTAACACAGAGAAAGCTTTGGATATCAACTTGGACAAAAGAGCAGAGGGTTTATTCTTCATTTCCTCACAACATGTTTGAAATATTAATAGGCCATATATTTTATTCCAGTTTCAAAAACAATCACATCAAGCTAATTGTCATGCCACTTTGCTCCTTCGAAGCTGGTAGCCAGACATGTTCTGAATTACATGTGTGAGCTCAACACAGTAAGCCTTCTCCCGAGGCAAGGTTTGAAGCAGGAAACATGGGTACTAATCAACTTCTAATGAATATTTATCAAATTGGTTCCTATCAGGTTTTTGATAAAATGCTATTTTTATTTTATATTTATTTTATATATATATAAGTATTGAAATGTAAATCTCTTAAACTAAACACTCTTGAAGTTGTTTTATCTGAACATTTAGCCTAATGGAAAACATATTGAGATGTACCAAATAAATTATTACTCTCCAATGCAGGTAAATGCAGACTACAGTATTGATATGCATTCTTTTTTTGGAATGCATGCACTGTGGCATAGGCTGGCAGGAACTAGAAACTGTTATTCCTGTAGTAATGGCAACTAGAAATGACAGCCTCCCTTCCCCTAATTATGACGATATGACAGATGATGTGTTTATGCAAGTGCAAAACCTTAATTTTCCACTCCTTTCTCTGGGCTCAATTATACCTCCCACTGCATAGGTGTACTGGGGTAATGAGAGGCCACAGGGAGCCTTTCTTTCCCCCCAACCCTCTGTGTCCCTACATGTATCTAATGTATCTGCAAAGGATACAAGCAACATCTAGTCCCAGCATTTGGACTAACAAGGGGAGCACAGCCAGCAGTGCTGAGGGCATGAGCAGCCTCATTCCAACTCCACCTCCGGATGGTGGGCAGTAGCGCTGGGGGGAGTGCTGATTTCACCTTTGTACCAGGTACAGCAGGGCGTACACCCCAGCTCGTTTTCCCCACCATAAAGTGTCTTTTCCAGCTTTCTGCCTAGAGATTCAGAGCTATCCTCTTCCTTACAAGCATAGCCTCACAAGGCATATTTGAGCTCTCTGTCTTAATGACTCTCCTGACCCTGACCAAGAGCATTTACTAAGAGGTTGAGGTAGATCTGTGAATACCTAATTGGTCTGAATGAAGGCCTTGAGTGCTCAGCCATCCTTTTATATTGCTTTGCTCTATTGCTGCTTCCCCTCACTGATCTAGCTATGTTTATTTGCCGCTGATAGGAGGTACTCAGAGTGCAGAACAGACTTATTTATCCTTTCCTTTCCCATCAGCTCCTTCAGACTTGCTTCTTTACTGAGCTAGATAGTTCTCCCTTTTCTTATAATAATTAGAGCTGGGCCTCAACTGCCAAATTCAGCCTTTCTCAAAGATCAGAGAGGAAGGAAGTTATGTTTGGATCTGCAGCTTAAGTTTGGGCCTGTTTCAAATACAAATGGGTAATGAGGTGTTGCTTTAGCACATCTTTCAGACGCATGTGCTGCAGTGTGCCTGATCTTATGGTGAGACTGCAGTTAATTTCATTAGTCTAAGTGTAATTACATTACACAAAGAGGAAGCAGTCTCAGATTTCATGGCCTGTTCTGTTTTTCCTCCAGTATGCCACAGCCTTCATAAGTCTAGATATTTCTTTTAGTTTGGTTTATATATTAAAATAAATAAATGATTTGATCACTTTCCACAGTGAGCTGTGAATGGTCCAGTGAAGAGTGAGAGACAGGGTGGCTCACGGGTTTAACAGTTGTGCTGCTTACAGCTAGAACCTTTTGTTTTTTCTTCTGTTTGTTTGTTACCTTTTCTGTTCGTCATTGTCAAAATATGGAACATTAGCAAGCATGATTGACTGGAAAGGAATGATATTTCTAATTTTTATGGCACAGGACTGATTAGTTGTGGTTCACTCTCGCACCTTGTGGGGCAATGGTTGTGGTATGTGTTGGGGCTTTGGACTGGAGGCATTAGTGGCTCTCAGGAATCCATTCAGTTTGGTGTTTTATGGAGTAGAAATATATTACAGGTGCTTCTTCCTTTTTCATCTCACTCTTCTAATACATTCTACCCCCTTTTAGGGATGTATTGCACAAATATTTATGTTGTTCACCATGCAGGGACAGCTCTAACTTTTTTGCCGCCCCAAGCAAAAAACCAAAAAAAAAAACGAGCGCCGCCCCACCGAAACAAAAAACAACAACACCCCCCCTGAGCGCCCCGCCAAAACAACCCCCCCGAGCGCTGCGCTGCCCTGCCGAAACAAACCCACCCCTCCCCCGAACACCGCCCCGCCGAAGAGTTAAAAAAAAACCAAACTGAGCGCCGCCCCGCCGCCCCAAGATTGGCCGTCCCGAAGGTGCCGCCCCAAGCACATGCTTGGTCGGCTGGTGCCTGGAGCCGGCCCTGTCACCATGTATGTGTTATATATTTCCTGCCAGATGGAATTCTACTTTCCATGGAAAGCACTATTTGAAGACTCCCACAAGCTTTCTGAAAGGTGTCAAATATTTTTTTTCTCCAAAGTTCTAGTGGACTCGGAATGAAGACTGCGGGGTTTTTTTTATATTGTTTGAATGCTAGTTGTGATTTATTGGCACTTAGGTTTTGCACCAGTTTGGAGCTAGATTCTGAGAGGCGCTGATCACCTGTAACTCCCATTGAAATTAGGGGGAGTTGTGGGCAATCAGATGGTGCTTTGGTGCATCTCAAGAAGTGCCCCTTAATGCTATCTATCATATTACTAGGGGCCAAGTTATGATATCCTTAGACTCCTTAGTCCACGCACAGGCTCATTGACTTGAATGGAACTGCTCTTTGAGTAAGATGAATTTTGTCAGGAATAAGTGTATCAAAATCTGTCCCCAGGCGATTATAGTAAATATCTATCCATCGATATGTATGCATGCATGTTTGTGCTAATTGATAT
Organism: Chelydra serpentina; assembly: GCA_037349315.1. Lineage (NCBI taxonomy): Eukaryota > Metazoa > Chordata > Testudines > Chelydridae > Chelydra > Chelydra serpentina. The sequence goes on from JBAIAC010000026.1 coordinate 29,620,880, forward strand.
TGGACTGCTGTGAGAAGAAAGGTATTGTTAAATTTATATTAAAGAAATACTAACTTTTTTTTTTAAATCACTAACAGGCTTGTAAAAACCCACCCTTATCTTTTCTGTCTGTTTGCATTCTAGGGTGTTAGGAATCAGCGACTTGGGTAGTTAGTGCTCCCAGTGGTTGTTAATTATTAATGAAGACTATTGTGCAAATACCAGAGCAATAAAAAAAAAAGTTCTAATGTCTTTATCCCTAGCCTTCAGCCATATTATCGAAGGCTATGGTTGTATCAGAGCTCATAAGCTAAGCATAGCTGGCTTGGTCAGTACTTGGTTTGCAGCTGTCCCAGGAACATCAAGATGTTATGAGTAGCATCTGTGGCTGGTTCAGTAGGTAGAATTCTTTCTCAGTCAGTACTGATCTAAAACCCAGATCTTGACTACATATGATCATTTGAGATCCCATTGCCTGTTTGCAAAAAATGGGGTTACCGGCTGGAGTGTTCTAGCCAAATTCCAGTTTAGGTTATTGCATTTAGTCTATCAAATTTCCCCCCTGAAGTTTGTGCTGGATAAGGCATGCATCATTTCAGAGGACAAATCTTATTACATTAATGCATTCCCCCCTTTATTTCTCAGGATTCTTGAGAGAAGTTTGCACTTGTGATGGTGACTCACAAAATATGTGAGTTCAAGCCAACAGTCTACCAGGTAGAATCAACTCCACTTAGGGCTGGTCTACACTAACCCCCCAATTCGAACTAAGATACGCAACTTCAGCTACGTGAATAACGTAGCTGAAGTCGAACTATCTTAGTTCGAATGAAAAGGTACTTATCCGGAGTCCACACACAGCGCGCAGGCTCCCCCGTTGACTCCGCCTACTCCGGTCGTCGAGCTGGATTACCAGCGTCGACGGGGGAGCACTTCCTGGTTCGATTTATCGCGTCTAGACAAGACGCGATAAATCGAACCCAGAAGATCGATCCAGCGCCTCCGATCTATCCGGTAAGTGTAGACTAGCCCTTAGACTTTGTTTTAAGGACAGGCAGCTTTAGGCAGCTACTTTTAAGGAAAGAGAAGAGTTCTTCATTTTGGTACATTTGTGACGTTTTTGAAGAGAATAGATTTCAAAGGTTTTTTAATTCATGTTTCTCATTGAAAAAATAGGAATATTTCACATAATATTTATTTCCCTAGACTGAGAGCAGAAGCACAAATGCTGCAACATTTGAACATTTCTGTCCACATTCATTTATATATTTTAAAAAGATATTCCCCTCCTCCCCCTGAGCTCCAAACAGTGGAGCGACATGCAAGTCTAGGTTTGGTATGTGCACCAGTGCTATGACTGCACCATTGTAATGAAGATGAAATGACTGTAATGATGACCTTTCTGTGCCTTTGTCTATACCATGCCCTTCTCTTTAACTGAACACCTTTCAAATGAACATGTTCTGAACTCTTGAACTGTTCATTCTGTTCACTGAGCTTATTGCTCAATCTGCAGTTTATCATTATGTGTCTCCAAAGACTTTGTTTCCTTATATTTGACATCTAGATGGAATTTTTCATAACCTTTTACTAGTCATAAATTGGATTGTTAAGGGGCTAAATTAATCCTCTTTTTATACTAACATCTGATTTTTAAAGCCCTAATTTAGAGAGTTTTCTTTATTTCTTTGTTATGCTTTAAACTGCAAGAACGAAAAACTAAAATATATCATAAGATTCTGTATTGATGGAAGTATTTATTTCTGCTCATTTCGTGTGGAATAGTACCTATGAGGTACACTTGAAAAGTTGCTTGGTCATATTTTTTCTGTATTACTATTTCTTCCCTTCTGTCTAAATAGCTGCTCTTGAGAATGAGCCAAAGCAGTGTGTTGCCAAATAAGTGGGATAACGGTAAAAGTGAAAAGATTGTAGAAGAATGTGTACTTTCCCTGTCCCATTGGGAAAGGAAATAGGAAACATGACTTACTGCTTGCAAAAAATTACTAGTGTATGTTGGTTACATCCTAGGTTTCACTCCCTTTAGGAGTGAGATATCAATACCGGCTGTTTACATACTCTGTTCACCAGCCAGCACTTCATGTGAAAACACAGAGTTCAATGTACTTTTGAAGGAGTTTTTTGTGTTATATGAGTGATATAGTAGGCAATCTCCTTATTTTTGATTTGTTCATACAATTTTAAAGAGGCAGTTGAATGAAAACTAAGGACAACATTTTACACCATAAAATATGTGATGAATATAAACGCCATAACGTCTGGTGTCCAGGAAATCACCATGTTGTTCTTGATTAAAATATTGCCAAGAGCTTCAAAGTATCTTTATTAGTAAAGTACATTGGTGAATAATTGGAAGTTTTAGTATTAAAAGCACTTTGGAATACATATAGTGCAACAAAACAGTTTGCCATAAATAACTTACACATAATTTTTAGCTTCATTTCTGTAAAAAGGTTGAGACTTGCCAGACTGGTAATAGAAGATGAAAAATCTTGAGGTATTCTTTGACCTCCTTCATGACCCTGCCTCCCTAAACTCCACCAGTGACTTGAACTCTGACTTTGAGAACAGTGAGACATAATTCTTCATCCTACTGTCATAAAAACCCCACATTCTGGTCTAGACAATTTTTTTTTCCCTTTTTGCCTATTGTCAACTAGCATTATACATAAAGGGTGAGGCTTTCAAAAGCTATGTGCCCACTGAAGTCAATGGAAAAACTCCCAGTGGAGTGAAGCCAACACTGTATATTTTTGAAAATCTCACCCACAAAACAATGAAATATAAGCTTTTATATATATTTTATATATAATTAGCTCAACTTTCCAACATGAGCAGCATTAATTAGAAGTGCCAATATTATTTTTAGGTAGTACTAACCATATGATCACTGAATAAAATCAGTGGGAATAGCTATTAAGAAGGTGGAAACAAAGCAAATGAAATTATGTGAGGACAGGAAAATGTTCCTCATTTGTCTCTTCCTCTGAAGCCATTTCGTCCATTGTTCTGCACCCTATTTGCAATATGATGCATGTGTCATTTGTAAACAGTCATAAATTCTTGCCAGCACTTAAGAACAACAGCCCTACAATGCAAGAAAAACCATATATACCAAGCTGATAAAAATAATTAGGAGCCTGGAAAAATTCTCACATGGAGAAAGATTGAAAAAGACTGGGATTGCTTACATTCAGGGCCGGCTCTGTTTTTGCCGCCCCAAGTAAAAAAACAAAAACAAAACCCCAAACACCCCCCCCCAAACCAACCCCAACCCCCCACCAACGCCCACCAAAACAAACCTCCCCCCGCCTCGGGGAGGGCGGGGAGGCTGGCGCGTTTGCTGCCCCGGACGGGGCGCCTGTCGAGGAGGGCCGGGTGCCCGCGGCCCCGCTGCTCTGGCCGGAGCGCCGGTGGGGAGGGCGACCTGCCTGCTGCCCCGGCGGCCAGCGGGGAGTGGGCCCTGGTGGGGAGGGCAGGGCGGAATGCCCGCCCCCTGCCCGGAGCGGAAGAGTTTTGTTTTTTTTTAAACAAAAAAAACCAAAAACCCTGAGCGCCGCCCCTCCTGCAGGTGCCGCCCCAAGCACATGCTTGGTGGACTGGTGGCTGGAGCCGGCCCTGCTTACATTAGAAAGGAAATTGAACATTATGAGGTTTTCAAAATAGTGAATGGTATAGAGATTATGAATCGGGGAAGTCTCATAATACCAGGAATTGGAAGGTGGCAAATTCAAAATATCTAAAAGGAAAAAAATTCACAAAGTGTACAGTTAGTCTGTGGGACTTATTGCCACATGATATAATTAAAGAATGTAGTAGGATTCATAAAGGGATTAGGCAATCATAAGAATAATAAGCATATCCAGAGTAAAATAGTAAATAATGGAAAAACACCATACATTCCTAGAAAGGATTTAAATCATCATGCTTCAAGGCAGAAGACAAATTCACATTACACAGTTAATTAAAGATTCCTTATAATTCCTCTGAAGTACCTGGTGCTGGCCACATTCAGAGACAGGATAGTGGTTTAGCCAATGTTTCTCAACAATTGATCCATGGATCGGTGCCAGTCCCTGAGATTTCCCTGACACAGTTTAGAAAGGCAATAAGCCAGTCCCTGGTATCAAAAAGGTTGAGAAACACTGAGCTAGACCACTGGTCTAAACCAGTATAACAAGTCCCATCTTCCTCTGTTCATATTAATAATACCAAGAACAGTTGGTATTTTTGCTGAAATGCTCGTTAATTCATAATAGACTGCTGTCAATTTCCTGCAGGCCAGGAGATTATTACTGTTGTATCAAGAAATTATTTCTCACACAAAAGCTTGCATTAAGACACATGCTCTTCAGTTCTAAAACAATAGGAGGCCTGTCATATTACTAATATGAAACTAACTGACATCAAGGCAGTGTTTTTGCTGTTCACTACTTCCAGAGCAGCTTAATTTAGGTGGAAAGTTTAATCAAACTCAAGCTTAGAAGTTAGTTTTGATTTGCAACAGAACACAGTGGGTGTTCATAGCATATGTTCCTCTTTAATCCTTCAAAGAGCTTGCAGGGAATATCAGGCAGCATGTGATGAAATAATGTAGAGCGGCACTATTAACAATTTAAAATGGTTTATATGGATGATTATACTTTGTGCATTTTGGCTCACTTTGTTTCTGTGGGCTAGATTGTTCCTGTTCCTGTGCAGGTACACGAGGTTGGGAAGAGAGTGCAAAGACTTCCCCTCCCTCTCTTGTGCAGGAATGAGATACAGTCTAGGCCTTTGTATTCTTAGAACATAAAGGAGGGATGCTCCATTCACAGATGAGGTAGAAAGGGGCAGCACTAGCGCTGTGTGGAGGGATTTGGGGAAGCCATAGTGCATCCTATAGAAGAGTGCTGCAAAAGTCACTGCTGTACATTTCTCCAGTGGTCCCACAGTCATTGTGCTTGTCTAGACACAATACTTCAAGGAACTACGACAGGCTTACATTCCTTCTGCTCCACTCTCCGACCCCTAATGTGGGCAGTGTCTTAAAGCTGTAATTTCCATCTTCTAGCAAAAGGATCTCTGTTTTTACACATTTGTCGCTGGGTATTTTGTGATTCTGTTTAGTGAGTGGCCTTCTAACTAAATGCAGTGTGTCTCGTATAGCATTGAACTAGAAGCAAGTGTGTTCGAGTGCCTCTGAAAGGGGAAAGACATACACCTCTTAAATCATCCCTCTTGGCAGCACACTTATGCTGATCAGGCTGATTATTATTTAGCATCTTTCATTTATATTGTGGTAGTACCTAAAGGCCTCACCCAAGGAGGGCCCTCATTGTGTCACGTGCTGTACAAACATGTCATAAGTAAGTTCTGCTCCAAGGAGGTTCCAGGCTAAAAGTCAAAATATAATAGGTGGATAAGAAAAAACAAGGAAGCCAGTGGGTGCGAGGGATAGGATAATAAATGTAATAGAATGTTTTAGTATAGACTAGCTGTGTGCACAGTTCATCAAGTATTGTAGCATCAGTCGGAACTCATCACTTTCCTGGCCATTATCACATGGCAACTCTCTTCAGTACAGGAATATGATTACAAAAAATTAAAGGAAAGAATAAGTACACATTGTGAGAAATTATAAATATCTACCTATCTAAGGTACTTATATGATCCCATAACCGTAGCATTTGGGTGCTTCATAATCTTTAACGTATTGTATCCTCACAAACTGCTATTATCCCCATTTTACAGATTGGGAACTGAGGCACAAAGAGACTAAGTGACTTTCCCAAGGTCTCATAGGAGGTGTTTGGGTCCCTGAGTTCCAGGCTAACCAACAGGCCTTCCTCTTTTCCCTCATGTACATTACCATGTTTTGTATCTAGATGTTGTGTTTTTGAGGAATAGACTATTTTATCACGTGCCCAGTCCTCTTTCCTCCTCCAAGATAAGCAGCTCAAACATATACTGTGACTTTAATTACGTTTATCAAACTTTTATTCCATTTGATGGTGCTATCTTGGACAATTGTGCAGCTGCATCTACATGTCAAGTGCAAATATTATTGGACTTCTTCAGAAGTTTACTGAACAACAGTCAACTTCCCTTGGGGCACAGTAATCCAGCAAATACACTTTTGTCCTCATGGGTGGATGTGCCTGGGGACTGTGTGGCTGTGATTATTACACATGCAGGAAGCATTCAGAGCTCAGGAGACTGTAAAGTACTTCCAGTGCATATTTAAAAGACAACTGTGCTGTGTAGTTTTAAATCCCTATACCATGACATTTAAAGTGCACTTCCAATATTTCCTGCATTAACCTCTCCAAAAAATGTTCAAAATGTCTTCTTTCAGTCTGCGTTTCCTTCTTCTGAACAACAAAAAATTTAAAAAATGAAATTCTGGAAACTGCAGTCCCCTCTGTATCCGAAGAACAAGTACAACACGGAAAGGACATACTGGGTGTAATTCTATGGCCTGTGTTGTGTAGAAGGTCAGTGTTGTGTAGATTATCACAATGGTCCCTTCTCGCCTTAACATCTATAAATCTATGACGCTTAGTGTAAGCTTCTCAGCACAGCAATTTAGTTCTGAGCTGAAGAGGTGAGAGGGTAAGGTCTCCATGCCCAGTCAGGCCCTGGTTGGCTTGCTGAGTCTGCCAAGGAGGATTACCAGTTACGGTAGTGATTTCTGTGATGTGGAAACCTGTCCATTAAGAATTTGGTTAAGACTACAACTCATTTCACAGAGACCAACATGCATCTGCTAGATTGCAATCTCTTTAGGTCACTGTCAATTAATGGCATATTCTAGCTAATAACGGGGAGGCGAAGGTCTCTGCCTCTGTACCAGTCCCATAAACTATATAACTCCTATCATTTTTTTTAGTTTTTACACAAAGAAGTAGTCCTTTAGTGTATCTAAAAGCAAACTATTCAGTATATTACTTTCATTTGCAGTCTTCAATTGTATATACAGCTAGATTTATTCTAGTGTTAGATTTATTCTTTTCACTTTTGTCATCTCTTCTTCATGGTTCTCTCTGACTATGCAGAAAATCAGTACATTCCTGTGATTATCTTATTCCTTGTATTATCATCCATTCCAAGGGTAGGAGGAAGAGATCAGGCTGGAAGTCTGTGTCCGGTGAGAAGGATGAGAGAGTACTAAAAGAAAGGAAAGGAGTGGGGAGAAGCGATAGCTTGGTCTTACTAAATGTTTTCTTTGAAGAAATCTGTAAGATCCTTCACAGAGATCAAGCTCGCCATATGCACCCACCTCTCTCTCTCTCGTTCCCCATCTCCCCCAGATGGCTTGATTCATAAACTATATATTGCTCTGCTTGCACATTATAGTGGTTCCCACAGTTTTAGATCTCCATTTTATTCTGACTACAAAAATCCACATCAGATACATCAGAATTAAATTGACCAGTTCACTGAAGGCTACACACATCCCCAATTCACTCTATGATAATCACATACAAAACTTGGGATAGAGAAATACAGTTACTAATGGCTTTTCGCACACAGACATTCAATATTTTGTTGGAGGCTGCCTAGAATGTATGCATTTCAAAACCCTTTAACTTAAACATCTTCAATACTTGACATAAAAGCTTACCCTTCACCCTGGCTTTTTTTTAATTGTTTCAGTGTTCAATAATTTTTTCACACCTACTTATTTATTTTATTTCTCTTGTGAATGATATACTCAAAATATACTCATTTACAGTATATAGAGTGCAGGAGTTATATGCTGAGAGAGATTGGCATAGCAATACTGAAACTGAAGCAGGGCATTGCTATGGGAATAAGCAAGAGGCTTGAATGGTGGTGGGAATTCTTAATCCAACCTTTAGGTTGGAAATGGGTAGTGTTGCACTATCTTTATATCATGCATGCATTCTGTTACACAAGGTGAATCCCTTGCTGGCCTTTTAAAGGCTTTCTGTCCTTTTTGTGCCACTGTAATGGTGCAACGGGGATGGAGTTGGAGCTAGAATCTGTCCTACTGGGTTTTTGTGGGGTTAAGCATTGACCTAGTCTGTGGCTCACCCATTAGTGGGGCTATCTTTGTTTTTTTTATGCGCTGGCCTTGGTATTAAGGGATTACAGGTAGGGGGATCCTTTATACTTCATTTAGAGGAAGCTGGTGTCTGGTTGGTTAGTTTTGTGATCCTTTTCCCATCTTCTCACACAAAATTGCTGTGTCCTGTTTGTGTCAGTTTGGTTTGTCTTTTATGCATACATATATTCAACTAAATTATTTTGTGTAATAACTATAATGTTAATGGAACTGTATGTTATGGTTGACTTAAGGTTTGTCAGTTTGAAAATAAACATCTTGCCTTCATCTCGACATTTGCCTTTCAGCATCCCTCCGTTAAGCTGTCACACACTATAACTTCATTAACATCACCATTTAATTGTAAGTTACTGTGCAACTGTTTTTTTGTAGGAAAGCCTTGCATACTGACTGAATAATTGTAATCTACATGGTCTCCAAATCTGTTTTTTATAATGGAAATACTAAGCAATGGGGTCAACTCATCCTTAAATACCGCAGCATTACTGGTGCCACTATAATAAAGATGCAAAAAGATATTTTTCAAAGTTAGAATAAAGTGGGAGAGTAAATTTTAGCCACATCATTACTGTGCTCTGTATGTGTAGCATTGAGATGTACTACATCTGTAATTGGGAAATGTTTCAATTATTAAAAGAGGGACAATGTAACCTCTATAAAACTGAAGATGGAATTAAAATCTACATGCTAATAGCTTTGCTGCCAGTCACAAATGGATTTGTTCTTCACATCTTGGATACATACAGCTTATTTCAAAATAAATTCTAGGTAACATTCAACCTGATTGAATCTGCTGAAGCTCTGTTAATATATTTGTTCAACTCACTTGCACTCAAAAGCTTTTAGACAGAATATCACTTTTTCATATTATTCATGGTAATGTAATTCCCGCCTTTAATCTCTTCAGGATTTCACATTAAGTCATGATATGTAGTTCAGGGGAATTTGGATCATCCATTAATCATAGTATCTGTACTTTTGTGTGTCTACTTTTTGTCCATCTCTTAAATCAGTCACTTGGTAATGGCAGAACTATGAGGATACTCAAACTTTTGATTGAGGAGACCTTATTTATTAAACCTGTCTTCTGTTACAATGTGCACAGACTAATGCAATACACTGTACATTGAAAATAAAGCTGAAACAAAATTAGCATAATCACTAAGTATGATGTCTTTAATGTTTCCTACCGAAAGCCAAGTATATTAAGTAATGACTTATGTGCAGTTGAATAATTAGCTAGAGGTACCTCGACTAATATGAAGGACCACAAGTCAGCAATTCTAGTTTGCGTCTTCATGTAATTAAAGACTGTATATTGTGTGACAAAGTTCCTCCTCTATCTTGGTGGGTCCTGCGCTTATTGGCGGATTTTGCTTGCCTCAGAGATCTTCCCCTCTGGTAGAACCCACAGTCCAGGTTAACTCCTCCTGTGTCTGATCAGGAGTTGGGAGTTTTGGGGGAAACCCAGGCCCGCCCTCTACTCCGGGTTCCAGCCCAGGGCCCTGTGGGCTGCAGCTGTTTAGAGTGCCTCCTGAAACAACTGCATGACAGCTACAACTCCCTGGGCTACTTCCCCATGGACTCCTCCCAACACCTTCTTTATCCTCACCAGGATCTTCCAGCAGTACGCCTTCTCACTCTCAGCTCCTAGTGCCTCTTGCTCCCAGCTCCTCGCACGCAACCTCCTTCCACAGCTCCTGACATCCCCCCCCTCACTGACTAACTGGGAGGCTTTTAACTAGTTCCAGCCAGCCCTTGATTGGCTTCAGGTGTCCCAATCAATCTAGCCATCTCCACTGCTTTTTCTAGAAGGATCTTAATTGGCCCCAGGTGTCTTGATTAACCTGGAGCAACTGCCATTTGGGTTAACAAGGTATCAGGGATTTGTTTAGCCTGGGGCTAACATACTGGTTCCTCACCACTTTCCTATAGCCATCTGGCCTTGCCCCATCACACTTGCATATGCACAAGGGAGCCAAATTAAGGTTTTAATTACAACTTTAATTGTGGCATTTCCTAATTTTTGAGTGTTTGACTTTGCAACCGTAACATTCCTTTAATTTAGGGTACGTCTATACTTACTTCCTGGTTCGTCGGGAAACAATCGATGTTCTGGGATCGATTTATCGCGTCTTGTCTAGACGTGATAAATTGATCCCAGAAGTGCTCGCCGTCGACACCGGTACTCCTGCTCCGCGAGAGGAGTACGCGGAGTTGACGGTGGAGCCTGCCTGCTGCGGTGTGGACCCACGGTTAGTACCTTTTAGTTCAAATTAAGATACTTCGACTTCAGCTACGTCATTCACGTAGCTGAAGTTGCGTATCTTAGTTCGAACCGGGGGGTTAGTGTGGACCAGCCCTTAGGGCATGAGTATGTGTGTTTTAAAAACCTAGCAGGGCTGATGGGGGGATAGAAGTTCCACTTATTGACACCCACATGGGTTATTAACAGGGTTGGAACTTGGCCATTTGAGATGAAGAAGTAACTGATGGCAGTAGTAGTTTGTCTTCCTGTATGTGAACCAGCAACTAGAGGGGGATGAGATACACACTTTGCAAGTGGGTTTTATAGTTATTTGCTGACAGTAGAATATTGAGACTTGGCAATCTTGGGTTCCATTCCAGGTTCTCCAGGGAGTGTGTTCTGGCGGGATCACATCCTTATTTTCCTCCTCTGCAAGCCTGCCCACTTTTGCCACTGTCTTTTCCCCTAGTCTCCATCTCCCATCCCCCACCGCACCCCCCCTGGGCTGGTCATTCCAGTCTCAGTATATTTGCTTAGCTGGTGCCAATCTCCTCCCAGATTCCCAGTCCTGATCTTTTCCACCAGGCTCTTTCTCCCAATCTACTCCCTTCCTCCTCTCCCCCTTTTTGCCCAGGCCTGGCTCTTGTCCTGTCTGCACTCCAGTCAGTTTGCCTTCTCTAACAAAATCCCTGGGAATCAGCCGCGGAGTATTGGGACAGGAGAGACTTTCTCCTTGCTCTCAGTTTCTGTTCCCTGTGTCACAGCGACCCGCAGGAGTTGGGAGAAGCAATTGCAGGGAAACTCCTATTTGGCCCCTGTCATCTTGGGCTGGAGCTCCAACAAGTCTCTCGTGAACATATGTAAAGTGACACTTTCCAAAGGCTTGTAACTTGGACAACATTGTACAGAATTTCATGTGTCCCTCACATAAAGGCAACCCCTCTGCGAAACTTCAAGGCCCTGTTCCCAAGCATGGGCTTGCAACAGCTTCTCCACAAAACACTTGTAGAAAATGTATTTAACATTGCAAAACAATGTATTTTCCCCTAATCTCCGCCTCAGAAATGGCTGAACCATTTTGCTGATTTATTTTGTTTTAAGTTCAGTCTGTGGCAGACTCCCGAAATCAAAAATTTGCACGCAACTGGTTAAAGTTTGGCAAAGTTATGAGAAACTGAATCCGGTGCCTTATAAAAGGAAGTGTGCGGCAACCTGAACTACAGGTAGTGCTATTAGCTTCACCTATAACAGTGACTTTACGTTAAAAGGTGGGTAGAAATGATACCATCACTTTTTTTAACTGGCAACTCTTTACTTACTGGGTTTTGGCATCCTTGAACCATTACTGAGCTTGAAAATTTGCACACCTACGCTGGTTTGTTTTTCTAAGAGAATTATCAATGCGAAATGTAAAAATAAACAAACAATTTGTACCTTTGTTTTAAGGTTATGAATATATAGTTCCGGCAAATGATATTTTAGCAGCCAAAGTTTCTAATTGAGTCAGACTTCTAATATTTATGTTCAGTGTATGCTGTAAATTGAGAACAAAAATCGCTCAGAGTATAACCATCGATCATGCTGCTTGTGATATTTATGCATTGAAATTGGCCTAATGGTGAATTACTGTATTCTTCACGATATTAAATGAAAAATGGGCATCATACAGTTATTTCAGTATGAGTGGATGAAGATATGGACACACAAGAGGATTGACAATTAAAGACACTAACCCCCCTACTTATATTGAAAGCAAAGCTATATGTAAATTTAGCTTTTGATTAGAGCTGGATTAGTTTAACCCCGGTTGTACAAATGGTTACAGATTTTTTACCATTTAGACAAACAACTTCTCACTGTAAACTATAATATGATTTATATGAATCCATCTGCCTCCATAAAGGTTTGCCCCGAGCATCTGCATTTTCTGTTGCCTCTGAATCATAATGAATAAGAACTTTGAAAGTTTTTTAAAATCCACAAGCGTGATTCTATTTATATTTTGATACAGTTTATTATAACATAAATCCACTTCCAATATTTACTGTTAGCCATGCAGGGAAAGTAGCTTCTCTGCTTATTTTCTTGTACAGCTACTAGTAACCAAAAAAGCAACTGGTAGGTTCTGGTAATCCAAGCACATAGTGTACATGAGACAGCAGCATAATTCACCTGCTGAGAGTAGGTCATTAACATCATTCATAAACATTGCATGTGTGCAGAGACCTATCTGTGTGCCATGTATCTATGCTTTAACACCCTAAGTCAAATTCTGTTTTGACCTTTACCCTGTGCAAGCCCAATGACATAGAGTATGCACCAGGGCAGATTTGGAATCCTGGGGCCTGATTCTGAAAAAAGTGAAAAACATAAGAATGGCCATATTGGACCAGACCAATGGTCCACCTAGCCCAGTGGTGGGCAACCTGTGGCTGGCAGGCTGCATGTGGCCCATTGGGGTAATCTGATTGCGGGCTGCGAGACATTTTGCTGACGTTGACCATCCTCAGGCGCAGCCTCCCTGTAGCAAGGCAGTGTGGTTCCCTGCTGCCCCGGAGAGGGACGAACCTCTCTGGATACCAAAGTGGACGGAGCCCGTGAATCCTGTGCCTGCCCCCCAGAGGTCAAGGAAGTATAAAAGCCCAACCCCAGAGCTCACTAGGAAAACAGCTGCCGGAGAGGCCAGTGCCTGTGACCTAGCTCCTGGTTGGGAGACCCCAGCAATCGGCGGCCGACCCGAGGACTGGCCGTACCGGCCGATGCCTGATGCCGACCAGAGCCCAGAGGAGCTGTCAAGCCTACCCCTTGCAAGTTACCCGGAGGAGTTGCCAAGCCTACCCCTCGCCAGCTACCCTGAGGAGCTGCCAAGCCTGCCCCTCGCCAGTTACCCTGAGGAGCCCATGGTGCTTGACCCCTTGGAGGACACCGTCCGGACCCAGGTACCTCTAGACGGGGAGTTAGGAAGTAGCCCGGGGGCAGCCGATCCTAGTCTGGCTGCAGCACTGCCAGAGCCTATGTCGGTGTGTTGTGGCCAGGATCCCCACTGATGCAGCAGCAGCTCTTCTGCCTCTGCCAGGGCCCCTGCGTCCCCCCTGCCACCCAGCTTGTGGGTGACAGTATCCCCCTCTCCCATGCCCTTCGGAGCCAGGGGCCTGGGCTTGCTGTTTACCTGTTTGCTCAGGCCCTGCCTGAGGGCTTGAGCCATAGACTCACTACTACCCGCCGACTGGGTGTGCATAACTGTTTTGTTTTGACTCTACTGCTGCGATGCGAGAATCCCGCGGCCAGGCTAATTCCCCAACATAACTGAAAGGACGTAGCTAGGCAGTGTGGTTCCCGCCACCCCGGAGAGGGACAAGCCCCGGCAAAACTCCTCTACACTCCCGCAGCTGCCTGTGGCCGCGGTTCGCCGTTCCCAGCCAGTGGGAGCTGCGGGAAGCGGCGGGCTGCAGGAATGTGCTGGCTGCTGCTTCCCATTGGCCGGGAACGGCGAACCGCGGCCACTGGGAGCTGCAGGGGGAAGTGCCTGTGGACAGTCAACATCAGCAAAATGTCTCACAGCCTGCAATCAGATTACCCTGATGGGCCACAGGTTGCCCACCACTGATCTAGCCGAATATCCTCTCTCCGAGAGTGGCCAGTGCCAGATGCTTCAGAAGGAAGTAACAGAACAGGGCATTTTTGAGTGATCCATCCCCTGCGGTCCAGTCCCAGCTTCTGGATGTTGGAAATTTAGACATCTGGTACATTGGATTGCATCCCTGACCATCTTGGATAATAGCCATTGATGAACCTATCCTCCCTGACCTCATCTAATACTTTTTTGAACCCAGTTATACTTTTGGCCTTCGCAACATCCCATGGCAACAAGTTCCACAGATTGACTGGGCTTTGTGTGAAGAAATACTTCATTATGTTTGTTTTAAACCTGCAGCCTATTAATTTCATTGGGTGACCTCTGGTTCTTGTATTATGTGAAAGGAAATAACACTTCCCTGTTCACTTTCTCCATGCCATTTATTATTTTATAGACCTCTATCATATTCCCCCTTAGCTGTCTCTTTTCTAAAATGAAAAGCCCCAGTCATAATCTTTTTAATCTTGCCTCATATGGAAGCTGTTCCATACCCCTAAGAGTTTTGTTGCCTTCTCTTTGCCTTTTCTGATTCTAATATATCTTCTCTGAGATGGGACTGTATGCAGTACTCAAGGTGTGAGCACACCATGGATTTGTAATGACATTATGATATTTACTGTTTTATTATCTATCCTTTTCCTAATGGCTTCTAACATGCTGTTTGCTTTTTTGACTGCTGCTGCACATTGAGTGGATGTTTTCAGAGAACTATCGACAATGACTCCAAGATCTTTCTTGAGTGGCAACAACTAATTTATACCCCATCATTTTGTAGGTATAGTTGGGATACCCATAAGTAATTGTGCAGAAAAGCGGGGAGGTGGGACAGACTAGAAAGTCTAAAGAAAACTGTGGCAAGTAGAGAATTATCTTTAGAATTAAAATCATATCACAAATTGGCAAAATTTCTAATATATCCATTTTGTAGTGATGACTTCAGAAGTATCCATTGTGAAAACAGAGCTGCTAAAAGATTTAAAATAACTCATCTATTCCACATAACCAAGGGTCAGTTCAGGAGATCTGGGTTAAAATCTTGGCTTTGCCATAGATTTCCTCCATGTTCCTGGGCAAGTCAGTTTCCCTTATGTAATAATATTTCCCAATGTCAAATGGATGTTGTGAGACTCAACTCATCAGCATTTTAAGTGATGATTAGATCCTACGGTCTAATACATACATGCAAATATATAAAGACAGCTTACAACTGCCTGCGTCCACTAGAGTTTAAGAGATAAAGAAACCAAAATTAAATTATTTTCATGCCTCCCATAGAAGACCTGGAGTGATTCCTTCCTTTCCAAACTCCGTGCAAACTCCTCCTACAGAGCCATCTGGGTACCGCTCTGCTGCGATAAAAGACCTGCAATTTGACTGGCAAGGTCAGCTGACTTGGGCTTGCAGGGCCATAAAATTGCAGTGTAGACATTCGGGCTTGGGCTGGAGCGCGGCATCTTCTCCGAGCCTATGTTCTAGCCCAAGCCCAAATGTCTTTACTGCAGTTTTTAGGCCCACAAACCCAAGTCAGCTGATCCAGGCCAGCCATACCCATGCTGCGGGTCTTTTGTCTCAGTGGAGACATACACTCTCTTATTCAGGCTTTGTTCAGTGAGGAAAGGTTTGGGTCAAAATGACTTGAGGGACAAATTCATTTGTTTCTTTTTGTTTCTCTTTGTAGATTTACATACTGCATGCTCTCTGTATTTCACACTGAGTTTAAGTATAGAAATGAAGGTGCCTCTTAGCTACACTCTTGTGAAATAAGAAAGTGTATTAGGTTGAACTCCCTGTTTTCTATGATGCATATTACAATACAGGTTTGATTTGTTTCATATATATTGACATGCTCAATGTGAGATGTTTAGTTTTACAATGTGATTTTCAGTTTTAGTTAATGTGCTTTGCAATTCTTTTAATAGTAGCATCACCAAGTATACTAAAGGTGATATTTTACAGTACACTATTCAATCATTGGACCAAAATATGTTACTGATTAGAAAATAGCAGTATCAAATCCAAGTAAAATTTGCTCTTTGGCTTATCAGATAAATGTCATAACTTTACAAATTTGCATTTATAACTTTCTTAGCCTCAGCATGTTAACCACAGACATTAAATATGAGAGAAGTTTGAAAGTGTCTTAATGTGTTTTATAATATATCCTACAGCATTATAATCAAGCCAATCAAAAAATGTATTAGTGTGATGTTCTTTATTACAGTGAAGAGTCAAGAAATGGAAATGTGACATCCTATTATTATGAACTACACTCTACATGAAGGAAATAACTGAAACCTTGTAAGTGGTCCCCGTTATAGTTGATTTTTTTCCTCTAAATCAAACACATGAATATAAGATGACATTTCACTGTACTTTCTAGTAACACATGAGAAAAATATTGGTTGTGGGAAACTATTTTGAATAATGTCAGTAATTCTTTTCTATTACATTATATCTGTAGCATCCTATTTTATCTAACTTTTCAGATTTACAACAGGATATTTGTAATTTGGCAACAGTCTTGCTTATGAAATACAAGGAACAGATTCACCATGACAGTGAAGAAGAAGAAAAAGAAGAAGAAGAAAATAGTACAGTAACATAACTCCATGAGCCAGAGGTCCAGCCAAACTGTGGCTATTAATCATCACCGTCCATTATTTACTGAGGATTCATTCATTGTTCCACAAAGGTATCTAGAGGGTCAATTAGAGACAACAGACAGGATTTTTCAAAGACACAAGAGGGTCAATTAAGCCCTCCTTGTAATTTTCTGCTTTAACAGCAAATGCCAGCCTATCATACAACAGATACAAGGGAGTTTAGAAATAAACAAGGTGCTTCTTTGTATTTACTTATTTATTTTAAATGAAGTCAGTTGGCTGCTGGTAGCACAAGGTTTACTGCCGGGCCATGGTCAAAGCAACGGGAGGATTTTAGCATTGCAAATGGTAAAGAGCAAAGTTCTTTTTAGGGTCGGGACACCCTAAGCAATCAGGGAATTTCTAAGATGAAATGGTCTGTTCCCATCACAGAGGTGAATAATTTATCTCGGGGAGGGTCTTGACTACAGCTCAGCTGCTAAGCACCGCTGTAATACCACTATGAGGCGTGAAGTAAATTGTTACCTGTAATCATTTGACGTAGATAGTTGAAATGCTACGTGAATGGTACGTTCAAATCTCAAATAATTTTCTAGCAGAGATTATAAATATATATGAACATCTTACTATTAAAAAAACTGCAGATGTGTTTAGTAAACGTAGAATAATTGTGCAACATTGTATCTTACATACATATTACCTTTCATCCAAGGATCAGACAGGTACTGATTATTTAAGCTTCGCATCACCTCTGAGCACAGAGAGGTGAAATGACTTGATCAAAGTTGCACAGTGGTGAGTGGCAGAATAGTATTAGGACAGTCCAGAACTTGGGAATCTCTCCCCTGCCTTAGCTTCTAAACATTCTCACTTGTTTTCTCTTTGTCTGGAAATATTCCTTCCAAACGGTCAAGATTTACTCTGTAATATGAATATTGGTTAACATCCATATGAGAATAACTGCACTCAAGTTGTTTCTTTTGCTGTTTTTTTTTTTAAATTGAGTTGAGTATTAATGCCTGGTGTGCTGTTCCATACAATGCTAAAAGATTTGGAGGAGGTTTCCCCTGTAAACTTTCATTCAATTATACTCTTACTCTATGTAGCTCTTTATAAAATCTATCTTAACTGAAAATAGTGTCCCTAATATGGCGTGTCAGTCTTGTAAAGATTTTAATCTTTTACAACGGAGTTTTAGAATTTCTGAGGATTTGATGGTCTCTTGTGAGAGTAAATCTCTGATTGTGCTGTATCAGTGTGATCCTTTCAGCCTTGGATGCCCCCTATTCTCTGTAGTCTTTCAGCAGAGAGTTCTAACTAATGACTTAGGGCCAAATTTTGCCCTTAGATAGAGGCATGCAACTCTCATTTATTCCAGTGGGAGTTGTATGCGCATATTGGAGAGCAGAATTTGGCTTTTAGTTGTGAAATTATAACACACATGGTTAAAAGATCCTTCTGCACATTCATCTTACTGACCCCAAGTCTACAGGACCAATAATACTAATCTCACCCTTTTTTTTCTCTTCACATTTTCTCCTCAGTTTGTGCTATAGCTTGCACATCACCCCAGTTCCCCAGCTCTCACTTGAATCTACCTCAAACAGCTAAGTCCTCAGTATATTGCTGTTGTGGTTCTTCAGAGAAAGTAGTGACATTTAAACAATTAGGGGTGGTTGATTTTTTAAAAATAATGGTGGTAACAGACCGTTGGAAAGAAATGTTTTTCTGTTTTTGGGAGATTATGGTACAGGAACAATTTTGTTTGTATTCTATAGGCCTTTTGTTTGTGGAGGCAGAAGATAACAATTAGGGAAGTGTATGTATTTAATATACATTTGTGTGTGTGTGCGTGTGTAATATACAGCAGTTGATGTGCTTTCAAACATACTTTTGCATTTTCACTATGTGTGGAACTCTTTTGCTTATATACAAATGGGACAAATTTCACCTCACTCCATCACTGAGTCTCCCCCAACTCTAAGCAGCTGCTGGGTGGTTTTACATTCCGCACTCTTTTTGAGGTTCTAGCTTTTGAAAGCAAGCAGATTTTGTTTATGGGCAGAGGCTGTGGAATCAGCTCGTACCAAGATTCCCTTTGGCAAAATTCTTCCGCAGCCAATGCTGCCACAATTTTCTGTCTTTCTTTAATACACTGGCCTCTTGTGGCTGCTGGTGCTAGGGAAGTGGCAAGTCGTTTTGTGTAGCTGTAACCTCTCCCGAAAGGAATTTCTCCCTTGGAGGTTGCTCCACCCTGATTTATTCTGATAAGTGCTGCTGTAAACCCCAAGTGGATTTGGCCCAGCGATTTTAATTTGATGCAACTGAAAGTGTGATTTACCAGACCAATTAAAATCTCGTGCCAAGATCTACAGTCATAAGCTGAATGCTTAGGGTCAGTTGAGCTTCTCTTACAAGGTGGGAAATGGGGTTTGCCTCATGCAGATCCTGTACAGTACATCAGTGAAGGTGTGTCTTCTCTGCTGTTTGGGATGACTTCCTTCCTTCCCCTCCCCCCCCACCAATATAGGCTTATCAGGACACTGTGTACAGGTTTTGGAGATCCCAGCCAGACCAGGATATTTGGGGGTTGTGACTGACCATCCTTGCTATTTGTCAAATTTCCGTCCCCCATATTTCCGGCTCAACACTGTTAGCTGTACAGGTTTCAGGCCTCTGCATTAGGTCAACCTTGGGAGGCTCTTTCTCTCTCTGGAGCCTCCTAAAAGGTTCCTTATTCAGGCAAACACTTTTTGGTTTCATTTTTCCAGCTGCGGCTTCTCTTAAACCCAGCAGAATGGCTGCTGGGACTCCACCTCCAATCTTCTGTCATACTCCATCAATTGGACCTCTATACTCTTTTGCATATTGCATTTTAAACTAAACAGAACATCCCATTTTCACCTTATGAATCGCATGCTTTTTAACTAATCTGGTTGTAAAGTTTTCTTATGAGTCCTTAAAAAGCTGGCCAGTAGCAGTATTATATCTGAAAGGAGTTGTGTAATCAGTGTGATTACCTTGGGAAATAAATTGTAATTTATAATTCAGAACATATAATTTGTAAATCATTCTGGCAGTGCATTATGTCTGTTTTCTACAGTGTAGGGGAATAATTGGCCTTATTAAGTTTTGGGTTTTTTTGAATTAGTATCCTTAACCTGAAACCAGAGCGAAGAAAATAATCCATAATGAATTATTTATTTTACATAATATACCTATTTTCCTGCTTCTGGAATATCTATAAGCAGATAGTAATCTCCTCAAATTTATTCATTATTCACATTTATTGGATGCACGTCTTTTGAAATTTTGTCCTTTATAGATTGACCTCTAGCGTACAGAGTTCAAGAACTCTGTAGCTTATTTACAGTTGTTCAGGAAAGTCATGTGATATTGCTTCTATTTTCGATTACATAGGTGTGCCAGTACCTTCAATGTCAAAACTTGCATGTACATATTGAAAAGTTCTGTTGTCTGTTCATACTCATGGATGCATCTTCAGCGTTCAGTTTCTGTCAACATTATTTACAGTAAAACTTGATTACTTGAGTGTTTGTAGTTTGCAGAATGTTGAACACAAAAGTGACATGGCTGCAAAACAAATTATTTTAAAAGACTGAATTAATATTTGCAGAAATTTCTTTTTGCATTATTAACCAAGCAAGAAATCTGGTGGAGGTACAGACATAAGTCTGCAATGACACTTTTCTGAATTAAAAAATGGCCACAAACTGGGCAGCAAGATGCATTAAAAAGTTGTGGTGGATATTAATGCACAACATGCCATCAAGCATGAGGAAGAAAAAGTAGGTGGCAACTAACAGCACATGTGCTGACACAAGAGGCATGGTTAACTCCATAATAGCAAGAATACATCATACAAGCTGCACAGCAATGGAAGAAAAACCAAAAATATCTGTTACCCACTGCTTGGACAATAATGGGAATGGCTAGGGGTATCACATTTGTAAGCCATTTGTAAGTTCTTGCTGTTATGGGGTTTTTCTATGTACCTGGGTTTCCACATTTGAATCAGAGTTGTTTGAAGTCTTAGGATATATATGACACGTTAAGTTTCCAAATGGCGTAACTTATGAAGACTTGCCAAAGTCTATATAAGTGTATGGCAGACTCTCCTGATTTCTGAGGAGACCACACTCATGCCATATGCCTCTGATACAAGTTGTTTCAATCTCCATGTTTACTTGGGCCAGATGCTTACCCACATTTTTATAACGATTTCAGAACTACAGAGAAGAAAGTATTAGGTGCAAATTATTGTTAGCTACATTTTTCAAATAGGAGTAATGGAGGCACAGATAAGATGAAGCACTAATTCCTGGTTTAATTTAAATAGCATTCGTTGCATCATTGGTTGGTCCCAGTTTCAGTACGGATAGACTGAGTTAAAAGGAAATGCGATATAAAAACATGGTAAAACAAGACAAAACTGTCTTAAATCACTAATTAAAAAAATAAAATGAAATTATTTAGGAGCCCCTAAACATTTTCATAGCATGGACCTCATCTATGGAGACATTAGGCCACCTTCCCTATAGCTTACAAGCACACGGCCCATCTTCCTTCCACCTTCTCATCAAATTACATTCCTACTGCAGCTACGGAACTTGGTTACATGAAAAATTAACATGGCAAGTGTTTAATACCCTTTTAGCTGTTTTCAATGTAATTTAGCAGATAAAAACAAAGAAGAGGAGCCAGCAGCATTTGACCAGTCAGCTCTCTGAAGACCACAGTTTGGGGACCGCTGCTTTAAGGGCTTGTCTACACTACCCGCCCGATTCGGCGGGTAGCAATCGATCTTTTGGGGATCGATTTATCGCATCTAATCTAGACACGATAAATCTATCCCAGAACGCGCTCCCGTCGACTCCTGTAATCCACCCTGATGCGAGGCGAGGCGGACGTCGACGGGGGAGCGGCAGCCTTCGACTTTGCAGGGTCCACACAGTGAGGTAAGTCGAGCGAGGTACGTCGACTTCAGCTACGTTATTCACGTAGCTGAAGTCCCGTACCTTACATCGACACCCCCCGCCCCACGTAGTGTAGACCAGCCCTAAGTAGTTGGGCCAACTAAACTTCCCTGCTACAGTTCTGTCTCCTTATCACTAAGGTCACCTACAAGGCTACTATATAGACCCAGAGTCTGCCACCCTTTCTTATGCTGAGAAGAACCTTTCTCCTCAAGTTGCCCCCTGTGGGATTACTCGTGTAAGTGCTCACCAGTGTGAATAAAGGTTACATAGTCTCACCCATAGTGAATAATAATGACAAAGAGCTATTAACAATAGAGAGTGACAAAGTGTGGAGAGATCCATCAACTCATCTTGTGTTTAATGAAACAGAAATGAACATCGTATTGCCCTTGTTTTCTGTCAGATTTTCCAGGTCTCCGTGAGGTTTATTAATGTTAGGATATAATGGAAAGATGTGTTGCTATGTTACATACTATAGCACCCATTCAGTACTCAAAGGATTGAAGACATTATTAGTCTTTGTCTTATTTACATACTGTACTTTGGTGTATGCCATGATAGCTGCACTTAGAGCACAATGGAGAGTGCAGTTATAAAATGTTTGTAGATTTCAGAAGTGCATATTAATGCATGTGACCAGATGGTTATCTGCAAGCCACTTAACCAGAAGTTACAGTCGAAAACACAGACAGCACATATTAAAGACCTTGGAAACTGCTTGGATTCTTAAGAGATACATGGTACAAGGGAAGCGTAGCTTCATAGCTGTATTGCATGGTCCTCCAGAATATCTGCATTTGTGAATACATTTTGTTCCTGCTATGTGTGTGGAACCTGATCTCATAGTTAGGATACTAATTTATTCTTTACTCCACTGTCATATTTACATCATCACTGTGTTCTGTGTCTTAACCATTATGTCATATGTTTAAAAAGAGGACTTCCAATTTCTTAAAAACAAGAGGCAGGAAACTGTTTGGGGAGATGCTACAGTATCAAATATTAGATTCAATAAATATATCATAATGTTTGTATTCTGCTTGCATTTTTAAAGTTTTAAGGGCCATCTGTGGACAAGCCTAATAACATCAGTGCCATCATATTTTCACTTGAGGTCTTATTTTTCTGTTAATGTAAACAGATGAATAATCGAGGTCAGACATCAGAGATATCCTCTTCTACCAAACACCTGTACAATGAAATTGTCAAGCCCTGTTTGTTAGGCTGTATGGCTCATTACAGGTAGCAAGGTCTTTGTGCAGATAAAGCTATGACTGGGGATTAGAAGGGGTTATTAAATGGTGCTCTTGATACGTCTGACAAGCTATCAGGTTTGTGAGTAGTGCTTTTAAATGATGATAAAAGTCCCTGTATTTTGTTTAAAAAATTAACATTCTGGTAACAATGCAGTTTTTTTTTAACATGTACAGCATTGGCAATTTCAGAGATTAAATATAAAAATTATGTATGTGATAGTGTCACTGGAAATATTTGCCTAGGTTTTATTAATTTTGTAAACTGTGATTTTTCTCATTTTTATCATTTTACTTTACAGAAAGCTTTGTTTAAGAACCAAGCATGTTTTGATACAGCTTTAGTGACGTATTAGTCATCTACATATATTTCAGTGATAGTTCAGAAACTTTGATAATTATAGATGATTCTTCTCAAAGAATGTGAAGAATTTCTCTTTTAAATTATATTTTTTCTGACAGCAGTTCTGTCGGTTTCTTGTTGTACACAGTATGGTTGTGAAGCAATTTGTATAACATCTACACTGCCAAATTTTGAAAATTGCCATGTTTGAAAAGGAACTGCTGCTGTTCTCTGCACCACACTGATTAATCATAGTCTTAGACTAGATATAACATTTTGTATTAAACTTCCAGTGAGCAGGAAAATTAGCACTTCCTGAAATAACTATACTAATTCCATTAATGAAAGTTCCCATTTAAAATGCTCTATGTTCCTATTGTGCTTCCTTTATCATTTTCAAACTAAAGAAAAATATCTGATAGCTATGTGCAAGCTCACCTAAAACTGCCTTGCTGTTATATATACACAAATTGACCACATGCTCTTTGTGGTTAATTGTATGTTTGTTCTTACATGAAGCTCCAGAGTAGATAAGTGTTTACATACTGCAGTTTAATACAACATGTACCCACCCAACATGTTGTAACGAGGGGAAACATATTGGGCCAACTGTTAGGCCTAGGGATTCCTATGCACAGAACCCTCAGGACTTCGTGAACTGACTGCAGTTGCACTGATCCTGATTAGAAGGTCTTGCATTGGAGGCTGCCATGAGAGTGGCCCAATTCTCTCCTTTCCCCAGAGGCAGAGTCTACTCAGACAACACAGCTAGTTTGCCATCTGTAAATGGTCCAGGCATTGACTGGAGGTACTGTTACCATATAGCTGCTATTGTACTGGCTGTACAATATCAACAACCTATTAAAAACACAAGATTTTGGAACCTAAATCTAACTATGTTACAAATAAACTTCTTCAAAATGATACTAGCAAAATTCTACTGAGTTGTGTCCCATCTCCACAACCTCCCAAGTACATCCTTCTCATCGCTGTCTTTATCCTAATAAATCATCAGAAGTAAACTCCCCCACAGACCAGGCACACCAACTTCAAGCAGCACGAGAGCCTGCCATAACAGATGCAAATCCTGCAGACATATCTCCACTGCTACAGCCATCAATACCCCCCTCATCACACCTTTTCAGATCCATGGGTCCTACAGATACCTAAGGCCTTGTCTACGCTGCCACTTTGCAGCGCTGAAACTTTCTCGCTCAGGAGTGCGAAAAAACATCCCCTGAGCGATGCAAGTTTCAGCGCTGTAAAGTGGCAGTGTAGACAGTGCACCAGCACTGGGAGCCCCTCCCCTTGTGCTGCGACTACACAGGCACGTTAAAGCGCTGCCGCAAGACATACCCTAACACAGCAGGTGGTGTACCTCATCCAGTGCTTCAACTGCCCCAACCACTATGTGAGTGGAATCAGACAATCACTGTGCTTTTGAATTAACTCTCACAGAAACACGATAAACGTAAAAACACCTATCACCCGTGAGTGAACAGTTTTCACAAAATGATCACTCCATAGTGGTCCATATGGATCCATAGGATCACTCAGTCCTCATCCTCCAAGGAAACCTGCACAACACCTTCAAAAGACAAGCCAAGGAACTTAAATTCATAACTCTACTAGACTCTAAAAATCATGATTCAACAGGCACTGTTTTTGTGGCTCATTACTACAATTTGTAACTATTAATCCTCCTCGTCCTATGACTGCAAAGGTGTTAATTACCCACTTCATTTCAACTTGTCACCTGCAAGGTGTTAACCCCTTATGCTTAACAAATTGTCCCACCTTGTACTTAGCTTTAACACTGATTACTTTAGACCCAAAGAAGAGCTCTGTGCAGCTTGAAAGCTTGTCTCTTCCACCTACAGAAGTTGGTCCAATAAAAGATATCACCTCACCCACCTTGTCTCTTTTATCTTAATAAATATTAAAAATATACTTTTTCTCCCCTTTTCTTAAAAAGAAACCAGATTATCATAATTTGTTTGGGATTTCAATGTGTTTATCAATATGTGATATTTTGCTGTACTCATAAAAGTATGATTCCTAGATAAACACAGAAATATTTTAAATGTACAAAAAATCAATTTTCATAAGGTTACATCTTTTTACCACTCTGTATATACAACAGACTATATTAAAAGAGAGATTACATTTTACTCTGTGGAGTAAAATGCAAACACAAAATTATTATTATTTTTTTTTGCTTTTCAGGATAGGCAATGGATTATCATTTATTTATGAGACTTTTTTAAATCTAGAATATATGGAAATCTTTTCTTGAAGCACAATATAATATTGAATTGGGAATGTTGTCTGACAGTTTGCTTCTTACAGTTGCATAGAATGATTCTACTGTATGAATTTTTTAAAAAGGCTTCAATATACTCTGCATTTGAAAGGAAGGAAGTAATCAGTGTAATCTTGAAGAATCTCATAAATGCAGTTCCTTCTATCTATTTGTATTTCAAACAAACTCTTCTGCAGGAAAGGCTGCCTTAGTGATTTTTAACATCTGACTAAATGTCCAGTTATTTTGTGGTTGCCCACAATATGCATCTGTGTGCAGTAGTTCATCACTGCAGCCAAAGTACATATTCAGTCATCCATTTCTAATGCTCTTTTGTTCTACTGAGGTCATCACTCCAACACACAGAGGGGGCAGTTTCTGATCTCAGCTGTGCTGTGCAAATCTGATGAAGACAGTGGAATTATTCCATAGTTTACACAGTGTGACAGAGATCAGCGTCTGGTCCAAAATGTCTTGGCCCATTTCATGGGGGCAAAATAATTCTTCTCCTTAATGTTTTGGGACCATATTGTACTAATAAAGTTGGGCAAGCTACTTTACCTCAGAAATACTCACCCACTGCTAGCCTTGGATGGGGCGGGGAGCATCTTCAGAGTGGGAGGGACAAATCTTGTTTGAGAACAGTACAAGAAGTGTTCACTTTCCCTCTCCTTTCCACCATCCCCTTCACCTCTGATGCATGGGGACTATTGCTTCGCTCTGTCCACTTCCTTCTCCCCCACCATCATTCTTCTGATGGACAATGTGGAGGAGGACGGGTCATATGCTTCTTCTGGGGCTAGGCTCTGGGATTTATCCCACCCGCTGCTGCTGCCATTGGTTGGAGGGGATGGGGTGGAGCTTGATGATGGGTTCCCATCTGATGTGCATAGAGGGGAGAACAATAAAGATTTCTAGCCATCCACAGCTTCCTGTTTCAGCCTCACCCTTCCACTAATATGCTGGATTTTTTATGATGCTCGGGGGAGTTGCTGATGGCTAGTTTTAGGAAATGGAAGTATTTTACCCATATGGCAAAATTGACAAATTAGCACGAGGAGGGGTATGTGTGTGGAAATTACAATTGTTGCAAGTTTGGGAGAAATACATCGTCAGAGCCATAGATTCCCTATGCTCTCCTGGCTGTCTCAGCCCATCTCTTAATGATCAAGTCCTATTAAAGAATACATCCGATAAGTGGAGCAGAGTAGTGGCCCACTCGAAACAGAAAGGCACCCTGTAAGCCATGGGTGTTGTCAGAGTTCAGGACCTAGTCATTCTGATTAAGTTACCAAAGACCAAGTATGATGCTGTCCTTTTAAAAAAATGGGCAAATCGCCAAAATGAAGGACACAGCAAATGATGCAGAAATAATTTCTTTAGTGTAAGTACATTTCTCTACAACATTAGTTTTATAATTTAGTAGTTCTGATGTTAGTAAATTACAGTAACAGTGTGACACCTTCCCGTGTCCATGGGACATAAAAAAAGTTTACATTAAAACATTTGATACTTATCTGTAGTAGAGAAAGACCTTTGAGAAGTGTGAAGCCAAATAGGAGGAATTAAAGGGTGTGTGTGTGTGTGTGTGTACATACTTTTGACTAAATACAGGTATATAAGAAAGAAAAATATCAGACACCATATTCACCAACTTGCCATCTCCTTTTTCTTCTCTGAAAAATGTATCTGTGCATTAGTGATCACAGTATGAATCTGTAGGAGAAAATACGTTATTTTCTTACTGCAGACCAATATGGTAAAGGATAGCCATTTCCCAAGGGGTCAGGCTTTTCAGTGCAGGGGTCATTTCTACCTCTGTGTTTGTTTAGTGTCCTGATCAGGGCCTCTGAGAACACCTTCCTTCGCTGCTCTCCCTTTATCCCATTCAGGAATCAGTCAACTCATGCTACCCTCACTCACATTGAGTAGAATCTTATTATTTATGATTTGTGTTACTGTAGCGTGTAGGAGCCCCAGTCATGGATCAGGACCCCATAGTATTAGGCACTGAATCAGTGGTGCTATTTATGGAGTAAATAAACATAGGAATTCCCACTATGGGGGGGTCTATTGAGTCCAATATCCTATCTCTGCTGCTGGTCAGCACCAGATGCTTCAGAGAGGAAGGTGGCAGCAGATCTGGTATGATCTGTTACTCCACATTAGGTTTCATGCTGATCTGTAACAGCAGTTGGCTTAAGCTCTGAAGTGTGGGGTGCTCTACAATATGAGCAAGAGTGTCAGAATCGTTCCTTCAGACTCCATTGTGTGTGCAAGGCACAGCTTTGCATTGGAGGGATGTAGCATGCCTGCTGAGGTTCCCCTACACCTTCAGGAGCACCCTAGCACCACTAGGCTGCTAGTCCCTCTCTGAGGTCAGTGTTGGGGAAACAGGACTGAGGCCTCATTTCATCCCAACTGCTTTGGGGCACTGTGCCGTCCAGTGAGAACAGAAACAAAGAATTCTATTGCTCCTTTGAGCACAGTTCTATCTGGTCCTTATCTGGGTGTTGCAAAGGCTGGGATGTTCTTTACACCTCATCCCCATCCTCTATTGTCCACCCACATAAGGATGAGACATGATTTTCAGTGACTGGCTTGTGATACAGTAGCTAGTTCATGATGATCTGCAATGTTTTGTAGGGCACATGGGGCACTCAGGTTTTATATCTGCATGTAAGTCACAGTGGGCCCAGGTTTCAAATTTTAGTGCCCAAACCCACAACTAAATAAACACCTATTTTTGACAACCCAATGCTATGCTCTGAATTGGGACTTTGTTGCCTGAAATGAGTTAGGGATACCAAAATATGGATTTTGGAACCCAAGTTTTAAAATTAGGTCCACAAAAATCAGCCTTACACAAGTTGCATAAGCCAGTTTAGGGGGAATAAATGTGATAGTGAGAGCCATAGTACGGTAGACTGATGGAATTATATTTGGGCTTTAAAAAAATGTTCAGATTGTACTGTTGTAATAAAATATTTTACGATATTTAGTATTCTGGCCATAGTAAGCAAAAAGCTATTTGTAAAAAAGTTACATATGGTCATCTGAGCTAATTGCTAAAATGACACTATTGTACATTAATTAGACAATTAAGGACTGTGAACATGTGGCTATTGTATTCATTGGGCTTTAAGCCAAGACCCTCTATACCTGGGAAGATTTGTGTTAACATTCAAAATTCAATTGCTGTACCCCTTTTCATATGAAAAGATATGTAGAATGGGTCTTCAATCTGAATTAGAAAAACCTGTAACTGGTATTATTCTGAGTATTAAACACCTTTACACTATTCTACTGTATTTGTAGTTTAACCCTTTGCACCGATGGTAGCTTTGCTTTTCTAGCATCCATCTCTCAAATTAATAGTATTGATTTTTTTTAGATTTATGTTAGTATTTTGGAAAATGTTCTGTAAGTGTAGATGCTTTGTAACATGAAACCTAGTGCTTTCTTGTTTAATTTGAAGAGGATGAGTGTTGGCATGCAGTTTGAAGAAGTTTGTAATATGAGTAAATTGTCTGTGTGCCTTACCTTTATTTATCAAGGTTATTTGTCAGCAAAATTATCTCTTGTAACGGTAGGTCTATATCTGGGGATGAGAGAATTTAATGGAAAGATTTTGCCCATACCAACTAGTAGTATAAGTTGATTTTATGTCCTTTATAAAATAAAAGTTTTGCTTATCACGTTTGTACTCAATTTGAAATTTAAATTTGTGGTCTCAAGATGACCTTAAAGTAACTGACCCCCAAATCTAATCACTCCAGGCTCCCAGGAAAACTGACAAATATGTCAGGTTTACCTTTGAGTATCAAAACATTGTTTTAAATATTTCATTTCCAGGCAATGCAAGAATAACTCTCAGGTTGGTTCTGATTTCTCTAAGGCTAGACTGCTTTGTTGGTAGCAATTCTGTGTGTGTACTGTCATACAATCTTCGTACTGTTTTACTATGCATAATTTGTTTTATAAGAGTAGAAAATATCTGGGTGAGTGAGTTATTGATTGGTTTTGTCTGTGGAAAATGATCACAAATGGTCAATACATGGTCAAAGAGTGTCAGACATGCAAAAAATTAGATCAATTTTTTTATATATGGATATTCTTTGATTTATTTTATGCTTATCCTTTTTGCCTTTCTGTTTCTCTTGAAGTCATTTGAAAGAGTTAGTTAATGACAGGAATGTAAAATGATTGAAGAAGAAAGTAATATAGAAATGCTATTTCTGACAAGCAACAAGTCACAGTTAGGCTTAATTTGCATACATTGTTTTTATCCAGAAAGGATTGTCATACTTCAGGTTTTACTAGGTTTCTGGTAGAAATACTCACTGGATGATATCATTGGCTATATTTTAATTTTCCCTCTTTAAGACCTTTGATTTAATATTTTTTCTTTTTAAAATGCTATTGCAACGTATAGTATACACATGTGTCAAACTATGGTCTAGAGATCGTACTCAGCCCAAGTGGGAAGGAAACTCTAGGGGTATAGATAAGCTGCAAGTTCCTCCCTAGTGCAGGCCTTGCATAACTTGACAGGAAATTTGAGATGATCACTGATCATAACCCCGCTCTTATAGCAATATCACAAGAGAGGAGCAAATGCTAACCTGCTGTGATAGGCTTTACACTCCAGCAATACTCATTTTAGATGCATCACTGTACCAGGGTGAAGAATGTTAATGTGAGTGGCTCCATCAGGAGAGAGACCTAGAAGACTTTCTGAATGACCTGATAATACCGCATGCCAGTCAGAAAGATCATCAAGAAAAAAGAGAGAGGCACTGATGGAATTTGATCAAAATATCATTCAGGACTACCAAAGTGACAGCAAGATGCAGTTTTCAATTCTGAGGTGTACTCCAATGGGAGACGCTGTTGGTTTAACGTTCAGTTGGTTGTGGTAGGAACATATTTTAGGGTCTAGCTCCATTACTTAGGAAAGTTACAAAGAAATGTTAAGAAACAGAATTCTTTATTGTATTTACATGGGCTTGTTTGAATAGCCAATTTTGATTTTACTTTGATGTATTTTAAACATTCTATAAAGTATAAAGAAGTTAATGTGATTGAGACTCCTCAATAATATTGAAACAAAGATGTCTGACCTGTTGGAAAAATGGTAGCAAATCTGTTAGCTCACAGAGGAGTCAATATTCTGATCCTGGGCCTACAAGGGCTGGAATCACATCATACTCAGTTCTTGTGGGGAAGCAGGCATGTCACCTGTCTCATCAATGATCCCTCTGTCTGATTGAGGAAAGGTAATAACAGAATTTAGGGTAATCCACACTTAAAAGGATAGTTTTCACACTGCAGGGCTTTGAGAGTAAGAGGCGTAAGGTAGAAAATTGAGGATTGCGCTTGATGATCAGAAGATGATAAGAGGGAGAGAAATCAGGTTTTATTTTTGTCTGAGTTTGTCTCATTTTGAAGTGTGGTTTTAAAGACAGCATACATTGATTAATTCACTGTCCAAGTGAATATAGTGCCTCGGCTTCAGGGGCACCACTGCACTGAGTGTTTAAACTTTGCAGAAGCCTAGTTGTGTAAATTACTTTATCATGTATGGAAATTAATTTCTTACCACCACTCAAATGTAGTTCAGCATGTGACCCACCAAGGGGAGCTGTAGATTAGTGTGGACAGCCCTGTGGTTTCATAAACCAGAAATTCTCAGTCATTTTTTGGAAGATCTATTTTGGCACATTTCTGAATTTTCACAGTAATTTTTTGGGGTTGACATTAAAACATGTATTTGGGGGGTGAAGGCTGTTGGTAGGAGCATCCTACTTCTCCTCTTCACCAAAAGAAAGACATCAGAATTTATAAAGACTGTGCTGGTTCTATGACAGATTTAAAACAGCATCAATATCTCCATGTGTGATGTCAGTGTATCTGGTACTGGATAATCTGGTACAGAAGTCAATGAATTTAATGCAGTATTGGTAATCCAAAGGGTTTGGAGTTAAGTGCTTTTGACATGCAGAATCAAGAGTCAAGGACAAAGCAGACTTTAAATATTCTTTCTGCAGGGCCTGTTATAGATGTAATTGAATACCTCACGTGAAGCATCTTATCAGAAGTAAAGCTGGTTTAGTATCTCATCACCAAACAGAGAGGTTTAGGGTGTCTTCTCCACACAAGTGTTCTTTTGACATTGTGGAAGGTCCTTTGAGATCCCAGATAGTCCCTAATGGAAGTGCTGCTGGGAATGCATCTGTACAATATAGGATGAACTCTGTATTATCCACGTTACCCCATGATATAAGAGCTTATAGTCCTCCTAGTGTTTTAAGAATTAATGCTAGAGCAGCTAAATTAAAAACAACAAGGAATTGAAAGAAGTAGTATAAAAGGTAATCAGGACAGAAAAAAATGCACGAATGTTTGTATTGTTGGAGAAATCCTAATGGTTAGGAACAGAAATATCTCAATTCAGACTGTACTTATATATGCCCTTATGGGATGCACTGAGATACCAAGATGCCTCGGAGTTCATTTCTCAGACAATTGCTGAGGTTGCATGGAATTGTGGAGTCTTAATGTGAGTAATGCTTTCAGATGACTGTAATCAGAGTTCAGATAGTCCTTCTGCAGTAAAAAGAACAGGAGTACTTGTGGCACCTTAGAGACTAACAAATTTATTTCAGCATAAGCTTTCGTGGGTTAGAACCCACTTCATTAGGCACATGGAATGGAACACACAGTGAGCAGATATTTATACATGCCGAGAAACATGAAAAGGTGGACGTGCCTATACCAACTTTAAGAGGCTAATTAGTTAAGAGGAACTATATCAACAGGGGGGGGGAAAACTTTTGAAGTGATAATCAAGCTGGCCCATTGTGGACAGTTGACACAAAGGTGTGAGTGTTGCCAGCCTGTGATTATATTGTGAGTCTCATAATTCTGGGTGTTTTTATTAAGCCCCGTTCCTGTAGTCTCATGATTGTGTGGGAATCTCAGTTTGTATTTTTTTTAAAAAAAGAAAAAGTTTCTAGTCCTCTTAGTTGTGGAGAAAGCTTGAAAGTGTGAGCCTGAAAGACTCAAAAGCAGAAGTCAGATAAAAGGGATACAAAATTTATTAAATATAAAATATAATGGTTTTAAGCAAATTTTATGATTATTTTTAGGTTCTGACTTACGATATTTGAATGCTTGGGGTTAGTAATATTGGTAGGTCAAGAAATGATTATTTGATCCTTTAACCATAATTGTTTTCCTTCGTCAATTGAAGTCCATAGGGTGGAAGTACATATATCTTAGTTTGGGAGCTGTTGAGCCATTCTTTAATTTTACTAGCCACACAGTGTATGTTCCTTAATAACCTGCTTTTGCAGTGGGTTTTTTTTTTGTTTGGTTGGGTTTTTTTGGAGACTTACATGATTAGAAGTTGTAGGTTAGTTTTCACTCACCTAAATAGATACATTGGACCAAATCTGATCTCATTTACACTGATGTAATTCAGTGTAACACCATGGCTTTAGTGGAGTTAGTCTGGTTTTACACAGGAATGGTTGAGGTTCCAATCTAATATGAAGCCATGGATCATCTAAATTGGTATCCCATCTTCGTGATGTATACTTAAAGGGAAGGTGAAAAGTCTCCATCATATACCTGTAGTTGTGCATTACTATGCCTGTGGATTCACCTTAGTAAGTGAGTTGCTTTCTGAACTCACCTGATGATTAATTTGTGCCTTAAAACATGATCACTGTGAACTCTTGTCATTGTTTATTGTAGGTAAATTAACTTCAGATGCCATTCCTATATGTATAAAACCCTTAGCAAAAACAAAAAGAGTTGACTCCCTTAGTAAAAAAAGATCAGATAACCTTAGAGGGACAGCTTTTCAGTCTGGTGTCAGTTGAGCTTCCAATTTTGCAAGTGCATATAATTGTGAACAAAATTTAGATTACTTAAAATAGATGATAAGCTGCTGATTTATGGGCTGAATAAGAGTCACCAAAGAGGTCTTTATCTGAAAATCTGCCCGATAGCAGCAAGTGTTAACAATATTGACGTATGCACTGTCGTTGTAGCTGTGTTGGTCCGACAATATTAGAGAGACAAGTTGGGTGAGGTTGGTCCAATAAAATATATTACCTCACCCACCTTAACTCAAGAATACTGATGATCTTTCTGGGAGATCTAACCTTCCATATTATGAGAACACTGGAGACTGAAGGAAGAAGACTCCCACAACAGTGCTGTGTTGAACTCTACCGTGGACTTGCATCTTAAATTGTCCAAAGTGG
Organism: Chelydra serpentina; assembly: GCA_037349315.1. NCBI lineage: Eukaryota > Metazoa > Chordata > Testudines > Chelydridae > Chelydra > Chelydra serpentina. Next base: position 29,654,613 of record JBAIAC010000026.1, read on the forward strand.
GTGAAAGGTATGCCTAATCCTGCCTCGGTGTGTGTGTGAACTAGATGACCTCTTGAGATCCCTTTCAGCACTACATTTGTATGATTCTATGAAAATAGTCTAAAAGAAAATGAGAGCTACATAGCCAAATGTTTCCCAGACTTGGGGGCGTAAAGCCAGGGCCCAGGACTGACTAGTATGATTGTGTGGTTTGCCTGTTGCTTTCCATAAATTAAACTGTGAGGATCGAAGAGAGAAGCAGTATTTTGCTAGAACTTGATTTTATTTTTCTCTGTCCTTAATTGTTTGTATTTTTCTTCATTTCTCTTTAAAAGAAACAGGATCTGACTGTAAAAACAGAACTGGAGAGGATGAGAGCAACCACCTAAACTGACTTTCTCTCTTTCTATGAGGACATTTACTGTCATTTACAAAGCTTTGAAACATGTCCTAATCCCTCTCAGAATACGAAAGTTTGTTCAAATGAAGATTTACCGGTAGTTATTTATTAAATTTGAATTATTATGTTTGCTTGATGTTTATCTTCCACAGCCCATTTCATGTGTGTGTAATAAATACTGAAATAATGTCATGTTTGGTAGTGTAAAACAAGCAAAACCAAATCTCTGGCCAGAGGACCTCCAACTAAAAGTAGTGTAACAAATAGGATAACTTAAAAATTACAATAGCCTTCAAATCTATACTCACAGAAAACATGATCCAGGAGCTTTAGGAATGAAAAATGTGCAAACTTCAGAACCATGATTGGTTTAACTGAATGGACAATGATTCTTTAAAAATATTTACTGCGTAGTTTGATTGTGTTGCATCATTTGGAAAAATCTAGTAAGATGGAAAAAGCATGATTCTCATATAAACAAATCTTCAACCACTAACATACACCTTTTTCATTATCTTTTCCATTCATAATTGATTCTAAACTTAAATGAATCTTTCAAAATAAGTGTCTTATTGATTATACCGGAAGCAAGCTGTAAAATAACATTACAAGATTCATTCACTCTCTCTCTCTCTGATTACTGTAAACAGAGATGCTGATCAGATGAAATGCTATTTTCCCCCTTTTCATATATTGTATAATTTGTAAACTATTATGTATGGAAAGTAGTGAGAGGAAAATGGCACACATGCAGAAGGGCATTTATCCTGATAATATCTTGTCTTAATGTAGTTTGTGATGGACGATTTTATCTTCTTGCAAAATGTGATGCTCTTCCCTGTATTGAATTGTATTACACAACTTGTGCCACAGCCTTTTGCTAGTAAAAATGCAAAGTATTCTAATGAACAGCAAATTCATTGCTGTCAGGAGCCATTACATTTATTAAGTTATAGCCATTTTTGTATTTTTGCTTGCATGTAGTCTAAATCAAGTACAATTTCTCCTTAGAAAAGCTATAGGAGTGATTCTGAAAAAGTATTTTCCAGCAAATAGTCTTGTCTAGTCTAGTTAACGTAGATACAATGTTAATAAAAATAGAGTTCAATAAATAAGTATTAAAGTAGCTGTTATTTCCTATTTAATAATTATGCAATTGCTACATTCTTCATTCTTCACTTTTCAACAATTAAGCCCTCTTTTGCTGTGAGAAGTGTTTTTTAGTTTCTCTCTGAATGCAGGGAATTCAGAAGTAGGTGCCCCTAAAATGTTGATGATCTAGATGGCCATAGATCATAGAATCATAGAATCTCAGGGTTGGAAGGGACCTCAGGAGGTCATCTAGTCCAACCCCCTGCTCAAAGCAGGACCAACCCCAACTAGATCATCCCAGCCAGGGCTTTGTCAAGCCTGACCTTAAAAACCTCTAAGGAAGGAGATTCCACCACCTCCCTAGGTAACCCATTCCAGTGCTTCACCACCCTACTAGTGAAAAAGTTTTTCCTAATATCCAACCTAAACCTCCCCCTCTGCAACTTGAGACCATTACTCCTTGTTCTGTCATCTTCTACCACTGAGAATAGTCTAGATCCATCCTCTTTGGAACCCCCTTTTAGGTAGTTGAAAGCAGCTATCAAATCCCCCCTCACTCTTCTCTTCTGCAGGCTAAACAATCTCAGTTCCCTCAGCCTCTCCTCATAAGTCATGTGCTCCAGCCCCCTAATCATTTTTGTTGCCCTCCGTTGGACTCTTTCCAATTTATCCACATCCTTTTTGTAGTGTGGGGCCCAAAACTGGACACAGTACCCAAATGAGGCCTCACCAGTGCCGAATAGAGGGGAATAATCACGTCCCTCGATCTGCTGGAAATGCCCCTACTTATACAGCCCAAAATGCCTTTAGCCTTCTTGGCAACAAGGGCACACTGTTGACTCATATTCAGCTTTTCGTCCACTGTAACCCCTAGGTCCTTTTCTGCAGAACTGCTGCCCAGCCATTCGGTCCCTAGTCTGTAGCAGTGCATGGGATTCTTCCGTCCTAAGTGCAGGACTCTGCACTTGTCCTTGTTGAACCTCATCAGATTTCTTTTGGCCCAATCCTCTAATTTGTCTAGGTCCCTCTGTATACTATCCCTACCCTCCAGCGTATCAACCACTCCTCCCAGTTTAGTGTCATCTGCAAACTTGCTAAGGGTGCAGTCCACACCATCCTCCAGGTCGTTGATGAAGATATTGAACAAAACCGGCCCCAGCACCGACCCTTGGGGCACTCCACTTGATACCGGCTGCCAACTAGACATGGAGCCATTGATCACTACCCATTGAGCACGACCATCCAGCCAGTTTTCTATCCACCGTACCGTCCATTCATCCAGCCCATACTTCTTTAACTTGCTGGCAAGAACGCTGTGCGAGACTGTATCAAAAGCTTTGCTAAAGTCAAGAAATAGCACATCCACTGCTTTCCCCTCATCCACAGAGCCAGTTATCTCATCATAGAAGGCAATTAGGTTAGTCAGGCATGACTTGCCCTTGGTGAATCCATGCTGACTGTTCCTGATCACTTTCCCCTCCTTTAAGTGGTTCAAAATTGATTCCTTGAGGACCTGTTCCATGATTTTTCCAGGGATTGAGGTGAGACTGACTGGCCTGTAGTTCCCCGGATCTTCCTTCTTCCCTTTTTTAAAGATGGGCACTACATTAGCTTTTTTCCAGTCATCCGGGACCTCCCCCGATTGCCATGATTTGTCAAAGATAATGGCCAATGGCTCTGCAATCACATCGGCCAACTCCTTTAGCACCCTCGGATGCAGTGCATCCGGCCCCATGGACTTGTGTTCGTCCAGCTTTTCTAAATAGTCCCGAACTACTTCTTTCTCCACAGAGGGCTGGTCACCTCCTCCCCATACCGTGCTGCGGAGTGCAGCCATCTGGGAGCTGCCCTTGTCTGTGAAGACAGAGGCAAAAAAAGCATTGAGTACACTAGCTTTCTCCACATCCTCTGTCACAAGGTTCCCTTCCTCATTCAGCAAGGGGCCCACACGTTCCTTGACTTTCTTCTTGTTGCTAACATACCTGAAGAAACCCTTCTTGTTACTCCTAACATCTCCAGCTAGCTGCAACTCCAAGTGTGATTTGGCCTTCCTAATTTCACTCCTGCATGCCTGAACAATATTTTTATACTCCTCCCTGGTCATTTGTCCAATCTTCCACTTCTTGTAAGCTGCTTTTTTGTGTTTAAGACGAGCAAGGATTTCACTGTTAAGCCAAGCTGGTCGCCTGCCATATTTACTTTTCTTTCTATGATATCTATGATATATCTTTAGATGATATACTAACTTTACATCTTAGAGATAGAAATAAGTTTGGCTTACTTGGGAAATTGTTACATATTCTCGCTCTCTCAGCAAACCATGTCTATGATTCATGTGGGGAAATATGTGAAAATCCACAGAAATTAATATAAAAGCGCTATTTAGGGATCTGTTATTTTGAAGTCTAAGCCAGATCCCTGAATCTGGCTGAAATGTGTTTCTCACAGAACCTGGAATGATGGAGGAAAATATAGCTTAATGCTACCTTTCTTCTCCTCTCATTCTCAGCCCAGCTCGGTGTCAAATCCATCATCGATATAACTGAGAGCAGTCCTTAGGGATCAAACTTGGCCACTGCTCTAGCTTATCAAAAATACTCTTGTTTGCCTACGAGATGGGCAGGGGGAGCAGTTGGCTTGGAGTTGGCTACATCAGCTTTGTGCCATCCAGTTATTCCCATATCAGAAGCTGCACAGTGGGGCAAGAACCATGCAACAGCATCCGACCCTATTTATATTGTATTTGGTTGGTTGTGAGAGAGTTCAGAATGTGTCTGTTAGCAAGCGACTGAGGGATCGCTGCCTAGAAGAGGCATCCCTAATAGTCTTTATAATGAACTCTGTTGATCTCTTCTCAGGGAAGATTCCATGACCTACCTCTGTTATAGCCTATTTTCTATTATAATAAATGTTGCTGAACATAAGGGTGATGATCATTGTGAGGGCCTAGTGAAATATGAACTTTTGGTACATACGCTAGGGAATTCTGATGTCTTCCGTTGATGCCAATGGATTTACTGCATTTACGTTTCGGTCCAATCCAGTTCTCAGAGAGGGTGTAACTAATACGGCAATTTCTTGTAGTATTGTGGACAAACCTTATTGAATTAAGTTTGTGTCTCAGGAGTTCATTGTAGTAAAAATGCAAATGTGTATGTACTATCGTGGGATTGTGTGTAATGTCTCTAGAAGGGAGACATGAGTAATGTAAAACCTAGGAAGAGTTATGAGCTTCAAAGACTAGACAAGAATGAATTTATAAAGTTAAGTGGGTTTTCCAGCAAATCTCTAGGGGGAGGCATATGCAAATGAACCTCTTCTGATTATGCAAGAACTCAGCCTTTTGAATCTTTGTCCTGAGGAGGGACCTTTGTCTGCTGATCACCTGTTACATGAAGACAAGATCAGAGGCTCAAATTGTATAAAGAAGTGACTCTCAGATTCCTGGGGGTTCTTGTACTGAGCAAATGACATTATGAATTTATAACTGTAGAAAAACCCCTATATGGGTTTGAAGGACTGACTTCTACCAAAGACCTTGTTGAGTTGGGGTGATCTCTGGTAAGCTTATTAGCATGTGTGTAGGCTCTTTTATTGTTTTAATATGTTTTTTTCTGTAATACTTTCACCTTAAGAATGAATGTTTGCGCTTAGGAAAAGCTGTGTGGTACCTTATAACTGTGGGCAATTATGCTGTTGATAGCCTGTGAGGAAAAAGCAAAGCAGGCCTGCTTAGACAGTGTAACTTGCTTGGGAACTCACAGTGGTATAGTCAGGTGCAGCCTGGAAAAACCTTGGTCAGGAGAGAGAGAGAGAGTTTCACATCTTCACCCAAGAGAAGTGATAACTAAGGATCTGGGAGCCTAGAGTGGGTGCTCTTGCTGGAACACGAGGGGCAAATGCAGGTACATTTCCCCTGAACTGTGACAGAAGGGAACCCTTTTATTTTTGCCCCTTCGTTTGTCTTTCTCCACTGTCCATGATTCACTTACTCTTTTTAATAATAAAATCCGAAAGCTACAGCAATCTGTTGAAGACACTATGGAATCTTAGGGCAGAAGGAATGCAGTCAAGGAGAAAAGTCTTAATAGTCACAGCAAAGAACAGCTGCAGAAGGGCGGGGGGAAACAAAGGGGAGATAGTAGGGGTGAGCTGGAGGGAGAAGGTAGCCACGTATTATGTGGAGTAAAATCGAGGACAACTGAGAGTTATGCTTTGAATGCTGTTCCTGGGTGTGCTTTATCATCTTCACATGAAGGTAAATCAAAGCAAGGGAAGATTACTCTGTAAATGAAGTGGGGATATTATTTCTTCATATGGTATATTTAAGCTGGTTTTGTCAGAGTGACAGATCAGGAGCTGTAAGGCATGTCATTTAGCAGTCACAATCCAACATTTTAGCAGATAGATTTGCCATACTCTGCAGGTCCCTGACACAAATTATTCCATGGGGGGCAGCTCTTGTGTAATAAAGGCTGCCAGGTTATACAACAACCTTGCCATAAATTGACAAGACATGAGGAAAGGTGCCTGGCCTTTAAATATATTCAGACACCTGTTGCTTTTACGCCTCCCACGTAGATTTGAAAACTAACAATCAGGAATTTGGAAGCCTTTAGCACTCGGTTCCGGCTGCGACACAGGCAGTAATTGGAACTCACTTTTTATTACAGATACTAGTTGTGGAATCAGCTGGGGTTGAGGGCAAAATAGAAAAACAGAATGAAAGCAAGAAGTGGAGAAATTTTCAGAGAATTATCGATTTCCTTGATTATGAGCACATGGGAACATTGACACTCAGGGTATCTAATTCTGATGTTGACTATCATTTCTGCTTTATTTATGCTGCCAGAGGCTGTCGGTCCCTGCAATTGATGGGCTTCATTCATTCAGTCTTGCAATTCTGTCCACGTGGTCCTTTCAGTCTATTCACTCTTTCTTAATACAGCAGCAGTCCATGCCACGTTTCCTGTGTGCCCACTGTTAAAATGGAAAATAAAAGCCCTTTAGCTAAGCCTTAGGCTCTGAGAGGACCTCCTTTTATTATGAACTTTGGTCATGGGTTCTCAGAAAATCTTCTGAGAGTCGCTTGCTGAAATCTCAGTTGATAGTCAGGGTGAAAGATAATCAGATACCAGCTAATTAGGTAATAAGTGTTGATTGTGGGGATCATACATGTGGATGTTTTTTATCTTTCATTAATTTAAATATTTCAGCCATCAATTGATAGACGTTGTACAAGTTACTCTTCATGCCTGGGCCAAGCAGGTTTCCTTTATATTAAACGGTAATAAAAGAATGTGATTATGGAACTGCAGTATCTGTTCTGCAGGAGCAGAGAGAGAGTCATCAGTGTAATGATTCTCCTTAGTTTATAAGCTTCACTGGAGCAGAGTGAATTGCCAGGGCAAGAGGTCCTGCTTAGCTTCTAAGCTCCTTATGAGCCACACAAAACACTAGGGCCGGGGATCCTGTCGAGTGAGTTTTGCAGAGTCAGGGAAGGGACACCTGGCACTGGGCCCACTACAGAGTTTCAGACCATGGGCACCAGTGCAATTGCCACAGAATGTACGCACGCACCTCTTGTCTGGGCAAACTCAGCATTTGCGTGTATATAAAGGTTGGTTGTGAACCTTGTTTAAATGAAATTTGGTTGGGATGTAGATGTCAGTTTTGGCCTGTTCTATTGAAGTCTTTTGTGACAAGGCTAACGAATGGGATGGTGAAATCAGTTTTGTTTCCTCTTCATCTCCATGCAGCACTCAGTCATATATAAACAAGCCTAGCATTTGTTACTACTACTTCTCCAAATTAGTTCAGTTGACAGCTGGAACAGAGATAGCAGAAAAGTCTCAGATGGAAAAGTTTGGGGAGAAAGAAATAATTGGAAACATTTCTGCTTATACAGCATATATATTTTCTGTTTTTTCTCTCGCCTTGTTCTTTATTTCCAAAGTAACTCATTGTAATATCATAGAGAAAGGATTACTGTGATTTCAAGTGTGGTATCTGCAAGAAGTACAGATGAACTCTTAAGGAATTAAGTTATTTGTTTAATTCCAATGATCAATTAATGATGACCAAGAGAAAAGGAATGTGTGATACACCAACAGCACAGTTGATAAACTGGAAAGTTTTCCAAAGATTTCAGCAAGAGACAGTATCAGTAATAAATTCAGGTGCACTTTCAACTGTGTGGGCAGAAGCAGCAGAAACAGTTGCATGGTGATATGCAGCCGTCATGGCAGCAGCTATAGATTCAGGTTCAGATGCTGCAATGCCAACGGCAGCAAAAATAGATTTGGAAACAGACCTTGCAATCATGGCAGAAGGAGGAGCAGTAGAGGAAAGGCCTATAGCAGCAAGTGTAACAGCAGCTGTAAATCGAGGCTCTTTTCTCTTCTTCCATAAAACAGGGCTAAACAGAGACAGCAGCTAGTGCTTCTAATTTACAAACAAGAAGATTCTTCGCATTCCATTAATATCTCCTCCACCATCAGCTGTTGTACAGCCTCTTTCTCTGCCACAAACTATGTGGATTTATTGAGAAAAGCACATACATCTACTAGTTAACAATATCAAAAGATTAGGAGTAATTATAGGATGTAGCAATGGCCAGCTTCATGCAGAACTAAACGGTTGGCAACCTGGGTATTCATTATGGGATATGCATCCTTTATATATTTATTATGGGACACTGTTTCATATCTTGCCTTGGTTACTATTGACAAAAAGTCATTACCGTCTGATGGTTGTTCAGTGCCCTCCTGCATGTAAAGTTAGATTAGTCTCAATCCACTTGTTAGTGGACTCGTGGACATGTCACAAAAATCACCACCAGGTTAGCAATGATTGATACTTTTCAGAGAGTCCATGGATTGAACAGACATAGAGACTGTATTCTCTCTCTCTGAGTGACCAGCAGTTTTCTAGATGCTTCCGAGGCACAAATAAAGAGAAATCTTCAATCTAAATTCAGACCTGGCACATACAAAATGGGGGAAGGAGAACAGAAGGACAAAGGCTATAAGAATAAGTTTGCATAGTTACCCAATAAAGCATGTAATTAAAATCCTTTAATTATTATATCTAAAGATCCAGCTCCAATGATCCTGAGTCAGGATAACCCAACTGTATGTCATTGTTGCCTCATAATACACAATCTTAACTTCCTTCCCTGAACCCTGTAGCGCTGGTGGCAGTCAGACTGATTGCCACGTCTACCTCATACGTGTCTGCATTGCAGTAGTGAATACAGAGATCCCTATATAGAGGGATTTGGGAAATTCTGTATACCACCTTGTTGCTTACAAAAGGCTCTGTAAAAATTAATAAATATCCTTACTAATAGGGGATAGTATTTTTGAATTATCGTGACCGGGTAAACGTAGATATAAAAATAAGCTGTAACAGTGAGCAAAAGAAACACATTAAATAAGAACTGAACTGATGCTGAATCTGTGATGATTATGGTCAGCATCATTGTATTACTGATGAAATCTTAGTGGAACAATGATAAACTATTAAACTTCTTTCCTCCTTCCACACCACTATATGTGACGTTTAGTTGTCATTGTTTTGCTGTGATAGTCACCAGTAAAAATAGTTACAACATAGCAGGTTTTTAATTCTGTGTGCAAACTCTCAGCTAGTGCAAATTGGTGCATCGCCATTGACATCAATGATGAACTAATTTGCACCAACTGAGGAGCAAGTGGTTTTGTGCTCCTCTTTTACTTATAATTGAAGATCAGGCTGGTGAATGTGTAATATCTGTTGGCAAGTGCTAATTTCTTAGTTACAACAAAACCCAGAGGCATTATTCTTCTACCAACAGGATATAAGTAACTCCCATTTGCTTCAGTGGAAGTTACTTGCGTGTGTCTGGATCACCCTGTCCTATGGTAAAAACCCTTGCAGAGATTGCCCCATATCTCACCATTGAGGCAGAGCCTCCTTGCACAGGGTAAGCCATAGAACCATTCCCCAGCTGTTCACATCCTGGAGGATTGGTGGAAGCTCGATCCCACAATCTGCCTCCTGGCAGTGCACCTCTACTGGAGCTGTGCGTCCAGGACTTCTCCTGTTGCAGCTGTCATGGGGATCCCCACCACAGAGGTTTTGGGCACATATAATATTGTCCCATGTTATGTTATCTATTTTTAATAAACTTTGACAGAGTGGAGGTGGGACGTAGAGGTGGACAATGTGGCACCTCCTCCACTCAGTGCAGGGTCATTCAGTCCCTTCTGCACGTTTTCCTGGTGCAATATATGGCATGATGTCATTTAGAATTTTATGGCAACGATTACGTTAGCCTTGTAGACTATTTTTACTAGCATTTTTTACTGTTACATTTGCTTACATGCCTAATTTTCTGTTGTTGCAATGATGTTGCATGTTGTGTTCAAATAATCGATACTAGTACAAGGCCTGTTCCATGGGGATCACGTTCTATGAGTTTATAATATACAATATGTTCTTTGATGAATACACAGAGCGTTTGCTGGGGTTTTTTCTCTTTTTCAATGCAGAAATTTCTAGTTGTGTTTATTCCCCTCGTCAGCATACTTTATCATATCAAAGCCTTTACAGACAGTGTAGAACTACTGAGTTATGTTTGGGTCATGTTTTGCAGCATGCCCTTTAATACTGTAGCTTTAGAAATGCAATTTTCAGCCTCTGCTTATTAGAATATGATAAAGTATTCCTGGTCTATGTCCAGCTCCACTAATCTCCAGACTACACTTCATGAATTAGGCATGAAGATTTTAGTCAATGTGCTTTCAAAGACCAATGTTTAGGGAATCATGGATTTTCTACAAGCTGAGGGAGAAATCTATAATAGGAGGAACTGATTTTCAAACATCATATTCTCTGGAAGAAATGACCAGTTCTGGCTTGGAAACAGAAAACATTTCCTTATTAGAATACTCAAGAACTAGTTAAAAATGCTGTATTTCTTTTAAAAGCACTAGTTTTTTAAAAAATGTTATGTAAGTACAGCATAGTGTATAGTATCTCATTCATATATTAGGTACTTTGTATAGACCTCTTGAAGGGTAACAACATAAGAATGGCTAGACTGGGTCAGATCAATGGTCCATCTAGACAGTATTGTGTCTTCGGACAGTGGCTAGTGCCAGATGCTTCAGAGGGAATGAACAGAGCAGGGCAATTTAGTGAGTGATCTATCTCCTGTCGTCCAGTCCTAGAGTGGGTTAAAAACTGGAACAAGTTGAATCAGTTTAGCAATATTAACGTACTCACTAGTGGACATTTGTCCGCTTTACCTCTGCACAGTTAACACAGCTGACAGTTTCTACATTCGTGAGGTCTGTCACAGCAATGCTAGCATGTTTTTTTTTAACCAATGTACATTTTTTACCAATTGTTGTGTATTAGAACACTGATACATGGATAGAGCTGGGTGAGAGAGGTTGATTCCCCAGTTAGCTTTCTCAGAAGACTAAATGCAACATAAAATAATAAAAAAAAATACATAAAACTAACCATGCAAAGTGCCATGCAGTCTGACCCCCAAGTACCAGTTGATGACCTTAATTATCTTTGTTTCTGCAGCTAGACACATCATCTTGACTTCTGTGAAACATAGTCTCAAAGATGATTCATGAGCTAATCATCTTCAGAAAGATCTGAAGCCATCAGTCAGGCTTCATGGAACTATAAACAATTTCCTACTCACTGAAAAAGTCACCTGTTGGTATCCCACGCATATTTTGCTTCAGCCATGATACTTTTTGAAAACACAGATTATATGTAATGTAGTCCTGCTCCAAGGCCCAGAAGATTGACCTTTCTATACAAAAATCCACCAAAGCTAGATAAATCAGTGTGTTTACAAAACCGATACCAGTCATGTGAAATTATAGTGGCATTACATTGTCCCTTTTATTGAGAAGCATTTTTGGAAAACAGTTATGGTATATGATGTACAGAGTGTACAGTCTATAGTCTTCCTGTGTGTATTGATAGTGTCTTGCATGTATTGGGCACTACTGGAATAATAATGAATAATGATATTGACACATCAAGGCATAGGAGGAAAGTTATTGCCTGTCTGAATGTGGATTCACCTTTGTTTTAAAAAAAGAGAGTATTGCATAATTCATAGAATAATAATAATAAAAATAATAAATACTCTTTGGGAGGGCAATTATTTTTGTGTGTATTTGCCTGCATTTCTTCCTGATGCCTCCCGATATTCAGATATTTTACTAAAAGCAGGATAATTTATTCTCAGCTGTTTGGTAAAGATCAAACATGAAATCCTGGCACCATCAAAGTCAATGGGAGTTTTACCATTGATTTAAGTGGGGCTGGGATTTCACACAAAATGTAATACCCTATTCTGATTATTAAACTGATATGTCCGCTCTAGGAGGATGGAATCTAGCGCTAGCTTGAGGGAGGTGTAATGGTGGCCTTTGCCATCTCTATGGGCCCGGTTCTTCAAATTCTGATATCAATGTTATGCCTTCATTGGGCCAATGGCTACAAAAAGCATAAGGTCTGGCGACCCAGGCCCTTGAACTAGCTCATCTATTGCCATTTTAAATGTGTTTCCAATAAGTTAAGTTTAAAGCCATGCTTAACAATACATTTCCTTTGCCACTTTGGATGATCCCAGGAAACACACAGATGTGTGCTTGGGATCTATAGGTAGATGGCTGCAACTTGAACCGAGACTTAAAGTAACACCCAGCTCAGCACAAACATATAATTATCATGATACAATCCATAAGAGGGAAACCTGGTCCCCCCCTCCTTGCCTCAAACTCCTTCAGACAAACCTTCTGCCATAGAAATGTGGCTCACCTTGGACATAGGCACAAAGTGCTAGAGTGGGGTTATCCCCCTCAAGTGGCCTCTATCTGGAGAAGACAGAGTACAGCTGATCCTTTCCCATGCTTTGGAACCACAGGGAGGAGGGAAACACAAAGAGGTAAAGGCAGAGAGAACTTTGGGTGGGATGGACAGAGATCAGGGATGCAGCGAGAGAAGTTAGACGTAAGGTTAGGATAGCGTGTGTGAATTTTTGTGGGGAGGAGGCAGTGTGTGAGAGAGTTTTGGGATGGAGGTGGTAGGACATTTTGTGTAGGTGTGTGTCTGACGTTTGGGTGGTAGGTACAGAAGAGATGGTGTGAGAGAGATTTTGGGGAATGTGCATGAGAGGAAGATGAGATGAGTACAGAGAGAGTGGGAAAGGAGAAGGTGAGAGAAAAATAGAGTGATAGATGATGAGGGGAGAGTGTGAAGGTATGGTGGAAGGAAGGAGAAAACAACATAAAAAAGAAAGAGGCAGGGGAGAAAAGAGAGGGAGCAGGCACTACAGAATGTAGCAATAAAATGCAAGCAGCAATGGTCTGTAAAACACTCAGGAAAAGAACAATGTGCATTAGAAGGAAGGAAAAAATAAAATGAGGGAAGTGAAAAGAACGAGGGTAGGGGAACCAAAATTAACTCGCAGTGAGTTTTAGTTTTATTACTCCACAGAAGTTTTTAAATATGCAAAATGTTACAATAAATAAGGGTATTTTGTGTTTCTTTTAAGGGATGAGATAAAATGTGCCAAGAGATAGGAATAGAAACTCTTATCATAACTCCTACATGCAGCCTTTTCCCTAGTTTCCACTCCAGAAACTCTGAAACTTTTTTTATGTGGTTATGCCTGTAGTTGTGGAGACATGTGACTAGCATCTGAGCCAAATTTTAAGGTTCAACCCCTTGTCCGTTTTCTTTTTCCTGTACTTCAGCCATGCCAGCTCCTAAATCCATACCCAGGTTTGGGGAAGAAGAGGCTAAGAAAACCCAGCCTTACCAGTAGGGTCTCCTGCTAAAGTTGCCACAAAGAAAGTAGCAGAATTGTGACTGAAAGTTAATGCTGCCAAATACTGGACCCCACCAGAGGTCCTACAGCATTCTTGTTCAAGCCATAAGGAATGATAGCTAACAAGCAATGAACAGCAGAGCAATAGAAAGTGAGCAGTAGCCCTATTTAGTGACCATCATGAATGCAGAAAAAAATACTCCGAGGGAAAATATGCTTTCTGACCCCTGCATGTGGTGATCACTGCACACTAGCAAGCATCACAAGAATCAAAGTGAAATTTACCCTACTGACTCATTATCTGCAAGGAAGGGCATTGGTAAGTGAAGCTTGCTGCTATTGGAATGAGTGGTATTGCACCCCTACTGGCATATATACCCTGCGTAGGTCAGGAACCAAATCTGATCCTCAGCTGATTTGGAAACCCATCAGTCCCCTGAACACTACTCTCTGGAGGTCACAGAGCAGGCCCCAACCTTGATGTCCACACATCTAGAGAACAGGAGAGGTTCCATGTGAAGGCAAAGTGTTAATAGGAATCTTCTTTCTAGTACAAAGGCTTTATAAGCCGAAAGTGTGTAATAAATACAAAGTCTAGTGAAAAGAATGAGGGTGCATTAATACTGCAATAAGAATAAGGTAAAAACATCCTGGTAAATTGGAAGAATAATAATAAGCAGCAGCAGTTCTTTCTTTGGAAAGAACAAAGGACTGAAACAGGTAGACAGTAATGGTTTTGTTAACAGTCTATTTAAGTTATTTTCTCAGTGGAAGGGTTGGGAAAGGTGAGATTACTACTGGGAATATAAAACTATGCAGATCTCAGCTCTCGAGTATATTGCTCTGTTTAAACTGCTGTGCTGTGCTTTGCCATATAAGCCAAATGTTTTATTAGAAAAACCATTGCATATTTCATTATGCTATATTAAAAATACACTGTCTTTTAATAAATTACAGAATTAGCCAGACATTGGGTATGCATTTGAGATGCATTGAGAGAGCCTTTTAAAACTCTGTCTTTGAGGTTGTGAAATTTAGAATCTTATTTCTGAAGTGTACCATTGAGGGCAGTACTGTTTTATAAAAATCACTATTAATTTGGCACCATTTCCATAATTTGTACAAAAAACTCTAACACTATGACAAAGGTAAGGATAAGAAGGTTTTCTGTGATGTACTTGTTTCTTGAGCGACAGTGCACAACACTGCTTACAAAACCCTAATTATCAAACAGCAGTTTGACAGTCTTCCCCTTCTTTTTGCACTGTTTGCAGTGTTCTTTCAAGGAATACATGGAGCAAAATTTTCACGTGCCTAAGTGGCTTGGGGCCAGAAATTCAGAGGTAGGCACCAAAAATGTAGGTAGATGTCTAATGAGATTTTCAAAAGCACCTAAGCAGGTTATGTTCCTAACTTCCATTGATTTCAGTGTGACTTAGGCTCCTGTGTGCCTAAGTCACTTTTGAAAATGAGATTTAGGCACCTAAATCAGTGAAATATTGCAATGCTGAGAAGAGTAATGCCTAAATGCCTTTACAAATCTGGGCTGTGTCACTTTTGAAAATGGGACAGAGCTTCCTAAATCACTTAGGTCCAGATTTCTAAAGGTATTTAAAGGTATTGCTGCATTCAGCATTCCAACACCTAACTGATTTCCTAAGTCAGATAAGTATAGCCCCTCTGAGCACAGTAACTTTTAAAAATCTGGGCCTTAAGGATTTTTGAAAATGCTGTTGAAGGTGTTTTAAAGGGACATCCTCTTTGCTACGTCTTGTACTTTGCCCTCGTGAGAGGAGACTACAATTAAACTGTCTCTCAGATTTTCAGAATTGCATGTGTATTTGCACACACAATTTGTGCATACGATTCACATGCCTAATTTACTCATGCAGTTCCTGTGACTGAACATGCAATCAGATTAAATATACCAGCAAATGACAAGTTAAATGTTGTTGAATGACCAAAAAGAGCAGTACTATGCATACAGTTTAGATGTGCAAATGTTCACATGCAGTTCTTATAATCTGGGTTTAAAACTGCACACTTTTTCTGTGCATTTGTGCTACATTTTTTGCTCTTCAACAGTCCCTTATTTCCTCCCCAGTCTTTATCTTTTGTTCAAGCATAAAGTAGATGCCATTAATAAAACAGCATTTGTCGACAGTTAAAGCAGATTAGTATCTCAGATTATTACAGTTTTCCTTATATTTATTACAGGAAATATCTATGGTAAATGGTTGGCAAATGATGTCTTTTTAATGTCTTGTCCTGCATCTGTGGGCTATAATGGATTGAAGAGCATCTTATATTTTCATTTTGTCAAAATCCATACTGGTTATACACATGCCTATATTTCATAGTGTTATAACTATATCATTAGAACTCATGCTGATGATTAATAGGACTGTGATTTATAGGACTGTCTCTGAAGGCAGTGCTAGTATAGAAGGTGCTCCAGAAGAAAAAATACATTGTTAACATTATAATTATGCCAAAATATGTTAAACTTCTGAGCATTCTCCGAGTGACATTGGGTGATACTAAAGAAGGACTGCACTTTTGTATGGAGAATATGCCGGCTAAGGCATGGTGTAATTCCTGACCCCATTGAAGGTAGATTGGAGTTTTGCTATTAAGTTCCATGGGCCAGGATTTCACTGATGGCTTCAATGATGGATTCTTTGGCTTCAATAGAAAGGGTGGGTTCAGAAGCCCTGGAGATCAGCGCAATCACTTTTTTTTACTGGCACAAAAATCACTGCTCTGAACATTACCCATCTTGTGAAAAGGAGGATTCATTTGCCAGTTACTTTACTGGAATGAGGATGAACATTTATACAGACTCCCCTGGTCCTGGCAAATAATATAGTAGGATTAGCCAAAGTTCGGGACCCTACAGGTTATTTATGTTAGGAGGAGAAGTCGATGGTGGGATCAGGTATCTTTGATGCAATCATGTGTGTTGAGAGAGAATGTAGAGTCCTGTTTCTCTGAATACAGGAGCAATCAGACAGTGACAGTTTATTTGCTCACAATTCCAGACCACTTTCAGCCAGCAGTCAGCCCAAAAAAGCTCTCTGCAATGCTTTTCTCAAGGTCATGCTCTTGTAGCTTTGTTCAAGTTGCCTTGCTTTTTTCTCCTTTTCTGTGTCAGTTGATGCTTTTCTTCTGCCTTTCTGCACACACCTCTAATGAGACAATCCCCAGGAACTCATTGCCTTGGGATGTTGTGAAGGCAAAAACGTTAACTGGGTTAAAAAAAAGAGAGTTCATGGAGGGATAGGTCTATAAATAGCAATTAGCCAAGATGGTCAGGGACACAACCCCATGCTCTGGATGTCCCTAAGCCTCTGCCTGCCAGATGCTGGGACTGGACATCATGGGATTGATCACTTCATAATTGCCCTGTTCTGTTCATTCCCTCAGAAGCATCTGGCATTGGTCACTATCGGAAGACAAGATACTGAGCTAGATGGACCATTGGTCTGACCCAGTATGGCCATTCTTATGTTCTTATGTAGGAAAATCCCAT
Organism: Chelydra serpentina; assembly: GCA_037349315.1. NCBI lineage: Eukaryota > Metazoa > Chordata > Testudines > Chelydridae > Chelydra > Chelydra serpentina. The sequence continues at coordinate 29,671,467 of JBAIAC010000026.1, forward strand.
CTGCCCACATATACCTTTGTTTTGGATGGTGATGTGCCTGTGTTTTAGGTGGAGGCTGCTATTGTTTCTGATTTCTGGTGCCATAAAAGAGCTCATTGGTTTCTTATAGTTATCTTGAATGAACAGTGGTGGTTACACCCTCTTGCTTCAATGGTTTTGCCCAGTCCACAACAGTAGCATTACAATGTTTTCCAACCTTCTTTACAATATCATTCTATTTAGGCTTGAGATTTCTATTATACCCTTTGTAGTGTTCTAAAGGAATTACATCTTGCAGGATCCTATCCCAAACCAGTGTTTCTCTTCAAAAATCCAGAACCAAACATTCTTAATCATTCGTAATTATTTTTTACACCAGGATTTCAGTCCCCTCATGGTTAAAACTAAATTTTTCTTCTTGGCTTGTAAAAACCAAAGTGACCCTCAAACCAATATCCAAGCGCAGGTTTAGCTTAGTGACAGAAGAAGCAGAAGCAAGAAAACTTGCAACAGAATTTTAAATTAGAATGGAAACAATGGCTTCTAATGTGGCAGTTAACCATGAGATATAGTAAGGTTTGATTCGACTCAGAACTATTATGGTAGTGGGAAGTGTGGATGGCAGAACTATAGAAGATTTGGCTTCAAATTATTCACTAAACTTGTGATTATTTGTCAAGTTAAAAACCCACTTGTCTGGTTGAGTCCATTATGTGTAAAATTATGTGGAAATTGCAGTCACTTAACATTACAGAATAAAGCTACATGGAAATAAATTAAAGGCCATTTTTATATATTAAACGTAATCTAACTATGGCACTTTTTATACTCTATCTTGCACTATATTGAGTTGTCCCTTTCAATCTCTGAGAAAATGTAACTAATGACGTAAAAGATCAATTATTTTTACAGTGCTATTCCAATAGTGCCATTATAGTTAAGGTTTGGTTTTTTTATAACATTTTTATAAAATTTCTCTGTGTGTCAATTGATAAAGAGAACATGGGCTATATCTTTGCTGGAACTGTACTACAGTTGACAGATTCTCCCCCCTCCCCTCCTTCGGCTATTGACTGAACATGTGTTTTGGTTATCATGAATTGCATCAGGTACAGTAGTCCATCTTTTCAGCAGACTTACTAGAGGGTATTAGTCTCATTGTAACCCATGGTTAAGGTTCTCAGTTTTAAGAAGCTCTCAGGCATGTGCGCTTGTGTACACAGACATGCGCGTGCATGTATATAATTATATACATTTCTTTCTGGAAAAAATAAAATAGAATGTAATGTTTATGAGGAGGAGCTAGGTATCAGAGCACAGCTGACCAGGCTGTCCAGGGAAGCTGGTTGTTAGGGCCAGAAGCACATCAGTTGTGTAGCTCGGGAAAGCTGTCATATTTCTGCCCTGTGGGCTGTTCTTTCTGGTTCCATTCCTCTCTGGCTTCCCCTCGCCCCCCATATCCCCCAACCCTGCGCACATAGTGGGGGCACCAGCTGTGGGAAACGTCCACAGCAGCACCTGGACCTCTCCGGTATTTAAATTCCCCTGTGAAAAAGGTAGCTCTGCCTAGCTGCTGCAAATCACCCACCTGAAAGCCACCACCTCCGACTTCTTTGTCAAACAGAATCCAGCCTCAGTGTCAGGGAGCTTCCACCAGGAAATCAGAACTCCTGGCAGAAGGGGTGGGGGTGGGGGAGGGAAGGGTTAAATAACATTAACTTTGGGAATAAAGATGACAAAAAAAATCATTGTTCCAGAGCTTCCAAATTTGAAAAGTTAATTTAAGGTTAAAAAACAAACATAAAACATGAAGATTGGAACATCGTGACCACAGCGGCATAGTTTCACATGTGTCTAAAACCAACCATCTGATTTCTTTCTTCTAGTGAACAATCACCAAAGAGCAATTTTTCCTCTTATTTTCCAAACATAAATGGTGATTCTTGTAATTTGTTCACTCTTTCCCTCTCTGCTTATTTATTTAATAGTTGATTTTAGTGCCACAGATGTGCACAACATTTTACACAGGGAATGAAGACATGATCCCTGTCTGGAGGTGTGAGGTATTTGAAACCTGTGTTGGAACTGTAGGTTGTCTCTTTAATTTGTAAGGATTTTCCTGATCGTGCTGGTAGGAAAACTTGTGATCAGAGTCAGCGTGGAAAAAGGCAGCCTAAAACTAGGTGGGATGACTTGGGCCTCTCTGCCTTGTAGAGCAGGCTGCTTTTTCTCTCTTTTTGGTTCTTGTGTGTTAAAAGTTTGGATTTTAAGGTATTACATGTTATCCTGTTGCAGCCTTCCTAAAAGAGTATTTTATTGTTTTATCTAATTTCTCTGTTTGTGAACATAACAGGAAGGGCTTTGTGACGGCGTTCCCCATAAAACTTTATGGGGAGATGCTTATAGATGTATATATGTAACTAAAATATGTTTTATGCTACATATATACATCTATAAGCATCTCCCCATAAAGTTTTATGGGGAACGCCGTCACAGGCTTAAAATCTAGTTGATTGATAGGCAGTACTAAAGTGTACTAACAGTAACCTTTGGTGCACGTGCACACCAGCAAGGTTTAGATGGGCCTGTTAGTACATAATATGTTGGTAAGGTGACCAGATGTTCCGATTTTATAGGGACAGTCCAGATATTTGGGGCTTTTTCTTACATAGGTGCCTATTACCCTCCCCTCCCTCCCCCCTCCTGATTTTTAACACTTGCTATCTGGGCACCCTACACATTGGTACACTTTAGAATTCACCCCCCACTAGTGCTTATTGCTGCATTGTGTAGACGAGCCCTTATGTAATCAGGGAGCAGGATTAGCAAATGACTCCTAAAGACAGTGAGAGCATACATCGTAATATGGGAAAAATCTATAATATTTTCAGCCCAGAAAGGAATGCAGGTCAATTGATAGTGTCAACTCTACAGTACAGGCAGGTGAAATAGGGTTGTGAATGCTTCATGAACCATGCCTATGCTGAATATACTGACAGAACTAAACAAACATGAAGTCATCCTAATTACTGATGAGCAAAGGGACATTTTCCACTGCATTCCTTTCCCCCTTTTTTTTGTTTAATGCAGGATGCTATTGTAGTTCAGAAAGCCCTAGGCAGCTTAGAAAACAGGCAAAAAATCAATAGCCCACTTGTTGAGGATAAGTGAATTAGCTTGTGTTGAATGTAACTGAGTACCTGAACACTTCAGTGAGCAGCCTTTGTTTTGTGAGAGAGGAGAATTGTAAGGATTCCTTTCCAGTGCCTGTGATGGTGCAGATCTTTAATCATGCCAAATAAGGAGGAGCGGGACATTTCTGGTGGGTATTAACGTGTGAATTTTCTTTATTTTTTGTTGATCTGTCTATCCGTAGCATACCACAGTGAAAAGAACTACACATAGTTCAAAGCCAATTATGAAACTCACAGAAAAATCTTAGCGAACTATACATAAAGGAAAATAAAGTAAAAATGTTTTGTATGGTACTGCAGCATAGTTCAGATTCTACAGTTCTTACCCATTCTTTTCAATGTAGTGGGATTTTGGCTAGATGAGGGCTGTAGATTTGGCCTTATCTTTGCATCTAGACTGCAACCAATGAAATATTTCCCTAGATTTCAATAAACTGTGCAGTCTCTCTTGTGAAACATTAGTTGTGTTGCAGAAATGCTGTGCATGGTGACAGTATTAAAAGTTTGCCGAAGTTACGTCACAATTTTCAAAGCGCTGTGAGATTACAGTGGTGACACAACTGTTAGAGTTGCATGACTCCAATTGACTTTAAATCCATGCAGCACTTTGGAATTTAAGGACGGCAGTCACATTCATTGTTCCTGCAAACGTTTGCTTTGAGCTAAATACAATCATTTATTTCAAATTAAAGTGGTTACACCAGATACTTTGATTAAACTTTGATCCAAAGCTTTCAAACTACATTCCACATAGGCAACTTGCTCCCCATCTTCAGTTCCCTCACCACCTCTCTTCTTATCTCTTTCCAGTTGCCACAGCTCTTTTCTTGCCTCACCCCCATTACCTGCCCAGATGTGCCTGCTATTTCCACAAAAATTCTCCAAACACATCTCTGGTTCTGGGGGCCATGTGCATGCGTGGGGAATTCAAATTGCTATTTTGATTATCAAAATCTATGCAGTTGGGATAAGCAACCAAAAGTCTGGAGGTGCCTCACGCGACCCTGTGATCTATTACTCCCAAACCACCATTCTCCAAGAAACTGCCCCTACCTACATTTATGTCCTAGACAGTGAGAGCCTGTCAGAGGGAGAGTTAGCATTTGGGCCAGTTCTAACTCCAGTTTCTGTAGGGGAAAGCTCCCCATCTTCCCCATAGTCCATTCCCCAAGAGTGGAGAGAGGGAAGGGAAAGATGTTTTTATGCCAGTTGCAACTTCCTGACTCTTTAGCCAGTTGCAGGCCAGTTCAGCTCCTAGAGTAACCTAGAGCAGCCTCAGGGTACATCTATGGCCCCAAAGGGCCATTTGAGCAGCAGGAGAGTGCCGTAGTGTAGTGTTACCAACTCTTGCAATTTCTTTGCGAGTAACATGTATTTGGTTGGGCCTGGAGTCAGTCTCATGGGAGAAGCTCCAGCCTGCTCATGAATTTTAGCCTTACATAAGGAGTGGGGCAGAATTGATGTGGGTTCTGAGGCAGGTGTGGGTGGGGGGCAATGCAGATTTAATTAATACAATTTTGGGGTTTGGGGAGAAGCTAGAAGCGCCGCACCATGTGGCAGCCAGTGAGAGCTCCTGTATTGGGGACCAAAATCACCTTGCTTTATAAATTTGGGAGAGGTGGCAACAGTTATCATACATACACATACTAGAGGTGAACAGGGGGAGTGAAAAAATAAGACAGACCAAAACACCACAATATCACCATACCCCCCCCCCCACACACACACACACAAATGTGATTTTTGTGCCAATTTTATGAATTTGGGAGTTCCAATTCATGATTTTTGAACTTCCCCTAGTAACATCCTCTATGCTGGGTGCTACAAGGCAGGGGTGGCGTAGAGCTGCTATGTCAGTTCCATGCCACCCAGGGAATCCCCAGCTAGCTAGGTTTGTGCCAGTTAAGCAAGGTTTGCAGCATAGTCCAGAGTGGTGCAAAGAGGTTGAGGATTTGGCCTATAATTTCTAAAGAGGAGAATGGCTTTCCCTAGCTGCGAGCCTTTAGCTTGGCCCCTCTGCACTTGGGAATGCACTGATAAATCAAAGAAAGATGGGAAGTAAACGCTTGTCTATTAGGCTATGAAGCATTTAAAATGAAACTTGCAAGTGTCAGTTTGCAGCTCCACCAGCAGTGTGGGCTCAGAGCAAGTGGGGAACTCAGCAGCTCTGATGTATGTTCACTACCATTGCAACAGCAAAGTGTCGTAGAGTGGGTGTGATGGTCGCACCCATGGGCATCTACTCATGCATTACTGCACCCATGCAGGAAGCAAGCAATATTTCTCCTGCAGTTTCTTCTCCTGGCCACTGGGGAATGCAGTGGTCCCAGATATGACACATGAGAGCCTCCAGGCTGCCTGTCTGCTTCCTGGCTGACTGCTTACCCATGAGCCTGTGGAGGCAGCGCACACAGTTGGTTGATTCTGTGATCTGCCACTAAGGGGCAGTGAGGGGCTAATGGTGGGGGACATCGTGGGATCAGGAGCTCATAGGGATAGAATATGAGTGACTGAATGAGGGAGATGAATGGCGGTCTGGGAGTTCCCATAGCCCTCCTGTCCAACCCCAACATCCCAGGCTCTGTGCTCCTCCCCAAACAGCCCAAAATTTCTCTAGCTGCTCCTGAGTCCTCCTCCCAAGAGGGACAAGCCAACTACTCATACCCAGCATCTCCCCAGGCTTTCTCACGTTGGGCCCCTCCCTCACCATAGCAATCCCCCCAGTAACTGACTCTTTACCTATGCTGCACCCGCCATCCCCTGTCTCCTATCAACACTTCCGTAGGGTGCAGGGCAAACGTTTTTGAATCCCTTCATGGCCGCTCAGGGAAACCCCGTGAAGGGAATCAGTGACTGATCAC